>JAUNZM010001114.1:0-1415702 GCA_033459285.1 Clamator glandarius | reverse complement strand
GCTGTTTTAGTTTAGTTTCCAATCCACAAGCATTTTTCCTCTCATTTCCCTTTTCTCTTTCCCTAGGGTGTGGTGGGAAGGGAAACGGGAGTCCAACTGTTTGGTTTTAGCTGCTGAAATTGCCCAGGCTGGGGCTAAATCATGACATAGGTATTTAAACTGTTTGGTAAAATAGTTCAGCCTTGGTCAGAACTATTCCACAAACTTTTAAACACCTGTTGGGATATGGAGTGAAATTTGAGTCTGAGTGCCTCAATCATGGACTTAGACAATCATTCTGCTTCTCTGGCAGAGTGTATTTGGTATACACAGCTATATAAAAGGAGGAACCCTTTTTGTGGGCTGGTGGCCTTATTAAAGACATGTGAGAATGAGGTGGTGCGGCACTTGGTTCTGCATCATGTATATCTTGATCTGACTAGCTTTATGTATTTCAGCTCCATTCCTTGAGGAGGAGTGTAGCTCAAACATCATTCACTTCACTAGTGATGATCATAGATTGGAAAAGACCTTTGAGATCATCAAGCCCAACCATACCTGTCCACTAGTAAATCATATCCCTAAGCACTTCATCTATTTTCTTCTAATCACCTTCAGGGATGGGGACTCAACCACCTCCCTCAGCAGCCTGTTCCAGTGCTTAAAAACCCTTTCAGTGAAGAAAATTCTCCTAATTTCCAGTCTAAACTTCCCCTGATGCAGTTTAAGGCCGTTCCCTCTTGTCCTATCACTTGAGAGAAGAGATGCCACTGCCTACAGTTGGCTTTTGATAAAAGCCATGATCCCTCATTCAAGCTAAGGTCCTCATGCACAACACAGGAGTTTTACCTGCATAAGAATTACTGGATGAGCCTTTCATTCTTCTGCTGTCAAATACTGCTGGCATGGTGCTTTGTGGCTTATTGTGGTTGTCACGGCTTCACCTGCTAAAAACACCCTGAAGAAAGAAAATGTTATTGGGATCAAAAGCCTGCCCTTCCAAGGGACAAAATTAGAAAAATACCAGATTGGTTTTACCTACTAGGGCTCAATTACAGGGCCAGGGCTCAGTAATGTTTATATAAATGATCCGAACACAGGAATTGAATGTAGGTTAAATAAGCTTGCTGACAATAGTAATTTAGGAGGAGTTGTGTCTCTCTTGAGGGTAGGGGCCATACAGAAGCATCTGGATAGGCTAGAGAGCTGGGTAATCACCAGTTGTATGAAGTTTAAAAGGAATAAGTGCCAGATTCTCCAGCTGGGAAAGGTTAATCCCAGTTATACATACATATATACATATATACATATATATACATATACACACACATATTTACATATTTACATACATACATACATATTTACATACATATATATATATATTCCTTAGGCAGCTGGTCACAGCACTAACCCTGTCAGAGTTGAGCATCTGGATGATGTTCTTTGTCATATGCTTCAGTTCCCTGTAAGGGGCAGGGAGCTGGCCTGAATGATCCGTACTAGTCCCTTCTAACTTGAAATATTCTATGATTCTGCAATTCTGTACAAGTGAAGAAGAAATTTTGGGCCACTTTGATGAATTCTCCTTTAACTCTTTTGCTGGGAGTAAGACCCCTTCCTCTTGTCGTATGATGTTTAGAAGTAGGACTATGATAAATACAGAATCTAAAGGAAATCATGTTTTGATGGGAAAAAAAAAATCTCTCATCACACAGCAGAACTGTAAAGAATAATGGGCAACCCATACTGATACCAAAATACTGGCAACTAAAACTCTCCAAGACTTGTTTTGGAGTTTAAGAAATCAAGCATCGCTTATCAGGCCCAGGCAATATGAAGGAATGATCCCCATCAATCATGTGCCATGAGAAAAAGGCTGGCTACAGAATGTATTTCCCACTTATGTGCATGTGTATAAATGTTCCCAGAAATCTTATGCAAATTCTATTACTTTCCAAGGTCTAATTTTAATGTTATGAAACTTTGCAATAGTCAAAACTTGTGCTAATTTGGAGCTGGCTCCAGCTCTCTGTTTGAGCCTGGATTTAAGATAGGAAATACTGCAGAGACATGATGGCAGAAGAAGAGGGAATTGTTCAGCACAGATCATTCTTCACACAAGGCATTATCATCTTCAAAGAACAATATCTGCAAAAAACATTTTAAAGAAAACATGCTATCAGCGGGACATCCCGTCTGACCGTCAAAAACCCCACAACTGCTTAGATGAAACTTAAGTGTAGTTCAGCTTAAATCAAAATATTCCACTTATATCCCACTTCTCGAAGTTTCAAGATATTCCACATATTTTATCAATACAATTTGCAAATAAAAGAGTAAAGAATCGTTTTGCATTTGCCATACCTGCAGCTAGACCTTTGTGAAGGATGACTGCCTAGGTCCAACTCCTGTGAAGAAAGGGTTTTAAGTGTGACAACAGTGATTTCTGGTAAAATTAGAGAAAGACGTGTTGAAATTGGGTATGTAACTAACGACCCCACGCTTAGTGCCTTTTTCTTCAAAGTGGAAGCTGACTGGCCCTCTTCAATGCAAATATTTAGCAGTATATCCTGGCAGCAAACCCAACAAAACCAGATCTCAACCCAAACACTATAAACTGAACACAACTCTTATCCCAAGGAAACACTGAAAAAAAGGAACAAACTGTATGTTAGAGGAAGTATTAACATTGTTTAAATGTCTCCCTAGAGAGTGTTTCGACTCTGTAGTGACAGTAACTGTATAAAACCCTTTCGAAACAGAATAATCACAGAATTAAGACTAAGAAGACCCAGTTGTTTTGGGCAGCAGCACTGGGCAAAGTTGGATGCGGTTTCATTGCAGATATAGGAAAGCACAACTGAGAATAAGGGAGTTCGATTATATTAGTTTTAAATCTGATCTACCGTTTCTCATTTACTTTGCATAAACAAAAAAAGCTCCTTGCAAAGACTGACTTCTTCGCTTGTATTTGTATTTCAAGCACTGTTTGAGTTCTGAGCTGCGTGTGCTCAAGAGACTTTTCTGTAGCTCCTGGTTAACCATGAGAGGAGAGGTGTAGAAGATGGGGTCACTGTCCGGGGTGGGCTGCTGCAGGGGGATTGGAACTAGATGATCTGAGAGGAGACCTCATTGCTCTCTACAACTACCTGAAAGGAGGTTATAGAGAGGAGGGAGCTGGGCTCTTCTCCCAAGTGACAGGGGACAGGACGAGAGGGAATGGCCACAAACTCCACCAGGGGAGATTTAGGTTGGACATTAGGAAAAAAATTTTCACTGAAAGGGTCATTGGTCCCTGGCAGAGGCTGCCCAGGGAGGGGGTTGAGTCACCTTCCCTGGAGGGGTTTAAGGGAAGGGTGGACGAGGTGCTGAGGGACATGGGTTAGTGATTGATGGGAATGGTTGGACTCGATGATCCGGTGGGTCTCTTCCAACCTGATGATTCTATGATTCTATGACCTTTTAGGTACATGACAGTTTGCTTTCCTTTTAATTCTGGGAATTTATGGGAATGAATTTCCAGTCGCTACTGGAAACTAAGAGCTCAGCCAGCTTAAAAAGAGCATAAGCTTTTTAATTAGACTGCTTTTCACATGTTTAGTTTTATTATGCATGATGAAATGAATGATGATTGTTAGCGAGGCTGCCAAGGTAGATGCTGTGTGCTTAACCATGTTATAGAGAAATAATATCAAATTATAGTGTCTTGTAATTTTTTAATGGTTTTGCCCTGTAAAGTTTACTACCCTATTAAATCTGCAGGTTACCCTTTGTTAGGAGGCTTTCATAAGATTTCTGAAGCAGGTGGCTGTTAGAAGAAATCAGGATATAAAACACTGCATCTCAGAAATTCACGGTTATACTTTAGTTTATGGGGAGAGGGAATCATGAGACGTTTTTCTTATTTCCCCATTCAAATTAATAGACAGATCCTCATAAACTGTGTTTCTCAGTTTCAAAGGCAAAATCAATATAATGAAAAACATTTGAAATATTTTTTATCTATTACACAGCAGCTCAGCTTTTTACTCTTCCCTTTTGAAAAATTCTGGGAATAACTCATGCTGTGTAGATAGATAGTGACTCATATTAAAAATAATATTTACACTAGGAGAATGCAACTATTTATTTAAAAAAGCAAATTCATAAGGCTTGTTACGCTTGTTAGCCTCACTTTCTGTAGAAAAAACATGCATGTGATTGTGATGCGTTCACATCTGTTCCCCTGCCTTTGCTTCCTTACTCAATGGCTAATTGCAAGTAAATTGGATAGTATGGTTCAAAGACACCGAAGTCCTACATGTTTTGGTAGCCTCCCACACCAGGAAAAGCTCCAGTTGGGCTTAATCCTTTTGTTATATGTCAACAAACCCACTCGTTCATCAAAGTTTGTCTCCAACGTGGAGTCTTTGTTGTATAATAGCTTCATGCCTCAGATTTTTTGTACTTCCATTGCAAAAGAAGTTGACCTTGAGACACAGCTGCACTGCAGACCAGGGCTTAGGAAGACCAGGCTCGAGTGCTTGCAGGAGGTATTTTTCTCTCACACAGTGTTGTGGTATAATGCAGTGTGGCCTCCTTGCACTGATTGTGGTGTGGGCAGGTCCTCAGCGTTCGGTGGGGTTGCCTAGGTTCTTGTTGACCCTTGTAGTGATTGTCCTTTGTCTTAGCCGAGTCTGCTGCTTGGGCTACCTTCAAGCCAGGGCCGTATCTAACTATTCTTGCAGCTGTCATTTGTTCCTGGCTCAAGAATGGTACGACACTAAGTAGAGCACTGCATTCGTGCTTTTCACCTTATTAAAGTATTTAATGATGAGATATAGGTATTTTTAGCTCTAATCCAAGGCTTGCCAGGTACCATAATGACCACTGGAACAGGTTTCCCAGGGAAGCTGTGGCTGCCCCATCCCTGGAGGGGTTCAAGGCCAGGTTGGATGAACCTTGGGCACCTGATCCAGTGGGAGGTGTCCCTGGTCCTCACAGAGGGGGTTACAACTGGATGGACTTTAAGGTCCCTTCCAACTCAAACTATTCCATAATTCTATGATTTGACAGTATCTTGGCAGGAGAATTAGTTGAACTCGGGCTCATGGGCTGTACCAAACAAGCCCCAGCCATTCCAGTAGAAGTAGTCACAGCTGAGAGCAGAGTCACAAGGCTTTCAGGTTAACCCCAAATTTCTAAAAATACTTAGGCACACATTTTCCATTTTTTTACAAGGAAAATTAGATAACTAACTGCCTTTGGAAGTGTGTAACTACCTTTGTGAAAGTATGTCTTTATTTTTTTGATGAATTCAAGGGACCATCCTTGCCTCCTTTCCTCTTGTGACTTATTCTTACGTTCTATTTCTGATATTTGATATTTTTTAAACAATAAAGACTTTCTTCCTATTACAAGAAACACAAGGATGGGGTAGCACAATGTTGCATTAAACGAAATGTTGCAATCCATTGTCAGGTAAAGAATAGAGCTCATTTCAGCTATTTACTCAAAAAGTGAAAGGCATCACCATCAAAAGTTTAATCATCATTTATATTTAAATAAAATTACATGCCTGGAGGCCTCATTCAGTGTCAGTGTGCCGTTACGCTTTGTGAAAACCACAACAAAGGCACGGTCCTTATTCCAGACAGGTGGTAATTTGAGAAACTGCAGAACACAAGGACATTTTTATGCACTCTTCTTTCTGCATTATTTTTACCCAGATTTAAACACTGAATCCCCTGAATGTTTTTTTTTTTACCACTTTATGGGCAGGATCGTCCATTGTTGTTTTAGCAGGACGTAGAACATCGGCATTACGGAGATAAAGAATGAAATTATTGCAAGTCCTTTTGCAATCAACAATTTCATTTCATCAAAGCCTGACAGAAAATGCTCTTTTTTTCCCTTTTTCTTTCTGATGACTTCGTGTGTTGTCTAAAGCTATTACAATCAATAGGTGAACAGAAGAAAGGAAGCTATCAAAATAGTGTATTTGTGACTGGAGAGCTGAAAAACAATAGCCATAAACCAAGCTGTTAATCCACTTTACAAGAAACACATACATGTCTTGTTCTGCTATGGAAAGATATTTTCATTGCTCTCACAGAAGTCATAAGTCATGGTGAAAATCTGTTGTGGAAATACAACCCTGCACAGAGGAAAAACAAAGCCCTTGTTACATCCGAAGGCTAAGAAGAAACTGTGTTCTAATTATACAGATTTCTTCTCAGATGCTGGGGAAGAATATGAAAGAAGTGGGAGCTCAGTCCACATTTAAGATAGGTCTCTGGGGTTCCTGGGTTGCCTTTGGACCTGCCTACTACTAAATCATATCCCTAAGCACTTCATCCGCCAGTCTTTTAAATACCTCCAGGGATGGGGGCTCAATCACCTCCCTGGGCAGCCTCTGCCAGTGCTTGAGTGCCTCTTCAGTGAAGAAGTTTTTGCTGATGTCCGATCTGAACCTCCTCTGGAACAGCTTGAGTACATTCCCTCAGTCTTTTTCAGGCATTTGGTATAAAGAACTTGGGCGATATTTATTATAGAAGCATTGATTATTTTGTTGACTTAAATAAAACCCTACAAATTGTAATGATTTTTTAAAAAATACTTCTAAATCCTTTAAAAATACTTCTCCTGCACTGCCTTGGAGTAGAAATTTTCTCATGGCAGAAAGCTTTATTTCCTTCCAAACAATAACCATAGCCAATTAAATTTATTGTGATCTGAATGACCTCGATACATTTTCCCAGTGTAATCGGGACTTTTTTCACAACATCTGTGTCATATAGAATCTTAGACTGACTGGAAGGCATTGTTTTTAGGCATAGTTTAACATTAGTGTACAGTCAAGTTACAAAGGCAAGTTTATACCTCTTGCACTTAGTAATAATCATTTTATATAAATGTTGTCTCTTGAACTGCCATGATCACAGCCTCTTACATTCTTTTCAATTAGTATTTTTTATCAAATATCTGAAGTTGTGCACTGATAGGCATACATAATACGTAAAAAGAAACCATCTATTTTCTGATCATCAATACATACTATATTTATACTATTCAGTCATGATACTCCTCTGTCTGTGTGTGAATTCAGTCATGGTCCTAAGGGTGTAAATCAAAACAGAGTCAGTCTAAAAAGGGTGCTTTTCATCCTCAAATACATAAAATATGCATGTTAAATTAAAAAGCTTTAGAATTCATGAATTATTGTAGCCTGGGGTTAGTAATAATTTATATCTTATGAAATTACTCTGGTAGTTATTCATGGCAGTACTCAGCACTGAAGCCTCCATACCGCGGTACCATTGCTATAGAAAGAAATTCATCACAAATTACTTAAAGGAAAACTAACAGTTTTTTAACATGATGCAAGTCAATCCAGCTGTCTTTATTTCCCCTCACAAAAGACCAAGCCCAGGTTTTCAATTAGTGTTTAGGTTGCATTTGGAGTAAAATAGCTAATAGCAAAAGCTAGATGTATAGGTAAATCTTGGGGTGCATGATGGGCTCTTTAATTACTTAAATATATAAGGATTCAAATTACTTATTTCTTTGCCTGTCTTACCACTGCATTATTTCCTACTTGTAGCTTCTACAGAAATTCCTCCTATTTCATTTAGGAAGGGAAATTCAGGTAGAAAAGTGACGGTGCTATGGAAGATTCTGATTTTTTCTTTTTCTCTCCTGTAATTTTGCTGTATAACTCACTTAGGAGATTTGCACTGGCAGCCACAGTTGAAACAGGTTTACATGGTGAACCTTGGTAGGGGAATAAGGTGAAGGGGAGAGGGTAAATGTGATTCTGCAGTCAAGGCAATGGCAATCAGTCTTTCACGGTTGCTGTCATGACACAGTGTTGATCCTGCAGGCTGGAGAAAACTGCACTGAGCTTTGCCCACCAAAAGGAGGATCAATTAAATCCCAGTGAAGCCAAAAAATTTGGCTAATGAGAAAATATTTGTGAAAATGTGAAGGAAGTATGTACTCTTCCGGAGGATATTTTAAGTTCGTAATGATTTTCTTGTATCTTCTTTCCAGAGTTCTTTATGTTAGTGCTTGTTGCATTATCAACATTATGATTTAATTTGTCTTGTAATAACAATAACATCTTGGAGACAACTCCCATAAAAATTCAGGGATGGTCACAAAGTCCTTATCATGTGATACCACCTAATCCTACACTTTTAGGTGTCTCAGTTAAATAAGGGGCAGACACGCCACGTCTGTGGAAAAAGAAAGAGGGATTCGGATGCCAGGTTATTTAAACCATTCGCTGAAGATTTCAATTTATTTCTGAAGATTGTAAAGAGACCTTCAATAACTGGGCTACCATCATGTGCTTCTCATTTATCTGCAGCTGTTAGGAGAGAAGATCCATGCCAAACAGCCTGATTTTTTTCTTCGGTTTTTAGAAACTCGTTTGAAGCAGTTTTACAGCATAACCTGTCACCCTGTGCTGCTGATTGGAATCAATATGTGAGTTCCTGGATCCTAAGTGTATGCCAGGACTGTCAACAGGACTGAAGGTACAAATCCATTATAAGACAAGAGTAGGGATGGTACCCCCATTCTTTAAGGTACTGGTAGTATTTAAATACAGCTTTTCTAAATAATTTTACAAATTTCAAATATTTTAAACAATTAGTTTTTCAGTTTCCTGTATGGAGGGAATACAAAATATTGTGAGACTAGTTTGAAATCTGTCTTCCAGCCTGCCTCTTTTGCCGGCTGAAGGGCCATCTGTCCTGGATGAGTTTCATAGCGAAGAAAGTCCCATTGAAGAAAGAATGTCCCTTTGGATAGACTGGCTTGACCCAACTGCTGCCTTTCTGCTAATACACTGTCAAGGCTTAGAGCGATAGAATAATTCAGGTTCTTCCCCTACTCCTGTGTGGCTGGGATACAATGCATTGGGTTGCTTCATTTAACAAAGGCTTGTAGTGATAGGGCGAGGGGCAACGGGTATAAACCAGAGAGGGGCAGATTTATATTAGGCATAAGGAAGAATTTCTTCACAATGAGATTGCTGAGACCCTGGCGCACGTTTCCTAGAGAAGCCGTGGCTGCCCCTTCCCTGGAGGTGTTCAAGGCCAGGTTGGATGGGGCTTGGACAGCCGGATCCAGTGGGAGGTGTCTCTGCCCATGGCAAGGGGTGGAGCTGGATGATCTGTAAGGTCCTTTCCAACTTAAACTATTCTATGATCCTATGATTCCATGATTTTATGATTTTACAAAGCTTCTCTGTCTTTTCCCATGTGTTTTTGGGGATCAGTTGTCAAAGTTAGTACTTGTTTGAGTAGGGGATGGACCAGAGAGTCATCAGAGCTCCCTTACAATCCAAATAATTGTATAACTTTCTGGGGTTTGTGACACATTTCAAGAAATGGTGTGTTTTTAATGTGAGTGCGATCATTGCTTGTGGTCATGTTAACATGCTGACTTTCTTTCTGTTGTTAATTAACACTAGTGACTCAGATACTATGACACACAGCAGATTGGGATCATTTAAAACAACACAGAATGATTGAATTGCTAAGATTAATAAGTAGTTATGAATTGCTGCAGTCACAGCACATGTACAAGAATAGATTACATGGCTGAGTTATTGTACTCCAACTACTGTAAAATTTAATATAGATGCAGAATGATTCCATGGTCAAGAACATAAGCAAAATACAGATAATGTCATAAGTTAGTCCCTGGAGGTGTTTAAGATTAGGGTAGATGAGGTGCTTAGGAGCATGATTTAGGGATTGGTGGGAATGGTTGGACTCGACGATCCAGTGGGTCCCTTCCAACCTGGTTATTCTGTGATTCTGTGATTCTGTGAAGTTAGGCTGGTTTTGAACAGAGGCTAGGAGGCTGGTTTGTGAAGCTGTCTGTATGATGATGAGTGGCTGAGGTGGTGGGTTCTCCATTCCTGGAGGTGTTTAGAAGGCAGGTTGATGGAGCTCTTAGGGATATGATTGAGTAGTGGGCAGGTACAGTTAAGCTTGATGATCTCAAAGGTCCTTTCCAACCTAGGAATTCTAAGATTCTATGATGTGTTATGTTTTTTTTTTTTTATGCCATTATAATGAACTTAAATGATTTTGGAGTATCTTATAGAATCATAGAATAGTTTGGTATGGAAGGGAACTCAAAGCCCATCCAATTCCATGGACACGTCCCACAGGATCAGGCTGCACAAGGCTCCATCCAGCTTGGCCTTGGACATCTCCAGGGATGGGGCATCATATCTTTCCTGGTCAGCCTGTGTCAAGACCTCGCTACCTCACCACAAATCGTGAAAGGTTTCTGAATAAATGATCTTTTGGAGCCCCTTACCTGACAGGTGATGTGTTACTCTGAATACAGCGCTATGACATGTGTCTGGCTGAAAACCTTTTCTTTACACAAAGAATGCTACATGGAAGAATTGTTTTGGTTTTTGATGTATTTAAAAAGGGTTAATTATTAAACTGCTTCAAAATGATTCTTAAAAATTGAAAACATGATTTATTATGAGTTTTAAAATTTACAGATTTCCTGCTTATGTTTTGAAATTAAAAATGTATTTTGAATCTCGTAATACTGAGATAGTTTAAACATGAGAATATTTATTATGCGACTTGCCTCAACAATTAGTTTTTAAAAAATTGTTATTACAATAAATATCTGTGAAAACATTTTTCTTGAAATTCAGAAAGAAAACACTTCTCTAGCTTGAAGAAAGGCCATGGCAGTTATATTTTTATTTCATTATTGCTGATTTTGATCACTATAGGTGTTGTTCATCTATCTGAATCCATTACTCTGATTTTGTAAGATATTCTTTGTAAGATATTCTACTCGTTATGCCTTTGAACCTCAAAATAAATAATCAGGTTAAAAACACAGCTGTCACAAATCATGGAAGAACGCTTGGAAGAGAGTGAGGATCAATTATTCCCATTAGCAGATGAAGGTTGAGGAAGAAAAGTTTTAAAACCATAGAGGAAATATATAAGCTAAATATTATATTGGTAGAGATTAACTGTAACAAGCAGTTTAACGAGGAGGGAGGAGATGGGCAAGGATAGGAATCTTCTTTTTGGAATGGTGTAATTGGCACTGACAGGATGGAGGAAATGAATGTATTAATGACCAGCTAAAGTTTTATTCTAGTCCAAACTATTCTAAAAATTCTCTGGTGGCTAGAGCAAGTGTGTATAAACTCTCTGAGCTCAAAATAAAATCAGGGATGGGTAATCTTTTCACTTCTCAGGAAGCTTTCAAGGGCAGGAAAGGTATGAGCCAGAGGTTGTGTGCATTTTTCACTGAGATTTAACCAGGACTAAGAGTGTGAGTCTCGGAAGAGCAGCAGTCTGCCTGGGAGCCCTCAAAACTAAAGTAACTAATACATAAATGACATTCCATTTAATCTTTTCCATGCTCTGTGACCATACCTTACCCCTAACAAATTTCATGTAGTGCCATTGGTCCAGAGCTGCATTTTGTGTGAGTTTTGATAGATAGTGCCCTGTATTTTCTTCCACAGAATGTGCTGAATGTGCTTCCCATCTATCACCCACCACAGACTTCTTTGTTGCACATGTGGCTTCTCCTGTTTAACCAAGGGCTTCACTAATGGTCTCTAAAAATAACTGCATCGTTTCTCCCGTTAATTCACACTAGATACCTTAGGAAGGATCCTGTCTGTTAAAAACCAGAAGCCAACCCGAAAGCCCAAGCGGAACATCTCTTTATGCAAACCCATTTAGTGAGGAAACACCAGTCCTTGCAGGAGCTAAAGCTTAGATTATGCACCAGAATGCCAGTCTGCAGCTTTTTTGAGCACAGCCTCACAGCTGGAAGAATGAGAAAAGAAGGAAGTGCAATATCAGTCTGAATCAGAGTCTCAAAACTGCATTTTTTTTTTCCATGCAGGTGATGTGCAAGGTTCCAGTGTCCCACTGGGTAGATTTATTCATGGCTCACTGCCATTTATTACACCAGAGTCTGCAAATGCACAGCTTCTACATCTCCTTTTGCTGAGCAAGGAAACAAGGAAGGGATTGAATAAAGGAGTTTAGGCAAAGCTCTTCTGATGGTTCCCTTCCTAAGCCGATTTTTCACTGCCAAAAGCTGATCCCTGGCTTCCACAATTATGAAGCACGTCTTTAAAGTAGTAGCTGAGCATGAATCGTGAAATCTTACCTTTCTGCTTTTGTAGAGAGGTGGATAGCATAGCTTTAATTTGCAAATGCTTACATTTGTACATCTTCATCGATGCTACGAATGTACCTGTCACCTTGCCTAATTGTAGCTGCTTAACGATGGTGCTTTACTTTTATGGTTGGTTTGCAGCCTCTGGAAAAAGAGGTCAGCCCTGTCCTGGAAGGGCTGTCAGGTTGGAAGTGGGTGGCCTCTATGATACTTTTACAATATATAATTCACCAAGCCAGATTTCAGTATTTCAGTTTACACTGAAGGAAAAGAAGTGCTGTTCTGGGTAATAAGATGGTTATAAATCGGTCTAGATAATTTGGGACAGTCTAATGCAAGTCGTTAAGCCTTTGAGGAGAGAGATATTGTCTGGAAACGTGGGAAGGCCGTGCTTTTCATCCATGTGAAGAAAAATCTGGGGTTTTTTTTGTATAAAATCTGTGATAATTTGGTACATGTGGTGCTAGATATTGTAAAGAATACATTGAGGATCAGTTCCTGATTTAGTCATTAAAGATAAGTGACTAGTCAAAATGAATTCTGCAGCTTATTTCCCATGGATACTCACAAATTATATTTTCCCAAATATACGTATATACAACTAGGTCAGACAATAGGCAAACACTTTCATAGCAAAGCCTTGTGAATTACATTGTACATTTTTCTCTTCACTGCTCACGCATCCAACCCCATTTGTATTACCAGTGTGATCCATTATGACACCTTAAAGAAACAAATTTCAGAGTATATAGAGGTGGGTATTTTTATTTAGATGATCTCTCAGAAATAGGCCACTTAATGCAATTTTCAGTGGGAGGTCTTGCAAACTGTCTCTTAGTCACCAGCTAATTTTCTCAGAATGTTATAATAATAAAAATAATAATTATTTAGTATACAGCACATTTCATTTTCAAAGTGCTTTTGCAGTACTAATTAATCCTCACTGTGAGGTTTAATGGTGTGTGCCAGAGAATTATATCCTGGCTTGATGCCAATTGCCAATCAACTGACAAGATTCTAATTTCGGAAGTTTTCCTAAGAGGAAAAAGGCATAATTTAAATTAGCCTGGACAGCACCAGCAGTGTGTATGGAGAGGTCTTTGGAGTACTCTGAACGTCTAGTTGCTCGGTTTAAGAGTGAAATTATGAAATTCCAAAGAGATGGCAACTTCAATTTTAAAAACAATTATACTAAGAATAGCTAAAGTGGCTTAAAAAAAATTCTTTTTGAACGATAACATGTAATAGAGTCTCCTCATTCTTTAGGGATCAGTAATACCCAGATCCACCATTAGCTGAAAATGGATAAGGATTATTAGCTGCACTTCAAGTGTAGGAAAACACAGGTACAAGGACTATGTTACATGATTCAAATCATTACTGCTGTAGAGGATTTTGTTCCACATTATATTTTCTCCTCTAGTAAATCTAACACAAGGGTTTTCTGCCCTCTGCTAGTGCCTGCACGGCACAGTGGTTCATTATAATACCCTGGGTCTATAAATTACCGCCACAAAATACCTTCCCTCCTCATTCCTGATTCCCCAATTTCTGAAACTTTGAAAGAAATTAAGAAATGTTAGTTTTACCTGATGTCCGGTTAAACTATCAGAAGTGCAGAGTGATCCGTGAGGATGCTGAGCATATTGTAAATAGCTTTATTGCTTGAGAAGAGAATGTAGGTACATCACCTGAATGTAAGGTTATGGACTGAAGACACAAGAATTCCTGACTTGTTGGTCTGTATTAAATGCTCTGTTTTATTCAAGGAATATGCTGTGTTGGGCTGGCTCGGATAGACCTCGTTTATACAACTTGCTGGTATGTCAAAGCCTCTCGCTTGGTGTCACATTCTGCCAAGCGAGGATTTTGATGTTTTGTGGTTGGCTCTTACAGGGAGTGAAAGACAGTTGTAGAGGCAGATACTTGCCTCCTAAGTAATTTTTTTTTTTTCTATCCTATTTCATTTTATTCAGCTCATTCCAGCACAGGAAGAAATCAGGCTTTGCAAATTGTGAGAGTTGGGATTCTACAGCCAGCCCTAATACCTTCTGCTGAGAAATACCTACAGGAATCTTCCTCAAGAGGTTGACAAAACTTCTTTAGTCTCCGGTGACATTTTTACAAGTGTTTACATAATGTACAGTAGTTCAATTTGTTTAATGCAGCCAAGAAGCTGGAGAGGTAATTTTTCTAATGTGATGTAATCAGGACTGCCACTGCTTTTTCCTTAAGGAAAAAGAATATCTACTAAATTTATGTACCATACTAAAGAATTCAGAAACATGAATTGTTTGACAGATTGTTACTCTCTAGCCTGTAAATACATTTAGGGTATTTTTAAAGATGTTAGCTACCTGACAGAATAGCTCCAAAGGGTTTTATTTTAACGTTTCATACACAAATGCAGTTAGAATCCTTAAAACACAACAGAAAACCACAAATCCTTTAGCCAGAGGGAAAGCTGCTGCTGCTACTGAGGTGTCACTGTTTATTCATCATTGTAAATCTACCACTGGCTTCTTTAGAACTGCAACCAGGAATGTGTCAACAGCAACTCTCTCACTTTAACAGATTAAAACGTGTCTTTGGTAGCAGAGTTAGGATTCATTTAGCTAACTGGTGTAATCTGTAACTCAGTTGTCTACATGAGAGCTACTTGTCTATGTTCCCTCTATGGACTGCGAAAGGAAAAGTCACTTGGGGTGTGATTCTTCTAAACCTGTGCCCATGAGAGAGCAGATGTATTACAGCCTAAAAACGTCTGTTTCTCTCCACCGATGGGAGCTGGGATTAGCATTACAAGTAGCTCCAAAACTGTAGATAACAAGCCCACCCCAGGTAACCTCATGTCTCTCGTGTCCTTTCCAACACCTGCAGAATATAACTGGACCGGTGAGCATGTTAAGCTTGCATCAATGGGAGAAAGAATAGCTAATTGCCTGGCTTGCCTCTAAATTGTGTTTTCCTTGTACAGTATTACCTGAAACAGAGGTAAGAATCATCCTGTCAAGGTTCTATGTAGGAGCACTGTGGTACCCCCTGAGCTGTGTCCTGTCACCTGAAGCTTTGCTGGTGTGCTGGGTTGACTTGTCTGACTGCCACGTCTCTTGTTTTCCCTCCTCAGCAGGACAGCGAGAGAAAATAAAATGAAAATCTTGTGGATCAAGATGAAAGCAGCTAAATAAAAAAGCAAGATTGGAATAAGTAAAAACAATTGTTGCATCTGAAGCAAAAAAAGTGAAAAGTTTAAGTCCAATAAATAGTGTTATAACAATCTTGATTGACTTCTAGAATAACAGAAGATGCCAGATCATTCCTGATAGTGGATTCCATACAGCAGTCATTGTACCTGTCTACCAAGACAGCTGTGTTGCTGCTAGAACATTTGGTAAATGAAGACTCCGGATCTGGGAATAAAAAGAGTTAGAATTGGTGGGAAAAGACCTTTGAGATCATTGAGTCCAACCGCACCTGTCCACTACTAAACCAGATCCCTTAGCTTCTTCATCTACCTGTCTTTTAAATACCTCCAACCATGGTGTCTTATCCACCTCCATGGGAGACTTTCCACATCAATTCCAGGCCTGTCCTAATGTAAAGAGTCCCTAGGAAAGCACTCAAAGGTTGCATCTCAGACCCACTGCTCATGTTTCCCTTTGGCTTTAGAAACCAGGGTATGTGGTACCTTAACCCCTTCAACAAAATAGGATTCGCTACACAGCTCACTGACCCACGTAGAAGGAGTTTCTTCTGTAGAGCTAGCTGTGAAAAAAGAAGACAATATCACAAAACTTGGAAGGTCCAAATATTCAACTGCAGCTGCTTGGAAGCACTACATTTGAATTTATAGGTGAAAATTCCGAAGTCACTCTGGGGAAATATAATGTGTTTTTAGTTACCTGCATTGATTTCACTTGAATCAGTTTCTGATTTCATACCATACAATAAAATTTACCTAGTGATGGAAGTCAATCATGACTTTCTCCATCACTCAGAACATAGAATTTTGCATAGAAATATCATTTTATCTACAGCATTTCAAAATGTCCACTCTGTATAATTCCATTTGATTTGGTACTGGATTGCAGAGGAAACATGTAATTAAAAATAGTTCTCCTTTAAGAACTTGATATAGAGGCCTCCAGGGATTTACATTTGCTTTTGTAATCTGTGACTTGCATTTATCTTACATAAAAATGTCTGTTATCATCCAAGCACCTCAGTCTCATTCAGATGCCCATTACAGAGCTTTTGACAGGCTGTACTACATACTGACTTGCATTTTTTTTTCCTGTGGAGGATTATCCTCAAGCTTTTAAATGCAAAAGTGAAGAGGAGCTGCTTCTTACTGCTTAAAGCTGGAAATTTGCTGATAGGAGTCTTCAGTTCCAGGTTTACAAATCAACAGAGGTGCTTTAACTGAAAATTTTAGGCTAATTGGTGATGGAATGGAACTCAAATGTTTATCAGGAAATAATTTTAGACTCCTAATTAGACTTTCAAACTTGATGCAGCAACATCTTGAATCATAGAATCATAGAATCATAGAATAACCAGGTTGGAAGAGACCCACTCGATCATCGAGTCCAACCACTCCTATCAATCACTAACCCATGTCCCTTAGCACCTCATCCACCCGTCCCTTAAACCCCTCCAGGGAAGGTGACTCAACTCCCTCCCTGGGCAGCCTCTGCCAGTGCCCAATGACCCTTTCTGTGAAATTTTTTTCCTAATGTCCAGCCTGAACCTCCCCTGGCAGAGCTTGAGGCCATTCCCTCTCGTCCTGTCCCTTGGGAGAAGAGCCCAGCTCCCTCCTCTCCACAACCTCCTTTCAGGTAGTTGTAGAGAGCAATGAGGTCTCCCCTCAACCTCCTCTTCTCCAGGCTAAACAACCCTCTTTATAAAAGCTTGTTATGCATTTACGTACATAGAATTGCTTCCTTATTGCCTGAATGAGAAAGTTCAGCGGGCAATTATTATCAATTATTCGATATATGACTTCAGTCTTGGATCATTTGACCAAATATACATGAGTAATAACATTTCAGATTTCTGGCCCCAAGCTTCTGAAGTGTTATCTCCCAGCTGTTGTCCTGGACAGGCACGTGTCATATATGCTAGATCTATGCGATTGCATCTACAATATTTGAATTGGGAGGTAGTTTTCTACCAAGACTTGCATATTGTCATTAGTAAAAGAAGAGCCATAAGACATAAAAGGCTGAATGATATTGTAAATGATATTATTTTCTGATCATGATCTTCTTAATGTTGTTACCCTTTCTGGTTTTGAAATAAACTATTCCAGCATATCTCGTCTCCGTATCTACTTCATATTTCCTCTGTATTTTCTACACTATAATAGTCTATCGACTTTTTACTAACACTTGCCAAGTTAATAGCAAGATAATGGTTTTTATTTACAAATGTTACTGCCGTGCCTCCTTTGGTAATACCCTTTCAACTGAATCTATTCAATTATATTTTAAAAAAAAAAAAAATTTCAGTTCGGAAATAATGATGCTCACTGCTTTGCAGTTAGCAAGAGCTGATTTTAAATACTTCGAGAATTCAGACCATGCTTCAAGAAGCCAGAACCAGCTTCAGTCAGAATCCTCAGTTCCTCAGCACTCTGATTTGTTAAGGTTAATGCACAAAGCATGACTGCAGCTTGCTGATAGGAGCATGCAGTTCTCAACTGAATTCTTTGAGAGCAGACACCTGAATGCTTTTGATTAAACATGGAAAAGCTACATCTAAGCCTGGAACTGAAATTTAAAAGGATTTTAGAAGACATTTTCATACCATTTCCCTTTCCTTCCAGTGCTTTAATGTTTTGAATTTTAAAGTCGGTTCTCTAAATAAGAAAAAAAAAAAGAGTGTTGTTTGGGAAACGTGATAAAAAATTACCTGCAATGGTTGATGAAAGAGCACTAGGCGAAAAAGGAAAAGTAGCAGCAGTCTGCTCTCCTTGCTCAGAGACATGTAAAATACTCTGTACTGGAAAATCATGACACTTGTCGTGTGTACATATCTACAGCAAACTTTTGCCTGGTTTATTCTAATCGCTTAGAGAAATGATTGCAGTATGTATGCGACTCATTTTTATTTCCAGCATTTGTTTTTTCTCCTCTGGCTTTAACCTCCAGGCTTACGTATGTGTAAAAAGAACCTTAGACAACTGAGATTTATTTATTTATTTATTTATTTACTTATTCATTTATTTTTTTTCTCTCTCTGCCTTTACTATCTGCTTCTTGTGGGAAAAAAATCTTGTACCTTCACGTGTATTTAAGTGAAAGTATTCATAAAAGGTCTGCATTTAAAAAAATGAAGAAAAGAATGAAAAGAATGTGTCATAGCCTTTCAGAACTGTGTTGCCAGCTCCTTTTATTGCATTCATTAAATGGAAATAAAATATTTATTGCTTTGATAGCTACAGAACACATTTCTTTGGTTTTGTTTCCTTTTTTTTTGTATGTGGTTTAAAAATGCTTTGGAGGCATGCAGGGAAGTGAACCTTAATGTGTTTTTTTTCCATTTCAGTCCTCAATAGTTAATGCTTTGGGGCAGAAGTTGCCTTGTAATTCTTCAGTTGTAGAGTTTCTGGTATAATGACCAATAGCAAGACTTGTAGGTATATCACAGTGCAGATAATAGGAATCATTAATTGTAATATACAAAGAATGAGTATTGGGTAACATGGGAGGAATTCCCTGTCCAATTTATATTTATACTCACATGAACGTATCTCTTTCAGTGCTTAGATATTTGTCAGCTGAATAAAAAAAAAAACAAGGAAATGTATGGATGTAAAACTAGCCTGGAAGACTATTTCCCTGAATCCTGGTGGGAGTCGTAGCACAACCAGTCTAGTTCCATATATACTATAGATAAGGTCTATACACCCTAAAATTTCATTCACACCTGAAATTCTTTAAACTTGGAAAAAATTGGAAAGTATATTGTACTCCATGTAATTAATTTTTTCGGGGGGTTGTATTTCAAGGGTTTCCTCACTCTGAGTGACACAGTAGATACAGGTACTGACATGACTTATATCTTGGCCTTCTTGTTTTAATCATGTAATTTATTCATTCATGAGTCTCATTTGTAGTGACTTGAAGTGATGGGCTAGTTTGTAGAGGGCGATTTTAAATTCTGCATACATAAACGTATAGAGAGGCCAAATAGTTACTGATTTTCCTTATGAACACTACATGGAACATTACAGTCATTGGTACGATTTTTCTAGTTGAGGTTACACTGATAAACGACTTCCCAGGATTCTGTACAGGTGCCTGTACTGACCATGGGAGCTCTGTGGGTTCTTCCAAGACAGCAGAAGCTCCACTGGCTCGCAGAACTTTGCTTTGAGCTTACACGTAGCTCACCTTTAAATTCAGTTATCGTAACACACACTGCAGACTGAGCTGCTTGTGGTAGTGCTCCACCTAATTTAGATGGTAATCTTTACCTTTGTTTTTGTGAACCCAGCAGGAGCATTCAGTCAGATCTAATGTGCACTGATTGAACAGGAATTTTAGGAATGTGAAACAGTCCCTTTATCCGTTTCTTGTATTTTGATTTCACTGTTATCCCTTTAATGTTGTATGGTGAGAAATAAGCCTTAAGATTTGACTGTCTGGAGTTGTCATTATTAGGTGTTCCCCTGAGCTCCCTGGCCTATATCAGCTTAACTCCAAAAATTTATATTTGTAGTTTCTGACTTGTATGAATTCCTGCTGTGACAATCAGGTTTTAGCATGCTGTTACCTGATCTGGAGATATTCAGCCTCTAGTTTTAACATGGATTTGTGAAACAAGTCACTGCTTTATAAGGCTGATTTCTCTGATTATCCCAGCTTCCATAAGGAATTCTGTGTCAGTGCAGCTCCAGTAAAATTCTGCTGTATCTAATGAAGTTAGATGACCAGAACTGAAAGAGTTTTCCCAGGTGACGTAGGAAAATCAGTTCATATAACAACATTAAAATATTTAATTTCCTTCTCTGTTTAGGAGAGATTGTAAAAAGCTCTTTAAGCAAATTCTGCTGTGTAACTGTGATTGTGAAGTATGAGAAAGTGATAATATGTTGTATAAATCTGTGTTTTATAGGAATCCAGACATTTTCTTTGTGATTTTCCGTATTATCATTCAGAATCTAAAACTGGAGTGGGATCAAATCTGTTTCCTTTCCAATCTGTCTGTCCTGGTTTTGCCCCTAAGCAGGCAACACAAGAAACACTGTGGCTGCTTGATCATCCGTTCCCCACCCTCTCCAGTGGGATGAGGAGAGGAACAAAAAAATAAAACTCATGGGTTGGGATAAAAACAATTTGACAAAGCGGTAAAAGAAGAGAAAATGCAACAACGCTGTCAGTAAAGGAAAACACAAAATGGTTGATACGCTATGCAAAGTCATCCACCAACTGGAAACTGCCACTCGACTGCTTGTGATCTGGAATCCTGAGTTGTGCCTCCACATCATGGAAAAACAAAATATACAGTATAAAATCTGAAACCCTGAGCTCAGTCTAGCGATGCTGAGCCATCCAGAACCGAGCCACCTCACCAGCCCCCCCATAGCCTCAGCATGAAGTGATGGTATTGAGTATCCCTTTGGCCAGTGTGTATCTGCTGCCCTGGCTGACTTTCTTCCCAGCTTCTTGTGAGAATTTCCCCTTCCAAACAAGGAAATTAACTCTTTCCCAGCCAGAAACAGGACAGTGGGGTAGATTTAAAATTTTCAAGACTGTTCTTGAGGTGAGTGTGCTTGCACCATTTTAATTTAATTATAATTTAGATATCATATAACATCAATATGATGTTATTTTATGAAGCTATTTATCATTCCTAAATGTTTTGAACCATCTCTCATCCCAGCTACCTCTGACAGCCTAGCAAGACAGATTCTGTCAAGAAATGCAGGTAGTCAAAGAGAGATTCAGCTTCATGAACAAATTCCAAGATTTCACATAACAGAGAAGTGGGAGAAAAGAAATGATCAGGGGAGAGTAGTAGTTTTTCTAAGAAAACCTGGAAAGAGGTAGAGGGTACTTAGTCCTATTCCATTCAACCTTGGGAATGGTGTGGCCATAGAAAGGTATATAATTAAGTCCTGATAGGAATGTTTGGAGTCGATGATCCGGTGGGTCTCTTCCAACCTGGTTATTCTATGATTCTATAAACCCCAAGATAGTAATAATGACAGGGTAAACAGCTGTTGCCAGCTCCATTATTAACATGAGCAAATAATTCATTTCCAGTGCCTTGTTGATAGATACAGGCCTGGATTTCCAAGGTTCCTCCTACTATCAACATTGTTCCCCAGGCCAGATACTAAATTTGCCTTGGATGTTTAGAGACTAACATGAAGCTTTCCTAGAGGTCAGGATGAAGAATCAAAACGAGGGATTTCTGAAAATTGTTATCTGTCAGCTAAACACTTTAGTATGCTAATTTTTGCCTTGTGGCTCACTGGGAACTGCTAAATTACTTCAACATGTAATTTTGGGTCATCCCTAGTGGATGCGTAGCTTGTCTTGGCCAGTAGCACTTTGAGAGCTGCTGTCTGGCAGCTAGGTGCCACTGTTCCTCCATGGACACGATGCTGGGCAGACACAGCTCTGGAAAAAAGTCGAGCTCAGTTTGTCTCCTATCAAGCAAGGCCTTTCATCAATCAGCTAATGGGAAAAAGACGAAATATGCTAACTTACTACCTTCAGAAACAGTTACATATTTTTTTTTGTTTTAAATTTAAAACCGGAGAGAAGGTTCAGATCCGTACAGCGCCACCACAATTTACATCTGAAACAGGATTAATGTTTATTTTTGTCTTGATCTGTAAAGCATCTCAGAATGGTTGGACACTGTTTATGTGTTGTTTGCTATAATACAAAATAAAATTCTGTATCATTTTTGCAAATGTTTGTTTATTTTATATCTTTTTAATCCAGGAAAGAAAGAGAGAAATAAGATGCTGCTTATAGCAAATATGTAAGCATAAAAGATCTCGATTAAAAAAAAAAATCACATCCAATTTCAGGTGCCCGTCAAACCTAAGTTTATATTGCTTATGATAGTCCAGTGGAGCACTGGTTTTAAACTCACTGATGAAATTTATTCTGTCAAGACAAACATCTTAAATCTTCTCCCAGTTGGTTTTAAAGTTTCTGTGGTGAATGAGAAAAACATTATTACAACGTAAAGTTCAAGATGAGAAAAAGCACTTCTTGCATGATTTCCCAGAAGGTTACGGTTATTGCCTCCCAGTGTTCAATTAACGCCGCGAATGTACATCACCTGGCAAAACAAACACACCAACCCTACTAGGAGCCACCCTATAGCTCACAGTAGATATTACAGACTGGCACCGTGTGCAGCTGCCTGCAAAGTCACTGTGCTGCAGAGTAAGATGCTGCAGGTAGAGAGCAAAGGCAGGGGAGCTTGGCCAAGAAAGGGCAGAGGTCCATCTGCATCAGCCAGGTGACCCGTGCGCTGGAAGAGGCAGAGGAGCGAGGGTTCAGGTCACTTACCTGTAGGAATTTCTCTTCACGATGAGGGTGGGGAGGCCCTGGCCCATGTTGCCCAGGGAAGCTGTGGCTGCCCCATCCCTGGAGGGGTTCAAGGCCAGGCTGGATGGGGCTTGGGCCCCTGATCCAGTGGGAGGTGTCCCTGCCCATGGCAGGGGGGTTGGAACTGGATGATCTTTAAGGTCCCTTCCTACCCAAACAATTCTATGATTCTATAATTCTATGATTCTATGAATGGAAATACTAGGGGAGTCAAGGTTAAATCATTTTGCAGATGATTTGTGCAGATTCCTGTTGAGATGTTAATAGGCACCGGGTCCAGGAGATTTGCTGTCAACAACAGTCGGACTTTGTTTGAACTGCTTTGCCCACGCCACTAAATGATGGCTGGGAAATACTGTTCACAAATCAACATAATTGAGCCTAGAAATACCAATAAGTCATCAGGGCAGGCATGACAAAACATGGACATGGTTACCAAATGTAAGAACATATTTCAAATGTGGAAGAAGAAGGAATGGATCTCAACTACCCAACAAAAGGAAGTAGAAGCGTGTCTTCAAAGTATCAAGCTTTTACATTAGGGTCAAGCTTTTTTATTAATTACATATTCCTAGAATGTTTGACAGAGTGCATTACTGATCAGTTTGTGAATGCTTTAAAATAAATATTTAGAGACAAAAGCCCCAAAGCTTCAAAATCAGATATACAGTTATAAACAGTTGTCAAACCCTCACGGACACATTGCAGCTGATATAAATCATAGGAAGTGGCAAATGCTTCAAACCCAAGGACTCTAAACCTCCTGATAAGCTGTTAAAACATGGCAAAAAGCATTTGCTCTTTCCTGTTCATTCATGACTGTGGAAGAGACAGACCGCACTGCCTTTCACTCAGTCCTCATTTTTCCATGGTAAATTTCTCCTACAGCCATTTTAGAAAGATCATTTTACTTTTGCTAGTTTTGCTGCTATCTTATATTTAAGGGACAGCAGTTGTCTGTGCACATATTTCCTTCCCATTTTAAAAACTGATATTACACAGGTTTTTTTCTAGTTTTCTTCAGGTAATGCTAGTCTTCTGTCAGTAGGATATTCCTTTAAAATTCAGAAAGGGCAGTACAAATACATGGCAGTTCTCTGCTCATTTTCAGATAGTGTATTGCATAAACACCACACAATTACACAGTTTTTAAAATAATAGATGTTAAGGAATTTCATCCCCTGAATTCTGTAAGCTAATTTATCTCTGCTTTTTTTTATATAACTATTCTCTCCAGATATTTCCCCAAGCTGGGGAAGGGGCTGGAGAACAGGCCTTATGAGGAGCGGCTGAGAGAGCTGGGGGTGTTCAGCCTGGAGAAGAGGAGGGTGAGGGGAGACCTCATTGCTCTCTACAACTCCCTGAAAGGAGGTTGTGGAGAGGAGGGAGCTGGGCTCTTCTCCCAAGGGACAGGGGACAGGACGAGAGGGAATGGCCTCAAGCTCCAACAGGGGAGGCTCAGGCTGAACATTAGGAAGAAATTTTTCCCAGAAAGTGTCATTGGTCACTGTCAGAGGCTGCCCAGGGAGGTGGTTGAGTGACCTTCCCTGGAGGGGCTTAAGGGACGAGTGGGTGAGGTGCTGAGGGACATGGGTTAGTGTTTGATAGGAACGGTTGGACTTGGCGATCCTGGGGGTCTTTTCCAACCTGGTGATTCTATGATTCTATGTTCTGTGATAAAGTTAAACTACTTCATTAGACAACCGACCCCTGCAGAATGCCACTGATCACTGGTGAGGTTTGCTTTATCCTGTGCACTCACTATTCTTTCTTCTCTCTGTGCTTTTCCAATGGTCTAAGAACACATGAAGAATTCCTGCCTGCAGGCAGACGGCTCACTGTTGCAATGAACAAACCAGTGATGCGCGTGTGTACCCCTTTTGATTTCACAGTGGAGTGTATTACTCGTACATCATCCTTTCCATGGCTTGCAGTGAGTGTTTACCCTAGAGTACTTTCAGGCATCTTTGGTAAGCCAATATTTGCAAAGGAAACTTAATTTACTTTCAACTTATCAAAATAAGTATTAATGTTATGTCCAATTCCTCAGGTTTTATCTGCAGTTTTCTTTTAGAAAAGAGGCCTCCAGTCCTTCAGTTCTCTCTTACACTCTGATACAGTAGTAAATTATTTAGTTACACCTCAAGAACTGCTTTGGAAAGACTGATTAATAAAGGAATCAGGTTATTTCGTACTTGATTAAAGAAAAGAAGCATATGTCTGTATGCCTATAAATGATCTTGGCATATAAGCTGCTCCTGAAAGTTGAACTTTATTGTAATGGCAACAGTATGCAAAAAAAAAAAAAAAAAAAAAATCAGCAGTAGCTGTGCATTTTGCTGGATGTTGTAGCAACAGCTAGAAAGGGATAAATGTTGTATAAGGGACTGCCCTGATATGTGGGCTTGGGAATCCAGCATGTTCTGTGCCTTCAGGGCCTCCCGTTTGAAGTCAAGCAGCCACCAGAAGGGAAAGTGTGGGGAATAATTTGAGCAAACCAACTGCTGCTTCATTAGCTCTCGTATTTCTGGTGCTGTATAAGTGCCTGGGTGATTATGAGTGCAAACCAACCAAACTCATCACGGACTGAATTAGTTACGGAGGATAGTCAGTAGTGAGCAACTTGCCAGTTCATAATTTGCTTAGGGTTAGGGGCACTGGCCTGACTGCTGCTGCAGAAATTAAAATCCCTGTGATGCCTTTTAAACGCTTGCTTATTTTGCCTTATTCAAGGGACGGCTCATTCCTTACTGTGTTTCACCCAGTTGTGAGATGTGTAAGAAAAAAAGGAAAACATGAACTGTGAGATTAAACTTAATAATTTCTTAGTCTTTTTAACAGGTCAAATCCTAGGAAATCAGTGGACTGTACTGTGAAAGGGCATCGGCATTGGGGGCTTCCAATGAGGATTGATATTTAATATTATAAGGGATCCTGAGAGGACGTCACAACATAAATTGTAGCTGACATTAAAGCTAATGTCAGTGTGAGTTATGGGGTTCTCTGTACACTCAACCTTTCTCTGGATCAGTCCTAGGAACAGTTTTTCCTCATCAATTTTTGAGCAAAATCTGATTTACAAATTCTGAATCAAAAGCTCATGAGCATATCTGCCTTCCTTCACTATTATGAGTCACTTTTAGAAAGTCCTCAATGCTTTCCTGATATGGTCTTGCAACGACTAACTCAAGGCAGTCAGTACTTCCCAGCACATGTCCCTTCATGTGGTTTCTTTTTCCTTTTAAGTACAAATGAAATACAAAAGTACTTAATCTGATATGATCACCATAAGAGCTGGCATTTCTTTCTGTAAAACATATCCTTGATTACTGGAATATCAATTACAGCATCTTGGTATTTCTTAAAAGAGCAGACAATAGATGTGTTAGAGCTTATGATATTGTGTGATATCATCAATTCATTTTGCTCCTGTCTACAATGCTTTTGGATTTCAGTGCTGTAACACAAACCTGAGTAAATATTAAAAGCAAGCTTAAAGTATTGATACTTCTTCATTATTTCAAGCTTGATTGTCAGTGTGCACTGTTTTCTATAATTCAGTCTGCCAAAACTGTTCTTGTAGAAGGATCATTGATAGAAAACCAGGAATTGTAAATCTGGAAGACTGCCAAGAGAAAAAAACAACCTAGCAAGGATAAAAAGATCTTGGAATTATTGGAGGTTTCTTTTTTTTGAGATACTGATTGGTTTGGTATAAGCACAAAGTGTTGAAAAAATTAATTTCTCGGCAGTGTGTGACACTCCTGTCTGTTCCTCACTAAAAATGAAGCTTCTCTTAGAACCAACATGATGTTCCTGATTTCTTTGACCCTTATTTACTCAAGCATGTGGGGAAATTATTATGTCCCAAACAAAAATGGTATTTATGGTGTGCAACTAAAACCTCATTGAAGTGTTTTTCTATAGAGGAGCCCAAACTCTTGTATCATGGGTTTTCTTCTTTAATATATTTTTAGTTTTCAGTCACACACCTTCATTGAAGCATTGGAGTGGATGGTCTTGAAAATAATGATGTTCCATTTGGGCACGAAGCTTAAACCTCACTGCAGACTAACCTGGTGTCCTGTCGTGGTAGGATAGAGTGTTCTTAAACGTGGGCTGCTGAATCTGAGACCTGTTCTTCATTTCTTTGTCTGCCTTGTTGAAGCACAGTCTGAAGGAGATCTCTACTGAAATGGTCGTATTACGCTATTGGTGAAGGCTGCACACAAAGGAAAGAAGTTTATTGGATAAACAACAGTAAAAATAGCTTTTTGTCAGGCAGTGTAACACGCTAGTTGAAAAAAACCAGCTCAAGGTCCAGCCTGTTCTGCAGCTCTTTGTAACAGTTGAGGAATCATCCAGCAATGCAGATGGACGAGCAGGTTAAAGAGAGATTTCTGTCATAAATGCAGGGAAAATAAACGATGTCTCCTTCTATATCAGCATTTTATAGTTTTGTTGAAGCTGAATTGCTCATATTTTGTCCTGGAGAAGAAAAGAATAACCTGGACACAGGTAAGACCTTTGACTGCAATCACAATAAGTATTGTGGTTTCTGCCCCTGGGGCTATAAACCAGCAGCATCTGCTGTTTGAGGATAACAATACAAACTGCCCTCCGTGAAATGCTCAATCTAATGACCACTCACATAGGAGAACATTACAAGCTCCCCCTACGCCTCCACATTTACAAAATGGGCAGGAAACATTCATTTTATGTTTGCTGTTATGTTTAATGATTTGTGAAATCAACAGCCACAAAACCCACCCCCTTTTGCCTTGTATCAAGTTGAGATTATTTCTTTTTATTTCCATTGCTTGCCCTTTTTATCTGCTCCATTTGAGACTTTTTAGAAATACACTTGGGTCTAATACTCTAAAACTCTTAAAGAAAATTGCTTTATCCAGTGCTTAAGGCGGAGCTGGAGAGCAATTTTTGATCTACAAATACCATAAAGTGACTAAATGAAGACTTAGCAGGGAGTGGGAGGACGCTTTGCAGAGCTCTTATTGGCAGCCATTTAGCTTTAGGTTAATGGGTATTAGAGAAGGGCCTGCAATCTCGTAGTATTGGCCAGCTGAGTCTTATTTTTAATGTAAATAGGGACCAACAAAACTCATATCTGGTCAAACTGGTCCCAGACCTGGTCTAAACATCCCGATGAAGGGTAACAAAGCTGGGGAAGGGTCTAGAGCACAAATCTTATGAGGAGCGGCTGAGGAAACTGGTAACGTTTAGCCTGGAGAAAAGGAGGCTCAGGGGAGACCTTATTGCTCTTTGCAAGAACCTGGAAGGAGGTTGTAGAGATGCGAGTGTCGGTTTCTGTTCCCAAGTAACAGAGATAGGATGAGAAGAAACAGCCTCAAGATGCATCAGTGGAGGCTGAAACTAGATACTAGCAAATATAGGAATGGGTGGCCTTGATGATCCGGTGGATCTCTTCCAACCTGATTATTCTATGATTCTATAATTCTATGATTGTTTTATTGAAAAGGCTGTAGAGGCTGCCTGGGGAGGTGGTTGAGTCACCACCCCTGGAGGTATTTAAATGACCTGTAGAGGTGGTTCTTCAGGTTCTTCACGTTCTTCTTGTTTAGAGTTGCACTTGACAGCCTTAGGTTAATGGTTGGTCTTGATGGTCTTAAAGGTCTTTTTCAACCTAAACATTTCTGTAACCAGTCCAAGCTTTTTCTCAATATTTTGGAGTATTAAGAGCTGAGGTATTAATTTACGCTACACTAGATACAACTTTCAGTCATAGAAGCTGATTGCATGAATTTAGATTACAATATCCTGACCTAGCCTAAAGTTAGCATTTAAAAGCTTTTTTGGCTTTCTGTTGCAGTTATATTTAAGCATTATATTCGTATATAATGTATATAATATATAACATAAAACACACAGCACAACACTTAACACGTAACAACACATAATATGTAACACATAACATATAACATACATATAACAAATAACACTTAAAATATCATTATGCATTTATATAATGTATAAAATATATAACACATTATATAATATATATAATATTATATATTTATAATATATAATCTATGTATTATATATTTTTTCTGCGTAGCTTTCAGGCAGGTAAGGACTGAAATCCCATTTGAGCACTGGATCAAATCAGAAATATTAAACGTTCTCTCAAGGGTTCATGAGTCAGTCAGTGCAGAACTAGTTTAGGCTCATGATGCGAAGTTCTATTCACTCCACAGGGAACTGCCATTCCTACTGTTTAGCAGGAACGTTCAGGTTGTCCTGTGGGCCACTTCGTGACCTGAGTTAAAGTGTTAGTGGCTCAAAGGTGCTATTCTGTCAGTGGAGCTGCTCAAGGAATATTTTCTGTAAATCCAGAATCAATTTAATGTCCTATTAGTCTAAAAATAACTCATTAGAACCTGTTTTTCCAGTCCAAATGCACCAGCCTCTCTCCATTGCCTGTGTTGCTCCTGAAGCTACTGGTAATTTAACGCTGTTTTCTATACTGAATAAAATTGTTCAAATCCCCTCCTTCCACTAACTTAACTTCCTCACCAAAACACAAGCTAAATAACATTCTGCCTTTGCAGAGAGCATCACACAGAATGACACATCAGCATAAATGAATGAAAAATGTGCCCAGGTTTCCCAGAGAAGCTGTGGCTGCCCCATCCCTGGAGGGGTTCAAGGCCAGGTTGGCTGGGGCTTGGGCACCTGATCCAGTGGGAGGTGTCCCTGCCCATGGCAGGGGGGCTGGAACTGGGTGATCTTAAAGGTCACATCCAACTCAAACCACTCTATGATTCTATGACTGTTACTCCTATAAGTGGGAACAAGTTGCAGATGAACCTGCACTCTGGTCCTTTTAGTGAACTGTTAAAGGTATCGCATATACATACTTAAACACAACAGATGTTCAGTTCACACTTTTTCAACCTGTCAGAAGAGTTTTTGATCTATGTTCAACTGGATGAGTTTCAAATATCATATTTGGTCTTCCAGCTGAAGAGGATTATTATTTCTAATGGACGGAGACAAGTTTTTCAAACATCTTGATCCTTCTGTTGCTAATTCAGGATTGTTTTACGAAATGGGGTATCAGGTTTTCAGCTGAGCTTTGGGACAGAACTTTTCAGATTCCTTCTTTCATCTGATTGGACTTGATCTTTTCTATTTAATTTGATTCCCAATGCTTATTTTTTTTTTTATTTTCTCTAACTGTATTGCTTCAGTCCTCATCATACTTTTTTTGTCCTACCTTGGCAAATTTGACTAATTCCTACTATTTGTCCTTTAGATGTTTGGATGCAATTAAATTTCATGTGGAAATGAATCTGTTATTTCACTCGAGTATTAATGGTAAAATAAAAGCTTCATTAAAAATAGCTATCAAAGATTTTGGCTTGTGAAAATCTTAGCCTAAGATATAGTAGACATGTTTTCTTTATTCTTTTGCCTGACTATATACTCTCCATTATTTACTAGTATCACAAATGTAATGTTAGTTATTAACACACTAATACGTTCATGCTTTCTACGAAGTTCTTTGCTCATTTGACCACACACATCATTAGGAAGTGACTCTTAAAAGCAGCTCTTAGGTGTAGAACACTGTTCAGGGTTATCTATGTCAGAAGGAATACTACGGCCACTCCTCACAGTATGTAATTTGACCTTGTTCAAATTAATGTGTGAAAGATATAAAGTAAACACAGATCTCTTTCAATTTCTTCACTATATTTTTGTGCAAGTCATCTAATTAGTCCAGAGAAATGAAAAGTGCCTTTCAGACAGTAAAAAAAATAATATCTCTTTTTTTTTTAACCCAATGCTGAAAAAGGCAAACTCTTTTTTCCGCTCTGAAAAAGGAATCTTTCATTTTGCTGAGGGGTTACAATCCAGGATTAAAGAAAAATATTGTATCCAAACTCCTAGCTGTCAGCTGTAATAGGTTTAGGTCATAACTGGGGCAGCTGATGCTTGAGATCTGTCTTTTCAGTAGTTTGTAGCCTTTCCTACCGTAACTGCAGTAACTGAGAGGTGGAGATGGATACCACTTCTGGAGCCTCAGACTCAAAAATTCCCCAAAGGCAGGCATCGTATGTATTCAGTCTTAATGTACAAATCACTAATGTGGTGTCTGCAGACATTTTACTAGAACTGACTGTTTAGTTGCCACTTCGATTATGTATCTTTTTGATAGAATAAATGTTTTAATATGAAATGTGGAAATTCAGAGTAGAATAAGGTGGTGAACTGTTTGGTTAAAAAATGTAAAAGACTTGAAAAAAAATTACTGCCTCTTTTCCTGAAATAGGTAAAAGAGCCTTTAGAAATACGGAGCAGAGCACTTCAGTCCCATTGACTTCAGTGGGACTATTGAATAGAATCGTAGAATCATAGTATCATCATAGAATAGTTTGGGATGGGAGGAACCTCAAAACCCATCCAGTCCCACTCCGTCCATGAGCAGGGGCACCTCCCACTGGATCAGGGGCTCCAAACCCCATCCCACCTGGCCTTGAACCCCTGCAGGGATAGGGCAGCCACAGCTTCTCTGGGAAACCTGGGCCAGGGCCTCGCCGCCCTCATTGTAAAGAATTTCCTCTTTACACCTAGTCTAAATCTTCCCCTCTCCAATTTAAAGCCATTGCTGTTGCATATTATTCTAGAATTGTCTGTTGAACGTTAGACCTTTTGCCTGTGGAAGGACCACATCGCTGGGATGTGGCATGGACTACGGTGGGAATATCAGCGGAATGTACCGCAGGGTGTGCTGGAGGAGGCTTGTATCTCAGAGGGGATGGTCCTCCTGGGGATTACACTGTCCAGCTGAGCTCTCCATGCTTGTTATCTCACTTGATGCTGTGGAACAGAACCCATTTGTGTGGGTGACACTAGTGTCACAGGTGTTTGGAAGGCATCCCCAGCTAAGCTGGATCATGGGAGGGAATGGGTTTTGTTATCGTGTCCGTTGCATGAGACTCAGCAGGATGAAGCCAGATGCATGTTGAACAGACAAGTAAGAGAATAAAGTATGTGGGAGTGGTGAGTTCACAAGAATTGACCACACAGCTCTGCATTTTTGTAAGACAGCATTTCTAATGACGAATGTGATGGTACGTGGAAAAAAAAATAATCCTAGGAAAATGCCTGATAATTTTTTTGTGCAATTCATTTATTCTCTTTTTCCTTCCATTCTTCCTTTTCCCACTGTTAAGTAAAAGGGAGATGACATGGAAGAGAGGGCAAATTTCTTTCATAATGTTGTTATATAAGATGTTATCTATCAAATTCACAAGATAGAAACATTTTTGCTCAGACTTATTCTATGCTGAGTTTGTAAGATTAACTACCATAAGCAGAATAGTTGGAACTTTCTTCATTTGTGCACAGTTGCCAAGGTTTCAGGCAATAAGGGAAAATCCCTAAGAAGACTCCAATTTATGGTGTCTTGAGTATTTTTAATTGGCTGTGGGGGCTGTGTTACATGAATGTCACATATGTACCATACTCTCAGGATGGGGGTTTCCTAAACGAAGGAGGGAGGGGAGCTCTGGCAGCTTTCCTGGTGTATTTGCAGAGGTATTCTGGAAGGGAGAACAGCAATCTGCTCAGCGGGGATGTAGGGACTTTTTAAAAGCAAAAGCAACGCTTTCAGAGTCTTGTGACAGAGGAGCATATGTAGGGAAGAGAACTTCTAAAGGCAGCTGTTACAAAGATTGCGAATGCCTCAGTTTTATGACTGTGCAGTGTGTGACCAAACGTGTTAGTGTCTAGCGGGGAATGAGGAAAGGAAAAGTGGCCTGAGCAGAGAGGACTGAATATTAAAACTCGACCAAGGAGATCCGCTTTGTTTGGGTGTCCTGCAGACTTCAGATAAGGATGGTTCCTTGACTTCTTAGTTTACTTAGGTCTGGGAAGACAGGCTTTGAAAACCACTGGCTGCTACTCCTCCAGTGACTGCCCAAGTCACCTGTATTCAGACATCAAAGAAGATAAATAGATAACTACCCTTTAAAATTGGTGGGAAGTAGACATCTTTGCCTTTAAGAACCTGCCCACTAACTCTGGGGACAGACATTGTCCATGAGAGCTAAAATCTGACTAACTCCTTTACCTTGCACAGAGTCTAAGCAGCTACATGATGCTTTTGGCTTAATCTGATTATTTAAGAGAGCAACTACAAATCAGCTTTTCTATGAACACTTACGCCCTTTAGTCAGAAGGTGCCATCCTTCTAAAATTTATCTGAGGATGTCCAGAAGTGGCTACAAGGATGATCAGAGAGCTGGAGCACCTCCCACACAAGGACAGGCTGAGAGAGTTTGGGTTGTTCAGCCTGGAGAAGAGAAGGCTCCGAAGGAGACCTTAGAGTGACCTTCTTGGAGGTGTACAAGGCCAAGTTGGAGGGGGCTATGGGCAGCCTGATCCAGCGGGAGGTGTCCTTGCTGGGGGTTGGAACTGGGTGATCTTTAAGGTCCCTTCCAAGCCAAACTATTCCATGATTCTATAATTTTATGCTTCTATGACACAGAATTTCTGCTAAGGCAGCCGGGACACTTGGCAGTGACAGGTCCCAGTAGATTGTTTTCAACTGGTCCACATTATATTGAGACTAGACCCTAGAAAAACTTGCTTGAGACCTCTGTGCAGTGTGTGCTGTAGATGTGTTTCATTTCCCATCTGTACAATGGGGACTGTGGCCCTTCCCCGGGGCGCAGAGAGATGAGGAGAAAGGCATTAAATTCAGAGCTGCTCAGATAGAACAGTAATAGGGCTATAAAAAAAGAGGAAATGGCATTCTGGTGCTACAGTTATTATTGCATTATGCTGTTTAGGGCAAGGGTTGTCTCCAAAAAATACCAAGCATATTTTGAGAAGCATAAATAGTAAGTAATAAAAATAATTAAAATTGATGGATCTGTAAGATGGATGTAGGGCAGAACAAAGATGTGACAGAGAGGGAAGGGCGCATGCGTGCTGTCAGCTTTGATATATTGCAATTTAAGTACGGTACATTTCCCTGGACCTTCCTTTACTTTAAAATGCAGGTTTCTCTTCAACTGCTTTATGTAGAAACTGAAGTCTAGTCAGCAAAGGAATACTTCCCTCTAGACTCCCAAGCAAAGAGAAAAAGCTTCTAGCACCTGTATAGTTACAGAGAAAAATGGAAATGGCAGTGCTGAGCTTGCAAGGGTATTACGAAGACAAATTCATTCATTTATTTGAGTGAGAAAGTACCAGAGAAAAACATAAATAATGCAGCAAGACATGAGGTTTTCTCTTGTTACCACCTCTTATAAAGTTTGTAAAAAGTAACATCGCAAACCTTTAAGAACTGAGGACATAAAACCTGAACACCTCTGTGAAAAGTTTCCTTAACAAGCCCAGGCATGCTATATCTGAAGAATAAATTGACATTTACTATCTTAATCTGCTTAGCACACAAGTGGTAGAGCAAACAGCAGTATAAAATTGTAATACTGACTAGTCGAGTCTCTGGTCTTCTATAAAAGTACAGGAAATATGCTGCTGTGTTAATGGTTTTGGAGTGCTCGCAGATATTCACAGGGAGTCAGAAAGGGAAAATTCTACTGTCAATTTTATTGCAGGGCAGAAACAATAACTCCATGCAACAAAAAATCAGAATCCTAATCTGTAATTAATGTGTTACAGATACTACAAAATATGACCTGATTTTAGTAGCCTGAGCAGGATTTGCTCTTTAGTACCCATATTAAATTAAATCCAGCTTGTAAGAGAAAATAAAGTGCTCGCACAGAAACATGCAATTTTTTTTCCACTGCTTTTGCTAGTTTTGTGTATAATACCTGTGCAACATATACAGAAAGCGTGCACTTCGGTTTATATATACTCATAAATAAAAGTTTTAGCTGTTGTGGCTCAGGGCCAGACAATTTGGGTCTTAGGGTGCAAGCAAGGACTAAGTACACTTCTTGTAAGGTATTCCTGAGATGCGTTGGATTGTGTCCTCTCCTGTTACAGACAGCGTGGATTGAGGAGCGCACTAAATTCTGAATTACGGCTGTATAGGGAACACTTTAGGCAATTAATAAATGTACCAACGATTTCAGATGGTGGTCATGGGATAGTTAACTTGCAGTGTGTGCGCAGGGTATCTTGTTTTGACACTGCCTATGAAAAAGGTCCTGTGGAATACAATTGGAAAAATGCTTAGGTCCCTATCGACAAAATACTGAGTTATGCAAACTTTGAAGTAAATGGGTTAATTTGAGTTTTGTCTTTGATTTCTCTTTTTGCAAAGCAGATGTTTTGAGATGGAAATATCTTGCTGTGACACAGATTAAAGCGTGTTCTTAACAGAACATCATTCCAAACCAAATACTCTTCCTTGGAGCTACTTCCTGACCAAATAGCTTAAAATTACTTAATATTCTTTACGTCGAATACTTATTCATCAATAAGATTGGAAGAAAAGCATCAGATCATGGAAATGACAGTATTTTAATGAAAAAGTTTTTATTCTGAATGTAGCAGGAGAGTTTGTTATCATTGCCAGCAATGAAGTGGAAACATTAATGTACTTTCTTTTAGCAATAAATTGAACATGCAGTGTAGCCATTTAGAATATGCACCCTCAAAAAGTGCATATTTAGCAATTTCCCCAGAAATTTTGTAGCTTTCCACAAAGTATTTCCAAACTTCCTACGGATACCATATTATCTTCTGCCTGGCCACTGCATTTTATTGCAAAAACCTTCCTGATTTTACACAATTTCTTCCTTCTTATGGTGGTAGCTTAGAAAGAAGTTGTTATCCAAAGCTGTCATCCTGCTCTGTAACATGTGGATCTCGCAGGTTCCTGCTCAAGTGCTAGTCTGATGAGCGCTAATAGACACATTCCGCTGTTTCAGTGGTGGATGCCGGCAAAGGGAGCACTTGACTGGATCAGACTGGTGGTGGGATGTAGCTACACATCACTGCCTACAAAGCATTGCTGTTGCCCTTTCATAAATTTTAAGAGGTGACCAAGGGGTTATAACAATAAACTCTTCTCACCGGAGAGAAGATGAAGCAGTTATTCAAATCCTGAGCTTGCTCGCTCTCCCTCCTTCCCATCTCTTCCTTCCCTGTGGCCATGTCGTGTTACATACCAGCACAGCAATTAGCAGGCTGTCTTCAGAGTGAGAAGAAATAACAGAAGTGAGAGGGGAATGGACAGCCGGTGTGTGAAAGCTTGCCTGCTCAAGCCATTTGTTTTCTTGAGCCCAATATCAAGTAGTAAATTTTAAATAAAAGCCCAGTCATGCAGTATATCTGTAAACTGCTGGAACCGTCAAATGCTGATCAGCATTAAAAAGAAATCCCTACCATGAAAGCTGCAAATGTTGCTGGAGCACCTCCCATACAAGGGAAGACTGAGAGAGTTGGGCTTGTTCAGTCTGGAGAAGAGAAGGCTCTTATAGCGACCTCCTAGTAACTGAAAGGGAATACAAGAAAGCCAGGGAGGGATTTTTTACAAAGGGTTGGAGTGATGGGTCTAGGGGAGTGAGTATAAACTGGAGAGAGGCAGATTGAGACTAGACATAAGGAAGAATTTCCTAGCCATGAGAGTGGTGAGACACTGGCCCAGGTTGCCCAGGGAAGCTGTGGCTGCCCCATCCCTGGAGGGGTTCAAGGCCAGGCTGGATGGGGCTTGGGCACCTGATCCAGTGGGAGGTGTCCCTGCCCATGGCAGGGGCAGGGACTGGATGGGCTTTAAAGTCTCTTGCGATCCAAACTATTCTACAATTCTATGTTTCTATAATTCTGTGAATCTCTTTACCTTATCCTGCTTTCTCATCAACAGCTTAAGATGAAAGTATTGGTCCTGTATTCCCAGTCGCCTCGTGTTGGCTTTGTCTTCATCCAGCTGCGGGGTATGGAAAGAACTTTCTTTGACTGGGTTCCATTTGACTGCAGTAGCTCCTCCAAACAGCTAACTTCTTTTTAATTTTGATGTGATGAAGCAATTGGAAAGGTGTGCCTCCTATCAGTGAGGGAAATGGTGCTGCGTAACTCTCAGTTTAGCACGGTTGAAGATGGACCATGGCTGTGAATGTACGACCCCAGAGCAGATAGAACGCACGCTCACAATTCCCTTGTGGCTGTAGCCAGCAGTTGGGTCATCTTTTACTGGCAGAGATGTGCACAGCTTAGAATGTAAATCAGCAAACAAAAACGCTGCCCCCAGCAAGGCTGATGACCAAGAAGCAGATTTAGTTTGAAATTTGTTACCCTTTTTAAAAAAACAAGTAGGAAAATAGGTTTTCTTCTTTCACCTTGTTTCCTGAACAACAAACCCTCCCGACGAGCATTTTAGGTGTTGTTTAAAAGCTCGAGTGGGATTTTTGTGTAACTCCATCTCATGAAACCAGCTCTATGAACAGATCTTCAGCTCTGTTGTCAGACTTGTCTGCAAGGGTGATCAAGAGGAAGGGCTGTAAAGGAGAAAGACCTGCCAGCTTTTGATAGCTGGTTCAGCTCAGGGGTGAAAGCCAGGACAGAGCAGCCTCAAGATCTCAGGCTGTGTGAACTCACATATAAACATAAGACCAGCTAAACCCTTCAGCATTATCTTATCTCTGGAGAGCAGTACGATTGCTTTCCAGGGCAGAACCCAGGTGGGTCCAAGCATCGATATAATAACTACTCAGATGAAAGATGCTTTCCTTAACCTCACAGTATTCACAGCATGATTGACTTTACTGTAGACCAACTATGAGGGTAAAATACACAGTGCAGTTAACTCCTAAATACCCTGGCACTTTTCATGAACACTGTTTCACTATTGATAATTTTTTTTTAAAATTCCACAGACTTCATATCAGGTGAAATGTTGTACAATAGGAAGGTTGTAATAAAGACCTGCGATAGATTTTAGAGGATTACGTGCAGGATTTATGAGCAGTTGAAATATATGCCTTTATCACATTTGAGGTAGTAATTACATTTGCCAATAAATTTCTCAGCCAAAGGCCATTTTTCACTTAAATTTTCATTTTATAACAAGTGTTATCATAAATGGCAAAAAACCAAAAAGAGAGAGACTTATCAGGATCATCTAATCTAACATAAAATGCAAACCTCCCCTATGACAAAATTTCTAATCAGATGACATGCAAAGTCACTTCATCATTTGACAAGGTTGACAGACGTACAAAGTTAGTCTTTCTCTAAATGCCAAAAGTCAAAATGTCTTTGTTATTGCTAGTGTTTCTAGGATTTGCAAGGGAATTATCATCACAAATTAAACATTTCTTCCTCATGCCCTTCCTTTATAGGGATTTGTCTGCTAAGAAATAGAAAAAAAAATGGAGACAATTTAGCAATTCTACTTTTCTTGTCCAGATCCCACATATGTAACTATTCTGCCTGCATATCCTCAGTCATGAAAACTGTTCAGGTCTGTGTTTAAGTGGCTGAGGGGATTAAATTTATTTGTGTCTGATATGGGGATGCATACAATACATGGGGAAGAAGCATCAGACAAGTCAAGTTTGAAGCAGCATCTGTGGGCAGAGCATCTTTTAAACCCGAGGAACACACTTGTTACCGAACTACCTTCAGATTTGAGACAGATCTTCAGATGTGACATCGGAGAGTTGTTGGAGTTCATTTATTCCAAAAGGAAGAAGAACATTTTGGGGAGCCTAAGTTCAGCCTGCTGTTATCTGAGAACTCTGTCATAAGAGACAGTGATGTCACTTTATTACTTGTTTGAAACAGAACTCCCTCTTCAAAAAAAGGTACATTGCGGAAGATTTATATAAACTGGATCTGAAGTTGTTTCCCTCAGAATAAAATTTCAAAGCCTACAAAACTTTAGCTTCAAGATACGTGGTCAGATGGGATTTCACTTCCATGTAGGTGGCTGCATATATTGCCATGTTACAGGAAGCTTTGTTGCCTCAGGAACAACTGCGACGGACAGATGATCCGACGTCCAAATTACCAATTTAATTACCTGTTCACCATCTCCTCCACAGAGACCACCCAGCTGAGAGGGAGTGAAATGCGTGTCTGTAACTCTGGCAGCTCTGCTCCCAGTTTGTTACAACTTCTCCTTGTATTAGAGAGGCATGTCTAGAGCTTAGAACTGTAAGCATTCCCCAGCCATCTACTTCCATCGATCCTTTTATCCCTTCCTGTCCAGCCACTTAAAGCCACTTGAGATTCTTTGTATTCCTTACAGAGAAATAATTTCTACCTCTCTGTCCTTGCAGACGCCCTGCGGATATTCTACTTCAAACAATGATGGTAGAAATCAACAAGCAGCTTTTTGTTGGGTTTAACATTATTAAAGATTATTTAACAGTATTTTGGCCATGAAACCTTTACAAAACCTTTTTCCTATACCATTATTTTCCCTCTTCTTTCCTTCTAGTGCATTTCACTGCTAAAGGGAAGATATTTGAAAATAAAACTTCCCAGAAGAGAGAATGTAAAAATTTCAGTAATGATACATTTCTATGAAAGCCAATTTAAATAAACATGAAATATCACACTGAGTTGGCAGACGAAAATAATTTATCCCGTTTGAATTTTCATAGTGGAAAAAATGCCAAGATAAGTGGTCAGGAGGCTGAAATTTAGATAGTCAAATTCTTTTGCCACCTTTCTGAAAGAAAGAAAAATTCTGTTACTTGATTCACTATTGTCCATTTTATTTGTAAAATTATTGCTGTTCTATTTGACATCTCTTTAAGGAGCTCAAACCAGCCTGGGATGCCTGTGTGCTACCAGCAGCAATAAAGTCACACAATTAGAGTGGAATCCATCTCACCTTCCTGTTTCTTGGTGGGTTTTAAAGGCTTATAGGGAATGGCCTTGAGTTACACCAGGACAAGTTCAGATTGAACGTTAGGAAAAATTTCTTCACCAAAAGGGTTGTCAGGCACTGGCAGAGGCTGCCCAGGGAGGTGGTTGAGTCCCCATCCCTGGGAGGGTTTAAAAGATGGGCAGATGCAGTGCTTAGGGATATGATTTAGCAGTGGAACAGGTATGGTTGGGCTTGATGATCTCAAAGGTCTTTTCCAACCTAGGGATTCTATGAAATACAATTTTAATCAGCAAAGAGCCTTGAAGTAATGCAGGTCTGCTTCTCACCCTGCACCTTTTGAGATTCACTATCGAGAATGCAGTAGAATGTCATCTTGGGTGTTTATGGGAGGGGTGTAGGGGGCAGGGTGGTCGGGAGGTCTCCAATCTCAGGCAGATCAAACAGATATTTTAGGAAGTTCCTGAAGGCATGATACTTTTCTGTTTCCGTATTTTGTAATGAGGTTTCAGAGCAAGGCTGGAGTCAGTTACTTCATTTATTACTTCAGGAGTTCATTGGTTCCATGTTGTACAGCCATACTAAATTCTAAAGTTGTGTTATTCTATACGTGTTCTTAAATATGTTTGTATACATCAGTTAAAATTGTAGGTTTGCTCCTAATTAAAAATAAGACACGTGGAAATTGGAGCCTGATGTTCTAAAAATATAGCAGAATAAAAAAACCCTCAGTGATCCCACTATCTCTCTGTATTTTTTCTACAGTTTCCTCTCCTTTTTGAATGCATTAGAGCTAATTTCCCTCTGATACAAATAGTAAGTGTTTCACTATGGGGAGCTAAAAATGAGAAGAAAATTCCTCAGCTTTGAGGAATGATTTCATAATTTAGTCTGCTTTTTGAAAACTGAAACAGAACGTAAAAGAAATGCTTCTATTTCAACAGCATATTTTTTTCCCTTAACATTTTAGGGTATTTACACCTAATGTCATTACACATTGTAATTAAGTAATTGCACATCTTCATTACACATTCTCATTATTTTATCATGCACGCTACAACAATTAAGTAATTAGATCTAATTCATACAATTAGGTCTAATTGTATAAATACATGACAATGGCATAAAAATGGTCTGAAAGAATGAGGAAGACTTTAATTAAAAAGCAAGGAGTGCTTTGTGTGCCACAAACCTGTACAATCAGAGGAACATGCAGCACTGGACTGATCCTGTGCAGTGACTGCCAAGACTCCTCCTTTTCTGAGGGTGCTGAGTGCCTACAATTGGTTTTTGGAATCATCTTCAGATGCTGGATTGTGAGGTTCTTTGCAGTTTTGGGCCTGATACTGAAATTCCACAGTGATCAAATCTTAGTACACCCGCACGTGAGTATCAGGTCTGTATGGAATGGTTCTCTGTGCTGGTCCTCTAGGCTATCGAGGCACTGTGCATGTATTTATTTAATCTATGCCTCACTTCTCTAACATTTGTTTCCTGCTGGTGGCAGGAATTGGTGACAATAGCTGCAGACCTAGCAGCTATCTTGCTCGTTGGCACAGTTTTAATTTGTACTCAATAGCATATTCCCAGGCAATCCTGGTACACAACAGGGGTCTATGTGGGTCAGAGGCTATTCCCAAAACCAGTATGAATGATGCTACCTTGTTCTGGGTGCATGAACAGAAGATTTTGTCAGATGGACATGAGTTGTTCAATTCCACTTGCCAAAGACGACTCAGAATGGTCTTATCTTGTTCTGCTTAGGTTTTTAGTACAGATATAGCCATGGAATCCATCTCATGAGCTAGCCCTCGGCTTTTAGCTAGGAACATGCTTTAAGACTCAATATTCTTATCCATTTTCATAGATTCATAGAATAGTTTGGGTTGGAAGGGACGTTAGAGATCACCCTGTTCCACCCCCCTGCCGTGGGCAGGGACACCTCCCACTGGATCAGGTGCCCAAGACCCAAGAAAACAACAAAACCAAAAATTCAATAAAAAACCTCCCAACAAATCTAATCTTAAATGCATTTTCCACTGGAGATTCACTAAAATGATCTGTTTAATTTCTCAGCGGAATATACACCTACCCCTTGTAGCACAATGGAGAATGTGTCCTACCTGATAAAGCTGAAACTTATTATGTTTCGTTTGTCTGCCAAAGAATTCTTGCATTGGCTAAGAAATTAGGAGAACACTTTATGCCATAGTAAGTGTTTTCATTTTTTCTTCAGAGGGATTCTATGGGAAATGTGAAAAATAATGAAGTCTCACCTTTTTGCCTAACCATACATCTCATATTATTAAATAAACAACAAAGAATAAAAAGTATTTATTTTTACGCTGTTGTAACCAGACATGTGAAGGCATTTGTTCCCGTTCTTCTTTTTGTACACTTGCAAGAATGAAAATGACTAGTTCTTACTTTTCTTCCCGTTCCTCTCTTTGGAATGGCAAGAATGCCAAATATATCTCTGCTGTAAGTCCATTAAAAATAATGCAGTTGCAAAGGGGTTGAATGTTACTCACTTCATGTAACCTGTAACCTCATTTTAAGCAGGATAGAAATAGAGGTTCCCTGTGCTTTTATTTAGAGCTGCAGGTTCCATTATATTTAATTATTTCTCCATATAGCTGTAAATAGAAGGTGTCTCTTATTAAATTTAACTCCTTTTTCTGGCAGCTTACATGATAAAGGTGTGGCTACTAAATGATGGAGTCTCTTAAATAGAAGGAGAGTGAATCCAAGATATATAGAAAATTTCAGTTTTATGCTGAAATTGATAAACCTTACTAAAATAAATATCATAACTGCTATAGAATACACCAAATTTCCTTGGTTAAAAAAAATGAAAGGAGTTATCTTTGAGAACTAAGCTGTAAATACAGGAAAGCCAAGCATAGGAAAATCCCTATAAATGTAAAATGAATAAAAAGTAATTATTGTGGTTAAGAATGTTAAATTAGGCCTGGTCTGGGTGCCTGGTTTTCCGATAGATACAAATATAAGGAAATAAATCAAAAAAGATGGCTTTTTTTTTCTCCTATAAACTTCCTTGACTAAATACGTTAAGGATAAATCTGTAAGTGCTTGTGGGCTTTTGCTTTTGAGCTACTGCTGCTGCACCATGCACTGTGAAGAATGGGGTATGTTCTTTATATTGACAGTGGTCTTTTTTTTTTTTTTAACTATATTTCACGTTGGTTTTCTTCTCCTATTGTATTTCTTGTCAGTTCTGTGTTTGAAATGGACCTTTCTCTAGTTGACGTAACTCTTACTTGAGATGTCATGAAGGTTTCAGTAAAGTTTTCATTAGTTTCTTGGGGAGAAAAAAAAGAAGCGATACCTTTAGAGCTGAGCTATATTCACCTTTGTCACTCATAATCCTCCTGTTCATCCACTGCACACTTTTATAACTTTGTTTTCTGCATGGCTACAATATACATATTTATGGGGTTCTCATCACCATGGCACCCAAGTGCACTCAATTTATTAAAAGGATTATATGACGCGACTGTTTGTAGCAGCAGGGGACTGGGCATGATGACGCAGGTTCCTTCTAGCCTCGTGTTTCTATAAATTAAATGAACGCCATAAATATTCCCCTAAAAATAGGTATCGTTTGGAAGGTGGGGGTCTAATGTTTAAAATAAAGCTAGTGTTGTTGCAAAGTACATGGTGAAATATTGAAGGACTCTGCCTTCCAGCTTCCAGGTGGGATTTCCTTGCTGCTGCTGGGAAACCTCAATCTAAAGCAGCAAAGCAAACAAAAGGAAAACTAAACTTTGTCCTTCGCAGGCCCAGTTGACACTCTGAATCCTGGTTGTCCTGGCCGAGATACCCCCAGAGTGAGGGAAAATGAAGGGCTAAACTCTTCTTTTCTGGACTGTTTTGCCCATCTTGTTGGGAGTCTAAAACCTGGGCCTCTCCAAGCAGCTGCCGTGGGCAGTCGTTGTGCCTGGAAGCATGCAGTCGAGGGGAAAATTTTGTAAAAGCGGAGTGATGAGTAGTGAAATTCATTTTAGTGACAAGTTTCATTCAGAATACCTTGGTCTGCTTCTACAGGGCATTGACAGAAAGGAGGGATGGGGCAGGGCAGGGGCTATGGGAAAGAGCCAGTGGGCATGGTTATCCAGGCAAGAAAGTGGAAGCTCATGCTTTCTGAGTCCTTCTGGGATGTTTAATAACTCTCTGACGTGCTAATGTGGTTTGTATGGGGGTATCTGCCTAGATCAGAGCACTGGCAGGAAAGTCTGCACCTACCCTCCTGCAGAGGATAAGGTTGGCGTTTGTAGCCACTACTAAATGCAGAAATATCCAAAATGTGGACAGTAGAAAGAGGTGCAAAACTCCACTTAAAAAAGTATGAAGACCACAGAGTACTGAGCTGCATTTCTCTGAGCAGAACAATATACGTTTATATGCTAAAATAGAAAATAACCCTGTTGACTGTAGACCATGCTGGGTACGAATAGCTTTGTGTGTAGTATGTGCTGTTCTGCACCTGGCTTACTTAAACCTTCTGAAATAACTCTCCCAAGGAAGGCTGATAGGCCATAGATATCTATGAATTAATCTTTCTGGGGTGGTTTTTTTGGCATTTTTCAGTATTTGAAATGAAAAAAGTTTACAAAAGTCTAAAGCTGTGTTGTTAACAAGTCATGCTGGAGTGACATTGTAGAAAAAATTGTTTCATTTTCCAGTATGTTCACTCACAGTCATGGGCTGGGCACCTAAGAGGTTTTAATTTGTGAGGGCTTTTGTTTTTCAAGTAGACAGTAACAGCAGATTTATATTTCTGCTGATCCAAATGGACTGTTACACCACCGAGCTTAAAATCATTGTAAACGTTCTGAGACGATGACTATGTATTGTAAATGCAAGGCTTATGATACTATATTTTTCTTGTGGTTTTTTTTAATGATATACGGAAAGTGAACCAAAAATATACCAAATAATCTGATTTTAATGATTATTTTTGTTTGTACCATTTGTTAAATGTTGCTGCCTCGTTTCCAGCCTTGTGAGACCTAGGTTCATAACATGAAGTGGTAGGACAGATTCTTTCTTATTGTCATATTTTAGCTGAACGGCTGCACTTGTGATGCACGTGTATCCTTGTATGATGCCTCAGTGCAAGGGACTGTGCTGCATAAAATACAGAAAATGCAAATACTTCCTTTTTTTAAGATTTCAACTGTCGTCATGTTCAAGCATAACCCTGGTGGGACCAGCAGGAGATGCTAGAACTCAAGAATACTGAGTACCCCTCATCTCTGGCCATATTTCCTTAATGGCATAAACTTTTTGAAGCTACATAAAAGATAAAGCCTTGAAGAGCTTGTGTAGGTTAGGAGCAGGATTTCAGCTTAGATATTATGCCCTAGTTAGCTTTAGATCTTGTGGGCTTAGATATGGCAAGTAATGAAGCTTCTTTGGCATGCGTTTGCGAAGCAGACAGTCTTCAATCTGCTGAAACTGATAGTGCAGCTCTTTCCTTCGAGATCCAACCAGTTAGTCAAGAACATCATTTCTTGCCAAGTATGCTTTCATACTTATGAGTTGACTTTTAAACACGGTGATCGGGATTCAGACCAACATTCTCCTACCACGACAAGAGAATCGGCTTATTGAGCTCCCACTAGAACCTGCGAGGAGAGGAGTTTCGTCTGTCAGAACATTTTTCAGTTATGTATTTCTATAAGACTTCGGAAGTTTAAAGACGTTTTAAAATGGAAAAACGTAATCGCTTCAAGTGGTCTTGCTGTAAACAAGTACACAGCCCTAAATATTTGTTGAGCTGTGGGTGAGGGCAGTAATTCTGTTGGCTGTTAATGTGTTAGACCATTGTGGCTACGGTACGATCACTAGTTTGCTAACAGATGGACATCCTTTTAAAGCCAAGCTGTTACATATTTTTTACCATTTTAGTTTGGATGGAAATCAACTTTTTACCTTATGTTGTGCTTTTTATTTCTTGTGTCAGAGGACAAAATCACTTCCAAATTGTTCTTTTAAAAATAAGGAACATTTTTGTAATCCACGTGCGCAAACCAAAACTTGCCCTGGATATTCCCCTGCTAGAAGAATGTCCATGTCTGACCTCAGGGCTTCGTTCCCTGCCCCATCCTCTACCTAAATCAGTGGAGTGCTGTTCAGTTGATTGAAGTCCAGGTACAACAGACTTGGTAGATGTCATGGCAGATGCCAGGCCTAGGGATATTTTGTCAACCTACTCTCTTTGTTCAAGTATTCCACCATTTGCTGGTTTGCCCATCTGTCATGCTTTGCCTGCTGACTCGCTTTGCTCTTGTTGATTCTGTGGTGGGCCCTGCTGCTTATATTCGATTCGTAGCTCCTGGACTGAAATCAGACAGCCAGCATCTAACACTGTTGTTATTTACTACTGTAAATGTGAATTTAAAATTTCAGTAATATGCAGTATACTCTAAACATTGATGGCAGGGAATATATATAGATGGATGTTCTCATGGGTTTTTTAGTCAAAGAATTTCACCTTTGAACACAACCCAAAATGCTACCCAGAATAATTTAATATGAAGACTATTGTGAGATTGTATGCAACTTCTTTATTGATTCCAAGGGCTGATATCAAAGACTCCTTATTGGATATCTTTTCTCTGAAAATTTCAAATAGAAGAATATCAGAAAAGATATAGGTTACTGGTAAAGAATTTTTTAAAACCTTCTTTTCATTTTCCTTAGTCTGAAAAGTAACATCTACAGTTTTTACTCAGAAAGAAGAAAATGATTGGAAGAGGAAAGCTGTCTGGTTAAAGAAACTAAGATAAATTTGAATTTGTGATCATTATGAAGGGAAAAATCCCCAGGAAAGCAAATAAGTCTGATGTAATTAAATTGAGAAAATTAAGTGAGATCTCAGATAGAACTTATATAAAAATGTGAGGAAAATCTTTTAGTTTCTCAGAAACATGTCACTAGTTGAAGAAAAAAAGTAAGAAGAGTGGAAAGAGACTGATATGACAAAATCATGAACTCATTACTGACATCAAAAGATAAAAAGATGAGAGCAGCAAAAGTTATTAAGGGTGTGTATAAGGAAATTATAAAAGAATGTAAAAAAATCCTACAGGACAAGTAAGAGGAGATATCAAAATTAAAGGAAGTAGTTATGTAACTATTAACAACAAAACGGATACTGAGAAAAATCTGATGCTGAAAAAACCCACCAGTGTTTAATGGTTTCTTCTTATATTGAATTTTCAGAAAAAAGAAATTAAAAGATCAGTGTGAGGAGCTCCTTAGTACAATTATTACCTGAAAGTATTGAAAAAAGTTGGGCAAGAACACGCTACAGTGTGGTTAGATGAAATAGGCATTTCCTCATCAACTCCTTGACAAACTCCAATATAGTCTAGTTACAAAAAGAATAATGGTTCTTACTCCTTAATTTGTGAAGGATACTCATCAGAAAACTGAACAGGTGTAGCATGTTACCTTTTGAAAAGGAAAGGAGAGGTAATGCATAGTAGACCAGCTAGTTAAACTTCATTTTCTAGAAAAAAACTCTGAAAAAAATAACCAAGCGAGCTTTTCTAAGCACTAGGAAGGCCATATCCCTAAGCACTCCATCTACTCATCTTCTAAATACCTCCAGGGATGGGGACTCCACCACCTCCCTAGGCAGCCTCTGCCAGTGCTTGAGAACCCTTTCTCTGAAGAAATTTTTCCTGATGTCCAATCGGAACCTCCCTTGGTGCAACTTGAGGCCATTCCCTCTCATCCTATCCCTTGTTAGCTGGGAGAAGAGACCAACAGCAACATCTCTGCAGCCTCCTTCCAGGCAGTTGTAGACATTGATAAGGTCTCTCCTCAGCCTCCTTTTCTCCAGGCTAAACAACCTCAGCTCCCATCCACTTGTCATAAGACTTTTTCTCCAGCGCCTTCGCCAGTTTTGTCACTCTTCTTTGGATGTTCTCCTGGAACTCTATGTCTTTGTGATGGGCCCAAAACTGAACACAGGATTCAAGGGGTAACGTCACTGGTGCTGCATACAGGAGCAGAATCCCTTTCCTGCTCCTGCTGGTCACGCCGTTCCTGATCCAAACCAAGATGCCATTGGCCTTCTTGGCCACCTGGGCCACTGCTGGCTCATGCTCAGCCGCTGTCAACCAGCAACCCCAGGTCCTTCTCTGCCAGGCACTTTCCATCCACTCTTCCCCCAGCCTGGATCTGCTCGGGGTTGTTGTGTCCCAGAAATGAATAGCAACCTACCCTTCTCAGAAATGAATTGAACCAACCTCACTCGGTTTCCTTTTGCAGCTGAATAAGACACCTCCTGGACTCTTACTCCTAAGACTGTCACTTGGACCTAACAGGGAATTTGTGCAACAATACAAGTTGAAAAGTTGGAGTAGTCACGCTAGTCGTGACTACCAAGCTGCCCAGCTTCCCAGCTGTTGAAAATTCCTTTCTTCACAATGGTGCCTCTTTTTGTGATGTTGCATTGATGGGATTTCCCTTCCAAAGTTACAGAAAATGGAGTTTTAAAACTGGATTTATGTTTTAGCAGAGATTCAACCCAACCACCAGGTGAGGTCTGTAAACTAAAAACTTTTCAGAAACATTTAAAGGAAATTGCAACTTATAAATTATAAAATAACTTTAAATCCTTTCCTTCATTGTGAAGCACGATAGAGACTTTCTTAGGGGTCTTTAAAATGCTTGCTCTTATATGAAATTTAAATGTGGAATAATGGGTACAAAGAGACTACACTATTTCTGTTTTGTCCAGTTGAGCGTGGTTTAATTGGGTAACTGAAATGAGCAGCAAGGGACAGCTGGCCGGTGGGATGGGGTGCAGGAACCAAGTTTACTTTTATATAAAACTTCAAGCCATTTTCTAAGCAGGTTCAAGATTTCTTTTTCTTTCTCACCTTCTCTGTCGACCTATTTTAACTTTTCTGTGCCGCGATTAGAGCTAGAGCCCACTGGTGAAACTGATAATATTCAAGAATTCAGACTTAATTTTAATAGTTTTTCCAAGGCTCAGCAGTCTGAAGCTGTTATGGGTGGTTTACTACTGCTCTCCATCTACCGTAGTTAGCTCATCCGTAGTTGGTATCCTTTAAATTGATTTTGCACTAGCATAAGCCTGAAATATTTGCAGCTTCAGTGCTGATGGAGCAGGAAGGATTAAGCTCCTCTACTAAATATATTCCTACTCTAACCATGTATCTGACATTTGGGGAAAGAGCAAGTAATATCTTTTGAGCCTGCAAGTCTTATCAAACAGCTGGGACACCTGTTCCCAGACACAAAGATTTTTTGTTTATTTTAACGATTCCAGTGTTACTCCATACAAAAATTCCATGATCAGAGACTCAAAAAAACTGTGTACACAGAAAATAAAAAACAATACAAGACATAGAAAGGTCTTATTGGATAAGAAGTAAAAAATCCAGGCTAAAGTTTCTGCTCTAGGTTTTCAGATGGACTCTAATTCATATTGGCAGAACGAGAGTTCAAGTCACATTAGAACATGTGAGTTGTTTTGGTAAGTGAATTCTTCATTCCTCGGAGCCACTAAAGGGGGTAAAGAACTTTAAACTGGCAGGAATGAATTCATTACTTAAAGAAGTCTTTCTCAGAGTAAGCTGTGTATGTTTTGTCATTTGTAACACGTACCTCCACTGCTGTGGGAATCTCCTCTGCTGGATGATGTTAGGAAAGGTCTCTCACAACATCTTGCTGGTCAGCAAAACTAATGGTGAATTTTGCCTATAAATCCTTGAAAACCTTCCCCTCATTGTCGCCAACTAATTGTTCTTCCAAACAGAAGTCCTTTCATAACCACTAAAAAGAATTTAGCCCCTTGCAGGCAAATAGAGTTAAGCAGGTCAGTTTGCGAGTCACTAATTTTCTAGACTAATGGTTGCTGTCTCCCAGGGGAGAAATGTGATTTAGAAACATTTTAAGAAACTGTTCCTTTTTTTCTTTTCCAATAGGCAAAAATGTGCCACAAGTCAGCCTCGCAGCATCTGTGTTTCACACTTTTATTGCCAGTCCTGTCTTGCATGGGTATTTAGTAGCTAAAATAATAGATTTATCAAGTTTCACTGCTAAAAGAATTTAAAAGCCTGCACTGACCATCACAGGCAGTGCAGCCTCTTAAGCAGATTGAGCTCTACTGCTGTCAGAGTATCCTGGAAAATGCATTATTTATAATTATTGCTTTGAGTTCTAGTTTGCTGTGCTATTCTGCGTACACTTTTTTTGGTTTCTGACTCCTTAAAACTACTAATATATATTTTATACGAGATACACATATCTAGTATTTAATCCACAGGTCTACACACATGCGTATTTAAGATTTTGGTAGAAAATTTTCAGTGAAACATTTTCCAGCAGTCTGGAGTCTAAAATTGACATTCAGAATTACCTTGACTTAACAGAACTGTATGTATTTGAGGAAAAATGCTGCTTAGTCGGAACAAGAGTCAAGTTCTATTTATAGGAAAGGTTTCTAAAATGAGACAATACAAGCTACAAAAATGGTAAGGATTCTAGAGAAGGTTAGTGATTCACAAGACTGAATACCCTCACTCCCCGTACTTTTAGGTATGAAGAGAGGCATGGTTAACCCTCCTTCCAAGGGAAATTCAATGGACTTGTAATGAGTGCCTGGCCTTAAAATTGAGAAAGCATCCTAAGCAGTCTCTATAGTTATTTGAGTCTATTTATGGTGTTTAGTATATATTTATTTGAGCAGCGAACACATTGAAACATGTGAAGAAGAGAATGAGGGTTTCAGCATTTTGCATTTTGGATCACAACGTTACTCTTTTGGAGAGAAAATACAGTAGATACTGCTTTAGAAACAAAGCAATAAACTTCATTGTTCTAATCGTCCTTTCACTGGAAGTTGTGGGAGCTCAGAATACTGGTGTTTCCTCCACTTCACCAGGTTCTTAGTGCCAACAGTTCACTCCCCTGCAGTTTTAGTGACTGAAAAAGAGTGAAGGACAACAGCTGACTCTGCCCTTGTGTTATTCTCCAGACTCTTTATCGGGTATAAATTGGATCAATTTCTGCAAGGCCACAATAAATAGAGCCAGGTAACATGCCTGTGTTCATGACAAAATTTTTTAGAAATCTTCTTTTGGTGGTAAGTGGCTTGTTGGCTATGCTAATTATTTTTCAGTGGTAGTGCTTCAGTAGAAAATCCTCTTCTGTTAGTTCTTATGAACTATTCTTCTAGAGTGCGCAACATGGAAATTAGAAATATACAGGCAAAAGCAAGTCAGACATCAGACAAAACTGTTCGCATTCTGACACAGGCACATTCAGAGATCATAATCTTACAGAAAACTCCTAGGTGGTACAGACAGGTTCTCTAAATAATCAGTTAGCTGTTAAATAGGAAGAATTAGAGTCTTTGAACTGTGGACAGATGCATGCAATTAGAAACAAGACTGCATTATTTTCAATAAAAGAATGCAAATCAACAGCAAGGGAACAGACGCGTAAATGTCATGGACCATTAAAACTTATCCTAGGTGCATTATGAAGCTTGTGGGGAAGCAGGTCAAGTTCATTCAGCAAAGACTGAAACCAGTTTGTTGTTGTATCATATAGAATATGGCAATACATTTGCAAAATAGCTCTGCCTCAAGTAATAATTTTACTGCTGGGTGTGCACAAGTTTTCCTTAATAACATTAATGTTTCAATTTGCTGAGCATTTTTTACTCAGACTGAGTTCTGTATTAACATAGAATCATAGAATAGTTCGGGCTGGAAGGGACCTTAAAGGCCATCTAGTTCCACCCCCTGTCATGGGCAGGGACACCTCCCACTGGATCAGGGGCTCAGAGCCCCATCCAACCTGGCCTTGAACCCCTCCAGGGATGGGGCAGCCACAGCTTCCCTGGGAAACCTGGGCTGGGGCCTCATCACTCCCATTGTGAAGAAATTTCTCCGTATGTCTAGTCTAAATCTTCCATTCCCCTATTTGTACCCATTTCCCCTCATCCTATCACTACAAGCCTTTGTAAACCATTATTATGCCCTGGCTCAAACTTATTTGATTTATTTGCTGTTATTTTAAAGCACATATTGGTTTTCTTGAGGTTTTTTTTTTTTTTTTTGAAGGAAGCAGGCAATGTGCATGGCTTTATGCAAAAATAATGTTTTCTCCTGGTTTGTTCCTGTAGGTGTTTAATAGACTGTTCTGTTGTTCCAATTAAATTTAACTGTCAGAGGTCATGACCATTGGGTGTGGTTGTCATTAATTCCATTAACATAGCGTTCCAGACCACACAAGATCATAGTTATGGTTTTAGAGAATGCAGCAAACATCGAAACTGTGAATTTAACCCCTACAGAATGTGAACAGAATAGAGCCCAACAATGCAATGAGGCACTGCTGTTACTTCCATTAAGCAGATGGATTGCTGTTCTGAACTGCTTGTGACATTTGATTTTCACAGAATCACAGAATAACCAGGTTGGAAGAAACCCACTGGATCGTCGAGTCCAACCATTCCCACCAAACCCTAGACCATGCTCCTAACTATCTCATCCACCCTCACCTTAAACACCTACAGGGAAGGTGAGTGAACCACGTCCCTGGGCAGAGGAGGTGGGATATATATGTATTTTGTATATATATATGTGTGTGTGTATATATATTATTATTATTTACAGGGCAGCAGCGACATCCTTTGAATGTTGAGAGCTGTAGATCTAAAGACCTGGTCATAGGTGGGTGCAGCATGCCAATGATTCTATGATTCTAATGGTATTTACTTCCAACAAAAGGAAATAATAAAGGGTTCTTTTCATGATCATGGCTAACCAAAATTAACACAGAAACTCAGAAACCTAGGTCTGTGAGCTGTGGCCAAAAAGGTTGTTGTCTCTCTTAACGACTGGAGAAAGGACGCCCTCTCCATAGCAGTGTGAAATTCAGCAGCATCACTTCAGTCTTCGCAAGAGAAGTCTGCCTCAGCCAGCCACTCCTCATCCATATTCAGGCACTGAGAGCTCTGTATTGTCCTGTGCTGAAAAATCAATACTGTGAATACGGTGTGTGCTTGAGCCTATCTGATCTCCATGGTTGTCATGGCTACGCTTCAAGGTATTGATTCATCCACGGGGATCTCAGGGTTGGATGGTCCCTGTATTGAGGCAGAAATCTTTTGTCCTATGAAATCTAAGCACATTCTGCGCTGCACCCGGTTTCACATATACTTAGACCACCAACGTAGGGGATTTTTATCTTCTGGGGGTGAGGATGGAAGGAGCAAGTTCTCAAAAACCTCCTGCAAATTCCAGCAGATTCTGTTACCAAAGGTATTGCAGACATAATAAAATGTGTAGTGAAAATTATATAGATGAAATGAAAGACACTCCAAATACTACTGCTTTGCTTCAGCAAACACAGTGAATCATGCAGACCGGGTGTATCCTCAGTAGCTGTTCCCTGGATCCTTTTGTTCATGTATTGGATCTATTATGGTCAGCTTAACCAAGGAAATGAATTGGAAAAGACTGTGATTGGAAAGGATTGGGATTTGAACTGGAGCTGTGTATTAGAAATTGCTGTTTCGTAGTGTTTATAAATACAGATTTTTTTTGTAGTGCATGTATACGTACATTAAAGTATTCATAAAACAAGAAGCACCAAGTTGCCTATACTATATATATATTTTTATATATATATATATATATTTATATATCTCCTAATTTTACCCAGTAGTCCTGTCTCTCTAATTAGACATGTTTTTGCTTGTATTCACCAAAGTAACTGATCCATTTATGATTGTTACTGGCTTTGATCTGCTGAAACATGTGCAACTATTTAGGTAGCAACGTCTTAGCCGACTTTATTGACAGGGAACTTATTGAAGTAATTGGTAAGGTAGCACAATAAGAGTGTGGTTTGACTAAGACTAAAATGCAAGCCTTTGAGGTCCAAAGCTCTACAGAGTAATCTAATCCCCCATTGTCTTAGATAAACTATATTTTAGCATTTCTGAAAAGAAAATGCTTATTGGCAAAAAGTGAACCTTTGGTAGGAATTACTGAAAAATGTGAAGGAGGGGCATCAAACCACATCTTATATTTATAATCCAGTGTTATGTTTATAATTCAGATTTAGGTACTATGCATTGTTGCCTTGCGTGGCAGTGTACTTCTTTCTGTAAAGGGGCAGGGAGATGGATAATCAGGTTGAACGTTGCATCAAACCTCTTAAATTAAGAATATAAATTTTTAGCCTTTGTATTGATGCGCTTGTATTGCTCTCCTAGGGTATTCCTTAGGTGGAATGGGGTGTTATGATGGTGATAACCTTTGAGGACAGGGCACAGATAATGCCAAATGACAAAAGAAGTGGGAGTGGTGGAACTAAGGGGAGACAAGGTACCACTGCTAGCAGTGCCTCTTTTTGAGAACTTTACCTCAAGCTCTGTATCTCTGTTTCTCTATTTGCAAAACAGAGCACTGGTACTTAATATCTACTTAAAGCTGTGGTGGAGTTACTGTGTCTGCTTTTCAAGAACAAATTTTGAGAGGAAAAACTCACCCCAGCATTTAATTTATTTATTTATTTTTTTTTTAAATTTGAAAAATATATTATGAGAAGAAAGTTAAAAACAAGCGTACTTCAGAGATGTCTTGTGTTCCATCTCTGGTTACTGCAGGTAGTCTTCTAGAAAGCTTTCTAGGTGTCTGGAAAAAGCTGTAGCTCATCTCTTTCTAGGAGCCTGGCATTAATCATTCATTTATGAACTATTCAAGGTCAGAGTTTCAGCAGTAATCTGCTTAGTAGATTTTCCTGTAGCTGATGCATTTTTAAACCCTGAGAGAAGAAGCTGTTGCAACCAGCTAATGCCCATTTCTGCAGAACGGTTATAGACTACAATCTACCTGGAGATTCTTCCTTGATTTGTATTTATTTCTGAGGGACTGGTGCCTCTAAACACGTGTGTGTGCACACTCCTCACAGTTCACAGGGTTTTTTTGACGTTAGAAGGATAGATTTACCATAGATGTGAAGTAATTCAGTCTTTGTGAGGTTAGGAAAATAGTCAGCTCTGCTGAGAGTAATATATAGCCTAAATTCTGTTACTACCGATTAGATACTTTATTTTTACCCTTTTATTTCTTAAGGATAACTCATGATACACTGAAAACTCACAGCGCCCGTGACTGTAGAGGCAGAGTCGAACCAAATGTACACAAACTGTCATTGGCAAGAGTCATCCATGAGTGTAAAGACTGGAAAGAGTGAATATTTCCTGTTGTTTCTTAGCCACGGCACAAACGGTGTCATTATTTATTTAACCCATGCACGTTGTATTAGAAAGTGGATTCTAAAGCAGCTGTATTCGAATGAATTTAAACCAGACCAGTATCTTTTGGTCCGATAAACGATGACAAAATGCACTCTGTCCCCTCCTGAGACCCACCAAAACTTGTGATATTCTGATAATCTGCTGTTAAAATTCTCGCTAACAGCAGCAGGCTCTGAGGAAGAGAGAAATGGCTGTGAGGAGTTGCTGCAGCCTAGTTCTTAGAGTACAGTTCAAATTATTTATTACTTAAATATTTCTTTTGCATTAAACATTTTATTATGAGGAACTCACTAAGCGAGCATCTCTTAAATTGTTTTAAATAACTATCTCACTTCATCAAAATAGGTTCTCAAGTCGAGCTGTTGAAGCTTCATTTTAGAGAGTTTTAACATTTGCATCTACTGAATGATTTATTTCCCTCACATCAGCTGAATATTATAGGGGAAAACACGGTTCGACCTCGGGCGAGCTGGCATGAGACGCGAGACTGTTCCAGGTTGAATTTTCCTTTTTAAATTTTTCATGAAATTCTCTCAGCAGGGCCACCCTTCATCTCTGAATAGATTTTGAATTTAATAACTGTAACCGCTTCAGTACAACCATCAGAAAAAAAAAAAAAAAACAGAGGGGAAAAAACCCTTCTCCACTGAAAAGCCTGCATTTCATCAAAGCTCTCTTCCTGCTTTTACTGCACCATAATAACACTGAATAGATTTAAGGGCCATCAATTGTAAAATTTTCATTTTTCACCAAAGCAACATTATATTAAATGCTTAATTATTCATTACTAATGCTTGTCATGGTGAAAGATTAGCCTCAGTGATTTTTAAAGCAGTAGGCCTGGCTTTTCTTCCTTGAAGGTTAATGACGGAGCCCTCGGTTTCATTAGCTTCCCTAAACGTAACACACCTCGTATGTCACGGCTCAGCTTTTTGCTTGCTCATGTCTCTCCTTTAGTGACCAAATAGTCACAGTAGTAGATATTTGGTAAGGTCTGTCCCCTGGCTTCGTTTTGGTGTTTGCATTGGGATTAATTGTTCACTCATGCAGTGAGGATGGGAGGCAGAGAGAGTGAAGTTGGAGGTTTTGTAAGATATAAACATGCTGAGGTATTTTTAAACTGGTGGCATTTAGCTTTAAATGGAACAAGACGCACTGAGATTATGAGCAAATTATGCAACTCGCAGAAAGCTATTTACTCATTCGAAATTACGAGCATGAAATATTGATGGTGCATTAGTTACATGCGGGTGATAAAAGTGGACTGCGTTCAGTCTCACTGGGTTCACGGCCACAGGATTACAGCCTTCTGTTTTTTCTTTGCAAACTTCTGATTGTTTAAGGTTTGTATTTTGCAGGCGAATTTCAATATAAGCTGTAAATAGAGGGTGAAGGTCATTCAGAGTTTTTCCGAACCTTAATGACATTAAAAATCCTACACAAAGGTCACTCATTTCGCTGACATGGAGCAGGTTTGTATTTTTACTATGATGAGAAGAAATTGCTCCATGTGCAGTTTCCATACTACTGTCCTTATGCACCCTTGGAAGTAAGGAGTTTGAATTACAATATTGGGCTTGCTGTATTTTAAGCACATTTTCTTTTTGAGCTCTTCTCCATCTCTTTTAAAAAAAACAAGGTAATCCTGAGTAACCTCACACTTAAAGACTAAAGAACTAAAACAGTCCCTAAAAATCCACATCACGACAAAACAGACCTAATGGTGCTATTCCATCAACTTTGCCATCACTGTTAGAGAAATTTCTTTGCTAATTAATAGGCTACAGAGTAGTTTGAACTCTGCAGAAGTGGATCTTTCTGTTTAGGATTTGTTTTTCACCCTGTGCCCTCTCCCCTACAGCTGAACGGGAGGCCTCTTGTATATGATGCTAATTACTGAATCTGATTCCTATAAATAAAGCCAACACTATATAAATAATGAATTTTGAACCTATCTATACAAGTGCTAGTGTTCTATAAATGTAAATGTGGTAATTTTCAGCAAAGCTATTCAGTACACTTTAAAGGAGATAAATAATTAATACAGTCTCCATTTAGTTATTAAAGAGGCACTGTCAAGATAAAAATCGTTGGAATTTTTGACAAAATTCTCTGATTGCTAGCAGATCGATAAATGAAAACAGAATTATTTGAAATATCTAGTTTGGACCTTGCCTTTGCTATCTCTATTAGTACTCACCCTTTATAGACAATGACAGAAAAAGAACAACTGGTCAGAGAGCTGATGGAGGCCCAGAATTGCAATTTTTTTTTTTTTTTGCAGTTGATATACTTTTTACTCAACTTGGAGAGGAAAGTAACTGTTTGTTTTCTTGGTTTCTAATTTTGATTTGTGGTTATAGGGCAGGATTATCTTTCCCTTGTTTGCCGCAGTCTCTTATCCTAAAAGCTATGCTGAAAGTTTAAAGCGCCTTACAGGAATGAATTTACATTTCTTAATTAATGACAAAAATATGTGACAGTTAGAAGATAAGGGAGCAAAATACTAGGGCATCCCCTTTTCAGGAATGTCTTTTTCTATTAGTGAAATTAGTGAACAGTCTAGTAGTTCCCACATTTTGCTGAGGAATTATATGTAACAGAAATTTTTTTTTAATGAGTGACACTGGGAGCCACTCGAGAAGACTTCTCAGGTTTTCCAGAGTACAAAGCTCCAGTGCTGAAATGTAACCTCCATGTGTGAAGGTCACAGGGATATAGTATGTTGTAATCAGAAAGAGTTGTCTTGCTCGGGACAGTGAAGCTTCCGGAGCTGGGACACTTGGACCAGGGGTGCAATGACAGTTCTTAACTCTACGCTTCACTTTTGTTTGTCCAAGAAAAGGGCCAACCCTACTCTCTCATTCCTAATTATCTGTAACATCATTGGTTCAGAGTCTTTGCATCTGGACATTCCTGACCTTAAGTGTAGCTGCCTCCTAGAAAAGGTGGAAGACTAACTAGAGACGCCTGTTGGAGGCTGCAGTCTGGGCTCTGATGCTCTGTGACATCTAATACTTACAGGCAGCTCTTTTTTCGAGCCACTTCCTTCTTAGCTCTTCTGCAAAACCTTTTATCTGTTTTTCATATGAAGACAACCAGGTAATGTCTGGATCTGTAACATCATTGTTTAACTAGGACATATTTTGGTTTTTTTTGTAGAATCATAGAACAGTTTGGGTTGGAAAGAACCTTAAGGGACCATCCCGTTCCAATCCTGTGCCATGGGCAGGGACACCTCCCACTGGATCAGGTGCCCAAACCCCATCCAACCTGGCCTTGAACCCCTCCGGGGATGGGGCAGCCACAGCTTCCCTGGGCAACCTGTTCAAGGGCATCACCATCCTCATTGAGAAGAATTTCCTCCTTATGTCCAGTCTAAATCTGACCCTCTCCAAATTATAGACTCCCCACCTTGTCCTATCACCACAAGCCTTTGTAAACAGCACCTCCTCAGCTTTCTTGTAGCCCCTTCAGGTACTGGAAGGTCACCCTAAGGTCTCCTTGGAGCCTTCTCTTCTCCAGGCTGAACAACCCCAACTCTCTCAGCCTGTCCTTGGATGGGAGGTTCTCCAGCCCTAGGATCATCCTTGTGGTCTCCTCTGGACATGTTTGAACAACTCCGTCTCCTTCTTATACTGAGGATTCCAGAACTGGACACAGGACTCCAGATGAGGTCTCACAAGAGAGGAATAGAGGGATAGAATCCCCTCCCTCAACAACCAACTCCCTTGACAAAGGTGATTTTAAAATATGCCTTATCTTCTGGCTAGGGTCCGGTTCTTCATTAGCAGAGTTTTGATGATGTAATAAAGGTCTGTTCCAGTAGTAACAATTAAGATTATAAATTGTAAGTACTTTGACTGTATTTAATTTTTAACTAAATACAAAATATCCCTGTTTGTTCCAACTAGCCTGGTAAAACAGAAGTATTATAAAATAATCTTTTGAGAAAAACAGACACCACACTTAAGGAGTCACTTGCCAAGCCCACAATCTATAAAAATATCAGGAAGATTAATTAAGAAGAGGAGAAGGGAGAAAATAATTATTACTGCACATCATGGAGAGTACCATTTATTTAACACCGTTACTGCTAAAACAATGATTTATCGTTCTGATCTTAACTCCGTTGCTTTTTATTCTACCAGGAAATGCTAAAAGGGTCAGAGGAGAACAAATGATGTTTAACAGCATTCCTCTGCTGCAGCAGAATTCCGAGCATGTTGCTGGCCCAGCCATCGTCTCCAGCGGAAGGTTGCCCACATCTCTTTACTTTTGCTTATTTTTCTTTGGGAACATTTATACTTGTATGTTTATTATTCACATTGGGATAGCTAAGCAGAATCCAGATACAGAGGCAACCTTAGCCTCTCGTACATGCACAAGCCAAAACCCCAGGCCTTCCTCCCTACAGTATACAAACGTTTTCTTCTAAGCACTGGGAAATAAGGAGCTTTGACAAAATGGTCAGGCTACGTTTTTTAGCTTTTACATTAAGCATAAACTATGACCTTTCAGTGTAGACATGTTTTGTTCCTCTGCAGAGGTTAGGTCACATCCAAAAGGAGTGAGTAATCTTACAGCATCATTATCTACTGGTGATTTTAGTTGTTTAGCTCAAAAGTACATGAAATACCGGTGGATTCTAAGATTATTCTGCCCTGAGAAGGGTTTAGGAGCTATGTAAGAATAACCTCATGAGGTTCAACAAGGCCAAGTGCAAAGTCCTACATTTGGGTCTGGGCAATCACCCGTTTCAAAGCAGGCTGGGGGATGATGTGATTGAGAGCAGCCCTGCAGAGAAGGACTTGGGGGTGCTGGTGGATGACAAGCTGGAAATGAGCCTGTAATGTGTGCTTGCAGACCATAAGGCCAACTGTGTCCTGTGCTGCACCCAGAGCAGCGTGGCCAGCAGGGCGAGGGAGGGGATTCTGCCCCTCTGTTCCTCTCTTGTGAGACCTCAGCTGGAGTCCCGTGTCCGGTTCTGGAATCCTCAATATAAGAAGGAGACGGAGCTGTTGGAACGGGTCCAGAGGAGGCTACAAGGGTGATTCTAGGGCTGGAGGATGGGCCAAAAGAGTTGTGGTTGTTCAGCCTGGAGAAGAGAAGGCTCCAGGGAGACCTTAGAGCAGCTTCCAGTACCTGAAGGGGCTACAGGAAAGCTGGGGAGGGACTTTTTACAAAGGCTTGGAGTGATAGGACGAGGGACAATGGATATAAACTCAAGAGGGGCAGATTTAGACTAGATGAAAGGAGGAATTTCTTCCCTATGAGGGTGATGAGACCCTGGCCCAGGTTGCCCAGAGAAGCTGTGGCTGCCCCATCCCTGGAGGGGTTCAAGGCCAGGTTGGATGAGGCTTTGGGCACCTGATCCAGTGGGAGGTGTCCCTGCCCATGGCAGGGGATTGGAACTGGACAGGCTTTAAGATCTTGTCCAACCCAAATAATTATTTCATAATTCTATTATTCTATGGTTCTAAAACCTTCAGGATCATAGGAGCTAGGGGGCAGGGACAGTACACTATTACCAATATCCAGTTCATATTCAGCAATGCCTCTGTCGCCAGTAATAGATTCTAGCTGCTAGGTTTTTCCCTCTGTACTCTCTGGGGAAATTTGAATGCAGGCTGAAAGGACAGGTTCCAGTCCCAGAAGAGTATTGGTGCATTAGCAGAGCTGCTCAGCTCAGCTGGAGGAATGTCACGGTGCAAGTACGCTGCTCTCGGTGTGCACTGAGGCTGGTTGTCAAATCTCTCTGTTGCGCTGCATTATGTAGCATGTGTGCCCTAAAGGAGATAAGGGAGAATCTTTTCCCTCTGGAATTATTCACTTCGTTCAGGGGAGGTGGGCTAGAGGCAAATAGTACGTTACGCCTGTGAAGATTAGGAACTCAGGATATTAATTGAATATTCATCCACTGCATTATAATCCATGCTTGATAAATATCTGGTAGTATTCATGAAGAAATACGGGTGTGGGTACCATGAATTTCTGGAGCTATTCCAGACATAGTGTTTTTGCAAGTAATTTCCTTCCCCTGCAGTTTTTTTATCTACATTTTCTTTTTTTCTTTTTTTTTTTTTTGTTGTTGTTACTGAATTGGCCTAATCTTTCCTCTTAAATATCGTATTTAATACTAATATCCATCCTTGCTAAATATCATGCTCTGAATGTTTAGTTATTTTGCAGGCAGAACATAATCGGCCATTTATTTCCTAAACAGTTTTCATTAGAAGTTCTAAATGAATAATTAAATGACATGAACACCATCCTGACACAATTATTCTCTCACAGGAACATTGTATTATGTAAACTAGTTTCACATTGGCACTGAAAAAAACCAAACTCACTCTGTTGTGCTGAATCCACGTTTCTTTTTTAGGTTGTGTCTGCAGATAGTCAGCACGCTGCGCTGAGTGCTTTGGAGAGTAAGAGAGTTAAAAGGATTCTTCTCAGAATGAATATTTCCACCTCCATCTGTACGTGTGCTTTCACCTTGCCTGAATGAGTAGGCTGAGGTTCCAAGAAGAATTGGAGCAATGAAAATAATTTGATGGTTTCATAGCGTGTTACATGTTTGCTTGAAAACATCATCGGGAAATTGGTGGTGGGGAGGGTCCCTCAGTCTTGTGCCTTTGTTGTCAACAGAGACCGTCTTTCCCAATGCAGTCCTCTTCCTCAAAGCCTGCTTTAAGACCTCCAAAAAGCTCAGTTACCTGCAAAGAAAGAAAGTGGAGGGAGGATCCAGTGATTTGTTGATAAACCTTTGGAGGAATTTTGGAGAAAATGTTTCTTCATTGGGAAATTCCCATTTGTTAAAACTATTTTTTTTTTTTTTAAGAGACGCCCTGCTTTCAAGAACGCTGTTTGGGAAATGGCTTTGGGGACATGTTTGTAATTTCATATCAGAGCAAAACAGATCAAATCCATTTGATAGCCAAACTGTGAAGATAACGTACTTGAAAGGAACAGCTGCACGCAGGATACTGATTGTGCATGATCTTTCAGCTTCTGAGAAGAAGTCAAGCACGTACAAATACTTGTCCTAGAAATACCCACATGTGTAGTGCCAGTGACATTTGGAAAGAGGGGAAGATAATACCCACGTGTCCAGAAACCAAACATGAATCCTGGATAAAATCCTGTTTCTTTTATGCTCTTTCAGAGAGAAATGAGAGCTGGGCGAAGCTTCTGAGGCTCTGTTGACTCTGGGAATGTTTTTACTATAATATGAAGTGTTTCTGCTGGAAATGACTTTTACTTCACAGTGATCTCAGGCTTATTTAAAACTCATTTGAACTAACAGAGATTAAGTGGCCGCTGATTTATGAGATTTTTGGGTTTGTACCCTTAGGTTTAGAGAGATGCATGAAGAGAAGTAGTAAAATGATGTTGTAGTACACAAGACAGTTGGAGTTGGAGAGATTTTACAATAATATTTCCTCTAGTCCCAGAAGAGAGTGTGTTGTCGATATTGTACTGATGCTTATGAAACAACTGAGGTGACATACCTATAAATGGATATTGGCTGTCTTTTCTTTTTAAACTGGCTCTTTTAAAGGCTGATCTATACCACACTAGTGGCTAGCCAATATATTCTTATTTCATAGAATCATACAATCATAGTATCATAGAATAGTTTGGGTTGGAAGGGACCTTACAGATCATCCAGCTACACCCCCTGCCATGGGCAGGAACACCTCCTCTCTCCGGTTTATCCCCATTCCCCCTCATCCTCTCACTCCAAGCCTTTGTAAACAGCCCCTCCCCAGCTTTCTTGTAGCCCCTTCAGGTACTGGAAGGTTGCTAATGGTCTCCTTGGAGCCTTTTCTCCTACAGGCTGAACAACCCCACCTCTCTCAGTCTGTCCCCGTGTAAGAGATGCTCCAACCCTCTGATCATCTTCATGGCTTCCTCTGGACCAGTTACAACAGGTCCATCTCCTTCTTATGGCGAGGATTGGACACAATACTCCTATTTCACTCCACTTTATAATATTGAAACCCTTGAGTAAAAACACCTGCAGTATTCACTTCTTCTGGAGTTTCAGAGCGTTATCTTTTATGCACTTCGACAGGAGATAGCACAAAAAATACAAGATATGACACAACTGTCAAACATCATGAAAATGGAGCATTCAGGTATTTGTTAGTTTGCCTGTATTGATCCATCCTTAGCCTATCTGATACAATCTTCTTCACTACATGGAAACCAAGACAGTAGAGAAAAGTTAAACCATGCTCTAAGTGGAAGTGGCATCTCCTGTATTTCTAATTTTCCATGAATGTGCGGTAAGCAATTCAGAATAATTAAAGCAGGCTAAGTCAACACATGTAAGTTGCCAAATCAGCAATGTAAATCAGTTTAACTTTATGGCATTTATTTCCTTCAGGACTTAACCAGTATGTATGACAAAAGTAGGATACATAAGATGCATGTTTACACAAAAGCTGTTTTGTTATACAAGATAACATAAAAAGCTTTGATCCGTATTTTGTACAAAAAAATATGGGACAAAAGACAACCCACTAAGGGATGTAAATCATATTTCAGAGAAAACTTCATTAATTTTTAAGGGTAAAATTAAATGTTTCCTTAGAATTATTTTCCAAATCACGTTCTTAGAATTTTATTCCTTTTCAAAGTAACAAATTCTAATGCCAAATGAGTTTATTTAGAATACGTGTGATAATATAAGAAAGTGTTTGTATACTATGAATTAATAAAGTGTAAATAATCCATGGCAAAGAAACATTTTCATATGAGTGGTACCTGTAACTAAACACTAGGGGTTTAAATTGTCTTTTTATTCTCAGGCTGCTTGTGTTGAGCAATATCACTGTTCAAGGAATTACCATTAACTCAGATGGGAGAGACATTGATATACAGCCACGTGCTCTGTAGTTTCAGGTACCAGAATAATAGAATTTTCTATCTGTTAATAAAGTCCAAAACACCTGTGTCTGCAGTTGTGGCTGTACAGTGTCTTGTTCAATTCTGTGAACTTGCTGACTAGATCTGCATTATGGGCAGGAGACTTGATTGAGGTGCGATTCATTCACTACTTGTTCTTTCTTTCTGAAGCGTTCCAGATGGCTTTTTTGTTTAGTACTCCTGGTGCAAATCCCAGGTACTCCCTGTCCTTCATGGTATCCGCTCATCTCCCACAGGTATTTTTCAGCAATCCCAGAATCCTCTGTTTATCCCATTTGTCCCATTATCAAAGAACATGATCAGGGACCTAGGAGTGTTTTTTTCTCTAACCATAAGAGAAGACAGGATTTGTAGTGATTCTGGAATCAGGGTAAGTGTGGATTGCCTATAAGGGAAAAGTGGTGATGAAGCACTTGATTCTTCATGTTGCTCATGAAACCTTATTCCCAGGTTCATGATAGAAGAACCTGCAGCTCAAGCACAGGAAATATTCAAAGGTAGCAACTGTCCTAAAGGTAGTAGTCATCAGAGTCATCTAATTCTTATGTTCAGATGAGGCTGATGTTTTGTTGAGAGAGTACCAGGAACATTTTTTCATTTCTGTTCAGAGGATTCACAACTAAAAACTGAGCTGGAGATATTTATGTCAAGATTAACTGCCATTTAACTGCATAGAAAAAGAGCCCATATGACAGCTTTGAATCACTTAAATCATGCAGGCTTCTGCAATAAAGGATTTTCAGAGGTCCCAGCTTTAGGTCCTACACATTTGAACCAATAGGGACAGGGCTGGAAGATAGTTTGAAAGAACAGGTCAGTTGTTAATTGTTAGAATTTTTCATAGATATTTGGCAAATTTCAATGTTTGCAGTAGGAGTTCAGATATTGTTAAATTCCTTCTCTTGGTTGGGAAGAAAGCTCAAAAAATCAAGAATGTGCTATCAGATTCACAAAAAATATAGACAGATAGTGGGTTATATTACTATTAAATGTCAGAACATTTACATATTGCCTTTCAAGTCTATGTCACTGTCTTCTTGGATTCACAATCTGTGAAAGCTCAGGAATAACAATTCTGTGCTTGTCAGGCAGTGATTATGTAATCAGGCTGCTCTCTGAAGTTCTTGCTGGATACTGTCAGTCCTAAGCTTCCTGGTTGTTGGTTTTGACTTTTCATGTCCCACCATACCCCTCCCTCACTGGTGACCTCACATCAATCACGCACGCTCTTCTCTTGTTTTCATTGTTCTCATCAGTCCCTCACCTCCGTTTCCTTCCCTTTCTTTTTCTGTTTACTCCCTCCTTAGCAAACACGCATCTAATAATGTTTTAAAAAGGCCAGGTCCTTCTGGAAACCCCTTTTCCTGCAAAGATAAAAATCTCAGATGTATTTCAAGATGCTGATGCAAGCCACGGCTTTGCTCACGCCATTGAAACGATTTATTCTTTGTCTTGTCTATTTAAATTCTAATTCATCTCACCAAACGTGGATGTCTCCAGTGTAAATATTTAGCTCTGAGCTAGTCATCAAGGCTTCCCTTTATGGAGAAAGCAGGAGTGATTCAAATAATTCTGAATAGACACCTAAAACTGGCTAGATAAATCACACTTTAAAGGTGCCTGTTACTTTCAAATAACCATACAGGGATACAAGGATGTTGCTTGTCTCCAAACGAGCCTCAGGAGATTTCTAGAAGTAGCCTGTCTTTGTTGGGTATTCTGGTGGGTACCCAACAGCGTGCCAGAAGGAATGAGGCTCTCCACGCTAGCCTGAGTATATTTGTTTGTGCGATAATAATCACATGAGAGTGCTAAGTGCATCCTTACCCCTTTTTGCTGCTCTCTCTTTCCTGGTTTGTCTACATGTGGTTGTTATCCTGAAATTAGTTTCCCTCCTTTCTTCCTTGGCTCCAGCTTTTCGGAATGCTTGTCTTGACTTACAGCCTTGATGTTTCTGTGGTCTCATTTATGGTCTCAAATCGCTCATCACGAAGTGATAAATTCCAATTTACTTGGACCAGAAAAGTTTTTAAGAGGTAAAGCTGTGATATTTTCAGGCTTTTTTGTACCCCTCTGTATAAATAAACACTTCAGAGCAGTTGCACTTTCTACCCTGGAGGCAAAGCTTTGTTCCTAGGAGGAACGTTCACTTACCTACACACATAATGGCAAGAAATTTTTGGGGGAATCTCAGGGGACAGAGCAGGGGGTTTAACAGAGAAGAAGCCACAGAAGATGGGATTAGAGCATATTTCAGGAGGCCACCTCCTGTGAGTAGCCCTCTGTTTCTTCCCAGATATAGCCTGTACAGTGCCTTTCACCAAGAAACAGTTCTCATAGGGCATGGTAGAAAAAAGGTAAAGAATGCAAATTGCAGGGACAGAGGAAGGAAAGGATCATAAATGGTCTACCTGACCTGTCCGTTCATTATGAAGCCAATTCATCTTTCCTAAGGGAAGAAGAATTTGGGCCTGTACTTTGATTTTCTAATAGGTAATTAAAATTTGTAATCTGATACCTGATTGGACAGCAAAAATATTTTTCAGTGCATAGAACTAGTGATTCTGAAAGATAATAGGCTTTGCGTGTTAGACAGCTACCCTAGATGGGAACACGCAAACAAGCCTTAATGCTAAAACACTTTAGTTCCTAGTTTTACAGCTTATAAAACACAATTCTCCACAAAACCCACAACTGTTTGTAACTGTATTTTGTATATGTTATTTATTTGACTTTTCTACCAACATATTTTGCCTTGGGATAGCCTTGGAAATGAACTGAGATGTCTTGGTGAGATTTTCCTCATGAAATATTTGAAAATAAATAATATCTATAGCAGTTATATGGCTTGCCATCTGTACTAAATACATCGCTATGAAAAAGAAAACACTTAAAGGCAAATAAAAAAAGAGGCTTGGGAGGTAGGATGCAGTATAATGCCTGAGAGTTGAGTGGATTCACAGTGCTGTTAGGCACATAAATTCCCTGTGCTGTGGGTGAGGAGGATTCTCAGCATCCAACTCCCTGGGCAGCTGGGAGAAAATGCAGGAAAGAAGGGTCTGCCTGAAACTGAGGTTACAGTTCAGGGCAGCTGAGTGTCTCTGTCAAATGGGATTCAGGGTATAAATCAGCCACTGAAGTCATACATTTAGGTGTATAAAGACAGATATAAAAACCAGACGTACTTGAAAGGAGGATCTTCTTTTTTCTAGGTGTCACTCAGATCAAGGTGTTCATGGACCTCTGAAGCGCCAGGTAACATGATTGAGCATAACTGATTATGATGAAACCAAATGTATAAAATTATACACTGACAAATCAGGAAATGCAAAGTTCATGTTAGAAGACAGAATGATTTCAGGATATCATAAAAGAGTAGTGTGATAAAGAGAAGAGAATGTCTGAAACTTTAATAGTGGGAGAGATTCTCCACGGCAAGAAGTTTTAAAATCAAAATTGTAAGTTTTCTTATGAGCTATGATCTTTCAACCCTAATTACAGCATACATAGCCTCTGAATGCAAAATATCGTGTATTGAAGAAGTGATGGTGCTTGGACAATTGTAGAGATGAGAAATTCTGAGAGACCTAGGAGAGAGAAACTAGGATGAAGTCTGAAAATAAGAAAGTAAGAAGAATTGGAGAAAGGACATCTGTACGTAGTAATAAAAAGAAAGAGAAATATGAATGTGGAACAAAACCAGCACAGAAATGAATGTGGTAAGAGTCAACGTCACTGCCCATGAATAAGATGGATCACAAGGAGTTTTCCTGTTTGGTTGGTTTTCTGAAGGGGGCTTCTAGGATAACAGTGACCCCAGGGCCCAAGAAGAGTTTCCATTATATTTTCCATTTTAAGGAAAAGTGAACATAAAGCAGGTAGAACACAGCTATATGTCTCATGAATAAATTACTATTTCTTATCAATAGAGAAAACAATTGAACATAAACTAGAAAATAACCCCTAGAGGCTCTGAACATGACGGAGGCTACACTGAGCTTGATATTGCACAGACAATGAGAAGTAGCCCTCAGCCAAAGGACATTACTGTCATGTATGCATACTGAATGTGAATTTATTGGGGACTACCAATTATACTGATCCATAACGGGGACGCTCTCTGTAAAGCCTAATGCTGCGTTCCCCTCAGAGTCATCGTCTGAGTTGCGTGCGCTGTATTGATACGCAGGCCTACAGATACAAAATCTTAAATCAAAGTTCCATCTTCACGGAATGCAAGCTAGATACAGCGAAATGATAAAGCAATAAACTCAGAAAAGTCTAAACTCTATTTCTTGGAAGCTGATTTATGTACAATGTGTTAAATAACTGACATAGGAACAAAACGACTGGCATGCATTTTTCATGCGCTAAATCTATCTGCTTAACAGCCTCTCAGAAGCCTCTCAGAATATGCAGGACTTCTAGCCAAGCAGAAATGAAATGCTTTATTCATTTGGTTATTGGTACTTGGGAGAGGAGTGAAGAATTTTAAACAATTTCCTGAATATTTTTCTCACTGATGCCTGGGAAACAATTTCTTTCTGAGGCATTGAATTTCATTGCATCTATTAGGGTCACTTCTGTTTGTGTTGGCTTTCCCAGTGCCTCTGTTTATTGAACGTTAAGCTAAGAACTCAAAAGAAAAATGGAGAGTCTATATATTCTTTTTTTAAATGAAATTTCTGATAAATTTAGATGGTAAAAATCTTTCAATACCTGCTTTTTCCTCCCCTCTTTTTAGGCCAATACAATACACTCTGACCGGAATGGTTTATTTTAAATACTGTCGACTAACCTTCTCTATGGACTTGTTGCTGACGCACAACATTAATCAGTATTAGAATTGATAAAAACTCAGCAGAAGGAAGTTACAACAGTCTCGTATCTTTCAGACTGCTTTCTGTTCCTTGTAACCATCATAATGCTTGGCAAACCTTTCTTAGAACAGTTTGTGGAGGAAGAATTATACAATTCTCTGTGTATTAGAACTTTCAAAAATACCTGCTCTCCTGCTGTCCTGCTGTCTGATTTTAGCACTTTCCCATAATACCTCCCAGCCCATGTAATAAACATCTGTTTCTAACCATAGTTAAGATATCTTTGCCAGGTGTTCTTCACCATCACATGTAAGAAATGCCACAACATAATTGATAGATGTGAATTCATGTAAATGTAAATATTTTTAAGTTTAAGGTTATTTAGATTCTCCTGAGAAGCTTCTGTAACAGTCAGCAGCGTAAAGTGGATTAGGACATTGCTATCTAAAGTCACTTTGAATTTCTTCCAGGTGTTGATTATGAATTTGATACCATTGGCATGAAAGCTGCTGCTGTCAATTTATAGCCCAGGATATGAAAAAAAATTAAGTCTGTGTGTCCTGATGAATTTCTTCAGCCATATATTAATATATTAATCTCTGATCAACTGCTCATCTACTGAAAGTTCAGATAGCACACAATCTACTTTATATAATGCTGATTATATAGATATTTTGAATAGCTGTAGAATATCGAAATGCTGGTATAAATAGCTTTCGATTTACCTGACTCTCCTTATCAAACTGGGAAGGTGAATGCTCTTTTACCCAAACTAGTTCTGATCAAAACCAGACTGAGGTCAACCATGGGACAAGAGATTGAGTGGGTTATCACTAATGTTGATTGAAAGTGATTTGGTTCAGCTGCTGCTGCATTTCAAAGGAGCAGCTGGTAATTCTGCAACATCAAAGAGCAGAAAGAAGTTTTAAGTGAAGTTATAGCTCTTATAACCTTTCTAAAGTGAACACACACCATGCTTTATAAACAAAAGTAAGCATATATGTTAAAACATGATATAGTAATGGTATTTTTATTAAATGTTCCTTTTAGTGTGACATGGCTTGATGTCACTAGTGTTTGCTCAAGGAACAATTGAATATCAACAAAGATATTTGACCTCTTATACTGCTGGTGATATGATTATTATTTAAATCATGCATAATAGAGAGACCCATAGTTACCATTTCACTGCGTAACAGATGGATCAGTCGTGCCTTCTGAAGTGATGCATTTTCCATATGGTGTATAGAAATGAGATACCTAGGTTTGTAGTTAGTCGTAGGGACCACATACTAAGTTTGTGGTTAGTGGTTTATAGGAGCAAAATATCTGCATTCAGAAGATGTTTTAGTATCTATTTTATAATGCAGGAAAGAATACGTTGGGGAAAAAATCTTATCAGTTAATAAGGATCACTCGCAATGAAACAAGGGGATAAAATATTGTTTATTATTGATAATAGTGACATTTTAATTGGTGGGAAGAGAATTTTTCAAGTACCTATACAAAAAAGTTTACTCTAGTGCCAGGACTTTCAAATCTGATGCACATTTTCTATTTTGCTTTCATTCCTCTTTCACAAATGCTATTTTGAAGCCAAGATAGAGACAGGCCTTGTTAAAAACACTGTGCCTTTGAACTTAAAGCGACGCTTTTGATCTCAAAATTTTACTTCTGTTTTTTCTCCCAATCACCAGCTGTTCTACTACTACAATTTAATACTGTGTTTCGTATTAATAACTCAAACAAATTAGGCTTGAAGTTTGATCTATACTTAGTTGTCTCATTTATCTAAGCACTAATCATCAGTGTCTTTCTGCAAATTTGGCCACTGGTGGTAGTATATCAAGTCTGTCAGATGTTCTCAGTTCTGACACCATCTGTCGCAATGTTAGAATAAACAAGTTTTCTCTCTGTAGTTTTCTACTAGGCGAAGCAGAGGTCTCACCTCTAAGACTGAATGGATTCACAAAGAAGGAAATTCATTGTGCATCCTAGTTCAGCTTCTTATTGGATAGCAAGAGAAGGACTTGTCATCTGAATCCCTTGCTCTGAACTCCATAATTTATCCCCCAAATTAGAACAATCTTGCTGCTTGGCTTTTTTTCTCTGAAGTGAACCTACCAAGTCTAGAATGCCAAAGTCCAAGACTCCTTGTAGTTTCTCTTCAATACGCTGAGATTAAGATTCCCCAGAGTCATATAAACCACATAACCTTCACCTCCCTATCCTTGATCACAAACTTTAGCCAAGTAATGCTGCTTCCCTGCCCTGATTCCTTCATTGCTTTTTATCACAGTAATTAATCTATTGCTGAAACATTTTAGTGTTGAAACTATAGGTATATTTGTCCCTTTGGGTATCATGAAAAAAAAGAAACGACTCCAGCTTCCAAAGTCATGAGTTAATCATGAATTCCCCTTTCTCAATCCCCTTAAAACATTTTCTTGTGCTTTTTTTGAGATGGTTTGTTATTCTTCAAACTCCTTCTTTAGATATCTCTCTCCATAACAGTTCTTATATAAAATCACCTTACTTAGTTTCTTGTGTTGTCTCTATATCTTTTAAAAACAAGGGAGCTGACTTCCTGTTCAAGCTCTCTTGAGGCTATTGAACTTGTATAACTATAATTTAAAGGTTCAGCAGTTTCCTAGCCAATGTCTGATAATGTTTATTGATGCATATTATGTGGTCCTGCAACTTTGTCTACTTTAAGCACGTCTAATACTTCCATAGCCAATTCTTTTCTGCATTAATGACCTGAGGGATAGTGGTTCCTGGTTCAGTTCATCACCAACCTCTTCCTCTGTGAAGAAATGGACTAAGTGGTTGTGTAACAGCTCAGCACTCTATATTGCCTCTTAGTGGCACAGAACTTTTGTTGCTCTCCTTTGCATAAATATAACTCTGTAAATGAGTTAAAATGAAGAATTTGTAGCCTGGAATCAACTGCTTCTCAAACCCCATTTTTCTGTCTGTTTCTTTTAAGCTATTTGGCTGTCCTGAAAGGTGCCTTTTGGGACCAAACAGCGGCACCAATTTTGTCTGTTTTCTTCAATGAATCTTCAGTAGTTGTAAAGGAGCTGATAGAGTATGTTGTCACTTAGCAACCTTAATTTTTGAAAACTGTGTTTTAGGTCCTGTTTACTCATATCCACACACCATGGGAGAGAGACACTAAACTATTCAGCCTTAATTGCCAGTGAATTATTTCTTAAGGCAGTCAAGCTCATGCTAACAGATGCGCCAAATATTGCCTTCCATTGCCTGCTTAAGTCTCAATTTTCCTATTGCTTCACGGGATGATACAATGCTGCTTTGCGGCATGCTGCTTCTCCACACTGGTATCTTAAAATGTTCTCCAAAAAACCTAGATGCTCTCTAAAACAACCTAGAAGTAGGAAGTGTTAAATAAATCACTCTCCTCAAAGGATCGCCGTTGAGAATTGCATAAAGCTCAATCTAGCTTGCATAGCACGAAAAAGACAGGGAAAGCTCTGCACCCTGATATGTACAAGCTAAAATAATGTTTAATTCAAGCCACAGTAGCAGGAAAAAGCTAATTTGAAATGCCTATGTGTTTTGATCCAATTTCCTCTTCATTCCATAGTGGTGTTCCCTTTAACAGTCACAACAAAGCTAGTAGGATTGTGAAATGTATATGAAATGTATCTGCTGTAACTCACACAGATTTAACATCTGTAGATGTTTCTGCTTTTAAGTTGGTGACAGGGTCTGCAGAGAGGCAAACTCAAGTTCCCCAGGTCAACATGAAGGCTTTTATGATTAATTTACTGATTAATCACTGATTGCAGTGATTGAATGACTAATATGTCTGAATGAAACTTCTTTCATTAGTGTTAAATTCTCACATTTTTCCTCTTTTGAAAATGAAGTCTGCTGATTGCTGTATCACTGTGGCCTTTTGAGATGCTCTTGATTATGTGAGAATACAGGTTAAATCTCAGAAAAGAGTTTCACTGTATTACTATGGTAAGTCACTGTGTATAATCCTTTTAAGTATTGAATTGACAGTCACTCTAACAAAACACTAAATGTAACAAATAGCTGTTCTTTTAGAGGTGTATCACACGTACCTTGGAGGAGGAGAAAACAGTCCATGATACCTCTTTGTCTACCTTTTCCCACCCTGCCCCAGGACAGCCCTTTTCTACCCTTCAGCAGCTTCTGAGAAGGCATCTGCGCTGTGGTTTTCATTCACAGTGTTACAAAACCAGAGCACGTTACTCACATTTATGGCGTATAGCATTTGACTTCCTTATCCAAGGGTCAAATTCATAAGTGGTTCTACCTGTGAAAGTCCTGAGTAATCTTCTAATCTTTTTTCAAATGTAATTATAAAGGAAAATTTAAGCACTGCCTTTTTTTTTTTTATTTAACTCTTTTAGATTACGGCTCTTCCAGCTTCTTGTAACACATGTAGGGAGCTTGCTCATCCTATATGTTCTTTGCTTTCAGTTTTTAGAGAGCTGAAAAGTTAAGCACTGAGGAAATTCATTGTTTTACAATAGCATCTATATTTATACAATAGCTTATACAGCATAAGTTTACAATAGCAAACATTCCCTAAAAAATGTAATTTAAATGGACAATTTGCAGTAGGGGCTTTTTTGCATTTGGTTGTGATTTAGCTTTTAGAGAAAAATGTGATCTTCGGTAAGTTTACTAATGCTGGAAAACACTGATGGGGTAGAGAAGAACACTAACAACAGGTTTGAAATATATTATTTAGAGCAAAAATCATTTGTAATAAGCAAATCCATAAAGGTTGCTTTTAGTTCCTGGCTGAGTCATTAGTGGAGAAAATGCCAAATCCAACCTGTAAGTTATTGGCAACAAATAGGTTTGTTAGCTCTAATGACAACTTACATAATGTACAGAAGAAGGTAATACTTAAACTGGGAAATGTGGGAATATGTAATCTGTGTGTGCTGCAAATGGTTCAATTCAGTCTGAGGAGAAACGATGGAGAAAGGGGAAGCTTGTAAGAAAAGGACAAAATTCTGCAGTGCATCGGTTGCCTTAACAAGTTGTTAATGGTTTCACAGGACTTGTTTTTCATTGGTTTCACTGTGAAGATGGCAGAACGGAGTTAGTGATGTACAGTGATGAACTCTTGTGTTAACCTCAATGTGACAGAGGTGAACAGAAGGCTGCACAGGACTACAACACTATCCCAGGAGATTCAAGGCACAGAATGGTTGATATAATGTATGTTTTTAATATAAGATATGAATAAATGTGCATTATGTAGATAAAGGTTGGAGAATAACGACAGTAAAGTGGAACTTGTGTCATCCAGCAGACACTTGCATCTTCATGTTTGTATGCAAGACAGAATCGTAGAATCATAGAATAATTTGTGTTGGAAGGGACCTCAAAGCCCATCCAGTTCCAATCCCCGTGCCATGGGCAGGGACACCTCCCACTGGATCAAGGGCTCCAAGCCCAATCCAACCTGGCCTTGAACCCCTCCAGGGATGGGGCAGCCACAGCTTCCCTGGGAAACCTGGGCCAGGGTCTCACCACCTTCATGGTGAAGAAATTCCTCCTTGTGTGCAGTCTAAATCTGCCCCTCTCCAGTTTATACCCATTCCTCCTCATCCTGTCACCACCAGCCTTTATGAATAGTCCCTCCCCAGGTTTCTTACAGCCTCTTTAGGTACTAGTGACTGCTCCAAAGTCTCCTCAGAGCCTTCTCTTCTCCAGGCTGAACAATCCCAACTCTCTCAGCCCGTCCTCATATGGGAGGTGCTCCAGCCCTCTGATCATCCTTGTAGCCTCCTCTGGACCAGTTCCAAAAGCTCCATCTCCTTCTTATGCTGAGGATTCCAGAACTGGACATGGGACTCCAGGTGAGGTTCCACAAGAGAGGAATAGAGAGGACAGAATCCCCTCCTTCTCCCCCATGTGCTTTAACGCAGCTTCTAGGAGGATCTGTTCCACAATCTTCCCAGGCACAGAGGTGAAACTAGTCTAAATATTCCTCTCTCCAGTACAAACATTGCCCCTCGTCCTATTGCTAGATGCTTTTTCAAACAGTCCCTCTCCAGCTTTCCTGTTGCCCCTTCAGGTTCTGGAAGGCCAAAATAAGTTCTCCTTGGAGCCTTCTTTTCTCTGGGCTGAATATAAGATATGCAAGAAAGGTGTATAGGAAGCAAATCAATGAAATGGTCTCAAATTCCACATAATATGGTCCTTTCCCTTTTCACTATGATTTTCTTTTCTTTTTTTTTTTTATTTACAGAGATTCCATATAAAATAGATAAAATTATTTGCACTTTTTCCTTCATAGAACTTGACATCAAGGAAACATTTTTCTTCTTCAGATATCCTTTAAGATAGCACTCCTGCACAAAACCAGAATTCACATTTTTACATTTGCTTTATTTTGTGGTGCAAGATTTTTGTTAAAAAAGAAAAAAAAAATGACCACTACATCTAGGTCTCTTGTGATGGTTGGATTATTAACGTAATCAACCACTTCTGAAATGAACGGTAGACTAATGACTAGAGATGTGTTCAGTAACCCACGAATAATTCCTGTACCCACTCATTACCTAAAAAGAAGAGGGCAGCTTTTTCCGTAGGTGACCCAGCAATAATTGAAAGACCACAAATTTATGTAAATAGCAGTTCAAAAGTTAATGCTGTCCTTGAACAGATCTAAGCTCAGTACCAGGCTTTTTGAAAAGCAGGAATGTGCTGCTTTTCTGTACCAAGCTCTTTTGTATATAAAGCAAGGAGAATGGCTGTGAAATAGCCTCTTTGGGCCATGGAACAGATTCTCTTTCACTGTTGGCTGAAAATTATTGTATGTTGTTGAACAGCTCGTTTAAATGTTAGGTAGATCAGAGACAAGCGTGAGCAAACTGACCAAGGCTGTAAGGATGCGAGGCAGCGCTAGCATGGAGGTGATGTGACTGGGAAAGCACCGTCCTGACCCTACCGAGTCACAGAATGTGGTGGAGAGGGCTCAGTGTTATGGGACAGAGATTGTTCTGCCTTTGAGTCCCAACTGGATTGTATTTCACTGACTCAGAAGGCATCCTGGCTGCTAATACTTGGCTGCTATGTGTCATCTACCCCAGTCCCCACAATAAAAAGGGCTTGTGGGGGGTGTCTTTTGGGCTTCTTGTTGTTAATACATATGGTAGGTGCTTTGCCAGCCAACCTAAAATCTCCGTAAGCACATTTATTCGGGCTGTCATCAATAAGCAGATGAATCCTGGATGCGGGGGCGAGGCACCCCTCTCCAGTGCAAGAATCCTCTCTGCCCCAATGTCCCCGGTGAGCTTATCTAACAAGTGCTGACAGATCTGGATTAATGCAGAGAGGCAGCCAGGGGAACAAGTGGTGCCTGCCATTTACACACCTGTTGAGTAATCCCAGCATTTACCCTGGAAAAGGGAAACTTTGCCTCTAAACCTGCCTCAGTGTGAAGATATTTAAACCCTCTCATCCTATTTCCAGTTAGACAGCCCTGACCACCACTTCTGGGAAGAATTCTCCAGTTCTAATGGGTAACAGCAGGGAGAACCAGACTTGGCTCTGGCTGGCTGGAGTGTTAATGTCCTTCTGAAATGAAAGGCCAGAATTCAAGTTTTGCCTCCATCATGCTAGAAAGATATCACCTACTTGTATCTTTTCTCTGTCTAACATTTCTTGTATTCTAGGCTGCAAGCATTTCAATATGAGACATGAAGAGCGTTCTTATCTAAGCTAACTATGAAGAGTGTTATTATCTAGGCTAACTTAGAGCCTAGAGTTCAAGGGACCTTTCCTTGAGTGCACGATTGTGAGTGAGAGAACGAGCTCTATACCATTTGAAGCTGAGAGACTGTATTTGTTACCTTCCAGAAATGCTTCTGCCACTAAGTTGTTTTACAGTGAGCCCAGGTAATTTTAAACCCCCTAAAGAAATGTGGCTATGGCTCAGTGAGGTGCTGATCCTCAGAAAATGCCAAGTTTCACATGATTGGCTTGGGAGCATTCCGGAGACAGATAGGTGCTTTGAAATACCAATCAGGCTGTGTTTTCCTGTGACACTTGTAAGTGTCTCTGCTTAGAATAATAGGCTCTTTTTTTTTTGGCCCAAAGGCCAAGAGTAACAGTTTAGATAGTTTGGATCCTTAAGTTGCAAAATACTCAGTAGGTCAATATAAACAGATAGGATGTTCGGTCCCCCCTGTGTTGTGATTTTAAGATTATTCCTGTTAGAAATTCCACAGCTTGCTTTGGCAGTCCCTCAGTTTTGTATCGGCTCTTAAGACCAGTCCAGGGGTTCTAAATTCACTCAGGTCAGCTGAATGTGCAATCGCTGTTTCGGGGTCTGCCTGGAGTAGGCTTTCTGTGGCAGTAAGGAGGAACCAGACAGCACTGGTGAGCTGGTGAGAGCTGGAGGACTGGGACAGTTTGTACCTGGGTGAGAGAACAAGCGGGAGAGGCAGGGAGGTGGAAAAGGAGGCAGGAATTTGTGACTTATTTCCCAACACACAAGGTTAAGCTGAAAGTGCTGATAAGATGTGCTAGATGGCATGGCAGTGGTAGCATACTGAAGGAGATTTGCAGTTTGGGGAAGTTATTGATCCTGTTTGGTGCTAGTGATAATAAAACTTTGTTCTGTGGAGCTGATCAGAGAAAGATTGTTAGTAGTCAAAGAGGAGAATTGCCAGGATGGGGCTGGTCTGCACATAATACTAAAATGATTGGTACCCTATCATGGGCTCATTAAACAGACATCCACCCAATATTTGTTAATTTTCTATCTTAATCTAATTTTCTGATGAGAGGACAATCACTTAAATTAGCCTCCTCACAAATCTTTGTCAGAATCCATCCCCTGGATTCAGCTTTCTTGTGTCAGCTGGGGCTGCTCGTGCCTGGCCACTCCACACAGCACAGCGAGAAGCAACTCAGAGTTATTTTAATTCCACAACTTAAATCATAGAATCATAGAATCATAGAAAAACCAGGTTGGAAGAGACCCACCGGGTCATCGAGTCCAACCATTCCTATCAAACACTAAACCATGTCCCTCAGCACCTCCTCCACCCGTCCCTTAAACCCCTCAGGGAAGGTGAATAGTGACTTAGAGGCAGCTGGGCAGGCGTGAAGCTCCGTACCGTCTCTGCAGAGTGGAGGCAAGATGCATCAGTGTCCTCATACTGAAAGTGCCAGTATTCAGATGCAGAGACAGGGACCACGTTTTTGCTGAGCATGAGCAGCACAGGTTTCCTGTTTGCATCTTAATAGTGTAGGCATTTTCTGCCACTCTGAGTATGTTTGCATAGGAAATCAAAATCATCTAACACGACATACTTCTGACCATCAGCATTTTAGATACGAAATTCAACAGAAAAATAGTCTTTTCCATGAAGCTTTGTTTCTTTTTCTTTTAAAATACTGTAAATTTGGATAAAACCTGGCAGTATTCATCATGTACCTAAAGGTGACAGGTCCTTTTGAGCTCTTTGTCTTGTGTTAGCAGACGTTAAGGTCCATTTTTATGGGAGTGTGTGTGTGCGAGCCGAAGTCAAGATAAACATGCAACCAGTGTGACCATAGAATCACAGAGTAGTTTGTGTTGGAAGGGACCATAAATCCCATCCAGTTCCACCCCTTTCCATGGGCAGGGACACCTCCCACTGAATCAGGCTGCCTAAGGATCATCCAGCCTGGCCTTGAACCCCTCCAGGATGGGGCAGCCACAGCTTCCCTGGGCAACCGGGGCCACGACTTCATTTTCCTCAGTGTGAAGGATTTCTTCCTTACCTCTAGTCTAAATCTGCCCCTCTCCAGCTTATCCCCGTTCTCCTTCATCCTATCCCCACAAGCCTTTGGGAACAGTCCCTCCCCAGCTTTCTTGTCGCCCCTTCAGGTGCGGGAAGGTTGCTGAAGAAGATATAGGAGAAGCAGATTCTCAGCTCTAACTGTGCAGACTTTTTTAAACGATCTCATTTTGAATAACCTTTATTCATCATTTATTTTGATGCTTCACTCCGACACTCAAAAGATAGTAAAATCAGGATGTAAAGTAAAGAAATAAATATTGTTGCCCTATTCAGCCCAGCTGGTCAGGACCCGACATTTCGGTTTGCAGAGAAATTCTGACATTCTAAAAATTAATTGAATTATGAATCAAAGGAAAGCATGAATTTCCACTCTCCTCTCAACTTGGTGATCTCACTACATATTCTCTGACTGTGTTACATTTTTAATTAAAGTACTTAAAAGTTGTTTCATATGTATCATTTTGATTCTTCTTGACTTTTACTGTAATGACTATAGAATATATATAAGGTTAATATAAAGACTGAAATGAACCACTTACCATCAAAAAGGAACGAGAATCACATTTTGATTCCAAGTTTTTATTTCAAAATTTTGTCAAGTCAGTGTATTCTTCCAAAAAGTAAAATTCAATTAAAAGTTTTTGTGGGAAATTGTACTGCTGAGGGATTTTCAATCAGCAACAATTAACTGCCTGAATATGCTGTGTTTATTTAGGCTATCATTTTTATAGGAAAAAAATATAAAAACCAATCTGAGTTATTTAGAAAAATTATGCAAATACATAAAGAATTATAACAATCTCCTCTGGCAAGGAAACACCCACAATTAGAACGTGAACACGTTATTATTAAATAAGCTCTTTCTACTGGAGTGCTGAAATAGACTGAAATTTGCTCTGAACTTGCTTGGAGCTTGTGTTTTACATCCTTGCAGAAACACAAATATCCCCTTCTTCTGTAGGTCACCTAGAACTTAGCCCAAACAAATAGGAATTGAGGACCTTCTTCCTCCACACTCAAGTGATTAACAACAAGGACAGGGGATGAATCTTTTATTGGCCACATCTCAAATCCTGGGTTCAGTTTTGGGGTCCTCACTGCAAGAATGATATTGAGCAGCTGGAGCACGTCCAGAGAAGGGAACAGAGATGGGGAAGGGGCTGGAGAACAAGGGTGATGAGGAGAACCTGAAGGACCCGGGGTTGTTGATATTAAAGAAAAGGAGATTGAGGGGAGATCTTATCACTGTCTACAGCTTCTTGAATGGAGATTGCAGAGAGGTGGGTGTTGGCCCCTTCTCCCAAGTTGTATAGTCAACAGGATGAGAGGGAATGGCCTCAAGCTGCACCAAGGGTGGTTCAGATTGAATATTAGGAAAATGTTCATCATGAAAGGGTTCTCAAGCACTAGAACAGGTTGAGCCCTCATCCCTGGAGGTGTTTAAAAGACAGGCAGATGAAGGGTTTATGGATATGATTTAGTAGTAGACAGGTACCGTGTATAGGTCAGGTGACGTATTTCCTGGGAAGATCAAGAACAGAAAGGAAGTCTTTGATAAGTCAAACTCACATCTAGAAACCAGTTGTGATTTTAATAACTAGCTCTATGGAACCATTTCAAACTATCTCAAGCAAGGTCCTGATTTTGCGCAGACCATACTGAAGCAGTATCTGTGCACCATTCGCTCCAGTGCTTTTACTTTAATCTAGAAATGGTTAAATAATTGTTTTATGATTATTGAGGGATAGTACTTGATCCAAAGCACACTGAGATCATTGTGAGTTTTCCCTCTAACTTCTAATATGTTCTGAATTTGGTGCATCCTGTTTGCGGAGAGCAACTTGACTTCTCACTGAGTGAAGCATATTTTACTCCACAGTTTTGGACCTCTCTTCTCAGTGCCTATTAATGAAATGTACATTCAATCACACTCTTGATTTTGCCAGTATCTATTTTTCTAACTATTTTTCATGATCAGATTTTGAAGATTTTCCTGGCCATTTAGAAATAATGATATGAAACGAGGCAACCTATCATACTGCTTTTTCTTGCTGATTATTGGTGTTAAGACAAATGATGATTTCAGATTATGACTGAATTACACGACCTGAAATAAGTCCTTCATAATTTTAATCAGCTTCACCACACATATCCTCTAGGTCATTATCACAAAATTACATTTTCTTGTCCAGCTGGGATTTTTGCTTTTCTTTAGAGCAGGCTACATTTCTCTAGTACAACATTGTTTACTTCTGTTTATATCCTTCTCCAGATACAATTAGAATTCTGCATTATCTTCATTATTACTGTTCTCTACTAGACACGGATTATAAATTTGATGTATGAGCATGTTTCTGTTAAGAAGAAATATAAGCACAAAGTATTTCTCCATTAGTTTGCATTTAGTGATACCGTAAATACTTAATATTTTCACTTACAATATTTGAAAAATGATTGAACAGCCCCATAATAAAAGTTTACCTTTGCAGGACTGATTTTTAAATCAATTTTGTAATTAAGTTAATGCTGTGTGGCATCTGAATGTTAACTCTAATTACATAATTAGACATCTGCATTATTAAGTGATCTGTGGTGACATAACAAATGCATCCTTTGGATTCCATTGTCCCTGTACATTTGATCTACAGGTTATTTGCTGTACTTCTGATAAAAGAAAATACATTTTGACAGCTCTATTATACCAAATTTACCAAGTTGAGATAGAAAGGAATGATTTGACATATGGTTAACTAAGCATCTATAAGTTAGCTACAGATTTATAGTTATTTCAGTATGAAAATTTGTCTTAAGTATCATTGAAATGCAATAAATTGTATGTTGTACTGAAGTATTAATGTGAAAATGTCTTCCAAAATTAAGTTATTATAGACTGAAAAAAGCATGATACTGATGGAGAAGCTGAAAAATACAGGTGAGGCTGAAAAATACAGAGGAGGCTGAAAATGCATTTAATTGACATTTAAGAATCAGTAGAAAGCTGATGAAGTGAAAAGAAATACTATTCAGCTATTTCTTAGATCAAAGCATCAACGACAGCACATGATGACAAAGAAAGAAGATGCTGTGAGAATAGTGGTGTCATTGGAGACCACTTAGGTCTGTGAGGTGAGTTACGTAGAACTGGTTTTAGTGACTTCACAATAATGTTTTACAAAATCAGAGGTCTGTGAGTTGTGAGCTTTGATGACAGTTTTCTTTTTGTGATGACAATTCGTTGTCCCTTAATGTTTTTTTTTTTGACAAATGTCCTGTGCATTTAGGTGTGTGGAACTGATTAACTTGAAACCAACAGAGATGAAATTTTGTTTCTAGGCCCACATAAATTTCCATTAGCTTCAGTATTCACAGCATTAATATGGAATACATTTTTCTTTATGCCATGAGGTATATTTCTTTGTCATAAATTAATCCTTAAAAGCCATGAAGATACATGATGCAGGACTTCAGAAAACTGGATTTAGGATGCTTAGTAACTCTGGTGGAACTCATCTACCTGGAAGGAGAGGATATGTTGATACACAAAGGAAAGACAAGAGTTTCTGTTCTGTTTTAGGGCCCTTTTTTTTCACCAGTAAGGGTGTTCTGCCTAATGGAGCAATCTAGTTGAAGATGTCCCTGCTCTCTGCAGTAGGATTGGGCTACGTGATCTTTGAGGTCCCTTCCAATCCAGGTCATTCTATGATTCCATGAGAAGTTGACAGCATAAGTCTGTTATCCAGATCTACTTAGCATATTAAACTCTCTCTGCAGATTTCATTTTGGCTTGCAAAGACATGTTAAAACCTTGTGAAATTGCATGTTACAGAGAAAGTAGCAAACCTTTGAAGAAAAGAAGTATTCATTCTTCAGAGAACACAGCCAAAGTCAATCTTTAAGCTTTTCTGTTGCTGAATAGTTCCAGAGTTTTCAAAGAAAGTCTAGGAGATTTTTTTAAGCATTTAGTCTGTATGGTTCTGCCAGTTTGCTCCAGCAGCAGTGACACGAATGCTAGTGCCTGTGCAGCAGCACTTGTTATAAGCTTTAAATGAGATTTGTGTGATTTACTCTTCCATAGCTTTGTGTAGTGTGACCTCCATCTTCTGGTCACTCCAGAACGTCAGAGCTGCAGACCATCCTGAAATATTCCAGTACAAAGCCAGGGTGTTGCTGGAGTGATACATTCCCCGATCTGCTTCAATTTTAGGTGCTGTAAACATTTTTCAGGTAAGAAAATGGCCAGCAGGTCGAGGGAGGTGATTCTTCCCGCTATTCCACTCTTGTAAGACCCAATCCATGTCCAGTTCTGAAACCCCAACATAAGAAGATTATAAACTCTGGAGCGGGCCCAGAGGCAGCCACAAGGATACTGAGAGGGCTGGGGCACCTTCCATATGAGGACAGACTGAGAGAGTTGGGGTTGTTCAGCCTGGAGAAGAGAAGGCTCCGAGGAGACCTTAGAACGACCTTTTAGTACCCAAAAGGGCTACAGGAAAACTGGGGAGGGGCTTTTTACAAGGGTATGTAGTGATAGGACAAGGGTGAATGGCTTTAAATTGGAGGGGGCAGATTTAGACTAGACATTAGGAAGAAATTCTCAGTGATGAGGGTGGTGAGGCCCTGGCCCAGGTTGCCCAGGGAAGCTGTGGCTGCCCCATCCCTGGAGGGGTTCAAGGCCAGGTTGGATGGGGCTTGGACAGCCTGGTCCCATAGGAGGCATCTCTTCCCATGGTAGTGGGGTTGGAACTGGGTGGGCTTTAAGGTCACTTCCAACTCAAACGTTCTATGATTGCTCAAACGGTTCTATGGTTCTGTGGTTCTCCAGTAAAGAGAATGGTATTCATAGAATCCTAGGATCCCTAAGTTGGAAAAGACCTTTGAGATCATCAGGTCCAACAGTACCTGTCCAATCATACCTGTACTAAATAACATCCCTAAGCACTTCATCTGCCCATCCTTTAAACACCTCCAGGGATGGGCGCTCGATCACTTCCCTGCACAGCCTGTTTCAGTATTGGAACACTAAGGACATTTACTTGGGATTCATGGGAATTCTGTGACACAGAGATTTATATTCCAAGTCTTTGTTAAAGGCTAAATTTAACATACTTTGTAACCTTTCTATAACTCCTTTAATCTCTCTTGGTTATATATAGATTCATTTAATATCACAATATTCATGTAAGTGAATCAAGGGGTTTTTATCAGCACACAAGACAGAGGCACCCAGGTGGCCTTCAAGAGGTCAATAGGGATTCATTTCCTAGCTTTTCATGTTACCTGCGCCAAATTACATGCCTTTCTGCATCCTGGAAAACACTCCTCCACATCCTCCACATTTGTTAACTGATAAAGTACTAAAAATACTTTATCAGTTAACAAAATGCTTGATTTAGAAGAGAGATATTTTGTCTCTGCATTTCTGTTCTCTACCTGGAAGAATCTTGTTTGAACCCCCACCACTAGAAATGTAATAAAAATTGCATCCATAGCATAAGAAGAGCATAAAAAGATTGTATCATATAGATTTAGTTTACTAGAAAATTTGCGGCAATAACAGAACAGACATGGAGCTTTTCTAGTTCTTTTGCACAACTTTTTAAATGGTTGTGCTACACCTGCTCTGAAGAAAATTTGAACCTATAGCAGTTATGTATTGAGGATGTATTGAGGATGCTGGCTAGGGGCTCATTGTTGTAAATATGCTAGAAAATTAAATGAAAGAGAACAAAAGGAGAGCTTTTCTGAGATAGAGATAGTTTAGTTTCCTGAAATGTTTCATACTTGACATACCTGAGTTCAATGAAAGTCAAGTAATAAAGCCATTTTTCATGCTTACTTTTCCCTTCACTAACTTGGATATCCTTCCTCCAAATCTCTTGCTCTGGCTAGTTTCTCTTTCTGCCTCAGAAAAGCATGATGTTTAAAGAATTTTGAAGCAGCAAATAAAATAATAGCCACTTTATGTACTTTTAGTCAGAGCAGATGTGTCCCTGCATGCCAGCCACAAGCTGGAAAGTTGGCGAAATTACAACATAGGTCTTAAATCAGCCTAGACAGAAGCACAAGTCTTTCCGTATGCCTATGAATACTCTGGGTCTTTTTCTTCTTAGGACCAATGGTGGTTTCCGAATGCAGCTCGGCTGTGCAAAAAGCTTCAAGCTACAAAATAAGCCTCAAAAGTTGGCTCACATCCAACACCATCTGTGCTTTTAGATCTTAAACCTGTATCTATTCAGATGCATTAAAATGTGCAGATCCGTTGTTTTCTTTGAAGTAGCAAAAGGCAATGAAAAATAAAAGGCAAGAAAAAAACACCTGCAGAGTGGAAACCCCTACTGGTCTTTTTCATTGAAAAGGCTGCAGGGACAGAATCCCAGTGCTGATGACCACAAGTGTTGTATTTCCTGGGTGAATGATAGGAAGACTATTCCTATGTGAGGTATAGTAACTCAAAGTGGAGCTTCGCGTGCAAATGGTGCAATTCTATAGTCATAAAATACTTCCTTGACACAGAAAAAGGCAATTGATTTTAGGCAAAGTACCTGCATTTTATATAGATATCACTATGGAAAATAAATTTTTGTGCTGTTCACTTGGTGCAATCCCAGGTCTCTCTTATATTCACAGAAGAAATCCTGACTGGTAGAGAGCAGCACTACTGGAGTAGTATTTTTATTCAGCTATTTTTATTTTTAATTATAATTTTCAGTGCTTTTATAATATGCATGAAAATCACATGTAAGAAGGCAGCAGTCTAAACTACCCCTGTTTGGTGGAGGTCTTGCCACTGTGCCTCCTAGAGGCTTTGGTAGCGGCTGTTTCTTAACTTGCTGTTCATACTTTTGAACGTTGCTTTGCAGACACTCACATCATGTCAAGTTAAGTGTGAAATAAGATATAATAGCTATGTATGTTTTAATACTACAGCTTGTCATTAGGTGGAATGTTATAGCTTGTGTCATGCAGGCAAGCAGAGATGTTTGTAGAGTTGTAGAATAGTTTGGGTAAAGATCACCCAATTCCATCCCCCTGCCCTGGGCAGGGACACCTCCCACTGGATCAGGTTGCACAAAACCCCATTCAACCTGGCTCTGAACCCCTCCAGGGATGGAGCAGCCACGGCTTCCCTGGGAAACCTGGGCCAGGGCCTCACTGCTCTCATCGTGAAGAAATTCCTCCTTATGTCTGGTCTAAACCTGCCCCTCTTCAGTTTATCCCCATTGCCCCTCATCCTATCACCACAAGCCTTTGTAAACAATCCCTCCCCAGCTTTCTTGTAGCCCCTTCAGGTACAGGATGATGACCAGAAGAATCTGTTTAGGTCTCAGAATCTCCAAGATTTGTAAGTGCTGCCCATTTTGGAGCCTGCTGAAACTACTGACCTTGCCTCGGATTCCATTCTCTGCGTTGCTGGATGCAGTTTTGCCATACTGGAGCCTTCCTAGTTTAAGTAGCATCTTTCAATGAATCCTCCTCTGACTCCTATTGCACTACTCTACCACAATTATTCTAGAGACGTTTATGCCAGTCAATCCCATGTCCATCTCTCTGAGAGTAACAGATCGCTGAACCGTACATATGCCCCTCTCAGAAAAGTTGCCAGTAATTTCTGTGTCGTGATTTGCAGTTGCTGTTCACCACTTGGGCACCCTGTGAGGAGGAAAACAGAATTATTTCTCAATGTTTTCCCACTTTTCTCTACCCATGTTTTTTTATTTCTTGTTGGTGGTACGATGACAACTTCCCACTCCTCCAAGCTGCTGGATTGGTGTGCACTAAGCACACCACTGGTCCATTGGTAACCACCAAAACCTAGATGCTTCTCAACCCTCCCTGTGCTGGATAGAGACAACAGAGATGACAATTTAAAACCAGCAACTTCTTAGTCTGGCAATGCAAGTAATCTGAGATCATATAAATGCCAGCAGCATTTATACACTGCTCCTCTGATGGGACTGTCTGCTTTCTTGGCTCTCCGAAACAAGTCTTTTTTCCTTCTGGCTGTCCAATTTCTGCTTGGAACAACATCAAGTTAAGCAACTTTTAGTAGGCTGAGTACTGTTTCTTCCCCTGCCTCACAACTGTTCCCTGGGCATCTGCAAGTCAAGGAGTTGTTCTACTATGTTGAGGTAGAAGCTGGGATTTAAAGGTTTCTTAGACTGTACATGCGCATACGAGGAAGCATTCAGCAGAAGCATCATGTAGGTTACCATCATTAACCTACAATGTTTTAGAGACTGGATGTGTAATTAGAGATAGATAATTACTACAGGTTCTCTTCTATCTATTTTTCATTCCTTTTCTTTCTTTTCTTTGCAAAATCTTCTTTTTTGAGATAACGAGCAATTAGTATTATTTCAGCTTCATGGATTCTACTTAACCTGGGAAGTAAGAGATTATTTATTTGCTCTTTATTGACTGCTGATGTGCCTGAAATAGTGAATTTTGATGGTGATTTAATAAGTCAGGCCTTAACCTAGAAGCATTGCACTGCGACCGCAAAAAGCTTTCTTTTCTTTAACATTTAGATCTATGATTGCTGCTTGCACGTTCTGTTTTTTATGGAAAAGGTTAATTTATGCATTTGTATTTAGTATCCATTAGACAGGGATGATATCCTTCAGGCAGTGATAAATTGTCAACCTAGTAGACCTAAGAATTTTCCTGAAGAAAAACTCTATTTTAGCAAGTAGCATAGATGAGAAAGCTGAGGATGTCTGGAAGACTGGCAGTACCTGAATGCCTTGTATATATGACATATGCCTATTAAGCGGTTCAGGCAGAAAAATAAAATATCTGAATCTGCATTTCTGCTCAATGCATTTAGAATCTTTTTTATTTCTCTACTTGGTTATTCCCAAACAGGATGCATTTAGCAAGTAGAGCAGGGATTACATTGAAACAATGCAATAGTACTGGGATGCCTATTTCAACATTTGATGTTTCTGTTTGATAACTTCTGTTTTATTTCAGCTGAGCGTGCATTTAGCGTTTCAGGCCCTCAGCTGCTGAGGTCTGGTTCCCACTAATTTCAATAGGAGTTAGTTTCATAAGGACTTACAATGTCTTGAGGAGACTCTTGTGCCATAGCATAGGATTCATATCCTGGTATCAGTCACCAAGACCACCTGCCCTAGAGCAGTTGCCTCTCACAAGTCGTAACCCAGACCCTGCTTAAGGCAAAGAGATATCTGTCTCAGGTAGACGTGTTGACTCAAGCCGTGAATGTTCTTGTCTCTCCCTCTTGACTATGGCAGGACCTAGAAAACCAAACCAGAAAAACTTCTTAGTAGGCTTTCTACTTCTAGGTGCGATGAATCCCACTCCTTGTGTGTAAGCCTTTTTTAGGCTTCTGAAAGCGTTCAACTTAACTTACTATTATCTACGAATGCTGTGGATGCAAAGAATCTGAGTCTTCCACGTACTAAAAGCAGTATATGTGAAGCTGATTATTTCAGGCCACCAAATGTAGGACACTTTTGGGGTACAGTTTCTGCTTTATGCCTGCTCAACATCTTTTGATCTCCTGGTTCCTCCACAGGGACTTCCTGATCTGCCTTTTTATGTCCTCTTTCTGAACTGTCTCATCAAGGATACTAATTCTGTGCCTCAGCTGATGTTTTCTCCAGATGACTCAGATGCCAAACTAGTGGTGGCAAACATGAGCCGTGTTGTGTGGCAACCTCTGCAAAATCAAGAAACTGCCTACCATTATTTACTAGTTTGCACTCCTTACTGCTAAGGCTGCCAATGTTTCATTGGGGGAAATGGCAAATGTGTTTAGTGTATGAAAAGTCTACAGAAATCCTCCAGATGACTGTAGGGAGATAAGCAGCAGTTTTACACGATTTAAAAACTGCACGTTTATCTGCTGATAAGCAGAGTGTTGGCCAGCCGTGCACTCTAAAAATATAGTTTTTGCTAGTAGGTGGGGCAGGCTGGAGGAAACGTGTTGTTGAAACTTAATGGTATGTGTGAGGACCTCAAAATATAAAGAGAAATAAAGGATAATCATTGTGTTGGGTAGCTTGGTATAGATATCGCACTTGATGATGATGGGACATTGTTAGGGATGTGAGGCATTTATAGGCTGTAGAATGCATCTGTTGGATGAAGAAGACAGAGTGGAACCATAGGAGAAGAGAACATTGGCAGGTGTATTACTGATTACTGCCTCATTGTCAGTTGTACGTGATGGATTTGAATAAACAGGTTTTGCTCAGAACGCCTTTTTATTTTTATCATAAGGACCCAAAGCAGAAGAATATTATATTCAGGTGTGTAGGGATGCACGTCACTTAACTGAGTGCAGAGCAGAGGGGGAGGAGAACCTGCTGGCCACACTCTTAATACACCCGAAGATACCATTTGCGTTCATGGCCATGAGGGAAAATTGATGGTTCATGATTGTTCACTGGGTCTCCCAGATCCTTCTCCATAGAGCTGCTTTCCAGCAGGTCACTCCCTAATCTGTACTGGTGCGGGTTGCTACGCCTCCTCCCTAGGCGCAGGATATTACACTTGCCTTTGGTAAACATTTTTAGGTTCCTCTCCACCAAACTCTCCAGCCTGTCCAGGTCTTGCTGAATGCAGCACAGCCTTCCAGTGTATCAGCTGCTCCTCCCTGTTTTGGATCCTCTCCAGCTTGTCAGAAATCATTCTGGCTTCTGAAATATTGCAACAGGAAAGAGCGCTCAGTTGTAGAAGTGGTGATTGTTGGAGTTATGGTAAACACAGGAGGTCTGCAGCTGAGTTAGACTCACCTTCTGTATATTCAGTTTCTTTCCTCTCCTCTCTCTGTTCAGATCCCTTTGGAGCCTCCCGACCCTCCAGCAGATCCACACTTCCACCCAGCTTGGTGACATCTGCAAACTTGCTAAGGGAGCACTCGATGCCTTCATCCAGGTCGTTGATAAAGACATTGAACAGGACTGGACCCAGGACTGAGCCCTGGGGAACCCCACTTGTCACTGGCCTCCAGCTGGATTTAACTCCATTTCCCATCACTCTCTGGGCTCGGCCAGCCAGCCAGTTTTCCACCCAGGAGAGTATGCGCCTGTTCATGTTAAAAATATGACATTTAATAAATATATAGCTTTAGATTTTTGACCTTCTACTTTTTGCTACTTTTGCTTGAAAACAGACATCCAAACAGCAGCCATGGCTTTGAAGATCGTGGCATTAAACATAGAAACTATGAAAAATTATTTAGCAGTTTTTTGGAATTTTTATATTTTGCAGTAAAGGCAAAACGTAACGAAAACTGCTGTCACCAGATCTTACAATAAAAGCATCTCTGTTTCTGTATCTCATACCTGCATGACGTGACGTGAAGTTCTTCTGGGGGAATACGTCAGCTTCCAGAGACCTTCGCCCACACGAAGGTCATTTGTCTTTTGGACAGATGTGAGATAATTGCAAGAGGTGTGAGAGCCAACATCGCTGGGACAGGGGGTGCTCTCACACCAACGCAAACTCTCATCAAGTCATATTTACATAAGTGGGAAAACAGAATTTGGCCCGGTGGTTTCAGAGGTGAACAGAAGGGCTGGGTTTGGTGTGGTGTCTTTACTGCTCAATTTTATATGAGCCTAATGGAACATTAGCATAATTAAACTCACCACGTATCGACAGATTGAATCTCACACTGACTTCCATATTGTGACAGGGAACAGGGATTTGCTTCAGGTGTTCTTGTCTTTTCCCAATGGCCTGAACAGATGGAAACGGGAGGGGGAGCTGTGGGAACAGGAAAAAAGACAGGGAATTATTACTTTGCTTTTGAAAAAAAGAAGAGCAACTGCAGTTTGTTTTCAACTTACCTACTTTCACCTAAAAGTCTACTTTCTTTAACCTAACAGAAAGGGGGCTAAGAAGGCATAGGGTTGCCAAGAATAAATATCCTGCGCAGAGAGGAAAAAGGGGTAATTCAGGTGAAAGACACTGTTGGCCTATGAACAACTGAGTGTAAATAACAGAGAGGAATAAACACAGGCTGAAAAGCTGAAGGTTTCTAACTCATCAGAGTGACAATGTTGTGCCTCCCAATTGGAGACAGTAAAATTTTAAGCATCGTTAAGATAGAAATTGGCATGTTACCAAAGGTTTTGGTGACTGAACTAGCAGTGAATGGGGTTCAGAGCTCCAGAAACTTTCTCCTGTACTTCTGTGGGTTTGAGGAAGGAAAAGCAAGCCTAGCCTGGTGTCACAGGGAGCCCTCTGGGAGGCCCCCAGTTTCTATAAGCAGGAGCAGATTCACAAGAGGAACCAACAAATACCCAAAGATATTAGTGCAGTGTTCACGGAGGGGTAACTTCTGTTTTCAATTTGTGTTCTGCATCTGGCAGTGAAGAAAGCAGGGACCTGTGCCTTGCACGTGTGCTGTAATTGCTGTCTGCTGGCTTCTGGGAAAAGAGCAGCATTGCTACAGCAAATGCCTGAAATAGCCTTGTTCAGTTGTCTGTTTTCAAAGGAAGATGCCTAGCTGTGAATCTTCAGAGGACTTAGGCACTTCTTTCTGCCTCAGAGTTAGCTACCCAAGCGTTCTAGAAGAGCAGAGTCTAAGCACTTGCCCAAATATTCCTCACTGTTACTACTGCCCAGCTCGCATGGCTCCCTTGGTCTTTCCTCTGCATGCAATATGCCCATGCTTAAAGTGTTAACTATGATTTTCAAAGGTCTAGTGGGAACAGCTTTGGCTACCTAAGGTTTTACACTTGTCCTGGCTGTGATGATCAACACCTCTCAGCCCCTGGAGAGGGGAATTACTAGCCCCACTGGGTGCTACACAGAAGATGGAGATAGAGGTGGATTTCAGTGTTGAATTCACTTTTACAGTATTCATCAGAGCAACAATGAGCTGTAATCCTCCCAAGAAAATCTACTTCAGAGAAGAAACAGATGCAGTAAAAACCTGAGTAATTTCCTACTTGGGGAGAGACAGAAAGAAAATATGCGTTTCTTCTAAATTTAGCAAGATATTCATATCCTACCATACTAAAAGTGGTGTTAAACCTTCTCCCTAATAGAACACTTGGAAAGTGCATGTGGTATTTAGATTCACTTAATAGTATGAATAAGTAGAATTCAATAAACAGAACATGCATAGCAGAATTTAGAGATCTGGTTTTGCGAGATGCTTCTTTTCTTGTGGATCTTTATCACATCTTCGGTCATACTTGTTTTGCTGCTATTTAGTGAACATTTCCGTGTTTCTTAACTGCCCATATTTTCCGCCACTGGGCTGGAGGCTGATGTTGTGCCCATCTGCAGGAAGGGTCAGAGGGAGGATCCAGGGAACTCCAGGCCTGTCAGTCTGACCTCAGTTCCAGGGAAAGTCATGGAGCGGGTGATCTTGAGTGCGATCACGAAGCACATGCAAGAGAACTGGGTGATCAGGCCCAGTCAACACGGGTTAACAAAAGGCAGGTCTTGCCAGACTAACCTGATCACCTTCTATGACAAAGTGACTGGATGAGGGAAAGGCTGTGGATGTATCTTCCTGGACTTCAGTAAAGCCTTTGACACAGTTTCTCACAGCATTCTGCTACAGAAACTGTCACCTCTGGCCTGGACGGGCGCACACTCTCCTGGGTGGAAAACTGGTTGGATGGAGGGCCCAGAGATTGGTGGGAAATGGAGTTAAATCCAGCTGGAGGCCAGTGACAAGTGGGGTTCCCCAGGGCTCAGTCCTGGGTCCAGCCCTGTTCAATGTCTTTATCAACGACCTGGATGAAGGCATCGAGTGCTCCCTTAGCAAGTTTGCAGATGACACCAAGCTGGGTGGGAGTGTGGATCTGCTGGAGGGTCGGGAGGCTCCAAAGGGATCTGAACAGGCTGGACTGCTGGGCAGAGACCAACGGCAGGAGGTTTAACACGGCCAAATGCCGGGTCCTGCACTTGGGGCACAACAACCCTGAGCAGCTACAGACTAGGAGAAGCCTGGCTGGAAAGCTGCCAGGAGGAGAAGGACCTGGGGGTGCTGGTTGACAGCAACTGAACATGAGCCAGCAGTGGCCCAGGTGGCCAAGAAGGCCAATGGCATCTTGGCTTGGATCAGAAACGGCGTAACCAGCAGGTCCAGGGAGGTTCTTCTCCCTCTGGACTCGGCACTGGTGAGACTGCACCTCGAGTCCTGTGTTCAGTTCTGGGCCCCTCACCACGAGAAGGATGTTGTGGCTCTGGAGCGAGTGCAGAGAAGAGCAACGAAGCTGGTGAAGGGGCTGGAGAACAGGCCTGATAAGGAGCGGCTGAGAGAGCTGGGGGTGTTCAGCCTGGAGAAGAGGAGGCTGAGGGGAGACCTCATTGCTCTCTACAACTACCTGAGGGGAGGTTGTGGAGAGGAGGGAGCTGGGCTCTTCTCCCAAGTGACAGGGGACAGGACAAGGGGGGAATGGACTCAAGCTCTGCCAGAGAAGGTTCAGACTAGATATTAGAAAGAGATTTTTCACAGAAAGGGTCATTAAGCATTGGAACAGTCTGCCCAGGGAGGTGGTTGAGTCCCCATCCATGGAGAGGTTTAAAAGACAGTTGAATGAAGTGCTGAGGGACATGGTTTAGTGTTTGATAGGAATGGTTGGACTCAATGATCCAAGAAGTCTCTTCCATGACTGGTGATTCTATGATTCTATGATATTTGTTATTAAGCAAATTTAATCAAGACTTTGGAGAAATTATACAGTGAATATATCAGGTAGTGTAAAACTACACATACCACTAAAATTATAGTTCTAATATAAAAACCAGTATGAAATACATTCAGTAGTCAGTGTTGAAAACATTTTCTTTATGGTGTTAAAGTTGTGACTGTGACAAGAAAATGTTTTAATGTCAAACTGAAATGCCTTTTTACTTTCTTATTTAGATCTGTCTTACAGTGCTATTATTGTGTATGATAATATTTTATTCTATACACTATAAAAAAAAAAAAGCTGTACCTGTGGAAGATGGAATTGTACTGAATAGTAGTGGAGCAGTAATTGAAGATATTATTTCTGCTGCCTCATGCAATTTGATCTGCTTTTGTTTAATTCACACCATAGCTAATAATGAAAACCTTACAAAGTATTCTTATTCTTGTTGCACTGTGTCATTCATCAATAATTGTGTGGCATATTTAAGAGAGATTTTCAGCTAAAATCCCCTGCTGTCACTGATAGATAGGGTCATTCTAACCATTCCTTGTGAGTAAGATGAATAATCCTAATGTTTAAACAGGAGGTATGAAGTATCTGCACGGTTAATCTGGGCTTCATCTAAATTAGAGGCAAAAAGAGTAATAACTAAAAACCAAAACAAACCTTCTTCTTTCTAAACTAAGGCTGAAAATCTACATTATTAACTTGACAAGGGGGAATAAAAACTAGCTCCCACTTTCACACAGGCTCTAATGTGTCTGGTATGCAGTGATGGGTGATTACGTTGACAAAGCCAGGTGCTTGCTGTCCTACCCTGATCTGTGCTGTGGTTGAAGTCCAGATCATGAAAGGCTACATAAAATCTGCACACACATGGGGTGGGTGCCGCGAGTAGGAGGACATAGGTACATACGTAGTACTTTCTCAGCAGTGGGAAACCATGAGCAATCTTCAGGCTGACAAAATGCTTATAATTCAGCTTCTGTGGCTCTGCTCCCAGGTAAAGCTGCAATTCTGCCCTCATAGCTGTGTCTGGTAATGGTGTTAATGGGACAAAGCACACCTTTTCCGTACCTTTGGAGTAGGAGAGACAGAAACCCTTGCATGACAACACCTGTAGTAATAAATGCTCAATATCTGTGCACCATTTGAGTGGTTTTTATAGAGTATGACATTCTTAAGGAAAACAATTTTTCATGTTTTTTGCTTTAATTCATAGGACAGAAGCAGTGGCAGGTGTGCCAGCTAACAGAGCTTCTCTGGATGAGGGGCGTTTGTGAAAGGACAGGAACCTGCCTTCTCTCTGGGCTGAGTTTGACAATTAACATTATTTAAACCACTGTGGGAATGGAGAGAGTGAGGTGGCTACATGGTAGTGATTGCATGGGTTGTCCAAGAGGCTAGATGACAGCGCTGGACAGGCCCTTGTGCTATTATTTATTTTTATATATTAAATTGAATCTTCTACAACAGACACATGAATATTTCCTCTTCGTGAAATTGAAGTATTTGGGATTCATGCAGCATAGGTCAGCCTGATCCAGCGGGAGGTGTCCATGCCCATGGCAGGGGGGTTGGAATTAGATGCTCTTTAAGGTCCCTTCCAACTCAAACAATTCTATGATTCCATGCTGAGAGGTAGATCATGCTGTTATTTAAAAACATTCGTCTAATACTTTTGTGTCTTGCAGAGATTCTGTTAGGACAAATCCACTAAGAACTAGAAGATGCTGAACTACTAAGGTGCTTACTACTACTTTGAAGGAGAAATATAATTATCTAAATAAGGAACAACTAAAAAAAAATCTCTCAGAAAGGGGGAAATCTATCCTGGAATTAAGAACAACCAAGAATTTTTGTTGCAGTGTATTTTACTAATTTAATGCCTCAATCTTATGAATTTATTTTGATTTGGGCCATTCTAAATCCTACAGCTAAGCTCTAGTTGTAAGAGATAATTGGAGAATGAACCCAGATAACCTGTATTTATTATATTTTTTAAATTAGTAATGACAGAACCCATCCCTAGAAGACCGTCTGAAGACGAGATGAAATTGTTGTGTAGAAAAATAGTTATAATGAAAGTCTTGAAAGTGTTCAATGTCTGCTTTTAGAATTGTAATAGAAAATGCCTACTTGCAAAAGTACCATTACTCCTTGATATGGAATTCCCTGATAATGAATCAAATTCCATTGAAGAGATTTCTGACCGTAATTCATTAAGAATTGTTTATGAAGCTTCTTATCACATGATTTTCCTTGTGACCAAAGTTTCCCTGAAATAAACTTATAAATGAGCCCATCCAGCAAGAGTAAAAAATTGCTTAAGACTCTAATAGGCCACAAATTGGATTGCTGAACAATCCTCTAATCTGTTGTCTCTGTTCTTCTTTCTCTGTAACGAAGACTTAGGAAAAAAATCTACGAGCTGCTGTCGGTTGTAATTATGCCTAACTCAGATAAAATGTCCTGACCTGTGAGAGGTAGGTCAAATGTCAGAGGAGGCTTACAGGAAACAGTAGAAGGTTGAAGCCTTTTAAAAAGCTTTGCAAGAATTTACCCCTTATGTAGAAAATAGCTGAAAATTTCTAAACCAGAAAAATCATAGAAAATGTCAAAGTGTGTCTACAGTGACCCCATTCTTTACTAATCTCTTGTCAGGCATGTTGATGAGTTGAGTGACTAAATAATTATTTCTTCGTCACAGATGACACATATTGATGTCTCTTCGACAGATAGTTTTTTATATTTTATGTCTGGATTAGACTAGCTTAAGTCATGATGTTTGATGTTTTCTGTGTGTATAAATTCATGATGGAACTTGAACCAACGTATTTTAATTTGACTGAAATTAATAAACCATTCAGTTCTACTCAGTAATCCGTTGTACGGGCAATGAATTAATAGAACCCTGAAGTTTGCAAGAATATTGCAATACAAAAATTTAGTACTTCTCAGGACTACCTTGGTGCTATGTTTATCGGTTGTGATGGTAGTTATACTATCCTCTATTTTATTTTTGTTTAGCTGGAGGAGTGACTTGCACCAGGCACTTGCTCAGGAAAGAGATGGTCAGCCAAGCAGTGATCAACAAGTGAGGAATGAACCATCAAACCTACAGTTTTGTGAATACAGCCTGAAATTTTCTGTTCAAGCTGACACAGTCACTTTCATGTATGATGCCATTTATTTCAGTATAACCCCCCCCCCCATTTAAAAAGTAAATATGGCTGAAACAGTGTATTTAGCTTGAAATGAAGAAAGTTAAACTTGGGGAATTAAAAGCATCATCAGTGCTTAGAAACTCTACAGCCTGAAGTAGTTTTCTTTTAAGCATTGGTCAAAGGGGCTCAGAGTCAGCGATATGTGTCGAGCAGGAACGAGGATATTCAGTTCAGTCTGCAGTGCCCTTTAACTTGTACATTAGTGTTACTACTGTGCTTATTTATAAAGCATTAAAAGAATATTAAATGGCTTTACAGGCAAGCACATGGCTGGCTTGCAAGCACAGAAGAATATTCTTGATTTACAGGATGAATTCTCCTGGAAAAACTGGCTGCTCATGAACTTGGATGGGTATAATTTTCGCTGGGTAAAAAACTGACTGAATGGCTGGGCTCTAAGAGTTGTGAATGGAGGCCGGTCCAGCTGGAGGCTGGTCACAGACGCTGTTCCCAGGGCTCAATGGTTGAGCCAGTTGTGTTTGAAATCTTGATCAATGATCTGGACGAGGGGATCAAGTGCATCCTCAGACAAGACCAAGTTGTGTGAGAGTGTTGATGTGCTTGAGGGCTGCGAGGCTCTACAGAAGGATCTGGACAGGTTGGATCGATGGGCCTCTCATTTCAAGGAAGATATTAGGTTGCTGGATCACATGCAAAGGGCAGCAATGAAGCTGGTGAGGAGTCTAGAGCACAAGTCTTATGAGGAGCAGCTGTGGGAACAAAGATTGTTCAGCCTAGAGGAAATTATGCTGAGGGAAGACCTTATCACTCTTTGCAACTACCTGAAAGGAGGTCGTAATAAGGTGGGTTTTGGTCATTTCTTCCAAGTAACAATTGATAGGATGAGAGGAAATGTCCTCAAGCTTCACAAGGGGAGGTTCAGACTGGACATCAGGAAAAAAGCCTTTACTGAAAGAGTGGTGAAACATTGGAACAGGTTGCCTGTGGAAGTGGTTGAGTCACCACCTATGGAGATATTTACAAGAGGTGTCAACGTTGTGCTTAGATTCTGTGATTCTGTGAATTATTACTCTCCCACTTCTTCCACGACTTCTGTAGCCAACGCAAAATATCCTTTCCATGCTGGTGGAGAGGAAACCTTGATTGAACCACCCTACCCTTTCTCTGCTCCTCTCTTTCTTCTTTACTGAAAGATGGCACTGGTGGTGTGTTTCCATCTCAACATTTAACGATGTTCGGGTGCAACTTGTTCAATTTATATTAGCCTGACTCCACTGAAAATTGTGAAGTAAACTATATGATGTTTTGAGCTCATGAGGAGAACAGACTACATATTGTAGATAAACAATTGTCAATTGAATACTTTCCCAGAATATTAAGGTATAAACCAGTTACTGTTGAGTCATACCAAACTTGCTTGAATCTTACTACTACTGAAAATACATTTGAAGTGATCTTATGGTTCTTCTTGGCCTCTTCTCCCAAGTGACAGGGGACAGGACGAGAGGGAATGGCCTCAAGCTCTGCCAGGGGAGATTTAGGCTTGAGATAAGGAAAAAATTCTTCACGGAAAGGGTCGTTAGGCATTGGAACGGTCTGCCCAGGGAGGTGGTTGAGTCGCCGTCCCTGGAGGTGTTTAAGGTGAGGGTGGATGAGGTGTTTAGGGGCATGGTTTAGGGATAGGTGGGAATGGTTGGACTCGACAATCCAGTTGGTCTCTTCCAACCTGGTTATTCTGTGATTCTGTGATTCTTAAAATGCACAACACGGGATGTCTTCTATTCTTTTAAAAAAGCATGTAAAAAAATCTTCACTTTTATGTGAAAATAATCTGAGTAGACATTAATATATGTAAATTGTAATACTTCCTACAGTATTTTCCCCTTAGCTCTAACCAGCCAGGATGTCTCTGCGTCAGATATTTCTCAATTACTATTTCTTCATTGGCCTTTTATCTTTCTTATCTTTCATGTCGTGGGTGATATCTTTTAGATTAAAACAGTGTATTAATTCTTAAAATGCAAAAGTTAGGTCGGTGTAGAAATATTCTAAACACTTTTTATTCTCTGTAAAGATGCTCTTTGGAGCTGCATAATTTACATGCCAAGGTTTGATGTCTGTTCAGAAGAGAACAATATGATAATGAGTTTCAGTAGAGTTAGAGGGCTTGTTGTATCACAATTATTGCTAGGATTATACCAATTCCAGGGATAAACAGGTGAGCTCTGACTCCACCTCATTGCATGACGTGTTCCAGATATGAGACATTGGGATCAGGTCTGTGGGACAGCTGTCCCAGGTGAGATAACAGGAATTGAACAATGCTGTCTGTCCAAATCCCCAAAGTTTACAATATAAAACTACTCTTTTGGTAGCTGTCCACCCTTTAATCACCTTGAATATAAACATGAACCCAATGGTGCATTTACTGTATTGCTGAATTCCTTCCAGTATTTCCCTGCTATATCTATTCCAGTCACAGAAAGAAGCTTGTGATCAGTAAACAGAAGCTTTCATTTTATGCATCAATCCTTCGTTCATAAGTATGGAGATTTTTAGCCTTATAGTAATAATGCTCATAATCCTTTTCTTCTTTAGTGGATGGCAGAAATAGATTGAAGACATTTCATAGAATCATAGAGTCATAAAATCACCAAGTTGGAAAAGACCCACTGGATCATAGAGACCAACCATTCCCATCAATCACTAACCCATGTCCCTTAGCGCCTCATCCACTCGTCTCTTAAACTCCTCCAGGGAAGGTGACACAACTCCCTTCCTGAGCAGCCTCTGCCAGTGCCCAATGACACTTTCTGTGAAAATTATTTTCCTGATGTCCAGCCTGAATGTCCCCTGGCAGAGCTTCCACCATACCCTTGCACACCATAAAAATCATAGGCAGATAATGCTGTGAATCACAAGAATATATAATGGTTGATGCTTTCGTAGCTATTCTCTAAGCACTGCATGGGCAGCAAGAAAGGCAGGATCTGTCTCCTGCTTAGGTGTGGAGTCAGGAATACTCTAATCTCATCCTCTGGTCAAAACACCTGTGTACAAGCTGCAGCTATCTATAAGAAATAACTCGTTTCATAGGAGATCGTTTGCATGTTGAGGTAATTTTTTCATACTCTCAATTGCCACACACTTATGACGAAGTTATAAACTGCAATCTGATAAAATCAACTGCTGACCTTGGATGCCTTTTAAATCTCCAGACTGGGCACTACACACAAGAGATCAATTGAAGAAAGAGATTTATACACTTTTAAAATCACTGCTCGTGATGCATAAAGAAATGCACGACACTGATAGCTGAAATTTGATGACAAAGTACATGGAACTCTCATACAGAGCTGAAAGGTCTTTTCTTTGCTTAACACATAGAAGTCAGAGTACAAGCAGCTGTAACACCTTCTATGCCTGCACCAGCAGCTAAGCAGTTTGTTTTGAATATCTATATTAAATTAATTTCAAATACTCGTATGAAAATTTCTATTTACTGGTTTGCATGTGCCCTTATTGTAGTGATATTGTGAGTCAGTAAGAGTAACATTTCTTTGAAACAGTCTTTAGAAAGACATCATCTCTTCTACCACTTTTATCTGTACCTCAGTGCTTATTTTTTAACCTAAAAAAAGATAATTTGTATGTACTTCAAATGAAAGTTTAGTGTTATACAAAGTGCACGTGTATTAAAGGAGGCACAATTACTTTGTTGTTAATTATGGTATAGTAAAGGAAGGCAAACAAAATCCATTCATGAGAAAAAATAATTGAAGTGCTATTTTTAATAGACATCTTGCAAAGACATGGATTGTGGTAAATTTGTGGGACATTTAGGGGGTTGGTGTTACAACTTTTATTTATGTAGCTTGAATATTGACTTCTGAAATGCAGTTCCTGCTGGTTTGAGTCCAGTCCCACTAAAATTACAGAAGCTTTAAATGAGGTCTCAATAGAAAAATAGTCACTGTATAGAAATATATTATAATGAGGAAGAGAAACTAAAAGCCTTGACCAGGCTTTGAAATGTTAAGTAATCTTAGTGAGACACAGTAAGAAGCATGGCTTTTTAAGTGTTGCTTGTTGTTCTCTTCACTATAAAACTTTTTATCAAATAGAACACTCAAGTGTTTTCTCAAAGAGAAAGAAATCCAACGCAAAAAGTCAAAATCAAAAAGGCATTGTAGAATATTGAGTGGTTTGAATATATACAACGGATTTTAGGAGCTGTTAAACAAACAAACAAAAAATCCAAGTATTATTTCCTTGTTATTTTTGAAGTCACTTTTAATCTATACTGCTGTACTTGGTTATTTCTGATCTATTATTCTACCTGGTAATAAGTAAAAATCTAATGACATGAAAGCCCTCCAGATATAAAACCCAAGAATCTGTTATTGATAAGTAATAGCTTTCAGCTACTTCTGAGTTAGACTACAGTTTAACCTTTCTTGTTTTAGTGAATCAATGACACCCTTTCTGGTTTAGAGGAAATATTCCAAACTATAAATGGAAAAAGGATAGCATGATGTAAAGGTATACACTGTATATCTGAAATACCATGTAATAAATATGAACAGTTTTTGAGTTTTCAAAAACGACTCCATCTGATCACACGACCAATTTTCAAAAAATCCCTTGTAAGTTCTGTTATGAGCATTTGATAGAATCAGATCTGTATTAAGAAGGACCAAGATATGTGATGTCATTGTCTAGTTAGTCATCAATAGCATTCTTTTTCCATTTAAGCTCCTAAAGAGCCATAATAAACTGACAATCTAACTGCAACATCGCATGTAAAAATTGGTGAGACTTTCTTCAAACCAATATCGTATAATCATAGAATCACAGAATAACCAGATTGGAAGAGACCCACAGGATCATCGAGTCCATCCATTCCCATCAATCACTAACCCATGTCCCTTAGCACCTCGTCCACCTGTGCCTTAAACCCCTCCAGGGATGGTGACTCAACCCCCTCCCTGGGCAGCCTCTGCCAGTGACCAATGACCCTTTCTGTGAAAAATATTTTCCTAATATCCAGCCTAAATCTCCCCTGGTGGAGCTTGAGGCCATTCCCTCTCGTCCTGTCCCCTGTCACTTGGGAGAAGAGCCCAGCTGCCTCCTCTCCACAACCTCCTTTCAGGTAGTTGTAGAGAGCAATGAGGTCTCCCCTCAGCCTCCTCTTCTCCAGGCTAAACACCCCCAGCTCTCTCAGCCGCTCCTCATCAGGCCTGTTCTCCAGCCCCTTCACCAGCTTCGTTGCTCTTCTCTGGACTCGCTCCAGAGCCTCAACATCCTTCTTGTGGTGAGGGGCCTCACTTTTTAATAAGTACTTGCAACTAGGATATTGCTACAACTACAATTCAGGTTCCATACCTGTTCCTTTTCTCCATCCTATTCTCCTTCTGCATGGTAAACATCTACCACTAGTGTATAAACCGAGTAGCACCTCAGCTGGTGATCCCTGAAAGGAGGTTGTGGAGAGGAGGGAGCTGGGCTCTTCTCTCAAGTGACAGGGGACAGGACGAGAGGGAATGGCCTCAAGCTCCACCGAGGGAGGTTCAGGCTTGACATCAGGAAAAATATTTCACAGAAAGGGTCACTGGGCACTGGCAGAGGCTGCTCAGTGAGGGGAGTGAGTCACCTTCCCTGGAGGGGTTTAAGGGATGGGTGGACGAGGTGCTGAGGGACATGGTTTAGTGATTGATGGGAATAGTTGATCCAGTGGGTCTTTTCCAACCTGATGATTCTTTGATTCTATGATTCTATGATCCCCCCAAAAACCACACTGGCCCACTCCCATCCAGCTTTGGAACTGCAATCCAGAGCCATTTCGTACATTGTACACAGGGTCATTACTGCTATGACAATATCTTCTCTTTGTTTTTAGACTCTGTCATCCCCTGGCTGAAGGGCTTGACTCAGAGTGAGTAGTGATAAGGGTGTCGAAGCTGCTGGGAAATTCTCAGCAGAAAGAAGGCTCTGTTTTAAGCCTGAAGCAGCTGCATAGTCTCATTGACACTTGCCTGCAAAATAGGGGATTTGGTGAGTCACCCACCACAAAGGCTTCCTTACTCTCGTGTTTTCATGTAAGCTGATGATTCTGATGGAAGAGGCTAGTTATCAGGTACTCCATACCAAAACCTGCACCTTTATTTAGTTATTTCTTTAGAAATAACTTCTTATTTAAGGAAGAAAAAGTCCCCCAAAAGGGACTTGAAGGGGGCTATAAGAAAACTGGGGAGGAACTTTTACAAAGACTTGGAGTGATAGGACTACAGGTAATTGGTAGTAACTGGAGAGGGGCAGATTTAGACTAGACATTGGGAGGAATTTCTTCACCATGAGGGTGGGGAGGCCCTGGAACAAGTTGCCCAGGGAAGCTGTGGCTGCCCCATCCCTGGAGGGGTTCAAGGCCAGGTTGGATGGGGCTTGGGCACCTGATCCAGTGGGAGGTGTCCCTGCCCATGGCAGGGGGGTTGGAACTGGATGATCTTTAAGGTGCCTTCCAGCCTAAACTATTCTACAATTCTATGATACTTAATTAAGAAAAAGCATATTTCTAAATGAAAAACCAAACAAGCAAAACACAACAAGAAACTGGAAGCAACCCTGCCAAATTTTTGTGTTATGATTTCCTGGACAATTTCGGTTTCTTTTCCTGTCATCAAGAACACAACAAATTGGAATTGTGATGACAGCCACAGGTAGTAATACTGAATGTTTTCTTCTTTGTAGTGGGGTGTAATTGTGATTCTTGTATTTAGTCTTATTGGGTTGCATAGGTATCCCCTGGGTTTAGATAGAATCACAGGACAGAATCATAGAACAGTTTGGATTAGAATGGGCCTTAAACATCATCCAGTTCCAACTCCCCTGCACTGGGCAGGGACACTTCCCACTAGATCAGGCTGCCAGATCCTTGTGTTTTTAAACATTCAGTTCAGACTTTCTTTTTGGTTTCATTCAGAAAAATGAAACCAAAGGAGGGATCAGGGAGGGAATTATTTCCCTTGCAGGATTTAAACAAATGGTGAAAAAATTTCTAATAAGTGTATTTTTTTCCCAAACTGTATATTTTAGTAACTTTAATATTAAAATAGCTAATGGTCATCAACTAACATTTGAATGGGGAAGTTCCACAGTATGATAAGCTTTTGTGTTCTCCCACTGGGCTTCATTTGATTCAGCATGTGCCGATGTGTAACTCAAATTTAGAGCACACTTTGACTCCATTTGATTGTGGTATTGTGTAATTTGTGTGTTTTAATCAAATCAGCTACATGGTCAATTCCTTAGTCTCCTGAATGATTCCAGTATGGCTCAAACCAACTAAAATTTCTAAATATTTATTTTGAGGCAATGTAAAGAAGACTAAAGGGGTATTCGACAATCGGTGAAACTCTTTTACAGAAAAAAGCAGTTGTTAGAGGATCAGAAGTCAGGAACTCCACCTTTTTTTTGCATACCTTAATGTTTCTTTACATTTTAAAATCTTGATCTTAATTATACAATAATTGATCTTATAATTGATCTTAATTATAGAATAATTGGAGTTGGAAAGGGCCCCAAAGACCATCTAATTCTACTTCTGCCTGTCACGGATTAATGTAGCCCCTAGAATTTCCTGAGACTACAACACCCTTATATTAGTCTGTGCAAGCACGGACTACGCAGTGGGATTTACAAACTGGCAGGACAGACATTAGCAGAAAAAAATTGTTAGAAATCACCTGCGAGATCAGCCAGTCTGAGAGAAGAAAATTTTTTGCTTAATACACTGCGGGTTCAAAGGATGACATGAAGTTGGCAGCAATTATTCCATAAAATCCAGATTCAGGTATCAAGATTAAGATTATATGACAACGATAGCGAGGTTGTTTAACTGATATAGATTTTAAAGTGATACTTTCCCAGTCCCAGCAGGACTGGGAAAATGCTTTTCAACAAGCAATTTCTTTGCAAAAAGTTTAGCTTAAAATTATTGCAAGCTCTAATTTCAGGCAAAATTTAGTATACAGTATATTTTAGTCTTCCTGAAATGAAATATCTGTATACATATATGTTTGTGTGTATATAGACATATTTTGGAAAGATGTAAAAGAAAAGGCTGATTTTTCCTAAAATGTGAATCCTTCCATGTTTTGTTTTTTCCCAAAAAGCCCAGTGGGTAGAATGCTTAGTTAGAGTGGCTAGAGTTTAGATTGAAATCTTTTTGAAAGGCCTTCTGTCTCCAAGAGAAGAGAGTGTATTTAAGTCTTAGTGTATTTCAGTCTGTCCTGTTGAAGCTCTTCCACTTTCTATAGAGAACTTGAAATAATAGTAGGATTAAGAACCAAATTCTAAATTTCTCTTTTGATTGCCCTTAACCTCCAGCCTCTAGGGTCATGCCCAGACTCTTGTTCAGAGAACAAAGTTAGTTGTGTAGAGTCCTATTTCATGCACAGCTGTACCCCGGAGTGGAACTTTGGGAAAAACATAGCAAGTCATCAAGTGAACGAAAACTCTGTTTATAAACCATCAAGAAATTAAAAATAAGACTGTTCGTTAGCCCTAGACCTCACTTATAGTATCTTTTGGATTTATTCAGTCTACAACGATAATAAAGCTCTTCTAATTCACAGATTTTGATGAAACTAATGCATAAATCCCTATTCATCTTGGTTCAGATGAAATTTTGGGGCATGAGAAGACTCTGTGCAACTTATACAGCTATGTTTCTTTAGTAATAAAAAATAAGAAGCTAAAGAAATACAAATTCTGCACATATTTTTTTGTGTGTTTTGCTTCTGGAATTTTACTTAAAGCCTGTTGTTTCCAAATCCTCCTCGTAGCCAAGTGTTACTTCTGTCAGTCTTGCATCTGAATTGTGCAAACTCAGAAAGAGAATAAGGATGGGAATGACAAAGGCTGTAATAGGCATAAAAGCCTGTTCTTTTCATAAAGGTCCATTGGATAGGTCCTGCCCCCTCTTTCATCCTACACTAATGATGGGCAACAAGAGGTTTCTACACCAAGCAAGCAATTTAATCTGATCTATTCTATGCAGAACAAAACAGCCAAACACAGTTTTCCAGGTATTCTGATTACTGTTGGGAAAGGGAAAGGGAGGAGTTCAAAAGCAAGTAAAAGGAAGAGAAGCAAGGAAGAAGGAGAAGAGTATTGATCAGCCAACTTTGTTACTTCGTACACATCCAAAGGGTGCTGATAAAATGGATTTTATTCTGACATATTCACATAGGTAGGGCGGTACTTATCCATACCAACACTTTTCTGTTGGTGAAATAGTGTCTCTGTAAGGGAAAGCAGAGGAGAAAGAGCAGAGGAGAGACCAAGGAGACAACAATCCACAAAAGAAAGGGAACTGAAGGAATGAGGAAAAGGAAAATGAAAGGATAGTGGGTGCTACAACAGTTCATGAGAGCTGGGAAGCTTTGTTCTCTGTTTTGTCATCAAAAAATTGAGAGAGGGGGTTACCTACAGCAAATAGGTAGAGGACACGATTGAGGAATAATCTGGGCAAGGGACAGTGAAGTTTTACACTCTTATAATTGACATACTGCCAGCTGAACTGCCTGCAAACAATGAATCTGTGTTTCAGATGAATTGTGCCCTGGCTTTAGAAACACCACGGGCGCTATCAGTGGGCAGCAGCAGAGCTTTGGTGATATTTAAGCTCAGTTACAGTGTCAGGCAGACACAATTTCTCTACTCCCAAGTGAGCTCACCTGAAGAATCACTTTCAGGATCCGAACTGTCTTTGCACAGAGTCATTGGGGAAGTGTAAAGTCTTCCCTGGTGGTCCTGGATTTGAGAAGTTTCTTAGAGATATGCACAGGATGGATTTGTGCCTTGGATACCTTCGCTGGGTAATCTCCGTGTGCAATTCCTATTAGAGCTTATCTATTACAAGACAGTAGCTCCAGAATGTGAAGAAAAAAGCACAGACTATAGTACTGGTTTGTAACAGCCTGATACCTCATAAAAGTAAATCCAGCTAATAGGAGTGTTCTCATTAGGGCCTGAGATCTAGATTCAAGATTTCAACTTTGAATCACACATCCTGCATGAATCTGGAGGCTCCGCATTAAAAACTCAGATGTGCTTCCAGTTGTGTCACTAGGGCAGAAATCTCTCTATGGTCGTGTATATATTTTGGAATAATTGTTCTGGGAAAGAGATTTTCTGAAATAAAAGAATAACTTGGATTATTCTTATAACCATCAGAGATGGTTTTATTTTTTTCCCCTTTAAATTTGTCCTGTTTGTTTCTGTTCTAATTTAGACACAGACATTCAAATAGAAATCTGAGTATGGCAAGGACAGAGCTTGCTTTTTCTGTAGATTTCTAATCCTACTAAATATTTCAGTTACTATCTTAATAATTCTGATACCGATCCAGTCGTCGTAAGGTAAATGGATTTACAGGACACTAAGTTCAGGTCTATAGACTTTGTAGCTGCTTTTAGGCATACATGATTGCAAGATATTTGGCTGTGTACTGTTTGTTGCTGTAGAGCTGAATATTCCTCATGTATTGGAGATTACAGCTAGTAACGAACTAAAGTCAGAGACTATTTCAGCTGTTATGGAGAAATGTTTTGATTTTGAGTGTTTTACTCCTGGTAGACAATTTCTGAAATGATGGTTAGTACTTGATGTTTGTGGAGAGTGCATGTAGCTAACGTTTTCTTTGAAGCCAGTTACTTAGTTTAGGTTAGAATTATTTTTTTACCATATTTACTTTTGTTCAGCCCTTACTAGCAGCATTTGTTCAGAGCTATTGCATCGTCCCAGTACAAACTGTGGTGCAGAAAGAAAAACAAGGAGAAAGAGATCATGAGATCTAAGTAAAGACTCATAACAAACTCATCCCCTATTTTATCTGTAATGTTTGCCACATTTTGCTTACTAACATATCCATGATTTATGTATATTTGAGAGTGTCACATACCCTTTTTGAACATTACTTCCACAAGTATTTTCCAGCATTTCTAATAGACAGTCTTTATGAAACAACTTGCTGCAAAAATCTGACTGTTTTCATCACTTATTTCTTGCTACTTTCTCTTGCAGCTAGTATTTTCTAATCAGGAATTAGCTGAATATGTCAGTCTCTGCTATTTACTTTGACCTTAAGGTGTATTATGATTTTAGATCTGTCTTTGAGTTTGTTCTCAGTGAAAGGCTGGTCTGCAGAACAAAACCCTGGCTATTGCCTTCTCTTAATTTCTTGATGGTATCAACAACATTGAGTATCAAAGGATTAATTTTTAATAATGCACGTGTAAGTGAGCCTCCCTGCTACAGAGTTCTTCATCTATCTGTAGAAACAGATCACCATCCTGACAACAAATCTCTCTGGATTCTAGAGTTTTCCCTTGCAATTTTATTGAAGAATCATTTGAATGTGATTGGTTTGCTTTGGAAAGGAATTAGTGACTCTAAGACTTTATGGCTCTGTGAGGATTTACAAATCTCAAATATTAGATGTAATTTGTTCTTTCACAGCAACTTTTTGAAGATGGCGATAGGGATAGTTGTACTCTTGCAACCTTCCTCATGTCTGACTACATCCTTTTTATATTCTGCTTTCCTTATCTGAGTTTAGAAATGTTAAGGTTTCTTAGTTTTTTCCTCATGAAATGGTATTCTTTGGAATAATGGGTATTTATGTTCCAGATTTGAACACTGACACCTGTTGTTCCTATATCTAGAAGACTAAGAAGCAGTGTATAATGATTAAGGAACGTTAGAAACTCATTCTAATTTTTAAGACTAAAACTCTTAAAGAAAAGAGATTTGTGAAATGGCAATCCGTATGCACACTTGTTTCACCTGATGCCTTCTCATACCCTCATGGGAATCCTGGCAAAGGTCAGGTTCTTAGGCAGCTCCATATTGATCCTGCATCTTTCTGAGACTGTACTGGGGGGAAGAACCTGAGGTTACCAGACTTTTTCATACGTTTTGGCCCTTTTTTCTTAGAACTTGTGTCTAAGGTCAACAGCAGCCAAAGCTGAAGTAGCTCATTGAATATATGCATCACCCTTTCAGAAGCTTCCAGCAAACAAAAATTGTTATGTTGTACGCGAAAGTATTTTTCTTGTTTTAATAATAGCCCCGTATAAAATCAGACTTTGGCATTTATATATATAATCTTGATGGTGTACCTCAGCAAAAATAGGTATTTCTGTGTGTTCAAAACAAAACGGCCTTTAGTAAAAGCTAAAACTAAGGATTTTGATAGTGTCCTGCTACAAAAGAAACGAATGGCAAACGGAGTGAATTATAAAAAAGGTATATTTACTTTTGAGCCTATGAACAATGGCTACTTTTTAAAACCAAAAGCAGTTTATTTCTGGGAGCAAAGCTGTTGTAAGCAGGTCACATGGGTCTGCCTCAGATTCTTCAGACACTGTGACTCCAGAAACACATGTTCATACCTCTTCTTTCCTTTTAGAAAAGAGGCAGGAGGCATTTGTCATCTGTGTCTCCCTTTCCCTCTCCCTCATCCTAGAAAAAGTCCTAAACCTCCTGCACCTCCTACTCTCACAAACCTGTTCTGCCATTTCTTTCCCAGCTTCTCCTTCATCCTGATCCTAAGTCCCAGAACAGTTTTGCTTCCAGCCTGTCTATTCAGGTCTTTCCAAGAAGTTTGTTTGCAATAGTTTTTATTTAGTGTTTTCCTTGTTTGCACTGGCACAGATATTCCTCATTTTTAACCTGATCTTTCCCCAACCCCATTCACTTTCCCTTTTTTCTTCCCCTACTTCAAAAGCTGGCAAAGTCCTCCAGACCCTGGCTGCACTTTGAAGTTTTCTACCACTGTCATTTTCCTTTTACCCATTTGGTTCCCAGTCTCTCTTCCTCACCTTGTTTTCTTTTTCTAACTTTTTTTCTCTCTGTGCATCGTTGTGTAACTTGTTCTCTTTCTATATTTTCTGTCAGAAAAGATCTTGCTCACTCTTGTGTTCAGGTCTCTAGAAGCGCTCCTACATCTTGCAGGAATGTAGGTTTAATTACCTATTCTGTTGGCCATTTCTAGTATTGGCATTTTTAATTTGTAGCTGTGCAATAGGTAGTTAAATGTACTCCACAGATTCAAAATCCAAACTCTACCAAAAATTTATTCCATTCTTTATATTGTGGGGTGGATGAATTAATTTATATATATATATATATATTTAATTGAAAATGGAAAATATTGTTAAAGTGGGGTAAATATATGAACAAACTGAAATCAATATTTTATGCTGCGGAATGTTGGGTAACCTTGACAATAGATTCTGTTACTTGTTACAGTAGAGATACACATGGTTGCTTCCACCTGGCTTTTCTTCTCAAAGGGAGGTAGTTGAGTCCTCATTCCTGAAAGTGTTTAAAAGACAGGTAGATGAGGTGCTTAGGCATATGATTTAGTAGTGGAGGGGTACGGCAGGACTTGATGGTCTCAAAGGTCTTTTCCAACCAAGGGATTCTATGATTCTATGACAGAGCTATGGTGAGCTGCATGCAGTTGGATCTTCACTGGCTTTAATGAGGCATTATGAACACTGCAGCCCTCTTTCTAAGATCTTCTTTTGCATAAGGAGCTCATTTTTGTATGGCCTAAAGCAGAGGGACTGTCTGTCTGTGAGTACCCACATCAAAGAGTACAGTGGGCTCCCATCTATTTGTACCCAGTAAGTATTATTAGACCATAAAATAAATGTTGTGTGTAGTCATAATAACAAAAGGCACGAATTCGCTCAGGAGGCAGCTTCTGCTGAGCATTTACTTAATTGCTGAGGAAATTAATGTGTAGCGTCCTAGAAGGCAAAAGGAAGAATGACTTTCCTGAACAGTCGTGTACAACTTCAGGTTCTCACCCAGCTAATACTTCCAGGGAAGTGCAGAATGGTTGTAACTTGTACGGAAGTAGCAGTATTTTTTTCACTTAATTTGAGTTTGGAGTCTCTTTGGTTTAAATTGTCCTTACGAATCACAGAATAACCAGGTTGGAAGAGACCCACCGGATCATCAAGTCCATCCATTCCCATCAATCTCTAAACCATGCGCCTAAGCACCTCATCCACCCTCACCTTAAACACCTCCAGGGAAGACGACTCAACCACCTCCCTGGGCAGACTGTTCCAATGCCTAACCACCCTCTCCGTGAAGAATTTCTTCCTTATCTCAAGCCTAAATCTCCCCTGGCAGAGCTTGAGGCCATTCCCTCTCATCCTTTCCCTTGTCACTTGGGAGAAGAGCCCAGCTCCCTTCTCTCCACAACCTCCTTTCAGGTAGTTGTAGAGAGCAATGAGGTCTCCCCTCAGCCTCCTCTTCTCCAGGCTAAACACCCCCAGCTCTCTCAGCCGCTCCTCTTGTTCTCCAGCCCCTTCACCAGCTTCGTTGCTCTTCTCTGGACTCGCTCTCATATACATGTAATTACTTTGAATAAAATGTTATATCTTCTAGTCTTTCTCCTTTGAAAAGAATAAATATCTTGCCTTTATAACAGAGCAACAGCCTTCTTAATGCTGTTAATAATTTCTTGATAATACTAATGATGCCCAATCACAGATTACTCTTAATTACTTCTTTAATCACATGTAAAATAACTTATTCTAACAGATGATTTATTAATATATTTTCTAAATGTGTTGGTAAAAAACTATAATGTATGTTTACTGAACATACTGTTATGTGCATGCTTCGTTTCACTTGTAAATCAGACCTTAACAATAGAACAACCTGCATAAATGATGAAATTCTTTGTAGAATTATGATCCAATTCATTCACTGATTATAGAAGCAGATACTTTCTTTATAATATTTGAAGACAAAATTACTTATTATACTTCTAATTATTAAGAAATAGGAGCTATCGTGTGCTTAAAAGACATTTATTCTCAAATACTGGTTTAATAGTAGTTTAATTTTAAGGTAATCTGTATTCCATTTTTTGATTTATCAAATTATGCTCTATTGCCAGCAAGACTAAGATATTATAGCCTCATGAGATCTCTGCTGCCTTCTAGTCAAGAGCCTCTTTAAAAGATTATACTCTCTTAATTACAGTTTCTCTATATTTTTATTTTTGATAAAGGAAAAACCAGAGAACAGGATAGTTACTGAAAATTGAAAGCAAACACCAGAGAACTGGCATTTCTTGAGGCACAAAATGTCCCAGTGCAAATGGAAGAGAAATTTCAAGGTTATTTTCTTGTCAATTAAACAATTTTATTTCTTGTTGGTTTGGATATTTGTCATGAAAAGTACCAGTGCCTTGGCATTTACTAGTTCTACAGCTATTCCTATCTTTATTTTTCTCTCTCAAACAGGAGAGATATGATGCTGAATGCTATAAAGATGTTGCAGATAATACCTGCCAAATGGCAGTTGCAGCTATCTTGGAAGATTCCTCACTGAATTATCTTTTGCCACATTTTGGGAAAAATAGCTAAGTTAACAGGTTTGAACTTTGGTTAGAAAGAAAGATTCCCAGCAGTGTTCAAAAAACCTCCTTTGTTAGAATAAGAAGCTCAGTACCTTTAGAGTTGCCTGAAAATTCTAAAGGAGTTTGTTAGCTTTTTAAAGAACTAAGTTTGGAAATTCTGAGAAGTAGATCTCCATCTTTCAGATGTTTCTCTTCATTTCTATAAGTTTTGGTTACCGATTTGTACGAAGTAGGGTAAATGTCTTATCAAGGAATTACTACCCTGATAACTCCTTAAATCCAGCAGTATCTTTAGAGTTTTTTATATGTTCTCAAACCCATGTTGGCAAGTATCAGGCTTTAAAAAGCTTTAAAACCCTAGGCTAGAGGGGTTTTTTTTTAAGTTCATATACTTAAATAGTTTTTTAATCTACTGCTTCCATAAGGGGGTGGAAGATGTCTGCCATAAGAAAAATGAATCACACTTCAAAAGTTTTTATTATACATAATTAGAGCTATGGCTTTGTCCATTTCAAGTTGTTAGTAATGTCTTCTTAACATACGAAACCCCAATTGAACCAGCGGCGATGAGTGAATTGTACCTGCATCGACTTCATTTCACTGGCTTAAAAAGCAGTACGGACTATAGTTTGGGATTAAAATCTTTGGCAGTGGGAGCACTGAATACACAGCAGAGTGACTCCAACGCAGAAACACAATTTGGCTCTCTTGGCAATGGAAAACTCTGTTTCCCCAACACAGGAACTGTAAGGAAATCTGAATCAGTGTTTATTTGGGCAATTGAAGCCTGGGCTCCCCAGTGATGTAAACATCACAGGCATGAAGTTTTCTTCAAGCATACAAAACTACTGGATGATTTTACAAATAATGAAATAGTGATTGCTGTGAGATGCAATCTGATGCTCTCTTTCATGAGGTCTTGGAAATAATCGCTTATTATTTTAAGAAAAGTCCAAGTGACTTTTTAAAACAGGGTGTCAGAAACAAAACTTGCTTTTAGAGATAGCCCTGAGTGGAATAACTTTCAGCTAGATAGTGCTTTGTCTTTTTATTGACAGGTCTTAGCTTCTTTATGTCTTTCTGTTTGCTCACATCAACCTTGCTATTTTTTTTATTTTACAAGAAAGCAAACAGCCTGCAAATCCTTTCTGCAGACAAGTCAATACGTTTTTATACTTTCTGGTGCTTTATTTTCAGGAAAGTTCACATGGAGAGGCTGGGCATGAAGCCAGATATCCCGGAGGTAATTCCTAGAGCTGCAACAAGCTGCACACTTACTAACCACTGCTTTGAACAAATACTTGCAAATGGCAAGCTCGCTGATGCTTGTCTGTTCAGCTGGTTCAGGAGGGAGGTGGCTCATGGCCTGTTGTTGCTCTGTATTATTGCTTCATGCTCTGATCCAAAAACAGAAGAAAGTTTGAGGAAGGTTAGTGTGGGGGAAGATACTGGTATTTTGAAAATCTCTGTGTAGAGATATTTAGCTGGGGCACGCAGTTTGATTGATGCAGTGATGGGCTGTAATGCAAACTTAGAAGAGGCAAATGTGATCCAGTTTTTAATATCTAAGTTACTTAACTTCCTATTTCAAAAACTCCTGCTTCAGCATGAATCATCTTAGAATCCTGCTACACAGGTGAGGTGAACAAAGGCCTAATTCTGAAAATACTGGTGCATAGATTTCTTCTGCCATATTATGGAATAAAATGGAGATTTCAGCCAATAGGAGGAAACCTAGAAACAGCCAAAGCAAGAATTGCTTTGCTGAAAGGATTAGGAATAAAAATGCACCAAATGTGGGATATCTGTGTGAACACATCTTGGAAATCCAGCGCCCTGCACAAAACCATACTCATAAGGGTACTAGTTTCCCTTTTCAGAATCATACAATCCCTAAGTTAGAAAAGACCTTCGAGATCATCAAGCCCAACCATACTTGTCCACTACTAAACCACATCCCTAAGCATTTAATCTACCTGTCTTTTAAATACTTCCAGGGATGAAGACTGCATGACCTCCCTGGGCAGGCTCTGCCAGTGCCCAAGAACCCTTTCTGTGAAGAAATTTTCCTTAATATTCAATCTGATCCTCCCCTGGTGCAACTTGAGGCCATTCCCTCTCATCCTATCCCCTGTCACTTGGGAGTAAAGACCAACACCCACCTCTCTACAATCTTCATTCAGGCAGTTGTAGACAGTGATAAAGTCTCCCCTCAGCCTCCTCTTCTCCATGTGAAATAACCTCAGTTCCCTAAGCCACTCTTCGTAAGATTTGTTCTCCAGCTCCTTCACTAGCTCCTTTCTTTTCTCTGGATGCTCACCAACCCCTCAATGTCTTTCTTGTAGTGAGTGGTCCAAAACTGAACACAGGATTCAAGGTGCAACCTCGCCAGTGCTGAGTTCCAACACGAAGATGCAAAGAAACGGCATTGGAGACATTCCAGGAGCCACCATGCCTTGAAGTGTCAGAAACTCCACTGAAGTCACAATATGGCACAACCACTCCTTTCCCCTTACTCATCAGCCACATGATCAAAGAAAAGCTATGCTGTGTTCTTACTAGTTGAATATTTTCATTAATTATGTTATTTCCCAGGTGTTTGCAAATTGGTTTTATTCAGAAATTATTAAGCCAGAGCGTTATAATTCTTCGTGTCCTCTTTGAATCTCTTTTCCCCCCCCTTTTTTCTAGTGGGATCTCTAGTGGGATCAGTTGTGTCCTCCACAAGATCCTTAGTAAAACAGAGAATTGGGACACTTGGCTTCTTCCTTAAGGATTGTAGGGTGAGTTTTCTCATAGCCTGTAAATCTGAATATCTTTTCCTTACTTAAACAGGTTGTTTATTCCTTATTTTTGACTCTACGTTACTGCATTATTAAAATCAATTTTGCTAAGTATGTAATTGCAATCATCTTCTTGAGTGTTTTTTAATTTTCATGGTATTTCAACAAAAGCGTTAAAATACAAGGTATTTTTAAGGTCAAGATTAAAAACTTAGAAATCACAGCAGCAACGTATTTTTATACAAATGCTCAGTGCCACCAAGGGAAAATTCCTATGGACTGGGAGGAGCAAGTGTAACTTCTGGCTTGAAGAAGGATCTGGGAAGCTTCAGGGTTCTCAGCCTTACTTTGATCCTTAGGAAGATGAGGAAGAAAATAATATTGAAGTCTTCTCAAACACGAGGGACAAGATAATTAGTGGGAATAGTCAGCAGGGGTTTATGAAAGAGAAGTCTCGCTTGATCAGCCTGATAGCATTCTGTGACAAAATCCCATGGTCACTGGTCAAGGGGAAGCAGATGATATTTTTTATCTAAATTCAATGAGACTTTTAACACTGTCCTTCGTAACATCCTCATAGACAAATTGAAGAAGTATGGAATAGGTAAGAACACAATAAGATAGGCTGAAAACTGTCTGGAGCTGCTAGGCTGAAAGGATTGTGATCAGTGACAAGACCAGCTGGTCACTAGAGATAGACTTCAGAGTCTGTACTGGGACCAGTGCTGTTAGAAGTCTTGATTAATGACCTGGATGATGGGACAGAATACAACCTTAGCAAGTCTACGGACACTACAAAATGGGTAGGAGTGGTTGATGCATCAACCAGTTTTTTTTGGACTCGATGATCTAGTGGGTGTTTTCCAGCCTGGTGGCGGTGATTCTATGAAATGCCGTTCAGAGACACCTTGAGAGGCTGAAGAAGTGGCCACAGAGGAACTTCATGAAGAGAGATGCCAAATCCTGCTCCTGTGGAGGAATAGCCCCATCTACCAATACAGGCAACTGGAGGTCAATCAACTAGAAATCAGCCTTGCAAAAAAGGCCCTGGTGGAACACAACCTGGACATAAGCCAGCAGTGTGGCTTTGTAGCAAAGAAGGCAAACAGCATTCTGATTTTCTTTGGGAGGATTATCAGCAGGTCAGAGGAATTTATCCTTCACCTTTAATCAGTTTTGGTGAGACACAACTCGGGGATGTGTTCAGTACTGCCCCCCGCCAAGAGAGTCATGGACATAGTGGATCAAGTCCAGAGTGAAGTTCTACGAAGGTGTTGAAGGGATTAGAGCATCTCACTTAGGAGAGACTGAGAGAGCTGGGTGCCTTCAGCCTGGAGAGAAGGTGGCTCAGGGGGATCTTATCAATGTGTATAAACACCTGATGGAAGGTTGTAAAGGAGACAGAACCAACCTCTTCTCAGTGATGATCAGTGGAAGAATAAGAGGCAAACAGCATAAACTGACATGTTGGAAATTTCACTTAAACATAAGGAATGCTATTTTACTCCGAGGATTGTTGACACTGAAACAGATTGCCCAGTGAAATTATGGTGTCCCCACCCTTGGAGATACTCAGAATTTGACTGGACATGGTCCTGCACTCCTTGATAATTCTTCGAGCAGGGAGGGTGGCCTGGATGTTCCTCGGGGGTGCTATCCAACATCATCTGTTGTGTAATTCTACATTCGTTGAGGATTGCTTCCTAAACAGAGATCATCCATTTCCAGTGCAATGCCCTTCAGTTACTACTTTCAAAGAAAAAGAACGTAATACACGCTCTTCTTCAGAGTGTAACAACATTGAAAGAAAACGTGAGTGTTGGTAAATTCTGCACATTCATGATGAACATACACCTCTGATTTGGTAGGAGAGTTTAGGAAAGACAGTTACCATTTTTTTTTGTAATAATACTTGCTCTTCATTAGAAATAAAAAGGCTGGCAGAGGTATATAATTTTATCTAGATTTCCTCTATTTTCTTGTCCACAGTGGTTGTTGGCTCATTAGATGATTGCTTTGCCCTCTGACTCATGTATCTGATCTGAAGCATAATTTGCCTGCTAGTAATTAGTATCTCTGTCTCTTCCTCATTAAAGAAGCCAACGTGCTTTCCTTCCTACTCCAGCTGAAGCTGGAATGAGTATTAATGAGCTACTATGAGAGAATCTTAGGATTGTTCCTTTTATTAGAAGGACTCCCTTCTCTTTTTCACATGAGGTGTAAACTATTCTGTTCACTTTAGCTGCTTGTGTTTTGGCAGAGGCGGTCAATGAAGTCCAACTGAAAAAAACATGTTTAAATTTCTTAACAAGTCGGTACACTTGTGAGACTAACAAAAGGAGACTCAGGGCATTTCATGTCAGCACAGCCTTTTCTCCTGTAAGTGGCTTGGAAAGTCTTCAAAGAACATCCAATGCACCCAAACCCATCTCTCTCTATGTAGGTTTTATGTTCTCTTTGGTGCTGCCTTCTGCTCAGGCTCCTCTGGGGATGGATGTTGCTGCTAGTCAACCACCTAAGATAGGTTATGTGCTCCAGAAAGGGAAGGGAGATTGAAAGTCCCAAAGTCATGCCCTAAACATCAACTCAAAGAGATTTTATTTTCTCAATGAGTTTCAAAATACTCAGGGAAGAGAGAGCGCTTTCTGTTTTCTGGGTGGGGTCAGTGATTATTTTTAAAGAGTGACCTGAAAGCACATTCTAGGGGGAAGAACAGTAAATGCTTGCAACTCCAAATTGCCTGTCCTGGGAAGCATCGTAAATAAAACTTAATGTCCATGTCAATCAGCTTGAAAGAGAACATTTCAATTATGTTTAACAAACTGAATAAAAATTGATTAATGACTGTTGAAATGGTTTATTTCCACCAAATCTCAGGGAATCCCAGAGTGTTCTATCCCGTCAAAATTGAAACATTGCCCTGGAAGAAAAAAGGATCTTCACTATTGCAATTTCTTAAAATAATGTTTTTGAGTTTTCACTCAGATGCAAAATGATTCAAAACCGTAAGTTACAGAGCAATTCATCTTCCCTCTTATTTTCATTTTTGGTGAACAGTAGCACTGAAACAACTTTAATCCTGGGAAATCATGGACAAAGAAATAAGTAGCAATGCTATAAAAACCTGAATTTTCTAGAAACATGCCCACATTGATCCTCCTTCCCAGTCCTGCCTTTCACTTGTGCAGTTAAATGCAAAGGACTTTCCGTTTCCAAAAATATGTATTACATAAAATATATAAGAATGTAATTTTTATAAAGATATATATTATATATATATTTGAAAATACAATTTTATTGCCAAGAGATCCTTCAAGATGAAAAATGAAATGAAATACATTGCAAAGTGATAATTCCTAATAAGATCTTACTATTTTGCAAATAATGCAGATGTAACTTTTGATTTAAGGTCTCCCTCTTGCAGTCTGTAGAGGCACATGTAGATATGCCTGACTAATAAAAATCATTGGAACTTGTGCGCTCTCCACACTCACTGACAATGCAATGATAAAGTAGCTCTGTCAAACCAGGAACTTCATCATAACATGATCAAAGGTAAAGGCAGAACAGCAAGGGATTAGTACTCAGGAATGTCATGATGTATAAAAGCTCAGAGAAAGTGATAGCACGGCTTCAGAAGTTACGCCACCAATTAGAGCCAGTGATTTGCCAGCTACAAAGTAGTCTGGGTCCAGGGAAAGAAACAGTTGGGATCACTGATGCTCCCTATGTCATAGGAGACGCTGATGTAGTTGTTCGCCGCCTGGGACTGGCACTTGAAGGGCTGTTAAGGAACTTGGTAGATGTTGCTACAAGCCTGTCTTGCATGAATGGGTAGCAGAGTCTGAAATATCTAGTTATTTGCATGGGCAGCTACTACTTGTGTTGCTTCTAGTACTATATAAATGTCCAAAAGCATGTTTAAATGACCATGGAGTATATCTGCAGCCTCAACAATGCATTCACATATCCTCTGAATGTTTTATGGTGGTAGAGGAGAACAATATACAGACCTGCAAATCTCTGCTTATTAGCTATGATTAGAAATAAAATCCTAGTACAACTTTGAGAGAAATATAGGCTATAGTTATGGAGTGTGTTTATGGTTTCTGTATGGTAAAACTAATTATACATCCATTTGCTTTTATTGCTTATAATGATGCACTATGCACTATGAATTTAGAAAGCTGATTCGCTTGGATCTACCTGTGTTGTTTACAGAATCACAGAATCACAGAATCACCAGGTTGGAACAGACCCACTGGATCATTGAGTCCAACCATTCCTATCAAGCACTAAACCACGTCCCTCAGCACCTCGTCCACCTGTCCCTTAAACACCCTTAAAGTGACTCTTCACTTGAGGTTAAGATGATGTTGCTTTTCTTTCTTCCTTGGGAGAACGAAGGGCCACATCCACCCTCTCAATGGTGAGGTGCGATACAACCTGCAGGGCCACACTGCTCTGGGAGGTTTAGCTTTGTCAGGGGTGGGAATGACCTGGGTGGTTTAGTTCCTGGTCATACATTAAAATCCTATTTGACAATGACGTATATTACCAGTGTGGTCCCAGTCTTAGTACTCCTGTCCGCATAGAAACTTTTGAGCCCACAGAGGACCAAATCCACATCCACGATTTGCCAAAAAGATCTTTGGAGATCTGCCTTTGGAGATCCTGCTCATCTCCAAAGTTTTCTTATACAATGCATCCTCATGTACTCCTTAAAAGTTATTCAATTGTATGTCGACCTATAAAGGAGAACACAGATTCCATTAACTCGTAGCCTAAACATGATACCAGTAGAACTTGTGGAGACAAGGACTTTCTCCAATAGAAGATGATGAGATGCATGAGATGGTGTGAACATGAAGGGAAGGGGTCCTATTGATATTAAAGAACTGTGGGGATTTTGTGGCTTTGAATGTAGTTTCGTTTAAAAAATATAGAAAATGTTTTAGGAGTTCAGTGTGGATCTGAATATGAAATCAAGGTTTGAAGATGAGGTGAAACCAGGCCTCAATTTCAGATTTAGTATAAAATTTGTTGCCTGCTTTTGTGAGATTTTTGGTGTTTTAATAGTAAAATTCTTATGATGTCATTTTCATCCTGTCAGACTGGAGCCAGAAAACAGTGACATGAGTAATTTTGAATCTGATAAGGAAATTGCATGGTTTCAGGTGTGGGTTCATTTTTTTGACCTGTGTCTGTCTGGTAAGAAAAATGTCGCTGGAAAGGATCTTCATAGATACAGTCTAATGGAAAATCCTTACCACGCCATCACAGAACACTCCTTCTCATCTTCAAACTCTGTCGTACTTGAGCAATGACACTGATAAATCAGTGTGAATTTGTTAATCTGTAGCAGAAAAAGTTAAATGAAGTGAATAACACCACAGTAAATCAGGGCACTGACAGATGAAACCGTATTTGTTTTTTTCTTGCTACAACCTATGATGAAATGTGCAAGAAAAAAGTTTTACAAATGCCATAAATCCCGCTGTGAGTTCATTGGTTAAATCAGAAAGCAGTTCTACTTTTAATAGGAATTTTTATATACCGTCATAGGCTTGGAGCTGTAAAATTTAAATCTTTAATTTAAATATAAAGCTTCCGTATCCATTAGCCTGGTGTATAATCTCAGATAAATACTAAATTTGTTTGCCTCCCAGCATTTCTGAATTAAGAAGTGTATAGTTTTACAGCAAAAGTGAGCAGTATGCTAGAAAGAAAACACAGCTATTATTGCTTTAAAATTATTCTTTTGGTTTATTTTCTCACCAGGATAAAATGGTTTAGATGAAAAACAGAATGTTAACTTATCACCTGTTTGAAAGTCTTTTTGTGTGCAGATAAAACAATGTTGAAGACGTGTGTGAGGGTCATTATTTTCTCACACTTGCTGTATGTATGATGAGTCTACTGAGGTTCTACAACCCGTATTATTTTATGAAGTAAGATCAGGTAATCAGAGCTGTTCCTCTGGCCTAATAGTGAGTAAGTGTATTCCTGCATTTGCAATTAGTGAAAAGAAAATAATATGGGTTTATTCCTCTATTGTGAGACCTCATCTGGAGTATTGTGTCCAGTTCTGGAATCATCAACATAAGAAGGAAACGGAGCTCTTGGAACGGGTCCAGAGGAGGCTACAAGGATGATAGGAGGGCTGGAGCACCTTCTATACCAGGACAGGCTGAGACAGTTGGGGTTGTTCAGCCTGAAGAAGTCTGCGATGAGACCTTAAGGCAGCTTCCAGTACCTGAAGGGGCTACAAGGAAGCTGAAGAGGGGCTGTTTGCAAAGGCTTGGAGCGACAGGATGAGGAGGAATGGGTATAAATTGCAGAGGGGCTGGATTTAGACTGGACATAAGGAGGAATTTCTTCACCATGAGAGTGGTGAGAAACTGGCCCAGGCTGCCCAGGGAAGCTGTGGCTGCCCCATCCCTGGGGGTGTTCAAGGCCAGATTGGATGGGGCTTAAACCCCTTGATCCAGTGGGAGGTGTCCGTGGCAGTTCGGTTGGAATTAGATGATCTTTGAGGTTCCTTCCAACTCAAACTATTCTATCATTCTAGGATAAACAGATACTACCTATTCACTTCTCCATTCACAGACATATATAATAAAGCTATAAAATGAACATTCTTTCAGGCTCTGAACACATTTACAGATAACACCTTTCCATTGCTGTGTTGCTATACTGTGGCTGGATGAATTTCTCTGCCCTCACTCATATTTGGTATCATATCATCTGCCTGATTTCCTATTTTGCAAAGTTATATTTCATTACTTCTTGACATTTCAATGTTAGCTGCCAAAGTCGCACAATGACAGCAATTTCACTTGTTTTGCTTTCTGTGTGTATTTTCCTTTTAGTAATATTGTCTTCCATCATTTTCTGATATGAAGTCTCATATATTTGTGACAGCTAAATGGAACACAATTTCTTTGCAAAACGTTAGTGATGTTCTGGAGGAGGTGACGATCAGTTTATTTTGAAACAAAAGTGAATACTAGTGATTTTTTTGGTCATTCTGTGAGAGAATAGGTGCTTGTATTTGAAGCAATTAAATATCTTGCATTTCATTTCAATGACACTAGATGGCCTTCCAAATGTATTTTTTTGCTGCTGTTCTGTTCCGTAATATCTGGAGTAGTATGATATACATGAACTTCAGACCCAGGGTATTACCTGCTGATCTACATTCTACTCCTTACTAGTTATGTTTGGATAAATAACTCTTCTAAACTAAATTTCAATATACCATAGAACTGCATTGCATCATCATTGTGGTTGTCTTCCGTGGTTGTCATTTATTGATGCAAATGGCAGGTTTTTTCTGTTAGTCTTAGGATAGTGCAAGTGAATAAATACTAGTGATTAATCTGTTGTAACTGGAGATAAATGATTTCCTAGAAAAGTAGTTTATTGAAAATCATATAGTTTTGAAATTGTAAATAATATTGACCAAAAATATAAATAAAACCAGACTTTGTCAGCTTTTTTTTTTTCTTAGCACAAACAATTTCTTGCCAAAGTACTATTTGGCAACTAAATGCACATGAAAAATCAATTTTCCACTTCCAGCCACAATTGTTGTTCCTGTTCATTGTTTCAGTGATGAGAAGCCCCTGTTGTTCCAATTTAGTTCAATCCAAAGTGCCCCTCCCCTCCCTCCTTGTTAGAAAAGCTCAATTTCACTATTTAAACTGCTATGTGAATAAGCATTTCACTGAAATTACCTGATCAATAAGGTGAAGATGCTATTAAGCAGGAACCAGAAAGGTACGTCTAATCTGAAGGATTAAATTTGCTAACAGAGTAATTAAGTTTTCAGTGAAACAAGTAATGTGTTTTACTTTGTAAATTTGAATCCCTGTGTCTCCAAATTACCAAATGCGGCTTGCAGTTTATCAAATTGCTCATTTCTCTTTGTGATTATCTTGTCAGCATGCTTGCAGGACATTTTATGCCCATTTTTTCCTCGTGGACTCTAATCCTTTAATATTTTTCTTACAGAGACCAACTGCTGCTCAGTGTAATTTGCATTTCTTGAGGCTGCGGGCCAAGCGCCGCTGAAGAAAGTGGAAAGATTCCCACTGGCTTGAATTGAAACTGGATCAAGCCCATGGGAAGCTAATCAGCACAGGAAATATGCACATGCTTATCCTATTACTGTTTATTTGTGTCTAAGTAAATGGAGCACCACCAAAACTGCAAATTAAGCTCCCTCCAAAAGTTTTCTGACTTCTCATATATTGCCAGTATAGGTTGAGAGCACACAGGAGTAAATCAGTGGTGACGTTAGACATGTGCAGTCAGTGTATGAAGCTCCACACTTAATTTGGCTCCATGCTGTTTGCCTTTTCATGTGAATTAACATGACTGATGGCCCCATGGGTAGCAATTTGTGCCAGGCTACCATGGCCGGCTTCTATCTGAAATAAGGAGTTTTATCATTCAGATTGTAGAAGAAGAACAAGAATATGCCTTTGACAGGGAAGCAACTAGAATTATTCATACGTTCTTTCTGGTTTTACTCTTACTTTTCTTTTTTTTTTTTCAGTATTTTTAGTTTAAATCTAGTGATAGGGAATTGAATACCAATACTGGATGATGCAGAGATACGAGTGGGAGATGATGCAGAGACACGAGCAGGAGATAATGCAATATTTTTCCAGCCTTCTGTTTCCTGGAAGATTCTAGTGGCGGCGAGCACATTCAAAGTGGAGGTCTGGAGAAATTCCAATTGTCTGTGACGCTGAAGAGATGTGATCATTTCACGAACTAGCTGTATTGCTTTTATTACCACTTCATAGCTCTATAGTTGGCTCATTTTTCTCTCCCTGCTACTCTGTAAGTAGTGAGGTTTAGTGAAATGCTGTTAGAGTGGAAAGATACAGTCCAAAGCAAGGTATTTTAGAGACAGGACTTTTAATGTCTTGTTCAGTTTTGGAAAGACTAGAATGTACTGGTTGAGGTAAACATAAGGCTTTAGGAAGACTCTACTCATTTTAGCTACTCATTTAGCTAAAAATTGCCTCAAAGTCAACATCTTTTGTGATCTGCTTTTGTTTTTCTGATATTTTTTTGTTTCCACTGCAAAAGGTAGTACTACCAGACGACATCCACTTGGACTAGAGAAGTAAACAAGGCCAGGGCACAAATTCTAGAAGTAGCATACGATTGACCATGCAGATAATCTCTTCCCATGCTCTAGACACAATTCTGGTGAGGAGCATCTAGTACCAGAGCTGGAGCCACGCCGCGTGCTCTGCCTAAAGGGCCAGGAAAAAAGCCCTGGCCCGTTTTATTTAGTAGCAAACTGCTTCAGGGGCTCAGAAAGGATCCAGAATCTCCTCTTCATTTAGTCAACATGTAGCTTGAATTCTCCTGTAATACTTTCAGAAGCTGTAATTTAAGTTGGCTGCTTCTGTCAACGCACTTTCGAGGAGATGCACATGACAAACCAGCAAAAGCTATCAAAGACATCTGGTTATTGCCTCGCAGTCTTGAAGAAAAATTGCAGATGAACAGTGGTAGATCAAGATGATCCCAGAAGAAGCTTTCATCTTGTAACAGGATAGTGAACTATCGCAAAACACATGTTGATATGTTATATTTGCACATTACAATTATTATTTTAATTAAAATACTATAATGAGACCTAAACCATTTCCTGATTTTACAAATACGTATAATGAAAGTGGCAGCTCTCTCCTAAGAATGACGCCTGGTTAAATCTTCAGTCTCATCACGTTAATTTCTAACTTCTTCTCCCTTTCCCAGCCTTAATTGATAGATAATTTCTGGCAGCACTCTCTGCAAGCGGTTACATCGAAACTTTTCTACATTGTATGTTGGTTCCAGGAGGAAAAGGTTAAGGTGCTCTTGATAATACTACCCATTTCTGAATAAGTTCCTGGTCCAAATGTGGAGACTCTTGAAACAAGAATTTTTTGAAGGAAAAGAGTTTTGACTGTGAAGCATCCCACACTATGGAATATGACACGTTGTAAACAGACACTGAAAAAAGTATCTAACATTATAAGTGATGCTCCAAATAGAAACTAGATAAATATAGATAATAGCTTTCAGTTCCTGCACTTAACAGGACAAGGATTGTGGGGAAATTGTATTGGGTCCAAATGACTTCTTATCTACCACCCGTGGGGCTTTTCGACTTTTCTTCAGAATCACTGTCACTGCTAGTCAGTCTGTTATGATTTATTTTATGTCTAAATGGCAAATGTTTAGGAACAGCATGTTGTTCCGTGTTTTCATAGTGTTTAGTGTAAATGGCTTGTGGGCTACGACTAGGAATTAAACTAAACAGGAATTAAAATAATATTAATGCATCATTTAGACCAGAAGTGTCATCAGATTTGCTGCTTGCCTTACAGAATCAGTGGTGAATTCTTACACCAGCTCTTCAGTATCCATGCCATATTTCTAATTGTTATGACTATGAGCAGTAATGTTTTTTAAATTATATATTTCTCAGCAACATAACCAGAAGATTGTCCTGGTCAATGTCTCCATCTCATGTTGAAATATTTTTCTTGCTTCACAGATAGCTTCAATCACAAGTATGACCTAAACTTTGAACAAACCATCTTCCTCTGTTCAAGCCTGAAGTTTAAATGGAGAACATTAAAGATGGAATTCCATTCACAGCTCTTAAGAAAGTCTTAGACTTTATCGGGGGAGAAAAATCCCTCACAAATAGTCTTTTTCCTTCCTCCTTCTCCCACCTGCCTCTTTCCAGGGAATATCCCTTTTCTTTGAAGTGAATGAATTTGCTGGGGAATGTTCTTCACCCTCCTTCTGCTCCTGGATTGAACCAGGAGGTCCAGATCAGAGTCCCAGATCCTGGCCCCGACTCTTGAATTTTAATTTTCTTTATCTTTCAAAAAATGCCACTTGAGCCAGGCTAACGCTTGAAGACATCAGCACAGTGTTTACAACACACGGCTGCTAAGAGAGGAGTGATATTCTCATAGACTATGGAAATTCTGCAGGATGAGCCACGTCCCTGTACTTGGAAGTCAAACTCAGAGCCAAATACATGAAGTGCAATGAAGAATCAGAGAATTAGAGGACACTGGTAAGCAGGACGTGTTTCAGATACGTTCCTGATCACAAATATTGCATTTCAGGTTAATTAAAGACTGCATGCAAAGCGAGAACGGACTCCTCCCAATAGCTAATGATATAATCTCAATAATGACTTCTCAAGCTAAAATTAGGTTTCTTAATGACCTCCATCACACCAAACAGAGAACAAATTCTATTGATTTAATGAGCTGTCATACACTGTAGACTAGAGAGATGCTTTGTGCTCTTCCTTGTCCTTAATAGGTGAATTTGTGAGTAATTATTGTGAAGAAGCATTCATATATTAGTGTGACAAGTTTTGAATCAAAGCATTATATTCTAAAATTTGCTTCTTAAGAAGTCCATTGATTTGTTTTTAAACTCCATTCTTTACAGCGACTTCAAGTTCACATGTCACAGAGAAGACACCAGCAACATTTTAGGCTGTTCTTTGCTGCTTCTAAATGCATCTTTTTCAGGGCAGGTGTCACAGCTGAGGAAATAGATCTGAGTAAATAAAAGGGGCTCAGACCTGCATAGGAACAGTTACACATCTCAGGGCATGGTGAGTGGCAGCCTTTATCTGCTCAGCAGAAAGTGACATTGTGTTTGCCTGAAATGTATGTGCAGCTTTGCTCCTGCAGCCTGTCGTGTCTGTTTTTCCCCTTGGCACAGGTGCCTGGCGCACTTGCAAGTCCTTTTCTTCTAGGAGACCACGACGGTGCTTGATTAAAGTGATTTGGAGCTAAGATCTTCAAAACAAAGTATCATTTATTCATCCAAGAAGTTCTGAAACCAGGAGGAAAGGGATAAAATGAAAACAGACCAATTCACATGGGGCTTACCTTTATGAAAGTCTCTTTTTAATTCTTTTTTTTTTTTCCTCCTTTATTTTCACATCCATGCAAGATTTTGACTGTCAGTTGTATCTTTGGCTGGGGACAGCCTGCTTATCTCCAGTTACTGCTGAAGCTTTACATGAACTATTTTTTTTTTTTTTTGAGACCCTTTTTGTAAGTTTTGGATTTTGTTATAGTTGAGTTTTTTCTTGATTCTTTTGTTACTCGAGTCAAGGGTGAGGATGATCTACTTTGTTGGCCAGCAGTATCCACTTGGCTTGAACTGCTAATAAGCTCCTTTGGTTGAACTTTTGCAATCCAGGAAGCTACAGTGGAAGTTACTAAATTCCAGAGTTAAAGAAGAGCTGCAGAGGACAGAGGCTGACAACACTTATATAGTCACATTGCCCAGATCTAGAAGACATAGTAAGATTTAAGTTTTATGTTGATGTTGAACTCCTATTTACTCCATCAGCCACATCAGAATTCATTTCTTTCAGTAGAAATGTTTAGAAATGTTTATAACAAAGGTGTCTTGGGATGAGTGATTATTTACCTGCTCTCCTCAGTAGTCTTGGATGGTCCTCTCCTTGCATTATTCTTGCATAAGTTTAATGCTTTTCCATAGAGGGATGCATCAATCACCAGCATGAAGATTTTTTTTGATGTGCTTGATGAAGAATGATGTTAGTGGTAATACTGGATTTGACCAGATCATCCAGCATGAAGATTTTTTTTGATGTGCTTGATGAAGAATGATGTTAGTGGTAATACTGGATTTGACCAGCATGGCACTATGCTAAAAAAGGGCTCTGAAGCAATGGAAGTATCATTTTGCTCCTGTTTTAGGACACTTAAATATAAATCCATAGTGGTTGGCTGTCTTGTTACTTTTCTGCATATGCTAACATGTCCTTGTGAACAGTGGTTATGCTTAGATTGGCAGCCAGAGACCTTGGCACCTGGAAGGACAGCAGCAAAATGGTGAATGAAGCTGTTATTTATCAGCTATAATTTTTAGTAAAGCTATTTCTTCCCTCTTGTTGTACTACTACTGCTGTAAGTAGCAAGACCACCCATAAGCTAGTGGATAGAGTGTGGCAGGGGTTGTTCTCTGCCTCTAAGATTAAACATTGTGGTCAGGCTTACATTTATATGCCTGAAAATTTTCCTGTCCAGAACAATGTGAATTAATCTCTCCTACCTCTTGGAAACGGTCTTCTGAGGAGCCTTTTGTCCCTCCTGTTTCACAAACTATTCTTGACTACTTGGCTTGTCATGTGCCCTGTCTACGTGAGGAAGCCTGCTAACAATTAAAAAGTATGGATGATTGCAAAATAAAGCTCGAATCTATGACGTAACATTGTTTACTCTACAACCACATAGGCAAGAAAATCAACAGATCGAACCTAATTCATAACATCAAAATGATCACTGAATATGTTACTACTTTCAGTACAGCCCTTTGAGTGTTCAAGGTGCTGATTTCAGGTATGAAACACATCAGGTATCGAACATTCCCCTAGCAGAAGTAAAGTTTAATTAATAGGTTGTAAATCATATATTACTATCCTTTTCTCATAAACATACACACCTTCTACATATCTTAAATCCTGCAGGATTTCTTGCAGTAGTACAGAAAATTCACTTGCATTTATTGGACTGATTTATATTACAATGTAGTAATTTCTCATTGAGTCTGCCTTGCGAGTTCTGTGTCACTTGTGTCTATGTATTTATTTTGCTTTTTGCTTTACAGAACAACTATTTCTGTTACAGATGTTACTCCGAAGTACCTCTGTGTTTTAAAGATATTTATATCAGAGAGCAGAAAAGGAATTAGAAGCAACTAAGCAGTCTTTGGTAATCTGCAGTGAAAAGAAGTTGCCTTTTAATCACTAAGGAAATGATACTGGGACAAACTGGAAAAGTCTGTGTCCACAATCAAAATCTCTGTCAGTGCAAAGCATCTTGCCTGCCTGCAGACTGTGTTCTGAGAATAGTCCCTGGTCCACACCATCAACCGTAGAATCATAGAATCATTTGATTGGAAAAGACCTTTGAGATCATTGAGTCTCACCACAACACTCTCTGTAAATCCAGTCCAGCTATCAAACCGTATCCAAGAATAGTTTAGTTGAGTGTGTGTCACAGCATGGGCCACAAGTCTGGTAGCAGCAGTTTAACAGCAAAGAAAATAAAATTACAGTGATTGCAATTGTTGTCCTGCACTGTTAAATCTCTCGCTATAGATGTAACCTGAACTTATCGTTCCTTTCTACACAAATGTGCAACCAAAACAAACAGGATGAGAGTAGTTTTATTATGTTAAAAAGTGGTTGAGGTTATGACAGGTCATTCTTTGTCTCATTATGCAACAGAAAAGGTGTGGCATCTATATGTACACAGGCCCTATGGGCTGAAATGAGTCAGTAGATGGGGTTCTTTTTCCACCCTGTCTCTGTGCTCCGGAGTTACTACTTTCAGGTTGACAACACAATGCTCTAAAATGTCACTCTTCTTGAAAGACATTGCTGATACGCACTGTGATTTCTCAAGCCTTTTTAAAACCTGCATCCATTTTCTGATACGTGAAGGACCATGATTTCACGAAGATCTGAGTTTTGATTTCCTTCGTGGTCTCTGATGTCTTATTTCAAACACATTTAATTTTTTATGATGTTGTTTCTGAAATATCTGTATTTTACTGGATTCTTTCGTTTCTGAAACACTCAGCTGAGATTGCATTGGTTTGTTTTGTTTTCTTCCATCAGAGCTGACAATGTCTGATCTTTCAGTTTTTTGTATATTTAATAAATGTGGTATTGTTTAATTAATGAAAGACAAATACTGCTTTGCCTTAATTTTTTGAAGTTTATCTAGAGAAGTTTATGGAGAAATGCCCCTGTGCTACCTAAACTGTTGAACAATTTTCTTTAGGACAGTCTGCAGCATTTTTAGACAGGTACAGCTCTTGGAAAGCTCTGATCACTACATCTCTCCTTGCTGGAAATGTGTGATGGAACTCACCCACCCCAGCCCTAGCAGTATGCTAACGTGATTAGAGACTCCAAGGCTGTATAACGATTTTAGCGCATTGCTGGAACCCAGGCTGTGCTCTGCCATACCAAGAGGCTTCTGATTTGATGACATTAGGAGAGAGAAAAATCATTGTCTCTCTCGAGGCTTTGTTCCATTCCTTAACCACCTTCAATTTTGAAAAGATGCATCTTGTTTCTAATTTGACTTTGTTTCTGCTTTGACTTTTAGTCACTGCCTTTTTTCCAATTTGCGTAAGTATTTCAGTGTCGGAAATTCTTCCTGAACTTCAATCCTGTAACCAGATCTCCTCTCAGTGTTTTTACATTTTATTTGTTTGTTTGGTAGGGTGTTTTTTTAGCGTGAGGGGTTTTTTGTGTGTTTTTGTTTTAAATAATGCATAGACTGAGCTCGTTCAATTTCTGTGAAGCATTTTCTTCAAAATTCAAGTAGTTTTTGAAGTCGTTCGAGACCTGGAAACTTTAAATCTGTATCACAGCATCTGTGGAATAGGAAGTTGTCAGTATGATTGGAACATAAGAAATGTAGCATATATCTGTGTGCATATTTAAGAAAATTGAGAGCTGATTTACCAGCTACAAGCTTGTTAATACAACGTTAATGAAGAACAACATTTTGGAACAGTTACAGAGCTTGAGAAGCGGAAGTAAATAAAAATATGGTAAGATAGAGCATGGTTTTACCAAATACAGAATGCATGAGGCTAATGCGATACTTTCCTAAAAGAAGATAACTGATTTTCCAGACAAGTGAACTGCAGCAGATCTCATCTATCTAGAATACAATGCAGTCTTTGAATATAATGCCTCATGAGAGGTTATTAGTTCAACAACAGAAGCTGAGGATTGATGCAAATACTATTATGAGTGTAAAGATCTAGATTAAAAAAAGACTGTGCTGGGTGAAGCTGAAAAGGGAATTGTTGGGTTGGAAGGAAGTCATTACACAGAGATTTGTCAAAGATCCATCTCTGGACCGTTTTGTTTAATATTGTCATAAATAAAACAGGCAGAAGTAGACACATGCTAGTAAAAATGACAGAGGTCACAAAATAACCATAATAGTAAGGAAGATTAGAATATAATTTGGTAGGAAAACTGAATGACCATGAGAACTGAGAGTAATAGTATTTGTTAGGAAAGAGTATTAATAGCACAGGGAATGTGGTCGTGAATTAGGGACCGAAAGTTGCTAAGATAGTGGTTGTTTAGCAATACAAGACAGAGAATAATACGTGCACATATAGGGGTCATGAGAAGAACAACTGCTACCCAAGCTCATTTCGAGCTAAGTATTTCTCATGGAGGTAGAGAGGAACTTGTCTCATAAGCCTCAGAGCCTTATTGCTCAGGACTGAGGAAGATATATTTATAAAACTGGAATGAGTAGAAAGAAGGATTGCCAAATGTCTGGAAGCTATTCTTTGCGGAAAGGCTGGAAAAGGAGGCTCGCTTGCTTAGTCTTGCACAATGGAGATTGAAAAAGGTATGACTAATCACCGGTGTGGGGAAGGGAGAAGATGTATTTGAGTTAAATTAATGTTGACACAGGGTCATAAATTAAATAGGGAATTAGAAAAAAAAAAAGGGGGTTTTCATGAATGTGAAAATTTGGAAGACCTTCTAGGGGAAAGAAGGTAAAATCTTGATTGTTTTCAGTGGAACTGTAGGAGGTCATGAAAAACATTGCGTTGTAAGTTGTCTTCATTAGCACCCGATTGGAGATGATAATCCAGGAGGTATCTTGAGCGTGGTGGCCTGCTCCCTGCCTTCCATTTTGGTGCTTATTGCCCTCATTTTCAGAAAAGCACATCTGTCACGCTTTGCAATCTGTTCTCTCAGGAAGCGTAGCAGCTCCGATAAAAACTCCAGTGTTCTTCCTAGAATTAGGCTCACACGAGGGATGCTGCAGACCGAGGATTTAAATATAGACTTTCAGAGTCCCAGATACATGCCTTAAACCATCCTTTCATCTTTGCTCTTACATTTCAGTCTTGATTTGTCTATCATACAACTTCTTTTTCTTGCAATAAACTGTGTAGATGACCAAGAGGGCTTTTTTGTGGTTTTTTTTTTTTTCTACTGTTGCTATGTAGTAAAATCCAGAGTACAGAATTTAATGCGTACCTGGTTACTGACATGCGTTCTGGTTATTGAAACACAAATGGATATTCATTTACAGTGTGCTCAGGAAGTGCTATTTGTCTGTTATTACAAGTGAGTGTTTTGTTTTCAGTGCTTTCAGTGGAGGGAAACAATGCATCCCATTTCTGTGAACCTTTATTCTTCTTGAAGAAGACCTGAAGATATCTAAGGAGCATGCACATAACTCAAGAATTCTTATTATTTATGCTTAAGCCATCTGTTACTGTAAGAAAATCTTGAATAGTTAACCATGTAATAAAATATGAATGTGTGGACAGAAGTGTTAACGATGTGTTCAGTAATTGATGCATTTTAGTGAAAATAAGGTTTCAATACTGTCAATAATGCTTTGCTTCTAAATTTTTTGAAGTAGTTGATAAAACCCTGAAAATGTTAAAATTGAGTTTATATTACAAAAAAAACAGGAAAAAATATGCTGCATTACTTTTCCTCTTGGTGCAAATGCTCTTTTAAGTGTTCGGTTTCCAGGCTTTGCATTTCTTTGTTTTCCAGTTTTCTAGACTCTGTAAGCTTTGCTTATAGGGTTGAACACATGATCACTCGGTCTACCTTTTTTTGCTCTCGCAGCATCTGATATATCCAGTATCCTAGTGGTTATCCTGTGATGGTAATAACGGTAAAAACTTGATTTCACCAGCATGAATCTTTAAATATCCTTGAAATTCAGCTTCTCTCCTGACTGAGCACAAATTTACATCATTTAAGTATCATGCATTTGTTACTGGGTAGTAGAAGTTCTGCTCGCTTTCTTTCTTTCTTTCTTTCTTTCTTTCTTTCTTTCTTTCTTTCTTTCTTTCTTTCTTTCTTTCTTTCTTTCTTTCTTTCTTTCTTTCTTTCTTTCTTTCTTTCTTTCTTTCTTTCTTTCTTTCTTTCTTTCTTTCTTTCTTTCTTTCTTTCTTTCTTTCTTTCTTTCTTTCTTTCTTTCTTTCTTCCTTTCTTTCTTCCTTTCTTTCTTCCTTTCTTTCTTCCTTTCTTTCTTCCTTTCTTTCTTCCTTTCTTTCTTCCTTTCTTTCTTCTTTCTTCCTTTCTTCTCTTTTCTTCCTTTCTTTCTTTCCTTTCTTCTTCCTTCCTTTCTTTCCTTTCTTCTTCTTCCTTTCCTTTCTTCCTTCCTTTCTTTCCTTCCTTTCTTCCTTTCTTCTTCCTTTCTTTCTTTCTTTCTTTCTTTCTTTCCTTTCTTTCCTTTCTTTTCTTTCTTTCTTTCTATTCTTCCTTTCTTTCTTTCTTTCTTTCTTTCTTTCTTTCTTTCTTTCTTTCTTTCTTTCTTTCTCTTCTTTCTTTCTTTCTTTCTTTCTTTCTTTCTCTTTCTTTCTTTCTTTCTTTCTTCTTTCTTTCTTTCTTTCTTTCTTCTTTCTTTCTCTTCTTCTTTCTTTCTTTCTTTCTCTTTCTTTCTTTCTACCTTTCTTTCTACCTTTCTTTCTTTCTTTCTACCTTCTTCTTTCTTCTTCTTCTTCCTTTCTTTCTTCCTTTCTTTCTTCCTTTCTTTCTTCCTTCTCTTTCTTTCCTTTCTCTTTCTTTCTATCCTTTCTTTCCTTTCTTCCTTCTTCTTCCTTCCTTCCTTCCTTCCTTCCTTCCTTCCTTCCTTCTTTCTTCCTTTCTTCCTTTCTTCCTTCCTTCCTTCCTTCCTTCCTTCCTTCCTTCCTTCCTTCCTTCCTTCCTTCCTTCCTTCCTTCCTTCCTTCCTTCCTTCCTTCCTTTCTTTCTTTCTTTTTCTTTTTTTTTTTTTTTTGTTAGAAAGAAATTCAAGTCCTCACAACACACTGATTATAAGCAACAAGGAAATTTTAATTAGAGTAGTTTTATTGTTGATGGCAACATCTTTGGTGATCATCTACTGAAATCTATTCTCCATACCCAATTTGCTCATGCAAATCTATTTGTGTTCTCTAACATATTACCTGCCAAATACCTGCAAGAGGGGCACAGGTGATTTCCTTGCTTTCAAAATTCCCTTAAGGTTTTGGAATTCAGAGAAGTACCTTCCATATTAATGGTAGTAATATTCTATACTACACTTATTGTATATATACACAAATTGTCTGTTTTCTTTTGCTGAAATCGGAGAATATTTCTAGCAGAAACAGTAGAGTTTCAGCAAGCGGGTATGAAGGAAAACTTCTCTTGCTTTGTGAACATCTCTTCCAAAGACATTTTTTCCCACTTAGTGCTGTGCAAATCGGTTCTGGTGGAGAGCGGAGAAATGCAAACTCAATATATTTTACCTGAAAATCTTTTGCAGGGATACACTGCAAACCTAGGAGGATTACAGAGGGAATCTGATACTGCAGACAAAGCGAATAAAAAAGCTCCCCTCCCTGGAGGGGTTCAAGGCCAGGTTGGATGGGGCTTGGAGCCCCTGATCCAGTGGGAGGTGTCCCTGCCCAGGGCAAGGGGGTGGAATTAGATCATCTTTAAGGTCCCTTCCAACATGAACCATTCTATGATTCTGTGATTCTGTGATTGTAGAATATGACCCAGTGTGACTATATTTTTCAACACAATGTCACTCATTAGGAAACTGGATTTCTATGAGCTTTCAATGAAAAGAACAAAATTGTCCACAACCATTTTTACTGAGAGACAACGAGCAAATGTCGTTGTTAGCTTTCAAGAAGAAAAACTTGACTGGGTCTGTGATTAATATTAATTCATATCCAAGTGCACACATTTAAATGCTCCTAGTCTGAGCCCTGTTAATGCTGGCTTCTTTTAAAGCAAATTATTATTGACGAGAAACACAGGTGTCTACTAATGTACTGCTTACTGAGCTTTGACTAATTTATTCTTGTAAATTAATACAGTGCATTTTATTTGCATACACATTACACACAAAGAAATTGCTAACATCTTAGAATACTGAATTGATAGCTGAAGTACTTTTTTTCTAGCGAAATTGGCAGAATTTACCTTCTAGAATCATCTTCAAATTCTGTTTGACAATCTCTGCTCTCACAAATGATGAAACTCATATAATAGATGGAATAAGAAGCTAACAACAATCCTAGATTATTAAGGGCTCTGGGACCCACAAAATCAGTTTGATGAAGAGGAAGCCAGAGGTTGGGCTGCTCTATCTGGGTGGGCTGTGCTGTTTCAGCCTAGATTCCTGGGGTTGCATCTGTTAGCTCCAATTGAAATCCCTCGCTAATTTAGCTGGGATAAGAAATTGCAAGATCTATGCTGTCATCGCTAGTAAAAATGTATCAGAAGAAAAGCCAGAAACCCGAGACCACTGCCAATAAGGTTGCTGTTCAAAACCTTGTAGTGTAGACTGAAATGTCACTTCTTGCCACTCAAAAAAAAAAAAAAAAGATAAAATGACAGGTGTTGATTTCCACTGGAAGGGAAAACAAAGCCAGGATCTGTTTTCTGGCCATGAGTCTGAAAAGCACAGGTTAGTTTGTGTCTATACAGGTAAATCCTATTCTCATTCCACATCCCCAAACCAGTAACCCTCCTAAGTCAGCAGCTCTGGGGAGTAAATAATCCATAATCCTACTAATTGTATTCTTATTACAGTTTCACCTAATGCAGGCAGGGGTGAAATCAGCTTGCCAGCTGCAGGTTGCCCTGAAACTTTTTTCTTAAAGATTGAAGGAATTGGCACCAGGTATCTGGTGCCAGGGAAGTTTTAGAGGACAGATTGCTTATGATTGTTGAAGTATTTCATCCTAGAATTCCTACTTCTGGAGGCAGTTACTATTAATTTTGCCTTTTTTTTCTTTTCTGCTTTCCTGAAATTTAGTGTCCTGACTATACTTCTCACCTGTCCCACATCCCTCTGGACCTTGAACTCCAACAGTGCGTGATCCCTGCAGCCCAGGCTGCTTCCGATCCTAATGTCACTGATGAGCTCACCTGTACTGATGACCATAAGGTCCAGGGTTGCATCTCCTCGGGTGGGGGGTCTCTATCGGCTGGACTAAGAAGTTATCCTCAGTGCACTCCAGGAGTCTCCTGGATTGCCTACAGCTGCCTTGCTGCTTTTCCAACATATGTTGGGGTGGTTGAAGTCACCAAGTAGGATGACAGCTTGTGAGCATGAAGCCTCCTGCAGCTGGAGGAAGAAGGCTTCATCGACTGGCTCTCCTTGATCGGATGGCCTGTAGTATACACCAACCACAAGGTTCCCACTGGTTCTTCCATCTTTAATTTTGACCCACAAGCTTTCAACCTGTTCATGATTCCTCTTCAATGACAGCTTTTCACATTCTATCCCTTTCCTGAGATAGAGGGCAACACTTCCACCTCTCCTACCTGGTCTGACCCTTCTGAACAGCCTGAAGTCGTTGATAGCCACACTCCAGTCATGGGATTTCATAGAATCATAGAATCATAGAATAACCAGGTTGGAAGAGATCCACCGGATCATCGAGTCCAACCATTCCTATCAAACACTAAACCATGCCCCTTAGCACCTCGTCCACCTGTGCTTTAAACCCTTCCAGGGAAGGGGACTCAACTCCCTCCCTGGGCAGCCTCTGCCAGTGCCCAGTGACCCTCTCTGTGAAAAATTTTTTCCTAATGTCCAGCCTAAATCTCCCCTGGCAGAGCTTGAGGCCATTCCCTCTCGTCCTGTCCCCTGTCACTTAGGAGAAGAGCCCAGCTCCCTCCTCTCCACAACCTCCCTTCAGGGAGCTGTAGAGAGCAATGAGGTCTCCCCTCAGCCTCCTCTTCTCCAGGCTAAACACCCCCAGCTCTCGCAGCCGCTCCTCTTGTTCTCCAGCCCCCCCACCAGCTTTGTTGCTCTTCTCTGGACTCGCTCCAGAGCCTCAACATCCTTCTTGTGGTGAGGGGCCCAGAACTGAACACAGGACTCGAGGTGCGGTCTCACCAGTGCCGAGTACAGAGGGAGAAGAACCTCCCTGGACCTGCTGGTCACGCCGTTTCTGATCCAAGCCAAGATGCCATTGGCCTTCTTGGCCACCTGGGCCACTGCTGGCTGATGTTCAGTTGCTGTCAACCAACACTCCCAGGTCCTTCTCCTCCTGGCAGCTTTCCAGCCAGGCTTCTCCTAGTCTGTAGCTGCTCAGGGTTGTTGTGCCCCAAGTGCAGGACCTGGCATTTGGCCGTGTTAAACCTCCTGCCGTTGGTCTCAGCCCAGCAGTCCAGCCTGTTCAGATCCCTTTGGAGCCTCCCGACCCTCCAGCAGATCCACACTTCCACCCAGCTTGGTGTCATCTGCAAACTTGCTAAGGGATTTATTCCACCACATTTCTATGATGGGAACTAGATCAGAGATTTCTAGTACTACAGTAGCTTCCAGCTCCTCCTGCTTGTTACCTGGCTTTGTGCATTTGTATAAAGGCACTTCAGCTGGGGGGCCGGCTGCATCACCTTCCCAGTGGAACCTTTATTACCTACAAGGTGTTTTAGAGAAGTATCCTTCCTGACCCCTGACACCTCTCCTCCCACCGCTTTTTGCAAGCTAGCCTGATGTTGTTCCCCTCCCCCTTTATATCTAGTTTAAAGCCATGCAAGATCCTAGGCACAGACCCTCCCCCTCTGATACCTGTAATTCTGGTGCCATCTAGACCACCCCATTATAAAAAATATGAAAGTTATTCTGATGACACCAGCCATGGAGGCACGTATTAATTGACTGGATCTGTCTGAGCTGTGCCATGTCACCACCTGTAACTGGAAGGAGGGAAGAAAAAACCATCCCCAACATTGAGAACCTCAAATCATCCAGTTCCACACCCTGCCGTGGGCAGGGACACCTCCCACTGCTCCAAGCCCCATCCAACCTGGCCCTGAACACCTCCAGGGATGGGATCCCAGAGAAGAGATTTGAGAAGTAGAGGAAGCAATTCTTTCAGGATATACTGTAGACGTGGCAGTGTGTCTTAGCCTAAGACTTTCTGAAATATTTAAATCTGTGCCCATGGGCTCTGGTGGTGTCATTGTTTCCGATGGGATAATACTACTGCAAATCCTAACCTGGAGCACTGTGACACAAAAACATAGGATCTCATTATTTTTCCTGTACGTGGCCAGATGCAGACTGTGCAGATTTAGAACTTGTTTACAAATCCTTTCTGAATACATGGTTGATTGACATCCAAAACTTCAAATTTTGGCTCTTCAAAACGTAAGACATGCCAAACTTGTACTACATCAAAGTAACTTTCTTCTTTGGCCAAAAGGGGATAGTGACAAATCAAGTATTTGAGTCAGTGTAATGAGAAGAACACGCTGATAATCTCACAGTCATGGTGTTGGCAAGGTGAGAGTGTTATCATCTTTCAATATTCACTAAATTTTTGTTTGGCTTTTATTTGCCTTGCGTCACCCAAACTGCCCAGTTGTGACTTTTACATGTCAGTGAAGAATTTCGCTTTTCCTATTTGAAAATAGATAGGTGGGTTTTTTTAAAAATCTACTTTTGAAAAGCATGAGACTTTTTAAGACCTCCTTGAAACGTTTCAGAACTATGAAGAAAACTCCATTGAATTAGATGAATGCTTGCTTTTGAGTTTTATTTGTGCATTTTATAGGTTATTATTTTAGAGATATTTTCCCTAGATGTGAATAGGCATAAGTTGACTTACATGCCTGTTATTTAGAAGTTGAAATGCAGCCTCGATATTACAAAAGCAGGTTGCAAATAACAACTACAACTTGCATTGTACAGTTATTCTGCACCGTACATTGCTCAAATAGAATAAATCTAGTCCTAGAAGAATGTATATATGGTATATTTAAAGCACATAATGTATGATATGACAAATGTGTTACACCTGGCAGTCAAAGTTTATGCATAATATCTCTCCCAGACTATTTGTACAAGGACACTGGCAAAAGCCAAAAAAGCCTTGACAAGCTGGACATTATGTGGAGAAATAAGGCATTAGAAGCTAAAATTGTATCTTTGCCCCTTCAGCTACTGCTGACCCTATGACTCCATTTATTTTGGTTGGAATGTTATGCTGGTGGCTGATGCTGCTTTGCAGATCTCCTCTTGAATTGGAAGGATTTTTAACTCCTCAGTTAAGATACGTCATAGTATTGCCTTTTGAATGTAGAATAGAAATCAGAGGATTAGAAAAGTGTCATCATTGATGCTAGCATTTGACAGGCAGTTTCTTATGGCTAATTAGCTTGTGAAAAGTTACACTTTGTCGGCATAAGGGACTTTATTGCCTTTCAGTGACTTTGTTCCCTTTCTGTGACTTGCACTTTTTCACTTTAGCCAGTGAGGCTGATTACTCCTTCTCACAAAATTACAGTTAGGCTTTCCTTTTCAAAGTGCCCAGCTTAATTATAGTAGTTAGAAAGTGGGTAAACACTTCCCTTAGGGCAACCTATTCAGGCAGTTGTTGAGGATGTGCCTGCAGATGTGAATCCCTTAGATTGAAGAGACCTGCAAGCCACGTTCCCCACTTCCACAGAAGTTGTTCTAGCTATTAGGCTGTTAAGTGAATGGATTTGTTGTGTCAAACATCTGTTTTGGACCTGAAGTTTGAGAAGTTTTCCCATTCTGAATGGCGGTGAGGCTTGAGCACAGGCTGGATACTCGGTCTAGGTTTTTCTATGCAAGCGTGGCCAAGTAGACAGGTTTTAGCTCACAACAGAGAAGCCAGTTAACTCCAGTGTTGAAGAAGAAAATCATTCTCAATCTTTTGTGTCTGGTCTTAGGCATCTACATTTTCCTGTGTCCAGAAAAATTCTGGGATCATTTGAACCCATGCTGTTAGCTTTTCCTTTCTGCTTAAAATTCGAGCAAGGTATCATGGTGTTGTTCCTCCTGTGTCAGCAGGTGCCTTCCTCCTCAACACAGTACATGTACACTGGGTGTATTAAAAGATTTTTCATCAAAAACATTCATATTCTACTCATGATGTGAATAGTTAAGTACAACATTCTTACGGCACAAAAACTGAGCAAAGTTGTGCAGTCATTATGTAAACGGCTTCTGCCCCATTGACTCCTTCTTGAATGATATAGGATACATTAAAATAAAATCAGATATATCCAAATAACAGCATGAATTTGAATTTGTAACGCTGATCATGACCATTAAATAGCTAAACAATGATAAGTATTTTTTAGCCTGTGAATAAAAATTTAAATAGTAATGCTTCAGATACTTGAGTTTATTTTTGACAGGGAGTTGAGCAATTAAGTAAGGTAAGATACTGGAAGAAAAAATATTATCAAAGAGGTTTATTTATTTCTTAAATGGTTCTGTTTGAATAAGATATTTCTACAATATGGCCTCTCACTGACTGCGCACGAAAAGATGTTGAGGTCCTGGAGTGCACCCAGAGAAGAGCAACAAAGCTGGTGAAGGAGCTGGAGAAGAAAGTTTATGAGGAGCGGCTGAGGGACCTGGGGTTGTTTAGCCTGGAGAAGAGGAGGCTGAGGGGAGACCTTATTGCTGCCTACAAGTGCCTGAAAGGAGGTTGTAGAGAGGGGGGTGCTGGTCTCTTCACCCAAACGACAGGGAATAGGGGAAGAAAGAATGGCCTCCAGCTGCACCAGGGCAGGTTCAGATTGGATATTAGGAAAAACTTTGTCATGGAAAGGGTTCTCGAGCACTGGCAGAGGCCTCCCTGGGAGGTGGTTGAGTCCCCATCCCTGCATGTGTTTTAAAGATGGGTGGATGAGGTGCTTGGGGATATGATTTAGCAGTAGACAGGTACAGTTGGACTTGGTGATCTTAAAGATCTTTTCCAGCCTAAGGATTCTATGATTCTGTGATTCTGCGTTTTCCTGGAATTCTGAGTAATGATAATGCTATAGCTGCAGAGAATATGCAGAAGAATATCTTAAAGCTGTACTGTCCTTTTTGTCTAGATCTACCTTTGATAGCACTTTTATGGCTCTTCATGCTATGTCACATATGTTAAAACACATGGGACCCAAAGTTCTGTGAGTTTAATATCATCATCTGGATTATACCTCGTAGTTACAATCTCAGCTACCTGAGCCAGTGACCATGTAGGAATATCTGCCACTTTTTGTCTGGTTTATCATTTAGTGATAGCAGGCTGTGCGCGTCTTCTGAACAAACCAAAAAGTTCTGTCAGTCATGATGCAACAAACACTTCCCCAGAGCTGCAATTGTGTGTCAGGATAGAAAGCATTTGTTCAAGGAGCTCTAAGGGTGCCACAGACACAGTGTCTTGCCTAAAACTGCCTCTGAGGCCAAATTAAAGCATTTTTTTTTGCCAATATTCTTCATTGCAGTGGTGGCATCTCATAGAGGTAGCCCTAGAATGCTGCAGGAGTAGCTGGAGGGCTAGTGAAATAGGTATTACCTCTGCCTGGCCAGAAAGGCTGTTGCTGCAGCTTTCAGCTGATTTATTGTTTCAGCATGCTTATGCTTCAAGTGCTTCACTGATGACTGCTTCAAGTGCAGTCACTTATTTTTTTTAAAAATATGCTGCTTTAACAGTAGCTTTACCAAATGTAAATAATGTTAATTGATTATAGAAAATGTTCTTCTTAATTTGGGTCATGGATTCAACGAAGCCATAAGTAGACTTATTTTCAAAAAGGAGTAATTGTAATATAAAAAACTATGTTTAAAAACATGCTGAAATGAAAGACAGTCAAGCTTTAGAGTGCACCAAGACTTAATCTTCCCAGGGAGCCTCACTTGGGATCTCTGCACACATCCCTGCCCCATGATCCCGACGCCCCCAGTTAATTCCTGGCTGGAGCTTTGCCATGGTCAACCCTGTGTCCAGTTTGTTCCCAACCTGGCCTCGTTCAGCTCTTCTAGGACTCTGCCCCAGCTGGAGCAGGTACTGCACTGCCTGTGCTCTCGTCACCCTCAACATCTGCCTCTTTCATTCTCAGGAGAATCATAGAATGAATCAGAAAATTGTTTGAGTAGGAAGGGACCTTAAAGCCCAACCAGTTCCAACCCCCATTCATGGGCAGTGACATCTCCCACTGAACCAGGCTGCTCAAAGACCCATCCAACCTCATTGTGAAGAAATTCCTCCTTATCTCTAGTCTAAATCTTCCCCTCTCCAGTTTATACCCGCTGTCCCTCATCCTATCACCACAAGCCTTTGTAAACAGTCCCTCCCCAGCTTTCTTGCAGCCCCTTCAGGCCCTGGAAGGTCACTCTAAGGTCTCCTCGGAGTCTTCTCTTCTCCAGGCTGAACAACCCCAACTCTCTCGGCTTATCCTTGTACGAGAGATGCTCCAGCCCTCGGATCATATTTGCAGCCTCCTCTGGACCCGTTCCAACAGCTGCATCTCCTTCTTACGTTGAGGATTCCAGAACTGGACACAGGACCCCAGCTGAGGTCTCTCAAGGGAGGAACAGAGGGGCAGAATCCCCTCTCATGACCTGCTGGCCACGCTGCTTTTGATGCAGCACAGGACACAATGCAATCATGTAATCTTCAATATATTCATGACAGGCATGGAAACTTAGAAGCATTGCCTTGTGGGACAGTATTTTAGATGCATTCAGCCCAATCTATTCCAAGAGCATTTTGACTGTATCTAAATACTTAGTACAGTAATACTGCTTCTAAGTTAATATTTAAAAGTTAGGGATAAATCCCCAAATTCTGCCGTATTATAACAAATATTTTTACGTCTATACTTGAGTAGGAAAAAATTTATTTTTCATATTCCTTGTTATGCTTAAATTTAATTCAATAACATCAAATTTCCACCACCACCCCCTCCCTTCAAAGAAACAAATAACCCAACCAAACACACATTATTTTTAATCCTAGGGCATTGTTTTTCCAAGAGTATTCCATGAAAATTAGGATAGTTGCACATCTCAGTTGTGGTTTTGTACAAAATACATAGGGAGAAGTCAGAAAAACAGCTTTTAGTTGACTCTAACCAGTAACTGTTTGAGCAACGAATGGTGAAAGATTTTTTTTATTTGCCTTTAAAATGAATGGAAAAATGAAAGTAGTATAAAAGTATCCAGAGTTGAGAAATAAAATATTTATTAACACTACAGGAAAGACTGAGCTGATTACAGGGCTTACATTAGGATTTTAGGCTCCTCTTTCAAATCGAATACGATCAATATAATCCATCAGAGCAGTCATCACTTTATTAGATTCTTCCACTTAGATGGTCTTCACAGAGTTCAATTTATCTCATTGATTAGTATTGAGATATTGAGGGCAGAATCTTCTAGAGCTATATATAAAGAGTGATTACTGTTCTTCTTCCACTTCAAAAGTATTAAAATAAATAGATAGCTTTAAGTTATTTTTATCCCAGACTTCCACAGTTCAGACTTCAGCTTCGAAAAATGGCATCAATCTTGGCCCATCTCTATTTGTAACACTGAAATTAATGTGTATTTGGTGATTAAATGTTGAGAGTAAAGGCTAAGGCAGAAAAAATGTAACTGCTGTTTATATATAGTGATTTTACATGCCTTTTCCCCACAGAGTTTCATGGGGACTTTCAGGATGACATGAAGCACAATTCCATTAACACTATAACTACAATTGCTAATAAAGTATTGCAATTATGTAAATATATGTACTCTAATTATCTGATGGAGCCAGCAGTAATTATGTATCTGCATAGCCAATTATGAGTTAAAATTACATTAAAAACAATGTCACTCATTGCGAAGAACAAAAAGAAAACTGGAGATGTGGAAATGAAAAATATGGAAATGGATGTCAAAGGTTATCAGAAGCTGTTCACTCATGTAAACTAACATGGTTCCACCCTTCTTACATCTTTGTTCTGTGTCCCAAGTGTTAGAGCACCTGGAACTACTTCTGTTGTACTCCTTCTTTTTTTCTCCTGTTCAAGGATGCTGACGGTGAAGTGATGCAAGGCAAGACAATTTAGACTTGCTCATCCAACTTGGCCTTGAACACCTCCAGGGATGGGGCAGCCACTGCTACTCTAGGAAACCTGGGCCAGGGCCTCCCCACTCTCATCTTGAAAAATTCTTCGTAGTGTCTAGTCTAAATCTTCTCCCCCTCCAATTTAAAGCCATTATATCAAATGCTTTCCAAAAAGAAGGCATATCAAATATTTTCCAAGCATAATACACAGTAGTTTCATTTCCATGTATTTCCCAAGACACGCTTATTTTAAGTACCTGAACTTATGAACTCTGTTCTTAAGAGGCTATATACACCTTGCCAGTTTTCTCTTGAAAGCATGAGAGGACTCTTGATTTATATAGATACTCACGTTATTTAACTAAATGAGATAGTGTTATTTATTTCTGATCTATAACCACACAAAAATCTTTGAAGTAATATATCTTGCTTTTCAAGGAATCATGGCATGCAGACAGAGGTAGCTTAAGCGTTTCATTCACATTTAGAAGCTGTAATTTATCAAGTGCAACGTATGCAGAGAAATTAGCTTGATGCAGTTAATGCACTGAAGTGAATGTTATCTTGTTCCGTTCAGGCTGCTTTTAACTAAGGGCATATACAGCAGTAACTCATAGCTAGAGATTTACAATATTTGGGAGCATCAGCAATTTTTGCACCTGTAATTCGTCACTTTTAGTCCCCAACTAACACCTCTCCAGAGGGTTTAAGACACTGAAGCTGGCATATCAGATAGAAAATACTTCTTTTCTATATAAACTGTACGGAATGGTAATTCCAGGTTGTGGGTGAAGAAATACAAGCCATAAGCAGCCTGGTCCAGTTGGAGGTGTCCCTGCTCATGGCTGAGCCATGGAACTGGGTGGGCTTTAAGGTCCCTTCCCACCTAAACCATTCTATGATTACATGATATATAAAAGCTTTCCTCCCCGACCCCCCCCAACTCAGTTTATTAAACCTAATCAGAAAGCATTTTTCTTATTTTCTGTAAGTAATCAACAGCACTTTTCCCCTAATGCTATCCATTATGTTTTGTTCTGCATAGCCTTTCTGTAACGAATCAGATCTTAAAACAAGATTATTTCAGTGTGGAAATAGCTCAGATGTAACTCAGTTTATTGCTTTAGATACTCTTTCATGCTGGATGTGATAATTATTCAGAAGATTGCAGAAGAAACTAAGCATAAATGGGTTCGGACGATGATTATTCCAGGCAAACAAGAGATATTCCACAGATCATAGAATCACAGTATGGTTTGGGTTGGAAGGGACCTTAAAGATCATTTAATTCCATCCCTCTGCCATGGACAGGGACACCTCCCACTGGATCAGGGGCTCCAAGCCCCATCCAACCTGGCTTTGAACCCCTCCAGGGATGGGGCAGCCACAGCTTCCCTGGGCAACCTGGGCCAGGGCTTCCCCACCCTCATTGTGAAGAAATTCCTCCTTATGTCTAGTCTAAATCTTCCCCTCTCCAGTTTATCCCAATTACCCTTCATCCTATCACCACAAGCCCTTGTGAACAGTCTCTCCTCATCTTTCTTGTAGCCCCTTCAGGTACTGGAAGGTCGTTCTAAGGTCTCCTTGGAGCCTGCTCTTCTCCAGGCTGAACAACCCCAACCCTCTCAGCCTGTCCCCATACAGGAGGTGCTCCAGCCCTCGGATCATCCTTGTAGCCTCCTCTGGACCCACTCCAGCAGCTGCATCTTCTTTTTATGATAAGGATTCCTGAACTGGACACAATATTCCAGTTGAGGTCTCCTTGAGTGCTTCTTGCAGTCTCCTTTACATCAAGGATACCTGTGATTTGCAAAGTGTTGGCAGTACAAGGGTTCTGTTCAAGAGATATTGTTTGATTATACTTCTAATACAGGCACACACAGATCTTTCTCAAAATCCATGTCCATATATGTGTAGGATTTCCTCCTTTTCTTCCCCTTTTTTTCATTGCTGTGCTTTTCTCCATATCAGTGGGGATTCTTGCCACACTTTTTAGTATTAAAATGTTCCTGAAATAAAAAAAAAAAAAAATGTTCTTAAAAAATCTCTTGAAAAGCATGTGAGGATTTAAAAAATAATTAGCAGAGCTTATTAATTCTGAGGAAAACATTGTAAAACAACTAATGATAGTTTGACATGCTAAATGTGTTTATTGCAACGATGATGTAACATCAATGCCAACAGAATTATTCGTTAAAAGAATATTTAAAATGAATTTATAGCAATTTTCTAGCTAATTATTATGAATATATTTTTGACATAGTATGAGAATGGGTTTGATTTCTGTTTTATATGAGAGCATAGATATATTTTATGAATTCATATGAACTAATATATTGATATATGAAATCTAGAGTTTCTAATAGAAAAAAAACATCAGCTTACTTGTATGGTTCTTGGGAGGTCAGGAACACAAGGCAACATTTCATGTGTCTTTTAACTAGGCTGCTTACCAGCTGACACTATTTTTTGATAAATTACCCGTATCCATCATTATCAAGCTCTGCCTTAAATTTGGAGGTCAGTGGCCCTTTGCATCATGATTCACAGGACCTGACATCCCCTCACTGCTGGTGGAAATTTCCTTTCTGTTATGTTGCTGGCCCAGTCCATGCTTCCAGTTTTGCTTGCAGTTCTGCCTTGCACTATTGTTTTTGCTGATCGATCTCCATCTCTCCTTGGTATGTCCCTGAAATATTTCAGCTTGCTCTCCTTGATGCTCTGGGAGCAGTAAATGGTTCTTTCTGTGCTGCTGCAATATACGACCATTTGTCTTCCTTCCTGCTCTGATGTCTTCAATGTATATCAGCCACACAGAATCTCAAAGGGCTCTGATGACTTCACATTTGCTGCCTTGAGGACCCAGCTTTCACAGTTATCCCTAGCAATAGATCAAATTGTCAGTGATTACACCAGTTTGACCTTTATGAGCAGGTCTCCAATCTCCTTTTCTCTCAGAATACCTTTTAATTTAACATCTGCTGAATATGACGTAGCCAACCTTATCCAGATGTCACCTTGTTGAGATGTTGCTCTCTTTATGCATAACGAAGACTAGGTAGCTACTATATTCTTCCCCTTCTCTCACGCTTCTTTTTAATCTAAATAAAATGATCCAATGTCTTCCTTTCTTATCCTTTATTCTTATGCTTGTGATACTATGAACGAGTCAGGTCTGTGTGTTTTAATCCGTTTACTTTTATTGCAACTTCAACTTGAATTTGAAATTGAATGAAATTATGGACCTAGACTGAAAACTTTTCACTGACAGGCTTTTTTATTTTCCAGGAACAAGTGCTAAAGACTTTAGTCCAGTGTCAGATCAGACAATTAGACCCATGATCCAATTCTTCTTCATTTGGAAGTTGTGTATTTTCTTTAGTAGATTACTTGCATTTGCATTCAGGAACAGGTTTTGTTTCCAGAAAATGACAAGAAATAATTATAAAAAATAATTTCATTAACGTCTATTGCTTAATTTATTGTATATTGTCAGAAGAGTGGTAAAAAAGCAGAGGCCACAATGACGCATGCTGGGGCTTGTCTTAATTAATATCTATTAATGATTTGGAGGAGCTGATGGAGTGCTTATTGCTCAGGTTTGGAGGTGACATCAAATAGGAGGGGAACAGCTGATGCACCGAAGAGTAAGGCTGCTGCTCAGAGAGAGATAGAGAAGTTGGAGGAACGGGCTGACAAGAACTTCACAAAAGTCAATCCAGACAAAAGCCACGTGCATGTTGGAAGCAAGAGTCCCTGGCAATGACACAGGTGGGACCCTGCTTGCCCAGGGGGCAGCGCTGTTGAGGAGGCCCTGGAGGTTCTGGTGGGCAGAGAAATGAGCCCGTGTCAGTTGTGAAACCTGGTAGCAAAGAAGCCAAAAATCATAGAATCATAGAATCACTAGGTTGGAAGAGACCCACAGGATCATTGAGTCCAACCATTTCTATCAAACATTAACCCATGCCCCTTAGCATCTCATCCACCTGCCCTTCAAACCCCTCCAGGGAAGGTGATTCAACCACCTCCCTGGGCAGCCTGTTCCAGTGCCCAGTTTTTCCCATGAAACATTTTTTCCTAATGTTCAGCCAAAACCTCTCCTGATGGAGCTTGAGGCCGTTCCCTCTCGTCCTGTCCCCTGTCCCTTGGGAGAAGAGCCCAGCTCCCTCCTCTCCACAACCTCCCCTCAGGTAGTTGTAGAGAGCAATGAGGTCTCCCCTCAGCCTCCTCTTCTCCAGGCTAAACACCCCCAGCTCTCTCAGCCGCTCCTCATAAGGCCTGTTCGCTAGCCCCCTCACCAGTTGTTAGCAGGAACATAGTCAGGAGATCAGGACAAAGTCATTATCCCCCTTTTATCAGTACTTGTTCAACAGTATCTGGAAAAATACAACCAATTTTGGGCTTCTAATTCAAGAAAGTCCTGGATACACTGGAGTGAGTTCAGTGACAGGGGACAGGATGAGAGGGAATGGCCTCTAGCTCTGCCAGGGGAGATTTAGGCTGGACATTAGGAAAAAAATTTTCATGGAAAGAGTCATTGGGCACTGGCAGAGGCTGCCCAGGGAGGGGGTTGATTCACCTTCCCTGGAGGGATTTAAGGGACGGGTGGACGAGGTGCTGAGGGACATGGGTTAGTGTTTGATAGGAATGGTTGGACTCGATGATCTGGTGGGTCTCTTCCAACCTGGTTATTCTATGATTCTAAGAGAGGTTCAGACTGGAGATAATGAGAACCTTTTTCACCTTGAGAACAACCAAGCAGTGGGCAGGTTGCTCAAAGAGATTATGCACTTTCCATCCTTGGAGGTTTTCAAAGACAGACCCAGATAAAGCTCTGAGCAGTCAAGTCCGATCACAAAGCTTTGCTCGGGGCGTGAGGCTGGACGAGAGACCTTCTTAGGTCCCTTCCAAATGGAGTGATTCTGCAGTTCAGTGATTTGCTTAATAAGAAGCAACTGTCATAAATTCACTCTCTCATTTTGAAGCGGAGTATTGAAAAGAAGCGACTGGATAGATTTCCTAAAACCTGTGCAGACAGAGCTCTGATGGGCCTGTAAGCTGTCTGGAAATGTTAACACTGTGTATCAGTACATCCAGATGTAATTTGTAGATCACCACCTAAGGTATGTAAGTTATTACTCATTGTCTCCACATTACTCTGTCTCTCTTCACTTTTGGCATGTGTTGCCGAAGGGATTTTGTGCCTCTGAGGCCACTTTTTCTGTTAACAGGCACCTTTGATAACCTTTTAGTTTATCTGAAGTGCAAAATTTAAAGAGAGCAGTCGCGCATCCATTCAGCACAATTTTGAATTATTTGAAAAGGATCACCTTGGAGGATTTTAGGACTATTTTTGTGTTTTCTAAGAAATATGTCCAAATATTGATTAATTTTTATATAAGCAAGTTTTTAAAAAGATTTAATAATGTGCTTGTACTCCTTGCAGTGGCTTGTATTGACAATTTCTTTAAACTTACTGTCTCATGCAATATTTTTTTCCATTCTTTTCTTGTGTTAAACTGCATTGCACATCCTGACTGCTTGATGGTCACAGCCCCTTTGTCTGCCTAAATGCAAGAAGCTAAGCTCTCTTTAGTCCTTCTTGTACGAAAGGAACTCCATTCTATGCTTCAACACAGTAACCCTTCTTTATCACTTTTATTTGTACAAAAGTTTCTTCAATATTTGTGATTGAATGTGTAAAACAACACTTGCTGATTTTGGTGGGGTTTTTTTTTATCTTTCTTTTTGTGAAATGGCACTATTACTTTCTTGGTACGACTAGAAACATCTTGCCTGATGCAACTTAGCAAAAACCATGGTTTTTTTCATGAGTGCTTTAAGTGATTAATTCACGTGTTCAAGTCTGCTTTCTGTTATGCCTTTGGACCTAACTGAATTCCCTGCCTAACACAGAAGTTTTATCTCAAGTCCCTAACGCACACCAGCTCATTTCTCTTGTTTTTATTATACTAGTGCTCAACATCAGGTTTCCCTCTGGATGATACTTAACTGTCTTTTCTAATTACATTGTAGGTTATCGATGTATTTCATAAGTACATTTCCCTTTTCCTGAAAAGATAAATACTGATAAAATTAACTATGCTAAATCCTAAAAACAGTCTTTAAGACTTTCAGTGATAACTGTTCCACCTCAGCTCTTGTACTGTCACTGTGTCCTACCCTTCACTCACTTTAACGTTCTCTCACAGAAGCCCTTTTATACTACTCTTCACTCAATTTGTGTTCCATTCTTAATGTTTAACTTATGATTTTCCTCTCCCACTTTATGTTTTATGAATTCCAAACAGATGCGATATACCTGTTAGCAGATCAATTGATCTTTTGATCCATTTCTTTTCAGAGATTAATTATATTCACAAAGAAAGACATACATCTGCTCAAAGATAATTTATTATTCCACATTTGTTTGGAAGTCACCTTTTTTAGAATTGCTAATGCTTATTACCCACACTGATGAATTATAGAATATCTAGCTTTAGTTACTGAGCTAGACAGTGTTTAACAGGCAGTAACCCTGGATAACCATAGTGTAAAAAGTATTTACTAGGCTGTATAGATCTTCATCTTGATCCAACTGACATCTGTTTTACTTTGGCTGTATCAGACTCTTTGAAAATGTGAGGTTTTATTGACTTAATTTTCTGATCTAGAGTCACAAGGGCTAGATTGTTCTTGGCCTTTTGGTGCTGAGCACTTCGGAATAAAGTTAAAAAGCAATTCAATGTCAGAAACAACTTCCATTCCTGTCCTTCTCAGACAAAACATCCTCTTCCCCAGTTCACCTAGTCATGATTCTAGCCTATGATTCTGGCGTGACCAGCAGGTCCAGGGAGGTTCTTCTCCCTCTGTACTCGGCACTGGTGAGACCGCACCTCGAGCACTGTGTTCAGTTCTGGGCCCCTCACCACAAGAAGGATGTTGAGGCTCTGGAGCGAGTCCAGAGAAGAGCAACGAAGCTGGGGAAGGGGCTGAAGAACAGGCCTGATGAGGAGCGGCTGAGAGAGCTGGGGGTGTTTATCCTGGAGAAGAGGAGGCTGAGGGGAGACCTCATTGCTCTCTACAACTACCTGAAAGGAGGTTGTGGAGAGGAGGGAGCTGGGCTCTTCTCCCAAGTGACAGGGGACAGGACGGGAGGGAATGGCCTCAAGCTCTGCCAGGGGAGATTTAGGCTTGAGATAAGGAAAAAATTCTTTACGGAGAGGGTGGTTAGGCATTGGAACAGTCTGCCCAGGGAGGTGGTTGAGTCACCGTCCCTGGAGGTGTTTAAGGTGAGGGTGGATGAGGTGCTTAGGAGCACGATTTAGGGATTGGTGGGAATGGTTGGACTCGACGATCCAGTGGGTCTTTTCCAACCTGGTTATTCTGTGATTCTCTGAACTTCCCAGATGCAGAAATATGCACTGTTTAAGATGAATTTTACGCAGGAAAGCTTTTTTCCAGACCACACAAGCTAAATTAATTTATTAAAAAGTTTCACCACATGCCCTTGAAGTGAGTAATAAAAGACATGTAGGTTAAAAAATATCTGCAAAACCAGATGCAACGCCAAGGAAATTAAGGAGTTAACAGACACCACATTCCTTCTGAGAGCAACTGTGTGCTACTTACTGTTTGCGCTCAGTGTCTGCTTAACACTTAACTCATCATTCATCTCCCTGACTCACTTTTTCTCAGCTATGTACTTTGATACAGCAATAATGGAGCCCTTTATGGTATTGATGTGCACTCACCCATACACACCAAATTAACAGAGGACCTTTTTTTCTTTGGAGTTAGGTTCAATTAGCCCACTTAGATCCTCAGAATGAGTGTCCTTCCTGACCTTCAGGACAGGTTGTTTCTAGAAAATGATTTATCCGGATTGGACAGTAGACAGAGATGGCAGAGTCTTGTTTACTGTCCAGTTGATAGACTAAGCTTATCTTAAATGAAAAGAACCTCAACCAGCCAGTGCTAATTGGTGACTTAGAGCCCATGGTACCAGCAATTATATATTACGTGTTGAAGAATTTTCTCTTTTTTTTTAAAAAAAAGGAGCGTCTTATCCCCAGTTTTCTTAGATACTATCAAGATAACAAGATATGAGCAACATAAATGTATTTTCTAAGACGTTTTTACTGTGAAAATTAATCTGTATCTGCAATCTTTATTACTTCAGTCATTATATTATTAACTTTGATGAATAAAGAAGAATAAACAGACAGAAAAATATTATTACAGGTATTCTGACTGCCTAAATTGAGAGAATATAAGCAAAATATAACCCGATACTTTTAATTCTAAAGTGGTTTTTTTTCAAAAATGCGTTTTGATGACTACTGAAATTACTGTTGATATACTTCACTACAATTTTAGCCTGTTATTTTAAATCATTAGTTTACAGTTATTTAAAAATGCAGCTTAGAAGTAAAACTAATAGTATATACTTTGTTGAACAGCAGATGTTCTATATATAATCAGTTAATGAACTAGGATTTGGTAGAGGTTTCCACATGTAGCAGAGAGTATGTTCTGAAAGTTAACCAAGGAAAAGATATTTTCTTTAGCCCAATTATTTTTAGAAAGATTAATTAATTCCCGTTCAAGCATTTGAGAGGGAAATTACTATAGGAAAATAAGTTGCTATGATTTTGCTTTTCGTTTGAATCATGTGGTAGAGTTTATCACTGCATTATAGAAGATGGTAAATTGTTATTCAGCTTAATAAAACAATCTGAAGAGACTCATGGAACTGAAGACATGCTCCCTCATTTGACTGTTTCTTGTCACCTTAGGTAGCTGCTTGCACAGTCGGGGTGATGTGAACTTTACTGGTATCTAACAAGTAAGAAATATAGTGAGAAATATCATGGCACCTGAATTTAAATTGTATGTCTAGGCTTTTTATCTCTTTCTGAACCAAGCCTTCCCTGTTAATATTACATTATTATTTATTATGGTAGTCAAGGGGAAACTTGACTTATTGTGATAGTCAAGGGGAAAATCAGCTGAGAAAGAGTTGGTCTGCTGGCACGATGGCCAAGTCTTCTATCTAAGAGTTAGGGCTCTGGTTTCGGCAGCTGATACATCAGAAGATGTTGAACATGCTCCCCTCAAGGCTGTAGCATCGACATCTGTCTAACCAGTAATAACAACCTTATGGTGTCCTAGCTTGGTTCTACTTCATACCTCGTGATGCCTTTGCAAAAGCTGAGAAAGGCATGAAGAACCAAACAGGTTATACATAAAGTTAATGTTAAGATGAGAAATGCATATTAAACAAAATTCAGGCTGAGAGCAAAGTCTTATAGATGAACCTTACTATATTATATGCTATAAATGTTTTTCTCTCAGCTAATGTTGTATGTCCTGTGAAATACACAGACATAAGGTTTATTTTACCTTTACTGCAGAGAAAGTCTCCTGATACCTTTGGAAGTCTTTCATGGTTATAATGGAATTGAGCATGTATTTAGAGTAACCAATGACAAGCAACTTAGCAATTAAAATGCAGCTTCAAGAAATTGAATGATACAATGCTAACAAGATTAAAAAGCCTGAGCCATTTTTCATATGCAGAAACATGTGGAAAATAATTTCTAATCCACAAAATGCTTGAAGGCTGTATTTATAGAAAAATGAGAAATGATGTGTGTGTATTTGCACATATATATCTAATCTCTTACAGCCCAGATTCTGCAGTCGTGCTAGCACCCTTTTGATCCTGAATTCGAAGAGGTTTCCTTCGTATTTATTATTGGAAAGATATGTGCATACATCTAAATATTTCTATATATATAACAGATACAAAGCAGCTCATCTACATCCTATTTTCCACATTGTGGTCAACATCCTTGGATTTCTATGGCTTGGGCTTTCACTCTTTGAGGTTTAAATGCCAGTTTCATTAACAAGAAAATTAATCAGCCCAAAACTTCTGTTTTTCTCTAGACCTGTCTGAAAGAGTAGAAAACTCAAGTGAAAAAGGGTTTTACTGAATTCTTCCAAGCAAACGATGGCTTGAAAGGTTATACTTAGAAAGTCAATGCTGTTGACCATTGTGCAAAGGTCAGAGTTGGCAGAGCTCACAATGGGAAAGCTGTCCCTGTCGGTTTTGTGGGAACTGTGGTAGGAAGAAAGCAAGAAAATATCTAAAAAGAAAAAGAATAAGGGGCTGGATGGAATTTTTAAAGGTCCATCTGGTACTATTGTTTGTGATATTTAAGCTATTTAAGCTACCATCTTATCATACTCTTGGGCCATGCCTACAGGGCTCCTCCAGCAAGGAAAACATAGCAAGGAAAATTAATAATGTGTTGATGATGGCTTGTTGACAAAAACTAGAGTAATTTCAAATATTTCTGCTGCATGTGTGCTAGCATTGAACTCCTTCTAAACAGAGAATGAAAAACATTCACTTGTGCTCTAACAGATTAGACCACTGAAGTTTGCTTATGCTTGGAATATATTCTTGTCTGTGAACTCTCATGAATAGTCCTTTCCTGGGGTCTGCTTCAATTATTTCAAAACATTAAAGGCTGTACTTGCTGATTTCATGTTTCCCATGGAATAAAACAAAAAAAACCAAACCAAAACCCAAAAAACATCGCTGACTTGAAATGCATTTAAATTTAGGTTTTCTGCTGAAATTCATAATCAAGTTATGAGTCAGTGTAAAGTTTCTTAATTATAAAGAACTGCAGTTGATGATAGTTGACGATAGCTCTGTCTTTACGCAGCCATATGCCGCTCCTAGCTGAATGAAATAAAGACTTGTACAAGCATCTGAAAGCAGAACTGAGTACTAAAGGATGCAAGAATGTTGTAAAAATAGGAATAGGTAATTTACAAAGGTTTATTTCTGACCTTCCTCATTTTAAGAACCAGTTCAAGAACTCCCAGCTTCCTGCCATAAGTTTATAAAAAGTAAAGAGCTGCTCCTGCCTCACACTTCCTTAATTTCTGTTTTGTCCCATCACAACAGTCTCTTCGGTTTGTGGGTGTCTCTGGATACAACCAGACTTCACAGCATGTCAGAATCTCACTCAGGTCCTGATTCGTGGCACTCCAGGTCAGATATGAAACTAGGGTTCCCATGAATTCTTTCCAATGTTGAATTGCTATGGAAATCTGTGCAGAGAGTAATGAAGAGCACGTGAGTGCTGCTGTGTTTTGGAGAGTTTGTCCTATCAGAGTTTGGGACAAAGCCAACCTGCACACCAGGAGACAGGAGCAGAGTCTCAGCATTTTTACTAGTTGAAATACACCTTTTCCCACATGCGCAGATCCTGTGTCTGCTACCTCTTTCACCTTTATGATTAAAACCCACTCTCTTCTCATTAGTATTTGATTAGCTTTTAGACTCTCCCACTTGCACCTGGAGATGTTTTATGACTTGTACAAGCCAAGAGTTTCTCAGCCTTTATGATAGAAGACCTTTTCTTAGTCATTAAGCAGCATCTGTTTTGGCAGTATTGCAGTAATTCCAACACTTATTTTCTTCAGTATCATTGGGCAATATTGTACATATTTATTGAATTATGGGCAAAATAAAACTAAATGTGCTTAGCAAAGATCATAAAACCAACTAGCAACAAAGATTTTTAATATTGAAATGAACTGCATTCAGTGAATTAGAAAATTAAAAGGAGCTTATGCTCCAAAAGCCACCAGAAGCATATTATGGCTCTAATCCAGCAAATATTTGTGCACACATGTAACTTTTCTCATGTGAATAAGATTAATAACATATCTAATTAGGATTTGTAATGCAGGAATCTCTGGGAGAAAACTCTTATGAGGAAATACAAAGCTAACAGTAACGTTTTCTGGGAATTCACAACCTCTTCTTTGTATTTATGCTCACCTAACCAGATACACTGTGGAGATTATGTTTTGCTTAAGACTTTGCTGGAAGACTGCCTTGGCTCAATAATAAATCTTTCTTCTTCATTATCAATTCCATTTTCAGGTTGGATTTTTCTGTTTTACCAGAGAATGTTAATTCTAAGAATTAACTTAGACTCTTCCAGAATACTTGCATAATTTAATCATAGGTACTTTTAGAACTACATTTGATATATCCACTGAATGCAAACGTTTTACTTAAAGTATTTCAGAAGAAAACATATCAGAATATATGGTGTCACAGTTCAAAGCTTGGGTTTATATTTTAGGTTTCTTAGTTCAGCCCAAACCCAAATACCATATTAGAAGATACACATTTGCAAACTGAAAGTTTTCATTTCAGTACAAGATATACAGGATACAATTCAGTCCTTAAGGTAAATTGAGTAGATGAACTGAGTAGATGGAATGGTCCATTAAGAGTCTATAATTATTTATTTAGTCATTCGTTGATTATCTTTATTTTTATTTTTGTTGGTCAAGGCTGACAAACTAGATCACAGCAACCAGTGCTCCTATCTTGATAAGCATCTCAGTACAATCTGAAAGGAATATTTTTGACTGTTTCTGTAATGACACCTTTGAGTGACCAAGATGATTTATTTTCAGCTATCTTGATATCATCCAATTAGTTGAAAATGCAGCTAGGATGATTAGTTTCAAATGTTTTTCAGCTTAGATGTTACAACTGAAGTTTTCTTATTAAAGTTTCTGTTAATATATGGAACTTTTCTGTAATGAATAATTGAAATAATGGGGTCATACCAATTAGTAACTAATTGTATATATGACCACTGCAGATATATAGGGATTCTTTGTTGGCAAGGATGTAGATCTTTTGTCAGGTACAAGTGAAGACTGATTTCTAGGAGAATTTACAATGCTCGGCAAGTAACTCAGAAACCTAAATACAGGGCCATGAATAATCAGGATACAATCTCAGCAAAAAAATAAAAATACAAAGTCATATTTCTAAAATCAGACCCTTAAAATTGCAATTTGAAGCCAGTTAACAGAATTCACAGACTGTGCCATGTGCACAGCTTATTGCTACCGTGTGCATTCAACTTTTACTTACATGGTATGGAAAGCTTCATTATCTTTAGACATTTCCTAGCAAGTCAGCTTACTGAAAAGCCAGTCAAAGAGGGCTTTCTTCAAGGAATGTGTGGCTTAACTGGGTAGTACTAGGAACAGACTGCTACAAGGGTCATGGAATACAAATGGCTGGTGCTAACGACTCTGCTTTTGCAGAGGAGAGAACGTGTGAGAATATAGCCTGATATAATTTCAGTGTCGCCCTGCCTATCAAATGTTTTTATCATTATGATAATCTGCAAACTTGTATTTGTATGAGGAAACAGTCTCTATTCAGAAAATATAATAGGTATGCACTGAAATGAGGAATGGGGAGAGGTAAGAACAGAAAAGGCGCCCCAGGTCTGGAATCAAAAAATCCCTAGGTTGGAAAAAACCTTTGAGATCATCAAGCCCAACTGTATCCATCCACTAATAAATCATATCCCTAAGCACTTTATCTATCCACCTTTTAAATACCTCCAGGGATGGGGATTCAACCACCTCCCTGGGCAGCCTCTGCGAGTGCCTGATAAGCTTTTCATTGAAGAAGCTTTTCCTGATGTCCAATCTGAACGTGCCCTGGCATAACTTGAGGCCATACCCTCTTACCCTATTACCTGTCACTCTAGAAAAGACACAAACACCCACTTCTCTACAACCTCTTTTCATATGGTTCTAGGCATTGATAAGATCTCTCCTCAGCCTCCTCTTTTCCAGGCTAAACAGCCCCAGGTCCCTCAGCCGCTCCTCATAACCCTTGTTCTCCAGCCCCTTCACCAGCTCCTTTCCCTTCTCTGGGTGCACTCCAGGACCTCAATATCTTTCTTGTGGGAAAGCTGTTTTTAAATTTTTGCTTTTGAATTAAAACCCATTGGACTCAAAACTAATTTTGAAATATAACCTAGAAAATCTCGATTTTAAGTACTTGATATTTAGTATAACAGTTTGTGTCTGTCTAAGTACATCTAAATATGGAGGCAACAACAACAGCAAAGACAATAATTTTGCATAATAATCTTGGGTTTATGTACTAGTAGTGATTCATCATGTTTATTTTCAGATCAGCTAACAGAAGACTGAAGATGCCCCATATCTAATTTAAAGAAATGTCTAGTATGAAATACCCTGCTGTGTTACTGAGCATTATGTTCATCTGACTGGTTAAGGTGCAGCTTGATATTTTGCCAGTGACAGTTTAATTTCTAGATCGGTGTATTTCTGAATGATTTTTCACCAGTATAATGCATTTATTGTGTGTTTAATGGGATCATTACTATTTTTCAACAGCTATAATTTCAAATTATGTACAGTCACACGAAGACACAGATATAAGTTTCCTTTATTTGAGATGCTGTGGGGAAAAATGTGATCATGAAAAATTTAAGCAATTGCAATCAAGGTCTTCTAATTAGATGTATTGAATCTAAACTCAAGAAACTCCTCTGTTTTCTCCCTACCAATTTACAAAACTATTTTCCACTGAAGATTATAATGGAGTCAAAGTTTAAACATTACTCAATTACACATCGGTGCAAAATAACTGAGAAGAAAAGACAAGAAATTACCTCCTGTTTATAAAAAGATATCGCAGTTTCACATTTCTTTCAGAGCAAAATGTTAATATTTCTTTGCAGAATGGCTTACTGGTTGTATTTTTAAATGTCGTGTCATGTAATAGCACACATATTTAAAATGGAGAATTGAATTTTTTTTCTATTTCATTGTACATCATTTTTTTTTTCTGTCACTTCATATAGGGAATTCATTTTCCAGCAGGACTGTGGAATGTCAAGGTTTCATTTAATTTTGAAGCAAAGGAATCACTCCTAGCATGATGTTTCATTTGCTATGAAACAGTGGTTTTGTGTAAATTTAAATGGTGATAATAATGAATATATATTGGTAGGTGCTTAAGGCTAAATTCCCTTTGAGTGTGTGTTATGACACAAGAAGTAGATATATAGGTTTCAGAAAATTTTATTCACATTTATGAAAGTATAAATGAAAGTATTTTTTACCAGACTGCTGAAAACTTTAGAAATAAGACAAGAAATTTGATGATAGATGGATTTGGTGAATTCTGAGAGAGAACATTTTTGTAATGCAGACACTTGTGATGGAAGAGAAAGGAAGTTTAATAGAGGAAAAGAAGTATGAGTATTTCTGTAGTATAGGGAGGTAGAAAATAAGAGAGCTTGTGCATTCTCTTGATAAAGAAAAGAATGGCTCTGCAGAAATGTCATATTGCGATCAATGTGACTGCTTAATATTAGCATTTTTGTATACTTAGTGCACTATAAGTAATTGCATATGGTTATCTTTGCTTCCCTTTGTACCCCAGTGCAGCAGCAGTGCCATCTAATGTCCTAATTAATCTACAGTATCTTCCAAGTCAGACTTCCAACACCAACAAAAAAATCCTTCCAGGAATGATGAACTTGGCCTGCCTCCAGCTGGTACTGTGGCTGCCGCTCCAATAATCTCTGGGCTTTTATGGCGACGTAATCAAGTTAAGAAAATCTGGACAAGATATTTGGAGTCAATCAAGTGCTCTATTTTACTTTAAAACGCGGAACAGGTGCAAGTGGGATGCATTCAAAATGGTCATTAGGCAAAACTCACTTTGAGGAAGGTGGAGCCAATATCTGCCCTCATTTTTACAGATACAAAGGAGCAGGGCGCCCAAGGAAGTGTGAGTACGTTCCAAATGGATGAAGCAGCAGAACTGAATAAAGCATCCTGATTTAAGACTTTCACTGCTGATAGTAATTAGCATTTGAAAAAAAGCATGATCAATCCTTTTATTTTTTTTTTTTCCTCTTCTGGTAGAGAAGGAGGAGTCTAATTTAATTAAGAAGGATATTAACTCCAAGCACCTACCTAATCAAATATTAACTATATTCAGGACAGGCAAATTATAAATGCTTTATAGTGATTTAAATGTTTCCCTCTGTAGATGGATGGATTTTTTTCACAGTGCTTCTTTGTTTTTACTAAAACCCCAGGTCTCAGTTTACCCTTCAGATGTTCTGCATTTTAATGACCGGCTGATAGGACCCTCCTGCAATAGATCTTTATGACATCATTTTATTTTTTATGTCCTAGAAGATGAAAAGGGATTTTGTGTAACTGAAGTAGAACCAGGTTCTTAAATCATAATGTGACAGTTTAGACTATTAGCAAGATATCTGAAGATAACTGAGGTTTGTATTTTTGACTCCTTTTTTGACTCTAAGACAAAAATTTCACTTTAGACACTGCATTTATGTTTTCTTATGGCCTTCCTTGTTTTGCAGTTTGAATTGGATACTTGTAATGAATTTATGTTTCAAATTTTCTTCAAATGTTTCTTCGTCTAAGTGGTATTTTGAGTGCATTCCTAATACTTTTCTTTACATTGCTGCAGATTTTTCCTGTTAGAAGTCTTAAATCTGGAAATATATTTTCCCAAATAACCAAAATAGCAAATTTATGCTATTTGGGATAAGCTACAAAGTTCTGAAGTTTTGCTTGTGAAAAGCAAAAATATGATGAAGGCTCTCACTTTAGAAACACTATTCATTACTATTTGGTTATAAATTCTAAACAGACCAAATAAGAAACTTTCCATTGTGGCAGGCAAATGAATTAAAAAAAATGAATTAAATGAATGAAACTTTCAAATAGAAAAAGGATATAAAGTAAGAGAAGGAAATTTTATTCACCTCACATTATTAGAGAGGAACGGATGACTTCCTGAGCTCCCCTTCAACCTCAGCCATGCTGTGTTTCTGCAATAGATCACAGAATCATAGAACAGTTTGAGTTGGAAGGAACTTTGAAGAACATCTTATTCCAAACCCCCTGCTACTAGCAGGGACACCTCCCACTGGATCAGGTGCCCAAGCCCCATCCAACCTGGCCTTGAACCCCTCCAGGGATGGGGCAGCCACAGCTTCCCTGGGAAACCTGGGCCACAGACTCACCACTATCATGGTGAAGAAATTCCTCCTTATTTCTAGTCTAACTCTGCCCCTCTCCAGTTTATACCCATTGCCCCCAGTCCTATCACTCCATGCCCTTTTAAAAAGCCCCTCACCAGCTTTCTTGTAGCTCCTTCAGGTGCTGGAAGGTTGCTCTAAGGTCTCCTTGGAGCCTTCTCTTCTCCAGGCTGAACAATCCCAACCCTCTCAGCCTGTCCTCCTATGAGAGGTGCTCCAGCCCTCCTATGTCTCCGACTCCAAACTTACTTGTTTCCACATTTGTCAGCGCAAGCCTAGGACTCAGTACAAGTTGTACCTTTAAATAATAAGATTTGAAAATGTTAGTATTATGGCCAGTTTTTGAAAACTGATACTTTATTCTCATGAAGTTCAGGTAGAATGCTGTGCCCAAGCACCATTAAATATCTGGCTATTAGTTCATCAATTTAATTTGCATTTCTTTCACCCAACCCAATGTTCTCTGCAAACAGAGAAATGTAATACACATGTTCTGTTTCAGTTAGTAACTTTTTATCTATTTGTTTCTTTTCATAAGAATAGGAAATTGGTTTTGCCCAGATATTCATTAGTTATAAACAGAATTTTTCACTTAAACTGGAAAAGCACCAGGGTAAATTTAAGGGAAATCAGCAGATGCTTGGTCCCTTGAGTGTGTATTTGTGTGGTGTAATCTAAATTGACTTTTTAAGATGAAACTGGTGTGCCACTACTCAGTCAAATGTAATCACATCTCTTCAAAGCTGGTTTCACCCTCTCAGTCATATACATATTTGTTTTCTCTGCTCATGAAGCAAACTCTCTGCCCCTGAAGGTGATTGATTGCACAGAAGAATGAACCTCTTCATCCACAGGCCACCTATGTTGCTTTTCTCTTCTGACTTTTGTGTCTCCCCATCTAAACTCTGACCTGGCTAGATAACAACCAGCTGAAATCATCTCTTTAGGCTTGCATATATTTATTACTGAACTGTACCAGTTTGTGTTCGGTGTAAGGGGAGATTGCGTATCTTGCATGCAATAGTGGGATTACTGCTTGGTAGAGCTGGATACAAATGTGGTCTTACAGTTCATTTTTTCCCTGCACTTCAGAGACAGCAGCAGAAAAAATACTTTTGACAATGTGTTCTTTGAAATCTCTTAACTTGTTGATATGAGCGTGCAGGATCTGTCTTGATCCTTCACTTTGTTTCGATGTGAGCTTCTGGATGGCATGTATTGACAGCAAAAATCCTTGAATGTTTCATTTGATAGGAAGAGTGAGTTAAGTATGTGAAGTTATATTTCTGTTTATTGGGGGTTGCCTGTGAACAGGTTGCCCAGGGAAGCTGTGGCTGCCCCGTCCCTGGAGGTGTTCAAGGCCAGGTTGGATGGGGTCTTGGACAACTGGATCCAGTAAGAGGTGTCCCTGCCCATGGCAGAGGGGTGGAATTAGGTGATCTTTGATCCATTCTAACTCAGATCCCTTCTAATCCAAACCATTCTATGATTTGATATATATACACACACACACATGTATATTTGTGGATTTTCAGAAACTGAGCATCATCTTGATGTTTCTGAATTTGTGGTCAAGTAATTGAAATTGCTTTGTTGCAGCCAGTTGTCAGAAAGTGTTAAAGTAGGTTCGGAGAAAACAGAAGTGATTCAGAGCTACTTAGTTCTGGAAAAGTTAGTCTCTTTAAGGGAGTCAAAGCAGAACTCTAAAGGGATGTAGAATCAGTTACATAAAGATTCTTAGGAATGTTGACATTTACTATTGACTAACATAACATTCAAACACCTAGATAGCCCCTTGTCCAGGTTGCTGTGAATCTAAAATGCAAATCATGTCTTTGAATTCTTTGTGTGTCTCATAGGGATGTCCAAAGGGAATTCAACCAGCACTTGAAAAAAAAAAGGTGGCAGTGGCAAGGATAGGTCTAAATTGCCCACAGGGGGTGCCAGGAGAAAAGAGGCACAACTGGAATCCTTCTTGGAGTTTTGCTCTGAGATTTGCAGACTGGAAACCTCTCTTGTAATTATATGCCTATAAAATCCTGTCAAATGCAGTAGTCATTTGGAATGTAAAATTCCAAGCTCTAGTCCTCCTTCACAGGCAGAGATCTCTATCTGTAGTTTGCCTGTCTTGGGACAATAAAGCTTGAACCTCTCCTACTAAGGCTCTGTAAATGTGAAGAAGGCAATTCAAGAACCAGGAATCAGACAAAGAAAAAGCAATAGCAGTAGCAATTCCCAAATTTTATCCTGTTAGACTCAGAAACAGTACCAACCAGCCTGGGATTCATAATACAGACCTGAGTTACTACTGCAAGACTCTGCTGCTGCACCAATATGACCCTATCATTGCAGGTGAAGAACTTTTCTGCTCTACAGTGTAGGAGGATGTAAGGTGAAATTGGTTTTGCCTTCGAAGGACAAGAATTATAAAAGCCATTTCTATCTCCTCCATGAGAAAGGAGGGCCTGCTCTAGACAGACACATTCTTTTTCTATTAAATTTAGTATAAGCTGGCAGAGGCCAACTGGAAAAACTGATAATGAATTACAGGACAAAGGAACTCTTCTGATCCTTTTTACATTCAACTTTGTAAGAGGAAAACCAGAAGATACTAAATGAACCTGTGCTGTACTAGCTGAATTTCAGAGTGAAAGATGAACACATAACTGATTAGACACTTCTTCTTGTATTTAGCAGCATTTCAGACAATATCTTGAACAGATGCTCCTTAGGATACAATGGGACGGAGTGATGTTTCCGAGGTGCACCAGGCATGGATGCTTCCATTGTGCTGTAACAGTATTTTTCATGTGATTTTACAAAATAACCTCTCTCTGAATCTTGCTCTTGCAGCAGTCATGACATACCTGTACTTACACATAAGAAATTTGAATCCTGTGTCATTGAAACCTGGCCTGTGAGCTCAGTTGCTGAACACTGGTTTGCACAAATCAATCGTGGGAACAAAAAACTGCCACTAACATAACTACAAACTTAAAGTCACTGTCACGTAGCTGTGTGTATACAGGCTACGTAAATCTTGAATGAACACCAGCCTCAAGTAAGAAACTGGAAGTGCCTTGACACCTGTTTGCAATGCATTTGTATAGAACTTGTCGCAATAAATAAGATTTATGCATCCAGTCTTTAAAATGTTGCCCAAGAACACTTTTAAGAAGGATGATTTAAAATATTGTTCTACATGCTAAGCACATAATGGAATTATAGGAAAACAACTAAACTATTTATAAATTTTATTTATATTTAAACCTAGTAGATCTACAGTTTAAGACACTTTGCATTTAGACTGGGTGTAGTAGATTTTATTTCCCTGTACTATAGGTGCATTAAGGAATCCTACAGCATAATTAAAGAATGGCAGAAACTATGTTGCTATCAGATTCTGATGACTATCAAGAGGGAGAGCAAAATACAAAGAGTGGAAATTAATTCATACACTAATGAATTTTTTAATTAGTATTTAAAACCACAAACTTCTGCGGTGTATTTCCCTATAGGGAACAGTATAGAATCATCCAGGTAATTAGACCTAGTGAAGATAATAAAACACACTTATGGATATAATGTGATAAAAGATGTTTGAAGGTCAACAGCAGCAATCAAAGCAAGGACAGAAATTCATTAGATGAAGATAAGGTCTCAATAGTGTTGTGTCCTTCCCCTTCCATTTCCTGAAAATTCTGTAAATGTTCTAAAATCAAGTTAAATAAACGAAAAAAATAAACATATACTGGTTAAGATTTCAAATCCGTCTTTAAACTCATCTGAATCACTAGAATTTCTTAAACTGTCATCTTTACAAACTATTCTTCCCCTTATCATTGGTGGACAGAGACAGTGTTTCAGATATATTGAAACACTAAGTATTTTCTTTTCAAACCATGCTCTTTGTGTCAGGTTGTTGCCACTAAATGTGTGCTGCCTGGTCAAAATGTGCCAGCATTGCCGTGCGGGAAGCAAACTCTGAAAACAGGACACAGCCGGAGGACCTCTTTGCCATTGTATTGGTGTTCAGACAGTAACTTTTCTTGGATCTTGATGCTCTCAAGGCATTTCTTACTAGGGTCAAGCTGGCTGTGAAGAGGCAGAGAAGAAAGGGATTATTTCCATCCATAGCCCCTCTGTTCCCTGTCCTAATGGGCATGGTGACTTTTGGCCTTTGAAGTGCAAGTAGCATCTTACTGATTCTCCAAGAAAGACTAAAGCAAAGAAGGGGTGAGCCTGAGATGTTGTGCAACCCTTAGCTCTGGGCTTAGCCTCCAGGCATGCATTAAATGAAAATAAATTAGTCAGAATTAGATTTTCCTGAGAAAAAATTAACCTTTGTTTATTTTAAGTGCTTAATTTTTTTAGGCCTAAGGCTCATCTCCCTGGTTGCTCTGACATTGGGCATTTCCAATTTTTCATGGAAAGGGTCATTGGGCACTGGCAGAGGCTGCCCAGGGAGGTAGTGGAGTCCCCGTCCCTGGAGGGGTTTAAAAGATGGGTGGATGAGGTGCTGAGGGGCACGGTTTAGTGATTGATGGGAATGGTTGGACTCGATGATCATTTCAAGAAGTTGGAAAGTATGGTAAGGTGTCCCATCAGCCTCCCCTTCTCCAGGCTAAACAACCCCGGGTCCCTCAGCCGCTCTTCATAACCCTTGTTCTCCACGCCCTTCCCAATCTCTGTTCCCCTTCTCCGGTAACGCTTCAGAACTTGATGTCTTTCTTGTAGTGAGGGGCCCAAAACTGAACCCAGTCTGGAAGATGCAGCCTCACTAGTGCTGAGTCCAGGGGCAGAATCCTTTCCCTGCTCCTTTTGGCTTCACCATTTCTGACACAGGCCAGGATGCTCCGGACCTTCTTGGCCCCCTGGGTTACTGCTGGTTCATGTTCAGCTGCTGTCAACCAACATCCTTAGGTCCTTCTCTGCTGGGAAAAATGTATTTGCTCCACTGTCAGTATCTACTATTTCCCTTGGCAAAAATGTATTTGCTCCACTGTCAGTATCTACTATTTCCCTTGGCAGTTGTGCTGTTCTCGCACAGATTATTCTGTATTAATGTGACATACATGCTGCAAAGGAAGAGTGGGAACGTTGCTTCTAAGTTGCTACTGTCATTTGGCCAGAGCTGCTATAAAACACGAGAATTCTCAGTACACGCCTCTCAGTCTGGAATAGACTTTGTAAAGCTTTCTAAAAAACCCCCAAAACCTTGTTTCTATTTTTGTTCTGGATTTAGGAGAATGGTAAATTGCCTTGTAGCAAATTTGAAAGGGCAGTTTAGCTCAACAGCCCTTAATTTGTACTTGAAACAAGTTACTGTTGGAAAGAGGAAGCAGCAAAAAGCTTGACTCTTATTACACATCAGTAAGGAATATTGACTTCACGACATGAAAAGCAAACAAAAAAGAGAAAGCAAAATGAGTTGTAACAAGCATTATTTGATTTACTGTCTTCTAAATTCGGTACATAGAGATGCCTCGAAACACCATTCAAAGTGCCAAAACATTTTTGTGCACAAAATTATAATTACCATTGAGATTCATGCATTCAAAATGTCCTAGAAGGGACTGTACCTGAACACACGCAGTTTATTGTCTCAGATGACTGTGATTTTTTGTGTCTTTGCATCTGTCATAAAACCTGTTTGCAATGATGACTGTACATAAAAAATTATATTCTCACTGATGACATACCATGCCTGCTTTCCACCTTGTTCTAGCAAGTCTTAGGCCACCTCTCCATGTTAATCTGATTCCATTTTGCAAGTAGTCGAGCGTCTGCACAACGGGATCGGCTTCTGATTGGTATTTATCTTAGTTCTTGGTGCTGGTTCCTGATTTCAGCTCTGCTATTTCAGCTGTGCCATGTGGCTCTCAGCAAGTGCCAGGCTGAGTGAGACGTTGTGTCTTTCTTCCCTTCTCTCCTTCCATCCAAGTGTCAACCACCACCTGCACTGGGTTTTTCTGTTGTTCTGTTGTCTGTATCATTAGCCAAAGGAAAGATATTTGATGACTTTCAGCAGTAATACTCACCTGTCATACTTCAGGCCTGAGAACATCATGTTGGTCAAGTTTTGTCAGCATTTCAATTGCTTCTATATCTAGATCAACCCGGAAAATTTGGAAAAGTAAGTGTGTCTGTTCAATTTCAAGTTGGGACAAACTATATTGAATCTTCATTTTTGCTAAGTGTGGTACATGACCTTTTGTTCTTTGTATTAAGAAGGGTATTTTCTGATTCTGCTTTCGATCAGTAGGGTTTATTGCCTGTTCTGCCATGTACTGTTAATGAAAATCGTACTACCAAAAAAGTGGGGACAGAAGGAGGGGGAAGACTTTGCTTCCCAATATCTGTGGTAAACAGAGCTGAAGGGCACACGGGGGACAGGCTGCTGCCTCACAGATAAAGCAGCATTAACATGGTTTGCCTGGGGAAAGGCAGCAGCACACAACTCCCTATGTGAAGCTCTGCCTTTAAAATGAACAATGGAATCATAGAATAACCAGGTTGGAAGAGAGGTTGGAAATGTAAAGCAACTTGAATGTTACAACAAAGGAAATAAAGAATCATAGAATCACCAGGTTGGAAGAGACCCACTGGATCACAGTGTCCAACCATTCCCACCAAACACTAAACTATGTCCCTCAGCACCTCATCCACGCGTCCCCTAAACCCCTCCAGGGAAGGTGACTCAACCCCATCCCTGGGCAGCCTCTGTCAGTGCCCAATGACCCTTTCTGTGAAAATTCACTATTTTAATAGTGATCCCTGTCCTTTAGTCATACTCTACCTGGCAGAAGAGCTTTGTGGTTAAAAATCAGGACCTTCCTTCTTCTGGCTACAAGTAAATAAAGGTGACTGGGTACCAGACTCTGGTCCTGCTGCAAAGAGGTATGACACAACTTATGTCCACACAGTTAAAGTCTTTTACACCTTTTTCAGGGTGGCTGTGACCAAATACTCCTTGGGAACAGTTCTTGGGGTGTTGGTGGCCCAGGCCACTTGGGAGGATGATTGCTGGTTGTGGCCAGGGCCGCGGTGGCCAGTCGGTCAGTCCTAGGGTAGATGGATGGGCAGAGGCATGACTTGGTCTGGCTCATTCGTTACTGTAGTCGTAGCCTTTGAGGCTGAAAGCTTTCACTGGCTACCTGCTAAAGGAAACGGTAGCTTTATGCCTTGACTTCCATTGTCACTGCCTGTTGTGAAATTGTACAGATGCGGAATGTACAACAAAACCTGCGACATCGTCAATATCTGCAATGGCACCGGGGTTTTGTGGGACTCTAAACGAGCAGCTTCTCAGTGGCTGAGGCTAACCCCACAGCACGGTGGGGTACGTGTGGTCCAACTCTGCTGCAGGGTAATGTGTGGTTCCTGGGTTGCAGAACAGCCTCATTGACCTTTTTACCTCTCCTTGACTTTGTGTAATAGATGCCACCAGCTGGGGATTTGCCAGGCACTTGCCTCTGGCACAAAGAATAGCGGAGCAGGAGGGAGGCACGGTGCCATACAAGCAGTGCAGGAGGCGTATATTTGGAATGTAAAAGGAGTGGGCTGTCAGAAAGAGCATCTTACTGCATATGGGAGACTTGGCAGATCTTTGTATACAGCAAAACCAGCATTTTTTTCCCTGCTTCTTCTATGGGAATATGTCCAAAAAGGCACTATCACAAACCGTAATGAATCACACTGGATATCTATTATAATTCTCCACCATTGATGCTAAATAAAACATTAGGAAGTTGAAGTTAATCTTGTTATTATACCACATCTTTCTATACTTGCAGGGCATCTTTCCTGCTAAAAGATTCCTGCATGTTTTATTGACTAAGGCCTCAGTACTGTAAAACAGACTGAGAATGAATATTCCTGCTGCTTGGGGACAGATGTTATCACCACCCCTGTGGAAGTTGTTTCTTATGGTCTTGAAGTCACCTACTGCTGGAGAATAGCCTGAAGCACAGAATCATTAAAATCCTATAGACTGGGAAATTACAAGCAAAATTCAGGCAGACAAAACTAAATCACTCATATTACAATGTGCCAAGGTTAACTGAAGGCTTAATTATGTAAGTATTGCGTAATCACTCCAAGATTCTGCACTTTAAATGATTTTTTGATGTTTTCACGAATTATTTTACCAGTTGTGCTGCTTCCTAAAAAGTGTTTTGGTGTTAGGTATCAATATGCCTACCTTATAGATTTTATTAAACATTAAAATAGTCAAAGAGCTCCTTTGCCAACTTACTTTAGCTCTTCACTTAACAGAACTGCATTGGCTAAGTATTATTTGAGACATTGACAGTAATAATGGTTCTTTTAGGAAATGCTATTAAGAATGAAAGTTATCTTAAATAATGCTAACTATCACTGAGTAATTGTAGCCCATCAGTGAGTAATAGCAGTAATAAATACGGCAAAACTATTCTATGGGCATCAGATAGGGTCTTAATTTTATCTTTTGCAATAGTTCCAATGTACATGAGTTGAATCAGATATGTGTTGCCATTTTTTTCAGGATTTTTCACTAGAATGATGGCTCATTGCACTTTGTGAATAGGTCATTGGGGAAGCACTGGTAAAAAAAATCAAAAGTCGAAGCACTATTAGTGTAACTAACCTATCGGAATTAATATACTAAAATAGTACTATTCCATAATGTTTTAATGGGTTTAATCAGTTATGTAACAAGCAGCATTACAGGAGCTTGTATAATATTGATGTAGTCAATCATAATAATGAATCAATCAAAATAGAGGAAACTGAGAAAATTAAAAAAAAAAGAAAAAAAAGATTCTTTCTAAAAATGCATATTTACTTCCCTTCAGGTGTAACTCATTCAATTTTTTCCTACTTTTTACATTTCTATATGGAACATTTTTTATATTATTGGACATAACATGGTTTTATTAGATAGTTTATTGCAAATTAATCAGTTCAAGTGCTAAAGATGTTGCATATTTCTGCCAAGATATCTATTTCGATATTCGGTCTGTGCTTTATAGTTCTCTTAAATGGGTAGTGTCTTTTAAAAAATGACTAGCTACTGGATAATGAGAAAATATAAAGCCAGTTATTTGAGTTTAGAAAGACAGAATTAGTTTGGAAGGGTGTTTTTTTTATAAATTTAAAATACTTGTTTAGAAAAGTAATAGCACTTTACTTTTCCCTAAAGAACCCTGTAGCTTATGTAAATGTCTTAATCATAACTGTAAATGTAGCATGAGAACCTGTGTATGTTCCCTGGCACATGATGGAGTTGGTGGTGGGATCGGGACGCCAATGCACAGTTGTAGCCAGCAGATGTCAGCCAATTATGAGTATTTCTCATGACCTCGCGGGGTTTGCTTTTGCCTGTCTTGCTGACATCCATCTGGCTGCAGCAGTCAATCAAAGGGCACTGCAGAACTCCTGCATCACTCAGCTAATGGAAGCCTGCCAAAGCTTTAGGAAAGTATAATCCCTGGTTCCTACAGGCTGTTTGGTAAGATTTTTTAAGTAATTATTTCTTATCATCCTCGTTCAGAATCTTTTGAGGGGAAACTCCTTATCAGACACATGCTTTGTGTGCTCTGCACCTATGGCCTTCTGTAAAATTCAGAGGAAGATCCATCCAAATCTAGAGGAAATATCGTTCTATGGGGAGGTCCTTTGCCCAAATCTGGGGTATTATTGGAAAAGGAGTTGAATCTGTATCATTTGAAAATAATTTTTCATGTATTCACCAACATAGTTGAAGCCAGGTCATCAGAGACGCCTGGTGCTTTCGAAGCCTTGGCTTCAGGTTTGGTACTTTGGCCTCAAGTTCCGCAAGGGAAGGTTCAGGCTGAACATTAGGAAAAAAAAATCACAGAAAGGGTCATTGGTCCCTGGCAGAGGCTGCCCAGGGAGGGGGTTGAGTCACCTTCCCTGGAGGGGTTTAGGGGACGCGTGGACGAGGTGCTAAGGGACATGTGTTAGTGTTTGATAGGAATGGTTGGACTCAATGATCTGAGGGGTCTTTTCCAACCTGGTGATTCTATGATTCTATGATTTGCTTATCAGCCTCTCCTCTCATGTTGCTGTTGAGTTAAAACCTACGTAGCAAACCAACTCACCAAACCCACAAACAATAATACACTTCAGGCAACCTCATTTGGTGCCTCCTACCAGGTCTGGCAGAAACTCCTTCGGAAGGCAGCCTGCAGAGCTACAAATGGAACAGGCTAATGCTGCAGCTGTAAAAACCAAAACAAAACAGATTTGTGACACCCTAAAGACATCCTCACTTCACCCATTTCTTGCTGGCAAAAGAATTATTTCTTGTTTAGGACCACAGGACTAGAAGGAATAACAGGTGTCTGTGTAACAGACATTTAGCCTAGGTGGGATGGCAGTATCCGTATTTCACATGCTGTTACAATGCAGCTGTAGTCACAAAAGTCATCCTGACACCTGTACTGAATTTCCAATTGAAAAACCCAGAAGTCGTAACTATAACTGGTCAGAGGATGTGAGCACAAATCAAAAATCTTACTGACATTAATAGAACAACAGTAAGTGTTGACAAGGGTTTTGTGGAAGAAGTGCCTGCCTTGTTCTTTGCTCCAGAGTGATGCTGATAGCTGGACCTCCTGGCGTACTGTGAAGCAAGAGACTTGAGTGAAGACTTAAGTGAAAATCCTTTGAAATCTTACACAGTCTTTATTCTGGAGAAAAGGTTATTGAGTGACTTATTCCTGAATCTGTGACAGTGTGTTGTGGTCTTGAAAATGATCCTTTCTAATCTTTGTCCAGACATTTGACTCTTCTGAAGAAATTGCTCCCCCCAAAACGTATTGTCACTCTGGAGATACACTAGGAAGACTTTGGGAGGCCAAACCTTGTTTTCTGCAGTTGCTGGTTTGCGTACGATGGCCAGGTTTTTCCAGTGCTGGGTAGTTTTCTAGCTTGTGCAGAGTGATAGACATGGTCCTAGGTCATTTGTCAAGCTGTGATGTGCAGCCAACTGAGTGTGAGTTATTTTTGACTTCCAGAAGCACGAACTCCATCCACTGGTAGCTAGAGTCAGCAACAAGAACTCTAGAAAAGGACATTATAAAAGGAGATTTGGCACAATTCTGATAGCCCTTTTATGAGTAGTGGGAAAACTCTGATTTTCCCAGCCTTGAGTAAGAGATGTTTTATTAAGGGTAGTGAAAGACCCTGTTTGAAGTCTCCCTTAAGCATTGGTTCTGAATCCATGACAAGAATTTAAGAGAAAAAAGAGTGAGAAAGGAGGCAATTTTACTGTTTTCTGAGGAGGTCTTCTCGAAGCCTTGGTGCACTAAACTCAGGTAGGTAATTCCAGCTTACAGAGCCAGGTTCCCTTCACAGTGATACCGTTCTCAGCAAGATCCAAGAGGCAGCGTGATGTTCTAAAGTAATCTCTACTGCTTTCTGGCTGTGTGAAATGAGTCTGTTGGGACTGAGATTAAGAATGAAGTGCTTTGGTAATGTGTTGTTCTTTTCATGAAGATTTGCGCTGCTTTCTTCAGAGTTTAGTACTTTGCTCATGGCACAGAGAAAAACAGCAGGAGTATGTAGAACAGCGTGCAGAGATAGAGAGCTAAAATGAATGGATTCTATTATACTTAACAAAAAGCCTTTAAAAAAATTTTCAGATGTAGAAGAAAATGCTTCATTGTGAAATAGAAACAAGGAATAAGGATGAGAGGAGAAAAAGAAAGAATTGTTCAAACTCTGGCCAGGTCTTGCATGTCACTTACCAGTTTCTCATTTAAGAGAGTAGATTGACCCTGGAAAATTGTTTACTGTTTTTAGTCTGCCCAGGGAGGTGGTTGGGTCACTGTCCCTGGAGGTGTTTAAGGTGAGGGTGGATGAGGTGCTTAGGGGCATGATTTAGGGATTGGTGGGAATGGTTGGACTCGACGATCCGGTGGGTCTCTTCCAACCTGGTTATTCTGTGATTAACATGGATTTTTTACTACTTTGAGTCTGCAGAATATTTTTATCTGCTGTGGCGGATCCGTAAGATCAGATTAATATAAAATGGTAAGACTCTAGCAGGCATGTTGATTTGACATCAAATCAATGTGTGGCCGACACACTTGGTTTGCTGTGACACTGGAGGGGGCCAACACACAATTTTCTGGCAGGGGCTGTCACATTTTCTGAAGCTGATAGGCAGATAAGTGTCCGCGGGCTACCCCAACTTTCACATAGAGGCTTCTCATTGCACATTAACACCAGGTCACTGTCTTGTTAGCAAACAACTCTGGTATTCAGTGGTTGATAAGCCAAATATTTGCACCAGGTGACTTAGGAGTATTTTCATAAAGTAACACTTCGAATAAAGCAGCTCTCACAGTTGCTTGGTTGCTAGTAATTGATTACTTGTCATGCAAATGGAATGTTATCTACAGCTGGGAAAAATCTGATTTCAGGATGTCCTGGAAATGTTTTTAGACTTTTACAGGTTTTGCCTCTATGTCAGAAGATATATACCTTTTTTTCTTTATAAATAAGTGAAAATACTTAGACTTTGACTTTAGTAAATATGTATGCTTTCTTTAAGTATATTGCGTTGCAGTTTGCACTTTGACAAGCTGGAAACATCACAGGTTTCCTTGGTTTGAATTTCAGTTTGCTCATGTACTCTGCCTTTGCTTGTCTTAAAAGTAGATTGAAGTCTAGATCTTAATCAGCAGTCCTTTCTATTTCTGCTTGCTCCTATCGTTTCTTGATTTCAAGGGTTCTTCTGCTCTGTTTGCTCTATATTTAGTGGAAGTTTTGTCCACTACCAGCGCCTAGTTCTTTGGGATTCTTGGGTTATCTTTTATAAAATAAACTGCGTGTACTGACACTTTTTCACAACGTTGCCAAGCATTTTCTCTCTGTTACACAGTGTTAAATGTGGATATTTATAAAGATTGCTGTAAGTATCTATATATACCAGAAGTGAGAGAACTTATTATACAGTTATGTCACTTCAAAGATATGGTGACATGTGTGAAATTGGTCAGATTTACGGGCACTTCGTGAGTTATAATATATTAGATTGCTTACTGTGCCTCTTGTCCTGCCTGGTTGTGAAGTAGTGTGCAAGTCTAAATTTATTCAGCTGGAAGTGTTGGATCATTTTGAAATGCAAGGGCTCTAATCTGTTTTGTTAAACAGGTATAATAACATTAATGTTGATATATTTGACTGGTATAGAAACTGATAAAACTATTCCCAGATGGGAAGTGAGATAAACTATGCTAAAACTAAACCACATTTATGAATTTCCTTCTTTCTACTGCCTGTAGCAGTTCAACTGTTTTGATTCAAGTGTTCAAACTCATGATCAAAAAAGCTGTAAGTTCTCAAAATATATCTGTCTGTCCCTTGGTGGGGTGGGGACTTTCCTCTGTGACTGTGTTTCTGTAACATCTCTGTCCATACCATCTCTCCCCTGCAGGCTTCACTCCCTGTGCTCGCTACACTTTAATTACTGCAAGCAAAGAGCTGATGCCGCATCAGCCTGTAATCCTAAAAGAACTCCTGCTGCTTCTCTGTCTTCTTTCCTTTCAGATAGCATCTAAATTAAAGCTCCTGTTCTCCTAAAAATTCAATGTGTCCAAAGAGCCATTTATCACATCCTCCTCTCCCTCCAGTCTAGCACTGAGACTCAGTCCTCCATGGTACAGGATCCTCTGATTCCAAAGCATGAAGATATTAACCTAATGCATGTCAGTGCATTAAATAAAAAGAAAATTCGATGGTCTAGGCATTCTGCAGGACTGAACTTCAAGGACGACCCTTAATAAAACAGACCATCAACACTCATTGTGCAGAAGGGGACAGTTGGAGCTAGAGATGAAGAAAGACAAGAATTTTAGTTCTGAAATGGCATGAGTAGGTGGAATAAACCAGTTATACAATTGTTCTGATCGGATGCGTGAAGAAAATATGGCATTTGGGAGTGAATAACTTGGATACTCATCACGATTATGTCTAGATCATCTGAGACAATTTTTCAGGGATACAATTTTTCTAGTACAAGAAAGTGTTTTCAGAAGAGCATTTTTGCAACAGTTTTATAAATCAGAAGGATAAAAAAAAATATCAGTTTTCTTGCTGTGTTAATCTGAAATATTAAAAAAAAATCTTTTTAAGAAAGCTTGCAATATAATGTTCCTGGAAATGTCATTAATTTCAGCAGATTAATTAGCATCTAAACTTTTATAATACCATCTCAATTATATGACAGTAATAAAAGTAGCTGTGGCATTAAGAAAATAAGGCTAGGTTTGGAAAGTCATCTGCAGATGTTCCTGTGAGACCCTGGCTTCATCACCATATAACAATGCTTTGTAACTGCTGCCCTAGATGCAAACCATTCTTCACTACTGAAATATCTTTTTGCCAGATGAGATCTGTTCCTCAAAGATAATTATGCTTGACTTTGATGATTCAGAAGATCACATTGTGAAGATAACACTGTAGATTTAGTGAAGCTCCCTCCTCGTGATAGTTTTCCACACGAAATTTGAAAAATACACAGGCTTTTACCAGTACTTCTGAGGCTATTCTGCCTTTAATGGAAATTAAAGATATTTCCAAGTATGTTAATCCTATTTGTATTCTGAGAACCAGTATTTAATTTATGTTTATCTAAGGCAAATAAGACAAGTCACCCAAATGTCCTTGTGTTCTGTACTGTGAAAACTGAATTCAGTATATTAAATTAGTGTACTGACTAGAGATATTTTCTTTGTGAGTGGTTCTGAGGACAGATTATGTCTTTGCTTTAAAAATGGACCTTAATCTTAATGAAAGCTTTCAGAGCCAAAATGTCAAGGTGACAGTATGGAACACCATGAGTTAGATCTTTTAGGTAGTTTTGAACTCTGAATACACTGATTTCTTCTGAGAAAACTGTAGTGCAGGAAAGATCCACTCAAACTAGTTTTTGTTTGGTTTTGGGTGGTAAAGTTGTATTCCATTGGTTCTGTGTTTTTCCTAGATACCACTAGTATTTGTTAGGACACATTCAAAAAAATCCTAACATCCTACCTTTCTCTCAGGAAAAGGCCAATTAGCTAATTTTCCAATCAGAATATCTGATGGATAATATCTGTCTATCTCACTTTCATTAGAATATCTTCACTATTTTACTGCCATCATTGTCATTATATTAAAGCAAACAGATTTTTTTCCTAATAATTATATTTTCCTAACTCAGAAAATATGGATAAAAAAGAATCATGACAGGAATCATAGGATCATAGAATAATTAGGACTGGAGGGGACCTCAGAGATATCTAGTTCCACCTCCCTGCCACAGGCAGGTACATGCCACTACATCAGGTTACCCAAGCCCCATCCAGCCTGTCCTTGAACCCCTCCAGGGATGGGGCAGCTTCCCTGAGCAACCTGGGCCAGTGTCTCACCACTCTCATGGTGAAGAAATTCCTCCTTATATCTAGGCTAAATCTGCCCTTCTCCAGTTTATACCTGTCCCCTCTCATCCTATCACCACAAGCCTTTATGAGTAGTCCCTCTGCAGCTTTCTTGTGGCCCCTTCAGGTATTGGAAGGTGGCTATAAGATCTCCTCTGAGCCTTCTCTTCTCCAGGTTTAACAAGCTCGACTCTCTGAGCCTGTTCTCCTATGGAAGGTGCTTCAGCCCTTGGATCACCTTTGTAGCTCATCTTTGTAGGAATGTGTCCATACGAGTAACCACGTAATCAATATAGTAATCACTATATTGATTTGGAGGTATCTGACATCCAGCCAGGGTCAACCCACCACTTTCCTACAAGTAATTACATAATTAGGAAAATTATCTGCTTTAGGTAAATGGGGGAAAAGACTGGACACAAGGGGAAGGAGAAAGGCTCTCTTTTCCATTTCTTCCTCTCGTCAGATCTGTGTGCTGCCACTAGCCGTTTCTCATCATTTCGCCCTCTCTAGATCAGGCTGTGGTAGACACGCTCAGCAGCTTATAGATGCCTTCAATTTGCCCTTGTGTGCAACAAGGGAATCCCTTTCCATGCGTTCAGATGCCGTATTGCAGACAGAAATGCGCTGAAAATTATTTGAAGTATCTGTAGGAAAAGATGGAAGATTAATTTTAAGCATTCCAGTATGAGAAAGACTGTTAGTCTTGGGGAATTCAGAAGTGGCTAAACAATATGTAGAGTTTTAAAGCAGGTTATTACATCTGGGCAGATGATCTTGATGCTGTTCTGACCTGTTTGTTAGGCATGTTGCCCATGTTCCAGTGCTACTTATAACTCTCCTTTTCTGTCCAGGCCTTCTTCCTTCTTTCTCTGTTTTTCTTTCTGTGTATATGTATGATATTGCAACATACTCGAAGCAAATATTTAGACAACGTCGTATGGAACTGAGAGATTGCTGGGTTTGATTCACACATTTTTCAGCATATTACGATCATCTCAGTTGCCTTTGGCATTCAAAAGCATCTGTCAAGCATTTTGTGAGGAAGGTAAAGACTGGAAGCCAGTAACTTCTGATAGCAGGTGGAAGGCTCTTTCTTGACCTGCAGGCTTGCAGCGATGCCCTCACGGCGAAGCTGGAGCTGGATCTGCTTTCAGGTGTAGGATCTGGGCTGACTCATTTTGAGCCGCGGCACCAGGAATAAGTGGAAAGTGACAGCAAGGTGGGCAACTCTGTGCTGCGTGAGGCAGTCGCCCATCTGCCGACCTAACCCGTCACCTACAGGAGTCTGCTGCTCACCAAGGATTTGGATCCGGATTGTTGTGGCAAAAGCTTTGCTGCCAAAGCTTCTCCAAAACAACTGAATCATAGAATCAAAGAATCATAGAATAACCAGGTTGGACGAGACCCACCGGATCATTGAGTCCAACCATTCCTATTTGTTAGCCCAACTATTCTTCCACATGCCAGAGGTCCCTTCCATCCTCAAGCTCTGATTCTGTGATTTTTCCAGAACAAATTATGGCCCATAGTTTGCTTATGACGTCTTTCAAAGCATTAATAATTTGAATTGTATTATTTCTGACTGGATATGCAGCTATAACTTCTCATATCTGCCTATATATGCCTGAAAGTGGGAATTAAGAGAGACTATTTGTTAATACTCGGTTATAAGGTCAAAAGTTATCTGTTGCTGATATTTTTCAGCAACTGTTGAAAATCTGCTGCTGCAGTAATTATCTTGTTTAATAAACTATTGTTAGATTATCTATGAAAAGCACAACAAGTGAGGAAGGATCATTGCTGAGTCACTAATATTTTGCTTTGAGTACCTACAGAAACATGTTGGTTCAGTGTTAACTGTTTAAATACCTGGTTTCCTAGTCCCGATAGGAAAATATCAGTTATCCTGCAGGGAATAGGTAATGTTGCATGAGTCTGAATTTCAGTTTCATATAGCAGAGATTCCAGATGAGCTTCCGGTCTGTGATCCACAAATACTTTTAAAATGTATTTAAATTATGCATTAAAATGTATAAGGAAGTAAAATGAGCTCAGTGTCCACTCACCAACATCTCTTATGTTCCATTTCCCTCTCTCTTTGCTTGGTGCTGTTTTCAAGGAAAAAAAAAAACTGTAGAAAATCAATTTTGTTTGAAACGTCATTAAACTTACCTTAAGATACTGAAAACTAATCTTAGTTTCATAATAACTGTCAAAGCGCATTTAGAAATAAATTTTACACTATACTTCTCTATTGTACTAAATTAGCCACATTCTTATACACACATTCTGTGACTTATTAAATTAAATATATCACTTATGATGCCTATCACACAGAGAAATATTTGCAGGATAAAGAAATACAACCATGTTTATCTATAATGGATTGAATTAATTATGCTTGATGCTGCTTTTAAATTCCTTAGCTCCATCCTATTTTGTGTGATCAAACTTTAATACACAGAAAGCCTTTGAATGAAGTGTATCAGTTCAGGTATGTGCTTTGTTCACAAACAGGTCATGAGGAGAGTTACAAGGATGATCTGAGGGCTGGAGCATCTCCCATACAAGGACAGGCTGAGAGAGTTGGGGTTGTTCAGCCTGGAGGAGAGAAGGCTCTGAGGAGACCTTGTAGTGACCTCCCAGTACCTGAAGGGGCTACAAGAAAGCTGGGAGGGGGGACTGTTCACAAAGGCTTGTGGTGATAGGATGTAGGGCAATGGCTTTAAACTGGAGAGGGGCAGATTTAGACATCAGAAAGAATTCCTTCATGATGAGAGTGGTGAGTCTGTGGCCCAGGTTGCCCAGGTTGCTGTGGCTGCCCCATCCCTGGAGGGGTTCAAGGCCAGGCTGGATGGGCCTTGGGCACCTGATCCAGTGGGAGGTGTCCCTGCCCATGGCAGGGGTGGAACTGGATGGGCTTTGAGATCCCTTCCAAATCAAAGTATTCCATGATTCTACGAATTCAAGATACTCTCTTATGTTCTGAACTACAGACTAGATCAATCAAGCTTTAGTTCTGTACTGCTTTCTGTTGTTCCCAATCAAAGTGACGTATTAGCAAATCCATCCTCATGGAGAACTTTGAGTTCTTAGGGTTAAAGGTGTATTTACTCAGGTTTACTGCATGAGACAATTTTCAGTTAATTTCAAAAGCGCAAGATAGAGACAAATTTAAATATTAGGCCGTGGTTAGGTATAATGTTCACATTTATCTACATGATATTACATTCAACTGCAATGCATGATACTGCATTCTCTTCTAAGCACCCTTCTGCACATTTTTATGGATCTTGTCAGGGTTGTGTTTGGGCATCTTATAATCATTAATGAGTTTTATCTTCCCTAGGCACCTGAAAGGTAAGGGCATAACAAACTCTAAAACAATAATAATGGAGATAGAGTAGACCCTGACTTACGAGGTTAAATGACTTCTGTCACACAGAAGTGAGGTGGTTTCAAAATATACATCTAGGATACAATTCTTTATCATAGTCACTAATTTACATTCTGTTTATTGATTATTTAATTTGATCAAAGATATTATTGAATGGGAAGGTTTGTTCCTTTTCTAAGTGATCAAAGTTTCATTGCTGTCTTTGGTACCAGCACATTTTTCTCTCTTAAAAGGAGACAATTTATTTCACAAGGATTTTCAGTTAAATTTAGTAATTGTCTTTATCTTATTTGAATATTTCAGACATCATTACTGCAATATTTTCCTTGATTCTCTTTAGCCTTCCATGACTTTTCCTGAAGCTTAATAAGTGTATTTTAAGTAATTCCCTTAAATGTGTAATATGAGAAGCGGACGGATTTTCTTATGTGGATACGTTACTTATGTTACTTTTCACAATATATTTTCTTTCTAATGAAAAATTATAATGAAGTAACTTCCTAGCTATTTACAGCAGTTTTATTTATTCAACTTCTGTAAAATTGAATATAAAAATATAAGAGAGTAGGACAGCCATTTTAGATTCATTATTGATTATTCTTCTTTATTTATGTCATCCAGTATTTCTGCTTAAAGATCTGTCTTAATGGTCTAAGTTCAGATGTTTCCTCCAAACCCTGTATTACACACTTAGAAAATGAGTCTAGAAATTATTTTCATCCCAAGAAAAGTAAAAACAACCACAGCAACTGAGAATCTTGTAGTCCAAAATAAATACGTGAACTTTCCTAATAAGTCTAAAATTTATTTGAGCTTTTGTTAAAGTATAAAAAAGAGGACAAATTCAAGGCTTATTCAGCATTGATAAAACATTCATGAAGGGACCCACATTCACATTTGAATGGATAGATATCAGCTAAAAAAGAAAATACCTAAGTCATAATGAAGGGTTACAAGCTAAAAAAGCCCTAAATCAATCCACTTCCCCCCCTTTCTTTCAGCCTTTATCAAGGAATTTCATTTTCATATAAGAACTGTTTTCAAGAAGACAGTAAGATTCAGCTGCCCAGAGACTGATTTGTTTACTAAAAACTTGGGAAAATCTCACCAAAAGAGGAAAATAATGGAAAAATGGACGAGTTTTTTCAAAGAGTGTTTACCAGCTCACTAACCATGTGTTTGATTTTTTTTTATTTCACTTTTAAAGAAAAACTTGAGTGTTAACAGTGTTAATAGGTGCACTATTTTAAAAATGTTAGTATTAGATATGTTCCATTTACATGTGTAAAGTTTTGATACACCACCACCAAACCCTGCTAATAATAAAACCTAAAGTTATATGTCAGAGGATAGAACTCTAAAATCCATAGTGTAATCATGGTTATATGTGAAGATATGTTAAATATTGTTATGTTGCAACAGGTCTGAGGAAAGAGAGATCACTAAAGAGTAAACTTCAACAACTCTAAAAAATCTTGCCTTTCATATGATATAAATGACAATTAATAAGTAAACGAAGTCTAGAAGACTTATATTGGCTTAAAGAAAAAAACACTTGCAAATGAGTAGTGAAAATATGTCTGAGTGCGAGGATATATGTGCTTCCTGAAGGTGTGGTGGTCTGCAGGATCAGAAGACCTGTCTAGTAGACCAGTTTCCATTTCAAGGCAAATTCTGCATGAAATGCGATCTAAATAAAGGGGTATGGATGAGAATGAGAAAAAAAAAATGGACCAAACTTAAATTGATAATCACCATAAGCAGAAAAAACCCTGAGTTATGAATAAGCTAGAACATCCAAAGCACAGTGACTGGAATAGACAAGCCCCATTGCAGTTTACATCGACAGCCATTTAGAACTGTAGAAATGTAGATCATTAAAACAAAGGATAATTTGATAATTGATATTTGATAATATGAGCCAGCAGGGGCCCAGGTGGCCAAGAAGGCCAATGGCATCTTGGCTTGGATCAGACACGGCGTGACCAGCAGGTCCAGGGAGGTTCTTCTCCCTCTGTACTTGGCACTGGTGAGACAGCTCCTCGAATCCTGTGTTCAGTTCTGGGCCCCTCACCACAAGAAGGATGTTGAGGCTCTGGAGCGAGTCCAGAGAAGAGCAACGAAGCTGGTGAAGGGGCTGGAGAAGAAGAGGAGCGGCTGAGAGAGCTGGGGGTGTTCAGCCTGGAGAAGAGGAGGCTGAGGGGAGACATCATTGCTCTCTACAACTACCTGAAAGGAGGTTGTGGAGAGGAGGGAGCTGGGCTCTTCTCCCAAGTGACAGGGGACAGGACGAGAGGGAATGGCCTCAAGCTCCTCCAGGGGAGGTTTAGGCTTGAGATTAGGAAAAAAATTCTTCACAGAAAGGGTCACTGGGCACTGGCAGAGGCTGCCCAGGGAGGGGGTTGAGTCACCTTCCCTGGAGGTGTTTAAGGGACGGGTGGACGAGATGCTGAGGGACTTGGTTTAGTGTTTGATGTGAATGGTTGGACTCGATGACCCAGTGGGTCTCTTCCAATCTGGTTATTCTATGATTCTATGAATTTATGTGCCCATTTACTACTGGATTAACCAAAACTTTAAATTCTCATCTGTAGGGGATTTGAAGCTTAGTGATGCCGCTATGAAGAAATAGTGTAATCAGATAAAAACTGAATTGTGCCTCATTGAGATGCACCTAATTACAGCATAAGCTTTCAGATACATCTTTTGGATGGTACAGGCAATTCCTACTTCTGCCTCCTCTTTCAAAGAGCCATCTGTGTCCTTCAAACCTGATGAATATTCCCTGGTTTTCTTTTCTATTTCAATTAGGAATCCTTATGAAATTTCCCACTCTGGCTTCATCCAGGACTTTGGGACTAATGGCCACCTGGCAGTCTGCTTCAGGAAAGCAATCTAAGTAATAGGTGACTTTAATAATGAATTGTTAAGAATCTCTATCCCCAGCTGCTATTGGGGAGGCTGTATGAATTTCTAAATTCAAAGGCAGTAAAAATCCTTCAGATTGTATTTCCAGCACAATACTCATCTTTAATGGAATGATAAGTGCTCTTTTCACTCATTTGGCCAGGGTTCATGCCTGTCTATTTGGCTCATCTCTTAATTTTTTCATTCTTTTATTTTCTTTTTTGAGCTATGTTCTATCACATAATGGTCCCTTTCATTCAATGTGAAGCAAGATCAATTTGAGGTCAAGTTTTGTCTTGCTGAATGGAGTTGAAAACAAGTGGTTTTGGACTACGCGATACTCTTTCTTTCCTTTTAAAATTTTTTTTATATATATCTTTTCAAATGTTGAAAATATAGGCTACCCCAGTGCATAGAAGTGGACAGATTAATCTTAGGATTTTATTCTTTCATTTGCTTCTTTCAAACCATAGATATCATCAACATTCAGATAAAGTTTAAATGAAGAAATTACTGAGGAAAACAAGACAAATACAGCTGGTAGCTTTTGCATGCTGCACTGCCAATGCAAACCTTTAACTGCAAATCAGATAATGCCTTTAATTGTGAATTTTTATGTAATGAGGCTTGATTTATAACGGGCAGAAACTACTTGCACAACTGCTATGTTACAGTGGTATCTTTATTTTCACCTGTATATGGTGTAACTCAAAATCTAATAAAGTTATTGGGTAGAAATAAGCAAAACACTAAAAGTCAAAGAAAAAAACCCTCCACGTAATAAAAAACAAAGAAAAAGGCTGTCAGTCTTATTAAAACATTACTGAATTCAAGCAAGTGTAATTTGTATTATGAGACATGTACATAGCAGAGAAATGTGATCTTAATCCTTCATCAAAGATGTTGTTTAATTTTTCTGTTACTGCATTGCACTAGCAGCTCATCTCGAGTAGCTTGTCTTCTGCCAAACGAGGGTGCTTTCCCTCATCACTGAATTCAAGCTCAGTTAATGAAAGAAAACTCTTTAGAATTTTTAATGAAATTTCCTCGGATCCCTAAGAGTAATGTGATATGTTTATGAGTCAATATCAACTGAGAATTATTTTGTGTCTTAAGTTGAGGAGATATTTCTTTGATGGCAGAATTATGACAGAAGAAACACAATTACCCTAGGAACCTGCAACAGGATTTTTGTTTCATGCAAACACAGGGGAAAAAAGAGAGGGGAAAAGTACAAGATTATGAAAATAGACTCGTTAAAGCCTATTGTGGCTGGTGAGGATAAAGCTAGATTCACTGACATATATTGGCTACCACGAGGTTATGAATTCTTGTGTAGGTCTTTAGTAATTTGCAGGTAAATAGGTGTGAATTTTTATGCATTTTTTTCTGCTGCCAAATAAAATGCCTCATATGAGCCCCTAGTGATGTGTAGGTCACTTCTCAGTTGTATAAACACTGGGAATAAATCAAACACTATCTCACTGTGGGAAATTCTTTCAGATAAACAGATTAGCCCAGCCCAAGGTATGTTATACAAACAACAGTGACACTAGAGCTCACAGGTCATGAGATAAAATTAGGATAAAATAGTACGGGAAAAGCTTAGTGTCCTCCCAACTTGCCAATGTCAAAACATATAATGAGATGGAAATTTATCTGTATTAGATAAAATAAATACTCCAGCGAATCTCCACTCTTAAAAAATATATCAGCTCTGGATCATTACATTTTGCACTGAATTAAGTCTGCTTAGTTCCATTTAATTATAAAATGTTAGTCTCTAATTCCCATGTAAGCAATGTAGCTTGCTGTCCTTGGCCTGTTTCTCTTCTTCTACCACTTGTTAACGCTCAGTATTGTGATTAACAAATACATCTGAAACTTTCTGTATTGGTTTTTAGGTACCGTATATTTAATATAAATTATTGCCTTTGCGGATCATTCAGGATCCACTTACACCACATATTTTTCTCATTCAAACAGAAAGTTTACTCCTTCGTGCTCATTCTTGCACACAGAAGGTATACAGGAGAGGAACTCATTATCCTCTTCAAAACATCTGAACAACTCTCCTTTGTTATTCCGAGTAGGAAAAATGTAATAAACACCCCAAAGATTTTGACAGCAATTAGACTGCTGCCTTTTCGTTATTCTGTTTTTATTGTACTAAGCATGAATGAATGAGCATTCAAGTTCAAAAGTCATCTAAAAGACATCTAATCCAAGTCAGAGATTTACACTCTAAAAGTAGCTATTTCTCTCTGTTTTATTTTAAGTATAAATTAGAGTGAGTTGATCAGATGCGTGCACCTGCTTGGCAATTGTACGAGTGAGGGGAATCAGTGCCTTTTATGTGGATATAATTTTCTGTTGCACTGTCAAGATGCCTGAGGTGCTTTTTTTTTTTTTTTTGTTGATCAGTCTGTGTTTATTCACCTCTTTTAAACTGGCAGATCTTCATGGAAAGGATGCTCTTTTGATTTTGTTTTATACAGAGCTAGTAGTAAGGTCACTGCCTGAAAATTTGAGCTGCAACACTGAAATAATGATCAAGGACTAATTCCTGGTGGAGAGCTGAAGTTGCGTACTAGTAACTCTAAGTTCCCACATCTGAGATCTTTGTTGCTGTTGCCTGTAATGGTCTTTATTTATAAAAGTCTTGCATGATAAAACTAGAATTTTGGCAGAAATAAAGTAATCTGTAAACTTAGTGATAAACTCTATTGATTTATAACATTTCATGATTCAAATAATACAATGATTTACAAACTCGATTTCCTTATAGTTTCATAATTAATTTGCAATTCTCTATTCACACAATATGTAAGAGACAATCGCTTTTGCAAAGCAGCTTTTAAAAACCTGCAGTGAATAACAACATAATTTCCGTTCATACTGAACTGTAATTCACAGTGGTTAAGTTTGTGTGAGACCTCTTTAAAACACAAGATATACAGTGTCAAGGACAGTTTTTAATATAAAATAATCTTTGTGAGAAGAAGATGCAGACATGATCTTTGGAAGTAACTCTTGTAAGCATAATTAATGAAGAATAAATTGCCAAGCCCAAATTAAAGATTGTACAAATGCTTTGAAATTCCCCCCAAGCCATGCATGAAAATACAAGAAAAATATCATCCCTATGTGTACTTAGAGATTTGTTTATTCTCCTTTGTGACAAAGAGCTGTACAGAGAGTGCTTGGTAATGTAAAGTATTTTGAAAGCTGTTCCATAAAATATAGTAAATATAACTATATAATTCTAATTGCCATTGAATTTGTGTAGCTGTATCTCAACAAAAAATACACATGAGAGTTTGTTGCCACATTTACTTCTGAATAAGTTCTAGGAAAGAGTTTTACAGGGTGTAGAGTCCCCATCCCTGGAGGTGTTTAAAACACTGGTAGATGAAGTGGTCAGGGATATGATTTAGACTCATAGAATCATAGAATAACCAGGTTGGAAGAGACCCACCAGATCATCAAGTCCAACCAGTAGTGGATGGGGATGGTTGGGCTTGATTATCCCAAAGGTCTTTTCCAACCTAGGGATTCTAGGATTCTATGACAGAAAATAGGTAAACCAGGTGTTAGCAAGTGAAAGAGAACCTTAGAACAGAAGGGATATTAAGAGAAAATTGGCTTAGATGGGGTTGGGATGCCTGTGAATATTATTGATGTGGTGTTTATTTTTTTTTTGTAAGGGAGAGCTATAGTGGACTGGCTGTTGCACATTTTCTCCTTACTTTTACCACAGTTTAATCTTTCATAATCTGTTCAGGAAGAAGGCAGGACTGTAAATTTCAGTTACTTTAGTTTAAAAGATGCTCTATAAATCAGTGTTTCTCATCAGGTGAAGTATCACTATGAACTTAATTACTATTCAGAGTGGTTTTGTTGCACACTTCCTTGCTCACGCAGTGTGGTCAGTCCCATAATTCAGTCTTCATAGCCAGACATACAACTATTTTATCAATAACTATTCTTTGAAGGGTTTGAGAACATGCAGCGTAGAAAGACTGCACAATGCAGTGGTTATTCCATCTAGAGAAAAGTTTTAGTTCATTTAGCAGGATATTTAAAATACAGTTCTGGGAGAAGTACTGTGACATTTTCTTTATAACCAAAAACTTACCTACAACTTCCTCCTCTTTGTTGGAGGTTTACCAGATTACATGCAGCTATTTCCTTAAATCCAGATTAAGTGTAATTACCCAATTCAATACACTAAAAATGTATGTTTATTAGTGAACGAATTGTCATTTTGTTTGCAGCCAGAAAAAAAAATAAACTTTACAAATTTCTTTCTAAGAGGAATCTTTTGACATTCAATGAATGTCAAAAATCTCTTGATATTTTATTAGCCACACGAGAGATTCTGTATGGAATCCATAGTTAAACAGTGTTGTTCTGGATCTTTGCTATTCTTTGTAACCTTCCTTTTGGTTAAGGTACTTCTTATGATGAAACTATAATTAAATTGTTCTATTTTAGACAAGACTGTTATAATGAAAATGTTCTTTATTCTTGAGCCAGTAGATCAATGGGTAGTACTTTATGGGGGAGGGAGTTGGATATTTTCAGAAGAGATAGAAACAGTATACTTGACAGAATGAAAATATTTAAGAAAGATAATTTCAAAGTACTTCATGACTCACAGCAAAATATAGTGTTTTATTCCCCTTTCATCTTTCGTGGAAGTTTTTATTATTCTTAAACAGCTGCAGAAGGCTAATACATGGATTTTAGGCAGTTGGTTCAAAAGGGACCATATCTGCTGCTTTGCCTAAAAAACAATCAAGTGGGAGTGGGATGAGAAATTCATTTAAACATACAAGTCGTCAGGTTAAATTAGACTATTACAAAGGCTGTGCCTGATCAGACTGATTGCCAAAGGATCTGAAAGAGCTCTTGTCCCGGCTCTGAGACTATAAAAGGTTTCCTAAATTGACACTGTATTTCTAAGGTCAGTTATACAAATCAGTGCCCAGAACATTTCAATAGAATGGGGCAAGTAGCCTCCAAGCGGCCAAAAATCTGCCCTGGAGACTTAGCAGTAAAGAAACATATGTATTTTTTTCTATTTTTCAGGATTTATTTAGCAGCCATATGGACAGAATTTACTTCTATCCAGTTTTACTGAAAATAGCCTTTTTTTTTTTTTTTTAACAGATGGGATTAGAGAGCTAAATAGGATATATATAGGGAAATAAAATACATTTGCAGTTCAATCATCATTGTAATACTTTTTTATCATGTAAAGACTTCTATAGTCTCTGGCTTATCAGCAATTTGCAATACATCTGAGCTGAGGCAGCATCCAATGCTGCTTGCTTGCATTTTTCCTTCTCTCCTTCCTCTTTCCCTACGCATCCACCCCAAACCTCATCTCTTTACTGAAAACTCATGCTAGCTAAATTCTGTTATTCCAATACTAGAATAAAGGTACAGGCAAAACTCAAGAGACTAGTCCTGAACTATTGAATTTAAAGGGACTCTAGTAAGGATTTTGAGGAGGCCATAAGTAAGTTCCATCAACACTTACAAAATTACTAGAGACAGAATACTTACAACACTGCCTTCTACCTATTTATTTGCTTATTAATTTATTTCGTTACTTACTTATATTTCTGTTCATCGATTAAAAAAATGAGAAATGAACACACATCACAAGTAGAAAACTTCATTTTCTTGTGTTATAAATGTTCCAGTTCTTTACACAGCTTTTTTTTTTTGGTGGGTTTCCTCTCTAGATCACTTCTCCTTTTTTATTGCTATGATTAAAGATCACTTTGTGTTGTTGTTCTATATTATTGCTTCACACATCAGTAAACCATTCAAAAACTAGTGTATTTACATTTCCCATTGCTAGTTAGAGGGCTCAAGGTTCTAGCAAATCTCTAGCATAACTGAATGCTAACTCTGTGTTCACTTTCCCTGCTTACCATCAGTTAAATATTAGAGACTGAGAAAACACATTAAAGGGAAGATAGGAGCTAGGCAAAGGTAATTGTGTAATAGCCCCTCAAAAATTACAGTATTGATTGGCTCATTTAGGTGGTATATTTCATGCAGAAAAATTTCAAATTTCAAGTATTTCCATCCTTAAATAATATTTGTGATTTCCTTATTTAAGGTATTTAGTTCAAAAATCTTAGTGGAATCTCAGATCAATAAGAACCAAATCTTTTAAAGAGATTGTTTAAAAACCAAGTTATTAATCTTTTTTTTTCTTCTTTACTTTTAAAATCTTTACTAAGGCAGGAAGGTATTGTAGTAGATATAAAACACTGCAGGGTATGAAGCTCTTGTTAAAAGTTAGGCTGAGGAAAAAACTTGGAGGACTGATATATGTAGTGACAAGAGAATGAGAATTCAGATTTCATTCCCATTTCTGATTTCAAGTCCTTGTTTCCCAATATATAGGTGAGAGTTAAAAGAACCTGAGATAATAAATACAGGTTGGCTGTCACAAGTGAGTCACTATCACACAGTTCTTTGTTTCTTCTATCAAGCTTATCCATCCCTTTGCAGACATAAGGGCAGGGGGAGGCAAAAGGAGAAGCAGACCAGAAAAACAAATGATATCATGTTTGCTAATTCGATAAACAGTTGTGTCATTTACAGACAGACTAATGGATTACAGAGTTAGTGGGACAGCCAAGGTGTCAAATGTGAGTACTCTGATTCTCTTTCTGAGTCTTTGGAAAAAGACCATATTATCCATCCTTCTTACAGCTCAGCAGTTTTCAAAGTGTCTTTAAATAAAATCTTTTATTTTGTCCTGGAACGTGGCTTCAATGTATTCCTTGTGTAGACCCCACAATAAAACATATTACGAAGGTAGAAAAACGAATTTTAAATTTTTTATTAAGAGTATTTCAAGTTTAGTTTGACTTGGAGAAGAGAAGGCTCTGAGGAGACCTTAGAGTGACCTTCCAGTACCTGAAGCGGCTACAAGAAAGCTGGGGAGGAACTGTTTATGAAGGCTTGTGGGGATAGGATGAGGGACAATGGGTATAAACTGGAGAGGGGCAGATTTAGACTAGACATAAGGAGGAATTTCTTCATGAGGAGGGTGGTGAGGCCCTGGAACAGGTCGCCCAGGGAAGCTGTGGCTGCCCCATCCCTGGAGGGGTTCAAGGCCAGGTTGGATGGGGCTTGGGCACCTGATCCAGTGGGAGGTGTCCCTGCCCATGGCAGGGCGAGTGGAATTAGATGATCTTTAAGGTCCCTTCCAACTTAAACCATGCTATGATTCCATGATTCCGTCACTCTATGACCTTGGGTGGCAAGTAATAACAGGGTAATGATCAGAGTTACTTGCTCCTTTAAGTACGTGAAAATCAAATCATTCCTAGATACCAAACAAACTGTTTGTCACATGGGAACATACCCGTTGGTATACGTTCGTGTCTATCAAAAATAATGTTCATCGTGTAGTGCCTTAGACACCACACATCTTGGAAAGCTATTTATAGAATCATAGAATAGTTTGAGTTGGAAGGGATCTTAAAGATCATCCAATTTCAACCCCCCTGCCATGGGCAGGGACGCCTCCCACTGGATCAGGGGCTCCAAGCCCCATCCAGCCTGGCCTTGAAAACCTCCAGGGATGAGACAGCCACAACATTTGTTGATTTACTCTATCTGACCCTCAAAGCAATAAGGAGGTGGAATTTATAGCCATGGTAAGCCTGATTCTATAGAAACTACAGCACGCAGTCAGCTTTTGTTGCATACAGCAATTTAGAGTATGCCCTTAACATTCTGGGCACAAATTTCAGCTTGAATAAAACAAAACCTTAAGAAGCAGCGGCATGTAAATCATTCATGAATAGAGCTTCTATTTTCTTGTAACTTGTAGCTATTTACTGTAAATAGGGAAGGATAATCTCTCATGTAATGTGATCATTGCCTAATTGTAATACAAAACGAGTTTCTTTCAGCATATTGGGCATAATATTGTTGAAATTCTGTAAAGCAAAACTGAGCTAAACTAAAATATCCCTGAGAGCAAATTGCTTGAAATGAAACATGGCTTAAGTGGGTATTTAGTTCTTAACAATATGAATAATGTGGAAGAAAAAAGAATATTATTGGAAGCATTTTTTTCATGGTGATGAAAAATTCACCAGTTAGTGATAAATAATAATGACAGGCAAATTACACAGTTTGAATGAATAAATGAGATCTGTATCTGTATTTTAGTAATAAATAATCAATGCAGTGTTTCTCACAAAGCTAAATTCAACTTAGATTTGGTCTGGGGTTGAAAAGTATTTTGGTATGGAATGGTAATGAAAGTCCAGGTATGAATAATGTTACATTGCCTTACATGAGCTGTGTGATGCAATCCCTAAAAGACTGCTTGATAATCAGAATACTTTGGTCTTTCTTGGGATGTCAGGTAGGGTTTAAGAGACAATATCACTGCTTTACAACTTAGTGTTGTAAAAATGCATGTAATTCCCAAAGGAGCCATGAGAACAATTCAGGATCTAATGAACTAACACTCAGATCTTAAGGCCATAGACATCCTATTTAGCAAAATGAATGTAAAATCTTATATAAGATCCTGTAGATGAAAGGGGACAACAGCCCATTCAGATTTAAATCAAGGGAAACTTTTATGCACAAATATAGTTACCAAATGGAAAAGTTCTCTGAGATACAGGATGAATTAATAAATTAAAAAAGTCATTGTAACTGAATGTGTCTGTGAAAGAGGTAGTATAGTTCAAATAGAAATTAAAGATTTAGTGCAGAGATTACCAGGGGTGGCTCATGACCTGCTTTTGCAGGAAGTCGTATGAGCCCCTTTGACATTAAGGAAGACGAATAAATGACAGAAATCCCAATTAACTTCAACAAGTGAAGCTTGGTAGCTAATAATTATTCTAAGAAAAATGTATTTTCTTCCTCTCAAGTCAAGAACAGACACTCAATGTGTGTCCATTCAACACAAGAAACTAGGGTTTGTTCCCTAGGGCTCTTAAAAACTTTATTAAAAAGTTAAAGCTGTGACTATCTGGAAGAAACCGTGTAAAGCTTGTCTACTGAGGGTCAGCAAGGAACCAGAAGCTTCCTTTCATTTCTCTAGTAATTTCATTTATAAATGCACAGTGAACATTCAAAATCTCAGCCTGAGATAACATGTATTCCCCTAATTATGCTGCAAATTAAGGGGGAGAATAGTCTACAGAAGTATTACTTCAGTACTGTTGTTTTATCCATTAGGATGAAATTAATTAGGATTAGGTAAATCTGATGTTTTGGTGCAGTAGCTGCATCTGGGAATGGAATAGGATGGGATAGGATGGAATAGGATAGAATAGGAAAGGAAATTAGAATAGCATATGTAGCAAGAAGTGTGCAGAATTTATTCAATTATTCAGAGATCTGAAATGACGATTGTGAGGTTAGCAAATGGAGTCACTATAGGAACTTGAGCTGCAGCTGCAATTCCTTGCTAAGGTATTGAAGACTGTTTGCTTTGGCCCTGAAAGGTGTTCCTCAGTGCTCCAAGATCCTGAACAACTTATTTGGTGGTAGATATGTGGCAAGGAAGCTCAAGGTGTTGAATTAAATGAATCAGGGCTCACCCTCCAGTCCTCTGTGCAGCTGTCACAGTGTGGCTCACAGCCACAGAACCTCTTGTTCCAAAATCCAAAAGGATACTATTCATATTGATTACTGGGAACAGTTGCTGGGTTGTTGCTTTTCAGGAAGAAAGGACCAAGAATGTGTCAGGGAATGTTATAACATTGCACAATGTGGATGACGGTGACAGTGACTAAGCCTGTGCCCTGTTTGTATCCGATATCACAGAATCACAGAATAACCAGGTTGGAAGAGACCCACTGGATCGTTGAGTCCAACCATTCCCACCAATCCCTAAATCATGCTCCTAAGCACCTCATCCACCCTCACCTTAAACACCTCCAGGGACGGTGACTCAATCACCTCTCTGGGCAGACTGTTCCAATCCCTAACCACCCTCTCTGTGAAGAATTTTTTTCCTAATCTCAAGCCTAAACCTCCCCTGGAGGAGCTTGAGGCCATTCCCTCTCGTCCTGTCCCCTGTCACTTGGGAGAAGAGCCCAGCTCCCTCCTCTCCACAACCTCCCTTCAGGTAGTTGTAGAGAGTAATAAGGTCTCCCCTCAGCCTCCTCTTCTCCAGGCTAAACACCTCCAGCTCTCCCAGTCGCTCCTCATAAGATTTGTTCTCCAGCCTCCGTGTAGAGAGCCTTTCCTAGCTTTCTTAACAACCCTGTGCTCTTAAGTTTGTAACATATTTGCATGACCTTGAAGAGATCATTATCCTGTGACTTCCAAACAATGTTTTTTTCACAGAGACTTTTCTGTTCCTAGTCTGAGGAGATCGTACTGGTCCAGGTGTGTCTGTAGTGAAGAAGATGTGCAGAACACAACAGCGAGGGACATGACTTCCAGTGTGGATGGCTCCCAATACCTGTGACTGGATGAGGATCTAGTTTTTGCTTGTTGTTGGAAGAGCAGGAGTCAGGAATCAAGCCAGCATTAGAGAAGGTAAAGAGAAGTCCTGAATATATGAACAAACGCTACAGCTTTTTGAGAATCATAGAATCATGAAATCATAGAATAGTTTGGGTTGAAAGGGACCTTAAAGATCACTTCATTCCAAACCCCCTGCCATGGGCAGGGACACCTCCACCTGGATCAGGGGCTCCCAGCCCCATCCAGCCTGGCCTTGAACCCCTTCAGGGATGGGGCAGCCACAGCTTCTCTGGGCAACATGTTCCAGGGCCTCATCACCCTCCTCATGAAGAAATTCCTCCTTATGTCTAGTCTAAATCTGCCCCTCTCCAGTTTATACCCATTGTTCCTCGTCCTATCACCACAAGCCTTTGTGAACAGTCCCTCCCCAGCTTTCTTGTAGCCTCCTCAGGAATGAGGAAAGGAGAATATTGACCTACAAAGGAATACTGAAAAAGAAGAAAATAGGACTGCCAACTGAAGATGATCCTGCTGTAATAGACCAAACACATGACTAACCACCTGGCAAAACTAAGTGAACCTTAAATTCACCTAAACTCAAATGAATTCCTCAATTGTTTTTTCCATCACCATGAATGTATCAGGCTGTCTTTCTGCCTCTTTGACACTTTGTGTTATGTGGCTGCAGCTGTTTATGCCCTGAAAACATGATCCTGTTAATGGAACTGCAGCCTAATTATCACAACCCAGGCATTTCTTAAGAAAATTAGCACATAATGGTCATACCGTCACTCTTCGTTTCATGTTTTAGTGGTTAGAGGTTCATTTATGCTTTCACATGTTTGATCGGGTTTTTAAAATTAGAGTAGTTTTCAAAGTTACTATGTGAAGATGAACTGGAATTTGCCTCACCTGTGGTTTATAGGTCCATACAAATTCATCAGAAATGATTCAATCTCTTTTATTATTTCTTTTTATAATAAGGTGAGTTTTACTTGGTAACATCTTGGAATTTTTCTTCATAGCCAGTTAAGACTGTATGTCTTCATTTTCCACAGATATCAGATACATACTAAAATACGAACGTAAAAGCTTTGGTGGATGTTTCACAGAGTATTTTTTTTTTTTTTAATTCTCATATCTAATTTTTGAAAATACAACAGAACATATAACTGGAGATGTGGTTCCATTCAGTGCTGTATGTTGTCTCTAGACATACAGAGAACTTTTTTCACCATGAGGGCGGTGAGAACCTGGCCCAGGTTGCCCAGGGAAGCTTTGGCTGCTCCATCCCTGGAGGGGTTCAAGGCCAGGTTGGATGGGGCTTGGAGCCCCTGATCCAGTGGGAGGTGTCCCTGCTCATGGCAGGAGGTGGAACTGGGTGGGCTTTGAGGTCCCTTCTGACCCAAACTATTCTATGATTCTATGATTCTATGATTCTATGATTCTATGATTCTATGATTCTATGATTCTATGATTCTGTTTTGCTTCCACTTGTTTAGATATGTTCTTATATAAAAAATCCCTGTACAAAGACTGAACTAGAAAGCTGTCATGCACCTAATAAGAAGCCATCATGCTTCTAATAAACTGTGAGTACAGACTTACGAAATGTTTATCTTGTTAACACTCAGGAAACGTCTTCCAAATGAAAAGAGTAAGTGTCACATGTTGAATGCTGGGACAGAAGCACAGTGGGGTTCTGAGCATCTTGATCTAATAGAAGATGTCCCAGCTCACTGCAGAGGGGGTGAACCAGATGACCTTCATGGTCTCTTCCAACTCAACCCATGATTCTATGCTCTTCATAGAAAATGAAAGAAGATTGAGTTCCTGATTGAATATAAAAGAAAAATCTACCTTACCTAAGGAACTGTGAGCAGACCCCAAACAACCATTTATTGAGTTCTAAATTTCTTCCCGTTCTCTTTAACTCACTGCCTAGTGTTTTGCCTTAATTGATCTATATTTCCATTGCTTTCATAAGAGGATCAGTAAATTGCATCTGCAGCAATCAGCAGTCTATTGAGGCTAGGAAAGTTTGTGATTGTTTTAAAACCCTGTATAGACGAAGTATTTCCCGATAAGTGAAAGGCTGTTTTCCCTTTCTGTATAAATCTATGACTATCGACCATCTCATAAAGGCTTCTACCATATTAAATACAACCATGACAGTCCACCGACTGAGTAATCCATTATTTTGTAACACCAGCCTTTGCTCTGGGGATGTATTTATTGAACTTTAAAACAGAATGTCATCAACAACCCATTTCTTCTAGCTGCATAACACCCTTCAACCAATCACCTGGTGAAGCTGTCCTATTTCGCTTATCCTGTCCCATTCAATGAACAGTAAGTATATTTTTGCCTAATGATAAGGGCACCGGGGGCCATATATAATTCAGAGGCTGCTTGAAATGCGTCAGCTAGCTATGCTGATATGTTAATCCACTCACTGGGGGCTTTCATTTGATGTTTAATGTAAATCCGTGTTTGTAAGCTTCAGCATTATTATCATTATTGTAAAAGAAGATAAAAATGAAGCAGTAGCACTGGTACTAATGACACGTGAGAACTGGAGTTGCATACTAAGGACTCTAGTTAATTTAGATCCCGTGTGCAAAGGAAATGAATGAAATTTTGCACAGCATTTTGAAAACACAAAGGAATACTCTGGTAAGCTTTTCTTTAACACAGGTGTTTACCTCTAAAACATTAGCTATCTAGTTACCAGAAATCCAGGCTATCTTGAGAAAAGGCTTTCTCACAGTGGGTGATATTGGGTCATTTCTCATGGTGCAGCAAGAGAAAGCATAAAATACTTGCAGAAAATTTAATTATAAATTGCTCTTTGCTCTGCCAAATGAAAAATTCTCTGATGCCTTTTATACATAAGAAAAGGAAAGAATGAAAAATCTATCTTGCAAGAAATTTAGGTCAATCAATCTTTTACAGTCTTTTCTTAAGCTAGCCAAGAGCTTAGTCACTAATGAAATCAGTAAATAGACTATCTCTTTATTGAAATAAATTGAAAATCTCAGATGTTGGTAAATTAAATCTATCTGTTGATATTCAATGTTCAGTACAAAATTTTATGAAGTGCTTTATGAGGTAGAATTGTAGATTAATTAAAAGCAGAGCCCAAAATAGCTAGAAACATTGCTTCTGCCTCAACCTCAAACACCAGTTTTATGATTTATTTAGCCCAGCAGGCATCCCCCATCTATCAGAGCTTGCTTTGGCCTCCATGTAGGAGCAGGATTTTGCTGACCAGAACAACTGCAAACTTGAGAGCTCAGATGTATTATCCTTGTAAAAGGACGAACAGGCATAAAGGTCCTTTGAACTGCATGACAACAGGCCTGATGAGGAGCAACTGAGAGAGCTGGGGGTGTTCAGCCTGGAGAAGAGGAGGCTGAGGGGAGACCTCATTGCTCTCTCCAACTCCCTGAGAGGAGGTTGTGGAGAGGAGGGAGCTGGGCTCTTCTCCCAAGTGACAGGGGACAGGACGAGAGGGAATGGCCACAAGCTCCACCAGGGGAGGTTCAGGGTGGACATTAGGAAAAAATATTTCCCAGAAAGGGTCATTGGTCCCTGGCAGAGGCTGCCCAGGGAGGGGCTTGATTCACCTTCCCTGGAGGGGTTTAAGGGATGGGTGGACTAGGTGCTAAGTGTCATGGCTTAGTGTTTGATGGGAATGGTTGGACTCGATGATCCGTTGGGTCTTTTCCAACCTGGTTGTTCTATGACTCTATGATAGTCCCAGTTGTGAAGGGTTTTGCTTATGATCCCCAAAGAGCCAGTTCTCTAAAAGGAGCTTAAAAGAGCACTGGCTGGTAGCTGAGAGACTTCCCAAGGTCGAGCGCTCCATGCCACATGCAAAGTGATGGGACAGCTCGTGTAAGCCTCCAACAAAACTCAGGTTAAGTCAGTTGAAGTTTTTAGGGATGAATTATTCGTGGGTGGTATTGCTGATGCAGGGCAAAGAAAACATTTTGTTTTGTTTTATTTTGTTTGGGTTTTTTCCTGCTGGATTTACCAGGGTCTAAGTTATGAATCCTTGGAAAAATTTGCACATATTTCCTTTAGAATTTGAATTATTAAAATTTATCTCCTTTAACAGATGTGAAGTTCTGTTGACAACTTATAGGTTTATTAACAACAAACTCAAACTCCTGCATTATACAAACACTCCTGAGGAATCGAACGCTTCCTTCTATAAGCGGGAAGCACTTGTTTGGACAGTGAATATTGAAAAAGAATTATTGCATGCTGTATTTCTTCCAATGCTGTTAATCCTACAAATAAACTTTGTAATAGTACTAAGAAATGCCATAGTGCTAGAATAAAATAAAGAGTTAGTAAACATTCCTTTAGCCACAGAATCACCAAAGCAGAGAGCACTCGAGGCTGGGAGGGAATTTTGGAGCTTGTCTAACCCAACCCTCCCCCTAAAGGTAGGGTCATCTAGGGCAGATTGCTCGGGAATATGTCCCTGTGAGTCTGAATATTTCCAAGGATGTAGATTCTACAACCTCTTTGGTCAACCTCTCCTGAAATTCAACAACATTTACATTAAAAAGGGCCTGTATTTTGTCCAGATAGTATTTTCAGTCTTCCAGGTTGTGCCTGTTGCCTCGTGTCCTATCACTGAACACCATCTCTGTCCGATGATGAGTCCATCTCCACCTTCTTCGTTGTAGCTACATTGTAGGTATTTAAAACAAAGGGTGACTAAAATTAATTTCTGCATGTAAACTACAGAGGATATTTGGATTGTGATTACAGGTATCTTGGGCAATTTTGAAAAAGCTCCATGAAGAATACAAAACATTGATTATAACCGGGGCCATATTTGTGGTTATCCAGAATCTTTTAGAGACACAGACAACTACAACAGTCTCCGAAAAGAATCTGTTGTTATATGTAATTGCATTTCAGAACCTACATCGGTGCAAAATAAATCAATAAAGTGATGTTATATTTTAATATAAGCATGCAGAAGGCTAAAGGACATGAGCTGGAATTTGAAATTAAATTATTCAATGGCCAAATGAAAATTATCTTTAAAGAAATGTTAAAATTGATTTTACGGGAGAAAAGACATTAATCTGTTCATGAAAGTTAAGAACAAGGAAGAAAACAAGAATCTCCGAAATCCTCAAGCCCAATATAGGTGTTTAAATCTTCATGTGTCTAAACTACAGCTCTTTTATTTCTATTAATGTGCCCCTGAGTCAAGGTTATCACCTAAGCAGGGTGTGATTTCAGCAAACCAGTGGCACCTGAATTTTGAAATTGTGCTTTGGAAAATATCTCCCAATATTTTAGGCTTGCGACAAGCAAAATTTTGACATTAATAGTAAAATAAAACAGCCTGGACACTTCTGTGGATCTCTTTTTGCAGTACTGCAAAATAGCTGATCTGCAATTTCAAAAGGAATCATGCAAAACCTTATTACATTATAAATTAATTTTTGTTTAAGTCACGCTGTATCTTTAAAGTCTCTGGCGTGCATCAAAGTGAAATGCTCAGCGTGGTTATCCTTTTGGTATCCAGTGAAGCACAATCCCTTCTCCAGTTTTTAGCAGGGGACGTGAGGTAGAGATGGTGGAGATGTGGGTGAGTTAGGAAGGGGACAGGAAGGATGAGGAAAAAGCCGCAGATGGTGAAGCCAGGGCACTGGATCAGGTGCCCAAGCCCCATCCAGCCTGGCCTTGAACCCCTCCATCTTCTATGCATTTTGCAAGTTTTATCCTGTGATGGCTACTTTTCCTGCCAAATGCAGAGGTCCTACTCTCAGTCCCCCAGAAGTTTGCATTGCTATATTATGGATGTCTTGGAGGAGACTCTGTTTTACAGATTTTCTGATGAGCCTGGGAAAATAATTCTCTATATTTACTCAAGAAGATTTTAATTCCAAGGCGTAAGGGTCCTGTGTTGTCTCCAAAGATAAAATGGCAATGAGGTATGTATGTTTGATGGCTAAGTTGTTAAAATACAAAGATAATAAGATAAATGTGAAGTCACGAAGCAGCTGGCTTCCCTGCCCATCGTAAGGGAGTTGGAACTAAATGATCTTTAAGGTCCCTTCCAACTCTAACTATTCTATGCACAAAAGGTGAAGATGTGGGGCCTGAAAAATAAGCTGTGGAGTATTATTAAGTGTCTGAATAGTCCCACAGCCTGACCACTTACTGAAAGGTCCCAAGAGAATAACCCTTCTGTAAAAATCATAGAATCATAGAATAGTTTGAGTTGGAAGGGACCGTAGAGATCATCCAGTTCCAATTCCCCTGCCATGGACAGGGACAACTCCCACTGGACCAGGCTGCCCAAGGCCCCATCCAACCTGGCCTTAAACACCTCCAGGGATGGAGCAGCCACAGCAACCTGGGAAACCTGGGCCGTGGTCTCACCAATTATTTTTACTGACAGACAAAAATAAAAGCCAGTTCTGTCCTGAATAGAGAGGCCACAGTTCTATGGTTGGTTATTCAATTCTGTAAGCAAAAATCATTCATCATAAAAAAAAAAAAATACGCAAACTGTCTTCCTTATTGATCCAGTTCCACCTAAATATAACAGGTATCTTTCTGCTGAATTCAATGGGATTTGGAATAAATTTCTGGGAGTTGATTTCCAGCCACACTTACCAAAGCAACTTAATTTTGGTGTATTGAGGGCCACACGCGAAATATTCATGTATGTGGCAGGTACCTTTGAGACAGAAGGACGTTTGAAGGGAAAATTGTAATCTGCTAGCAGTCGATCCACTGCAGCATAAGGAAGCAAACTCCATCAAGTGTGTTATTTGCTGTGAGTTATTCACTCTGCAACGTTGCCATGGTTACAGCTGTGTTACTTACCCTCGCATCATTAGTATTTTCTTTTTAGCCCTTATGGCTACACTGTAAATAGTATTTTATTTTTTTCTGAACATGCCATTTGCAACAAGAATAAGAAACCAGGCTAGTAGGAACATCAATATTGATATTATATGCAATGTGGCTTTGGCATTGACATTAACGTTCCTCTGCTTAAGTGCAGCCTGACATTCATATAAAGCAGCTGATCAACCCTTTTTTCTTCTTTTGATTTCCATACTGATGTCAATGCATACGGTAACCTAATGAAGGCATCATAAAAATAATACGAATTCTTGTATTGCCACCACTGCAGTGTACATTACCATTAATGTAAACTATTGTTTTGAGGTGGAATCACAGCCAACTGTATTAGAATAAATGTAATTTATGTGAATATTAATGCATTCTGAGAAAAAATAACCAATCAAAAAAATATATATACCAAAACTTGCCAGCTTTTACAGCTAATTCCACTTTCCTATTATTTTTTTTCTGATTGTTTGCTAGTATAATGACCTCTCACAGGCTGATAAATTAGCTTATTCTTTAGTAATGTACGACTAGTCAGCTAGAGTTCTTTGGGACACAAATAAAACAAATACTGAGTACGTGTTTTCTCAATTGAACAACTCTTCTTTTCCTGGAAAAAAAAAGAAGTCAAGGTCCCTCTCTTTATACAGATCTCTGAGCTGAGATAATGAAACTCCCAGTGTAAAATACACTCAGATCCTGAAATCACTACAGAAATTGCAGGAAATGTTCTCAATGCCAGATATTTTATAATCTCATTGAATAGTTTTCATCCACAGGTATTTAATAGCTTTCTGAGCTCTTTTAACTGCCTACATTGAATCAAATGAAGTTGATCTCAGATACTTGGATAACTCAGAGTGTTTATGGGCAGTGGAGAGGAATGATCATATTTGGGTGTGTATTTGCGTATCACAAGCAGGTGCTCAAGATATGTTAGATGAATTGCCTGCTAAAAAATATTTATCTCCATCAAATAAAAAGCTAAGATACAAATGCCTGAAGTAAAGTGAGACTAATCCTACCTGCAAAATCTGTCTGTTCCTCGTGAAGCTGGTATTCTCTATCACTTTTTTTCAAGTTTCCTTAGATCAAACAGAGCTTTAAAATCACTGTTTCATTCTTACAATTTCATGCACTATTTTTTTTTACTGATAACACATCAACACTTTTCTAAAAGTCCATATCTGTCTCTTTTATTTACGCATATTGCCAAATCTTTGAAGATTTGACTCTATTTTGAAGATTGGTATTAACCAAGAACAATTTTGATGTCAGTGTAACAGGTCCAAGCTACTTAATCTTCCTTCTGTAATTCTGATATATGAAAAAGTTTCAGATGAAGTCTTATGTGTAGCCTTCAATTACACAGTCACACAAAAATAGTACAGAATGCAGTGACACAAGTCTTTGAAGCTTTTATTATAACCGTTAAAATTAATAAATTTACATTGATATTTTTTTTCCTGTGGATTCAGAAAATAGGTCCAGAAGCAAAAAATTAAGGAACTGAGAAAAAAGTTATGAAGGGAGTAAATGGACTTCACATTTCTTGTTGTTAATGCATTAACCTCTGGATGGACACAGTTTGCTATTTGTATTTACAATTAGGGTAAAGGGGTAAGAAAAGGATCTAAGGAGACAGGTGACTTTTACTGCATATTGTGCTGCCCTGTTAAGACAGGAACAAAAGTGGAATATGGCTCAAGTAAACTGCAAATTTAAGCCGTCACTTTAAATGCCGCAGAATAAACTGGATCTTTTCACATCCCACAATGGGAGATGTTTTTCTTGATCCACATCTCTGATCGAGTTTCAGAGACCTGCTGTGAGAAATCACGAGCAGAAAACAGATACTACTCAGAAAGCAAAAATTAAAAATATCAGGCACTGCCTGCCAGCCGTTACTTGTCCTGTAGAGAACATAAATTTCTCTGGCAAGAAGTAATTTTTTTGTCAAATTTTTTTTGTCAGCACTGCTCACCAGTCAAAGTGTTTAGCTCCTTGCCTATTTTGATGTAGATTTTCATGTTGTTGTCACCCCTGGTAACCACAGAATCACAGAACAGTTTGGGCTGGAAGGGACTTTAAAGATCATCTAGTTCCAACCCCCCTGCCATGGGCAGGGACACCTCCCACTGGACTAGGATGCTCCAAGGCCCCATCCAACCTGGCCTTGAACCCCTCCAGGGATGGGGCAGCCACAGCTTCCCTGGGCAATGTGTTCCCTTGACTCACCACTCTCATCGTGTAGAATTTCCTTCTAATGTCTAGTCTAAATCTTCCCCTCTCCAATTTGTACCCATAATATACCAGTGTTCCTGTCCTGTGGGTGTGAGCATCAGACCATTGGTTCATTGTAGGCCACCTAGAACAAGTCTGTTTTAATTTGATTTCTGAAACACTGTGCAGCCTACATAGTTATCAATCAAGACACTTCATGGGCTTGTGATCTTCCTTTATTCAAGGGTTCTCACAAAGGTTTTTTTCAGTGATTAATAAGGTATGTGTGTGCTGTAGCCCTGAGGAGTTTTCTTCCGAAATGTTCGGAAACACAGGTGGTGACAAGGATTTATCTTTTAACACGTGTAGAGCACAGCAGTATGTCAGTAAGTAGGTCAAGGGATACAAGCTGCTGGATGTGACGATCAGCAGTAATCACCACTGGTTCCTTGTATGGGTTGTTCAGTGTGTGCTTGTGCATTTCAATTCCTGCAGAAATTGTTGTTATTCTTGATACATCCGCACGGCTCCAAGCCTTAACCTTTCTGTTGCATGCGCTTTTCTCATGCTGGAGTGAAAGTCAACTCTGATAACGTCTGGTGTGGAAATTAAAGCAATCTGCTCTCTCTGTTCCCATTCAAGGGTAAAGGATGGGAGAGACTGATAGACCCTCTATAATTCAGATCTTTTAGGAGATCATCCTTTCTTCCACTTGTAGAGTGGACAGTACGATTTGTGTGGGAATATCTAATGGGATTTCTATATCTTCCTTTTAATATCTTTTTTTTTTTCTTCTTGTGAATGCCATTCTACACTTCTGTCTGTTTTAAAATGCATTTGACCCTTCCCAAGGAGGCTCTGGTAACTCTCTTTGGTCATCATCCGTGAAGGCAGACATGTGAAATTTAAGTCTCTATTCTGGAAAAGTAAATGGTATCAGGGCATACCTTCAGCTACTGAAACTTTCTCATTTAAATTTTTAGATTATTCAAATGGTTCAACTGTTAAATGGTTAAATTATTTAAAGGGTTTTGTCATGAGCCAGCTAACACTCTCCAAATGTGCCTCAAACACAGTTCTGGTATTAACTCAGTCTGGAGACTCTTTCCAAAAGTATTTCAGATGTGGTCATCCTGTGTTGGAGGCTAAGATAAAATTCAGTACCAAAGGTTAAGAAATTGTGTCTCCTGTAATCCCCAAACCCAACACATTTTCAAAATTATCTTGACTGTTACAGTGACTAAAGGTGTAATTCTATTTTCCTTACTAAGATTTTGAAAAAGTACTTCTATCTAACTATATTTTTCCTCCGAATTCTGCAATTAAGCCCACATCTAGAACACTTACTTGTTATTACAAATAAGCATATTCATTTAAAAATGGAAGACACTGTGGCAACAGCTAGTAATGCAAGTTCTGCTCCCATTAAGATTAGTACTTGGAAAGACAAATATAAAAGATGCAACATAAAAAGGGACATAAACATGGTAGAATATATTTTAATAAATTGAGAAGGGTTATTCCTCAGAGTTTTCTTTCAGCACTTGCTCAGTTGTGGTGACAAAATTATATTGCAAGTTTAATGACAACGTAATCAGTACTATGAAATTATGGGATATAGCCGTGACTACTTGTTACTTTTGAGGAAGGGTTTTATCGTGGGATCTGATACTGCAAGTGAAATTATTTTTTGGAGTTACTTGGTGTAGTTATTGGATCATTTCCAGGAACATGTAATTAATCCGCAATACGTCATCTTTAATAGATAAGGTTTTGTGTTATTTTACTTACCAGAGTTCGAGTCCTGTATCCTTGGAATGAAAGGATGATTCGCCTGTGTCCTCAGTGTCATTGGATCAGACCATGATATGAAAGCTCTTTTTCTAAAACTACCTTTTTTAAATAAATATATTTGTTCCAAGCTAATTTCAGTGGTTCATGGTAGCAAAATAAAAGCAATGTAAAATAAAATTTAAAAGTAAATGTAAAATAAAATATAAAAATAAATCCCAAAGCTTGGCACTTTTACACATACTGATTTTGAATTGTTAGGTTTTCATTTTATCTTTTTTCCTGATGTCATTACATTTATAAACACTACCTCATGGGACAGAACTCATGTCTTCTCTGAAGAAGCGACAAAGGAACATTGTCATATATTGAAATCAGATGAGTCTGGCTCAGGACAACAGTTTTACTCATTCTTTTGCTACTGGATGCCTTCGGTAGCTCATTCATGTCAGGCTTCCATTTAACCCTCTGCAGAACTGGTGTTGTGGATTCATGTTTCACAGAGGTATGGTCTGATCTAGACATCTGCACAGCCTTTGGCAAAGTCCTCCACAACATCCTTCTTTCTAAACTAAAGAGATATGGATTTGATGCGTGGACGGTACGGTGGATAAGCAATTGGTTGGATGGTCGTATTCAAAGAGTAGTGGTCAATGGCTCAAAGTCCAGATTTTGACTAGAGGTGTCCCTCAGGGGTCTGTACTGGGACCAGTGCAGTTTGATATCTTCATCAATGATATTGACAGCGAAACTGAGTGCACCCTCAGACAGTTTGCAGATGACACCAAGCTGAGTGATGTAGTTGCCACACCAGAAAGATGGGATGGCATCCAGAGGGACCTGGACAGGCTGGAGAAGTGGGGCTATGAGAACCGCCAGAGGTTCAACAAGGCCAAGTGCAAGGTCCTACACCTGGGTCAGGGCAATCCTCGATTTCAGTACAGGATGGGGGACGATGCGATTGAGAGCAGCCCTGCAGAGAAAGACTTCGGGGTGCTGGTCAATGAGAAGCTCGACAGGGTACCCTTGCAGCCCAGAAGGCCAAACGTGCCCTGGGCTGCATCAAAAGAAATGTAGCCAGGTCAAGGGAAGTGATTCTGCCCCTCTGTTCCTCTCTGGTGAGACCTCATCTGGAGTCCTGTGTCCAGTTCTGGAATCCTCAACGTAAGGAGTTGGAGCTGTTGAAACAGGTCCAGAGGAGGCTACAAAGATGATCAGAGGGCTGGAGCACCTCCCATATGAGGGCAGGCTGAGAGCTGGTCTTCAGCCTGGTGAAAAGAAGGCTCTGAGGAGACCTTAAAGCGACCTTCCAGTGACTGAAGGGGATACAGGAAAGCTGGAGAGGGACTATGCCGAAAGTCTTGTGGTGACAAGACAAGGGGCAATGAGTATAAACTGGAGAGGGGCAGATTTAAACTAGACATAAGGAAGAATTTCTTCATCAATAGCATGGTGAGGCCCTGGCCCAGGTTTCCCAGGGAAGCTGTGGCTGCTCCATCCCTGGAGGTTTTTAAGGCCAGGTTGGATGGGGCCTTGGGCAGCCTGGTCCAGTGGGAGTTGTCCCTGTCCATGGCAGGGGAATTGGAACTGGATGATCTCTACGGTCCCTTCCAACTCAAACTATTCTATGATTCTATGATTTTTACAGAAGGGTTATTCTCTTGGGACCTTTCAGTAAGTAGTCAGGCTGTGGGACTATTCAGACACTTAATAATACTCCACAGCTTATTTTTCAGGCCCCACATCTTCACCTTTTGTGCATAGAATAGTTAGAGTTGGAAGGGACCTTAAAGATCATTTAGTTCCAACTCCCTTACGATGGGCAGGGAAGCCAGCTGCTTCGTGACTTCACATTTATCTTATTATCTTTGTATTTTAACAACTTAGCCATCAAACATACATACCTCATTGCCATTTTATCTTTGGAGACAACACAGGACCCTTACGCCTTGGAATTAAAATCTTCTTGAGTAAATATAGAGAATTATTTTCCCAGGCTCATCAGAAAATCTGTAAAACAGAGTCTCCTCCAAGACATCCATAATATAGCAATGCAAACTTCTGGGGGACTGAGAGTAGGACCTCTGCATTTGGCAGGAAAAGTAGCCATCACAGGATAAAACTTGCAAAATGCATAGAAGATAGTGTCCTATATCTGGTCCCATGATTCCAGTTCAGTAGTGGAGAACTTCTCCTGTCATTTCTCTGCAGGGTGCATGAGTGTTAAGCATTTATCTCAGGAGTCAGCTGTATTACTTTTGTTAGGTACAGAAGAGATATGGCCTGAGGCAAAAGTCTGGTTGTGCACATTGTAATGGTGGGTGGATACCTTTATTCTTGTATTTTGTTCCACAGTTTCTCTTCTTGGTTTCGCTGAAAATGTCAGTGTTGTTGGAAGAGCAGACTCGTGATGCTTCTTTGGGTTTCAGCGCTGCCTTACTTAGTTGCAACATATGTGCCCTCAAACTGGGACAGCTACCAGTCCTTGCCTCTTCTTTCTATCCTTATGGAAGGTGCTGGTACAGAGAAAGACTGAAACAGCTACTCACAAACTCAAACTCCTGGGAAACTCCCTGAATTCCATTGAACTTTTGAATTCATGTAATTTGTTTAGGACAGATATTATGAGGTCCACCTGAACCATTGCATTGTTTCAGGGAATAAGACGCATTGAAACCAGTCAGTGATATATGTTCATTTTCTATTCTAAGTGCTCTGCTGGGAGCAGGACAGGGTACAAGCCCCTCTGGAAAATCTACATTTCTCAGAATGGCATTAGTCATGAAATATTAATCTCCAGATGTTATAAGCTGCTCAGATGCAGCTCTAATTCCGTGCCTTATGTAGAACCACACCATAGTTTAGGTTGGAAGGGACCTTAAAGACCATCTAATTCCACCCACTGCAATGTGCAGGGACACCTCCCACTGGATCAGGGACCCAAGCCCCATCCAACCTGGCCTTGAACCCCTCCAGGGATGAGGCAGCCACAGCTTCCCTGGGAAACCTGGGCCAGGGCATATATATATGTATAGAATGAACACTTTGAAGCTGAAAAGCCAGCACTCATAACCATTAACTACAGTCCTGTCAACTTCTTAATGAAATGTGGAGGGGTGGGGTTGAAAGGGAATCATTGTTTTTAATGAATAGATGTATATTGTGTGTCAGGAAGGCATTATAAGCAAGCGATGAATAATTGGCATAATTTGCAACTTTTATAACAAGGGAACTTCTGGACATTAGTGTAAGTGAGATAATTTGTCACTGCAGTGTCTATCCCATATAAACATTGCCGTTAATAGCGCTGCTGCTGCTTGGCTGAAGGAAATAAGCTTTTCAATAAGTTCAAACATAAACATCCTTGATGAAAACTCCAACACAGAAATCATGATTTTATCCTTTAAATGTTAGATTTCTTTTAATGACATTTCTAGTTCTTTATAACTGTGCTGGTCCTGGCATTATATATACTTAATCATGCAAGAAGTCTACCCTGCTGTCCAGATAGGTGCAGAACTCAGGTGAATATTACTAGGATAATAATGAAAATGGGCCTCAAAATCAAAAACTGAAATCAGCATTCGTATTTGAAGGGTCTAATGTGTACTTCCACTTCCTTTCACTAATATGTTCACTAATATATTTTTGATTAGCAAAAGAAGATGTCCAGAAAAAGAAACAAGTCTTCCATTTCTACAGGGTTGTCTGTTGTCTGCAGGTCATTTCTCTGTCAGCCGTTTAATTGTTAATTGCATCTTCCAACTCAGGAAAAAAATCTTGCCATAATAAACTGAGAAAGAAAATATGCATATGAAAGCATTTAGGTTTCTGAAATGTGCCCTCCTTTCAGTGGTCCTAGCTATATAAAATTCTTTGAACCGTGCTTTTCACTACTGCAAATAAACTAAATCAGAGGAGAAGCAGAACAAAACTGCTCTCAGAGACAACAGTGTAAATTCAGGGTGAAATGTATTGATAATGGCATTGCTGTAGATTTATTTCTACTCACTACAAGTGGAATACAGCTATCTGTTATGGTCAGATCCTGTTCCCGTTTTGATAGCGGCAAAGCTGCTTTGACACCAACTGAAATAGGTTGTTCTTTTAAAAGCCTGGGTAGCACTATACAGCTGCTTCTGTTTAGTCCCCTGTGCTAATACAGCATCAGACCCATTTATATAGTGAAAAGACAAGCTTACAGGAGAACGGGTGCCAAAGAAAGACAAATGACACCCTGACATGATCTGAAAATGCATGAACTTCTCAATAGCTTTTAAATTGGTACAGAGAGTATGAAACTTCTGTTATCTCGCTTCAATTTACTTTATTTCCTGGAGTTGGGTCACTGAGTGAAAGGCATGGATAAGAAGTACGCTATCATTCTGTGGAGCACTTCTTAAAGCATTTTTTTTTAAGGTATCATAAAATTAGACTCATTAGGAACTGTGTAGTCTGTTGTGCTTGTTACTATACCATACCCTTAATGTATCTATGTACTGAATTAAAGAGAAGGAAAAACATCTGTCTTGTGTTTTCCCCTTTTGTCTTCTCCTTGGGGGAAGATGAGCAAATCGGTGTGTTTCAGTTCAAAAGATATACAGAGAAATACGAGGATTGAGCTAGAAGAGTCGGAGAAGCCGAGCACAGGGTGCATCTTGAGGGGAGTCACAGAATCACAAGGTTGGAAAAGACCCACTGGATCATCCAGTCCAACCATTCCAAGGCCGTATCTGGTAGTCTTTAATTTCCATGGACACCGTTCTGCAATATTAGGCCAAGCCCATAGAAGTCTGCAACAGAAGCATTTTAATACAGAATATTTCCTAGTGTCAAAGGAACATGATGGCTTTGTGCTGTCTTTCTCACTGTATTAAATTGGGGTTTTGGTCCCCTAAGTGTGGGGAACAACAGAGATCTTGACAGCAAGGATTATGACAACTTGAAACTTTATTTTTGGGTGCGCTGGGCTAGGAGCTGGGATTTTTTCAGGGGGCCATGGGCAATGAAGATTTATGCCTCCAATTTTGTGCTGGTTGGAGTCTGGTATGTGCCAAGGACCACAAGCCTGGGTGGGCAGCTTTACTTTTGTTCAGTTGAACACTTATAAAAGTGAAATGATGAAGGCTTGTTGGCTGGTGGAAATAACAGCATCTGGGAGTTTTGAAAAGATTACACATCAAAGGTCCCCTAGAATTTACCATCATGAGACACTGAGAAATAATCATAGAGTATAGAATGACCTGACAATCTGTAGTGACTTACCACTGCAAATGATGATAAGTGTGTCCTCTGACTCAAGCCATTTTCTCTGCCATCAACATATTTCAAATTTTGTTTTTGTTTATCTTCAATTGGTATCCTTAGTCAGACAATCGTCTCCAAGTGATTTGCTGATAGCTACATCTTCTGTGGTGAAAGATAAGTTGTGATAATAAACAAGGGTACCATCAATAAATGTTGCTCCATGACCTGAGTTTGAAGGAGATGTTTCTTAGTTTTCTTTATTGAGCTGATGACCTACAGATTTCTCTTTAATTTTCTTCCATAAAACCACAACAGGGGGCATAGAATCATAGGATGGTTTGGGTTGGAAGGCATCTTAAAGATCCTCCAGTTCCAACGCCCCTGCCCTGGACACGGACATCTCCCACTGGATGAGGCTGCCCAGACAAGGACTAGGTGGGGATATAATTCCTCAGCACATACAGACATGTGGAAATATGTGCATGTGGTAAGAAACCCCAGAGAGCATTTCATTTCTTAAAGGTTACACACATGATCCTTTTTAGATACCTTGAGGCATTTCATTGATTGGAATTGGTTTTGCTCACTTGGGGTCAGAGTTATATTTTTTACTTAGGCTCCTGTGAATATATCTGAGAGATGCGATAAAATTATAGGAAGGTTAGTCAAGATGTAATCCCTGTTTTTTAACATATAGTAAAGGAGGAAAGTAATGTTCAATGGTTTTATATGTACAGAATCAACTTCTGATAAGACTCAGTATTCAGTTGCTAAAGTACTAGGAGCACATTAAAGAATTTTTGCTTGTCAGTATTAAATACAGCTCCATTTTATATTGCAGAGAGGGCAAGACAAGCTGTAAATAATTTCTACATTGTAATGAAAGTAATCTCTTTAAAATATTAAAGTAACCACTATAATTTAATGAAGCATATTCCTTTACATAAAGTAGAAATTTAATTATATTTCTTTCAATGCAAAGGTAAATAAAAACTGTTGGAATAACTTTCCAAATTCTTTAAAAATAAATAAAGTAACATTGTTTTTCCACTTTATATAATTGGGGTAGATTTGGCTGCATGGTTGGCAAATGAAGGGAGTAGAAATGTATATAATTCTGACTACTTTGTCTGTATTTAATAACTAGATATTGACTTGTTAGGAGACCAGGAGAAAGATTTATTGCTTGAAGTAAGAGATTACTGTGGAGGGAGGCAAAGCCTTTGTAAATATTAGACTGTTATGGTCAATATATCTCTGTAAGAGTGGCCAATACTTCAAGTTATAAATTAGTTCAACAAACCACGTCTGGAATAAGATTAATAATAAAACTGTAAACCAAACTAACTGAGAGATTGTTGAATGTTCACACTTATAGTCCTATCCTATGATGCTAATGTGAGGAGATCCTCTGCATCATCTTTTTTTAGCTGTGGATAGGACTCTTCTCATATCGTAGTGACTGAACGAATTAACCACTGAGATAGCAGAATCTTAAACAAGGGCATCAATGAACTGGAGGTATAAAGAATTCTAGTATCAATTAGCCATGAGTATAAGGATGTCTGCTCAAATAGCTTCACTAAATGATTTGTCTCAACTTATACTGGGAAGGATGAATGACCATATTTACACCCCATCAAGGGTCACCCTAGATTACCCCTGAATTCCTTTACTGCTTCCTCAATTCCATGACATTTTTCAGATATTTTAGCCAGAGATGTTACCAACATTTGACTTAAACTGACCTAAGTAGAACTTAAGCCACCTATCTATGGTTTCTAAGTCATGATTTCTGCTTGTAGTATGAGCTGAATTTTCAAGTATTTCTCTCAGGGATGTTGTTGATCGTAGTTTGTCTTCTAAAACTTTGATGCGTTTGACTTTCAACTATTCTATATATCCAGGGCAAACTGAAAATGTTGACTCTTCCTTCAGCAGCAAAATATTTTTTCTTTCCCCTTCTTCCCATCCCCAGGGACAGACCTCCTGTATTTTTATTGTAGATCTTAGTGACTTAACTGCACTTGTCCAAAAGAATTATAATCTAGCCACGGATGCCTGTGCCCATACTAGCATAAAGTAAGTGGAAATGCATTTAACTGCCATATTGTCAGAAATTAAAATGTCAGAATCTGAAGTGGTTCATTTCAGGCCCACAATGAAAATATAAATCTTCTTGTTTTGGACGTAATACACATTTCATATCTGGATTTTCAAAATAATATTTTGTTTGCTGAAAATTTAATATTTTCTCACTTTTTTACTATTGGAAAATGAAAGGAGGAAAACATGACAGATAAAGCAACCAAAACAAAAGACCAAGAGCTGTTGTTGGCCAGAACAGTCCATTTTTTCAGCCTGCTGTGGGTATTTGTGTTGTATGATTAAGTTTATAACTGTTACATCAGACAACTGTTACCTCAGACAACATATGTGTAATAAAATCAAGTTACATTAAATTCACCATTCACAAATTAAAATAATAAACTTCCAGGAACTTATTTGGAACAGAATAACTTATTTGGAACAGGATATGCTAAAATCAAGTGTGTATGGGGTTTTTTTTCAACAAGAAATTTCAATAATTGATAACAATTGAAGGGCAGATAATCTTTCATATATTACATACTATTTTCAAAGATGTTAATAAACACATTAGAAGAATTCATTGGGAGCTAAATATTTTTCTGGTTCCAGTGAACTTTGAAAATGTCTTTATTCTCCTTTGAACCTCACTGGTTTGAAATGGGAATGTGTTTGGAACCTTGCTGTGAATCACATACATTTTCATGAGCTTCAGCTTTTCTCCTTCCTTCTGCAAGGTTGTTTCAAACAATGAAAAAAACTGATTTCTTTAAATGCTGAAAGGTTGAACTGACAGAACTCTTTGAAAACTTGCATGCATATGAATAAACTTTGCATACAAAGTAACTGCAGAATATTCATATGGGTCACCTAAAACAGTGTTGTGTTGTTTATGCGGCAAGCATTATATCATTACAGAACAAACACTGAAAATTATTGGTTTGGCCTTCCAAACCAAAGTTCAGGATAAATAATAATTTATTTTCTTCTCTACAGTTCATTTTTGGTTTTTTTTCTAAAGAAAAACTCATTTTAGGCACAGAATCTGATTTTCAGCAACGTGAAGTTTTCAACCAATTTTCCAGCTGGCTTATCTGATTCAGAGGAAGGTCAAGTGATTAGCCCAAGGTCACAGACTGAGTCATTGACTCAGATTAGAAACTAGGATTCTGCCTGCTGGAGAACTTTATTCAGGGAGATAAAGATTGTAATAAGACAGAGACATATTTCAGCACAGAATAAGATTTTTTTTCCCAGTTAATATAAGGTTCACTATCTACTGCAAAACATTTTTATATATATCCAGGCTCTTCAAGATTCTGGGCATCTATATTTGCTGTGGCTACTGACACCTTCCACAGGTTCTGGTGGCTTCTGCTGAGAGATAATAAAATGCATTTTGAGTGCAGTCAGCTCCGATTTAAATTAAAATTGGTTTCATTTCCTGAGAAAATGTTCACTTCAGCAAAACAATTTTAGGTACCTTATCTCCATTAAAGCCAGTTGCAGACCCAGACTAACTATGCTGATTGACCAGAACAGACAATGACATGAGTTATCTGCCTCTCATGCGTGGAGGCCATGTAGCAGGTAAAGAAATCTGGCTCGAACTGTAGCTTGACCACAGGGAATGGAAATGCAAAATGCATCTCATTTTCCCTTCCCTTCCCTTCCCTTCCCTTCCCTTCCCTTCCCTTCCCTTCCCTTCCCTTCCCTTCCCTTCCCTTCCCTTCCCTTCCCTTCCCTTCCCTTCCCTTCCCTTCCCTTCCCTTCCCTTCCCTTCCCTTCCCTTCCCTTCCCTTCCCTTCCCTTCCCTTCCCTTCCCTTCCCTTCCCTTCCCTTCCCTTCCCTTCCCTTCCCTTCCCTTCCCTTCCCTTCCCTTCCCTTCCCTTCCCTTCCCTTCCCTTCCCTTCCCTTCCCTTCCCTTCCCTTCCCTTCCCTTCCCTTCCCTTCCCTTCCCTTCCCTTCCCTTCCCTTCCCTTCCCTTCCCTTCCCTTCCCTTCCCTTCCCTTCCCTTCCCTTCCCTTCCCTTCCCTTCCCTTCCCTTCCCTTCCCTTCCCTTCCCTAATTGAAGTAATTCACAAGGAATCTTTGCATTTTAACTTGTAAAGGCAGAGCAGAACTGATTTCTGATAAGCATATCAGCTGCAGCCTTTTGATTTAAAAGCCTTATGGAAAACAAAAACCTTATCATTTTCATAAGCTCTTTCTGCAGTGCTCTGTAGTGCAATCTAATATTTCTTTCAATTTGCAAATATATATTTAAAGACCACACTTCATTCATCTGAGGGGGGATTTTATTCATTCATACAAGAACAAATTTCCTGATTTGTATAAAATTATATATATAAAGTACATTCTTATTGATTTATGTGGTTGCTAAAATCAATGAACAGGGATGTACACAAACTCTGGAGAATACTAGTCTAGGTGCAAAACAATCTGGGACCTCAATGTGGTATAGGAGATTCAGCTTTTAATATCTGAAGATCTTCATTCTCATTTAATATTTGGAAGATTAGAAAGAGGGAAGGAATAATCCTTCCACAATATCTTTTTTCCCTCTAAGTTCATGTAAGTAATAGCTATTGGAAAAGTCTTGTTATTTATAATATTTGAGTAATATTGAATGTACGTGCTTTGCATAGAGAATTCAGATGAGATGACTGTTTCCCCATGCTGTCAGTATTACATTACAGTGTGAGGAGTGGTATGGATTGTGGATTTGATATATTCAGCACTAAACAGATGTTTTGCAAAGGCAGTTGAAATATCTAAAAATGCCTAACAAATTTTGCACTGAATATTTTTGTAAAAAATATTTAACTGACCTACAGATTAATGAATTAATCTGGCATCAGACCTGAAGCTGAAGATCTTGTGAGCATATGTTTTATTTTGGACATTACATGCTGTATTTGCAATTGTTCACAGAAATTACCACTTGCTTGTATGAAAGAGGAACTCATGTTTAGCTTTCGAGGTCTATTTGAGGGTTACAAATATTGAGAATATTGTAGGAGGCACATTCGGGTTCGCCGTCTTAGTTCATTTGCCGTTTTTAGAAGGGAGCCAATAATGTTTTGTCTTTGATAACTTTTTTTCTAATTTCTATATAATTAAGGTCTACTTCCCTGAATTTTCCGGTTCTGCACATTGCACAGCACCATCTGTAGGGGAGGTTTATTTTGAGGTACTCAGGAGGCAGAAATGATGTTCTGTATATTTCAATGAACTAGGGAATATTAAGTAGACTCTTTACTTCCATTTTAACCATGGGATGAGTATTTAACTTCCCAGCTTCAATCGCTCTTCTTTCTAAAGTGAGAATAGATCTCTCTATCTACCTTCAGTATGTTTTATCCTCTTAGATTGCAAATTCTTCTCATAGCAAGTGGAATTCTGTCATTTATCAAGGTTTTTTTGTTTTTTGGTTTTTTTTGCTACCCTAACAAAAACATGTTCAAGTATACATTTAAATATATTTGGTTGTGTGTGGTGTCCCTTCAGCCTCCTCTTCTCCAGGCTAAACATCCCCAGCTCTCTCAGCTGCTCCTTTTGTTCTCCAGCCCCTTCACCAGCTTTGTTGCCCTTCTCTGGACTCGCTCCAGAGCCTCAACATCCTTCTTGTGGTGAGGGACCCAGAACTGAACTCAGGATTTGAGGAGCGGTCTCACCAGTCCCCTTACAACCTCTACCTATCTGTCATTCTGTGACATATGTCCTAATAACTGTAATGTTGTTTGCACAAAACAACATTCGTATGGCGCAGAATCAGGATAAAGAGCCGTGCTGCGATACCACAGCAATATTATATTGTCCATTTCATTATGCCCATGTGTCACTATAACAAGGTCAAATACTACAGATACACACTCCTTTTTATTTTTCTTTTTTTTTTTTTTTTTGAAAGTTTAGGTTTAAAAGTTATGATCGTACCAGATAAATCTGGTCATGTGGTCTTGTGATCTTGTGACTTTTGTTGGGAAAAATCTTCCTTACTCTTAATATTCTTGCTCAATGTTTCACCCAGTGCACCTCAAGCCTCAAGCAGAAATCTCAGCACAAAATATAGCATCAGCAAAGCCAGGTAGCTTTTCACTGCATTTTTAATAATACGTATGTAGCTGTTTGCATATCTTAAGACAGTTGCAATGAAAATAGACTTCAAAGAACAAGGATTTCCAACTTCTATTTTTCTTAAGGTTTGCACACTTGGGATCAAACTGCATGTGCTGACTTCAGTGAAATTACCATTTCATCCACTTTTCTCATGATTTCTTGCATGAGGCTAGGATCTGTGTCCCTGCTGTTACGGGGGCGGGGGGGTGGTGGTGTGGAACTAGATGATCTTTAAGGCCTCTTCCAACCCTAACTATTTTATGATTCTAAAATTCTATAATTTCAGTTCTCTGTATTGCTTCAAAATGCCAGCACAAAGGCGTGCAACAATGGGTACAGTTAGTATTTCAGCAAATCCCATGTCCCCAGATCGCTTAGTTGGGTGATTTTTCTAAGACTAAACTCCATTATATCTGCTTTTACTTCAGCCATGTCAGTAACTATTGATTTTGATGGCTGAAGGGATTTCCTAATGGGTAAAAGCAAAATCACCGGGAAGAGCATCAGGCATTAATTCATCACTCAGAGTTTCTGTATTTCCAACTGTTGTTTGTGAGTACTTTATTAACCTACAAGTCCCCCTGAAGGCCACCGTCTCTGCCAGTGTTATGTGTTGGTATTTAGAATCATAGAATAACCATGTTGGAAAAGATCCACTGGATCATCAAGTCCAACCATTCCTATTAATCACTAACCCATGTCCCTCAGCACCTCATACACCCGTCCCTTAAACGCCTCCAGGGAAGGTGACTCAACCCCCTCCCTGGGCAGCCTCTGACAGTGCCCAATAACCCTTTCTGGGAAAAATCTTTTCCTAATGTCCAGTCTGAACCTCCCCTGGCGGAGCTTGAGGCCATTCCTTCTCGTCCTGTCCCCTGTCACTTGGGAGAAGAGCCCAGCTCCCTCCTCTCCACAACCTCCCTTCAGGTACTTGTAGAGAGCAATGAGGTCTCCCCTCAGCCTCCTCTTCTCCAGGCTGAACACCCGCAGCTCTCTCAGCCGTTCCTCTTGTTCTCCAGCCCCTTCACCAGCTTCGTTGCTCTTCTCTGGACTCGCTCCAGAGCCTCAACATCCTTCTTGTGGTGAGGGGCCCAGAACTGAACACAGGATTCGAGGAGCGGTCTCACCAGTGCAGAGTGCAGAGGGAGAATAACCTGCTGGTCTCTCCGTGTCTGATACAGGCCAAGATGCCATTGGCCTTCTTGGCCACCTGGGCCACTGCTGGCTCATGTTCAGTCGCTGTTAACCAACACCCCCAGGTCCTTCTCCTCCTGGCAGCTTTCCAGCCAGGTTTCTCCTAGTCTGTAGCTGCTCAGGGTTGTTGTGCCCCAAGTGCAGGACCCGGCATTTGGCCTTGTTAAACCTCCTGCCGTTGGTCTCAGCCCAGCAGTCCAGCCTGTTCAGATCCCTTTGGAGCCTCCCGACCCTCCAGCGGATCCACACTCCCACCCAGCTTAGTGTCATCTACAAACTTGCTAAGGGAGCACTCGATGCCTTCATCCAGGTCGTTGATAAAGACATTGAACAGGGCTGGACCCAGCACTGAGCCCTGGGGACACCACTTGTCACTGTCTTCTTACTGGATTTAACTCCATTTCCCACCACTCTCTGGGTCCTTCATCCAACCAGTTTTCCACCCAGGAGAGTGTGCGCCCGTCCAGGCCAGAGGTGACAGTTTCCGAAGCAGAATGCTGGGAGAAACTGTCAAAGGCTTTACTGAGGTCCAGGAAGATACATCCACAGCCTTTCCCTCATCCAGTCACTTTGTCATAGAAGGCGATCAGGTTAGTCTGGCAAGACCTGCCTTTCATGAACCCGTGTTGACTGGGCCTGATCCCCCGGTTCTCTTGCAAGTGCTTCATGATCGCACTCAAGATCACCCGCTCCATGACTTTCCCTGGCACTGAGTTCAGACTGACAGGCCTGTAGTTCCCTGGATCCTCCCTGCGACCCTTCTTGTAGATGGGCACAACATCAGCCTCCAGTCCAGTGGAACTTCCCCAGTCTTCCAGGACTGTTGGAAGATGATGGAAAGGGGTTTGGCCAGCACACCCACCAGCTCCTTCAATACCCTCGGGTGAATCCCATCCGGCCCCATGGACTTGTGGGTGTCTAGTTGGGCTAGCAAGGCTCTGACCACCTCCTCTTGGACCATGGGAGCCTCATTTTGCTCCTCTAGCTCTTGGGTTTGTGCACAGAGGGAACAACTTTCTTTACAATTAAAGACTGAGGCAAAGAAGGCATTAAGTACCTCAGCCTTTTCCTCGTCCCCTGTCACTGTTGTTCCTTCTGCGTCCAATAGGGACTGTATGGTCTCCCGAGTCCTCCTTTTATTATTTATATATTTATAGAAAGTTTTTTTTATTATCTTTCACTGACTTTGCCAATCTGAATTTGATGCATTTTGACTAATTTTTAGGCCAGTGTCTATAAAGAACCTTATCCTGGCTGCGTCTTTTATTATAGAGTAGAAATTCCAGTTATAGGAAGAACTCTGTACCCACTGTGAGGGCAGCACACTGCTCTTTTGTATTGCAACTATTTAAGATAATCAAAATGAAAATCAGAAAAAAATATGCAAAAATTATGCTTATGATGTCACCTCCCTGGTCACTCTGTATCTGCTCTAAGGAATGATGATCAGTGCAGCTGGCTGGCTTTTGGCAGTGGAATTCCCTAGAGAAGGGAAAGGCTACACAGAGCTTTGCTTGTCACCTTGGTGGCAAAAAAATAAATATTCCTTTAATTGACTTTCACACTGCGTTGAACTTGCTATGGTGGAAAAGCCAAATGTGTAGAAACATCTTTGCTGACAGATGTGAACATTTGTCGGCCTGTTATTCGTGTTTGTGCTGATGTTGTGGCAGCAGGAGAAACTCCTCCTGTAGGCATTTGAATTGTTGCACAATCCTGCTCCTGGTACTCTACACTTTCAGTGAATTGAAAGCAGAAGTGGTAAAATAAAAAAGAACACATTATTTATGGCTTTAAAAATATTAAGCTTACACAGAGTCAAAAATATTGAACCAGACTTTTGACCAGGTTGATGTTTTTCATTAAAATGTTGTGCTTTTTAAGTTCCTGTAGCAAAATTAATAGCTTTTCCTCTCTCTCTCCTCAAAAAAAAAAAAATCTGATTTATTTCCAAATGCAAATGCTTACAAAAAAATTATAATGAGCATCTGGTTTTAATACAGAGGTCAACAAGTCAATGTAAGGAGTTGCTTTCCCTCTTTCACAGCTGAACGCCATGGAAGACAATACCACAACTACTTTGAGCTGCAACTCCAGCTACTATGAAAAAGTCGTATTTAGATGTAATCAGGCTGTTGCTCTTTGTAGTAAATTTTGCTTCGTCTTCATCATAGATGTTGCCATTACTAGATAGCCAAAATATAAGTGCTCACAGGGTATGATGGAGAGCAGCTTTGGTTTCTAATCCATTCTTACAAGTCAGCCTTCTGTGTTGGCTGTTCAATTTTGAATAGCATGCATCTTTGTGAACACTGGAAAATGCAAAACTGCACCCTATTTATATAAATAACTTCATGCTCTGGTGTTCTGGCTGGAGATCCTCCCATACGAGGACAGGCTGAGAGAGTTGGGGTTGTTCAGCCTGGAGAAGAGACGGCTCAGAGGAAACCTTGTAGTGACCTTCCACAACCTGAAGGGTCAACAAGAAAGCTGAGGAGACTGCTTACAAAGGCTTGGAGTGGTAGGACGAGGGGGAATGGCCTTAAATTGGAGAGTGGCAGATTTAGACTAGATATAAGGATAGTTTGAGGCTGGAAGGGTCTTTAAAGATCATCCAGTTGAACTCCCTCTGCCATGGGCACAGACACCTCCCACTGGATCAGGTGCCCAAGCCCCATCCAGCCTGGCCTTGAACCCCTCCGGGGATGGGGCAGCCACAGCTTCCCTGGGCAACCTGGGCCAGCGCCTCACCACTGTCATCATGAAGAAATTCCTCCTTATATCTAGTCTAAATCTGCCCCTCTCCTGTTTATAGCCAGAATGGCCATTCTTCACCAATTATTTTGAGTTTAATCTAAGGTCATTGTCACCAGCCACTATCCCCAAAATAATTAAAGAAACAGAAAATCTAAAAATCCAAATCCCAAACCAACCAACCAATCAAATAAAAAACCCCCACAGGGAAGATCCCTGGAGCAGGCACATCATCCCAGGAACAACATTAGGGCAGTTTCTGTGGCTGTGCTGTAAGCTTTGCTCTTCATTCAGGCTGAGTAACTGACACTGCACAGCATTTGCACCTCTGATCTTACACTGGAGATGTTTTCACTGCTCTCCGTTACATGTGAAGACAACTGCGGACAGCACGAAGAGGTGTGCTACCTGCATAGAGGTAAAAGGCACATTGTGTGACATTTTTAGCTGTTAAGTGAGTTTGATTATTTTGTATACAAGATGAGTTTTTAGAAGTGTTTGGCAACCGGTTCCTCATATGAAATCACATTTTCAGAACAGGCAGTTTCTAGATAGACTTCTCCTAATCTGTAGCTGCTCAGGGTTGTTGTGCCCCAAGTGCAGGACCCGGCATTTGGCCTTGTTAAACCTCCTGCCCTTGGTCTCAGCCCAGCAGCCCAGCCTGTTCAGATCCCTTTGGAGCCTCCCGACCCTCCAGCGGATCCACACTTCCACCCAGCTTGGTGTCATCTGCAAACTTGCTAAGGGAGCACTCGATGCCTTCATCCAGGTCATTGATAAGGACATTGAACAGGACTGGACCCAGCACTGAGCCCTGGGGACACCATTTGTCACTGTCCTCTTGCTGGATTTAACTCCATTTCCCACCACTCTCTGGGCCCGGCCATCCAACCAGTTTTCCACCCACTAGTTTTCCATGGTGTATCTGATGGTAAATGTCTGCATTAAGTAGCATTCTTGAGGAGGATGCTGGCTTTTATGGGGGATTGTCATCCCCTCTGAAAGCCTTAGTTTAAATGATGAATGACTAGCTATGCTACAGAGAGGCTAATAAAGTACTGTCATATTCTCTCCATTTCAAATGATGTCACAGCTGCTGTATCTGCCTTGAATTTCTACACCCTGTAAAATGGATTTCTGAGATTCAAAGGTCTCACTTGTATGACAGATAATAAGATAGTGTCTGAGTTGGAAAACAACTTACCCATGTCCTTTTCTTTCTGATTCAATTTTGGATATTTTGAGGTTGACTTGCATTTTTTTGTAGTGGATTATGAATATTTTATTTGATTTTGGGTGATTATTGAATTCTCTGCAGGAAGAAAGTTCTGAGATGCAAATGAAAAATTTCTCTGCTAAGAGGCTATTGCACACACTGCTGTATTAAGCAACAGTTATCCTTTGAAACCAGATGTCAGGTGTTCAGTTCAGGTTAGCTGACCCTGCAGGATGGCACAAAGAGTTTTGAGTTTGTCTTTTGTACCAGAATTGCCTCTCTGTTCCACTCTTGTGAGACTTTGTCTACAGTATTGTGTCCAGTTCCAGAATCCTCAACGTAAGAAGGAACTGGAGCTGTTGGAACGGGTCCAGAGATGATCTGAGGGCTGGAGCACCTTCCCTATGAGGGCAGGCTGAGAGAGTCAGGGTTGTTCAGCCTGGAGAAGAGAAGGCTCCGAGGAGATCGTATAGTGAACTTCCAGCACCTGAAGGGGCTACAGGAAAGCTGGGGAGGGACTGTTCACAAAGGCTTGTGGTGATAGGACGAGGGGCAATGGGTATAAACTGGAGAGGGGCAGAGTTAGGCTAGAGATAAGGAAGCATTTCTTCACACTGAGGGTGGGGAGGCCCTGGAACAGGCTTCCCAGGGAAGCTGTGGCTGCCCCATCCCTGGAGGGGTTCAAGGCCAGGCTGGATGGGGCCTTAGGCACCTGATCCAGTGGGAGGTGTCCCTACCCATGGCAGGGGGGTTGGAACTGGATGGACTTTAATGTCCCTTCCAACCCAAACTATTCTATGATTCTGTGATTCTAGTTGCATCCTTTGTGGGTGGTTGTTTTCACAGAACAAGTGAAGAGAACTTAATGAGGTACCATATGTAAAGTCTGGAGTCAGATTAAAAACTAATAATTAAACTATCCCCCTTCCCTATGAAAACAGATTGTGATGTGTTCGTGGAAGGAAGCTGAATCCAAGATGACTTATTTTGACAGTCTTTTGGGACAGTCATTCATACTTGAGCAGTATCATATTTAAAAACTGCAGCTTTATTCCCATAAAATACAAGTTTCAAGGTATACCTAATGCATGTTTCTATAATTATTCTGTACAAGCACTCAATATATGACAGGTTTTGATATCCTTTTAGTTATATATTGGTTTCAGGTCTAAAAAAAAGCTAACTCTCTTTTCCCAGGTAACTCCCGATCCACTGAATCCAGGTGAGAGTGTTCTGCAAAGTATTTCTTGCCAAATAAATATCATTTCTTCATGTCATATACCAGAAAATGACATTCAAAACCATCATAAACCACAATTTTATAACAAAACTTTTGACAAAGTACAATATGTGGCAACTTGCAGGTATGGTTTTGACAGAAAGTATCAGGAATTACGTGCTCAGCTGTTAAATAGTGACTTTCTGCCTATTCTGAATGGTGATGAAAATTTACCTTCATTTTTTTTTTTGTTTACCACTCTTGATGCTTGAATATTTGTCACTTGAGGGCAGGATCCTATTAGTTCACCACAACAGAAGACATAAAGATATCTCAACAGATAATTTGGTGAACATAGATATCAGGAAAAACAGGGAAGACTTTGACTAATAGACTCCGTGAGCACAACTCATCAAAAACCCATTGATTGTGAGTAATAATTACATTGTGTATGTGTTGGCCTCATATATCTACTTGTCTGTAATAGAATCCTAGAATGGCTTGAGTTGGGAGGGACCTCAAAGCCCATCCAGTTCCAATCCCGCTGCCATGGGCAGGGACACCTCCCACTGGACCAGGGTGCTCAAATCCCCATCCAACCTGGCCTTGAACCCCGCTGGGGATGGGGCAGCCACAGCTTCCCTGGGCAACCTGTTCAAGGGCATCATCATCGTCATTGTGAAGAATTTCCTCCTTATGTCCAGTCTAAATCTGCCCCTCTCCAAATTATAGACCCCCCCACCTCGTCCTATCACTCCAAGCCTTTGTAAACAGCACCTCCTCAGCTTTCTTGTAGCCCCTTCAGGTACTGGAAGGTCACCTTAAGGTCTCCTTGGAGCGTTGTCTTCTCTGGGCTGAACAATCCCAACTCTCTCATCCAGTTGTCATGTGGGAGATGCTCCAGCCCTCTGATCACCTTTGTAGGCCTCTGTTGTTTAAGTAGGAGACCAATCACAAGTTTTAACAACCTATATAACCCATACAACAAGAGCAATTCTTGTTTAGTGCCCATTTCACACTCTAACAAAGGGTATATACGTTTAATTTTTTTTTTTTTTTTTACAATAGCATTGTGTGCTGATAGGATCATGATCTGAATCTGAACCACAATAGCAGTTATTCCTCTAAATCAACAGTCTGTGATGAAGTGAGGTCCCTGAGTAACTTATCCAGTAGTCAAGACTGACACCTTCACAAGCAGAGTTATCTTAAGGGAGGTGCGCTGGGTGCAAATGTGGATGGATACAGAAAACTGAAATTGTACATATGGACTGTGGAGTGTCTGTACACGTGGTTAGAAATCTGATTTATCAGCAGTGCTACATACTCAGAACAGTTACACTGCACATATTGAGTAAGTCAAACATGTTGGGCTTCCACAGTGCCCTTTGCACTTAGAAAACATCTATTTTCAATTACAAGTGTGTGACTTAGCAAGATGTTATTAATTGCTAAGTGCTTAGACTTCTTTTCTTATGAAGCAGAAGCTTTGTGCATGAAACTTCACCCATGTGCAGGTATTCTACTTCTGGAGGCTTTTACGGAAATTAATGGAGTGTGGTATCTAAGTTGGTTTTAGACTAAAGACATAATTGCTTTATCCTCTGATTCCTGTTAAATATAAACGCTCCTCTCTGTATTGTTTTTAATCCATTCTTGTAAGCTTTATTTACTTGAGCAATTTTTCACAGCTACAGGTATATATGCGCTTAAGTAATTTCAAGGTTAAGGTCTAGAGGAGATTTGCATAAATACCTTCCTAAACACCACTTTAGAGCAAGTAATTTTAAACGCTACTCGTCAACTACTCACACATTTATCATTCATAATTTTGTAATAAAGAAGCATTTAGGAATAGATACCTTTTTACTTATTTCTGTGATAGAATTTGTGTTTTTCAATAGCACTGAAATATATACAGTCTTGAACACTTAACAGATATTAATTTATTCATTCTGTAATTTAATTCCTGTGCTTTATTGTTCTTCTGTAATTTCTACTGTAAGCAAAACACTTACGTGAAAAATTTTATGTGGATTTTTTTTCCTTAAAATTAAAACCTCCACTTTCAGGCCAACAGACAATCTACTTTAGGCTCTAGCTTCTAATTATCTAAGTGCCATTAAATTCCTTTTTATAATTCCACAGTCATCGAGTGGAGTAGGCAAAGGGGTGCATATTTTTATTGATTGATGGTACTGTAACAGTAACAAGCTCTTCACATTCCACACAGTTTTCATAAAGGGTAATATTGTCCTGAATAAAACCAGAATATTTCCCATTACAAAATCACAGCTGAACAAGCCTGGCTCCCTCTGTGTCTCCTCACGGAGAGGATGCTCTCAACCTTGGCCTTTCTGGTAGTCCTCCACTGAACTCGGTTATTGATTTCCTTCTCAAACTGGGATGCCAAAAATAGATGCAGTATGCTGGTTGTGGTTCATGGAATGCTGAACTGTGTGGGAATGAGTCAGAATGGGAAGTAGGAGGGAAACGAAGCTAATACAGAATTCATTTATCATCACTGGTTATTGTGGATTCCTGTACGTATGCACATGCTTGAACTCAACCTACTATATGCCCGAAAAGTCATGAGAGAAGCACATAAAGTCATATGATGCTCCTTCATGGACAACCTACATCTTCAGGACAACTAAACGGCAGCCTGGGACCAGTACAATAAAGGATAGTTGTTGAGGACTTTGGAATTGTAACACCTCAGTAGTAATCTTGTTCCAACCAGTTTTTTGGCCTCTTTCTCAGCATGTTTGTTCCACGAAGTGTAAAATAAGGCTAATGAAACATAGCCTCCTGTTTAAAATGCTCAGAGTACTTGCATTGAAAAGTGCTCTACAAAGGCTAGTGGTGGTGGTACACACTGAGCAGTCTGAGGACACTCAATTGGCTTTTGCAGATATCATTTATTTCCCACATTAGGCTGAGGAAAGAGAAAACCTTAATACTTCTAACATTCCTAAAACCACCAGGATTTTTCCAAGCACATGGATAGCATTTAAAACACATTGCTCTTTGAACCTCTTATGTTTGTGATTTTCTCCTTACTGATGGGGCAGTTGATATCCAGAAATTAAATTTATTTTCTTTCATTATCTGTTACAGTTTAACCAACCTGCGTTTGAGCACAGAGATGAAGATGAATAAATTACAATTTCAACATATTTTGACTAGAGAGTCATTGTCCATTAGAAAAACCCTAGCAGGTTACATCATTTTACCCAGGCAGATCATTCTACTACAGTTTGGTTAAAAGTGATTTAAATCGTTTTTAGTACAACAGCTAATCATGCATTATTCTTATCATCTCTAGTTTTCTGGTTTCTGTTTTCATTCTCTAAAGTGTTGTTTGGTTTTTTTTTTCAGCTAGCACTATTCTTCAAGTTGATGTTAACCTGAAAGTAAAATCAAATGACTGCAGCTTTCTTGTGACAGAAATAATATGAACATACTTTTGCAGGGTATTTGTGAAGTTAAATTATACAGTACTCACTCTTTCTTCATTATTAGCTTTATTATCAGTCCTGAAAACCTGTTCTGTGTGAGCAATGTCAATGAAAAGCTATGTATGGATTAAATTTTGTGTGTGAAAGGAGTCCATAGATCTCTGTTTACAGCTTAAATCCCATTTATGATTTTCCAGGAGGATCTAATTGCGTCTTACATAGTTTAAGCTTTCTTCAAATAAGGAAGATTTACAAGCTTCATTAATTTGTTGCTGCAGTTTGGAAAAATGTATTTTCTGACAAATTATCACTGAAACAAGCAGATCAGTGCTTCTTAATGAAATGAGTAGAAAACCAATGCCACAATGTCTTGGGCATTTTGCTCTTATTTCAGGAAAGTCCTTTTTTTGCTTCTTCTCCATTAATTCAAGAGATTTAACTATCTTCAAATCAGCATGGTCGTTCTCTCTGTTAACTACCAATTTGAACTAGAGAAAGTATTGTGTCAATTCTGTGGAAACTGAAGATCATGAAACTGTGAATTCATACAATTTAATATGGAACGCTGTTCTCTCCACTCCAGAAAGAGTTGGCTGTGATATCAGACTAGGTTGCTGAGGGCTTTATCCATTTAGGTCTTTAAAAACTTCAAGGATGGAGACTGCACAACTTCTTTGAACAACTTGCTGGACGCTTTGGCTGTTCTAGTGGTGAAAAAACTTCCTCTTATATACAGACTGAATTTCATTTTTTTTTCTACTTTAAGTTCAGCTCCTCTCATCTCCCATCATTTAACACTGTGAAGAGCCTGAATCTGTCTTCTCCATGCCTTCCTCCTAAGTATTAGGAGGCGGTTGTTATATCCCCTCAAAAATGTCTCTTTTTCAGGCTCCCACAGCAACAGGTTTACATCATGATAGGGGCCCAGCTAGATGATCCGAAAGCTTAGGAATGCATGCACACAGCACTGGCTGCTGCACTGGGAGGACTTCTTCAGAAAAAAGAAATCCAATTTGACCATTTTTCATAGAATCATAGAACAGTTTGGATAGGAAAGGACCTCAAAGATCATCCAGTTCCAAACCCCTGCCATGGTCAGGGTCACCTTCATTGGATCAGGGGCTCCAAGCCCCATCCAACCTGGCCTTGAACCCCTCCAGGGACGGGGCAGCCACAGCTTCCCTGGGAAACCTGGGCCAGGGCCTCGCCACCCTCATCATGAAGAAATTCCTCCTTATATCTAGTCTAATTCTTCCCCTCTCCAGTTTATACCCATTGCCCCTCTTCCTATCACTCCAAGCCTTTTTAAACAGCCCCTCCTCAGCTTTCTTGTAGCCCCTTCAGGTACTGGAAGGTCTCTATAAGATCTCCTTGGAGTCTTCTCTTCTCCAGGCTGAACAACCCTGAATCTCTCAGCCTGTCCTTGTATGAGAAGTGCTCTAGCATCTCAATTTTAGTTTAAGACCAGGATCTTACATCTGGTACTTTTTGGAGGAAAAACTATCTACAATGCTATATTTCAGCAAGAGCTGAAATTAAGTTTCTTAGATAGAGGGCTGTATCATTTTCTACATTAGGAAACTCTGAGTGTTAGCACAACATTTGCACATAGTATCAAAGAAATTTTTAAAGAAATTTGAAATCCAGTCAATGAAGCAAGAGGATTCTGGGAGTTCTTCACACTTCATTCTTTCCTTCTTACTGCTGTTACTCCATGGTTTCATGCTAGTTCCACCTGGGATGGAGTTAACTTTTTTTGTAACAGCCCACACGGCTCTGTGCTTTGGATTGGTGGCTAAAGCAGTGTTGCTAAGGCACCAACGTTTTGCCTGTTGCTAATTAGTGCTTGCACAAAGTCTAGGTCTCCTCTCTTTCCTTTTCAGCCACCTCCTCCCGTCTGTGTCTCAGAGAGGGGGTGAACAAGAGATTGGGAGGGGAGAGGTGACCCAAAATCACCAAAGGGATTTTCTGTAACGTATGATGTGGTGGGAAATGAGGAGGAGGAAGAAGAGTCTGTGGTCTTGCTTTTGTGTTCCTAAGCAACTGTCATGTGTACCAATGCCCTGCTTTTGAGAAAGTGGCTAATAGGAACTAGTGAAAAAAATCCTCCTGTTTCCTTGCTGATGTGCACAGCTTTTACTCTCACTATCAAACTGTCATTATCTTGATTCACAAACTTTTGTCTTCTTTCTACTTTTTCCCTATCTGTTGTGAGGGGGGAATGAGTGTAGGCATTTGGGTTAATCCCTCCCAAGGTCTGTGATGGGCTTTGTGATACAGCTTCAAAGTCTCTGTGCAGATAAGTTTAACCCTGAGGAGAAGCACAAGCTCTCAGATCTGCTCTGCTGTGTCTTTAGTGGCCCTTGGCAGAGGTACAGTCCACTGAGCTAAGAGTTTTACAAAGCTTCAGTTTCCATAAAAATGTGGAGGCTTTTAGCTTTTACTAAAAGAGATGGCAAGCGCTGGGATCTGGAGTTAGCCCCAAACCTCTACTGCATGACTCAACAGCTGAAGACTGTCTCCAAATCCCACTTTGTTATCTGGAGGGGAGGGCTATGTGGGTGTTTCTGACTTTTGATTGTCATGAGTTGTCAATTAAGAGAAAAAAACCCTCAATCTAATTTAAGATTATTTCTGATTTTTTTTTCTTTTCTGTATTGCACATGTAGAGATTATAGAGCTTTTCTACAAAAATCCATTTGCCCTGTTTTCTATGTGTTTGCACATATACCTTTACATCATACTATCATTTTTCCATTTATAGTTTGGAATATTTCCTTTAAATCAGAAGAGGTGTCATTGATTAAGACAGGAAATGTTTAACTGCAGCTTAATTCAATAGTAGCTGAAAGTCATTATTTATCAATAACAGGATCTTGGGTTGTATATCTGGAGAGATTTCAGGTCGTTAGATTTTTACTTATTACCAGGAAGAATAATAGATCAGAAATAACCAAGCACAGTAGTAAAGACTAAAAGAGACTTAAAAAAATTATATTTGCTGCCCTACCTATGTTACCTCTCCCTCTTCCTTTGCGCACGAAGAGCTACGTATTAAGAACACAATAGAAGTGGCAGTACAAGAACACAAATTTCAGAAAAATTAAAGCATTAAAACACTTCTCTCTGTTGTTTTTTAGAACACTTATTACTTCTGAAATACTGGGGGTTGTAACTTTTTAGGGGAAGGGATGCATTGCACTTGATTCTATGAAATGAGAGCTCTGTGGTTGTTTATGAAAAGTTACAAGATCAGAATCATAGACTAATATAATTAGTATTCATACTGAAGTTACTGTTCAGCCTTACTTTGATTAGTCAAAAAAAGATAATTCCAAGAAAATATTCTATTCTATCTCCACATTCCTGTCACTTTGTATTTGTAAACCATTCATATGAGTTTTCAAAAGCCTGCAGAAACAATGGGAAGAGATCAATATTTGCGCAGCAGAATGGGAAAAAACGTTATCCTTTAAATTTTAACAACCACCAGTTAAATTGAAGTTCTTGTCTCCCCCAATAGTTTTTGCATCAGTACAAACAATTCTGCACTTGAAACTAGACCTGAGAAAAATTATTTATGTGTTCTGCCACATTTCTTTCTGGCTTACTCATAAATGATGAAATTCATCTTTGTTTCGGTAGCCAGAAAACGTCTCTGTCTCATTTGAGCCTTGCAAACAGGATTTAGGTGGGAAATAAGAGTGTCCATGGTTTGGTCTGCCAGTAGTGGATTTCATCCTGCCTAAGTAAACGGAGCAGAAATACAAATCAGAGAAACTGTTGTCTCCCTGCTCCCCTATCCCAGGCTCACGTAGACTTTCATAGAAATTCTGACTCTGTTTTGGTGAGAAATTCAGCTATATTTTTGTTTAGAACAGAGACGTCCTTTTGATTCTGTTTCCAGTAACATTTATTTCTTTGGGATATTAAGACCAACAGTTTGCTGACCATTTTGTTTTGTCTTTTTATCTGCATCCCCGTACGCAAGATGATGCTGAACAGGAAAACCAGCAGTTCTTCTTATGGCTGTTGTTTAAGGATGCAAGTGGAAGAACATGCATGAAGTGTTCTCTCCTCCTCTTCACACATAATCAAAGGCTCTTTGGCAGCATTGTAATGACTAGAGAGAAATTCTCTCACTTTATTTATAGGAAAAGTCGTTCCGGGGAACAGCGAACTTTCATTTTGATAAATAACGAAAACAAATTAAGACAACTTTAGTAATGTATGGAAATACGTTCCTCTTTTTAAAAAATGAAGAGGAGAAAAAGGTAAATGTCTAATGCTTTAGTGAGCAAACAAAATGGTTAACATAAAATGAAAGGTAAATTCTTTTCAGTAAAATAAAGATATTCTGTCCTCCTGAGCTCTTGATCTTTGACTAACATACACTTTTTAAGAAACGCAGATCTTGATTTGTGTAGAAGTAAAAAGACACCGAAGCAAATCCAGAAAAAACTGACCCATATTCTACTCATATACAAGTACAAATAAAAACAATACTCAACAAAATTAAGGCAATAATGTGCCGTTTTGAAGATAAGATTATAGACCTCCTACTCTACAGATATAACTACTAATTAATTACTATGCATACACTGCTAGAGTCAGTAACACACTTTTTTCCTCACTAAAATCTCAAAACTTGCGAAGTTGAAAACTTGAAAATAATTAATAATTAAAGAGGAGCTATACACTAACATTAGGAAAGAGAAACAGTTTAAAAATCTCCAGAATCACTTGCCTCACTTGCAAACATCAAATTTCAAAGGAATAAAAGATACATTAAATATTGTCTAGCAGATATTACACTTCTTAATACTCATTATTTTGTATGACTGAATACTTGAATACCAGCAATCTGTCCTTACATGATGATTATCTTTTGTGTTTTATCAGTTAATAATAATTGGTTCATTTATATACATCTGTGTTTTTTTCCTATCATGCTGATAATTTGTATTTCCATGCTTTAAAATCTCATTGAACATAGTAAAAAACTACATTTTCACAGAATCACAGAATCATCATGTTGGGAGAGACCCACCAGATCATCGAGTCCAACCATTCCTATCAAACACTAAACTACGTCCCTCAGCACCTCATCCACCTGTCCCTTAAACCCCTCCAGGGAAGGTGACTCAACCACCTCCCTGGGCAGCCTCTGCCAGGGACCAATGACCCTTTCTGTGGAAAATCTTTTCCTAATGTTCAGCCTAAATCTCCGCTGGTGGAGATTTCTTCTTGTCCTGTCTCCTGTCACTTGGGAGAAGAGCCCAGCTCCCTCCTCTCACAACCTCCTCTCAGGTAGTTGTAGAGAGCAATGAGGTCTCCCCTCAGCTTCCTCTTCTCCAGGCTGAACACCCCCAGCTCTCTCAGATGCTCCTCTTGTTCTCCAGCCCCTTCCCCAGCTTCGTTGCTCTTCTCTGGACTCACTCCAGAGCCTCAACATCCTCCTTGTGGTGAGGGGCCCAGAACTGAACACAGGATTCGAGGAGCTGTCTCACCAGTGCCGAGTCCAGAGGGAGAAGAACCTCCCTGGACTTGCTGGTCACACCATTTCTGATCCAAGCCAAGATGCCATTGGCCTTCTTGGCCACCTGGGCCACTGCTGGCTGATGTTCAGTCGCTGTCAACCAACACCCCCAGGTCCTTCTCCTCCAGGCAGCTTTCTAGCCAGGCTTCTCCTAGTCTGTAGCTGCTCAGGGTTGTTGTGCCCCAAGTGCAGGACCCGGCATTTGGCCGTGTTAAATCTCCTGACATTAGACTCTGCCCAGCGATCTAGCCTGTTTTGACCCAGGCTTCCATCCTAACCTCCTTTATTGGTCTGACATAGGAAATTTGTCTACTGAATAATACATAAAAAGACAAGTTAAATTAAACAGAACTTGCTAAATAACATAATATCTAGTCCCTGAAGAACAAGGCTACTCTTTCACTCCAAGAGGTTAGCTTTGAAGTATGTGCTCACTTCCTACAATGGGTCTCCAGCTCCTGGCTAGATACCAGTTCAGCTCCTTTCCAGAACTCAGAAGACAGACAATGATGAAACACACTAAAAGTTGCAGTGGTTGAACTGGGGCATTGTCTGCCTCAACTCAGTAAGTTTCATCTTGGAGTTGAGTCTTCAAATTCCAATATATCCTAAGCCTTAGGATTTCAATATTTATTTCTCAACAAAGAGGAAAAGCTCGAAGTCTGCGTAGACTCAGATGAATTATTTTTGATTAATGCATAAAGAATCTTGTTTAGCAGAAGCACCTCACCTATGGAGTTCAATGAAACAAAGACACAAAAGGAGAAAAACATATTGCATTTTTATAAGAAATTTTAACTGTCCTCATGTTCAACAAGTTGTTAGTGCCACAGAATGACCACCACCAAGAGTAAAGCTTTTAATAAACAGTAACAGCAAAGCTAGATCAAGAATTCTTCAGAATAGAATGAGACATAAGTGTAAATAAATTCTTTCTATTATTTGTACTTCTTAGTGGGCTGCTTCTGTTCGACTGAGTGCTCTAATCCAATTTTCTTTTACACCTTTGAGTAGGCATTTTTCCCTGTTGCCGTGTGGAAAGAAAAGATAATTCACTCTTTGTCTAGAAACAACCAGTTGTAATGGATCTTTGGATCCATGTAAACAGTCGTGGAAGTTTTTGTTTGTTTATTTGCTTTGTGTTTTTTTACAGTGCACAAATACGATTGAACTTATAATCACATGATGAAGTTTGTATTCAGAATAGCTGCAACTCAGTATTGATGCATACACTACACTGTCCTACTAAAAATATCACAGAAAAGCACTCCAAACATTTTCCTTTTTTATGAAGTTTGTATTCATGAGATAGTGTTATACGTTTTGGATTCTCTCTCTTCATCTGCCCTGAGCATATTCAGTAGATTCCACTTAAATACATCATTCACTGTGGTTCTATGCACTTATAAATATTCTGTTCCTTTTCTGACACGAGAATACTCTCTTCAAACCAGAGCACAGTATATACAAAAGTAAAAAGCTACCTCTATAAAAATATAGCAGATTATATAAGGTGTCCCTTCTGCTCTTACAGAAAATCAGATCCATTCTGTGAATTTAGCAATGGAAGAAGTAGGACACAAGTGAAAAAAGACACTGTTGCTGTGTAGTTCCATGAAAGTTGATGCAGTAATAGTTGATGCAGATCATGTTTATGCTTTTTGAATACTCTATTTATAAAGCAGGTTTCTTGATGTTTCATTCTTAAGCTATGGTGCTTTACTTATGTAGCCTCTTTGAAAAAAAAACAAAACACGTGTTATGGCTGAAATGATGCAAAAAATGAATTTGATTTCTGTTTTCCACTTTAGTGTGTACTGATGGACTTCAGTCATATAAACTGGATTGAGGAATGAAAGACAGTGCCCCAGGTCATTTTGTGAGTTATTTTAGCTATAGCACCATCTGAAATCGGCTCAGATTGGTTCTAATATTACCTTTTAAATTGGTTTTCAATTTTCTTGCGTGTCTGAGTACACCTGTGCACAGAGAAATAAGATTCTTATATTTTCCTCCTTTGAAAACTGAAGCAACAACTGTTTGAAAATGTATTTTTTCAGCTTTTATTACCCATCAGTAATTACCTAGCAATATCTGATGTAAGAAGTGGGAAGAAGAGGTTATGCAGAAATTTAACATTGAATCCTGCTTGTATTACATTAATATAGCTGTGAAAAATCACATAGACAAAAAACTTCTCGCCAAGGGTACCTAACAACCTCTTTGTGAGTAAGAAGTGTATGCCCTTCTGAACCTTTCTTTTTATTAAGCCTGGAATAAAATTTCTGTTTACATCCACAGTTGGAGGTGCTGTACTTCTGAAAAGGAACCAGAACTGCTCAAGACAAGGTCTGCAGAGTTCTCCCTGTTCATCTTGCACTGCCCTATCTGCAATGAGCGTTTGAAAAGAAAAACTGTCAGACTTTTCCTCGCTGGCACAGACCACGTTCTTGGAGAACAGCTAAATATCACTGTCTTACCTCCTACCCTCGTGGCCAGGAAGGCACGTTCGTGTAGGTAGGGGTGCCTTGAGGTTCACAATTAAAGACAAAGCTTGTATCAGGGTGCATTTTATCCCAAAAAATCCTCTGGATTCTCTGAAAATGCCTCTGCTTACTCTTCAGTTCTTCATTCCAGCACCTGCCCTGGCTCTTGTATCTTTGTGTGCTACATCTTCTCGGTTGATGACCTCCAGCAGAAACCCGTCATGGTAAAAGTACTGATGGAAGCCCCTGGCTCTCAGAGCTGGAGTATGTCTAGGGGAAGGGTGGCAGCAGGGAATACAGCAATTTTACCAAACCTCCTCAATAAATACATTGGGAAGCTTATACCACTCCATAAACACTGGCTGATTTGAGGTCAGGTAATAGAAAGGGAAATAGCAAAACTAACTCAGGCAGATCTGCACTACGGATACGTCATTAAGTACATTGGAATGAATTTGAAGTGTTTTCTCTGTCTGACTGTCACTCAGCTGCAGAGGAGAGGGGCTCTGGTGTCAGCAGGGTCTGCGATGAAGCACTTCAGCACAGTGCACAGGGAGTGTTCCTGCAAGAGGGGAACCTCAGAGGGAGCTGAGAGAACCACCAGGACCCTCCACATCTGACACAGCTTTGCAGACAGAGGCCACCCAGGCATCAGGCTGTAGGGTGTGCCCTGCAGCAGTAAGCACACAGGTGGGAACTTCTCTCAGGAAAGCTGAGAAGTCAGCAGTGTGACAGAGCTCTGGGAGGAGATCATAGAATCACCAGGTTGGAAAAGACCCACCAGATCATTGAGTCCAACCATTCCTATCAAAGTCCAACCATTCCTATCAAATTCCTATCAAAAAGATGACTAGGTTGAGCGGTATCTGGGAGCCCAAGAGAAATGTAGTTTAATGGGATTGCACTCTACCTCCCCTGGGACAGGCACATGACATGGAGGATTCCCTGTTTTCTCTCCACCTGGTTGAACATGGTGACATAGGGGATAGGGGGCAATGGTGACAAGTTCCTACCTGGAGGAGCAGATGAATCTCCTCTGTGACTACTCTACCATCCCAGATGTCCTTCCATAATAGGTACAAGGCTCATCAAGAGGAAACAAACAATAATGAGGATAATAGTTCATCCACTCTGGAGGTGTTGCCGAGGTTAAGTCAGCCCACGCACTGCATTAAAACCACTTCTGGCATGGTTGAACAGAACCCTTTGGCTGGAGCTCAGGAAAAAGTGATTGTCCTGCTGTATTCGGTGCTGGTGAGGCAGCACCTCGAATACTGTGTTCAGCCTTGGACCCCTCACTACTTAACCAGGGTTTAGATGAAATAAGACATTGAGGTGCTGGAGTGTGTGCAGAGAAGGGCAATGAAGCTGGTGAAGGGACTGGAGCATGAGTGTTATGAGGAACATTTGAGGGAACTGGGGTTGTTTGGTCTGGAGAAAAGGAGTCTGAGGGGAGACTTTATCCCTCTCTATAACTACCTGAAAGAGGTTGCAGCAAGGTGGATGATGGTCTCTTTTTTCTGAGTAACAAATGCTAGGATGAGAGGAACAGACTGAAATTGCACCAGGGGAGGTTTAGATTGGATAAAAGGAAAAATCTCTTTACTGAGAGAGTGGTGAAGCATTGGAACACGCTGCTGAGGGAAATGGTTGAGTCACTATACCTGGAAGTATTTAAAAGAGGTGTAGATGTGGTGTTCAGAGACATGATTTAGTGGTTGACTTGGGGGTGGTAGGTTTATGGTTGGACTCAATGATCTGGAAAGTCTTTTCCAATTTAAATGATTCTGTGGTAGGTCTTGTTATATTACACAGTAAGAATTGCCCCATCTCAAACTTCTTGCTGTCTTGAGCCAAATTTAGAAGATAATGTAAGTAAACATCAGTAGGCAGTGGAAGAACTACCTGCTTTACACAGGCTTGTTCTCAATTGTAGTAATTTAGAAGTTGACTGAAGGCCTGAAAAACATTTTATTACCCATTCTAAAATGTTCATTGTAATTAAAATAATTCTTGGGATTTCTAGTATCTGTATACGTATCCTAATATGTACCAGACATTGTCTAATTGCTCTCCTTAGTGTCTTTCTGTGGTAAAGTGTTCACATCTTAGTTGCTACTATAAAAAAAAGTATTTTCCTTCTATGATAGTGTGTGTTCTTCTTCAAGTGCACTGAATGTCCTGTTTCATGTGTTGTGAGATGAGGAAAACATATTGTTCCTATCTGACTCCTGTAGATCTCCCATTATTTTCCATACCTTTATCATGTTCCCAGTTGTACAATTGATTTACAGCACCGGCAATACCAGTGAGAGTTACTTAAAATTATTTGCCTGCTCTGGACATACTGGATCAAGTCTACTGCCAGTATAACACTGTAATAACATTTAGGTGCTAGGAATATTAAACATCGAAGGATACTCCAGTGTAATAGGTGCTGAAATAATGTCGTATATTTGCAGTATCGCATGGGAGATGCAGCTATTATAGTGTTTTGCAAATTTATAATTTTATTTCCCAAACTATTAGATACTAAAGGAAAGTTATAGACAAGTCCGTGGTAATCATAGAATGTTTGGAGTTGGAAGGAAACTTGAAGATCATCCAGTTCCCACCCCTGCCATGGGCAGGGACACCTCCCACTGGATCAGGAGCTCTGAGCCCCGTCCAACCTGGCCTGGAACCCCTCCAGGGATGGGGCAGCCACAGCTTCCCTGGGCAACCTGGGCCAGGGCCTCCCCACACTCATAATGAAGAAATTCTTCTTCCTTATGTCTAGTCTAAATCTTTCCTTGTCCAATTTAAAGCCATTCCCCCTAGTCCTATCACTACAAGCTTTTGTAAAAGTCCCTCCCCATCTTTCCTGTAGAACCTTCAGGTACTGGAAGCTGCTCTAAGGTCTCCCTGGAGTCTTCTCTTCCCCAGGCTGAACAACCACAACTCTCCCAGCCTGTCCTTGTATGGGAGATGCTTCAGCCCTTGGATCATCTTTATAACCCTGCTCTGGACCTATTTTAATACTTCCGTATCCTTTCAAGTTGGTTTTTTAGCTCCCCTGGCTGGGTCTAAACAGTTCTAGGTCTGTACTATTCTGGATCCAGATATTTAAGGAAATTGAGTCGTGGCAGAAAGGCACAGCAGGGAAACTACTTTTGGGAAAAGTGAAGGTGGGATTATGTCTTAGTTTTCCAAGAATACTTTTTAGCACGTCAAAGTTCGTGTTGATTTTTTGAAACTTACCAGCTGACAGTTCGATACCATGGCCCTAAAAAACCCTGCTTCCATGTGAAACAAAGCAAAAGAGCCCAATTCGTATTGTGGCAGACAGAATCCACACAGAAATCTGAGGTTAATTGTTTCTGAAGGGGTAAAATTGAATCTTATTTTATAATCAGCATGTGCAACAATCCAGAAAAATCAACCTCTTTTATAGAAAAATCGGATTATTTTCCTCTCCGATAGTGATACAAAACAGTGTTGGCCCATTGTGAAAAATCAAAATGAACAAAATTTGAAGTTTTAAAAAATAAGAAAATATCCTCTGCAAAGTGCAGATTATTCAAAATAGTGCCTGTGTTCATAATCTTTAACAATTTTAAGTATGTTTTCTTGTGTTATTACACCATTAATTGCTTTATTTAATGTTAATACATTTGTAACAGAAGAACAAACATATCTTTTAAAAAATTAGTCAAACAGAAAATAATGTAACCATGTGATGAATATTGTGGGTTCATAATCAGTGTCAGACCAGTTTATTTTGTTGTGGGGTTTTTTTTGATCCATGCTTTTTTCACTACAGTTTAAACATGATATTGAGAAAATTTCATTATTAAACTTCATGATGTGTTGTCTGATATTTCAATTTTCGGTTCATTTTCTGTTCATTAAAATCAGTGACATCTTTATAAGTGTCAGTAAATGAGTTAAATGCCCCAGCTCAGAGGATTTCTTTGAGTTTCAATTCAGGACAAGGATGTTTGTGAGCGGTGGCACCTGAAGAGACTCAGGAAACTGTAGACCAGCAAAATGTGGTAGGGAAAAAATAAGAAAGACAAATTCTAAACTGCTGTTGGCCTTTCTAGGGGGTAAAATTTGAACAAGGCAAATAAGTAAAAGAAGCTATTTTGGATGAAGGTCAGGGAGAAGGACTGTGAAGTGGAAGAGAAGAAAGAGATTCTGGGGACTAGAACAAAGGAGCAGTGAACAATGTAGGTTAAAACACACATCGTGAATTTAACTCTGTGTTCATAATAGGAAGAAAACAGTCCAGCCTAGCAGTAAGAAAAAGGGGCTTGAGGCTCATTCCCAAGATCAAATTCACAGATCCAGTGCGAAGCAACTTCTTTGCTTCACTGCGGAATGAGAAGTTGAGTGAGGTCTGCAAAATTTCACAGGGCAGCTCATCCATCTCATTCCTCAAACCAGCACAGGTCAAAGGCCGTGTGCTGTTTGCTTTGAGGGTTTTTTTTTGATGTCTTGGAAATAAGGAACTTCTCTGTACAATCACAAGCGAAATCCCGTCACTAATGGGACTAGAAGGAAACTGAGATACTTTTGGATATCAGCACTCTATGAGTATGATTTCAAGGGACTCTTTCCATGCATAATGCTCAGTATTGATTAACACAGCTTTACTTGTATAAAAAAAAAAGCCAATGTGCAGTTAATCCTGCATGTAAGAGGTGAACAAGTCTGAAATAATATTTTTAATTGGGCAGCAGCACCAACAAACTTTTCGCAGTTCGTCAATGTAAACGGCTTAAAAAAAAATTGCAAGAGATTCTGAAATAAGAAAGTCAGAAAGTGTTTTCATTGAATCTGTTTTCAGGAATGGTAGATTTCTAAATAGAATTATAAAAATATCAAGGATTAGGTGAAACAAAAGGCTAAAATGTTAAAAATCCTTCATCCTTACTAGAAATTCTTTCAGAGAATTACACTTTTGGAAAAAAATATTTTTAAAAGGGGGACAACTGATATTTTTTAATTTGTTGAATATTGAAGCACAGTTGGTGACAATTTCCCATTTTGTTAAACTACATTTGAAGCATTTTTGTTCCTGTCTGTCATGTTTTATTTGTGGAACCTACTATCCTATGATAACACAAGGACGTTTGCATGAGCTTTCATTACAGCACAGCTTATTAACAAAAAGTCACATGAAGGCTAAACAATTCTAATTATCGAGCAGGGACTTTGAATTTGGTTGGGAAATCTACCCTCTGCCTTTTTAATGAGATGCAAAAATCAGAGCCACTACTAACTTTATGGTATGTTTTGAATTGGTGAGGTATAACCCTTCACTTTGTTGGATATAATGCATTTCATTATGGCTCCCTCCCTACTTTCCTCCTCAGTTTCTGACTTGGTGAAGGAATTGATGGGAAAGCTTCTAGAAGTTACAGAAGATAGGCTAGAAAGATGATTATGGTGTGTGCTGACTAAAGTCTCCTAGGTAACCATCAAGTCTTGCTTTCAACAAGTATTTAAGGCGATTCCCTCATTCCTATAAGAGGTGAAAATGTTTTTGGAGAATTGTATCTGGTTAGACTCATATTGGCACAGATACTGTGGAAGTTTCAAGACGTCACGACTACCCTTTGAATTGGGATACAAAGCGAAAGCGCAGCTGAGTTATGGAGAATGCACGGAGAACTGGAGAATCACATTGGGAAGGATTTCAAGCTTTATTCAGAGAACACGTGTTTAGAAGGTAGCTTATTTCCCTGTCGATAAACAGGCCACCAGTTCTGGTCATTCAGCCTGAATTAGCTGATCAGTCTTTATGGTCAATGGTGATCGACGGCAGTTAGAGGGCCGAGATCAAGCGAGGGATTCCTTGCTGTTATGCGTCTCTTGCAGAGCTCCTGGAAAGGAGGAAACCAGCATGCAGCGTGTCGAAACTGGTAGGTCTAGAACTGAGATGGAATAAATATTTTTTTCTCCTAGCTTCCAGAACACCCAGTCATTTTCTCAGAAGCCTCAAAAAAGACAGTCAAAATATAAAATGTTAGAAAGATGATTGGGAAAAGAAGATCTGGCTTTTAGTCTTTCCTAATTTCTTGCTCTCCCCCAAAAAAAGGTGTGAAAGTGATGTCCAAAAACTTTCTAAACAAAAGATTAGAACATGCTGTGTGATGTTTCCAGAATTTTTACTGAATCTGGGCCATTATACAGAAAATATTATAAAATTCAAGTGACATCCCCACATACTTGGGTTTAAAGCTCTGACTGTGCTGAAGTAGTAGAGGAATTCTATCCTCTGTCCCGGTTCCTGAAGCTGCTTATGTATCTTACCAGTGGCTGCTAAGCAGAAAATGCACAAGGAATCTCTAAGAGAAGAGACCATAGACCAGGTTCTCTCTCTCCATCCTGGCAGCAGAAAAATTTCCATCAAGGACCTTCAAAACTGTGTTTTAGCAGAAGCTTTGAGAGACTTTGAGTATAGCCACACACTTCCACAGATCTTGGATGGTACAGCTATTGTGTGAAAACATCACAGGAACTTGTGACTTCAGAAAGAACAATACTTTGTGCATCTTCATCCTAGTAATCACGCTGTTAATCATGATGTCAAAAATTATGTTTATTCAGAAGTCTGGCCTTCCATTCTTTTTTGGTTTTGCGTGAAAGCCGGTTGACTTGCTCTGTTGCATCAGAACTGAAGTAAGGAACTTAAATCCCTTTTAAAAACTCTGTCTGCATTATAGCATTGCTCTAGGAGAATATTATGGCTCTTTAAGGATCCACAAATAGACATAAACCACTTTTTTTTTCCTGAGATTTGACATGAAGATCCTGTACTTTAAGTACAGATTAAGTGTCTAGAGAAGTGAGTTCCCACCCTATGACTCAATTATTCACCCTCTCAGTATTTCTACAGCTGAATAATAAACTTAGAACTCTACTGTTTTGATTATATGCCTAAATATAACTTGCTCTAGATGAAAAGTGATCGGCAGAATGTTTTAGTTTTTCTATTTCCTGATACTTTGTTTAAAATTGATAACAGGAATATTTAAAATACAGTAATATTTAAAATATAGTAGCAAATAATTGACTATCAGGCATAACTATGTTTCCAACATTTCTAGCTGTAGTAGTCATAGCTTTAAAGAAAAAGATTTGATAGAAGAAATCACTGAGCCCTCATTGACAGTGAGATGTTTTAGGATAGTTAAGAGTTCTGCCCAGACTAATCAGAAGTACAATATCAAACGTACAGGTAAACACGAAGGTTGTTATAAATATTGTGAGGATAAACAGCTTCAGAAGAAATAGAGAAATATGTCTGTGAAGATTTTTGTAAATAACTATGGCCACATAAACAATGACACTTTATTTTCCTGATCAAATTTTTACTGTTCAAATTCCCAGTAGTTTTTCTGGGCTCCGGTGATCCCATAAATATGTTAATTAGAAAATTATTGACTGTTTTTCTCAGTTCTCAGCTGATCCAGATCCTGCTTTTAGGACAAAGAAATCTTTAGCTGAGATGTGTATGTCTTACACAACACGCGATTGCCCAGCATATTTTCTTTCCAAAGTAATGTGCATATTAAAAATGTATTAGGAGTCGAAACAGATCTTCATTTTGTTCAAGTCAGGGCATGAGAATCTGGTAAAAGGGCTGGCATCTTCCCTTTACTTTCTGGCTCCTCCATCTTGGGTTGTGAGACTCAATGTTCTAATTATATTTTTCTAAAGCAAAATGGTCTCAGTACTTTTGAAATATCAAAATATCTGACTGTATGCTCTGATCGTTCTTGCATTGCCTTTTATTCCTGACAGTCGTTTTCAGTCACTTGAGACAATCTGTAAGTCCTCCTCAGGTACAGATGAGGCAGCTCAACTAAGTCAATTATCCAAATAACAACGATCTGTGGTACTCTCTTATGTTTCCTTATGTCTCCTTTGGTTGGTACAGCTGCCTGAGGTCCAGACTCTGATCTGCTGGGGTGAATTGCACGCTACGATAGAATCCTCTACATAGATCTAAAAATATAAACATTTGCAGATGACATCCCAATGTAGACTTAAAGACAAGGCAATGATGTATCCCCACCTAAATTCCATTTTGCTATAGCTAGGTGGATACCAGCATGGGAGTACTGAGCACAGAGAATAACTTTTGACAACAAACTGTTTTCTACGTTTCTTACAACTAAAATGCATTTCTTCGTTATCTATGGCCTTTATGTTCTTATATTCAAAAGACTTTAAAAGCTGTTTTATTACAGAGAGCAAACCAAGCTTTCATCCCTCAGAGAATCACAGGAATATCTCACATTTGTGGTACCTTGGAAGCTGAAGGAAACTGGGGACACAGATGGTTGCCTACAACAGAAGGTTCCAGTATCTCCCTGACAGAGATGCTGTGGCTCCCAATGGACTATGTGGCCTTGGTTGGACAATAAGAAGTAAAAAGAACAAGTAAGCTTCAACGTTAGAAAAAAAGGATGAGAAATACTAATTAAGGTTATGTGGCACTGCTGGGAAATAAGGAAAAAAAACAGCTGAGTACATACTGGAGACATATAGGGTGCACGTCATCTTAGGATAGTCACTCAATATTTCTATTATCATTTGACCCTCCCCCTTGCGTCTAGATGGAAGATGAACAGCAGAACATTTCAGTAATTAAAGCCTGAGACCTAGGAGATCTGACTGCCACTTGGGCTCTACTATATCCTCTCCTATAGCTGTTTAAGTCAGGGAAAAGTCACTAATGTCTGGATTGCTGCCATTAAATTTAAGTACTTCAGTTATGAGCTTGAACTTAAAAGCTTAGCATAATCTTCCTAAAGGAAGATTAGATTGTCAACTGAGGAAAAAAACACCTCCACAGGGCCAGTGAAATCTAGGTGGGCTGAACTGCTGACTCTTTATTAGGTGTTAAGGTTTCTGTCTTCATCGCCCCAGACAAATGCCTTAAGGTGGGTGTGATGGATTTGGGGTGTGGAGCCTTCTTTTGTGCTCCTAATGGAGATGATGTGAGAATTAATATTTTTAAAGGTTTTGAAGTTCTTATCTATATTATTATACAGATTAACAGTATAATGACCCAAAACAGGCATGGTGATTCTCTGCCTTACAGTGACTTACACAAAGAGTCTCAATTTCAGCTGGGACGTAAGGCACGAAGTAGAAGTTTCCCGAGTTTTCTTTCCATCGTATCCACTAAACTTTCTCCACCACACACAGAGAAAGTTTTATTTGACCTTGCACTGGAGGCCAACCTGCCTCTGAATATTTTGGCCTGTCTAACAGCCAGCATCTGTAGTCTTCAGGGCCTTGCATAACCTTCAAGACCACGGATGGTTTTAGCTGGATAGGACTCAAAATATTCTTTCTCTAGTTTTTAAGGTTTTCTGCCAAAGTATCTACTTTGTTTATGCACCAATATCATCACTGAGACTGGCATAGCCCTGGGAACACGTTGCTTAATGCAGTAGATTTAATAGGGGAGACAGAAAACCTGCCTTGTATGCTTCTGCAAAGCTCAGCTATTAAAAGTCTGATTGTACTTCTTTTTACACAATTGCAAGTTAGGAACACTTCCACTAAGGTCAACAGTTATACAGGATAGAAGTGATGTTAAGTGAGATCAGATACAGGCTCTTAGCCTCCTCTGGTCTTTAATAGGCTCATTATACCTTTAACATACAGATTTAAGTTTAAAGCCATGAGGGTTCTGTTAGAGCTAAGTGTCGCCCTGTCGAAATCACATCTGGCAGAATGCTTTTGAAATCTTCTGGGGTTACAAGCACTACACAAGTCGGCAATTACTTAGAGAAGGCTATTTTTAATTACCTTTTAAAAAAACCCTCTAAGTCTGTTCACTTTCAAATCTGTGAGTACTCTAGAAAGAATCAGTTTCAGTATAAAGCCATATATTCACTCTTCCTCCTCCTATTCTGCACATCTCCTGCTAACTGCAAAAATAAATACCTTTAAAACAGGACTTACTAGAAAAAAAGCAGAAAGTTGGCAGGGTATTTGGCTATAGGTCATAACTCTACTCTGATTATTCCTGGTTTTAAAACCTGGACTTCAAATTGTTTGTGTTCTACAGACAACTTGATTTTAGATGAGAAAAAAATAGAGAATCTAGACCTAGTGGAGAACAACTAAAAGACTGGCACTAGTTTTGAAGGCAATTGATCAGCACAATAAATGATTCCTTCGAGGTCTAGAATTTAAAAAGGGGCTTTATCACAGAATTATATTGCTTATACATGCTGAGAAATGTCTTGGCTCACTGAAGTTGATAGCTATACTTCATGGAGACTTCATTCTGCTTATATCCCCTTCTTAAAAGCCTCAACACTGTTTCCCGAGGTGGGAGCGGGGGCAGGAAAGAACAAGCTGATCAGAGTCCATGTACAAGGTATGAGTCTGTCTCCGTTGGTGTCTGTTTCTGTATATGGTCTATTTACAATCTATGTGCCAGCATGTGTAATAAAGACTTCTGCCCTGGCATTTCTCCAGTATGCTAACCCTTTATCTCTCAATCACTTTGCATCTCCGACAATAGCTATAACTCTTTGTTTGTCTGTTTTTTTGTTTTTTTTTTTTTTCTCTTTAGTTAATCCGTACTCTCTCAGTTGCCAGGTCCTGAAATTATGTTAACTGTTTTAAAAAAGCGTACTCTTACTCAATTAATGAAGTGTGTGCAATAGTCCATGGCAGGAGTGAATTTTAAAACCGTCTTACTTAGATGGATAAAGGATGAGATACAGCTGCAATGCTGATACCTCAATCAAACCAGAACTTTAGAATTTAATCTCCAGATACTTGGCACCTCTATACAGAAGTCAGACTAGTGCTTCTGATCCTGAACCTGCTTCCTCCTCTTTCAGAACTAATGGATTATTGGAGGAAAATGAACAGGAAAATTAACATTTTTCTATGTCTGTGTAGAACAAATAAGCAAATGAGAGCTTATCCCATCCTCGTACATTATCCTGTTCTTCTCAATGTCTTTGGCTGGCGTTTGGGGAGGACGACCTCACAGCAAACCCAAGGAAATGAGAAAGTGGTGAGTGGACTGGAGAACAAGTCTTAGGAGGAGCTGCTGAGGGAACTGGGATTCTTTATCCTGAAGATAAAGAGGCTCCAAAGACTTTATCACTGTCTACAACTGCCTGAAAGGAGGTTGCAAGGGTGTGGATGTTGGTTGAGCTGCACCAGCGCAGGTTCAGATTGGACGTCAGGAAAAATTTCTTCACTGTAAGGTTTCTCAGGCCCTGTCAGAGACTTCCCTGGGAGGTGGTGGAGTCCCCATCCCTGGAGGGGTTTAAAAGACAGGTGGATGAAGTGCTTAGGGATATGATTTAGTAGTGGGCAGGTACCACTGGAATTGGTGATCCAAGGCCTTTTCCAAGCTACTGATTCTATGGTTCTGTGGATGAAGTCTTCATGCAAGTTTTTAAGAAAAGTCAGCAAACAGTCTATATCAGCAAAAAAAATAGCACCCCCTGCATATGCTGTAGCTTATACTGACATTTTCAACTAAATGCATAACTAATGCATGCCTAATTCAGTAAGTAAATCAACATTACACAACAGAATCCATTTTATTCATCGGGTTGTAGATACCTCATACGGATTAGCGTTCCTCTTAAATCACACTTAAAACAATATCAAACTATTAAAAATCTACTGCAAATAAGCGCAAAGTGTTTAGCAGTAGTCCACATCCTCAAAAGAGCCGTCAAGCGCCTAAGGCAGCCTTTTCAAGGAGGCAAATTGCAGGACTTGTACTCAGAGAAAAGAATTGGATTTTTGGAGGAAAAGGATGATCAATCTTCTAATCTGGTTATGTCTTGAAATACTTTTATAAATACCTTCATGAATACCTAGATACACACATGAACACCTTTAAAAGCTATTTCAAACAGTGTTAAAACTATGTAGTCCTTAACATTAAATATCACTCCTTTTACCACTGTTGAGTTGGGTCCTCAGCACCCATTATTGATATTGGCATCCCTTTGTTTTTTCTCTTTGCTGAGAACAAATTAAAGAGCCCCACTCAGGGCAGTATTCAGCTGCAGGCTGCCCACTTTCTAAACCTCAAGACATAAAATGAATTGGTTTTGAGAGGTCATATTGCTCTTGGGGTCTAGGAGCTATTTATAACAAGCACTGAACTCGCTGTCCAGGTCCTCTGCCGAATCTCCCCCATGCAGGTGATGGTTTGGAGAACCCCTGCTCCTCCCTTTAGCTGCATCTCCCCCACCTGTCACGAGCAGCACCAGCCTCAAACCCAGGTACAAACGTTGTTGAATGGTGAACTCCTTCCAATTCTTCAAACAAATTCAGGCCAAATTCAAATAGATGATGAACTCTTGAACAGAGCTGAGTGATACAATATTGTTCAGAATAACGTAAATGTAATTTTTTTTTCCGTTCTCACTGATTTGAAAAAAAAAAAAGACTAAAAAAAATGCCTCTACTGAAGAAAATATCTACTTTATTTTTATATCTTCTCTTTTTATCTGCTGAATATCTGAAGTGGGAAACGTAGAAAAAAAAAGTAGTCAGTAAAATAGAGAAGGTTTCATGAAATTAATTTTATTTTATATCTTTAAAAAAGAATCCAAAATTGAATTTTACATTTCCTACCACGACTGAAAGCTTACCCCTTTCAAAATTAGTTCAAAATTCCAGTCTCATTTGATAAAGCTGCAATTCTGCCTTTTTCCTTTGATTGTTCACATCAAAATGGCTATATATGTATTTAAAATATAGGAATTTTGTGCAGGCTGGCTTTATCCTTGGCAAATATTTTCGTAATGCTACAAATGCTGTTCTGCTCTATGCAACTTGCCATGCATCACACTGTAGTGTAACTGGAAAATGAACAAATAATGGTTAAATTTAGGATGCTATGACTACAAAAATAACTCTATCACATTTTCTCAACTGGTGACAGATGTTTTATTCAACAGTTTAGACTGAGATAGATATTATTTACCTCTCTAGGTATTGAGAGACTTCGAAAGGGTTTCTATTTATGATGTCACAGACTAAGGTCTTTTAAGGTTGGATTAGGGAAAAAAGCACTGGGTGCAATAAAGCACAGTACTCTTCCACTCTGAAACAGGATTTTTTTTTTTTTTTCAGAAAATACAGAGTATCTGTTTGTCAGAAGAGGAATATTGGCTGTTATGTTAAATCTATACTATATGTCTGTGAAAGTGAGAGGAAAACTTTGGATGGTTTATATCAAAATTTACTTTATAATTATGATGCATGAGTGAACTCATTGTACTTACTCCAACCGTCACTTACATCACCTAAAATGTTGTTTAGCATCCCCCTGAATGTGTGGTGAAGTTGTTTCTGTGGCCCACCATAACAGTTATATCAACATTGAAGCATAATTCCTGGCAAAACTTTTAATAAAATGAGAAATTACTGATACATGTTAAATGCTTGTACTTGGCATCCTAGATTTATGCTGGAAGAATATAAAACTTCAAAAATCTTGTTCTGAAATGTACCTTGTTTGCCTAACTACTTAGAAGTAAAATTTTCCAAATGAATCTTCTTTCCAAGAGGGGAATTTTCCCCCCTCCTTCAAGAGTAAATTTGAATTTCTGTTATTTTTCTTGGCCCTTTCCTCAACAGGAATGATGTGAAGTTCCTGTTACTGTCGGGAGGGCAAATACAACCTTCCGAAGGGCTGTGTTGCAGGTTGTTTATACAAATACCTTTTTAATAATCTTGAGAGAACTTATTTACTACCTCCCTCAAAGAAAGTAGGATCCCGAAGGAACCTTTCCATGTGAATTGGTAACTATACTCCTTCCTGATTATATCCCGTTTTTTTTTTTTTCCCCCTCTTCATAAATGGGATTTGCAGTAGGACTTTACCTACATCAAAGACTGCAGCCCGTTGATGAGAAATCAGGTTACTGCATCTGGGTGACTTCTGATAGGGCCTGATCAAAGGGCCAAAAGCTATCAGCTCAGACAGGCACCTCTTTTCCTTTTGTTTGAGTCCGGAAACGAGAGAGCTGATAGCTGCCTTTTGGTCCTAATCCTCACCACTCTGCTTGACAGGAGATGAAAGGTGCACCAATTACTGCTGGTAATAGCTGACGACTAGATGCATTCATTACCGTGGTTATCGTTACAAATTACGTGGTATTCTTTACCTGCAACTTAGGGAAATATTTCTCTACAGCAAAATTTCTGTTAACGTTACTTCTTAGTCTTTGTACACCAAAAAGAGCCTAAAGTGGAAAGGCTTTCAGAAAGAAATTCAGCATGATGCAGTCACGTGGGAGAGTCTAAGAACTCGCATAATGCTAACAGCTGGAAATTTGTTTTAGTACATAATATGAGGAATAATTATATTTGTGTAAAACTGATATCTACCTTCTGCTTCAAAAACTCCCCATGGCTATTGAAACCGTGAGTATATGTCTCCCAAAGACAAATCTGCATGCATGAAGACAACATGAAAATGGAAAGATAATATATCAGTAACCATCAATTATAAGCCTATAATTATATCAAGTTGTTCTGGAGGCAGGAAATCACAAGGTTTTTTTATTTCTACCACATTAACATAAGACACTAGCCTTTTAATAACAACATGAGTGCAGTAACATGTAATGAGAAATGGGAAAAAAAAACAGAAGAGAAAGATTGAGATTCATTGTTTGAGGCAGCAAACCAGCAAAGTCTTTTAGTCTACTATAGCGATTTGTCAGTCATCACATTCAGAACCAGATCTCATAGCGAAAAAATAAAGGATTTTTTTCCTCCAATATATTAAGAAAGTAGAGTACTGAGAAGAGTGGGTGACATATAGGGAGGAGGAAAACACGCCAGTATTTCTGTAAATGTACAAGTAATAGCAACCGATGCATGGGACAATTCAGAAATGCAATCAGTGATACATGATAAACATAAACAGTGATATGTGGTTGGACTCGATGATCCAATGGGTCTTTTCCAACCTGGTGATTCTATGACTCTATGATTCTATGATACATTCAGAAAATAATTACTGTCTTTTTCAGACAGGGTTCAATGACAAGGCAGGTTCTGACCTCAGAACTCAATCATTTGTGCACATATAAGTATGTTATTTGTCTGCTATTGTGTGTTTTCCATTCAAACACAACAACAAGGCATTCTGAAACTGGAGTGGGTGCACAGAGACCACTAAAGAACCTAAAGCACATTTTCTGCATATTTCCAGGGAGGAAATTGTGAGTTATCCATAAATTCTTCCCCTAAACAGATTCTTACTCCTAAAATAACTCACGTTATTACCTTCAGTAGCAGTACCTGTTCTTGAGGTCTTTATCCTAAGCAGGCAAATGCTCTGCAGTAGTTTTCTGAAGAGACTACATAGAATCATAGAATCATAGAATAACCAGGTTGGAAGAGACCCACTGGATCGTTGAGTCCAACCATTCCCACTAATCTCTAAACCACGTTAAACTACATTATATCCATTCCCAGAACTAGAAGATACTGACATTTTGAAAAGCATAACCAAAGTTATTCTTCAGAGGTTTGTTTATGAGGAATAGAGGGGCCAATTTAGTGAAGAAGTGACTATCAAATCAATTTTACCTAGAATATTCCTAGGACCATTAAAGGAAATAATATAAATGAATTTGAAATTGTTTGGTGTGTACACAGCTGCATGAATGCAAGAATGAAAGATGTCCACATAAGCAGCTCCCTCTGCTCCTGCACACAGGCACAGAGCTTCATTTATTTCATTAGGGCTTCTGAACAGGACTCCTAAATACAGAAGAACTGAGTTTATTAGGACTCCTGAATTCATTACGACTCCTGAATATAGAGTGCTTGTTTGTGAAGCATCTGATCCGAGGCTTGGCTCATACGTGAGGAAGTTTCTGTCCAGCATTCACTGCTGGATAGAAAGTGGTAGAAGTACCTTGAACAGTATGGTGAAATTCCTTAAAAAGGGGAAGGAACAAGGAATTATAGTAGTGGTAGCACCTCTGCAACCACTAAAGCACACTATTTCTGTTCTGAACTACTAGTACCAACTGTTATACATTAAGAAATTCAGCCTGGATGTGTCTTCTTCAAATCAATTATGTTGAAATGCATTTTAAAACCACATGCTATGGTATTATTGACAAGAATTGTTATATTGGGTGAAATCTATAGTCCAGAAAAAGATTCAAGAAAGGCCCTTATGCTCCCAGGAAAAGCCTTTGCCTTATATTTAACAGTCAGAAGTCAATTTAAACCTGGCTTTGACTACCTGAGATCCTTTTTACAAAGTCTGATATTTAACATTGATTTAGTTTTATTAAACTTTCTTACTGGTTTGGGGCCAGAGTTCTGTAGATCCCTATTTCCATCAACAGTGAGACTCTCTACAGAGGAAAACGTTTGAGCTTCTGCACTGACTTAAAGACCTGTGTGCATTTTGTGGGCTTTGTGAGGTTTACTAGAGTCTCTAAATGTGAATTAGAAAGAATGAAAGTAAAGGATTTTTTTTCTTTTAGGTCTTATTTTTTTCCCCTTTTTTATTTAGATTACCCATTTTCTCTGTGTGCTTCTCTACATTTAAAACAAGAAACCTGTTTTTAGAGGAAAGGAAAAAAGAAGGAGAAAAATAACTCCTGGTCAGTACTAGGTAACTCTTCGACCTCTTTAAATGAATAGTTAATACATTAAAACAATTTTATAGCTGTTTATAGCTGCCATGTGGTTTTTATATCGAGAGTTTTACTATATTTTTTTGTCATTTCAGGGATCTGCTACAAGAGGAAATGTCTTTTTGACTTACTCATTGAAATCAATAAAAGATATGGTGAGCTCCTCAATGGTGTAAAATCAATACTCTAATTATAGCAGCATCAAGGGTACCAGAATGAAAAAGAAACCTTGACTTCATGGCTGTAACAATTGCAAAACAGTTATGAAGCATGCGTGACAGATAAATGGTGTTTGACAGGACCCTATTTAATTTTGCTGTTGTGCTCAGTAGCAGCAATTTGCTTAATGGGGCAGTGATCAGTGACAGGGACCCTGAAGTAAAATACACATAATAAAACTCCACTAATTATTATACAGGTTGAGGTCAGCAAGTGGTACTGAATTCCTATTTTGGTAAGGTACGAAACTACCACTAAAGGGATTATTCCATTAAATCAGTACTGGAAAACATTCTTCCTGGTCTTTATTTATTTGCATCAAATCTTTAAAATACTATATTTTTAGTGAAGTATATTGCTGTTATATACAATACTGTATTTCTAATTCTCATAACTTTTTTTTTTAGAGCAAGTACAGTTTACACCTCTGATGACAAATTGTTCTATAATTCTATGATATTGTTTATATAGATATATATTTCTGTATGGATGTATATAGGTAGTACCTAAAAGGACAAAAATTGGGACTTCATGTGAGTTCATTTCAGGTTTAAAGGTAGTTAACTTTAGGAATACTTAAGCAAGTGCCTTGAAGACTTCAACAGCCTCAAAACCAACCTCAATGAGACTCTCAGTTCTAAACCAAGTCAGCTCCTTATCAGTTCTGTAAAACTGACCGTTCCAACATCAGTGAAAGGGAGAAAAGTTTGGAGAGAGATTTGCAATGGAGAGAACTCCCCTCTGCTGTTTCAAAGGTTACTCACGGCCACCCTCTCTGCCCTCATCTTTTAGCAGCAAATTCGTCACAATTTTGCAGGGGCAGAGGTTACTGAGCAAGCAGTGGGGGCACTGCAGATTGCTGAGAACATTTTCTATGTCAGATGACAGCACAGATCCATAACGAATCCCTCCTGAGTCCTTCCTGAACATTTTCCTCATGAGAGGATGCAGATTCATAGAACAATTTTTTTGTCTTCTATTCAGATATTTCTCACGGGATCACTGTTGAGATGTATCTTGCACAAGAAGCTGTGTTCATCCTGTATATTTTCAGAATATTCATAAACATGTGTTTTGTTTGTAAAGTTTTTAATGGAATTGACAGGTGGGAGAAAAAGCCACATCAAAATCCTCAGTGCTGCACAACTGCAATTGCATATTTATGCAGCTGTTGTTGGGAGTTGTGAGAAACTATTCTAATAAAGAATCCTGAAATTGAGTAATTCTACCAGGTAAATGTAAAGATAAATTGACTAATTCCATATCAATTTATTCCCTTATGAATAAAAGATGGACTAGCAGATTAAAACCTACAAATAAGCGTAAATTAATTGTGACAAATGTAATGTCTGCAATAACAAGGTCTGCAGTCCATCATGATCTTATCATACCACTCTCTGAGTGTATCTGAAGTACGCTGTGAGACTTATTTTCCTTGTCTATTCCTGTTTTATTTCTTGCAGTCACCTAGTGATTGATTCTGTCATTTCTGGTGGCTGATTGAGATTTTTGACTTATGTAAGCACTTTCAAGCTACTCAAACTTCCAGTCTTGGTGCCTTTTTTCCCTTTTAAAGATGTAGTGCCTGTTCCATCAGGTTTAACTCAGACTATCCAAGCAGTCCACCTCTTACACTCAGCAGGCACACACTTCCACAAGGAACCAGAGTGAATTGGGAAAGCTTTATGAGGCAAAAGCCTCTCTATATAGAAAGTAAGGAGTAGAGTTATGTTTAGATAATAAAAAAAGTGGAAGATAAAGGTTCAAAATATTTTACCTCTCTCTTAGCATCTACATCTGGGAGGTTTAAGAGCTGCTGCTTTGAACTTTTCTATTCTTTAGTTAGATAACTGCTGAATAAAATCAGAAGCAATGGTAGGTGTTCCCCTTTTTGAGTCAGTTGTCAAAACATTTATCAGCACATGTATGTCAATTTTAGTGGCTCTTGAATGGAGGATTGTGCATGAAAGTTTAACTACCCAGTCATGCGGTAGTGAGTGGCAGGATTGAGTCATTATTCACCCAGGTTTCAAACTGGGAGGGTGCTGATACTGAGTAAACGCATCCCCTACCCAGGGCCGTGCAGCGAGCAACCTCTTCTGATAGGCTCTTATTCACTGTGTGCATTGTGTCATAGCTAGGAGATGTTTTGAAGTTGCTTCTAACATGAGCTGAAGTGCTTCTTAGAGTTATAGAATCATAGAATCACTAAGTTGGAAAAGACCTTTGAGATCATCAAGTCCAACCGTATCTGTCTGCTACTACATCATATCCCTGAGCACGTCATATACCTGTCTTGTAAACACCTTCAGGGATGGGGACTCAACCACCCATGGGAAGCCTCTGTCAATGCTTGAGAACCTTTTCATAGAATGATAGAATAGTTTGGGTTGGAAGAGACCATGAAGGTCATCTAGTCCACCTCCCTGTAGGAGCAGGGATGTCTTTAACTAGATCAGGTTGCTTAAAGCCTCTTATCCTTTCAGCTTCTAATCCAGAAGTAGAATTGATCAGAGCCCTCCTCCTCTTCTTGGTTCACTCGAGACTATCTACTGTTACCTGGAAGTGCTTTTGTCTCCACTAACTAGATAAATCTACCTCACAAATATGAAACATAAAAATAAGCACAGCTCTGTTGTTTGACCTAACGAGGTGATGATGTTACTAATTCCAGGTAAAATCTGAGTTTAGGTACCCACGTGACAGCAGTGGGTCACTAGCTGTTACTATGCAAAAGCTTAGGGCTAAATCTCAGGATAAGATGAACTTTAAGCACAGCTTTCGGTATTTAGGGTTCAAATTCAAGTTGGCTGATCTGTCTCTTCTGTCCAGATAGTTCTTATTTAACATTCTGTTTAACATTTTGACCATGTTAAGTGAGTTTTTTCTATATTGCTTGAAATATATTGCTGGAAAGCAGTCTGTGATCATGATAAGGAGATTTATCACAATTTACTAGTAAATGTGGAATCCAAATAACAGGTAGGAGGAGGGAAAGAGGCATGAAGAACAAAGAAACATGAAGAAAACAAAATTATCACATTTTTTTCACTGCAAAATAGCATCCAGAATACAAAAGCATGTGGCTAAGTCTCTTAATTTTAGTTTATTCATAAACGAAAGTAACTAGGCAGTTGGCAAGAATGGAAACAACTTGGGAAACCAAATTAAGGGTCAAAGACATTTTCAAAGAACAATTTTGAAGTTTTAAACCGTGAGAATGGAGTTTGTCCAGATGACATAGGTGTGAGTGGTCAACAGCTGTAATATTTTTGTGGCTTGTACCTCTCTGCTGGGAATCTGTTAATCCTTCCCCATTCTTCACTACCACTCTTTACAGCTCTTCCTACAGTACCTTCAAACATGATTCTTTGTCACCATTTCATATTTCTGTCAACATTTTATACAGCTTTTAATGTGGCTGTGCAGGTAATTCCCTGTCTGTCTCTGCTCCTAAAATACATGTAAAGGGATGCAAAAACTATTCAAAAACATCTGAACTTTCACCTGATTTTTTCTCTTATCAGAGACATCATGGAATTCATGAAGTAATTTAATATGCAAGTTTAATGAGAATGATGCTCTTCAAAATATTGAAAACCATTCATTGGAGTTAAATTGCAGATTTGAATTTAAGAATGTATCAGAAATTCAATTATTTCATAGAATGATATAATCATAGAATAGTTTGGGTTGGAAGGGACCTTAAAAATCATACCGTTCCCACCCCTGCCATGGGCAGGGACATCTCCCATTGGATCAGGTGCCCAAGCCCCATCCAACCTGGCCTTGAACCCCTCTAGGGATGGGGCAGCCACAGCTTCCCTGGGCAACCTGGGCCAGGGCCTCATCACCCACATTGTGAAGAAATTCCTTCTTATGTCTAGTCTAAATGCACCCTTCTCCAGTTTATGCCCATTGCCCCTTGTCCTGTCACTCCAAGCCTTTGTAAATACTCCTTCCCCAGCTTTCCTGCACCCCCTTCCAGTACTGGAAGGTCTCTTGAAGGTCTCCTCAGAGTCTTCTCCTTACCAGGCTGAAGAAGCCCAAGTCGCTCAGCCTGTCCTCGTGTGGGAGGTGCTCCAGCCATTGGATCATCCTTGTAGCCTCCTCCAGACCCATTTCAACAGTCCCAACTACTTCTTCTGTTGAGGATTCCAGAACTGGACACAGTATTCCAGATAAGGTCTCATAAAAGAGGAATAGAAGGATAGAATCACCTGAATTATTTGAGTGTGTTGTGATGCAAAAGTGCTGGAGTAACTTTACAGAATCAAATAACCAACTTTCAAGTTAAGTAAGTGTCGTGTGCCTTTAGCCCATCAAAAGTCTGGGCTCTAGGCACTGAATTTGGAAAAGAATCTTATGACTAAGAATTACCAATAATTAATTGTCAGTGAATTGCAACAGATGAATACAAATGCCATTGCATCCTTTCTCAAGGTGGTTAGAAAAATATATTAATCTTGTGGGCATTGAGCAGACATGAGGTGTAAAGGGAGTGGAGGGTGTGTTTAGCAAAACTCAATGGTGTTGCCCAAGAGATTTGCGCTATCCCGAGTTAAGGAGCACATTTCTCTATTATCATTTTAGAAAATCACCAGCACTGACAGTTCAGCTTAATTAAAAGCATTTGAAGGATTAGATACATTAATCGGAACAAATATATGTCATCCTTTCTTCATCCAGCAAAGGGAAAGAAGAAAGGTGAATCTGTCAGTGGCAGATAGTCTTTTGTCACTTACTATCCCACCTTCCTAGGCGAGAAAGTAATTATAGGATTATACAAGTAAAACTCAATGGATATATTAGCTGACTTCTGAAAAAATAGCAAAAATCTCACATTTTTCATTATATACGATCTCTGTAACAAGACAGTGCTCAGAATTTTTCAAATGTTGCTGTAATATCTAACATCTGGGATTCTGGTCTGGGACACATTGTCCTGTAGTAATTATCTCCTGTGGTAAAGATTCAGTCATGTTGAGTGCCTAGTGGGGAACAGCACAGAAGTTTGGAAACCAGATGAGGCGGTTTTAGCTGGGATTGAGTTAATTTCCTTCATAGTAGCTGGTATGAAGCTATGTTTTGGATCTGTGCTGAAAATAGTGTTGATAACACAGATATTTTAATTGTCACTGTCCAGGGCTCACACGGAGTCAAGGCCTTTTCTGCTACTCACTTGACTCCACCAGCGAGTAGGTACTATTATTACTATTACTATTACTATTACTATTACTATTACTATTACTATTACTATTACTATTACTATTACTATTACTATTACTATTACTATTACTAATTACTATTACTGTCATTAATATTGTGATTACTGTGATTAATATGACTGTTATGATTATTATATTATTAAATTGTCTTTATCTCAACTCACTTTGTCCCTTCTGATTTTCTCCCCCAATCCTTCTAAGGAAGGAGGGAGTGAGTGGCTGTATGGTGTTTAGTTGCCTGCAGGGGTTAAACTCTAAATATGACTCTAAATATGCTGGAAGATGCCAGTGCAAATAAATCTTTCCCACCCCAGATATTCCATCTTTGCTTCTTTCTCTGCATTTTCTTTTATTTTCACTTATTCTTGCTCAGGAACTCAAAAAAGATACTCTTTCTTTGGGAAAAACACACAGAGAAAGCACTGACTAAAAAAGCTTGTCAGTAAATGTCATGTTCGGTTGGTGTTGTCAAACCTTTTAGATAAAAACGAGACAATTTCCATATGTATATAATTTCAGTAGCATTTTTGTCGTACACATTTATGTGTATAAGCCATCAGCTTTTGTGCTTGGTTGTAGAATGCAGGTAGATTTAGAGAGGAGGAGGTCTTAGGTGTCCTAAATTCCAGCAGTGTTGAGAAAGGTGAGCTGCTGAGTACAAGAAACAGGGCTTGAATTCAGCCTTTATTAGATATCAGAAAATCCACATATGAGATCACTCTGAATTCCAAACAAATAGCAACTTACACATACCCTGGTGCTAAGCTGTAAGGTTCTTGGGGAGAAGTAAAAATCTCTAGATGACACAGTTGTAAGACGTGGACATGTCTCAGGTACGTAACTAATCATTTGTGTGGGCATTCCAATCTTTTCCATAGACATTCTTCAAGCAGGTGAAGAAGGGCCATAAGTTGATTTAGCTGTTTCCATTCCATGTTTGAATAAACTGGCTTCGAAAGTAATTAATGTGGTGGTGGCTGGAATACAGAGAAGTCTTAAGAGAGAGAAGGTAGCCACAGCCACTTCCATTTAAAATCCCTTAAGACCACCTACAATCTTAGCAACGTTGCTGAAGAACTTTAAGAGGCCTTGTAGTTCAACCTTGTTCCTGACAGTCATTCTAACATGAAATCAAATTATGGTTTCTATAGAACCAAAAAATCCTGACTATATTTGATGTTAGGTGTGGTGGGTCTTCCAGTTACCTAAAGGGCACTGATGCTCAAGCTCTGAGGTATATCTCGTCCCCCTGTCATGGTCTGTTGTACTGCGTCCTGCATTATTGTCATGATTAAATTGCAGGATAAGTGAGTTGGAAGGGCCCTCTGGAGGCCATGTAGCCCAAGGAGTTTCTTGTGAATTTCCTATTTAAGCTTTTGCCCATTGCCTCTTGAATCATATAGAATGGTTTGGGTTGGAAGGGACCTTAAATATCATCTAGTTCCAACCCTCCTGCCATGGGCAGGGACATCCCACTAGATCAGGTTACCTAAGGATCCCAAGATTACCCTCTTTACCTGTCATTGGGCACTACTGAGTAGAGTCTGACTCAATCTTCTTTCCCTCCCATCAGACATAGATACACATTAGTAAGATCCCCCCTTCTCCTGACTGAAGAGCTCTAACTCTTCTCATAAGATGCTCCAGTCACTTCGTGGAGCTATCTTGGACTTGCTTCGGGATGTCCACGTCTTTATCAGACTGTGAAGCCCGGCAATGGACACGGTACTCGAGATGTGTCCCTTCAGTGAGTAGAAGGCATCACCTTGTTTAACCTATTAGCAGCAATTTCCCTGATCCAGTCCAAGATGCTGCTGGACTTCTTTGCTAAAAAACCCCACTTTGCTGGCTTTTTCTCCACCAGGACCCTAAGGTCATGTCTTACAGTGCTGCTTCACAGACAGTTGGCCACTACCATGCGCTGGTACTTTGGATTATTACTCTCCAGGGACAGGACTTTGCATTTACGTGTGTTGAACTGCATAATATTCCTCTGGGCCTGATTTTCCAGCCTGTCAAGGTGAACGGTGGTACAGCCACCTGGTGTATGAGCTGGCTCTCTCAGTTCAGTGGCATCTTTGAACTTGTCCATGGTGTATTCTCTCCCACGATCCAGACCCTTAATGAAGATGTAGAACAAGACTGACCCCAGTATCAGCCCCTAGGCATACACCACTACTGACCGGCCTCTAGCTACACTTTGTGCCGCTGTGTTCTGTTTCAAGAGTAAAAAGACCATAGACTTTCATAATTCTTCAAAATTATAGAAGAAGCTTGTGTACTAAATTGCAGTCTTAACATTCTAAATAAACAACTGGCTTTGCCTCCATGTCTTCCTCTTACCTCCTATTCACATTACTTACCAGGAAATGTCACTGATTATTTGTGATAAATTCTTTAGGTAATTTGTAATGCTTGCAAAAAATAAAAAAAATTACTCTCTATACCTGTTCAAAATTTTACTAAAACTTAACTAGTTTTGAATGAACTGAAAATCATTGCATCACAGAATAATATTATAGAATGGTTTGGCTTAGAAGGGACCTTAAAGATCATCCAGTTTCACCCCCTGCACTGGGCAGGGACACCTCCCACTGGATCAGGGGCTCCAAGCCCCATCCAACCCGGCCTTGAACCCCTCCAGGGATGGGGCAGCCTCAGCTTCCCTGGGCAGCCTGGGCCACGGCCTCATCACTCTCATCATGAAGAATTTCTTCCTTATATCAAGTCTAAATCTGCCTCTCTCCATTTTATAGCCATTGCCCCTTGTCCTATTACCACAAGTCTTTGTAAACAGTCCCTCCCCAACATCACAGAGGAAAAAGAAAAGGTTTTTCCTTCACTCATTACTACTTTTACCCTTAGTTTTCAGCCGTAAGTCTATCTAACTGCAGTGCAAAATAATCAGCCTTTGGTACCTGTAGGACTGCTTGCTGGTCTTTTCAAACTGAAGAAAATATCTGTGGCTAATTTTTTTGTCCTTGAACTAGAGGAGGTAACAGCTTTTCTCAGACAACTGTGAGGGAACATTCATATCAATCCAGCTAAATTGTAGTGAGATATGGGTGGGTTTTTTTTCTCTTTCATTTTTTCTTTTGTGTTAAAACCCATAAATGTTGCTATCCAAGTGAGAATTTATTGTAGTACCTTAAGATCTTTTATGGAAAGGAATTATTTTGTTGTATGCATCATTGTAATTATAATCCCACATTTATGAAGTAGGTGGAAGGGAGACCTATACCTTTCTTAACCTACAATGATAAAAACATTGTCTTTTCTTTCCTCAGCTTTTAGCTTTTTGATTGTTGTTAGGCTACTGGTGTTTAAATAGTTCAGGAAATAATGGTAAAATACATCTGTAAGAAGGTTAGAACTTGATAAAAGGTTTATTTTATAACAGAAAGAATATTATTTGAACACAGGATATGATTTGAAGCAATACACAGTAGACAAATTATGCTACTGTTTGGCCGGACAATTCATGTAAATAATCAATATTTTTACTGCAACTTATTTTGTTGAGAATTCCATGGTAAAATAAAAGCATCACAACAGCTTTTGTTCCTTAAAAAGTTTCTAATTGTTTTAACCAAAATGAGTGTAGGAAGTAGAACTCTGACATTAAAGCTAGTAATCAGTGCATCTACAATCTGTTCCCAGAAACCAAGGATGGAATCCTGCCCTTACTAAGCTTGGTGCCAAAGGAACATCAATGGATTAATTCATATTGGGGTTTAGTTTATGATTCTCTCTCTTGAGTGGATCATATTAAGTAGAAGTGCCTTAAACACAAGGATAATGTTCACCTCCTTAGCAAGTCTGAAATGTTAATCTTTGCTTTAAAACTATAATGGAGAAACCACATGCTTTCTTTTTTACAGCCTCTTCACCTCTGAAAAGATAGAGATTCTATTGTAATTTCTTCTGTACTTACTTGATTTTTGCTCCAGGGAGACCTTATTGCGACCTTCCAGCACCTGAAGGGGCTACAAGAAAGCTGGGGAGGGACTTTTTACAAAGGCTTGGAGTGATAAGATGAGAGGAATGGGTATAAACTGGAGACGGGGAAATTTAGACTAGACATTAGGAAGAATTTCTTCACTATGAGAATGGTGAGGCCCTGGCCCAGGTTTCCAGGCAGCCACAGCTTCCCTGGGCAACCTGGACCAGGGTCTCACCACCCTTATCGCGAAGAACTTCGTCCTTATGTCTAGTCTAAATCTACCCCTCTCCAGTTGAAAGCCATTGTCCCTCGTCCTATCACTCCAACCAGACATTGCCCCGTTCCAGATGTAGGACCTTGTACTTGGCCTTGTTAAACCTCGTAACGTTCTCACAAGCTGGTTCTTTCCAGCTTGTCCAGGTCCCTCTGGATGACATCCTATCCTTCCGATGTGGCAACTGCACCACTCAGCTTGGTGTCATCTGCAAAATTGCTCAAGGTGCACTTAATCTCACTGTCAATATCATTGATGAAGATATTAAACAGCACCAGTCCCAGTAGAGACCATCAGCATTTCCCCTTTTGTGTTGTCAAGGATCTTGTAGACCTACTTGTACCCATCTCTTCAGTTTGAATGAGTCAGTGATCTCTTGATCTGAAGATATTTACCTTACTGCTTCCCCCATTCACATTTAAAATATAATCCACTCTTCTTTGTTTGAAAGCTTTGATGAAGAAAGACAGGAAAACTCAGCTGGGATATTTTTGTCCTAACTGGCTCAGATGTTGTCCGCTAATTACTGTAGCTCAAATATCTCATTTTCCATGAGATATATTTTAAAGGTAGGAGTGTTAGGAAAGTCTGGTTCTTCCTACAACAAAATCCTATCTTGGTTCATATTTTTTTGTTTTAACCAGAATTTGGACTTGAATTTTCCTCAACAGGTGTCTGCTTCAGGCTAATCTTCCTCGTTATTATTAACGCTAGCAACGAATTTAAATAAATAAACAGATTTAGATAAAAGAGCTGGGCAGCTTCCTATGGAATAATATCTGGTCCATTTAAATTACAACAATTTCCCTAGAGCAAAGGGACTGAATCTTAAGTGTTCCCTTGTAGAAACCTGTATTTCTCACTCTTGAAAAATTTGTAAAAGGACCTGAAATTCCAAAGCCTCCTTCTCTGCCCCTCTGTGACCACCAAATGTACATTACACCACAAGACAAAGAAGGAATGACCTTTCATGTTGATCTTCCTAGCAGTTGATTTAAGTTGCAGACATCTACTGCTGTAGAATGCAAGTCTTCAAACTTCTTGATGGTCGCCGAGAGTGTAAGAAAAGTGCTTCATGCTGGGTTTTCTGATTACACCAATAGTTTACGTTGTAATATCCCTGTACTTTACGTCCATAGAATCTGCTCTATTCCTGCTTTTAGGAGAGAGCGTTGCTCACTGTCATATAGACGGGCTATACCGAGGGAGCAATACAACATAAGTACTGCAAGACATTTATATTCAGGATAGGACACAGGAAGAACACAGGCCATGAGCTGTCATTGGAGTAAAACAAAACATTAAATGTGTGTTGTTTGAGTGAGAATGCCCAGTCCAGTCCATGGTTTGAGGCAGCAATCCTTTGAGTAAAGTAATCTCTCAGTACATAATTCATGATTTATGTGAAAGGGAGTTGAATTGAATTTGCAACAAATGTTTCTAATTTCCTGATTTTTCTCTTTTTGCCTATTTGATTTGCACTCTGAAGAATGGTATTAACTGAGGGTTTTATTTTGTGTTTTTACTACTCCTGTTACTCTTAATTTTTTTAAATTCAGTTCTGGTTTCTTTACAAGCTGGAGAAGTAAATCCTTTTAGCTATTACTAATTGGATCCGGGTTTAGACTGCAAGTTTTAGGCATGAATGAACAGTGCTCTACATACATCTGCTTCTTGCAGGGTTACTGACCTGAAGGCATTCTTAAATTTATACAGGTCACTGAAGTCACTCATTTGTAGGGCGAAGTCTTGTCTGTGAAGACTGGTGAAACAAGTAGATTCTGCTTGTCGCAGATGCAGGATTTGACTCACCGTTCCCTGCAGCATTCCTTGCAATCTCATACAAACAGTGAAAATGCAAATCTCATCTACACTTGCATACGCAGCTCCTTAACAGTCAGAAGCATTTTGTTTTTCCAGGAGTCCTGGACGTGCAACGTGTATGGTATCAGATCCAGCATCATCTTGTATGATGTCTCTGCACGGACCATGAGGACCTAGTGTGCAGCCGGGTAAACAGGAGAAAAAGTAGGTTGCATTTAGATAGGTCGTGGTTTTCATAGGATTTCAAGTGAAATTCTACTGTTCACTAGGAATTCATCCAGGTTAAATTCTTCTGCTTTCTTTGGAAGTGCATCCCAGGGCCTTAGGGCTTTGCTGATCCTGATACAGAGGGTTTCTGTCTGACCCAACCTGTGACTGACTTCTGTGGAAAGACAAATTACAGGCACTCTAGACAGAATCATAGAATCACCAGGTTGGAAGAAACCCACCGGATTATCGAGTCCAACCATTCCTATCAATTCCTAAACCATGCCCTTTAGCGCCTTGTCCACCCGTGCCTTAAACCCCTCCAGGGAATGTGACTCAACACCCCCCTGGGCAGCCTCTGCCAGTGACCAATGACCCTTTCCGTGAAAAATTTTTTCCCACTGTCCAGCCCGAACCTCCCCTGTGGAGCTTAAATGTGACTAACGGAGTAGATACTGGTCTAGGACAAAGCCTTTCTGAGAGGTTGCATTGGCCTTTTTGAAACGTGTTCCTTTCCCTGCACAGTGACCAGTGGTGTTTGGGAAAAGAGCAGCTCAATCCAGATCTGGAAAACTACAAGGAGCGTAGTGCTTGTTCCTCCACTGATTTCCTTGAAGTCTCCAGACCACCCTGAACTGAGGCATTTTAGGGCACATAAATCTGAAAAAAAAAGGTGAAATATATTCAACCACACACAAATGTTTTTAAATTATTATGAGGCGTTACTCCATTGGAAGGTGTTTCAGCTCTGACTTTATACATAGTGGCTTTGGCTGATCTTGGTTGCAATATTTTTACAGTTTTAGACGGTTTAATTTCCTTTTTCATTGTCATGTGCTAAGATTTTTGTTTTATTTTGCTAAATCTAAGCTTTTTACTATTCCCAGGTGGTTTTTTTTGCTGTTGTAAGTGAACTAGAGGCCTGTTGCTTGTGTATAATGGGAAATTCTTGATGAACTCAAGACAATGAGTATGCTTTAATCAGACTTCAGAATCTGTTCATTGTCTATATGATGGAGCTGTTAAATTGCAGTCTCTTGGGTAATGCAATGTTTATGTCACTTCTACATCCATGGCACTTTATAAATTTTAAAACAAAACACTAACTCACCTGTGGGTAAGCATTTCTTAGCTATATATATATTAAAAGACTATTGTCTGAAAATTAACCAAGGTTTTCTGAATGGTTATTAATGACCTCTGGTTGCACAGGCAGCTAGTTTATTAATTGGCTGCATTGCTTGACTGAAAAAAAATAATAAGTAAGTGCTGAGAAAGGAAGAAACTTCAACTCTGGGCAGAATCCGATATGATTAAAGAAATCCAAGAAGTGGGGAAGGGACGTGACATCTAGCAGTCATTCCGTCTCAGAGCATCAGACTCAACAATTCTTTTTGATTGTCCTTGATATGAACATCTTTCAAAATCCTCCTGCGATGTTGGTTTAAAAAACTTCCACCGTAGCTTATTCCATTGCACGGCTGTTGTTACTGAATTTTTAAATTTTTACTGAAGTTTAAATTGTCCTTGCTTGCAAGAAAAACAATTATTTCTTGTCCCAGAATCAATATATGTGAATCAGACTGATTTTTTTGCTCCTTTAATACAATATTATGCCCTTAGTTCCTTCCGTTATGGACTCTTTTTGTTCAATCATTCTTTGTAAACTCTTGGGAATGTTTTGGCCCTTTTGTCTAGAGTTCTCTTCTACATCCCCATGTGTTGAATTCATCTTATACTGGGTGCCCCAACACCCCATGCTGCAACAAAACACAGTGACTTAATTAACTCTCAAATCTTATCATAGAATGATAGAATAGTTTGGAATGGAAGGGAACTTAAGGCCCATCCAGTTCCATCCACCTGCCATGGGCAGGGACACCTCCCATTAATCAGGTGCCCAAGGCCCCATCCAACCTGGCCTTGGACACCTCCAGGGATGGGGCAGCCACAGCTTCCCTGGGCAACCTGGATCATTGTCTCACAGCTCTCATCATGAAGAAATTCCACTTTATGTCTAGTCTAAATCTGCCCCTCTCCATTTTATATCCATTTCCCCTTGTCCTGTCACTAAAATCCTTTGTCAAAAGTCCCTCCCCAGCTTTCCTGTAGCCCCTTCAGGTACTGGAAGTTTGCTATAATTTCTCCTCTGACCCTCCTCTTCTCCAGGCTTAACAACCCCAACTCTCTTGGCCTGTCCTCATATGGAAGGTGCTCCAGCCCTTGGATAATCCTTGTAGCCTCCCCTGGACCCATTCCAACAGCTCCATCTCCTTATGTTGAGGATTCCAGAACTGGACACAATGCTCCAGATGAGGTCCAGGTGAGGTCTCACAAGAGAGTAGGTTTCTGTATCATTAATAGTCACATAATTAATATCTCCCCTTTTTTGACATAGCATCTCATCTTTCTGAACTGTCTGCCCAATACATTTTTTTTTCCATTCCTTCCTTGTGCATTGGATTTTTCCTTATCATGTTTAATCCTGTGTGTATTTCTGGAGTCAAATCTTTGTGGCTTCTCCATCTTCTCAAGATCTGCTTGAATTCCAATCCTGCCTTGAAAAAATAAATCCTCCACAAATTGTCATTCACAAACTTCCTAAGTACATCTAAATGTTTTGTTGAAATACTGAATAATACCAGGTCAGCCTTGTGAAGGACATTATGTAATATACTGTATCCCTTCTCCAACAAGCTATTAACAAGTTTCCTGTGCAAGATTTTACAGCAGCTTTACTCAGACCATATTTTCCTCATTGGTTTATGAGTGTCATGTGAATCTGACATCTATTACTTTCCCAGATCTTGTTATTCTGTCAAAGAAATTGAATTACTTTGACGTGAGTTATTCTTGACAAATTCATGTTGGTTGTGGTTTGTCTTTAGGTGTATACAAATTGATTGCTTAATAATTTGCTTCAGTTATTTTTCTGTCAAAGAAAAGCTGAGTCTTCTGTAGTTCCCTGTGTCCTTTTTATCCTCCCAGACTTGTTCTCTGACTTTTTAGAACTTATTCACCCTCTACAAAACTCCCTCGTTTCTCCTGCACCCCTAATGAAAGGCCCCAAATTGCTTTGGCCAGCTCTGTAAATACTTTGGGGTGATGCTTGTGAAGTCCTAATGACTCAAATATATTCAATTTATTTAACTGATTGTTCAGTTCTCATGCTGGTGTTCCTAGTTTTCTCAGTTTATACTTACTTATATTTTGTTCCTTCATATAATGTTTTTATAGAAATTTTTCTCTGGCTTTTAAAATTGTAATACATTTTCCATATTACATTTTCTTTATTTGTTCCAATTTACATTTTTCTATTCCTTAGTTTTAATAAAGATTTTAGTAATATATTTATTGCCTTGGCTTTGTTTCTCATATGACTCATATTTCATTATCTGATTATTAAAAACTCCCAATGCAACCATATAAGTCTGTCCTTCCTTTTTCTTGTGAAATACAGAAATTTGTCTTTGCATTCTTCATGCTGCCTCTTTCACAGAATCAAGTGACTATATTCCTGATAAAATCAGTGTTAAGAGACTCACAGAGGAATGTTATTGCAGTGCTGCAAGCCTGACCCTTCTTGTTGGTACTTGGAGAACAACTAGAAAATGCAACTTTCACTACAGATCGAGCTTGTCAGTCCTCCTGCTGGCAACACCAGCCCTGTGGAAAAGGACTGAAGCTGCAGTTTTTCCTGGTCTTGAGGAAATAAGAGAAAATCTAACAGCACTTGAGAAGAAATAGGATCTGTGTTTTATCGCAAACTGTTGCTGGAGAACGTAAAAGTGGTCTAAAGAGAAATATGGTTAGTCATAAACCACTTTTTCACTGCTTTAGTTGACTGCTTTAAGCATCAGGGTCTTGCTGCATGCTTCCTATCTGTCTCCTTAACTGCTGAGTTCCTAGAATGGCTCTAAATTCAACCTTATCTTTTTAGGAAATACTTCAAAGGCTAATTTTGTCTCCAGTGAAGCATTTCCAGAACCACCCATACCGTGGTAATAAGGGAGCAGCTTTGGAAATAGATATTTGAATGCTGATTATCTTTTTAGTATTTTATATAGCTCAAGCTTTTTAGTGTTGTATGTGAATAGCTTTTCTGGCTCCCACAGAAATGGATCCACTGCCAACGATGGTTCCACTACCACACAGAAAGTGGGGATGAACACACCTGGGGGTGGTAAGGGAGACACGGGCACTCTGGCACTAGCTACTCTGGTTACCAGGCAATTGGGAACAAACTCTGTTCCCTCTAAGAGGGCTGAAGGCTCGGCAGCTCAGCTGAAGTGCATTTACACCAATGCACGCAGCATGGGGAATAAGAAGGAAGAGCTGGAAGCTGTCGTAGGGCAAGGAGCCTATGATGTCGTTGCCATGATGGAAACGTGGTGGGATGACTCATATAACTGGAGTGCAGCTATGGTGGGTACAAACTCTTCAGGAGAGATAGGAAGGGAAAGAGAGGAGGTGGAGTAGCCCTCTATGTAAGGGAGGACTTGGACACCACTGAGATGGATTACAGCGATGAGGAGATTGAGTGCCTGTGGGTTAGAATCAGAACAGCCCATAAGAAGGTAGATTTTGTGATGGGAGTCTGTTACAGGCCACCCAGCCAAGGAGAAGCAGCTGACGAGCTCTTCTATAAACAGCTGGGGTTAATCTCTAGATCAGTGCCTCTCGTTCTTGTGGGAGACTTCAATCTTCCTAATATCTGCTGGAAGTACAATAGAGCAGAAAGGCAGCAGTCTAGGAGGATCCTGGAGTGCATGGAAGACAACGTCCTCGCACAGCTGGTGAATGAACCGACAAGGGAAGGTGCCCTCCTGGACCTGCTGTTTGTGAACAGAGAAGGCCTTGGGGGGGATGTGGCAGTAGGAGGGAGTCTAGGACTAACTGATCATGAGATGATGGGGTTTTCTGTTCTAGGCGAAGTGAAGAGGGTGGTTAGCAGGACAGCAGCATTAAATTTCCAGAGGGCAGACTTTGAACTCTTCAGAAGGCTGGTTGGCAAAGTCTCATGGGAGACAGTGATTAAGGGCAAGGGAACCCACGAGGGCTGGGAGCTCTTCAGAAAGTAGATCCTAGCAGCGCAGGAGAAAGTCATCCCCATGTTCCGAAAAAAAGCCTGCAGGGGTAAAAACCAGCTTGGTTGAACAGAGAGATCTTGAGTGATATCAAGAAGAAGAAGAATGTTTATGAGCTCTGGAAGAGGGGACAGGCCTCTTGAGTGGACTACAGGAGGGAAGTGAGATTGCGTAGAGAAAAAATCAGAAGGGCTAAGGGTAAATTACAAATCAGACTGGCAAAGTCAAACATCTTTCTATAAATATATAAATAATAAAAGGAGGACTACGAGACCATACAGTCCCTATTGGACGCAGAAGGAACAACAGTGACAGGGGACGAGGAAAAGGCTGAGGTACTTAATGCCTTCTTTGTCTCAGTCTTTAATTGTAAAGAAAGTTGTTCCCTTTCTGTACAAACCCAGGATCTAGAAGAGCAAAATGAGGCTCCCATGGTCCAAGAGGAGGTGGTCAGAGCCTTGTTAGCCTGACTAGACACCCACAAGTCCATGAGGCTAGATGGGATTCACCCAAGGGTATTGAAGGAGCTGGTGGGTGTGCTGGCCAAACCCCTTTCCATCATCTTCCAACAGTCCTGGAAGACTGGGCAAGTTCCACTGGACTGGAGGCTGATGTTATGCCCATCTACAAGAAGGGTCGCAGGGAGGATCCAGGGAACTACAGGCCTGTCAGTGTGACCTTAGTGCCAGGGAAAGTCATGGAACAGGTGATCTTGAGTGCGATCATGAAGCACTTGCAAGAGAACCAGGGGATCAGGCCCAGTCAACACGGGTTCACGAAAGGCAGGTCTTGCCAAACTAACCTGATCACCTTCTATGACAAAGTGACTCGGCTGCTGGATGAGGGAAAGGCTGTGGATGGATCTTCCTGGACCTCAGTAAAGCCTTTGACACAGTTTCTCACAGCATTCTGCTTCGGAAACTGTCACCTCTGGCCTGGACGGGTGCACACTCTCCTGGGTGGAAAACTGGTTGGATGGCTGGACCCGGAGAGTGGTGGGAAATGGTTTTAAATCCAGCTGGAAGACAGTTCCAGGTGGGGTTCCCCAGGGTTCAGTCCTGTTCAATGTCTTTATCAACGACCTGGATGAAGGCATCGAGTGCTCCCTTAGCAAGTTTGCAGATGACACCAAGCTGTGTGGGAGTGTGGATCTGCTGGAGGGTCGGGAGGCTCCAAAGGGATCTGAACAGGCTGGACCACTGGGCAGAGTCCAATGGCAGGAGGTTTAATGAGGTCAAATGCCGGGTCCTGCACTTGGGGCACAACAACCCTGAGCAGCTACAGACTAGGAGAAGTCTAGAAAGCTGCCAGGGGGAGAGGGACCTGGGAGTGTTGGTTGACAGCGACTGAACATGAGCCAGCAGTGGCCCAGGTGGCCAAGAAGGCCAGTGGCATCTTGGCTTGGATCAGAAACGGCGTGACCAGCAGGTCCAGGGAGGTTCTTCTCCCCCTGTACTCGGCACTGGTGAGACCGCGCCTCGAATCCTGTGTTCAGTTCTGGGCCCCTCACCACAAGAAGGATGTTGAGGCTCTGGAGCGAGTCCAGAGAAGAGCAACAAAGCTGGTGAAGGGGCTGGAGAACAGGCCTGATGAGGAGCGGCTGAGAGAGCTGGGGGTGTTTAGCCTGGAGAAGTTGGGCACTGGCAGAGGCTGCCCAGGGAGGGGGTTGAGTGACCTTCCCTGGAGGGGTTTAAGGGACGGGTGGACGAGGTGCTAAGGGACATGGGTTAGTGTTTGATAGGAATGGTTGGATTCGATGATCTGGTGGGTCTCTTCCAACCTGGTGATTCTGTGATTCTACGATCTTTAGAATTCCAGTTCCTATTTTTCACTTACATATAGTGTAGATGTGTGTGTGTATATATATACACATATATATATAAAATTCGTTGCTTAGGCATGCTTGTTCTACCCTAAGACTGATACATTTGACATGCAAATTGCTTAAGAGATTATGCACTGTCCCATTCAGCCCTGGTGAGAAGGTACGTTAAAGTCCAGAAAATATGTATAGAAATAATGAGCGTCCTATTCATGTGCTTTTATGAGTATCTTTCCTCATGGCTAAGGATTATTATTCAAAGGTAGCAGGTGTCTTAATGAAATAGAAATTCTTGACTTGTAGCATTAAAATTTTTTTTAAAAGAAAATATCTCTCTAATTAGAAAATACAGGTCTTCAACTTTTAATAACTGAATTATGTTCTATTCATTTTTATGTCCCGTATTTTTTCCCCCACTGGTTAGGTTGGAAATACTGCAAATATACTTTTTTGGAAGTATCAGAAGGCTTCAGTCTTTTCTTCTACCTTCCTCTCACATTTCAGGCATTAAATTATCATAGCCCATATATTAACTGGGGGAGATCAACATGCCAGCATTTCACCAAACCCTACAGTTTGCTTTTAGTACAAACATTAATACTATTAGATTCTCTCAATCTGTTACTTAATATTTACATCCCTGTCATCAGACTGACACGAGCAGTGGGTCTAATTTAATTAAAACATTATGTTTGAGGGGTTTTTTTCTGAAAAAGAGCAGCATTTTGGCTTTGTTTCAAGCATAATTCTAAACAGTTCAAAGGAAAAAAAAAAAAACAAAACCAAAAAAACAAACATCCAAAAGCTTAATCTGAATGGTTTCCTTGGCCCTCAAGATCTCAATCCACTTCCTTTTGCTTTCTGTCAAGCTGAACCGCTCTGCTAAAATCTGAAAAGTTGCTTTTTACTCATTGCCTTCCAAACAGCTGCTTGTTCCCACTTTGCCTCAGCTGCTTTTCTAACGATCTCGGGGCTATTCGGCCACCTTTCCCCAGGCCAGTGGCCAGCAGACCCCACCTGGCTGGTTTCTCAACAGAACCACAAGTATTTTTGTAACTGGAAGAGCCCAGCTAAAGGGGCAGACACGGGAGGGAAAGCAGGAAAGGGCAGGACAAGACAATTTTCTTTACTCTGTCTGTAATGTTAATTAGGTGAATCATCTTGTCACAATATCCTCTTAGAGACAAAATACATACACTGCAGACTAAATACATAAATCAAAAGGCAGATAGAGACTCTGTTTCAAATTGTTTTCTTTCCTCTTTTATTTTTTTTCCTTTTGGTTAAAAAAAGTTTTCATTTTCCTTTCACATGGAACTTCCTGCAACACTAACTTCTGGCACTGATGAGGCACTTGGTTGTTCAGTCTTTGAAAAGGAATTTGGCACCGATATCCTGGCTAATATCTCAGCCCGGTAAGTTTGTGATCCCTGTTCTGAGTGTTCATAACGTGATCTTTCTTTGATCAGAGTAGTTCTGTTTATAAATCGTGCCCTGTACTTGCTCAGCAAAGACACAGAAAATGCAAATGGATTTCTAAATAGTGTATTTGGTCCAAGGACTTGACTGGTAACACTGTGTGGGGTGCCAGGCAGTCGAGGTACCGGGAATCGCAGGCCACCCAAAGAGCTGGAGAAGGGATATTTTCTTCTTGCAAAGGCAGGATTTAATCAGTCTGAATCTGATCACTTACTTGAAAGGTTGAAGTGTCAAGCTAGAACTGATTCTCATCCTACCACAAAACAAGAATTTTTTAAAAAATATTACCGAATATTTATGGATTCCGGTGATAAAAAACATTAAAATGTGTTATCATGGCACTTGGTTTATAGGTCATACAGTAACAACAGGGGGTCCGGCATGTTTACTTTTTTCAGATGTGTAAGGGGCATTTTTTTCTTAAAATCCCAGTGTAACACTGCAATAATTACTGTATGAAAAACAACCAGGTTTTCAGCTCTTAAGAAATCCTAGATAGTCTTCCACAGTCAAAAAACGGGAGCTGATGAATATCAGCCTTACCAGCTTTCCAGTTTGAACATACTTTGAAAAGATCACAGTTTTTGGGTATTCAGTTATGCTTTCTGGAAAAAAAAAATGTTTTGTGTGGGCAGGAAATACTGCAGATAAGTAGTATTTTAAATATTCAGAATACCTCGTTCCAAACAATGCTACAACAGAATAACTGCAGTTTTATATCCAGACGTTCCCTCTGGTGTTATGTATATTTAATGAAAACATACCAACATTCAGTTATACTTCCAAGCTTCAGCAAACAACTATGTACATGATTTCCCAGCCTTTATTAAAGGCTGAATTTCCAGAGTCTCTGGCATGACCATTACACAGAGCACACTCCACTTTTCTTCTCCATTACTGATGAAGAATGGCAGTTTTTCTTCTGCTCAGGAATCGGTCTAGGAATCGCCGCTGCCACCAGGATTTCAGCTCCTCACTCAACAGTTGATGGATCAGCGGTTCAAGCAAAAAAATACATCACAAATGCCAGAGGTACTGGAACCCAGAGTTCCTGTTTGCAAGGAACCCCAATCACAGGCTTCATCCTGATGGCTCTCTGCTGTTCCTCTGTGTTGGAAGTGTCAGACAAGTTAAGTTTTCTATCTCGTCAACACTACCTCCTGCTTCTGAATGTGTCTGGGTTTCTTAGCAGGTTGCCTGGCTCTGAATGATGAACTTCTAAATCCTCATTTCCTTCCCACTGTTCCTCCCCACCTCCTCCCATTCACTGGCCTTGAGAAATGCTTCAGTCTGAAGCAGGTGGGTTCCACATGTGCTGTTGAACATCTGGCTAATCCTCTGTGGGGGCCGGAGAAGTGTGCAAATCCTAGAATGGGGAACACTCCAGGAAAAAAAAAGAATGAATCACTAGCTCTGTAAGCAAACTATTTCTGATCTCAATTGCAATCCAGGCTCACAGCTCTCTCAACCTCGACCAGCCCACTGAACTGGGATTTTGATTTGCCTAAGTTTAAAGACAGAGTAGACATAATAGTTTTTACTTTATATATGTTCAAGAAAAATATTAATTTCTACGTATGTTTTCATACCTTGAAGCAGTTATGGTCCCAAATGTGGTGTAGTTATAAAGAAAATGAATAAGAGGGAAAATGTCATTTTAAGTCTGCAATCCTGCTGTGCATTCGTGGCTTCCTTTGAAATTGTGGCATGTGCATTGGAATGGGTAAGTTATTCCTTCTATGTAATGTGTGATTTTGATCACACGCATGAAATACCAGCAATTGCTGCTTCCCTTCATCGTCCTTCATACTGCTTTCATCAAATTGTATTTTTACAGACTTCTGTATGAATCATATCCTCACATTTTCATCCTGCTGCTCCCTTGAAGATTCGTTCCAGATCAGATATAAAACCAGAAGAGCTTGTTTTCTGAATCTAATAATGTCGCAGCTCACGATGGTGAAAGGTTCATCTGGAGAACTGTTCTCAAATGTCAGGAAGATAGAAACCAAACAGAGTTAATGCTATGGCATTTAAAATATTTCTTGTGTAACTCTCTTATGAGCAAGTGCTGAGATTTTAATATCATCAAACTGGAACTTTGGCTCTGATTTGATCTTTAATCAAGACCATCAACGTAACCTGCATTTAAAAAGTATTTTTCTAACATACGTGAATTATTTTTGAAGATGTGGCCAGAAACTTAAATAGATGGTTGTTTTCTAAACAGAACTTTGATTTCACTCCATGCCCTTTCTGAAGTTCTTAATGCATAAAATACATAAAATACAACAAACAAGGTAAATGACAACTTTTGTGGTAAAACTCTTACTAAGATCTTGCATAAGAGAAAGAGTCTTCAATTAACATTTGCTCAGACAAAAGGTAGGACTTAATAAATAACTTTAAATCTTCACAGAGTGTGGTATGGTAAACAAAGACTATTTTCTGTTGCTGGAAGTTGAATAATTTTAAAGAAAATATTGCATTTATAAATCAATACAGATTTCTGCAAAATGAATAACGACAGCATTTTAAAAGTCACCACATTAAACATATTTTAAAATATATTCTTTAATAGTTACTTTATTTTGTTTTACCAGAGATGTAGTAAGAAAAATGTATTTGAAATAGAATTTTGTATGCAAGTATAATCTTAAATAGAATTCTTAATTCTTCTATAGAATTTTTAAAAGCGCTACAGGCATGGGACCCTAATGTAAGTAAATTATTAGTTTTTCTTTCTTTTCATGAAGTCATGGTGGTTGAATAGACTGTAGAAACCTTTTTCCAACTTGCTGTCACCAGTCCCATGAGGACCAGCAAAAGGAAGCTAGCTGATTTATATGATTTCTTTCACTGTCTCTTTCACAAAGACAAAGGCAAAGTTTACATCTTGGGCAAAAAGAAATATTTCTGCAACAAAGTTCTATGATAGCTTAATGTCCATGGGAAAGTTTCACATGTTAAAACCAGTGGGGCAAATTCATCCTTGAATTAGTAAAACTTTGTGGTTTGTTTTTTGGGGTTTTTTTGAAAATATAGAATCATAGAATAACCAGGTTGGAAGAGACCCATCGGATCATTGAGTCCAGCCATTCCTATCAATCACTAACCCATGTCCCTCAGCACCTCGTCCACCCGTCCCTTAAACCCCTCCAGGGAAGGTGAATCGACCCCCTCCCTGGGCAGCCTCTGCCAGGGACCAATGACCCTTTCTGGGAAAAATTTTTTCCTAATGTCCAGCCTAAACGTCCCCTGGCAGAGCTTGAGGCCATTCCCTCTCATCCTGTCCCCTGTCACTTGGGAGAAGAGCCCAGCTCCCTCCTCTCCACAACCTCCCCTCAGGTAGTTGTAGAGAGCAATGAGGTCTCCCCTCAGCCTCCTCTTCTCCAGGCTGAACCCCCCCAGCTCTCTCAGCCGCTCCTCATAAGATTTGTTCTCCAGCACCTTCACCAGCTTTGTTGCTTTTCTCTGGACTCGCTCCAGAGCCTCAACATCTCCTCCAGGCAACTTTCCAGCCAGGTTTCTCCTAGTCTGTAGCTGCTTAGGGTTGTTGTGCCCCAAGTGCAGGACCCGGCATTTGGCCTTGTTAAACCTCCTGCCGTTGGTCTCAGCCCAGCAGTCCAGCCTGTTCAGGTCCCTTTGGAGCCTCCCGACCCTCCAGCAGATCCACACTTCCACCCAGCTTGGTGACATCTGCAAACTTGCTAAGGGAGCACTCGATGCCTTCATCCAGGTCGTTGATAAAGACATTGAACAGGACTGGACCCAGGACTGAGCCCTGGGGAACCCCACTTGTCACTGGCCTCCAGCTGGATTTAACTCCATTTCCCACCACTCTCTGGGCCCTCCATCCAGCTAGTTTTCCACCCAGGAGAGTGTGCACACAGCATCTGTGGTTGGATCCAAAAATTTATATTCTGATGTATCTTTTAAAGTAACAACAGTGTGCTCATGGTAGGCCCTGCTCCTCAAGATCAGGATCAGGATTCATCTTCCAAAGATCATTCCATGACCTACAGAATGGGCCATCTGTACTCCTTCCCACTTCCTCCTTGAGAAGATCCATAATGATGGTGTCAAGTCTCTCCTCCAGCATGCTTTGGGCTTGGCCAAAAAGAGAGCATTGGAGATTCCCAGTTATGCAGAGAGATATTTAAGTGAGTGAAGGCACTAAAGGATACATTTAAAGAAATGAAGGGGAAAAATAGTGTAGTTAAAGGGCATTTGTGAGGAGCTGGAAAGAGAGGAAGAGGGTATGAGACAGATGGAAGAGGTGAGATGAAGGTATTGTTTACAAGAGTTTTGCTTAAATGAAGAAGATCTGAGAGATGGAAGAAATATATGGAATAAATCTGTGCTTTTCTTTTTTTTTTGAGATGTTCTCCAAAGAATAAGAATTCTGGGCAAGCAAGCAGTGAGCAGAGAATAAAAGAGGTATATATATGGTTTGGAAACAGCAGATTTTAAGAAACAGGAATTATTTCACCTCAAGTTGTAGGTTCAAATTGGAGATTAGGAATGTTTTTTTCACTGAAAAACTCTCAAGCACTGGTAGAGGCTGCCCAGGGAGGTGGTTGAGTCGCCATCCCTGGAGGGGTTTATAAGATGCGTAAATAAGGTGCTTAGTGATATGGTTTACTAGTGGACAATTACCTGACTTGATGATCTCAAAGGTCTTTTCCAGATTAATGATTCTATGATTCTGTGATTTAAGGTTAGACAGTCTTATGTATATTCCTGCTGGATTCGAAGACTAATAGCAGCTGGAGTAAACATTGACTTCCCATGTTGTCCTGTTGTGGAAGAAACAGTTCAAAACTTACTGTTGTGCTTGAAGAGCTGTACTGGACTACTCAGCAGATGCTTGTTTTTTAACCACGTTCTGTTCTCCCCTGTTGGGATGGGAATTGGTGGACTTGGCAGTGTAAATTTTATGGCTGGACCTGGTGACCTTAAAGGTCTTTTCAACCTAAATGATTCTATGAATTGTGGCTATTGCAGTACCCATCTCATTCCTGATGTCCACCAGTGCTTGGCACACCTGACCTCACTCCTCAGCACTGGTGTTGCACAAGTTTTCTACTTCAGACTGACACAGACTGCTCCAACAGCCATTCATACTCCTTTTGCCACCTCTGTATTCCTTTCTTTCTTAAATTGTGGGACTGAGCAAGATACCACCCAGAAGCCTGGTAATTGTAATGGCACAAACAGTAACGAGTTTTCTGTTTAGGGAGATCCCTTAGAGATCCACCTCCAACAGCTCAATTCTTTGTCACTAAAGGGAAACCATTTGGAAAAAGTGAATTTGGAGGCACACTTGGCACAGTTGCTGTGCTACAAATTTCTTTTCATGTTGCATAGTGATGTAACAGCACAGCACCACCAAAAGCACACTATATTATTCTAACACAATAACCTGCAGAGATGCTGTAATGATACAATACGTGGAATATGTCAAAACTGTGCAAAGTGGAATATTTCAAAGTGGAATATTTTGATTTAGGCTAAAGTGCAGTTAAGCTTCGTCTAAGCAGTTGTGTTTTCAAAAGTTAGAAAGAGTATCCCTCTGATGGCATGTTTTCCTTCTCTGATAGCATGTTTTCTTTAAAATGATGGGTTTCAGACACTGTTCTTTCTTCGAGAATGATAATGTCTTGTGTAAGTATAATATGTGCTGAACAGTTCTCGCTTCTTCTCTAATCACCTCTCTGCAGTTATTTCCTCTCTTAAAGCCAGGCTCAAGCAGAGAGCTGGAGCCAGCTCCGAATTAGCACGAGTTTTGACTGTTGTGATGTTTCATAACATTAAAATAAGTCCTTGGAAAGTAGTAGAATACGCATAAAATTTCTGGGAATGTTTGTACATATGCATGTAAGCGGGAAATATATTCTGCACCCAGCCTTTGTCTGATGGCACGTGATTGATGGAGATCGCTCCCTTGTGTTGCACAGGACTGATAAAGGGTTCTTAATTTCTTAAACTCCAAAACAAGTCTTGGAGAGTTTTATTTGCTGGTATAATTGGTATCAGCGAAGGTTTTGGTATGGAAAGAATATACAGGCTTTTCAGCAGGAACAGGCAGCAGTGTGCTCAAGGATGACTCAGTTCCTGGGATTTCTTCTGATCAACTTGCAGGATCTTGGAGACCCCTTAAACATCTTTCATTCCCGTGAGAGGGATGTAAGGACACTATTGCCATAAAGAGTGTTTCATCAGTTTTAAGACTGCAACTGAAAAAGACAAAACACAGCCCAAGCTTCTATTTGGAAATGAAAAAAAGACAGAAATCTGAAAGACAACTCTGCTCTTAAGCCTAAAAAGATTTTAATGGGTTTTAACATGAAGAAAAAAGGAATTGTGCAAAACTTAAGGGAAGTTCCCTTATGATGTATCCCAGTTTCACCAAAAGCTTGTTCAGATTCTCAGTTGTTTCACACTGAAGATGTTTTCTTATTTATAGCTACGGTTAATAATGCAATAGTCCATTTGTACTACACAAAATGTAAGCCATGTGCTTCATGTTTAGATCTTCAGTGATAATCTGTAGAATTTAAATTTATATATAAATATGTACGTGCACATGCATATGTATAATGAAAACAAAGAAAACCTTTGAAGAAAAAAGTAACTACGTGTTTAAAAATCCTTGAAGTGGTCCTTTATAGAAAGCTATTCCTGCTGAACTTAAAAGAAAGTCCCTTTCTTTTATGCTGAAATAAAGCTTTTTGTATGCTACCTAGAAGGAGAACAAACATAAGGAAAGGGAATTCATATGAAAACTAAATACATTACTTGTGGAATGATGTCAATTTTAACCTATTTTTTAAAAATAGTACCTTTGTACAAAAAGTATTCATATTTACTGTACTATGAATAAAATTTTACTTCTCAGTGTTCAAAGCAGTTAGTACAGCTTCCATAAGTACTGTAAAAAAAACAAACAAAACAAACAACCTAAGTAAGTTTACCAGCACGAAACCTCTGGAAATAGGGTTCTTTTATATTAATAAGCCACACTGTGCTTTCAAAGAAAGAAAAACCTGCTGTTTGGATTGATTTGTGAGATTGCTCACTCCCTTTTCATTTGAAGTCTTGTTCTAAGTCTCCTGCTTTGGTAATTTAGTTTTAAAAAGAGGAGATAATAGATTTTGAAAACAGATATGTACGGCTCTGAGCGCATGTTAATTCTACTTGATCTCAAAGCATGTATTTTGGTCAGAAAAATGAATTTTACAACATTTATACCTGAAAGCATATTCTCTTGCCAATTGAGTGCAACAAATTAAAGCTGGATAATTGAATGCAATAAACTCATGCTGGCTTTTGTAAAAAAAAATAAACAGAGAGCATTAGGTTTTCAATGTATTTTCAATGCTTCTTCTGTTGATGTTTTCATACACTCAGAGGGAATTTTTGGGGCCTCATTATTTGTTATCATCACCAGATCTATAAGGTCTCACAGTTTTTTGATCTCTGTGGGAAAGCAGCATAGGAGACACAATAGGAGAAGAAATTAAGATGTGTGATATTCGCATGTATTATACAATCAACTAGATTAGATGAGTATTACTGGTGTGTATGGAGTTTGCCTAGAAGGGTTTGGTAGCGGGGTTGCCATAGGGCTGGATTCTACAAGAAGCTTCTAGAAGCTTCCCTCACGTGTGACAGAGTCGATGCCAGTTGGCTCCGAGACCGACCTGCTGCTGGCCAAGGCTGAGCTGGTTGGTGATAGTGGTAGAGCCTCTGGGATAACACAGTTAAGAAGTGATTTTTTCATAAGAGAAGATTACAAGATCTTTCACAGTTAAAGCAGAATTTACTTATTTATTTTTTAAAGATTCTGTTTTGTAATTGTTGCAAAATCCATGTACTCTCCTTGTTTGCCTTCATGATTCTCCTTGGGTGGGTCTTTAAACCAAGGAATCCTAAGACATAGATTCCTGGAATGCCCTAAAGATAATGATTACTCTAATTTTTTGGTTTGCACAGACTCCCTTATAGTTTTAAATATTTATTTACTAGGGGGCTTGGAACTAGATGAACTTTAAGGTCCCTTCCAACCTAAACCATTCTATGATTCTGAGTTTTACGCTTTCTGTGATCAAGTGCACAGCTCGAGCTAAAACACAGGAAAGATAAAACAGACAAGAAATACCAAAAAGGAGTGTGGTCCTTGAATTGGGTGTTACCAGATGCTCACATATGAGATGGTTTGTGGTGCTCATATGTTCTCACTAACAAAGAGATGGTCTTGACATCTATTGCTGAAAGGAGGGGAAGTGAGGGGGCTCTGGGGGGATATGCTGTGACTGCTGACCATGTGTGCCACTCAAACAACTTAGGCTGAAAGTCTTCCGGAGAAACCTGAGTTTTCATTAAGCATGCATTTAAAATTTTCTTCTGCTGGAGGGTGAGCAAGGGATTGATTTGGGGGAGAGATGTAATCTGACTAAAGAAGATAATTCAGAAGTCACTCAGGTTTTTTCAAGAAGAAATGACTTACATATGTAAGTGTTTTATGGGTAGGGTTTAGTCATTTGGAAACAGAGATGTGGACTAGAAAAGTGAGTTACGTTCTTAACTATGTTATGGAGAAAAGACAGCATTTAGAACACTGGTGATGAAAAACAGGTGGAAGCACAAAGTAGCAGAGAAAGGGTCATGGGAAAAATTAAGCATGAGAATGAGCTGAATACTTGGATTTGTGGCACAATAGAGTCAAGATGCTTGTCCTTATAAATTTTTACTTTCACATCTCTACCAAAAAAGAGGCAAAAAGGTGTCCTTTCATTTTATTTGCTCTATTTATTACATGTTATGAGCTGGAATGGCAGAGGGATCTCTGAAGCTGAAAAAGCAGAGCTCTCTGGTTTCACGTCAACCCCTGGGTTTTCCTTCTCAGCCCTAATCTGGGAAACCAACCATTCTTGGTGAGGAGCAATAGACTGGAATGAAGAAAACATTTCCTAAGAGCTACCTGTGCCAACATAATTCATCTGAATTTTGTCACATCTGCCTTGTGGAGTTAGATTCATAACCCCAGGCAGGTGTTTAGTCCCTGAGCAATGTATAAGATAGTAAAGTACCAAGGAATCGAGTTGACAGCAGGTGGCATTGAATGGTGGTGAAAATCTAGGCCAGCAAGTGGAGAATACCAAAGTATTTCTACAATCCACTTTTCTCCTGAGGTTTACCCTCTTTGCTGTGCTTGTGAAGCTGAAATTCACAGCATAAAAACCTTTACATAATTTAAGCTGCTGAGTCATCCTGTTGGGTAATTAATGCACTCTAAAGTATAATGGTAATAGTAGTGTCAAATGGTTGTAAACATAACAGTTTGTAGTAGCCTTTTGGTTCTATTGCTCACCTGTGAAACCTGTCTTCCAGAGGGACATCATAGCCTCACTTCCAAGAAAATTGCTCTCGCTGTGAGACAGAAGCAAGACTTGTAGCCTTCCTTGGGCTGGAGACCAGAACCTATAACTGCCAGATCCAACGTCTCTTCTGTGGGCCCCTCAAAAAATGCTTCTAGTACAAATTGGTCAAAAATCTCATAAATTTTCTCTCTTTTTTTTTTTTTTTTTTTTTTTCAGGGATATGGTATCTACCTTTAGTATGAATGATGGAAGCTGTCCTCATTGTTTTGAGTTCAATGACTAGGTCATGTTTCTCAGCACTGGAAATAGTGGTTTGGGACCCTGTCTTAGGTCCCTTCTGATCATTTCCACTTGTCTACGTACCTCTAAGATTTTCCAGGCACTTGAAAGGGGGTTTTGTCAAATGCTTTCGCTTTAAATCTGTATTAATATCTCCTTCAGGTACAGAGGCCATGTCATGATTCTTAAGAGTCATCTGAGATCCAGAACATATTACTTCCTCCCTCTGCAAAAAAAACCAAAAAACCCAAACAAACCTGAAACCCACATTTGAGCTGATGTGCTTGAGGCCTTTATTTATTGAAAAGGCATTACTTTCAAATGCCATATAGCATCTGAAAACTGGTGCGGTTATTCCTGGGCAGTACCTACTTAAATGTAAGGATACGTTCTAAAACGTATGCATCTTCTGAGTTTTCTTAAAACCCTCTGTGACTCACAGGAGCAGAGTCAGATGTATTAGCTATGCAACTCTAAGATTAATTGCGCAAGGGGTCTCTCAGATATGAACCTACAGCCATTCCAGGAACTTGTGGGGTTCACACATTTTAACAGTCATTTAGACAACAACTAAACCGTTGGGGTTTTTTTAATTTTTTATTTTCAGGACACAAGTTTGCTTATTCTCCTAGTATAACATAGTTACTTAACATACAGGATTTAGCTTCCTTTTTCACTTCTGAAGAATGAGTAAGGAGAGGTAAATATAAAGACATCTAGCTCCGAGAAGCTTAGGAGGGTCTGGTAGCCTCTGTTTTAGCAATGAAGCCTTACAATGGCTTTCCTGGTATACGTGTACCTTAGAAATCCCTGTAATTGAGGTAGAATATGACAGCAGGGTATGTTTTTTAATACAGAGGGAGTATTGGAGGAAAAGACAGGATAATGACAGTAGCAGTATAACAATTTGATTGTAAAAATGTTAATACCTAGCAAAGATGCCTTTGCATCTGGTTTAACAGACTTGATCTTTGAAAGTAAATCATAGGTAAGAAACTGCTGTTACCCCTCAAAATGCAAACACGTCTTTGCCTTGTTGGAAAGAAGGCATTGATTGTGATGCAGTTGACACAGCTACTATTACCTGAACGATATTACCCACAGAGGTGGAAGGAGAGCAAGAGTTTTGTGAACATTAACGCTAGAGAGATTAGAATTAAAACTGAGCTAAGCATATGGCTTGATAATTTGTGTCCTGACTCTCGGATATAAGCATAATCGTGTTTCACTTTCTGGAAAGGCACAAGATACTTCAAAGTAAGCTTAACGAGGTAAATCGGGAAATGATAACAGCGTATTCTAATCTATTGGTTGACCTTTGGTCTCTATAGGGTGTCTGGGCAGCCAGTTCAACACAGCATTTAAAAGTATACAAATGATGAGACTGATCCACTTCTCAGAGTCATCCCTGGAAGCCTTTCCAAAAGATTTTTTGATCAGGACAATCTAACAGGCATTACTGTTTTGTCAATCAAGCCTTGAAGATATTGCTTTGAACAAACTCTTCCGTAAGAAATTTCAATAATATTTAGTATAATTGGAACTTGGTCTGGAAGTATTTAATTCTGGCTCATTTTCATGGATTTTCTTCTTTGATTATTCATTGTCAAACTATTGCACATTCACAGTATACATTAACCTGACCACAGAAAAGTTCTACCAGCACAAAGTTTGGGGCTTTTCCCCCCCTAAATATTATTGAAGCTATTTATTCTCTCGTTACCTACATATAGGAGAGTCCATTTGTACCTTAGCGGTAACATCTTCCTTCTGAACAAGACTTAATTCACCTGAATTTGGAGTGAACTCACAGCATTGCATCAGGTGCTGGGTGATTCACTGCAGACTCCATTCTGATATTGCTGCTTCTCTTTCTGAGATAAAAATCTGAAATCTAAAATCTGAACGAGAATTGCATGCCCTACTCTCCCAGCAAACCACTCAAGAGCTGTGTGGGGCAGAAGGGGAACTTGTGTCCAAACTGGTAAGCCATGGCTAAGTAAGTTGCTTATCATGCAATTCGAATTTCATATTCCAGGAGAGCAAAAACTAAACAGCTTTTGCATCATGAAAAAGAAAACAGCTGAGCAGTTGCAGTACTGGACAGAAAATACTCTGTGGTGGGCAACTCTAGTGAACTCTTCACCTCCAGATCTGTGGATATACGTAGTTTTTTCTCAATAGTTGGCAACGAACACATTATTCTGCTTTAAATGTTTCTCAGACCTATTTTGTGCACAACAATCTATCATTCCCACACATTACTAAGTCATGAGAAATACTAATTAAAAAAAAAAATCTTTATTTTCTTAAAGTGGAGTACAGCTACATCAGCTGTGGTTACTGGTTTGATTTCAAATCCAGAAACCACAATAAAGGCTGTTTTCCTTCCATCAGATGTGGTGATTAATATGTGGTAGACTTGGGCTCCAGATTTTTACAGCTCTGTCAATTGATCACGAGCCAGAGCCTGGGGCTGTATAATTAAGTTAGCTGGAAAATTAATGCAGGAAATGGCTTCTAGATTTGATTGGTTTAAAAAAATCTATGAATACACTTATTTAATCCTTTGGAATTAAACTTGATGCCAAAAAAATTATGTTAACTACGTCTGCAATTTCATAACTTCAGGGCAGTATTCTCATTCTGCCTTTGAAATCAGTGATGTTTGCACAACATAGAGGAATCTTAGACGATCCAGTAAAAGGTCTTTCTGTCACTGGTTAGAGATATTGGGTTGTTTGTGTCTTTGGTCCGACACATCCAGGTACAGACATGAGATTAACTGGGATATAGGGACTGAAAATCGTTACTTACAGTTCAGCAGCGGATTCCTGTACCTTGCGAGGTAAATCAAGCTCCGTGTGGATGCATCTTTTACTTGAACAAAAGGAAGAGGGCATTGTTAAACACTGACTGATCTTCTCTATTGATCTTATCTAGAGCATGGGAAAGAGGGACGTTCTCTCCCTCTTGTATTTTGAGACTGAATGAGGTCTCTCAACAAGGTTGGAGATGTCATAGATCAAACATCCTTGAGAGAAGGTTAAGGAGTAAATAAATGCTCCTTAATTCTTCATCTATTGCCTTTTCGTAACTCAGGAATAAATATCTTCACTGATTATACCGAAGCCATTATTAAAGTCAGTGCAGTAAGTCAGTGTGATAGTGGAGATGGGGATATCTACTTTAGGCTTAGAGAACAGATGAAGATATCAAGTGTTTTGTGAAAAAGTGTTCTGTTTTGGTTGGTTTAGTTTGTTTCAAATCTCTAATCAATACGGTCTGATTAGTTTCAGTCACACTATATATTCACCTTATTCTGTCTTGGGTTAAACTTGTCATTTGATACCACACTAAATTACTGTTACTTAGCCAGATGTAGGTCCTCATAAGATCATTTTAGGGCTGCTTTTCCTCACAGATGGGAGGTAACCTTATAAACTCAAGGGAGAAAAAAAACCCATGATGGACAAATAAAAGTGAAATAAGTAATAGCTCTCTCTGGACTTTTCTTGCACTTTAATTGCATTTAGACTTGTCAAAGAGAAAGAGCCTTAATCAAGGGACCTTTAATGATAATGTATGTGGAGTATAAAATTTTTTGTTAGAAAAAAATTGAAGGCAAAAGCAAAAAGCCCATTAATGAAAGTGCACCAGGCATCAGTAATAAATAAACCAAGACTGAAGATAATTGGGGTGAAGGGTTATGGTTGTACAATTAAAGTTGTTATGCTAAGGTGATGTCCTAACATTATTGGTTCTGCAAGAGGCAAGACTCTATTCAAACTTTAAAAAGCAAGCTACTGTGCAGAGAGAGAAAGTCTTCAATTGCTTTTCTTGCTTTATTTGGGATCTACAGAAATGCTAAATCAGAGCTGAGGTTGTCTTACCTTCCTCAAAAGTCTTGCTGACTGGATGCTGGAGCAAATCGAGAACTCAGTATGTATGTATCAGCATATCATCATCAGCAGATGATCAAATTAGTAAACAGAAATACCGTAGATTTGGGAATTTAACATTTTTAATGTTATCACTAAATATGAACTAAACGGTTCACATTCTTCAGCTCCTAACTAGCATTTCAATAGTGGTTCATGGTTAAAGAAACCTCTTAATTAGCCTTTTTATCAGGATAAGCTGTTCTGAAAAGAGGTATTTTGTAATATTTCCTACAGCCTTGCTTGTCATCATGAGTTATTCACCAAAACTTTATAACAGATAGAAATCCAACTACCGATTTTAGTGTTTATTTCAAGAAATACTGCTTTATTTTTGAACTCCTATAACATTATGACTACTTCAGGTAAATACTGGACTTCTTCCAGATATACTTCTCATATTTAGGGAATAGATTAAATGTAAGAATCTTTAGAAATAAGTGAAACACAGGCATCTTTTCAGACATAACAAGGAAGGCCATAAGGATGAATTATACTCAGAGAGGAGTTAGGAAGTTTGTAGAACAAATAATTAGCAGTGTTTATTTTTCTACCTTCTCATATATTTTAGTCTCTTGCAAGTTCTTATTCGACTGATATATGAACTTCCACCCTCCTGCTAGGAAGTTGAGGTTTTCTTTCTTTGCCATCACAAACAGTGGTAATAATTATCTAAATAAGGAGATATATATAATGATAGAAAGGTTTGGGTTGGAAGGGACCTTAAAGATCATCCAGTTCCAACTCCCCTGCCATGGGCAGGGACACTTCCCACTGCACCAGGCTGCTCAGAACCGCATCCAACCTGGCCTTGAACGCTTCCAGGGATGGGCAGCCACAGCTTCTCTGGGTAACCTCTTTCAGTTCCTCCCCACATTCATAGTGAAAAATTTCTACATAATGTCTAATATAAATCTTCCCTTCCTTGCCAATTTAAAGCCATTCCCCCTTGTCCTATCACTCCATACCTTTAGAAAAAGTTTCTCCTCAGTTTTCCTGTAGCCCCTTCAGGTACTGGAAGATCGCTGTAAGATCTCTCTGGAACCTTCCCCAGGCTGAACAACCCCAGCTCTCTCAGCCTGTCCTTACAGTAGAGATGCTCTATTCTTTTCGTCATCACCATAGCCCTCCTCTGGACCCGTCCCAACAGCTCCATCTCCTTCTTATGTTGAGGATTCCAGAACTGGACACAGGACTCCAGATGGGGTCTCAGAAGAGCGGAGCAGAGTGGGAGAATCCCCTCCCATGACCTGCTGGCCAAGCTGTTTTTGATGCAGCTCAGAGCATGGTTGACCCTCTGGTCTGTAAGTGTGCATCATCAGCTCATGTCGAGCTTCTCTTCAACCAGCACCCCAAGTTCTTCTCCTCAGGGCTGTTCTCAATCACATCATCCCCCATCCTCTATTGAAACCGGGGATTGCCCTGACCCAGGTGTAGGACCTCGCACTTGGCCTTGTTGAACCTCATAAGGTTCTCACAGTCCCACTTCTCCAGCCTGTCCAGGTACAACATCCTATGGTTTATATTCAGATATAGCTCCTATCCAGCTTTGTGTGAGAATTCCAGTGTTAGCTCCAAAAAGTTAAATTTCCTGCCGTGTGACTGTGCTAGTAATGCTGATACTTGGGGCTTTGGATCAGCTTTTATTGTCCTGCACACAACTAGTGTTGTTTTCTGTAAAATAATTTCAGGGCTGCCTTTCTTTGCAGCGGGAGATAAAACTGTATGTGAAATTCTGATGGGCAAATAAATGTGAAATACAAGCGGTGATACTGAGATTATTAGCAACATCCTCTGTGTGAGTTTCACTGAATACGTCTCTGCCTGTCTGAAACTTGTTACTGGGCAGAAATCTCTGGTCATTTCTGTGGGGCCCCCAGACTCCCTGCAGCATGGATCCAACAATTCTGCTGTACTTGAGCACAGGTGAGCACAGGAATTTCATGTGTAAATCTAGCACTCTGCACAGCACTGCAGCATAAGTTGCTGTACAAGAAGTCCCGGGCAGAATATTTCCAGGACTTGTTGTCAGAAATATTGTTACGGTGCTTCATCACCTAAATCTTATGTATTTGTTGTGTCTTTCCTAGGAGCTCTCTGCTTTTCCATGACTGTTCCATACTACTGCATGCAAGGTTAAATTTGCCTTTCTTCTGTCTATTCTCATGCATTCATCCTAACAACAATTCTGATTAGTCCTCTTCTATAACTTTTGTACCCTGGGGTGTTAACAGAGGGATTAATAGCACTGGTATCAAAAGACTCATCATCCTAGCGCTTCCAGTCCTGCTCGCTGTTTCTTTCAAGTCTATTAGTGAGAGCAGAGCTTAAAAGCACAGAGACTTGCAGATAAAGCTCCTATTCAGGCTGATGCATGAGAATTGTACTTTCTGCATTACTTCAGACAATGGAACCATTAACTCATTATCAATCACCAGGCTCACAGCAGAGCCCGCTCTCTAACAAGAAGCCAAGGGGCATAAGGTATAAATAGCAGACATGAGTCAACCTCCTTGACCAGTTGTAATCATGAAAGAAGGATGCTAAAGTGTATTTGGGCCTCTGTCCTGGTTCTCTGAAACAAACCAATGTGCATGGGGAAATTCGGCTAAGGGTTCTCTATTAGAAGGCTCCAAAAATTGGATCTAAATCTGGGTCCCTTCCTCTCTCTTCCCAAGCCAACATTTCAGGTGGCTTGAGTGCCTCTGGGTGGTTTGAGGAACCTTTTGTAACAAGATAGGTTACATCTAAGATATTTTGACTTTTTGAAGCATGGGGAATTCTTATTCTCTCAATTGTTACTTTGTCTGTACTGGGAATAGCTCTACAGACAGTGAGTGTTGGGGAGTAAGGAACAGTGTTCTATGAGTTAAGGTTGCAAGGCAGAGAATAAATTTATATTGTTGTGGAATCCTGAAGAGTTAAACCTAGATAGATGTTCGAAGCTAGATTTTGTTATTATTATTAGCATTATTTCTATGCTTGTGAGCTGGTTGTTTTGATTCCATGAGAGCAGTTAAAGAACTACATTTGTCCAGTAGACTTTTCCTTTTACTGATCATCTTCTACAGGAAACAAATGGAAGCAATTTTAATTGCCCTTCCTAGAGGGAATGCAATCACAATCTAGCTTCAATCTCCTTTTATAGTTCTCTTTGTTAGCTGGCATGAAGAGCTAGTACAAGCTTTTAAAGGTAGGCAATTCTGGCATAAATTGAGGTGGTCAAGGTCTGTGATTCTTCAAAGACTTCCACCAACAGCTTTATCAACATTAAATAGCCCACTCTTCTGTTCCGTAGTGTAAATCCTGAGGAAAGGTAGCAGTGAAACAGCTCACTGTTTTCAGCCCAGATGTCCTCCATCCCTTATGCAAAGGGACTTGCTGATGCAAAGCATAATTTACACCTTCCTGGGACAGTCTTTGTGACTTTGACCTGGAAAGCAGAAAAGAAGGGAGCTATAAATAGATTTAAATGCAGTGGCTTATCTTAAGGTTAACAAGAAGTTGTCTTTACAGTGCTAACAAACTAGACCACACACTTTTGTTTTGATTTTTACCTGAAGTATAGACGTGTCTAGTCAAGGTAGACAAAACCAATTATATTTGAAAGCCTGGTAAAAAGGAATGCAGATGATTTATCTAGCTGATAACAACCTCTCCATAAAAAACACAGTCATGAGTAAACCTTGGCGCATCTGTATTGTCTAATTCTTCTGAATGCATGGTGAATGCCTTTTTTTAATGTGTGTATCTTCATTATTTTCAAGAGAGAGTAGTGGATGATGGTAGTATTTGCCACTATTTACTCTGTGATATTGTAACCAAAGCATGCTTTGCAGATAGCCAAGGTATTAATTAATACCATATAGTCACACGCACACAGTCGCACACTTCCACACGCTTCTTATAATTGGGAAATTATTTCTGTTAAATAAATGAAAGCTATTATTTCACTCACTGGTATTGAAAGTGATGCCTTCAAAGGTCTAAAAATCTCCCAAAATTTCAGGTAAATGTGTTGCCCTGTGTGCATACAGTTAAAAACCCAGACTGAAGTAAATTAATTATTTTGGACTTAAGGTACTAAAGTACTGTAAAATTACTATTCCCTAGTTACTACCTTTTTTACAAATTTATGTGAAGAATAGGCAACACATGAAAATTCCTATCACAGAGCATGTTTTCCACATGCTGCAGAAACTTTGAAACTAGTTGGAAAGGAAATTTGAAGCATGATTGTAATGAGGGAAGTCGTAAGCTATCATAGCATCATAGAATGATGGAATAGTTTGAGTTGGAAAGGACCTCAAAGCCCATCCAGTTCACCTCCTGCCATGGGCAGCGACACCTCCCACTGGATCAGGTGCCCAAACCCCATCCAACCTGGTCTTGAACCCCTCCAGGGGTGGGGCAGCCACAGCTTCCCTGGGCAACCTGGATCAGGGCATTCTCATCCACATCATGAAGAATTTCTTACTAATGTATCATCTAAATCTTCCCCTCTCCCATTTAAAGCCATTCCCCCTCATCCTGTCACTCCATGCACTTGGGAGAAGTCCCTCCCCAGCTTTCCTGTAGACCCTTTAAACTCTGGAAGCTGCTCTAAGGTCTCTTTGGAGCCTTCTCTTCTCCAGGCTCAACAACCCCAACTCCCTCAGCCTTACTGACTTTAAATGAGAAATGTTCTCTGAAAGTCCCCTGGTTGGCAATAAGCACATGGACAATAAGCATAGGTATTTTTTAATAAGACACAATGAAAACTTTTCCAACATTTTTCAATAGAATATAAAATTCTGATGAAATAAAAAAGTAGCTGTGAGACAAAAAAAATATTTTCATATTTTAATACTGATTTGTTTTCCTAACTGCCAGCTTGTGACAATTCATGACTTTTAAATGTTCTATTTTGATTATAAAATGGTGAAATTACATAATCTGACAATTTTGACCATTCATTTCACACTTGCAATTGATCTATTTTGGCCCAAATTGCAGTAAAGAGGACAAGGGACACAAATTACGTTAATTTTTTCAGATATAGAAATTTTTGTTTTATTTGTTTTGGATGATTATTCTGAGAAGCAGGAAGCATGGATTTCCAGAATGGAATTTGGATAAGGCTTGTTTAATTTATTGAGATAGGAATTTATTGTGTATGAGAGTATCTTTTGCAGCTGACATTGCTTAGCTCTTCTGGTGCTTCAAGTTGAAGTCCCAGGTGTACAAAGAACAGCAACGTAATCGTTTCAGAAAATTCAGTTTTGGAAGAAAAGTTGTTACAAATCCTCCCTGCATTTAATCTCAGGGATGTGGACCCTAGTATATGGCAGAGGTTCAGAGTTTAAAGATATCATTGGATGAAGCTCTAAAAAACCAACACTGTTAAATATGAAGATTTTAGTACATGTAACACGCTAATTTGTGAGGGCTTCTCTGCTAAAACATCCAAGTATTATTTTCCAATTAAGTCATTATTCTGCATGTTGATTCTCTCATGACAAAGTGGAAGTGAGGACCCAGATTTCAAGCTTTTGGTGCTCAGGTGACGTGATTCAAGACATTGTCAAGAAGCTAACTAGTCCTCACCCCAAGACTGCATGGGATTCAGAAGGCAGAGCACAGAGACATCCTATAATTTTAGAAAGAAAACAAGCATGATTTTGCTTAGATTGCAATTAAATTGTTGATGTTTTTGCTGGAGCGGGGGTCAAATTTTGTACAGTGTGGCCAGAATAAGAAGATGACTAAGCTCTTTTATACTTTCCAGTTTCTGGTCTGTGGTAGAGATTACTGTAGCTTTTCTAGCAGATGGCACCCTCTCTCTCCCCCCACAGCCTTTTCCTCCATCCCCTGATACTCTTTCTTTTTCTATGTCCCTCTTTGGAGACCAAAATGCTTAATTTAGGGGCTCTCCATTACCAAGAGGCAATCAGAAATAGAAGAGTTGTATTACTTGTCTAGAGAAACCAGAATTTGTCTAGTTGAGTGTATTTTTATCTTGAGATTTACATCCAGGCAGAGCTCAGCATCAGACAAATTGTGTATTTGCAGTTTGTATGACCAAAAGCAGCTGGAGAAGACCCAAAAGATAACAGAGAACACCTTACAGCTGAGCCTGTCCAGCGTTTGCTCAGGCAACGACAGCGTGCATCAGTTTTTCACATGCAAACCACAGCAAGTCTGAGAAGAACCGTTGTGTTGTGTCCATGGCTCTTTGCTAAAACCGGTGCAGACAGCTCTTTTCTGCTTATGGCAATGCCTTTTAACAAGGATACGGTGATCGTACAAGCATTTGTAAAATCAAATTGCATAAAATAAGTCCTATGTAAGATACTTGCCTAGGCCTCAGGAGAGATTTTTTTTTTCCTTATTTAATACCCACAGGATTCCAGTGTTGCTAAAAAGAGGGAGTAAACACCTCTGTTTCATAGAATCATAGAATCATAGAGTCATAGAATAACCAGGTTGGAAGAGACCCACCGGATTGTCGAGTCCAACCATTCCCACCAATCTCTAAACCATGTCCCTAAGTACCTCATCCACCCTCACCTTAAACACCTCCAGGGACGGTGAATCAACCACCTCCCTGGGCAGACTGTTCCAATGCCTAACTACCCTTTCCGTGAAGAATTTTTTCCTTATTTCAAGCCTGACCCTCCCCTGGTGGAGCTTGAGGCCATTCCATCTCATCCTGTCCCCTGTCACTTGGGAGAAGAGCCCAGCTCCCTCCTCTCCACAACCTCCTCTCAGGTAGTTGTAGAGAGCAATGAGGTCTCCCCTCAGCCTCCTCTTCTCCAGGCTGAACACCCCCAGCTCTCTCAGCCGCTCCTCATCAGGCCTGTTCTCCAGCCCCTTCACCAGCTTTGTTGCTCTTCTCTGGACTCGCTCCAGAGCCTCAACATGCGTTTCAGAATATTACATTGTTTGATTTTGGAGATGTAGTGTTCTTTTGTAATGTAGTCCTTACAGCTTTTCTATGCAATTGTCCCAGCTGGTATCCCACGTACTCGGCTCTGCAAAATCGAAGAAAAATACACGGCCTTTGGTTTCAAATGACATGACATGTTATATTACCTCCCTTCATCCTCTTCACCAAAACTTCCAACTCATTGCTCAGAGAAAAACTGACATAAAAGGTTATGTAAAATAAGCCCAGCAACAATAAACGGTATCCAACATGTAGTTTTCTTCTAAGTATTGTTCCTGTGTAATTAGTATATCAATGATCCCCAAGTGTCCAGACTTCCTGGCTACCACAGACTCAACCTCTTACGTGAACGTGGGTTATTTCTTTAGCTCAGGCTGAAGATTTTATAAGATCGGCAGTAGTGATCAGCAAGGCTCTTAGTCAGCAGAGGTGCTGAGGTAGCATTCTTTCCTTCCAGGTAGTAGAAGGAAATTCTTACATCTTACACTGCCTTTCTATAGAGTTTTAATATGGGAGCAATAGTGGCTCTCACCCTCTGCAATTAGACCAAGTGGGAAATCAAAAGGAAGGCAACAGGAATTTTAAGACAAAAATGTTTAAGTTGTATTATAGAATCCTAGAATAGTTTGGGTTGGAAGGGAACTTAAAGGTTCCAACCCCAATGCGATGGGGTCAAGACTGATAAGGTCAAGACCAGTTTTTGCAAGAGGAAAAGCTAAAAGTAAATCTGTGTCCCAAATCGGCATCGTCCGGTCCCTACTGGCTGAGAAGCTACCGTGAAGCGGCTTTGACACAACATAAACTTGCTCTTTCTCAGGAGTGCCTCATGTAGGCCTTGGTGATTCTTAAAATCTGGAGTTTTCATACACTTAGACGAGATGGAGAACAAAAGGAGCGCAGTGATTGATTCTACTCAGTCTTTAGGGAATTTTTGAGATAGCTCATTAATGCAAGGTCACTAAAGATTGCTTTTTAAGGAAGACTTACACCGATAATCAAATTTTATCAATACACCTGAACTCTTTCTTTAGGCTCCCTTGAATCTTCTGTACACCGTAGTCTCCAAGATTTCAAACTAAGAACTAAGGTAAAAAAAAGTGTTTTCTATTCATTAACTTAACTGATACTGTTTTTGAAAAGGCATATTTTATACTTTAACTACTAAAGACTAAACAAAAATCTAAAGAATTGGTCAAATATAAGGGACATGCAAATGATTGGGTTGTAACAATGTAACAGAACATAACATAACAATTTGTAGTAATATATAATACCAATTTTTAAATAAAATAAAAATACTACTATGTCTACCATAAGTGAAAAGAGAAAAAACAGACATTTGAAACTACTCACGTCTTCTATAAAATAATGAAGTGCATTTGTAAAATTGCTATGTAATATTAGATTTATTATGAGTGTGCTATCAAAGAGTATACATTGCACACAAATATATCATTTATGTGCAAATATATCATATATGTGCATACACATATGAAATAACTTCTGGAAAGCAATAGTATGCCAATCGTGGTGTATTAGAATGAAAAATCTATTATATTTATTGGATAGGAAGCAGTCATTACTGGAAAGCACACAATTCAAGATACTTCTGTCACAAGTGCTACTAAGGGACTGTAAACTTGTCCTTGATCCTTATATGGCCAAATACCTCATAAAATCGGAAGCTGTGTTAGAAATACAATATACTCTAGTAAAGTACAAATTCAAAGAAATAACAGAAGGAAACAAGTTCCCTCTGCTTTAGAAGTACCCAACATCTTGACTGACAGAACTAATCTAACGTCTATTGAAGTCAATGGCAGCTAATTGTCATTTAATTCACTCTGATGAGTTGTTCATTCAACCCCTAATTTACAATGGATCTATAGACTCATTTGTTTTTCAATTTAGATTTATATATATTAACATCTTCTGAATCCCCTGGTAAATTTTCTGTTCTATTCCCTTTCCAGGGAAGCCGTCAAAAAGTAAAATTAGGATTTAAGTTTTGTTTGGGAATTCTATGCATATATTTAGGAAGCTATGAGTGTAGCACTAAGTAATAAACAGATCCAATAAATCAACATACCATCAACTTCTATAGAAATAAATGGGCTGCTGAGTAGCAATAGAACAAAGGTTATGAAAAACAAACCAGTGTAACATCCATCTCTTTAAGCCAATATTCTTTCAAAGCCAGCTTGTTATTTAAAGAGCTGGGTAGAAAAGGTTTGCTAATGAGACTCAAATAAAACTTGCTGTGGGTATATGACCATCACAGTGAAATTTTCTCTTAGAAAAGAAAAATAAATAAAGGGAAAGAGAATAGTATGAAAAAGTTTTTTGTGGTTTTTTTTTCCTAATTCTAAAGATGTGTATCCAAATCCACTTTGGGGTGAGAGTTTTGTTAAGAAAACTCTAATTGATGATTAATTATGGATCAGAACAAAAGCGAAGTTTCAAATAAATAAATGTCCATGAAATGGAATTACACTTGTAACTATACTTGTAGTCTAAATCTGTACCTTGTCATATAAGCCAGAACATCACCTTCAGGCAAACTCAAGACAGGAATCACTCTCTGAGCCACTAACTTCCTTCTGGACATTTTAAAACAGAAAAACATTTTTTGCTGGATAGAATATTGGTGCTTAGATGTGAAGTGGGAAAACGTAAGGTGGCGTATCTGAATGGCTTTACTGGCTGCATCTACTCCAGAGCACGTGGATCTTGTTAATGTTTCCTTATCCACTGGAAACCCACATTATCCTTTCCCTGTGGTGGAATAACTTTTTATAGAAATAGCAGTGGATACTATGGAAACCCTAGAGGTTAGTGTTTGAACTATAATTACTTTCTGGTCATTAGTAATTATTCCACAAGGTACTGCTGAGTGTATTCTCTGAGAAAATAATAATAAAAGGGAAACAACAAAATCTAGCTACTGCAATAGACCAGATCTTTAATTCTGGGATATTTGATTGTCACCATATCGAATCCAGGGGCCTGAATCATCCCACCTAATTAATGCAGCAATATATAAGATATTATGAGCAGGGTTCAGGTTTCTAACTTTGCTTGCCCAGATTTGTTGTTGTTATCAAAATGATTTCAATAATGAAGTCTCTCTACAATATTTTATTTTTACCTGAATTTGATGACAATTTAATATTTTTAGTGGTTCCTCTCAATACATGTTATCAATTTGAAGCATCTGCTTTCAAGTGTTTAAATGCATTGCATTGAAATAGCTTGTTATTTAAAATTACTAAAAAAGGAAGTGTCTGGATAAAACATATGAAGAAATTTTAACTTCTATGATTTTTATTTTTTCCAGTCTAAATTCTTTATGAAGCTACAACTGCTGAGCTCATGTTATTTCTCCTGCAAGGTCATTGGATTCACTAGGTTTCTTTCTACTGACTTAGGTGTACTTTGGTTCAGTGCTATTCTGTACCCTGTGATGCAGGCAAATCATTTATATAAAAGCCAAATGAAGCCATGAGGTAGAAAATGTTGATTTTATTCGCTTTGCTTGCTTCACGTGTGTAGTGCTGCCATGTGAAATAAGAAGATACGCAGATATCACTCCTCAGAAAACCTTGATGATTTTTATAGAAAAAAAAAAGGGTGATGTAACTGAGAATTTCTTCTCTTTTGTGAGTTTTAGAGAAATCTTACTGTTATTTTAGTGCAGATTTTGAAATCTTGTATTAGTGAAGTCAACTACATCAACAATGTGATCCATTTCCTATAATGCACTTGTTTGTCTTTATCTGGCGGGGCCTTGGGGGGTCAGGTAGGTTGCAGAGGTGGCTTCTGTGAGAAGAGAGCAGAAGGTTTCCCCATGTAGGACAGAATCAATGCCAGCAGCTCCAAGATGAACCCACCACGGGTTGCATCTGGTCAAAGCTGAACCAGTCAGCAGTGATGGGGTGGCCTCTGTGATAACATATTTAAGAAAGGTTAAAACCACTGCACAGCAGCAGCAGGGAGGGAGATGTGAGAATACGTGAGAGAAACAACTCTGCAGACACCAAGATGAGTGAAGAAGGAGAAGATGCTCCAGGTGCCAGAAAGGAAATTCCACTGAAGCATCTGATGAAGACCATGGTGGAGGCGATTGTTCCTCTGCAGCACATGGAGGTCCACAGTGGAGCAGCATGGAATCATAGAATCACCAGGAATCATAGAATCACCAGGTTGGAAAAGACCCACTGGATCATCGAGTCCAACCATCCCCATCAATCACTAAACAATGTCCCTCAGCGCCTCATCCATCCGTCCCTTAAACCCCTCCAGGGAAGGTGACTCAACCCCCTCCCTGGGCAATGCCAGTTCCCAATGACCCTTCCTGTGAAAATTTTTTTCCTAATGTTCATTCTAAACCTCCCCCACCTGCAGGTCATGAAGAACCTCACTCTGGATGTGTCTGAATGAGGCTGTTATCCTGTGGGAAGGATCCCTGTGAGCAGGCTCCCGTCAGGACTTGTGGACCTGTGGAGAGGAGCCCACGCTGAAGATTGTTGGCAGGACTTGTGACCCCACAGGGGACTCAACGCTGGGGCTATCTGTTCCTGAAAGGCTGCACCTACCGTGGAAAAGATGCACATTGGAACAGTTCATGATGGACTAACCTGTGGGAAGGATTTATGTTGGAGAAGATTGTGGAGCACTGCCTCCCGTGGAAGGGACCCCATGCAGAGATGTGTGATGAACTGACTGCAACCACCATTTCCCAACCCCCTTCTGAGGGAGGAGGTAGAAGAGTTGTCAAAAACCTGGAGGCTAGGATTAAAGGAGGGGTGTGGAGAAGGTTGGGTTTTTTTTTTGGATTATTTTTTATTTCTTGCTGTCCCACTCTGTTATTAATTGGCAATAAATTAAATTAATTTCCCCAAATGGAGTCTGTTTTGCTCATGATGGTAATTGCTAAATAATCTCCCTGTCCTTACCTCAACCCATGAACTTTTCATCATATCTTAGCCCCATGGAGGGGAAGGTGATAGGGAAGCTTGGTGCTCACCTAACCAACAGCCAACGACAACTCTCCACACTATTACAATATTATATCACTTTAACATTGTTGGAATGTTCAATGGTTTCATTGTCCATCATGGTATGGACAAGTTATCAACTCAGTTACATTCATTATATACTGTTAAATACTATTTTTTCTGTTTGATAACAGACTCATCTGACTAATGTGAGAGATTCAGTCTGTGATTGTGAAAATGGTTATTGAAGTTCAAACTCTGTATTAAAAGCCACCACAGCTACGTGGATTGATAGACACAGAAATTGTGTGATTCTCCTCCTGAGGGGGTATTGAGTTCCAGGGTGTGCTGCCTAATGGAAGAGGAAATTCAGAAACAGTCAACAGTGAGCAATCTTGTCCTTTGAGTAGAAGAGGAAACCAGAAAATTTTGTGTAAGAAAATATGAGCCTTCATGGACAAAGGATGAAAATCAGTTTGGCTATGGATATGGCTGGGATGGCGGAGTGAACAAAAATAATACAGCAGTAGAAATGAGATATTTTTGTTTGCTTGGTTTAGGTGGGATTTTGGTGCCTTAATAACAAGACTTTTACACCAGTTTTACACCTTTTCATTATCCTAACCTTGGTTGCTGAAGTTGTCTTGAAGGAATACTTTCTAAAAGTGAGTTCGCTCCATTGAAGCAATAAACAAATAACAGGTTTGGGTTTTTTTTTTAATTCCATATTAGATTACAGTTTTGTCTACATGGTCTTGTAAAACTACTTGGAAATTTCACTTTTTGCATGCCATCTGTTTAAGTGTTTTGTCTTGTGGGAAGCTGTCCATGTTGCTTGTCATGTCTAGTCACAGTTGTAAGGGGAGAGGTTTTACTCTACTAATCACTCAATAAAAAAAAATCCTGCCTGAAGATTTCTTTCTCTGCCAGCAAAATGAGATCATTTCAGTTCCTACACCACATCTCTATCTTTTGTCCCAAAAAGTATTTAAAAAAAAAAAATCAGGATAAATGCTCACACAGCATAGCAGAAAACTTTTATTACAGAAAAGTCTGGAGTTAGTTTTCTAGTTTAAAGTTAGATTCTTGGCTGGTATAAGTTAAGACAGTTCTACTTACGTTTCAAGTCACTTAATAATACAGTGTGAGAGTCCCTCCTGTGTTTCTAAATAGAAAGCATTTATGTGGTCAGAACAAGAGACATGCACACGCACGTTAAGGTAGATGGCACAAATATCGTAGAAAAGGTTGTCAGCAGCCTGACAAAACCAATAGGCTATTGCTTTTTTGGGCTGAAGTGCAAAGTTTTTGACATTATATGAAGGGAGACCTTATCACAGTCTACTACTGCATGAAAGGAGGTTGTAGAGAGGTGGGTGTTGGTCTCTTCTCCCAAGTGGCAGGAGATAGGATGAGAGGGAATGGCCTCAGGTTGCACCAGGGCAGGGTAGAATTGGACAACAGGAGAAACTTCTTCATGGAAAGTGTTTCACAGGCACTGGTAGAGGCTGCATGGGGAGATGATTGAGTCTCCATTCCTGGAGGGGTTTAAAAGATGGGTGAATGAAGTGCTTGTGGATATGATTTAGTAGCTGACAAGTAAGGTTGGGCTTGATGGTCTTACAAGCCTTTTCCAACCTAGGGATTCTATGATTCTAACCATTTCACTGGTTCTAACCTTAATATGAGAAGAATTTAAATTGTTATACTTCCAAGACTGACAGTTTTAGAATACCGATGAGTTATGCAATGCATCCTCTGTAATATTTGTCTGTCAGTTGTCCTTTTTTATACAGAGCTGAACAATAAGTGCTGGCCTCTTCTCCCAAGTGACAGGGGACAGGACAAGAGGGAACGACCTCAAGCTCTGCCAGGGGAGGTTTAGGCTGGACATCAGGAAAAAAATTTTCACAGAAAGGGTCATTGGGCACTGGGAGAGGCTGCCCAGGGAGGGGGTCAATTCACCTTCCCTGGAGGGGTTTAAGGGATGGGTGGACAAGGTGCTGAGGGACATGGTTTAGTGTTTGATAGGAATGGTTGGACTCGATGATCCGGTGGGTCTCTTCCAACCTGGTTATTCTATGATTCTAGTAATTATATGATAAATAATCCTGTTTATATTGCTATACCACAAGTCTATTGTACTATACTACCTCATCTTGGATTCTGCAGAACATCTATTAGCTTAGGTTATTTACAAATGCCATTAGGCACCCTTTCTCTGGGCTAACGAATTTGCTGCTTTCAGGGTTGAGAGGTTTAAGTCCCTTCTGTAACGTGTTAGCTTTACAACTGGAAAAGATGTAGTGTACCAAGATCTGGAAAGTAGTATGGTTAAGCATTTCCAAATGTTCTTAAGCTTGAACTGAGGCAGGATAAGCTTGAGTTCCTACAAAGTGAAGGTCACCTTCTGCAGCTATTGCTCCTAGTGGAGTGGCTACTAATGATGCAAGATGGCTTTCTTACCCTGTGGGCTCCAACACCTAAGGGTCACAGGAAGGGTCAGAAGTGCTTGGAAGAGTGAAAAGAGGAAAGCATAAGGCTCTGTGTTTTAAATGCCCCATTATAAAATCGCCTTGGAAATGCAATTGAAATAAAAAATAGTATTGCAAAGGAATTCGGGTGATTTTTAACTGTTTGAAACTGAGTTCCTTGGGGAAGGTTAATGAGAAGTGACAGCAGATGTTTAGTTAGCAGAGCTAACTTCTTGTAAGCACCTAAATATCTTAGTTCCTTGAGGAGGCAGAGGGAGATTTTTACTCTGCCTCTACAAGTTACAGCCAGTTTTTTGTTTCGTCTTTCTGACAGGGGCTAAGGAACTGTAGGATGTTCCTGTTCCTTGACTAGCAGTTACATGCAAAGAGGTAGTTTACAAGAAGCTCAAAAGGATGTAGAACTTCCATGGTTTCAAAAATACTGATGCAAAATAATTTCATCTATTCAAGTAACAGATATTACTTAGCATGAGTAAAGGTCGTGGAATCTGGCTTTTTATATAGACATAAATATGTGCTCCTGAGCACATGCACATGTCTGTGTATCATAGTAAATGTAGATATCTACAAATGTCTCTGTACCACATTGGGATTTCTTTGTGATGATAAGGAACAAGAGGATATCCAGGGCAAAGTGGCCTCAGCAATATTAATTCTACTACACAGCCACTTCAATGCAATGTATCGCCTTTCCTTAAATAATGTTGTACTATAGTTTCATAGAATCCCTAGGTTGGAAAAGGCCTTTGCGACCATCAAGTCCAACCGTACCTGTCTACTATTAAATCATATCCCTAAAGACTGCATCTACCTGTCTTTTAAACACCTCCAGGGACTCAAACACCTCCCTGGTCAGCCGTTCCAGTGCTTGAGAACCCTTTCAGTGAAGAAGATTTTCCTAATGTCCAAATGCTTTCTTCCTTTCATGGAATATCCTCATTTCAGAACTTTTGCTCATCACCTTTTATCCTCTCACTCCCTCTATGGAAAGTCACAGGCCTTTGAGTTGCTTCAAAGGCTCTGGATGACTTGCTAAGTCCTCATTTGAACATACAAGTGTCTCTTACTATGGTAACCAAAACAAAAATTAATCAAAGAGCCTGTGGGTTTCCAGTTCAGTGTTGGAATTCTCAGTACCAATTCATCAGTGAGTTTATATTTACCTTCTGTGTGTTACAAATCAAGGCATAAGGCTCCAGTATTTGAGTTCAAAGTGTAGACTCAAGGTAGGACTCAGCCTGATTTCAAAAGTATAAATTACTGAAGTAGAACTAGGATTTCAGTAGTAATTGTTACTTATGAAAGTGCATTGAGGTCCAGTCAGGACTTTCTCATTTTTTTTAACTGTATCTAACCCTCTACCATAGCCAGATATGGTGAAAAGTCACAGAGGGCAAATGGGACTGCAATTCTCCCTATTCTCTGGCTGCCATAATCTCAGACTTAACACATCTTCTTGTGGCAGATGCATCTTCAAAAGTTAAGGGGTAAAACATGAGCAGCCTGGTGTGCATTTTCCTTTTACAGGTTTAAATTACATCAAATGAGAACTCTTATGATACAGTAGCATATTTGAAAGGCAGATGCACATATAAAAGGGAAATCACAAGAATTTCTGTTATCTTTTTATATAATAGCACTTCAAAGAGCTAAATTAAAATATATACGTAATGTTAAGCAACAATTTATGGCAGGAGGTCCTAAATTGTTACGTTATACTAATTGTCCCAGTTGGTCCAAGTCATCTCGAACTCAAGTGTTGTCACAAGTTCTAAATACTCAGCTGTGACGGTGACATGGAAAACAGACTTAGGAATAGAAATAATTGCAAAAGACACAATGAAAGAGTGTTTTCTTCCATGCTGCTAAACATCTTTTGGTAGTTTAATTAATTTATTTAGCCATAGTCTATCAAGTAAGACTCATAAAATTTTCCAACCAAACTTTTTTTTGATGGAAAATTAAATAAAAGTCAATCTTTTTATTTCTAATTACTTTTTATGAACATTCCAGGATTATTATAGGGATGTTCTTATGTTGTTCATCTGAGAATGATGCCATTGTGGTTAGCATAGTCTATGTGAAGAACTCTTCTGACTGTGACCAGGTCATCTCCAACAGTGTCTATGAACAAAGCAGACACTGTACACATTCCCCAGCCTGCAGCACAGGGAGGACCACTGGCTTTTGATCAGCCTTGTTCCTAGAGGTCTTATTTGGCAGCACCTTGTTTTGGGATAGTCTGTGATCAGTCAACCCCGATTCGCACCAGTCACAGTTTTAAAACCTGCTTTATAGCCTCCTCAAAAGTGTCTGTTGTCCAGTCTGAAGAGTCCTAGTTTATCCAGCAGTTCCTTGTAGAGAGGCCATTCCCTGAGTTTGATCACTAAACTTAACTGCTCACACGGAGAGACAGCAAAAGAGACATAGATGACAATAAAACATAGAAGCGAAGGTGACAGAGGTAAAGTGAAAAAAGCTTCACGATAAAAAAAAAAAAAAAAAATGTGATGCTTCTTGATGCCACGAAGGCTGCATTTTTGAAGGCAGGGAATTAGGAAGATTTAAACCATGACAATGGAACAGAAAATGTGTGAGAGAGGACAAATAGCCAGAAGGAAACAGGGCTAGGGGCAAAGTGAAATTCAGGCTAAAAGACAGTGGAGAAATAGCTGGAGAAAACAGACAATTAGAAGAGCAGTCTTTCAAGACAACCTGTCTTGAACATCCAGATGTTTCTGACTTGACAAACTCTGTGGTTACTCCTGTTATTTGATATCATTGCTTATTCCAGTAGATTTTTTTACTCCTAAGACCAGTGATGCACACCATGGTATATTCTAGGGAGTAAAGGACACTGTGCACTCCAAATTGAATGAGATTTTTACATGAAATCAAAAAAATGTCATGTTCTGTGTTAGCACCCCTCAGTATGCAAACCCAGTCAGACTCAGGAATCCTTTGCTTTTCTTTTCTTCCTGCTGGAGTTATTAGGTATGTCTTCGAGGGTTATTTTTCATCCTGAGGAGGTTGACTGGTTAATATAATTTTGGTCAAGGTGTAAAGACTTGTTTTGAAGAAGTCTTGAAGTTTTTCTTCAAGACATTGATATACTAGAATAGCCTGATCCCTAAAATCTCATTTCATTCCCCCTGAGGCCTGCTTGCTGCATATATGGTCACAGCGCAAGAAACCTGGTGTTGCAGGTGTTGCCTGTATTTCCAGCTAATGAAATGTTTTTCGAAATGAGATAATCACAGTAACACAAGAAAACTGTAATAAGTACTATAGAAGTCATGATTTGCACCTGACAGCTTCAAAAACATGTAAGGCACAACAAATGCTGCCTCTATCTTAAAGCTGAATTGGGGCTCTAGAAATTTGTTACTATGCAGATTATGAAAATTTTTGTTTCAATATCCCAGAAGGAGGCAACACACGGATTGTTCAATACTGAACTACCACGTAGTAGAGAAATGAGAAAAAAGCGAATTAATTTGGAGAAGATTTATTTGGTTTGTGTAATTGAGAGTGTAAAGCAGTAAGAACCCAGTTGCCTCGCTGTCCCCTGCCCCCAAGGGTGCAATCAAACACGGATAGGGAGTCAATAACTTAGGAAGATTTTGCTTTTTATATATATAGCTGGAGCTTAACATGAGACTTTAAGGGCTCCACATATCAGGGTCATTTGTTCACTAGTGACTTTTCACAGTGAATAATTGTGGTCCCATGACATGAAAACAGTAATTTGAAAAAGAAGAGGAAGAAAAACAAAGGCGCCCCCAAATCCAGATCTCTGATAAAAAAAGACCCCCAAGAAAGTACCATAAATCCTAAGAAACACTGGTTAAAATTATGACCAGAGTAGCAAATTGTGCAGTAAAAGTCCATTGTGATATGCAGTTGCAGCCTAGCTGAAGAACTTCCTTAATTTGCTTTTCATTAAAACCAGAATCTGCTATCAATACTCACATCACCCTACGTGCTTCAGGCAGAGATTTAATTTTTACATTTTAACTTTTTTCCCCTCTTCTTTATGCAAAGCCTATACATGATCTGAAGGATCGATTCCAACTGGTACTGTGCTGCTAATTTATGAAATCTGTGCCTTTTAGAGATTATTTTGTTGAAATTAGTGTAAGCACTGGTGATGCAAGATAAGAAGAAAGAGCATTACGATGCTTATGCTTTTCTTCTGAAGTTTGAAAATCCTACTTAGAGACCAACTTTAACATGATTTAAGACTTCCAGCAGTGTTCCTGGAAGCATAAGTAACGCCTGAAGTTGTGAGAATGGGTGTATCTCAGCTTCAAATTTCTTCTGGGGAAGGTAGAATATAGAAGGAGAACTCATATTGGACTGAATTTAAGGCTTTGATGTTTGACATTTGCTGTCTGTGAGTATGACTACACTTTGAAAAGACATACTAAGAGAGAGGAAAGAAAGATCTTTGAAAGTGTAGTGCTGTCAGGTTGAGTTTGCCTCTTGAATAAACATTAAACAACCAATAAATAATCATCCTGGCTTTTGCTTTTAAAATAATTGTTCTTCTAATTTATGTTACTCTCTTGGTGAAACAACCAAGCACCAGCAAAGCATCATTTTCTAGATAGTTTTTGGTTTCTCTAGTGCCAGGCATGCATTTTGGAAATCTTGCTATGCCTGCAGTTGAGCTACCAACCCGTGTGTGTCTCTGAACAGAGCTCCATGGACCTGTTATGTTATAGAAATAAGCAAATGGTAAGTAACACTAAAAGGCTGGGTACCAGTGCCATTTATTACTAAACACTGCACTAAAAGAGGCTCAGCCTGCTTTTCTTTGTTAATTCTATTTCTTGGGAGGAGAAGGAAGGAAGGCTGCTTGGCCTTCTATCCAACAAGAATCTTCTAGAGAAATCCCTTTATGAAATGAGTGCAAAACCTAACTGTTGAGTCACTTACAAGTCACATTTTGATTTTTCTCATGTGTCCCTACCGGTTTCAGTAAAAATTCAACCTAATTTTAATTTCAGTGCTTACCCTGTGGTATAATGTACATAATCCTAGTACAAGCATGTATTGTGCTCAATTATCTCTGTTCTTAGGTTATTCACTACAATAGCTTGTCTTACCCAAGGAAGAAGCTGGAGTTTTCTTAGAATCGTAGAACAGCCACTATTTGCATTGGACACACTTCAGGAACATTTTAAGCATGTTTTGTATTAAGAATGTGAGTAAAGAAGGCCCATATGCCCTCTTAGATGCAAAATATTTTCATGATCTTTTTAGCTTTTTCCACTGAGAACTGAAATGCTCTATCTTTTAAAAATTTCAACTTGAAGAAGTGTAAGGACATATATTGGAACGATGGCGATATTTTTGACCAGTCTAAACTTCCAGGGCATTTCAGCAAGATTTTACCAGTTTCATTAAGGATGGAATTCCTGAAGGAGGGAAGGCTTTAATTCATCTCTGAACGTAGGATGATCCTCAGGCTAGAGCATTTATCTGGAAGCGTTACTACTTTAAAGGGCATTGGATGATCCGAGTAAATAGCACTTTTGTAATCACTTGTGTACTTCAAAAAATCATCAGTCTGATACAGAAAATTGTCTCCAAATCCACATATTTGAATTGTGTGGCAAGAGTAGCTTGCTGCATACTAATTTTGACATTTAAAAGAAAAGTAATAAAATTTCATTTGGTGTTTATAAAATTCTGAATATAGGAATATAAGTAGAGATTCTGTGGTTCGGAGTAGCTCTTTTAGCCAGTAGGTCTATTTTAAAGATCATGTATGTCCTTCAGTAAGAGAGTAGTAGATATGGAATGCGGGAGAATGAGAATTGTTCATAGAATCATAGAATCACCAGGTTGGAAGAGACCCACCGGATCATCGAGTTCAACCATTCCCACCAATCTCTAAACCATGTCCCTCAGTATTTCATCCACCTGCACCTTAAACACCTCCAGGGAAGGCGAGTCAACCACCTCCCTGGGCAGCCTCTGCCAGTGCCCAATGACCCTTTCGGTGAAGAATTTTTTTCCTTATGTCGAGCCTGAATCTCCCCTGGTGGAGCTTGAGGCCATTCCCTCACGTCCTGTCCCCTGTCCCTTGGGAGAAGAGCCCAGCTCCCTCCTCTCCACAACCTCCCTTCAGGTAGTTGTAGAGAGCAATGAGGTCTCCCCTCAGCCTCCTCTTCTCCAGGCTGAACAACCCCAGCTCTCTCAGTCGCTCCTCGTAAGACTTGTCCACCAGCCCCTTCACCAGCTTTGTCAAGAATCCATCATCCATAGAACCATAGTATCATAGAATAGTTTGGGTTGAAGAGACCTGAAAGCTCATCCAGTTCTACCCTCTGCCATGGGCAGGGACACCTCCCACTGGATCTGGTGCCCAATCCCCATCCAAACTGGCCTTGAACCCCTCCAGGGATGGGATTCCCCAGCTTCCATGCATTTTCAGCTTGGTGTCCTTACCTTTTTAGCGACTTCCATTATGTATATTTTAATAGAGTTAAAGAATTAACATAATCATACTGATGAATTGCAGGATCAGATTTGTTATATTCAACACATGCTTAGATTTTGTTTGTTGTTTGAAGGATTCAGTAGTAGATTAACTATGGACTTTCAGGTTCTTTTCTGAGCCAGCAGATATGTACTAAGTTAAGATATTCCTGTTAAAACATGATCTGAACCTTGAGAAATCTAGGTGGAAACAATGCTACAAATCTTGCTGTCTGAACTGGACAAGTGTTTTTTGACTGACCTTTCTGCCTCAATTCTTCTACTATGTCTCTCAATTTATTGTGTTTATTGAGTTTGCAAGCTCTTAAAAGAGGGACTTCGTACGTGCAGTGTCTAGTACAGGGCTGTGGTTCAGTTTGGATCAGCATTATCAAGAAAAAATAATCATATCCTATAGACTTTCTTGGCACTTAGTGAAAAGCCAGGTGTTCCTGATGTGAATGATTAAGAAGAGCAAGTAAAGGGCCATCCACTTGTGAAATAATACCTTTCAACCATGTAAAAGCACAGAACTATTTCCCCCTGCATTTAAATGTGTATCTCTAGAACAATACATTTGAAAAAAAAATAAAAGGAAAGAAAGAAAGAAAAGAAAGAGCATTATGTTTAGCTATTTTAGTTTAGCCAGGGAGTAAACAAGAGATAATAACGGTAGCTTAAAATAGACAGAATACTTCAAATCCTCAAAATGCTGTGCAAGCCGTAACTAATTAAACCTCACAGCAGGTAAAATATTTTTTCTTGAAAGCAAGCCAAAAGTATTTAGATATGAATTAGATCTGAAGAAAAAAAAAATCACAGGTCAAATAGTTCTAACAAATACCTCATTTTGTTTCCCTCTAGTTTGGCTGTTTGACAAGAACATTTATTCTTTAGTGAAAGAAAATAATATTTGTGTCTTTCTAAGGCTTTCTGAATCAAAATTTTTATTTTTCTTAGTTTATAAGAATTCTCTCCCATATATTAATATGTTAAAAACCAGAGAGATAAAGGCGTATGTCTTACCAGAGGTCAAAAGGTTCATCGTCCAAATGGACTGATTTGGCAGATAAGTCCATATTGTGTTAGCTTGGTCATTGCTGCGCTGGAACGCAGGCTCAACATGGGTTTTTTAAGAACTTAAGGAGCAGTAAACTGAAAGATCACACTCGTACTAGGAAAACGTGGAGCTTTATTCAAAGATGAGGGAAAAGTAACTACAGATTAAGATTTTACAAGAGCAGGAAAAAGACAAGAGGTGATTACACGTTTAATTGACAGAGTCAGCTTAGGGTTGAACTTCTGAAGATAATTTGAGTTACTCTCTTAATCAATTACCTTAATGTCAGGCAACAATTTGTCCTGGGTAGCAGCAGGTCTCCCATTTTGTTTTTCTTTTCCTCACATGACTGTGAGGAATAGTTTTTGTTAGAGTGACTATTGTCTGTGCAGTAATGGTTAGTCGATGTGTAACTAACCAGAAAAATTTCTTTCCTCCTGAAAATTTAAGTTCAGCTTTCAAGACTCTTGGAGGTTCTTCTCTTCATTTCTTATTTACTGGCCTAGGAAAAGTGTTATGTTGTAGCCTGTGAAGTTTCAGGTTTGCACAGCTTCCAGCAGTCCCACTATTCTCACACTTCAAGGTATGAAGCAGTCATACACTATCTCACAAAAGAGGCTGAGATAGAGAAAGGTGAAGGAAGACTATTTCGTAAGTGTGAATATTTGTAGTTGTGAATCTTATGAGAATTAATAGAATGTGAGTATTCAGATCAATTAGATGCAAGAACGTGAATTCTTGGTTGGTTTCTTTTATTTGATACCTTTGAAAATATTGCTGGAATTAAATGTTTAAATATAGTGTAGTCAACAGTTTTAAAATCATGAATTATTTTAAAAGCATAAATCATTCCAGTATATAGAATCATAGAATGGTTTGGGTTGGAAGGGACCTTCAAGCCCAGTTCCACCCCTGCCATGGGCAGGGACACCTCCCACTGGATCAGGTGCCCAAGCTCCATCCAACCTGTCCTTGAGCCCCTCCAGGGATGGGGCAGCCACACCTTCCCAGGGCAACCTGGGCCAGGGCCTCACCAGGTTTCACGCTTCAAATTATAACCTTTTGTTTGAATTCAGGTGCATCCAGTGTGATAGGTCAACTTAAAGTGATTTATTTGCTGCCCTGAGACACTTCCTGACTTGATAGTATTAACTTATGTCTGGCTTACCCTGAGCTGATCTGGCCAGAAACACACACTCACTCTTTCCCCTTATTTTTGGGGGTATTATCTTTTCTAAATCTTGAGAGTTGTTTTTTTGTGAAATCATTGCTGCATGAGAAGTTGTATTCTCACCAAACTAATCATGACAACACATAAAATCTGGTGTTGCTGCATTGTACTTTTCTCCTAGTCTTGAGTATACTTCAAGCATCCTGTTGCTTGCTAGTAGACTTAAAACACAAATCACGGCTCTTCCGATACTTAGAGGTGATTTTTCTTATTATTTGAACAAATGGAACAGGATGTTTTAAGCATAATTAAATTTGGTATTATTTATTGATAGCTATAAAGACTTAAAACCAGAAGGAACTCAAGCTACTTTCTACCTCCATATAAAAATATATTCAGATTATTCCTTAAAATACAGCCTGGCATTCATTTTATTATTTTATACTTCCAAGTTCCTTTAGATCGTTAAGAGAAATAATTTTGCAATCCCATCCTGGAGTCCTGAGAGATCACCCTCAACAACACCTCCCCAAAATGCAGCCATTATCGCCAAATCCCTTATTTTCACCCCCAAATAATTTTTTGTAAATTGGAGATTGTTCTTTATTAACGTTGTCTAGCAGTGAGGCAGTTAGCATTTTTCCAACATTTCAAATATTAGAGATATACTAGAAGTCCAGAGTAGTTCTCCAGTTGTGAAATAAAGACCATTGGCAACAGAGCATTCAATGTAATTCCAAATATACAATTAAAAAAAAATACATATTCTTTTAAAAGATTTTTCTTTAAAAGATATTTTCCATAAGTTTATTGGTGTAATTTGTTCCTATTACTTGAATTACAATGAGAATACCACCAAAATCTATTTAGTACAAATATTAGGACAAAAAGATGGCTTGTATCTTGACAGATCTGTATGAGAAATAAGATAAAAGATAACTACAGACAGAACAGTGGGGATATAAGATCAATTAGCATAACAATTTAACAGCTCCTCATTCACCAAAGAAGTAGAAATGGAAAAGAAAGAAAGTACTTGTTTAAAAGCTGAAAATAACATTATGAAGTGTGACATTTCTTGTCATTGACCATTAGAGTCAACATTTTGGCATTTCAAATAAATGTAGTGTGATGGGATATTTTGAAAAAAAATCTTATTTCTCTGGTTTGTTGGGGTTTCTTTTGCTTTCTGTTTTAAGGGATTCTCAAAAATCATATTGAATAGTCACTTGTAGAGGGACTTTATTGTTATGAGAAACTGTCCTGCTGTTCTTCATGGTACATTTTCCTTCCTGTGGAAAGTTCCACAGTGAAACACACTCGGTGATCTCTTAGGGAAAAGATTGTGTGATGGAACACGAAAAAGAAACAGCCTTGGAATGCAGGGAGGCTTACAGTAAAATATTGAAATTAACAGCTGCAAAGCTTTGAGGGCCAAAACACGATTGCAGGAAATCAAATTCAAAGATTTCCTTATTTTTGCTAGCTGTGTGTAAATAAAATAAATAAATAAGGATGGTGTTCAACTTAGAGAAGAGAAATCATATTGATCTCTGTATTGCTGAAATGTTCCGTGACATAATTTCCACTATCCTCATGCTAACTGCTATTTAAGAATTCAGTAACTTCACATTTTCAAGTGTTTTGGGGATAATTTCTTCCTGATTTTCCCCTGTTTAAGCCTTTTAATGACTCAATGGTTTGCCTTTAGTTTTTTTCTTATATTTGAGAAGGAGTTGAAAGTGACTCCTAAAAGATAGTTTTCTCATTATTACAGTCTAATTTCTGGAAATCTCTCTCTTATTTAGATGTTTCCCAGTCAATCAAGCAAATTTAGCTTCATCCTTCTGCGTTGGTGATTCGAGTTGAATTCTGAATATTTAGGACAAAACAGGACCCTGGGTCAGTGATAAACCACTAATTTGAATTCACTAATTTGCCAACATTGACTTCAAGATCAGACCTTCAGTATCTTTTCACATTGCTGTGTCTTGGCTGAAACAAAAGTGACAGTTTGACTGCTCTTATCTGCTAGCATCCAAACGATTTTCATGCCACTTTAGGAACTTGCAGATTAATGCTATATTTTTTAATAAAACATTCCAGGACCAGTCTGTAGTATGGAATTTAGGTCTGTGTATGCACAGATGCTTGTCTGAAGACAGTGCTTCTGCAGTGCAATTTATAATGGAATCAAATTTACAAGTCCTGTGGAAATTATTCAGATTAGAGTACACGTTGCAGCAATTTCTCTCAATGGCATAAACACCACTGCGGTGAGGATGAAGAAAGCAATGTAAAACCTCACCTGTCCATAGGTGTGCTTGTTGACTTGAACAACTTGAATAGCTTGTTCTTCTCCCTTGGCTCCCTCTTGAGGCCCCAGTCCTATTTGAGTGAGTCAAATTAATGTGGCCTTATTTTGATTTGGATTTACAAAAGACAGGTCGCAGGGAGGATCCAGGGAACTCCAGGCCTGTCAGTCTAACCTCAGTGCCAGGGAAAGTCATGGAACAGGTGATCTTGAGTGCGATCATGAAGCACTTGCAAGAGAACTAGGTGATCAGGCCGAGTCAACACGGGTTCACAAAAGTCAGGTCTTGCCAAACTAACCTGATCACCTTCTGTGACCAAGTGACTCGGCTGCTGGATGAGGGAAAGGCTGTGGATGGATCTTTCTGGACCTCAGTAAAGCCTTTGAGACAGCTTCTCACAGCATTCTGCTTCGGAAACTGTCACCTCTGGCCTGGACGGGCGCACACTCTCCTGGGTGGAAAACTGGTTGGATGGAGAGCCCAGAGAGTGATGGGAAATGGAGTTAAATCCAGCTGGAAGACTTTTTCAAGTGAGGTTCCCCAGGGCTCAGTCCTGGGTCCAGCCCTGATTGTCTTTATCAATGACCTGGATGAAGGCATCGAGTGCTCCCTTAGCAAGTTTGTAGATGACACTAAGCTGGGTGGGAGTGTGGATCAGCTGGAGGGTCGGGAGGCTCCAAAGGGATCTGAACAGGCTGGACTGCTGGGCTGAGACCAATGGCAGGAGGTTTAACAAGGCCAAATGCCGGGTCCTGCACTTGGGGCACAACAACCCTGAGCAGCTACAGACTAGGAGAAGCCTGGCTGGAAAGCTGCCAGGAGGAGAAGGACCTGGGGGTGTTGGTTGACAGTGACTGAACATGAGCCAGCAGTGGCCCAGGAGGCCAAAAAGGCCAATGGCATCTTGGCTTGGATCAGAAACGGCGTGGCCAGCAGGTCCAGGGAGGTTCTTCTCCCTCTGGACTCAGCACTGGTGAGACCGCACCTCGAGTCCTGTGTTCAGTTCTGGGCCCCTCACCACAAGAGGGATGTTGAGGCTCTGGAGCGAGTCCAGAGAAGAGCAACGAAGCTGGTGAAGGGGCTGGAGAACAGGCCTGATGAGGAGCGACTGAGAGAGCTGGGGGTGTTTAGCCTGGAGAAGAGGAGGCTGAGGGGAGACCTCACTGCTCTCTACAACTCCCTGAAAGGAGGTTGTGGAGAGGAGGGAGCTGGGCTCTTCTCCCAAGTGACAGGGGACAGGATGAGATGGAATGGCCTCAAGCTCCACCAGGGGAGATTTAGGCTGGACATTAGGAAAAAATTTTTCACAGAAAGGGTGATTGGGCACTGTCAGAGGCTGCCCAGGGAGGGGGCTGATTCACCTTCCCTGGAGGGGTTTAAGGGCCGGGTGGATGAGGTGCTGAGGGACATGGTTTAATGATTGATGGGAACAGTTGGACTTGATGATCCTGTGGGTCTCTTCTAACCTGGTTATTCTGTGATTTTGTGAAAAAAAACAACTATAAAATTACTATACACACCCCCAACAGGCTATTTAGATTTTGGTTCACGTGACGCTTAGGTTCTGTTCAAGTACTTTGCTCTACATGTTATTGAAGAGCAATCTGTACCATATAATAAAAACATACAAATCAGTTTCCCACTGAGAACAACTAATAAGTCTTTCATCTTTTTTATTACTAGACCTTTATTGGAAAAAATAAATTCTGTGCACTCAGGCATAATTTTACCTTATGCCTTAACATTTGTTTGTTAACAAAATATAATTGTCCTTTCCATCATTTTCTTGGAGTGTGTGGGGAGAGCTCCTGCCTGCCAACTCCTGAAAACTGAGAAGGTTTTATTATAGTATGAAAGTTGCAAAGGCAAGAATATATTCACTTCTCACAGTTTAAATTATTTTCCAGTGGAAGGTATTGAAATGAAAATGTATTTGTTCATGAACAAAGTATTCCCAGCAATTCAAATGTGTTGATCCTTCCTCTTTATTTGGAGACCGTAGCTGGAAAATTGGATCCAGTTCTTTGCTCCTCAGTACAAGAGAGACATGGACATGCTGGTGTATTGGAGAGAGTTCAGCAAAGGAACACAAGGATGGTTAAAGGACTGGAGAACCTCACATGTGAGGGAAGGCTGAGAGAGTTGGGACTGTTCAGCCTAGAGAAGAGAAGGCTCAGAGGAGACCTTATTAATGTGTCTTAATATGTAGAGGAAGGGTGGAAGGGCTCTTTGGTTGTGCTCGGTGACAGGCCAATGGACAACAGGCAGAAACTGAAACACAAGAGGCATTTTCTGAGCATCAAAATCTTTTATACTGTGAAGGTGATGGAGCTGGTTGCTCAGGGAGGCTGCGGAGTCTCCTGCCTTAGTCAGGCTTGAGATAAGGAAAAAAGGGTGGTTAGGCATTGGAACGGTCTGCCCAGGGAAGTGGTTGCCTCGCCTTCCCTGGAGGTGTTTATGGTGAGGGTGGATGAGGGGCCTAGGGGCGTGTTGTAGAGATTGGTGGGAATGGTTGGACTCGACAATCTGGTGGGTCTCTTCCAACCTGGTTATTCTGTGATTCTATGATTCTATATTAAAAAATTTGTTCTAGGCAACTGGCTCCAGGTGGTCTTGCTTGAGCAGGGAAGCTGGATCAGATGATCTCCACAAGTCCTTTCTAAACCAAATAATTATGTGATTCTGTTTTCACTGCACATTACATTCTACAACATAATATAAATGTGCAGACCCTATATGCCAATTTAAGCTCGCACTGATCACTTCGCAGGATTACAGCCAACATTCGCATTATTAACAGTGAATATCATAGTGAGGCTGTGTGTAGCCATACTTCAAACTAGATTAAGAAATTATTACTTAGTATGTCATGATTTATAATAGTGTATTTTCTTGACAACAGCGTTAGGCTAATTGTTTCAATTGGCTTGGAATTCATTGCTTGTTACTGGGAATTCATATTGATTACTGGGAATTCATATTGATTAAAAGACGAGAAACAACAAAGTATGCAACAATTTTATTGCTTCCCAGCAGTTAAAAAGATGCTTGAATTTAAAGAGTCTTCCAGTGCGTGTCAGTATTTGCAACATCTTTTCACAAAACTTTGCCTACTCAGTGGCTGTAATTTTGTGCGTTTGTGTTTCTAATTTTATGTGTTTGTGTTCACTGGCCAAATTATCTATTTTAGAGCATTCTTAAGATATTAAACTTGAAGATTAGGGTGATAAAATCATATCTGTAATTAAGAGCTACTTAATAGAAGTATTATACTAACTAAAACTATTGCTGTCAAAGAATCATAAGACATTTTTTCTCCCTTAATCCAGTTACTTATAAATTTGAATTGTTGTATACAAAACTAACATTTTTAAGACCTTAGACAAACAGTTTCTTTAAGCTCTTGTTGATATTTTTGTTTTGTTTACATTTTTGTTTATATTATTGATATATTGTGTCCAGTTCTGGAATCCTCAATATAACGAGGATATGGAAGTGTTGGAATAAATCCAGAGGACACCATGAAGATGATCCAAGGACTGGAGCACCTCCCACACAAGGACAGGCTGAGAGAGTTGGGGTTGTTCAGCCTAGAGAAGAGAAGGCTCTGAGGAGACTTTATAGTGACCTTCCAGAACCTGAAGGGGCTACAAGAAAGCTGGGGAGGGACTTTTTCAAAGGGCATAGAGTGATAGGATGAAGGGGGATGGCTGCAATTTGGAAGGGATAGATGTAGACTAGATATAAGGAAGAAATTCTTCATGCTGTGTGTGGTGAGGCACTGGAACAGGTTGCCCAGGGAAGTTGTGGCTGCTCCATCCCTGGAGGTGTTCAGAAGCAGGCTGGATGGGTCTTGAGCAGCCCAGTCCGGTGGGGGAATGAAACTAGATGATCTTTAAGCTCCCTTCCAACCCAAACTATTCTATGATTCTTTGATAACTCTTCCTCTGAGCACCTGACTAACATTTTTTCATCCACCATATCTGCTGGAGCTATGTCTCTATCTCTAATCCTATTTGTGATGAAGTCTAAGGAGTAAAGAGTAGGCATTGGTCCTTTTATTCTGTCTTATGTGTTGTAGATTCTGGATGCATGAAGAAGTGGTGTCTCTTTCTTGTCGCACAAGCAATTTTTCTCAATGTGTGTGTGCCTAGTCATCACATTTAATAGTTACAAAATCACAGAATCACTGAGTTGGAAAAGACCTCCAGGATCATCGAGTCCAACCATTCTTATCAACCATTAAACCATGCCCCTGAGCACCTCATCCACATGTCTTTTAAATACCTCCAAGGATGGTGACTCAACCACGTCCCTGGGCAGCCTGTTCCAGTGGCCAATGACCCTTTTGGTGAAAATTTTATTCTGATGTCCAGCCTGAACCTCCCCTGGTGGAGCTTGAAGCCATTCATGTAGCATCATATAACCAGATCCTTAAGCGAAATATAACGAGCAAGACTTGGCAGATCTGATGAAACCCCTATCTTGTGTCTTACAATATGAGAATAAGAGAGCAGACCATGTTCTTTCAAAGAAGAATTTCTTTTTCACTCCATGTTCAGTACAAGAGAAGGAAATTATGCAAATATTATTAAAAAATATTTGTTATTAAAAAATCAAATCAAAACGAATGCTGTTACGAACTGACAGCGAGAAAAAGTAGGAAATTCAATACAAATTACTTATTTCTCTGGATGATGTGGTGTTTGCAGTGGTTTCAACTACAGACTCCTAATGACTTACATGGAATATTGATTCCAATTGCCTTAAACATAGCAGGAAAACATGATTACATTAAAGAAAATTAAATTTAAACACCATGACTCTCATAGCCAATGGGAGGAATCTGTAGTACAGCAAGGCAAAAAGTACATAATCTTCAGGTTTTCCAAATTTGCCAAGTGTAAAATTGGCATTTGTTGCTGCTCTTGGATGTGGTGGAAGAGTTAATTGCAATAGTTTGCTTGGTGTACTAGAGTAAATCATGAAATTAAACTTTGCAGAATGTTTCAGAGCTTTCCCAGTGGGTAGCTGTTTACTGCATAATTCAAATGTTTGATAAACTTTAAAGGATTCTAATCTTTTTCATAAGAAGTAGAACCCCACCATCCAAAGAGGTGCTTTGCTTGCCTTTTCAAGTTAGGCAATGCTTGTTATGCACTCTTCACATTTGACAGCTGGTGTTTCTTCTGACTCTAAGAAAATAATTTGCAGTGTCTGTTTTTTTTATAGGGGAATAAGCATTTTGGCACTCTATTGAAAAAATTCACAGACTATAATGCCTGCCCATGGAATAAGGTTCTTAACAAGTTTTGCCTCTTGTTTTTGAACTTGTCAATAGATAAAGGCCAAACTCTGTTATGGAATCACCAGAGGAAGACTTTCCTGTAATGCATAATTTCCTCGACAAAGCTGTTGAAGCTGTAGCTGCCAGATCATAGAATCATAGAATCATAGAATAAACAGTTTGGAAGAGACCCACAGGATCATTGAGACCAAGCATTCCCATCAAACATTAAACCATGTCCCTCAGCACCTTGTCCACCTGTCCCTTAAACTCCTCCAGGGAAAGTGAATCAACCACTTCCCTGGGTAGCCCATTCCAGTGCCCAATGACCCTTTCTGTGAAAATTTTTTCCTGATGTCCAGCCTAAATGTCCCCTGGTGGAGCTTGAGGCCATTCCCTCTCGTCCTGTCCCCTGTCACTTGGGAGAAGAGCCCAGCTCCCTCCTCTCCACAACCTCCTTTCAGGTAGTTGTAGAGAGCAACGAGGTCTCCCCTCAGCCTCCTCTTCTCCAGGCTGAACACCCCCAGCTCTCTCAGTCACTCCTCATCAGGCCTGTTCTCCAGCCCCTTCACCAGCTTCGTTGCTCTTCTCTGGACTCACTCCAGAGCCTCAACATCCTTCTTGTGGTGAGGGGCCCAGAACTGAACACAGGACTCGAGGAGCGGTCTCACCAGTGCCGAGTACAGAGGGAGAAGAACCTCCCTGGACCAGCTGGTCACGCCGTTTCTGATCCAAGCCAAGATGCCATTGGCCTCCTTGGCCACCTGGGCCACTGCTGGCTCATGTTCAGTTGCTGTTAACCAACACCCCCAGGTCCTTCTCCTCCAGGCAGCTTTCCAGCCAGGCTTCTCCTGGTATGGAGCTGCTCAGGGTTGTTGTGCCCCAAGTGCAGGACCCGGCATTTGGCCTTGTTAAACCTCATACCGTTGGTCTCTGCCCAGCAGTCCAGCCTGTTCAGATCCCTTTGGAGCCTCCCGACCCTCCAGCAGATCCACACTTCCACCCAGCTTAGTGTCATCCACAAACTTGCTTAGGGATCGCTGAGATCTCCCCAGAATAAATTTGATTCTCAGTAGACAGAGAAGGACTTGGGGGTGCAGATTGATGAGAAGCTCGACATGAGCCAGTAACATGCTCTCACAGCCCAGAAGGTCAACCATGTCCTGGGCTGAATCAAAAGCAACATGGCCAGCAGGGTGAGGGAGGGGATTCTGCCCGTTTACTCCCTTCTCATGAGACCCCACCAGGAATATTGCATCCAGTTCTGGAATCTCCTGCATAAGAAGTACATGGAACTGTTGGAACAGATGTTGAGAAGGTCTGTGAAGATGATCTGAGGGCTGGAGTACCTCTTACCTCAGGACATGATTAGCTAGTTGCAGGTGTTCAGCCTGGAGAAGAGAAGGCTCCCGGGAGACCTAATAGTGACCTTCCAGTGCCTGAAGGGGCTACAAGAAATCTAGGGAGGGGCTATTTACAAAGGGTATGGAGAGATAGAATGAGGGGGGTTGGATTTCAATTGGAAAGGGGAAGATTTAGACTAGACATAAGGAAGAAATTCTACGCTGAGGGTGGGGAGGCCCTGGCCCAGGTTGCCCATGGAAGCTGTGGCTGCTCCATCCCTGGAGGGGTTCAAGGCCAGGTTCGATGGGGCTTTGAGTAGCGTGACGTAGAGGTAGGTGTCCCTGCCCATGGCAGGAGGGTTGGAGCTGGATGATCCTTAAGGTCAAACACAAGCCATTCTATGATTCTATGATTCTTAAGAGTTAAACTGTTCATAGAGGAATTGGCATTTAGCTCACCTGAAAGAACTAGTAATAGAATATACATACAGAATATACATATAGAGCCAGTTCATATGTAATTCCCATATGTCCTTGAAGTAGAGAGGTGTGAATCTGAAGCCTGGCCTTGAAATTTCTCCTAAACAGCAAAAGGCCATAGAGTTAAAGTCCTCAGTTTAAAAAATAATAATGCATATCTTTACCACCTAGGTGGTAGTATTAATTTTACACTTATGTTTTAGCACCACAGAGAAAAAAAAATTACCTTGGCTAGGAAATTTGTGTTTATATGTCTCACTCACACCCCTGATCATTGTCTCACACCCCCTTATCTGATATTTCTACCTGTTATGACCAAGCATTGCCAAAACCTATATTAAAATCTACCCGCTTATTCTTGTCTTTTGGTTGCAGTGGTCCCAAATTGATGGTAAAATGATTGTGACCAAAAGTCACTCTGCTTTCAGGAACTTTCTGTCAGTATGGAAAATTGCAAACATTCTTATGTCCCCATAGGGTGACTGGTCAGAACATGAGGTGGTCCTCCAGAAAACCCTTTACAAAGCCTATAGGTTACGTTAAGGGTGCTGCTTAATTTAAACACACCAGCATCCTACCAACACAGTCATATATTTTATGGATTTAACAATCAATTATTTCCCTCTCACTGAAAACATTCTCATTGTAAGTGACTGTCAAGCTGTATATTTTAATAGGCAGTGTGTGAAAACTAAATGATCATGACAAATCAGTTGTTTACACTGACTGCCAGCTTTATAAGAGGAGGTATACTTGCATGCATTTTCTTTTTCAGTGTATTGGGCAATAAACATGACTAGAATAGTTCCAGACATGTTCCAGAAACAATTTGCATTTTTCAAGAGTAAAGGTTTTAGAAAATACCCTGGGATCTATAAACACTCAGTGAGATCTTTAGTGGCTGCAGACATTCATAAAGGATGCTTTTATCCAAGTTGTTGTCCATCCTTTGAGACTATATTCAGATGCATCAGCTGTTGTTATGTTAGTTGTTAAGTTTAAGAGAATGCCTTTCTTAATGAACACACAGAAGATCCTGAAGTTGAATTATAATATGGATAGACATAGAGAATTTCTGTTGCTTTTTATTGGTTTGAGACAAAATATCTGGATTTTTCAGCTGCCTTATTTTTAGAATCAGCTTATTTTTACTTCAGCATTGAATTGTGCATCGCTTCCACACCTGTATGGCAAAAAAAAAAAAAGAGCTGATAAACTTTTCCAGGATACTGAATTGCTGTCAAGGTGACAAATGCCACAATTACAAAGAAGTCCAGGAATAACGAGAACATTCTTCAACACAGTTGCAGCAGTTAGATTGTAAGTTGGTGCATTGATATCCTCAGTTTGGTGGAGGTTTCCCTCATGACAAACATTGACTACCATCACTGGAACAGGCTGCCCAGGGAAGTGGTTAATTCACCATCCCTGGAGGAGTTTAAGGCACAGGTGGACGAGGTGCTGAGGGACATGGTTTAGTGCTTGATAGGAATGGTTGGACTTGATGATCCTGTGGGTCTCTTCCAACCTGGTTATTCTATGATTCTATCTTTCTAATAAACAACAGAGAATAAGAGAGAAATCAAGGCTGAAAAATCACGTATGAATATTTTCAAATGTACAGTTAGCTGGTCATCTCAAAAAGAAATATTCATATCTACTGTGAAAAAAAGTTGATTGGCCAGTGACTGAAGGACTTTTCACAGAGTCTGCATAGATGTTGGTAGACATTATAGAATCATAGAATCCATAGGTTAGAAAAGGCCTTTGAGATCATCAAGTCCAACCATAACTGTCTACAACTAAATCATTCCTAAGCAACACATCTACCACTCTTTTAAACATCTCCAGGGATGGAGACTCCACCACCTCCCTGGGCAGCCTCTGACAGTGCCCGAGAACCACTTTGGTGAAGAAGATCTTCCTGATGTCCAATCTGAATCTGCCCTGGTGGAACTTGAGGCCATTCCCTCTCGTCTTATCACCTGTTACTTGGGAGAACAAACTCAAGAATTTATGCTGTTTGGTTGTTCAAATGATTCTGAGCACTGTCCTGGTGAAGGTCAACAAGCACAGTCCCAAATTAATGCTGGGCACAGATTAGGACCTGGCACTTACAGAAACAGTTTTCAATAGATAGTTTTGCTGTTGATATTTGAATGTTAGCACCTTTTTTTTTCTTAGCTCGTATTATATTCCCTTCTTTAAATCCGTATCATGCTTCGAATGAGCACAGCAGCCAATAATTTTTATTAGATACCTGGATTTCAGCAAGATTCTCTACTAAGGACTCTGAGCTCAGAGTCCAAGTTTGTGCATAAATATGTGAATATTAGACCACGGTTTAGATGGTTCAATGTCAGATACAGAACTAACACTGATTTCAAAAGCTTCTTTCTGAAATTTGGCTAAGGGCTTCAGACACAGGGGTACAGATAGGACATTAATTTTTAATGAGGCCTGTCCTGAAAGGTCTGATCTGATTGAACATCCTGGGAAAGACACTAACAAAATATTGGATGACTGCAAGATACTTTTGTAAAGTGATTGAGTAGCCTGATCCCCTCACAGAAAGCATACTACAAACATTGATGGTTTTTAACTGCATTCACCTCCTTCCTTTTATTATTTATAAATAATTATCCTTGCCCAGAGAACTCAGAGGACAGAAAACAAGTGCAAATGTAGATGTGTCCCCTTAATAGCATGCAGATTTATTTTAACTGTTACTACTGTGAGCCCTTATCAGCAGGTTTATATATTAAAGAAACAAATAGCATTTTTCTGTGATCACAGTGCAAGCTGTTTCTTAACTCAGTATAAATGGGAGTATAAACTTGTTGGAAAGCAAAAAAGTTGCTCTAATTAATCCCTTAGAGAATAATTAGCAGAGCTGAAGTTATAAAATTTAAGCCTCCCAGGTGGATTTTTTTATAACAGTCTCATAGAGCACTAATAAAAGTACTACACTTCTCTTAAGAGCTAATGCACTTGTAAAATGAGCAGAGCATAAAATATTTGTGTAATAATCAGGAGATTGAAGCAAGAAGACCATTTAAATAAATACCACTTGTCAAGGAGAATAGATCCTTTGGACGATTCCCTGTTAACATTTCTATTTATTATGCTTTATTACTCTGTTTTACAAGACGTGATCATTTTTTATTGTTTGGTTCATTTTGTTTTGAGAGAAGATGAATTAAATTTGCATTTGTACCTGCTTGTGCATGGTGGTTTTAAGTGAGGCTACTAACACACTCAAAGTTAACCCGAGAGGTTCCAAAACTGAGGTAAAGTGGCAAAGTTGTACAACTGGTCACAACCCCATTGGGTTTGGCTTGTATTTTCTTTTGCATAATTTTTAATTTTAATGGAAATTCCCAGTAAAAAATATAGAATATGATCACAGAATTATTTAAGCTGGAAAAGACCTTTAAGATCATAAAGCCTGACTCTTGACCAAACGCTCCCAAGTTCACTACTAAAGCATGTCCGTAAGCACCACATCTACAGGTCTTTGAAATTCCTCCAGGGATGGTGACTCAACCACTTCCCTGGGCAGCCTGTTCCAACGCTTGACAGCCCTTTCAGTGAAGTCGCCTCCCCTAACATCCAGCCTAAACCTCCCAAGCTCAACTTGAGGTCATTTCCTCTTATCCCATCAGCTGTAGTTCCAGAAAACAGACCAACACCCATCTTGTTAAAGCTTTCTTCTGAGTAGTTGTAAAGAACCAAAAGGTTTCCTCTCAGGCTCTTCTTCTCCAGACTAAACAACCCCAATTCCCTCATCTGCTCCTCATAAGGTTTGTGCTCCAGTCCCTTCACTACCTTTTTGAGGCTCTGGAGCGAGTCCAGAGAAGAGCAACAAAGCTGGTGAAGGGGCTGGAGAACAAGAGGAGCAGCTGAGAGAGCTGGGGGTGTTTAGCCTGGAGAAGAGGAGGCTGAGGGGAGACCTCATTGCTCTCTACAACTACCTGAAAGGAGGTTGTGGAGAGGAGGGAGCTGGGCTCTTCTCCCAAGTGACAGGGGACAGGATGAGAGGGAATGGCCTCAAGCTCCACCAGGGAAGGTTTAGGCTGGACATTAGGAAAAAATATTTCACAGAAAGGGTCATTGGTCACTGGTAGAGGCTGCCCAGGGAGGAGGTTGATTCACCTTCACTGGAGGGGTTTAAGGGACAGATGGACGAGGTGCTGAGGGACATGGTTTAGTGTTTGATGGGAATGGTTGGACTTGATGATCCTGTGGGTCTCTTCCAACCTGGTTATTCTGTGATTCTGTGATTCCATGCCCTTCTCTGGATGCGTTCTAAGACCTCAATATTTTTCTTGTAGTGAGGGGCCCAAAACTGAACACAGAATTCAAGGTGCAAATTCAGAATTGCAAAAAAAAAAAAACCAAACAAAACAACCACAGCTATCAGTGATACCTCATTTTGGCTTCTGGAAACATCTGGTTAAAAAAATATTATAAAATATATATTAAAAGCTCTTCTTGTTATATATGTCTTGAAATTTGAACTCTATTAAGAAGAAAGGTCACATAAAGGTCCAAGGCCAGGTTGGATGGCCCTTGGGCAGCCTGATCGAGTGGGATGTTCCTGCCCATGGCAGGGGGGTTGGAACTGGATAGGCTTTAAGGTCCCTTTCAACCGTAACTATTCTATGATTCTATGATAATAAGAGGAGAGGAACACAATAGCTAGACACATTTATCAGATATAAACATTCAAACACTTGGCTACTCAGGCACACACACCCATTGAACTGCAAAAAAGAAATGTGTACAACCTACACCTAGTGATGGAGATCAATTAAATACTGATGCTGATTTGGTTCTCATGAGTTTTTCTTTTCCCATTGTTCAACCTGTGTCAGAATTTCTTCTCCCAGACTCACCTTGCCTGTTGCCCATCACCCCATGAGCTTCTCTGAAGAACTGTGAGTGGTTCTTGGAGCAGTGGTCCCTGCTTCACAAAAGCTCCCACCACTCTGAGAGGATGAAGAGGTTCATTTACCTTAAGCCTTTTTCCACAAATTTTTAGGTAGAATGTAGCTTAACCAAACATTAACAACCAATAAGCTTTGGTAATTGTATACAGCATCCTGAAATTCTTCTTTTAAAGTATACAAGTAATTAATAGCATGTTGAATGGCTCCCAGTTCTACCATCGTATCTCTTTTATTTTAGCATTCAGAAGATCTATTCTCTTATGTATCCAGAGCAAAGACTTTTGAAGACATTAGATGAAGTTTATATACCAGGCTGAGAAATGAGTGTTGATGTTAGAAGCATGTTTTGTAGCAACTAAAAAATGGAAGAAGTCAGTCAGTAACAATGTAGGAAACCAGATGTTTAAAAAGTTGCAGGATATTTTCTCTATATTCTCTCTGTCAAGCAGACAGAAAATCAGTAATAAATTGGTACTGTGTCTGTGTGTTTTGAACACTAAATCATACAACTGTGATTTTTTTTAACTCTAATAGCACAGAAGCAGTTGGTTCTTGTATTGCCTGATATAATCAATTAAATTGTACTGCTCCAAAGTAACTGGAAGTAAAAATTAAGGTGTTTTTGCTTATTTCTTTTCAATACTTTGAGCAAAGAATGGGTTATTCTTATTAAGTATAAGAAGAGAATTTTAATTAGAAATGTTATGTTTATCGAGAAAAAAGTAAAACTAGAAAGAAACTGCATACCATGGACTATTCCATATGAACAGTAATAACATTAAGTGGTTTTGTAGCTTTTACCAGAAGCTACCTTCCATCATTTTTTAACTGAACATTGGATATTTAATTAGATGTATCATTTGTGGATGCTGGACCTAGCCCTTTGCTTTTAAGATACAGGAGAGATTTATTCTGTATACAAGCAAAACAACAGGTTATATTTAGTCAAATTTCTTTGAGTGCTGAAAAGAAAACTGGGGTTAAGTTGTAACAATCAAAGGTTGATTTAAATAGAATCATAGAATCATAGAATAGTTTAGGTTGGAAGGAACCAAATAGATCGACAGCAGATCTGATTTTTTTCAGAATATTGCATCAAGAAAGTATTATTCAGAAATAAAAGGTGTTTCTTTCAAGTAGGATTGGAAATATTGACACAAATGCCTCAGAGATGCTGTTTGTTTTCAAAAGCAAGCAGTCAAGGCAGCGTGTGTAAAGTTTGGATGTTCAAACTCTTACAGTGAGACCATCGTACTTGTTTAATCCCATGTAAAAGGCAGATCTAAAACTATCAAGGTCTCTCAGTACTATGAACCAATGATGTACAGACACATTTCTAATCATTATATGTGATGAGTGTAGGTTTGAGAAAGCTGCAGTGATTACTACAGAGTACACAGTTTCCAGAATCACAGAATCATAGAATCCTTAGGTTGGAAAAGACATTTGAGATCATCAAGTCTAACTGTACCTGTCCACTACTAGATCATATCCATAAGCACTTCATCAACCCTTCTTCTAAACACCTCCAGGAATGGGGACTCAATCACCTCCCTGAGCAGCCTCTGACAGTGTCTGAGAACCCTTTCAGTTTTTCCTGATGTCCAATCTGAACCTGTCCTGGTGCAGCTTGAGGCTCTCATCCTATAGCCTGTCACTTCAGAGAATAGAGCAACATCCACCTCTCTGCAACCTCCTTCCAGGCCATTGTAGACAGTGAAATGGTCTCCCCTTGGCTTCCTCTTCAGGCTAAACAATCCCAGTTTCCTCAACATGTCCTCTTAAGACTTGTTCTCCCGCCCTTCCCCACCTCCATTCCCTTCTCTGGATGCTCTTCAGCCTTTCAATGTCCTTCTTGTAATGAGGGGCCCAAAACTGAAACCAGGGTCCGAGGTGCAGCCTCACCAGTGCTGAGTCCAGGGGCAGAATCCCTTCCCTGTTCCTGCTGGCCACACCGTTTCTGATCCAAGCCAAGATGCCATTGGCCTTCTTGGCCACCTAGGTCACTGCTGGCTCATGTTCAACCACTGTCAACTAACACCCCCCGGTCTTTTTTTCTACCAGGCACTTTCCAGCCACCTTTCACCAAACCTGGAGCTGCTCGGGGTTATGATGAATATGGAAAAAGTATACGTAAATTAAAATACCCTGTAACAGTCCTGGATAGTCAAAACTTTATACTTCTACCTACTGACTTTCTCAAGGAGAATACCAAAAGCAAAATGTTTGACCAGATGGACATAATATATGTCCTTTCTGAGAGATGACTTTTAGAGCAGCGTGGTGCTGGCTAATGCATTCATAGTAATTCATGGTTCTCCTGCATTGTTGTGTAACTTAAAGATGCCTTAAAAGCTGGCACAAGTCAGGAATCAGTGTCAATTATGTAAGTAGAAGCTGGTTTTTGAGTTGCCTGTTCTTCTCCTTCATAAATGACTCTTGCTGCCTTTTCATTGAAGATCTTATAGATACAGTGTTTTGCTGCCAAAAGAAATCTCCTTAGGCCTATGGAAGTAGGAAGGAAGAAGTAAGGGGGTAAGTTTTTAATGCCAAGAATCTCTAGCGAGCTGCTGCTGAGATTTATATCAGCGTTGCTTTAGTCTGCGCTCCTCAGCATACCTTGGCAACATTTCAAAATAAGGTCTAAACATGGGAACGTTCAAAGACTGGGGTCGTTTTACAGCCGCAGAGGCAGTAGGAGCAGCAATAGCAGACTACTAGAAGTTCCCAGGAATTGCTGAGAGACTACAGAAGGGAGAAGACCAGACACTTTTACAAAATCTGTCCTAAGTAATAATAATAAAATAAAAGCCAGTGAATATCAAGATTGACCTTTGCCTTGTGGTTATCTGTGCTTTTAACAGAGATCTCATCTCACAAGAGTTTTTGTATTTTTTTTCTTTTTTCTAGTACAAATTCAGTCTCAGAAGACACAAAATGGTAGAGGGTTTGTTTCGGGCTCTTCCATGCACTGTGCATTACTTCTCTCCATTAAATATTGCCATAAATGCTCATTCTTTCTCTGGTTAGGGCAATGTAAGAATCTGAAGCTCTTTTGAAGGTGAAGAAAGAGAAGGAGAGAGAACAGTTAACTTTATTCTTTCTTTTACTTCCAGATTTGGAAAGCCAAGGTCATCTCTAGCCTATGTAATGACTTGTCACCTCTACATGGGGACAGAAATCACCTTAGATATCCAGAACAAGAGAAGGAACAGAGGACAGAGAGCTGGGCAAGCTGTGCTCTCATTTCAACAATAACCTACTTCAGCTGACAGTGTGCTACAAGATTTCTGTCATAGCTGCCTTGCATTGCTGAAAGTTCAGGATAGAAAGATATTAACAGTCTATGACAGGGATGGGTTGAGGTTTCACATGCTCCAGGTTTCCTTATAGCACTAACAAAAGGAGAACTAATGTATAATCACAAAAACGCACTGCTTCCTAACATCCCATAGTCAAGCATGTGAAGGCTAGGATATGAGGTCCAACACAAAAAAAGAGGGACTAACCTTATAGCTTGGGAACCAAAAGTGGGAGGGAAGAAACAAAGAGGTTGTTATAGAACATGTTCTAACCTGTTACAGTGACACAAGGCTCAAGTTGATTGCTTCGCTCAGTATGAGCTGACACATATTCAAATATAGGTATTTTCTTACCCTCAGTAGGAAAATGTCAACATGCAAGAGTGAACAGCGAGTTAACATAAAATTTCTTCTGATACTGAAGAAATCTGCAAGGAAACTTTTCATTTATTGACTGAGACGTATGCTGAAAAGCTCCTGAAGGTCAAGTTGGTACTCAAAGGAACCTATTTTTTGTTGGTAGATGTAAAAGCAAAAATGATGGAGATCCTCAACAGCCTTTCAGAAAATCATCTGTGGAATTTCTTTGAACACTGGAAGTATCAGATGCAGCAGTGTGTCAGCTCAAATGTGCTATTTTGAAGGTAACGATGGTTGATTTTCTTAATACATTAAATAAAAAGTTACAGGCAAAGTGTCAGATTATTTTTGTGTTGTCTGTTCCTAGCTTTTGTACAACTTTAGGTCTTCACTTACTTGGATACCTTCAATTTTTCTATGTGGTCAGATACCATCGTTTTCATAGGATCCCTCTCTTCTCTGCTCAGTATAGCTGTACAGGTAAGTACACGTAAGCTGTTCAAGGTTGCCTATGTGAAAAACAACCCTGATATTCTTTATCTGAGAAATTATTGAGGTTTCCAACCACCATCACAAATGTTTTAACTTTACGATAGCATTTTCTGTACACAGTCTTTATACATCTGTTAAATACAGCGCTCCTGCTTTAAAAATGGTGTTTAAAGTGTTATAAATTGGATTCTCTTCCACTTATTTAAGACTTGCTCCAGCTCTACCCATGTGTTAAGGAATCTTCATTAGTCTAAATGGCATGCTGAGGAGCTATTGCAAGATGGAAATCAAGTAACCAATCTCCTTTATGTTACACCTCCTGGCTTCTAAGCACGTAAATTATGATGAGACTACCCTTCACATCAGTAAAGTGGCTGTAATTAGATCTCATTGAGGGCAAGCAGGGCTGAGTTACAGTTCCTTAGACATTTCTTCTTCATTTGACAGACTTTGAAATTTATTTGAGCATCACATCCAAGCTTCATATCATTACATCTAGACATTGCACAAAAGCTACAAAAGAGAATGAACTCTACATGGAGTTTTCAACAGTGTTTGCCCTTAGCAATAAATGACTCCTCTCCTCACCCCACACAAGAGGTACTAGAGGACAGGACTATTTTCACAGATTGACTAGTGATGTGGCCTTGGTAATAGGGCCCAAGCAACACTTAGTAGCTGCAATTTTACAGTAAAAATAAATTGTCAGGTATGAAACCATCAAAAAGCAGTTTATCCTAAAAAAAGGATGGCAAGTATTTTGCATTTTCAGTTGATGTCTCTGATCAGATTTTGCAAAACTGCTGATCAAAGAGACCAGAAGCACATAAACGCCATCTGATTAAGAAATACACTGTCAGCATGTATTCTAAAGGTGTTTTCTACCTAATAATATATTTAAAGGAGGGAGAGGAGGACACAGTTGAACCAATGTGAGTTTGTGCTCAGTAGAAAGAACTTTTTTATTAAAGTCTGGGTCACTTCAGAATGCTCTCTTGCTCAGGTTGCACAAAGAGCGTATTTAAAGACTTTATATGAACTAGTTGTCTCACAAATGCATGTCTGATATTTTCTGCATAGTTGTAACAAAGTTTACTGCTGCTTTTTGCTATGCTGATGGAGCTGTTTATGCATCGTGCTGGAGACAGCCTCAGTGAATGATGTGGGCTAAAATAACAGCTCCCCAGACTGCTTGTGTTTGTGTTTTATTCCATTTGTCTCATTCTAGTTTGTAGTATGTTCCTACAAATAGTTGCACCAGCATGAGCAGATGTCACAACGGAGTGAAGAAAGTGCTTAAACTAGTTTTATTGCTAATAAAATAAATTAATTCAGAGTAATGAAATTTTCTTCTGAGAAATCAGACTATGCACTCAAAGATCTGCAAAGTCAGTTCATTAAGTGGTGTCCATGTGATGCCTCTTTCTCTTTATTCAGTTCTTGTTTCTGTAAGGCTGGGTTTGCTTAAAGAACATCTCATGTTGTGGGAGGTGTCCCTGCCCATGACAGGGGGTTGGAATTAAATGATCTTTAAGGTCCCTCGCAACTCAAACCTTTCTATGACTCTATGATTCTATGATTCATGTATCCCACGTAAAATGTGGAGGAGATGGGCAGCTGTGCATGTCTGGCAACCCAAGGAACCTTGCTTGCCTATGAAAATGTGGGTTTCTCTCAGGGCAACTTAAGACTTTCCAGTTTAAGTTTCTGATCTAACACACTTTAAATTTTATTTAGGTACCCAAGTCTTCCTTTTGTATCTCAGTCCAAGTTCTTAGTTCAATATTTAAAAATACAGCACTATACACACTGGCTAAGCATAATGCTGGATCAGAAAGTCAACTTTAAGCAGATACAGACATCCTTTCCAGACTGGAATATCCCCAGTTGACTTCAGTCTGTTTTAAATTTGTTCTTGAGTGCGCCACTGTCTCAAATACAGAAAAAAATATTTCTGCAACCAACTTTGTTGAAAAGGTAAATATATAACTTGAAAAAAAGCCCAAATACAGAAACTTCAAAGTCTACCAAGATTTCTCCAAGTATTAATATTCACTAAAATCTGAATTCTTTGGACCAATAGTGTGTTTATGAAACACAAACTGTCCTAATTCTGTTACAAATATTGAACTGTCTCTCAGCGATACCATTGTGTTCACATTGCTGTGTTGAAAAATCTGTCTGGATTTACTAAGGCTACTTTTGCTAGGTTCAGACATTCATAGGCCAGAGCTTGTATAGTTTGCTGACTTAATTACAAGTTAGACATGCAGTGTTCATCATTTCATCATCTCAAAACTCTCAAACTACTAATGGATTTTCTTTTGAATCTGATAAGAAAGAGGTTTTTAGACATACTGATTATTTGCTATTAGATTTTGTAGCACATACAGCAACTTTCTTGAAGAATAATGTGAAGAACACAAGCATGTAGTAGGCACCATGTGACAGAAGGTTCAGTTTTCCAGCTGCCTTTTAAGTGCATGGGAGGGAGAGAAGACGACCTCCGAATTCAGAAGGCCCTGGAGTCTCTAATAGCTGCTAGAAAAAAATGATACAAATTAAAATTAACTATGCTCCTTGCCAAGTGGTGAACTATATGATTGAATCTTAGTCAGGAAATGGCTTCAATTTAATTTCCATCCCTGTAGGCTGGTTTAGCATTGGAGTAACTCTATTGTCTTGAGTGGAATAATATATTACTTTCACTGATGTAGTTTAACATGGATGAATACCTTAAATAACTTCTAAACAGTCCAGGTCTCTGCTAATGTAAATGGGAACCTTTTCTTTGACAGTGCAACTGCACCACTGTAAGACTATGCTTAGAGCTATGACATTTTTTTTGCCTGCAAAACCCATGGAATTATCTTGCTCGAAAAGCAGGGCATTTTCTGTATTGCCTTGCATTTTCAGAAGAGATTCAAAAGTTCCTAATAACACAGGACCATTTCTGGAAATAATACAGTGGACTGGAAACTGGGGTCTAAACAGCACAGATTCGAAGAGAAATAAATCGTTCTACTCCTCATATGTGTTTGCAAAAACATATCCTAAGAAGGTAGCGAGAGAGAGAGAGAGATAATTTCTTCCAGATGACAGCTTTCTGGATGGAATCTGAAGTCTAGAGCAAGGGAAAATTTTCATTAACATTCAGATTACATGTCATTTTGATTCACCCTCCCTAAGCAAGCTAATTTGGGCTGCAGCCAACCTCCTTACAGCGTGATGACAACACAACAAGCCTCACCGCCTCTCTTCCATTGCTAGTGGTTCCTTGAGTGACAGCCGCGGTCTCTGAGCTCGGCACGACACTTCCCCCCACAGCAACCTGCAGCGTCCGAGCTGCCTCTGTCCTTGGCCCCCGCTGGGCTTTCTGCAGCAAGGGCACCTCACCGCACCGGGACAACAGCAACACAGGGAAGGGTCTGCTCCAGACCACACTCGGAGATCTGCACGTTTTCTGTACGTATCACTGGGGTACGATAGCCACAGTGGGTCATCTGAGCTCCTCTCGTTGCCTCCACCACTATTCCACACCGAACAAAAAGGATCGGAACTAAAAACCTTCACCTCAGCACTGACTTCTTTGTGAAAATAATAACTGTGATGTGTTTCCCTCACTGTTTTCAGTACTCTGTGGTCTTAATTTCTATCAGTGGTTGTACTGATTTGTGAGAAGCTTGACATGAGCCGACATGGTGTGAGCACAACCCAGAAGGCCAACAGTGTCCTGGGCTGCACCCAGAGCAGTGTGGCCAGCAGGGCGAGGGAGGGGATTCTGCCCCTGTGTTCCTCTCTGGTGAGACCTCATCTGGAGTATTGTGTCCCTCTCTGGAATCCTCAGTGTAAGAGGGAGGTGGAGCTGTTGGAATGGGTGCAGAACAGGCTACAAGGATGATCCGAGGGCTGGAGCACCTTCCCTGTGAAGACAGGCTGAGAGTTGGGGTTGTTGAGCCTGGTAAAGACAAGGCTCAAGGGAGACCTTTAGAGTGACCTTCCAGAAGCTGAAGGACCTACAAGAAAGCTGGTGAAGGACTTTTTACAAAAGCATGGAGTCACAGGACACAGGGGAATAGCTTAAAATTAGAAGGGGGAAGATTTATATTAGGCATTAGGAATAAATTTGTCACAATGAGGGTGGGGAGGCCCCAACCCAGGTTGCCCAGAGCAGTGGTGGCTGCCCCATCCCTGGAGGGGTTCAAGGCCAGGTTGGATGGGGCTTGGGAAGCCTGGTCTAGTGGGGGGTGTCCCTGCCCATGGCAGGGGGGTTGGAACTTAAGGATCTTTAAGGTCCCTTCTGACTCAAACCACTCTATGATTCTTCTTCCTGAAATTCATACTGCTTGGGCTCCCTTTGAGGAACAAGTATGACTTGCACTCTAATAAACCAAATGGGTCTTGGACTTATTTTCTGGTTCTTTCATGGATCTTAGTACTATAGGATTTGCTCATGTAAATGTGTGTGTATGCATTCATACATATGCACAGAGGTGTGTACCTATATAAAGGTGAAATTAATAAGGAAATTAAGAAAGGTGCTCAGTCAAAGTGGGAACACTATGCATGTCTTGATTGACTGTGACGTCTGAGAGAGCTCTCTTACTCATTAAGAACTATCAGCCTTCCTGTGCCTTTGGAAGCTTCTGATGTGCTGTCAATAACAGGCAGACAGCTATATTTTCCTCTGTCTGCTATTATTAGGAACTTCCCTAAAGACATTACTGGTTTTACAAGTTACAGACATCTTTAAAAGCAGTGTCCGTTTGGTTATAAAATCAGGAGTTGAAGTATTATCTAGAACACCCACGTGAACTACCTGGGAGGTCCATTGAGAGAGCTGAGGACTGGTGTCTTAAGTATAAAAAAAACCCTGAGTGCTGGCTTAATTTGTAAATATAGGGAGGTGAAAGAGGAGTGGGAAGTCATCAGATCATGTTTTTGCAGTGCGGAGCACAATGATGTTTCAATGTTTTTCCAAGCAGGAGTGTGCTGCCATCCTTCTGCTCTTTCTGCTCCTTTTATATCTGTCATTAGCAGCAGGACGTTTTGGCATCATCTCTGGCTTAAGAAGCAAAGGTGGAGCAGCTCCAGTGTCAACACCCAGAGGCAAATTCAGCACTGGTGAATTCATAGTCCTTTCCAGTGCGTGACAAGATCTGTGGAGCAGCTGATTATACGTTATATTTCATATATAAATATAATTGATAAGATATATATTATATTTCATATATAAATATAATTGATAGGAATAGCCTGTTAGTGGTGAATGAAAGATATTGGTCTGCGTGTAAAAAAAAGAAATTCTTTTTTCTTTGCAGTTGAGAAAGGGAGACTAGTAAGGAGTAGGTTAGACAATTGCACTGTTCCTAGGCAAGGTAAAGTTTTTTCCACGTATAGTATCTGCTAGGTATAAGTGGCTGTTGTCACTACATCTGGCCCTGCTCCAACCTTTGCTGGGCAATTTTCTTATTTAGTATTGCGACTTAAATTGTATGGATTCTTTCATTTCCTTTTTTTTTTTGATGCAAATATGCATAAGCCATTTGTGTATGCTCAAGAATTTTTACATAATAAAAGCACCCGAGTGAATCTCTGGTTACTGGAACAGAACAGAAATTTCATCCATTTCATATCAGGATTGAAAGTGTGGATTACTTAAAAGTGCATTTATTAAGTCTGACCTACTTTAAATCTTCAGCATTACAGTTTGGTTTCCTTACAACACGAGGAGCTTCAAGGTCTTCTTTTTCCTGTTCTTGCTCCTGTTTTCACTCAGGTTGATTTAAGTACAGGGAAACCCATTTATATTTAACAGTTCACGTTTACATGCATGAAGCAACTTACCTCAATAGGCTTCACATGGGGCTGGGAACTGGCAATTCCTGAATTCAAGTTTTGTTGGTGATGCTGTCTTAGGAGGGTTGCTCAGCTCTTCTAAATCTTTCTATTTGCAAGCATTGGGTTTCACATGCTTATATTTGCAGCTGTGCTAATAAAGAGTGGCTTTGGGTGATGCTGGTCACTCTCAACCTCTTCTCAAACAGAAAATATGAAGAATCTGACTTATTATTATCTCAAAAGTATAGCAGCCTTCATATCTTACAGAAAATAGTTACTGTATAAATGAGGCAAGTACTAGAATTATTGAGACTGAAAGACTGCCACTGAGATTCTTGAATCCCACAGTGCCAGTAGCTGATGGGTTATTATTTCTCTTCTGGAAAATTACGACAGAGGCTTTATTAATAATGAACAGATGGAGAAAATATTATGGAGATTTGTTTGAGGTTTTGAAAAAGAAAAAAAAAGCTATGGTCAAGGTGCCTCTGTGTTATGAGATGGTTTACCATTGAAGACACTTAGGAGAAGCAAAGTTCAAATTCACATCTACAAACCCTTGTTGAAAATGTACATAAAGTCTTAAAGATTCCAGATCACCACATGGACATGCTTAGTATGACCATACAGCGCAATTTCTCATGCTCTCACACTACACTAACCCTTGAGACACATCAGCTTTCTGCTCTCCAGTGGAGAAACAACCTTGCTGATATATTTGAGATATAATTCCATGACTGTCCTTGAAACCAGCACTGGTTTCAGGGAAGGGAGTAGAGAACCTTGCTTTGTACTTTGGCTTCACTATGTATGTATGTTATCTACCAGCCCAAATTTCTGTCTTACATATGCTCCCTGGTGCTTCTACATATCTAATTCGTGGCAAAAGCAGACGCTTAGAAGCTTCTTACAAATATGTGTCTATTGCTAGAGCAAACAGAATTTGAAGGAAATCTGAATTCAGGTAAGTAAAGTTGCCCTTAAACTCACTATAGAGAAGTGGAGTCAAGTCTGAGGAACACGCTGAACCTCTACGCTCTTTCCATAATTTATTATTTCAGCAACAAGTCTTGCTCTGGGTGACCGGTGCATTTTTCTGCTATGGCATTAGTGTTGTGTAAATGATTGGCTGTTTTGAAAAAAAAATGTATTTATATTGAGCTTAATAGTGACCATGTGCTCTTAAAGAGCTTTGAACGGTGAATGCATAAAATATAAAGCTAATAGCAACGCAGAAGAATATTTTCAACTACCATATATATGTAAATAATCATCCCTTCCCTCCAGCATGTTGAATGCAACCCAGTGCCTCGTGTCATCAACAAAATGATTGAAGGTGCCCTCAATCCCACTGTCCACGTCTCCAACGAAGATTTTAAACAACACTAGTCCCAATACCAAGGTCTTTGAACCATGCTCTTCACCAGTCTACTTGGACATTGAGCAGTTGACCACAACGGTTTGAGTGTGACCATCTGGCCAACTCCTTATCCACTGAGCGGTCCATCCATCATATCCGTGTATCTCCAATTTAGAGACATGAATGTTATATGGATACCCATTGATATTCTCTAGAAAAGAATTAAATACCAGATATGTTGTCTATCTTGCCTGAAGACACTCTTTTCTCAACACTACTTTTTATTTCTTGTGACTTTCGGAAGTATTATAGCCCCCAAATATTAGTAACAACATGTGGTACACAAGATGGGAAATACGTTGAAAAGTTTCACTTCATTTACCTGGCTTTGGTTTGATTTGGTTTGGGTTTTTTCCCTCTCTTTCCAACAGTTAATATCTAGTTTGGCTGCAGTGCCTTGGATTTTAGGTGGTGATAGTTGAGAATAGCTTGTCACTGCACAACTGTCAGTGGCGTTCACCATGTGAGAGCACAAAGAGCCTTATGTCACAGTTCTGTTGTTGGTGAATGTTCAGTAGCTCGTGGATCAGAAACAATGATGTCAGCTGTTAAATACATCGACTTTTCTGGCTGCTGCTCCTGGTTTATCACTGAACACTTTCTTTGAATCAGTGGTTGACTGAGCAAGCCAAGAAATGAAGCTGAAACTTTGTGACATCTCGGAAGAAAAATAATCATTCCTCTAGATACAGCATTGGCGCTAGCTCTCATAGGTATGTTTGCTTCCGTATAAGAAGCTCTGCAGTGAAAAATATGAAGTTTAACTACCAGGGTGAGACACAAATCCTAATTTAAGATATATGCTGAGCAGGAGAGAGGTTGCTCTGCAGCACTTGTATTTAGATAGACTGAGAATTCATTTTTGTGAAACTACTGTTAGTTGGAGCTGCAGGATAACAGCATATGGAACCATCAAAGCACTTCTCAGCTTGCTCATTCTGACACAGGGTATGTGGCAAAGACACAATCTGGTCCACAGTAAAAGGCAGTGTATTTGTTAGGAGGCAGGCACAGCAGTTTGGTTATGACTGCGTGCTTCATTGTTCACGGAAGAAATGTGTCAAGTGTGACAGCATTCTTCATGCCTACTGCAATGCTTTCCATACTCAAAATAAGTTTACTGCTTTTATAAAGTCTTATAACAGAATTACTTTTTATTATTTTTTGCTATGTAGCATGGAAAAGACCATACACGATTAATATCCACAGCACGATTCGTTCTCTGTGTTGTTATATTATGTCTATCAATGAATTTACTGACAGACAGCTGTTTATTTTTGGAGGAAAATAAACCATAAGGGCCTAAGCATTTACAGGCCATTGTACTGCAGTTGTGTGGCAATTATCAACCAAAATTCCTCATTCTGATTCCATGACTAAAATTCTATTTCACAAAAATCCCGAGTTGCTGTAGTTCCTTGAAAAGTGACTCTGTTGGTGTCTCATACGTTTTCTGTGCCAATAAAAGAGTACCTATATTAATCCTTTTTTTTTTTTTAGCATAGCTCCTGAACCAGTAATTATTAAAGATTGCTTTCTGTCTATATGACTGAGATGGATCAAAATCATGTGTTGCATATACACAAGTGGTAAAAATTATTTTGAATAGGACATATCAAAGAGAATGTTGGGAGTATGTGTGTCCTAAATGAATGAAGGCAGACAGACTACCTTGACTGGAAAAAAATGTACCCTAAGGGCAGAATTTAGACTCCAATTTTGTACACATGCTCTGTTACGCTTCTCAAAAATTCTACAATTTTTATGTCAATATCATAAGGCTGATAGTTCACTTCCTCTCTCGTGCCAATAAAATTATACCAATAGAAATTTTGATTCCTTAGAAGTAATTTTTTTCTGAAAGCACAAGTCCTTGACAATTTATAATCCTGCAAACCCATATTATTCTAAGACCTTTGTATTGCTTTGTATAAATCAGGTAGTGATTGGCTTAATTTTATAGTTTTTGGTCTCAAATAAATTTTGCGCATTTTATCTATTTATCCATTTTCTTCAAGAACTATGTGATCTTTCTTTTAAAGGAATAGCCTCTACTTTGCACAGATGATGCTTTCTGCGTTTTTTTTAACACACGAGGTCCGACACAGATAAAGACAAAGAGTGGTTATAGAACATCTTTTAATCTGTCACATCAAGACAAGGCTCAGCTCCCTCACTTCACTTAGTACAGCACTCTCAGTACAGATGTTTTCTTACTCTCGGTTGGAAAACAGCAAATTAACATAAAGTATCTTCAATTATTGACTGAGACTTACAATGAAGAGATTCTAAAGATCAAGGAACCCATTTTTTTTTGTCAGTAGTAGATGTGAAAGTAAAAACAATGGAGATCCTCAGCAGCCTTTCAGAAAATGACCTTCAGAATTTCTTTGAACATTGGCAGCATCATATGCAGCTGTGTGTCAGAAGGAAACTACTTTGAAGGTGATTATAGTTGATATTTTTCTTAATTTGTTAAATAAAAAGAGTTGTAGACACTTTCTTTTTTTTTTTTTCCTGTGTGTGTATGTGTGTCAGACCTTGTATATGAGAAGCCTGTTATGGAAAGTTTGTTTTTAATTCTCTCTCAGGCATTAAACTTGGATGGCTAAAGGTTTTGTTCAGGAGAACGTGCCTTAGACCTCAAGAGTTAGGAACAGTGGTCAGCCCCACATGGTACAGGAACAGCTGAAACCTATCTACAGCCCATCAGTGGTCTTCCAGAGGAGAAAAGAGGGGATGGGAAAAGAGATCCCCTATTGCTTGTTTGCAGGCTCCAGAGGATCTAAGAAATATTCACTCAGGAGCTAAAGGAAGATTACATCATATAACCCTCCTGAGAACTAATACGTGGTCAGTACTGGGGAAGGGGGAAGGTTTTAGTAGCTTTATAGCTCTGATTTCTCAAAACACTGATATCTCTGAAAGGTTGTACAGGGCTAATGTGGCACAATCAATCCTCTCCCCTGTCACGTGCTGCAATGCTTCGTTCTTTGCTCAGGGCCATGCTGAAAGCCACAGTCTCACTCTCAGAAAGCTTCCGAAGAGATTGATCTAATAATAAGAAACCATTTGCAAATTCAGAAGAACATCCTGAAGGTTTGGAAAGCTTCCTTTCTAAAGGTTTTCCTGTTTTGCTATGACATACTAAGGAATATCAGAGTGGGAAGTTCAGGCTGTAGATGAGAATTTTGTGAGCTCCAAATAGACTAAAACCTAATTGGTAGCAAAATAAGGCCAGAAAGGAAGAGTTAAAAAAAAAAAAAAAACTAACCAAACAAAATCATACAAACTATTTGTAAACATTTAAGGTCAGTAGCAATAATAACTCAGCAGGAGCAGTGTCTCTTTTAGGCTTCCACTTGCTCAGAATCTGTGTCTAATCAGTGACTAACATTGCTAAGCACTGCAAACCTCATTTGCAACAACACAGCTGCAAAGGAGCTGGTACAAAAAGGGACACCTGGAAGACAAAGGAGTTCATGCTTAAAACTTTGGCTTCCATTTGGATTACTGGATCACTTTACATCAGTCTAGTACTCGGGTCACAATTCGTTGGTGGTGATAGCTATAAAAAACCTTTTTTGTTTTTGATGATGATTTCTTGCAAAAAAGCCACCTCTCGTCTTTGGAGTGAGGAAGGAGATGCCAGGTAAGCAGAAAGCTAGTTTGCAGCCAGACAGGTTACAGTAAGTACAGGGTTCCTGGAATGGTGTTATATTCTTTACTCTTTGCTTGCTGATTATGTGGCATTCTACAGCCAAGATGACTGAAATTACCTCTTTTTTTTTTCCTGCTAGGGCCCACGTCTTAATGTCCTAATTCCTCATCTGAATTAAACTCACATAGTGGTACAGGGACTTGCACAAAGGAAGCATTATTGAGCAGAGCCCTATGGCCCTGATCACCTCTCAGTTCCAAGTTTTAAATGCAGGCATAGGAGTCAACTAAAGCACTGTGTTGTGTCTGCCTGGGGCAGAATTTGAGTTCTTCATAGCAGCCTTGTATGGTTCTGTGTTTTGAATTTGTGACCGAAAGTGTGTTGATAACACAGGGATTTTTAACTGTTGCTGAGCAGGGATTGAATAGCATCAAGACCATTTCTGTTTCTCACACTGACCTGTCAGTATATAGACTGAAGTTCCACAAGAGCTTTGGAAGGAATGAAGCTGGGACAGCCAATCCCAACTAGCCACAGGGATAGAATCATAGAATCATGGAATCACAGAACGGTTTGGGTTGGAAGGGACCTTAAAGCCCATCCAGTTCCATCCCCTGCCATGGGCAGGGACACCTCCCACTGGATCAGGCTGCCCAAAGCCCCATCCAACCTGGCCTTGAACCCCTCCAGGGATGGGGCAGCCACAGCTTCCCTGGGAAATATGTTCCAGTGTCTCACCACTCCTGTCATGAAGAAATTCCTCCTAATGTCTAGTCTAAAACTTCCCCCCTCCAGTTTATAACTATTACCCCTCATCTTATCACTACAAGCTTTGGTAAAAGTCCTTCCCCATATCGTCTGAATATTCCAAACCTTAGGATATTGTGAGCAGCAATAAAAGCTGGATGAGAATGGCAAAAGGGAGAACAGTCAGAGGTACAGAATTGTCTTCCCAAGTAATTATGATGCTTAATGCAGCCCTGCTTGATGGTTGAACACCTGCCTGCTGATGGCAAGTTATGAATGAATTCCTTATTTTCTTTTGCTTCTGCATGTGGCTTTTATTTTACCTATTAAACTCTTTCTATCTTAACCCTTAAGTTTTTACACTTTCACTTTTCCAATTCTCTCTCCAGTCCCACTGTGGGAAAAGCAAGAACGAGGTTGTGTGGGATACAGCTGCCTACTGGGGTTAATCCACAAGTGCTTTTATAAAATTCCTCAAGTTTTCTTGAAGTCTTGTTTATACCTGAGGACATACGAAAGTGCTAGTTTTACTCTGCTAATCCTCTTTCTAGGCTTTACTCAATAGCTTTTTTGCTATCCTTGTTGTATTCTCATGGTGAAGTTCTCCAATGTGTTGCAGGTGAGAAGAGCTCAGACCTGGAGATGGTTTATGTCATGGATCCAGATGACAGCTGTGTGTTAATTCTGCCTCTGAAACACAATGCCTCAACTTCCACTTTCTATCCCTGCTTTCTATTTCTTGTTTTTGCTGGCTAACCTCATCACTGGGGCAAGGATGTCCAAGCCAGTAGAGAGACGGCAGGCCCAGAAGTCCTTGACATCATGATGAGGTTTTCAGTCTTTTTCTACCTCTTCCCTAGGGTACTTAAGCCTGACACCAGAAATCAGTGTCCTTCAAGGGTAGTGTGGGAATCATCTCTCCAATCCCCTCTCAGTGTTACTCCTCTCATTGGGCTTCTCGGCTGTGTATCAAAATTAGTTGTTCTCAAAGAGCGTCATACTCCTCGTGGAGATATCCTTGGCCTTGCCTCGAATATAGCTCTACAGAGTTATAATGGCTCAGGTCTTTAAAGGGAGTCCCTAAAGACTCACACAAACGGTACCAAAGTGAGCTAGATTTGGTCTGACACAAGAAATCAATTAAGTTAATGAACAATTAAGTATTGGTACAAAAAAAAATATATATATATATATATGGACTTGACATCCGGTGACTGAAAACTATGGTGAGGGAGTTTTCAGTGGATGTCCCTATAGTCTCAAATCTCTTTCCAGCACCTGGCCTGCCACAACCAGAGTTCACTGAGCCTCAGGGTATCGGTGACAAAAGATTCTTTTCTGAATTTGTTTAAGAATGACATATATATGAGGGATACGTTACTGAAAGGGAGTTGAGAGGCATGGTTTTCATATGGGCGAACTAGCTGGTCAGATTCACATTTCTAGGAGAAAACAGTCTCTTGAAACTGCCCACTGAAGAAAAAAAATCAGAATGTCTGGTATTGTTTTGAAGAGCTAGATTAAATGACGGCTTCAGAGATGAATGTTTGATCAAGATATGCCTGAGATGTTAAAAAAAGCTAAGCATATAGGGGGCTTAGATCACTACATTTTACAGTACTGGCTCATCTTCCTCTAAAGGCATCACATTCATCATTCCTTGACAATGGAGCTTCCCCAGAGGCTGTGAGGAAGCACAATGTGACCAGCACTGTAATTCTTAATTATGACCTGAAAGAAAAAGGAATAGTGAGGAAAATTCTAATTCTAGATGCTCTTCTCATATTGCCATAACTCTTCAGCAGAGCTCTGACATGAGTGTATGAGCTCACACATCTTCAAGGAACTGCCCTTTCACTGAGTGACCCAGAATCTCAATTATTCTAATCCCCCATCACTCCCTCAGAACCAACCGTGAATGAAAGGCCTTTGTAAAAGTACTTTCCCTATGGGTTGATTTTGGTTGATAATTTATTGGTCTGAAAAAGAGTGGAGACAGACAGAAATCAATATATGCATTCCATCAGGCATCCAGATACTCTGTGCCACTAATGAAATTTGGTTTAAAAAAAAAAAAAACAAACCAGCATGCTTATTAAATGTACAATTTGCTCTGATCCTGCTTCGAGGAAGCATATATCAGCCATCCTAACTGAGACACTACCTTTTCAAATTAAATGTGTTACACACAGACATATGTCACTGGAGGCTGGTCTAGGATTTCTCAGATGAGCAACAATCTTTACACCAAACAGATAATTACTAATACTAATAACCACAAAATAAATCAGAAAGCTCTTTATTCCTGCTAGGATTTTTAAATAACTGTTGCTTTCATTCTGGAGTTTTACAACATGAGACATACTTTTTATCAGTATAAATCTCTAATGCTTCCTTAAATGTTGTTAAATCCTTTGTGCTGTCCTGGGGCAATGAGTCAAATGTAAGTTCAGATCCACATGCTCAGGATTAGTGGGAGCTGAAAGAAAAAAGAAAGAGGAAGAAAGAAAACATTGTCTAATGCAATTCCTTCATAAGTTCACATATATTTCTTTATCAAAGAAATCAGTAAAAAGTTACTGGAGCAAAATAGCCTTGATCACTTGTTCTTCTGGATATTGGGTTTGCCAGCTAACAATTATTGTATGAAAAGATTCAAATATCTTGATGAGTTGCATAGCTTGTGCCAGTCACTGAAATTCTTAAAAATCAAAATGCTAAACAATGTTCTGTTGTAGCGATTAAAAATATTTTAAGGTCTGATGGACTTTCTATACTTGTAAGGCAAATCTTCAAGCCTTGTTATAATCAGAGGAGTTTTGGAGTTATAGAAAGTATGGATAGATACAGTGTTTGCAAATAGTAGGTCTTTAGGAATAGATCACCCTTTAAAATGATATAAAATAAATAAGATTAAAATTGAACTGATGAAAACCAGAAGCAGTTATAGTATCCTTTGATTTATTTCTGAAATTTTGTGATTACTTTAAAATGAACTACAGTGTTGCCCAAAAGAACTCCAAAGCATCTGCACATATGCTTTACTAATTATTTGAAGCCATTTCACATTTTTTAAAATACTTCTATCCATAAATATGCAAAGCAGTGTTGGACACAGTTAGAGGCTGAAGACAAGTAGATTGACATACAGCTAAATGCTAAAATAAGACTTCCCTTCCAGGGAAAATATGTAACTTTTGATGCTTACTCAAATCTCTTATGTTTTTATACTAGAAAAAAAGCAAATTACCATCCATTTTCTTATCCGAGACACACAACTGTGGCCTAAAAAGCTTAAAATATAAACAGGAAAATGAGACATGCTACACATTACAGAAACATCCTATTTAGTAGCAAAGCCTGATAGAACCAGCTAGAAGACAGGAACAAAGGTCTAAAAAGTATATTGTAAAATAAAATACAAAAAGTTTTCACACTCATCATCCTATTTATGGGATCAGTGTTTCAGTAATCCAGAGTTCAGACTTGAGGTCTTAGTTGTCACATTTCACATCAGCTGGGATTTAAATGGTAGTGGTGCACCCTAGTAGTGATGAGGGGCAACAGCCTCCCGGGGGGTGGTAGCAAGGACTCAAGTAGTGGATTGAGGGTAGAGCTTGCCCTTCCTTTACTCATCACTTGTTAGACTGCATCTAGGGACTGTTTGGGGACCCTGGTCCAAGGTCACTGAAAAACTGGTGTTCAACAGAGGCCACTGAGATGGTGGGGAGTTCTGGAGCACTGTCCTTGTGAGGAGAGGTTGAGGGAGGTAGGCTTGTTCAGCCTGGAGCAAAGAGGGCTTCAGGGGACCTAACAGAAGCCCTCCAGTGCCTACAGGAAGAATGTCAAGGTATTTAGTGAGGTGTGTAGCAGAAGAACAGGAGATTGTCCCAATAAATTGAAGTAAGAGGAGGTTGTGACTCTAAGTATGGAAAACCCTCACTCTGAGGATAATTACACAAGGTATGGGGCAGTCCAAGAAGCTCCAGCATCCCTGTTCTCAGAGTTCTCCAGAGCATGACTACAAAGCTTGAGGCAGCACGGTCTGAATTTGGTGCTGACCTAGCCTTGAGGAGACACTTGAACCTTCCAAGGTCGTTTCCAATATTAATTATCTTCCGAGTGTCTTCTTCTAGGATCTGCTACTTCTTTAAGAACTGCTGAAAAATACACTGCTGGATTTTGCATAGCGTGTCCTTAATGCATTAAGTGCCTGGAGCAAGGAAGATAATTCAGATTTCCCCTAGTCCCTTGGGGGTTGCTCTGTCCTCTTCAGGGAGTGGGACAGTTGTCCTGAATGACATATTATAATACATACGTAATTAAAGTCTGTGACTTATTGCAGACTTTCATACCGATTTGCATAAGAAATCACAATTCTTCTTGACTTCCTGACCTCAGCCAACAGGACTGTGTCATTTTAATATTGCTATTTAATGTCATCCTCTGGTGTTCAGTTTGTATGTTGTAGAAACAGAAAAGCCTAGGACCAGATATTACAGAATACACTGAGCTAACTGGAAATAAAAAGGCCATTAGCTTCCTAGCACAGACCTTTGCCACTTCAGATATTTAAAAGGGTTGTTTTCCTGACAACCAGTAGGAGGTGAGGACACAGTATTTATCATTGGGTCTTACAGTGCTTTGCTAAGAGTAGAGGAACAGTGACACTCGGAACAGCAGAACGCCTTACACTTGCTGAACATTGAATGTGTATGATATAAACACAGTAACGTTAGTCTAATGAATCAGAGAATCAGAGAATCCTTAGGTTGGAAAAGACCTTTGAGATCATCAAGTCCAATCACAGAATCATAGAATAAAATCATAGAATAACCAGGTTGGAAAAGACCCACCAGATCATAGAGTCCAACCATTCCCATCAAACACGAAACCATGTCCCTCAGCACCTCATCCACCCGTCCCTTAAACCTCTCAAGGGAAGGTGAATCAACCCCCTCCCTGGGCAGCCTCTGCCAGTGTCCAATGACCCTTTCTGGGAAATTTTTTTCCTAATGTCCAGCCTGAACCTCCCCTGGTGGAGCTTGAGGCCATTCCCTCTCGTCTTGTCCCCGTCCCTTGGGAGAAGAGCCCATCTCCCTCCTCTCCACAACCTCCCTTCAGGGAGTTGTAGAGAGCAATGAGGTCTCCCCTCAGCCTCCTCTTCTCCAGGCTAAACACCCCCAGCTCTCTCAGCCGCTCCTCATCAGGCCTGTTCTCCAGCCCCTTCACCAGCTTCGTTGCTCTTCTCTGGACTCGCTCCAGAGCCTCAACATCCTTCTTGTGGTGAGGGGCCCAGAACTGAACACAGGATTCGAGGTGCAGTCTCACCAGTGCCGAGTACAGAGGGAGAAGAACCTCCCTGGACCTGCTGGTCACACCATGTCTGATCCAAGCCAAGATGCCACTGGACTTCTTGGCCACCTGGGCCACTGCTGGCTCATGTTCAGTCGCTGTCAACCAACACCCCCAGGTCCTTCTCCTCCTGGCAGCTTTCCAGCCAGGCTTCTCCTAGTCTGTAGCTGCTCAGGGTTGTTGTGCCCCAAGTGCAGGACTCGGCATTTGGCCTTGTTAAACCTCCTGCCATTGGACTCTGCCCAGGGGTCCAGCCTGTTCAGATCCCTTTGGAGCCTCCCGACCCTCAACCAGATCCACACTTCCACCCAGCCTGGTGTCATCCTCAAACTTGCTAAGGGAGCACTCGATGCCTTCATCCAGGTCATTGATAAAGACATTGAACAGGGCTGGACCCAGCACTGAGCCCTGGGGCACCCCACTTGTAACTGGCCTCCCCTAATGTCCAATCTGAATCTCCCTTGGCATGACCTGAGGACATTCCCTTTCATCCTGACGTCTCCCAGCCTTCTCATGCTGGTCTCTGATCCAAGCCAAGATGCCATTGGCCTTCTTGGCCACCTGGGCCACTGCTGGCTCATGTTCAGCTGCTGTCAACCAATATCTCCAGGTCCTTCTCTGCCAAGCAGTTTTCTTCTAACATGGTTTTGAACACAACATGCATGCAAATTCAGTTTCAGAAATAGTAGGCTGATTTTTGTTGAAAACTTTCCATAATAGTGCTTTTGAGGCTCCAGGGGAAATCTGACTTTGAAGGCTACAGGTGCAAAACATAGGAATGAAATCCCAAGATTTTATAATGGAAAATTTCAGATAGTATAAGCAATACTGTCTCCACCTTTAACTTAAATGTTTAAGCAGATGATGTGCCCAAAGAGGGTATTCAATAACATTCAGTAGTTTTTTTGAGTTTTGTAGCAGTTAAATACCTTCATGAACACCATAGGAGATTCCTCTGCTGTGATTTTCAGTTCCGCCTTTGACAATTCCAGTTGTTAATGTTAATTACAATTTTTCTTTTTACCGACGCTCTAAATCTATACCAGGTTAGAATTCAGATGCAATAGGTGTTTTACAGTCCCAAACTAAGTCATTAGTGAAAGAAAGTGAGAAGGGGAAGAGGAAGGTATAACAATAGAATATGAACATTTATGTTAGAGACTAGCTCACTAGAGGAACATACAGTCTCAGCGGATGAATTTAAGTCCTAATTAGGGCATTGTCAGTGGAATAGTTATTGTCCTAATCAGAAACTATGGCAGATAGGTGGTCTGTTAGACGGCTTGTAGAGGATGCACAACGTATAATAAAGCCACCAGAGACCAGACAATATACTGATGATGATCCTAGTGCTCTTTCCAATGCTGCCCTTTGAACCAAAATCTAAGGCTTCTCCCTCTGATGAATGTGCCCCTAATTGCATAACTATGACCTTTGAACTCCTTTATTAATGTACAACTTGCTTCCATTTGATGCCAGGATAGCATAAAGAGCCTTACAAGAAGAGTGGTTTTATTTTTGTCAGCTGCAGAATATTAATGCAAATAATTTTGCTGTGCCAATGACTATGAAGTGTTGAGTGGTGTATGTTGCCACTCTTGGACCCAGTTTTACAAGCTGTTAAGGGCTCATATTTCATTTTAGGAAGAATGTAGGTACCTTATGGTAACAGAAGAAAACCCAAACCCTAAACATTAAAATTCTTCCTACGTCCAGAGCAATCATGTTGTTCATCACGTGGTTTCTGTAAGCAGAACTGTCTAAGCTTGAGTGAGCTGTGATTCTGGGGGTAAGAGACAGTATTTTCCTTCTACTTAAGGCTGCCTGAGATTTTCCAAGTAGATCTTCTTACAACTAAGCTCTCCAATAGCCTAATCTACTCAGAACTTTCTTAACATACATTAATAATGATAATTTCAGCAATTACACTGCTGAGAATACTTGACTAGTAATGTGTGCCAGGCAGAGCGGATACCAGGGCCTGTAGCAACAAAGGGTAATGACTTTAAAGTAAAAGGGGAGAAATTTAAACTAGATATTAGGAAGAAGTTCTATTCACAGGAACAGGTTGCCCAGAGAGGTTGTAGATATCCTATCCCTGGAAAAATTCAAAGTCAGGTTGGATGGACAGGAGGGTATTTAGTATAAAATGGAGAGAGGCAGATTTAGACTAGACATAAGGAAGACTTTCTTCATAATGATAGTAGTGAGTCTGTGGCCCAGGCTGCCCAGGGAGGCTGTGGCTGCCCCATCCCTGGAGGCGTTCAAGGCCAGGTTGAATGGGGCCTTGGGCACCTGATCCAGTGGGAGGTGTCCCTGCCCATGGCAGGGGGTGGAACTGGATGATGTTTAAGGTCCTTTCCAACCCAAACTATTCTATGATTCTATCATTCATACCCTTTCTCCTCCTGAGTACAATTTGACTGGAAGGTAGGCTAGGAATCGGGAACCACTTTTCTAGTGAATTCTCCAAGACTTGAGTTGATAGCAGCATGTAGCTGAGAAATATGAAGTGAAAGTATATCGATCTTCTTACTGAGCTTGATATAAACAAAGGCATTAGCATGGACGTGTCTAGAACTTAGGGTTCAGATCTAGAATCCACACAAGTGAAGTGTTCAGGTAAACTTCCACAGTCTACCTAATTTATCCTCCTGGGGTTTAAAGATTAACTTCTTAATGGTCTACAAGTGTTTTCTCTGCTACTGGAAATCTTCCATCTTGTCCACCTAGGAAATGGAAAGTGTTTGTGTCTAAGAATTAAAAATATTTCTGATGTGGGACATCTTTTTAAAACAGGGAAGTAACAGGATCAAACTTCTGGTTTTCTGACAGTAGAAACAATTCAAACTTGAATAAATTCAAGCTTGTCAACACCGAGAAAGTAACGTTTTTCAGTCAGGATTTACTCTCAGTCATGATTTCACGAAGTCATGTTCTAAGTTAACTATTAGTAATTCAGAATCATACAATCAAATATTGGAAGGTGGTTAAAGAGTGACATTTGAATATCGGTATTGTAAATACATAAGTGGTAAATATTTAATTAGATAATTTCAATATACTAGCTGAAAATACAAGGCTGTATAAGCAGTTAGCTGTCAAGAGCCCATTGCCTGGCCCTGCCTGCCAGTCACCCACAGATGGTCCCATGAAGTTCCTCCCCACTTATGCACCATGCACGGAGCAGCAGAGGGGTGAAAATAGAAGTCAGAATCATAGAATCATAGAATCACCAGGTTGGAAGAGACTCATCGGATCGTCGAGTCCAACCAAGTCCTATATTATGGCCAGAGCAAAGGGTCAGGTGGACCTTAACAAAAAAGGTGACAACCTCACCCACTGTGACTGCCAGACAGTTGTTGTTCACATGCAGGTCACTTCTGCATGGTGCAAACTCTGACCTGTAGTTATGAAGTTAGTGGCTCAGTTGCTAAGAGATAGGAGGTTTTGCTTTGATGTTGAAAATAAACAGCTGTTTGCACAGCATGTTTGCACGTGCTATAATAGGATCACTTTGCTTATTTGGGGTTTTTTCCTACTAGTTGCACTGTGTTAACATCTGTCGAACAACAAATAGCAATACCTGAAACACATGAATATTAATGAAGATGCTACTTAAACTGTGGGAAGGACATGAAAGTAAAGCTCATAAAAAAACTTTGTATTTTAACATGTTATTAATTTGAAGATAATTACCTATTTCTCTCATAATTTCCTCAAGTACTTGTGAGAGATTTTATCCCTTAACTTGAAAGCAGGGTTAGCATGGCTAATCTTTAAATGTTTTCATTTTTTCTTAAGTCTGAAGACCACAAGTTATGATCATCCTGTCATATCTGGCATAACACAATGCATATAGCTTTGTTAAGTAATTTATGGGCTTATTTGCATCTCCTGCCTGATTTGGAGCATCTCTTCTGAGAAAGGTAAAGCCAATCTGGTATGAAAAGTCTCAAATGAGAAAGAAAACACTGCGTCTACAACAACCACCCTCGAAGTTTAAGAGTGCATCTTATTAGCAGTTTGAATTTTGCTCTCATTTCAGTCATTGAATCATAGAATCATAGAATTACTTGGTTAGAAAAGACCTTTGAGATTACTGAGTCCACCCATACCTGTCCACTACTAAATCATAGAGCTGAGAATTTTATCTACCTGCCTTTTAAACACCTCCAAGGATGGGGACTTAATCACCTCCCTGGGCAGCCTCTTCCAGGGCCTGATGACTCTTTCTGTGAAGAAATTTTTGCTAATGTCCAATCTGAACCTCCCCTGGTATAACTGGAGGCCATTCCCTCTCATCCCATCACTTGGGAGAGGAGACCAAGACCCACCTCTCTACAACCTTCTTTCAGGTAGTTGTAGACAGCGATAAGGACTCCCCTCAGCCTCCTCTTCTCCAGGTTAAACAAAGCCAGTTCCCTCAGATGCCCCCCATGAGACTTGTTCTCCAGCCCCTTCCCCAGTTCCCTTTCTCTGGGCCACTCCAGCTCCTCAATGTCTTCCTTGTAGTGAGGGGCTTAAAATTGAACCCAGGATTCAAAGGGCAGCCTCACCAGTGCTGAGTCCAGGGAAATAATCTCTTCCTTGGTCCTGCTGGCCGTACCCTTTGTCATGCAAACCAAGAAGCCACCTGGGCATTCGTTTTTAATTCCTTGATCTGAGGGGGTAATAAGTTAGAGCACATGGTATGTGGCCGTACAGTTGGAGCTAGATTATACCATCTCTTTGCAGCTTTTAGGAGTTGGTTAGGAAGTTATAGAATTGCCTGTATAAAAGCTCTCGTCTATGAATCTGACTGGACTCCAGGTGTATCTATCTGTATATGCCCTGTGGATAGTAGGTCACTAAAAGGTTTTCTGGATTTCTTCTCCAGAGGCTTCACTATCTATCCTATTTCAGCGATATTATTTCTCCTGGACTCTGTGGCTGTCAGCCCCTGGCCAATATTTATTTGCCGCACGTCAAGTAGAAATCTGCACTGATTGCATTTCTTTTGCCTACTTGGAGCTTTACATGAGCAGTTTAACAATAATCCTGCTTCAATGACTTTGATATAAAAGCCTGATTCTGTAATTCTCTGCTGCTGGTACAGGATGATAATGAACACCTCCCGAAAAGTGATGCGTGTATGTTGTGTTGAAAATAACTATCAGCAGAAATTTAATATTGTACACAGTAAAAACATAAAATTATCTAAAATATTATGTAATAGTTTTGGTTTTCTAAGACGGCACCTCTGAAGTAGCAAACAGCTCTTTCCAGTTTGCCTATGAACACTCCAGTCTTTATTCCTGTAGCTTCTTCACATTTTTTTTTTAGAGCAACATCACCTCTTTGTACTATGTCAGTTTTTCCCAAAACTGCACTGAATGGCAATTCATGAATAATTACTAAAGATCAGTTGTCATTGTTTAAATTTTTTAAAATGAAAAATATTTTTTTATGAATGTAGTTTCTTTAATTAAAATCTACCTTTATATAAATTTAGAAGTTGATTAAAAATCAGGGATTTTTTCAGTCCTTTCTTCTTTATTACCCCAATAATTTGATTTTTTGATAAATATCCCTGGAATTTTGAGAGAAATGTAGGAAATGGTAATTAAAACCATTTTGCCCAGCACAACTCTTACTTATATATTTATTAAACTTGAAATAAACATTACTGGTCACTTTGTCCTTATTAATTCCAGGGCATCCAGACTGATGACCATAATCTGTTTCTAGACCTCATAGATCTCATGGTACCAAGGTAGCATTTAGTCATAGAATCGTAGAATCACAGAATGGTTTGGGTTGGAAGGGACCTTAAAGCCTATCCAGTTCCAACCCCCCCTGCCCTGGGCAGGGACACCTCCCACTGGATCAGGTGCCCAAGCCCCATCCAACCTGGTCTTGAACCCCTCCAGGGATGGGGCAGCCACAGCTTCTCTGGGCAACCTGGGCCAGGGCCTCCTCACCCTCATATTGAAGAATTTCCTCCTTATGTCTAGTCTAAACCTGCCCCTCTCCAGGTTTACTCATTGCCTCTCATCGTATAACTACAAGCCTTTATAAACCGTCCCTCTCCAAAACATGCACACCTTTCAGGAAAAGTTTTTGTGAGCATCATGTTGTTCAAAGCAGGGGTCTGATTCTGCATTCAGTGGAGTTTAGCAGGAGCTGGGAGCATCTCACCAGTGCCCTGCAGCTGGGAGTTATCAGGTCTGGAATTAACAGGGAAGTCCACTGATGATGCTAGAGCACAGCCACCTCCCTCCCTGCTGAGCTCAGCCCAGCGTGGTGGGTCCTTCTGCATGAGGAGAGAATGCACCTCCTGTGGAGGGGGAGAGAGCTGAGGAGAGCAGAGTGCTCCTGCCTTCTGCTGGATACGGTGACCCCAACAGCAAAATGCAAAATCTTTACTCCATGGGTGCCGTGGGTGTGCCCAGGTGGCCAAGAAGACCAACGGCATCTTGGCTTGGAGCAGAAACTGTGTGGCCAGCAGGTTCAGGGAGGTTCTTCTCCCTCTGTACTCGGCACTGGTGAGACCGCACCTCGAATCCTGTGTTCAGTTCTGGGCCCCTCACCACGAGAAGGATGTTGAGGCTCTGGAGCGAGTCCAGAGAAGAGCAACGAAGCTGGTGAAGGGGCTGGAGAACAAGAGGAACGGCTGAGAGAGCTGGAGGTGTTTAGCCTGGAGAAGAGGAGGCTGAGGGGAGACCTCATTGCTCTCTACAACTCCCTGAAAGGAGGTTGTGGAGAGGAGGGAGCTGGGCTCTTCTCCCAAGGGACAGGGGACAGGACGAGAGGGAATGGCCTCAAGCTCTGCCAGGGGAGGTTCAGGCTGGACATTAGGGAAAAATTTTGACAGAAAGGGTCATTGGTCCCTGGCAGAGGCTGCCCAGGGAGGGGGTTGATTCACTTTCCCTGGAGGTGTTTAAGGCAGGGGTGGATGAGATGCTAAGGGACATGGTTTAGTGTTTGATGGGAATGGTTGGACTCTATGATCCGGTGGGTCTCTTCCAACCTGGTTATTCTATGATTCTATGATTTCCAGGGAGATTAAAGTAAGGTGGGATGCAGCACTGAAAACCTGGCATGATAGAAAGCCAAGACATCTCAGGCTGTGGGAGCATCCAGTGGAGGATGGTGCCCACAGGAGCATCTTGCAGCTGTGAAAGACAGTACCCATGGAGATGACAACTTTGCAGTACAATGGGAGAAACAGTAAAACTGTCCTTATTTGTATTCCCAGAGTTTGTCTTCCTCTCAGACTCAGGGATAATGCAGGCTGTTTGATACTATAGTAGCCATCACCAAAAATAAAGATTCTACCAAGAATCACTACAAACCTCAGAAAATTGTAGCTAAAACTACCAGACTGTCTTGCCAAGAATTCCTTCCACGTGTCTTGGTGTTATTCTGTTCTTAATACACATTGATCTCTGACTCTCAGCTTCAGTCAGGCTGTGGGATTGAAGTTGTTGCATTAGTAACTTCACATTGTAATCATAAAATCATAGAACAGTTTGGGTTGGAAGGGACCTTAAAGATCACCTAGTTCCAAACCCCCTGTCATGGGCAGGAGACAAACAGCCTAGTTTTAATAAAAAGCAATGATATGTCTCTAAGATGATATACGAAGAAATTACAGTCTTTAAATATCATTTTTGGTGTTTTGTGTCAACTTTCATTATGTTCCTTTCCTCTTTGTCTAAATTGACTGAAATTGGTTTTTACCCATATTGTATAATAAATTTCAAAATAATCACACTTCTCTACAGTATTAGGTGCCAAGTACTTTCTGCACAGTGCAGACTCTGTTTTTATAAAAACTCTGTCCCTAGCCACCTGGCAGCTCATTGTTAATTCATGTGCATTTAGTTACAGCTGGCACGAAAACCAGAGTTTTCCAAGGACACTCTGCAGACTTGCCCGGTGGAAATTGCAACTTCTATAAAATTGTTTCATGATCAAATTCTGTTTTCTCAGGCCTGTTTTGTCAGATCACGGACTTGGGTAGAAGTTCTGGAGCCACTGGGCTGCCAGGATAACATGTCTAACTAGAATTACGCTGAAGGTAACAAAACAAGTCTTAAATAAGACAGATATTTCCATCTGTTGATTCCACTGCAGGGTCAACATTTAGGACATTCAATGATTCTCATAGAGACGTGGCACCCGCTTTGCAATTTTTTGCTTTTAAATTTCTAAACAAGGTCTGGTTGAGGTTTGTTGGTGTTTATTTTTTTTTCTAAACTTGCAGAATTTTTAATAATATTTAAGTCATTTGAAATTATAATCTGTCTGAGAGAGAGATCCAGAGACCTTGACCCTTGAGAGAGTTCCAGGAAATCAGGAAAGGTGTTAAACCAGTACAGAATATCAACCTTTGAGCAGAATAGCATGGAGTTAAAAATAGAATGAATAGAATGTAGTTAAAAATAATGACCACTGCCTTAAAAATAAAAAAAAAACCAAACCAAAAAAAACTTACAGCCACAGACTATGCCCTAGTCAAATGTAATAATGTATTTCTTCAGGCCTGTAATTGCAATAATTCTGTTTGGCTGCGAGACAAGCGAAGCTGTGGCCCAGGAAGGTGATGTGGGTGGTACAGACGCGTCTGGGAGGGCGGTGGAGGCAGGAGGAACAGAGGAAATGCCTGCAGAGCTCCAAGTAGGTGTCCTAACCTTTCAGTGACAGAGATTTTCCACAGTTCTTCTCACCCTCACAGAAGCAATCAGAGTAAAATAGGGCGCAGTTCGCCACCCACCGCAGTCATTTGACCCTCATGAGTTAATGAAGGGTATCAGCAAATATCTACTGTGTTCTGCCACAAGTATCTTCTTACAATATTCTGTTTTAAGCCAACTCATATTGTAAAATTGAGATCACTTGGATTATTTTCTATGCTAAAAGATAAGATTTGAGGAGGAAAGTTTGCAGGTATGTTGTCTGATGAAACGAATGTAGGTTCCTTCAGTCAAAAAGTTCTCAGGTTGTACAAATCAGTCACGATCCTGGGTCTAAGGCGTTCATCTGTTCATTTTGGTATCCTGAGATTCCTTAATGAACAAATAAGGCTAATGATTTGCAGTCAGTTGGGGAGTACAAAAATGGGAAGGGGGCTTTTTATCACGGAGTGCAGTGCTAGAATGAGTGGTAGCAGTTTTAAGCTCTAAGAGGGGAGATTTAGATTAGGCATTAGGAAAAAAAAAAAATCCTATGAGGATGGGAAGGTTCTGGAACAAGTCGCCCAGAGAACTTGTGGCTGCCCCATCCCTGGAGTGGTTCAAGGCCAGGTTGGATTGGCCTTGGGCACATGATCCAGTGGGAGGTGTCCCTGCCCATGGCAGTGGATTGAAACTGGATGGGATTTAAGGCGCCTTCCAACCCAAATCATTTGGTGACTCTTAGATTCTAAATTTGTTTTGCTCATTTGAAACTCATCATGAGTAAAAAGCCATACATCTAGACTATAACTTGTGAAAGAGGTTATGTTTATAAATAGATAGGCGCAAGGGTGTTCTAAATGATTCATAAGTCAGACAAAAACCTGAAATCAAATTAATGGAACTGGAAAGCAGACCCACTTCTGCAAGTTCAGAAGCAGGTCCAGTGAGGTTATTCTCCCTCTGTATTCGGCACTGGTGAGACAGCTCCTCGAATCCTGTGTTCAGTTCTGGGCCCCTCACCACAAGAAGGATGTTGAGGCTCTGGAGCGAGTCCAGAGAAGAGCAACGAAGCTGGTGAAGGGGCTGGAGAACAAATCTTACGAGGAGCAGCTGAGAGAGCTGGGGTTGTTCAGCCTGGAGAAGAGGAGGCTGAGGGGAGACCTTATTACTCTCTACAACTACCTGAAGGGAGGTTGTGGAGAGGAGGGAGCTGGGCTCTTCTCCCAAGTGACAGGGGACAGGACGAGAGGGAATGGCCTCAAGCTCCACCAGGGGAGATTTAGGCTTGAGATTAGGAAGAAATTCTTCACGGAGAGGGTGGTTAGGCATTGGAACGGTCTGCCCAGGGAGGTGGTTGAGTCACCGTCCCTGGAGGTGTTTAAGGTGAGGGTAGATGAGGTGCTTAGGAGCATGATTTAGGGATTAGTGGGAATGGTTGGACTCGAAGATCCAGTCAGTCTCTTCCAACCTGGTTATTCTGTGATTCTGTGAAGTTTCTCTATTCCTGCCACAGTATTATAGTAATTGGGACAGAAGTAGTAATGGTAACTGCAATGGAATCTGTTTGCAAAAATGACTGATTTGAAATTGCATAGTCAGCCTGAAGGTTGAAGTTGAGCAAAGGAAAGGTAGGATTGCCTGCAAATGCCTTGTAAGTCGTTGTTCTGACCCTTCTTCCTTTACGCAGTGAGTAAACTAAAACCCACTTTACATTGTAATGACTTGCTTTGTGCTTCTGTATAAAAAACCTTTAAATTAACAAACCCTCAAATCAGCAAATAATAGCCATCTCGAGCAGTATTTCTAATGGAAAGTAAAGTTTGAAATGACAAATTGAATTCATATATTACATTACTGAAACACCTCTCAGTTACAGCAAATGAACACTCAGTTGATGTGGGGGATTTTTACACCCATTACTTTCATATATTATTTTAAAAACTGTCTCTGTGTCTATTTCTCTGTTCAGTTACATAGATGGAAACCAGAAGGAGTACAGCTAAAATTAATAAAGCTGTGATTATGTAAAGCCAGAATACATGACAGAGATATTAAGTTACAGAGTCTTTTTCTCTTCCAGCTTAGAATGGAGTAAAACCACTGCACAACTATTGGCTTAATCGGAAATCCGTCATTTATATGAATACGAATAGAGAGAGAGTAGACAATTTGTTTTTATTTTCAATAGCTATGATAACTGAAGCCGTAAGTCCTATTACATAAAACATGTGCTCTCCATAACTCCTGTCCATACAGAACTGGCATATATAAACTGCAGATTACAGTTCCAGCAGAAATTGCCTTCTACCTTCTCTTTTTCTACTGGAGTGCTTCAAGGGAAGAAAAAGGTTTAATCCAGAATTTTGCCAGTTACAAAACATAGATTAATTTACAAATCTTGAAAGGAATCAAAGGGAAAAACAGAAAAGAAATAAAAGAAGAGGTTATTCACTGTTCATCAAAACGTAAGAGTTCTATCTGCAATACTAGTCATAATCTCTGCTGTGCAAGTGACCGCTGCAGACCCAGGGCTGTGATTCACAGCCAGGTGAAGAACTGATAGGTCTGCCAGATGCTTAAGCTCTGATTGTAGTTATTGGAGAACTAGTGAGCATGGTAGGTGGATCCTAAAGAATTATTCAGCCCATTAGCCGTGAGAAATGCATTTTATGGTGAGTAGAACTGCTTTCCTCATCTGTGCTGTATTTACAGTGAGAAATCCAGGTGTGTAAGCCTGAAGGTAAATCCCACCCCAGATGACTTCACGTCTTATTCTGAAACAAGTGTCCATCAGTATCGTAGGACATCTTTCTAGAATCAAAGTTAAATGTCTCAGAGACGTTAGGCAGCATTGCCTTCACCAGATCCAGCCAACACTGGTTGCTTTGAAAAGGCTAGACCTTGGAACCCACCTTATGTTTTTTCCTCCTTCTTTGCAGATAGTTATGAAATTTCTTACCAGTTCACCCTCATCTTCTAGGCCAGTGGCCTTTAGATTGAAGCGGAGAATCCAGAGAAGGGAGAAGGAGGCCTGAAAAATCTTCCTTCAGAAAGAAAATCTAGCTGATGTGGGCTCATAGAGTTGTTACTCTCTCCTATGAAAGAGAGAAACTGTTGTCATGCTAGGAGTATTGAAAAATTATTCCCTTTTGTGGCATACTAAACATTGGTAATTATGAATATTGATGAGAGGTAACAAAGCTGGGTATAGTATAAGAAATCCCTTTTGAAGAAACAACATTTATGGTTACGTACACTTTTAATAACACTAATAATATATAATGATATTAATATTATTTTAAAAGCCTGCATGTAATTCCAATAAATACAGGAAATTAGAATATTTTTATGGTTTATAAATTAGATTTAAATACACAAGAAACACTAGTCTAAGAAAGACTTCAAAAACCTGAATATGTTTGCCTAAACTCTATCCCACAATCCTTCAGACCGAAGCAGTAAAGTACCAGCCCATTTATTTTAAACATGATTTGCTATTCATGTTTGAGCTTCCTTCTCCGTGACTCCATGTTTCCATCCAACAACTTGTACAACAATTGCTGTATATGAAGTGATGGTGTTGTATTTTTTTCGTCCTTGTTCTAAGGACAAAGACTTTGATCCATGACTTACTGATGTAGCTGTTGGTTCTCTATTTTAGGCTTCACATGTTCATTACACTTCCCATAACATTTTCTGTGGCTACTCTGGGTGAGTTTTCAATGCTCTTCTTCTAAATTTTTTGCTATTTATCTGTTTCATATAAAGTTTCTTAGGACTCTGATAGTGAAGTTGCAATACCAATAGTGAAAATTAATTTTTACCTTATCAGCGTTCATGAAAGTCTTGACGTGACTGCATGTAAGTGTTCAGGTTTATCGAGTTATAGCATCATTAGGTTGGAAAAGACCTTTGAGACAACCAACTCTAATCATACCTGCCCACTGCTAAATCATATCCCTAAGCACTTCGTCTGCCCATCTTTTAAACCCCTCCAGGGATGGGGACTCCACCACCAACCTGGGCAGCCTCTGCCAGTGACAAACAACCCTTCCAGTGAAGAAGTTTTTCCTAATGTCCAATCTGAACCTGCTCTGGCACAGCTTGAGGCTGTTCCCTCTCGTCCTGCCTCCTGTCACTTTTTATGCTGTTCTAGTAATGTTTAGGTATCACATTTAAATATTTCCTTCTCAAAGATCATCTTAAAGCAGGTGTTTTAAAAAGAACTATGAGTATCACTGCAGAGACTCGTACAGTCCATCTATTTTAGGTTTCGTCCTCACAGTATCTCCTGATAGGAAGATGCTTCTTATCTGTGTCTCTATATGTCATAATTAAGGAATTTCAAGAAAAGGTGGAAATTTGTTCCAAGTATTGTGCAGGTAGATTTCCCCAGTTTTCATCACTACCACAATCTCAGTGTCTTTTTTTTTTTGTTTGCTTTAAGATTAGTTTTACTCTATAAATGATAATCGAGACAGTTGTTTTGTATATAAAAGAAATGGATTTGCTGTACCAACATAATGTGATCTTAATTGTATTTAGGCTATAAAGTCACAAACCAAAGCTTGGCTGCTTTGTTCAGACTTGAGATTAAAGTTCTTTTTCCTTTCTTATGGTAAACCCAATGACGTGGATATTTTGCAAATGTATTTGCCCTCAGCAACTTCCTTTTTGAAAGCCATAAATAGTGTACTGCTTAAGAAAAACAAAACAAAACCAAGCCCCAGCTTGGCCCTGTGCCATGTAGTAAATGCAGTTCACAGGGTCCCATGGGGGTCACCTGAAGTGCGTGACCTGGTTTGAATTTTTTTAAGTTTGCATGACTTTGTCAAGTCTTAAACCGATGATCCTGACAATATTCCCCAGTATCCCTGCTGAATGTTTCAATCTGGCTTCCTACTGCTTTTCATACCGACAGTTGCTTTCACTTTGATGAAATGAAGCCATAATCAAACAAAAAAAACCCCATAAATAATTATGAAATAGCACTTAGCCCATCATTTGAGCTGCCCGCAGGCATTTTTAGATACTTGTTTATATTTGTGTTATGTGGTTTTTCTGTAATACCAATAACTCTCTTTCTCCTGCACATCTTTAATCCCTCTCAGATGATGTTGGTTTACAGTATTATTTTAATTCTCTTAGATATCTTTCCAGGACTCAGTAACCCCGCTCCGTGGGAGTGGATACTGGGAATGTGCAAGTGTGCAATAAACTTCCTGCCTCTTTTCACCAATTATCCTGAGATGCTTTCTGCCACGCCTGATGTGCTAGGGAAGAAACTAATGATGCCAGAAAGCTGAAGTCCCTGATGATTCTCAGAATCTATTTTGCTTGTGGGGTCATTCAATTATGTCTGAAATTAGCTCAGTTATTAACTTTGGTTTGCAAGGATAAAAATAGAAAATGTCTTGAAAGCTGGGGCTGTGTTCAAAGTGCAATTTGAATAGATTGAAGAATGATTCTAACTGTGGGGTCTGAGGGTTGTTCCACTTTTACATAAACGCTGAGACAGCAGACTTGTGTCAAGACCTCCCTGCTTAAAACTTCAAAGGAATTCTTTCCAAGAAGAGAGTTTACTCTAGAACAGTGCAAGTTCCTCCCTGAGGTTCAAAGGGTCATTGCTAGAAAACTCATTATCTGCAGGGGATGATGACTTGAGTAAAAATCTAAAAAGGAGTATGAATATTACCACTCAGACAAGGTCACAGGATGTGGGACTTAGTCAACAAATAGAAGAAGACAGGTAGATGTTTTGGAGAGTGGGATGAGTGTGGTTATAGTGCAAACAAAGAGATTTTTCAAGTGTGACAAAAACCATTTTATCCAAACTGTCAAAACTTGCCCTCAAAGTCAAACCAAGGCTGGTGTTAAAACTGCTGTCAAAAGAGCTACCAAGGAATGAGGGCAGACTCCTCCTTGTTGAAAAAAAATAAATCCAAATGTGGTGCAGAGTCAGCAAAGTATAGTTTTGCTAAATTTTCTTTTCTTCCTGACCTTGGTACAAGGGACAGAGAGGATATCAAGGTGTAAGATACTAGATGTGACAAGACTGGGAGAATGGAGCTAAGGCAAAAAGCTTTCTACACATTAGCCAGAAAGACTCTGCTGAGTGATAGTATTTTAGTCACTGCTAGGTCCTGCAGGACTAGATCATCTGTCCTTATTCTTGCTTGTGCCTTTCCTACAATGTAAATGTTTAGGATCGTATCTCCTGACTGTATCCATCAAAGAAAATTTCTGGGTAGGAGGCTGTTCATTTTCCTGCCTCTTTAGGAAATCATAATTTCCTTCTCAATAGCACTGCCTGCTTCAGCTATTTATAATCATCAATTGCTTGGTCCTTATATTCAATGTGGTCCTCTACTCACACCCACTTATAGAATCATAGAATCACTAGGTTAGAAAAGACCTTTGAGATTATCGAGTCCAACTGTATCTGTTGAGTACTAAACCAGATCCCTAAGCGCTTCATCTGCCCATCCTTTCAAACCCCTCCAGGGATGGGGTCTCCACCACCTCCCTGGGCAGCCTCTGCCAGTGCCTGAGAGCCCTTTCTGTGAAGAAATTTTTCCCAATATCCAATCTGAACCTGCCCTGGTGCAGCTTGAAGCCGTTCCCTCTCGTCCTATCTCCTGTCACTTGGGAGAGGAGACCAACACCCACCTCACTACAACCTCTTTTCAGGCAGCTGTAGGCAGTGATAAGGTCTCCCCTCAGCCTCCACTTCTCCAGGTTAAATAACTTCAGTTCCCTCAGCCACATCTCATAACCCTTGTTCTCCAGCCCCTTCCCCAGCTCTATTCCCTTCTCCGGACACACTCCAGGACCTCATTGTCTTTCCTGTAGTGAGAAATCCAAAACTGAACCCAGGAGTCGAGGTGCAGCCTCACCACTGCTGAGTCCAGGAGCAGAATCCCTTCCCTGCTCCTGCTGGCTACGGTGTCTCTGATACAAGCCAAGATGCCATTGGCCTTCTTGGCCACCTGGGCCACTGCTGGCTCACGTTCAGTCACCGTCAACCAACACCTCCAGGTCCTTCTCCTCTGGGCACTTTCCAGCCACTATCCCCCAGCCTGGAGCTGCTCGGGGTTGTTGTGTCCCAAGTGCAGGACTCGGCACGTGGCCTTGTTGAACCTCATCCCATTGACCTTAGCCCATCGACTCAGCCTGTCCAGATCCCTCTGCGGAACCTCCCTGCCCTCCAGCAGATCCACACTTCCCCCCAACTTAGTGTCATCTGCAAACTTTCTAAGTGTATATTCAATTCCCTTCTCCTGTTTAATCAGAGTTACAGCATCATTAACTGTGACTGTTGGGTACAACCGCACAGAGCTCCAGAACACAAAACAGTGAGAGCATAACTTTCTTGTGAGAAAAACCAAACTTTCTCAAAGGAAGATGCCACTCAAGAGAACAGCACAGCATAGCTGGTACTGACCCAGCTGTCTGACCTTTCTTATGCGTATTCTATCATTTCAGAAAATGCATGCATGCATTCAAAAATCCTCAAAGAAACTTATTCCATCAATCTATTATCTTACAAGTAAGGAAAAGAAAACAAACATTTGTCAGGCATCAATCAAGTTATATGTCACACAGTAGAAATGAACCCTGTGAGAACCTCTGAAGATGAGGACCCCCATATGCCAGATGCCAGGTCATGTCTTAAAGCTAATTATCAGTGCTAAATTTAAGATACAGCAGGCTATATTTATTTAGCAGTCAGTATATTTAAGCAATTAGTATTGATTCAATGGGACACAACCCTGTGGAAAAACAATTTATGTCCATCTTAGTAAATTCAGCTGTTTCGGGAAACATTTCTAGGTACTGATGTCAATCCTTCATTTCTGGAATTACTTCTGGTGCACTTTTGGCCTCAGTCAGAAGTTTCTGTGTAAAACTTGAGTTAACATAGGGCAGGAATCATTTTCAAAAATCAGATTAGATATTCTGGAGAGCTAATTTTTTTAGCAGGGATTGGTTCATCCCATTTAGCCTTGGGAAGAGAGAATAGGTGCTGACACTGGGTTGGTTAATTCATAGAAAGGGTTGTATTCTCTGAGGATGCTGGGCCAGTGGCCAGAAAGAAAAATATCAACAATTGCATTTCTTGACATGTTTCATGGGGAAATGTATATTTTCTGCACAGCTTGCTTTCTTTACCAGCACAAAATGGTTGTAATGGTATTTTTTCATAATATTTTCATTTTGTTTCGACACTTGTTACTGCTTTCGATAATTAACCAAAGATGAGAAGAGTTTATTGACAAATTTTTGTATGTGTATCTGCATGTGAGGTAAAGCAAAGATGTAACTAAAACTGTCATTTCTAGATTTTTGCTGTTAATGAAGAATGGAAGACTAAACATCATAATTAAACATCATAGCTAAAAGGAAACGTACCTGGCTTGCAGACTCGTGTCTCTCATTCCGTTAGTATTTCAATTTAAAAACAAAAAACCAAACCAAAACAAACCAAACTACATTGGAATTATGATTTCTAATTGAAATGAATTTAAACGTAGCTCTTATCATCGATGTGAGACAAAAAGGGCTTCCCACCACTCGTATCTTGAGTCGAGATAGAATCTCTTTTCTTACACTCAGGTTTTCTTGCACTCCCCCTACAAGAACATAATTACACCAGAGGGGATTCTTCATCCTCTGTACTTTGGTCTCTCAACTGCAGCTGTAAGTTTGATGTAATTTTAATAATATTTGTGCTATGTAATGACTTGCAATAGGCTCCAGAATGATTTTCCACTCCAATATGTTCTTCCCAAAGGATTCAACAGCAAAGCGTAACCACCAGCTACGTGAAAAGTAACTGCCATAGTCTGACGCTTTCAAAGTTAATGCTGCACTACTAAAATATCTGAATATCTCACGTTATGACATCAAAAGCTTTTATTTTATGCATAGTACTTTAAATCCAGATTTTTTTTCTTGACTACTGTTGTCCTGATAGAATACTTTACAGCATTATTCAAATCTTTGTGATTGTTTATAAATTTCCTTCTCTTCCACTTGCTAAAGAGTAAAAAGAAGTATTTAAAATCAACAAGTTAAAATATCCGTGCTATAGTCTGATAAAAATACTTTGGATGTCAAAACTCAAACATTTCCCAAGTGACTTAAGAAGTATTTCGGGAAATGTTAAGTGCAACTGAATCATAGAATCATAGAATAACCAGGTTGGAAGAGACCCACCGGATCATCGAGTCCAACCATTCCCATCAATCACTAACCCATGTCCCTCAGCACCTCGTCCACCCGTCCCTTAAACCCCTCCAGGGAAGGGGACTCAACCACCTCCCTGGATATAAGATATATTTACTATCCACTTTTTTTTTTTTTTTTTATCTTGCAGTTTGAAATAAAAAATACTGTGTTGCAATTTATTATCATCATACACCCCAAATTGTTCATGTTCTCCTTAGTTTGCATCATGACAACAGTGTGTATTTTATACTCCAAAACTCAGTTCTCAAAACAAGTATTCTTTGAGTGGAATTCTGTTTGGATACAGACCTAGATACAGAATTAAACTTTATATGTGGCATCTAAATATTAATTTTTTTGTTATCTTTTCCGCATATGACCAGATTTTGTAATAACTGTGCCTGAATTGGAGACTTGATGGTTCAGGGTGTCCTCAGCTCTCTGCCAGATGTCCATGTAGCTTCTCTCTTACTCCCCACCTCCTTGGCAAAATAAAGGGGAGAAAATAAAAGAAAAAAAGCTCATGGGTTGAGATAAAGACAGTGTGATAACCTATCAATTACCATCAGAAGCAAAACAGACTCAATTTAAAGGCAGTTAGTTTAATTTATTATCATTTAAAATAGAGTTGGACAATGAGATAAAAAGACAAATTGAAACAGCACCTCCTTCCCACAACTTTTTTTTTTTTTTTTAATAAGGCTCAATTTCACTGCATTATCAGCTCCTCTACCCTCCCTCCCCTGCCCAAGTGGTGCAAGGGTTTGGGGATTGGTGGTTGTGGTCAGTCCCTAACAGCTCAAACATGCAGCTTCCTCCTCCTCACACTTTTCTCCTGCTCCATTGCGGGTCCTCCCATGGGCTACGGGACAATCTCTGCTTGAGCACCTGGACCACATCTTCCCCTTACTTATTCCCTGACCTTGATACTCTCAAGGTTGTTTCTTGCTTTTTTACCCCTCTCCTACCTTCCTATCACCCTCCTTGTACCTCTGTCTTCCCTCAGTATTTTTGCCCTTTCTTCTACGTTTTCTCCAGAGATGATGTGACCTGAGGAGGTTTTTTGGGGCCACCTGGAACCACCCGTGTCTGACACAAGGCAGCCCCAGCTGCTCCTCACATAGGCCACCCTGCACCCCGTACAAATGCCCTTTTCTTTTAAATAATAAAGTATTTTGATTTTCAAAAATAGCCAGGTACACTTGAAAGTTATTTTGCATCTTGCTTAAGGAGGTGATTTTTCCCTTGCTTTATTTCTCATTTTCCATGACAATATTCAGTGTAGCAGCATCAGGATCAAATCTCTAATGACATTCAGGAATTGCAATTTAAGCCTTCAGTTTAATCCTTTGTTCTGATTACTCAAAATCATTATATCAGTATTTACTCTGTTAAAGAACCTTCTCTGGACTGAACCAGATGCAGAACTTTCAAATCACACTTATTCCAGCCACTCTTCCTCTGAAGGTATTTGCTTAACAACATACGACACAAGGACCAAGAAGTTACTTCCAATGATGCACTTCTTTTAAATAGAATGAAATAATTCTGAAGTCATTTATTTCTATGAGGTGAAGCGTTCTGAGAGTAAGAGGTAAATGGCTGTAAAATTGCTGCTTACCTTAGGATCAGGCTTTGCATTTCCTAGTGTTGCAGAAGTCCCTGTTGGTTTTAACAATAATTTTGATCTGTTTCTGTACCTTTTTCGTCTTTCCCGTATCTTGTTAGTGAGACAGGGCTAGAGGAATTACACATCATATACAAGATGTACCTGGGCTACAGATTTAAGCAGTGATAACAATGATGTTTTCTGTTTTCTACTCTATTGGCTTTCCGAAAATTCTTAACACTTTTCAAATTGCTAATGATTATTTAGTTGATGGTTTCATAGAACTAATTTTAATATAAATCTCACCTCATTGTTGAATGGAAATAGAGCCCATCACTCTGTACGTACTCCCAAACTTGTTTTATTCTCTTTATATTACTCCACATTTATCACCATCCAGTCTTGGTTGTCAAATTATTGTCCAGCACTCAATGGATTTCTGGAATGTCTAGATATTATTTTTGGTTTTATCATCATGAATAATGTAATATATCAACAAACCTAGTCACCTCACCATTTGTTCCTGTTCTAGTTCAATATAGTAAAAAAGGGTGTAGATATAGATCCCACTGAAATATCTCTTTCAGAAAGCAGCCATTGAATCATACCTAGTGCTTCACCTTTCAATCTGGAATTAGTTTAATTTTATTTTTAAAAATGCTTTTAAAAAACTAATCTTTCAAGATACAAAAGAAACTTACTTGGTATGGAAGTTTTCTTTCATTGGTTCTATGTTCCTTCGACATTCCTTTACAATTTAACATCACATTTATTATCTTACAGTCTTCAGGTACTAAAGCTGTTTTAAGTATTAATGTGTTCAGATAAATGTAATATTTTTATGGTCTCTTCTTCAAGTATTTGAGTGACTCCTTGTTGGTTCTATATTTCATTTTTCACTTTGCAGCACCTCTGGCTAGTCTCCTCTAGAGAATAATTCCAGCCTGGGAATCTTCCTCAGCTCCCCTACACCAGGGAATTAATTTAGATTTTCTAGTATGAGCCTGTATTTTCATTTAATTTAGTTTCAGTTTGCTGGGAAACTTGGTATGCAACATATTTCAATGATGTACAGATCACAGATTGCTTATTTGTTAAATCTTCAGCGGATGAAATTAATTCCCTAGGTGTATGCATACATTTAGTGCTGCCGGTAAAACGTTATAAATACTTGTCACAGGAAGTTTCCTTCAAACTTAAATACTCTAATGAGAAGTCCAGAACACGCTGATTAAAGAAAATAGGTACCAACAAGTCTAGTTTCTATGTGAAATGCAGTTTTGAAAAAATTATCTAGACCTTTCAGGATTGTCCTTAACAGATGGCAATTTCCTCTGCAAGGAACTCAAGCAATTACACTGGCTTATGAGACACCACTTATCAAAATATTTCCCACAGGTATTTTTGAGGACTGTAGGTTTTTAGGCTGTGATGCCTGCGTTTTGAGCTTTGCTCTGACTCCCTCAGGCCAAAAGCTCATGAGTCATCATGTGACTTGCCTTTTGGGGAAGGCGAGAGGGTCTAACTTAGTAGTCACGGGTTGTTTCATCCTCTCCTTATTCCCCTTCTATAAATAGGCCCAGCAGTTTTGTTTACTCTAATTTCTTCTCAAGTTTTCCCCTGTAATCCTGGAGATTTCCTCTTGGTAGAAGAGGAAATTGAAAAGGACAAGAGATTGGCTTGTTGAGTTGTTTATTTTTTTAGGATAAAATAGGAGGGGGAGGTGTGCATGGGAGACTGAGAAGGAGAACGAGCATCAGATAATGAATAACTGGAAATTTGAGCCATCTGAATAGCGGCAGAGGTAGCTGATGTCTGCAGGTGGTTTCTGTGCAAAGCTTCAGTGCTCCAGACAGCCAGGAAAAAAAAAAAAAAAAAAAAAAAGGGGGGGGGGGAAATAGATGGATCGCTTAAAAGAAATTGAAAAAAAACTCTTTCTGGTTTAGTGGAAGTTTTTCAGTGCGCACAGACAAAAAACTCCTAATCCTCAGAGGCATCTGTTGAGATGTCTTTTCCATTTCTTAAACTTAAAAAATTTGGTTTATTTTTCTGTCCCTCGGTTCAGACAGAGGGAATGAGCGACTGCTACAGACAATGTGAGAGTTTTGACTGGCTGTTAGAAGGCAAATCTGCACAGTTTGAAACAATTCCTGTTAGTTGTCAATGGCTTTTTGTTATTTTCTGCTGCAATGTAGTTTGATTTCAAGTCCTTCCTTCCTTCCTTCTGTCTTGAACGATCTCTTCTTTTCAATTGATGTTCCATATTACACATAAATAATTATTCAAAGCCATAGTTCAATTCTTCTAACGCAGCATATGGACAAATATTTCACCATTAACAGATGTCTACACCTGTGTAGCATTAATTCACTTTTGGTGCAGGGGAAGAAGTCAAAATTCATTGGCTTTTACAGTTGTTAATTGTGAAGGGGTCGCTCTGGAGTGACACTGGAGTCTTTAAGACTAGTATCCCATGTGCTTTACCCTGTGGGGTGGTGTCAGATCAGATTAACTTAGTTTTTCATACAAACGATGCAGCTGAGCAAGACGAGCAAGTCAACAAATCCCTACACATCAGCTAAAACCTAGTAGGTGGATTTGAGTATGTTTTAAAAAGATTTTTATGTTTAAACATGCAAGTAATGTCATAGAACTGTGCAGGACTAATCCAATATATAATATTAAGCAGCTTCAGACTATTTTTCTTTGTTTCTAGGTATTGCTCTCATGATGCCAAAGAACACTTGAAAAAAATTAAGAACACAAATCTGTGCATTTTTTCACCATCTAATTAATTAAGAATAACCATTTCACTTGGGAGCTAGCTGTCAGCACTAATAAATAAATAAATAGTAGTCTAAATTTGTCATGCTGCCCGGTATATTTCATGTTTGTGTATATATATTAAAAATATATATAAATGTAATTTTTCAAGTGCTATTTTCAGTCCTTAGGTTTTAAAAGCCTTGTGAAGAAAGCTACTAAATAATGTTTTCGTAGCAACAGCATCTCATGTTCTTTTTTGTTTTGAAGAAAAATATGACCTGTGCATGCACTCTTGCTCATTTTTTGCCTTCTAAAAGAGTTTTTTTTTCTATAACCATAAATTTGTTTAACAGGTATTATTTTAAGAAAAGAAAAATACCTTGAAGGTTTTGTGTGTATTGTGGACCACACTTGAATTTTGTCACACCTATTAGCTGAACGTAGGACCTCACAAATGCAGGGAAACCTACTCATAAATGAAATATTTTCTGCTTTAAAGAAAACCACATACAATATACTACTACAGTCATCTTTTCTGATTTTAGTGCCTCTTGAATATTGCGAGTAAATGATATCATTAAAACCATCTGAGAATATTAATGATGAAAGCTTTTTGAAACCTGTTCTCATCAGCCTCCTGGCAAATGTTGACACAAAAGTTTCAGTCATTTCCTATTCACATTTTGCTGGAATATTCATTTTTCCAAAAAGCAATGTCATATTTTAACCTTCTATTTTTAACACTAAGAACAAAGGTCAGTTTTAAGTCACAAGCCATAACCTCACTTCAGGAGCTGTAACTCCAATATTTAGAAGGAGTTGGTGTTGGATTAACACATACAGGGTGTAAAGGAGAACAAGTACTTAGAATTTTCTGCTCAAACTATCCTAAGCATGTTTTGTGACAGATCTTGTTGCAGAAAATGGGCTTTGTTTTTGCTCGTTGTTTCTGACCATGCAGGTATGGTGCGCCTAAGAAAAAAATAATCCAAAATCTTCTGCAACTTCGAAAGCTCGAAAGGTTGTAATTTCAGGCTATGCATCAAGGTGACTTCCCAATGGGAGAAAGATCTACTGCCTTGTAAAGATGTTTAATAGGTTAGCTGCCCACCTTTGCTCCTTTGCAAAGTCACAGATTTTAAAATCTCTCACTTTGGTGCTAATCAGTTCTAGCTCCACTGACTTTAGTAGAAATACTCTCCACCTCAAGGCTGCCAGTGAGCTGAATATCTAAGAGGATGAGACATGTTTAGCTTGGGGTATCTGTATTTCCTTGGGGTATCTGTATTTCCTGCAGGATGAAGGTCACCTGTCTTAGCTATGCAGAGTGTGTAGGAAGAAATCTTTAGTCCCATTCTCAATGTTGAGGAAGGACTATACAGCACTGGAAGAATTCAGGATAGGTCCCAAAGAGGCTGGCTTGAAATGAGAGAGTGCTCCAAGAATGGGGGAGAGAGAATAATGGGAGTGTGTTGGAGGCTGGGTGGTGTCTGTAAGATTCATCCTGATACCAGACATTTATATAAGATATTAAAGAAAATAACCCCTTTATAATCATTGCACCGAAGAGTTTAATCAGCACTTATGTGATGGATGGGATTAGGGGTCCCTCCAGTCATACTACCTAATGGGCTCTCCTTTCCCACAGAAGAGAAAGACACCTTTATGTAAATAATCTCCCTGCAGGAGAGAAGTGAAACAGGGTCAGATTGCAGGATTCTGTTTCCACTTAGGTGTTCTTAGGCTTGCCTGTCTCCTTAAAGCTTTTCTGTCTGCCTGAGATGACCGTAAATCAGAGGAGACCTCGCCAGTGTATCGTGGAATGCAACTTGCACAATGAGATAATTCTTGTTAGCCAGAAAGGCTGACTGAGGAGAGGGCTAGACACGGCTTCCAGCTCCCTGGGCTGCCCAGAGGCAGCATGGGGCAGTTGGTTTTGCAGGGCACGGGACTGACTTTTCTGTCTGCATTGCTGTCTTCATGACTAAGGAGCAGGATGCACATATGAGTCAGCAGTGCCCTGGCAGCCAAGAGGGCAAAAAACATTCTGGGGTGCATCAGACACAGCATCATTCCAGCCCTGTTTAATGTCTTTATAAACGACCTGAATGAAGGCATCCATCGAGTGCACCCTTAGCAAGTTTGCAGATGACACCAAGCTGGGTGGGAGTGTGGATCTGCTGGAGGGTCGGGAGGCTCCAAAGGGATCTGAACAGGCTGGACTGCTGGGCTGAGACCAACGGCAGGAGGTTTAACAAGGCCAGATGCCGGGTCCTGCACTTGGGGCACAACAACCCTAAGCAGAGGTACAAACTAGGAGAAACCTGGCTGGAAAGCTGCCAGGAGGAGAAGGACCTGGAGGTGCTGGTTGAAAGCGGCTGAACATGAGCCAGCAGTGGCCCAGGTGGCCAAGAAGGCCAGTGGCATCTTGGCTTGGATCAGAAACGGCGTGACCAGCAGGTCCAGGGAGGTTCTTCTCCCCCTGTACTCGGCACTGGTGAGACCGCACCTCGAATCCTGTGTTCAGTTCTGGGCCCCTCACCACAAGAAGGATGTTGAGGCTCTGGAGCGAGTCCAGAGAAGAGCAACAAAGCTGGGGAAGGGGCTGGAGAACAAATCTTATGAGGAGCGGCTGAGAGAGCTGGGGGTGTTTAGCCTGGAGAAGAGGAGGCTGAGGGGAGACCTCATTGCTCTCTCCAACTCCCTGAAAGGAGATTGTGGAGAGGAGGGAGCTGGGCTCTTCTCCCAGGTGACAGTGGACAGGACAAGAGGGAACGGCCTCTTCACAGAAAGGGTCACTGGGCACTGGCAGAGGCTGCCCAGGGAGGTGGTTGAGTCACCTTCCCTGGAGGTGTTTAAGGTGAGGGTGGATGAGGTGCCTAGGGGCATGATTTAGGGACTGGTGGGAATGGTTGTACTCCATGATCCGGTGGGTCTCTTCCAACCTGGTTATTCTGTGATTCTGTGATTCTGTGATCATGAGCCCAAAGAGGTGACTGTGTATTCAGCATTGGTGTGTCCTCATCTTGAGTGCTCTGTGCAGTTCTGAGCCCTATGATTTAAGAATGATGTGAAGGTCCTTGAATGAGTCCAGAAGAGAGCAACAAATCCGTGAAAAGACTGGAATGCATGTCCTATGAAGAGCAGCTAAGGACTTTGGGCTTGTCTAGTTTAGAGAAAAGGAGGCTGAGGGGCAGCCTCATTGCTCTCTACAGCTTCATGAGGAGGGGATGTGGACGGGGAGGTGCGAAGCTCTTCTCCCCAGTATCCAGAGACATGGGAATGGCTCAAAGCTGCATCAAGGGACATTCAGACTGGACAGTAGGCAGCTTTTCTTCACAGAGAGGGTGGTCAGATAGTGGTACAGGCTTCCTAGAGTGGTGATTGATGCTTCAAGCCTATTAGTGTTCAAAAGGCATTTGGACAATGCCCTTAATACATGCTTTAACTTTTACTCAGTCCTGAGTTGGTAACGCAGTTGGACCAGATGATTATAGTATGTCCCATTCAACTGGAATATTCTATTCTATTCTATTCTATTCTATTCTATTCTATTCTATTCTATTCTATTCTATTCTATTCTATTCTATTCTATTCTATTCTATTCTATTCTATTCTATTCTATTCTATTCTATTCTATTCTATTCTATTCTATTCTATTCTATTCTATTCTATTCTATTCTGGAACATATTCATTTTACTCTGTGTCCTATTTGATGTGAGGCTTCTTATCAACCAGCAGAGACTGAATGCCAGAAAGACCTGTTGCAAACACAAGAGTAAGAAACAAATGCCTGATTCTACAGCCTGTAGAATATCTACTTAGCTTGACCACAAGCATCTTCCTGGCCTTTAATTTAAGCCCATCCACCCTCAAAAAACAACAAAAATGTTCCCTAAGCTCTTTGTCTCTTTATTTGCTCTTTCTGATAAGAGGTGATAAACATTACGTGATGGTGACTGGAAGAGGCACACTTTTTCCTAGACTCCTAAAGTGAATTCATAGCTGCAGCTAAAGACATGGAAAATGGACCAACCGCTTCTTTTGGCAACCAGGAGGCATCCAGGTTCATATTTCCTTTACTGTTGTCCCATACACATGACAGGGTACTTCTGAGCCCTTGCTTATTAATTAATCCAGTTGCTTTCATGGTGCAGGAGAAACTTCATTGGAATGCTAGATTTCTACACATTGATAATTCAAGAAAGAGAGGACCCCCTGGAGACCATCAAATCCAGCCTTCTGCTCAGAGCTGGTCTACATTCACTGTTAGTCTGGGTTGCTCAGGTCACTGTCCAAATAAATGTTGAAAAGAGATTACAAAATTTCTCTTGGCCACTTTCATGTAAATATATTTTTCCTTACATCTAATTGGATTTTCCACTGTTTCAACTTGTAATTCTTGCTGTTTTTTTTTTTTTTACTTCTGGGGACTTCCAAGTCCTCTATAGGCATCACATGAGAACCTTGTGATGCAACAGACTCTGATATTTCACTAAAGCGAGGTGGAAAGAGTTGAACAACTTATTCAAGACCAACCATCAACTAAAACCCAGAATCCAAACTCAAGTTATGTAATTATCCAGTAGACAAATCGACATTTCTCATTCTGTTATAAAAGAAGGGAATAAAAACTGTAAAGAAACCGCAACACAAGAGTAACTTTTGTTTTTCTTGAGGCATTTGTGATTACTTATGGTAAGAGTTGTTCAAAGTGTAGTTGTCAAACCAAAAAAATGTTTGACATTTCAGTTTTGCTTTTGTTTTCTCTGGAATAATTTCCAAACCATTTCAATGAGCTGAGAGTATATTTGGTATTCGTAAGTATCTGCTAAGTCCCTCAGACTTAGCAAATTGGCCAGACTACAATTTGTTTCTGAACTGTTCGCCTCCCCTTTTTCCTTCCGGCGATGTCTGATTGTTTTCTTCTGTCTGAGGGCTGTCAAGCTTTGCAGACCAGAGGATAAGGTTAGCAAATAGACTGCAGCAAATAGGAAGACAGTGACATCCGTCGTAAACTGAAAGCACCAGGATTCACAAACAGATTCACGAAAGCTCAGCAGCTGTCTGAACACCTTCTGGCTGGATGTAGAATCGTTCCATAAATGCACTAAAGAGAAAGCAGTTTGGTTTTCCCGGTCAGCATCATTGCTGCCCCCAGCAGAGCTCTTGCTCAAGGTGCTGGCTGATCCCAGGCTCCCCCTGCAATCCTGAGCCCAAATTCCAACCAAGGTGAGAAAGGCGCTTGGAACCTTCTCCAGGAATACAAGGTGAATGCTGGCAAATAACTTGCTCAAAATAGCCAGCAAGCATCTTCCAGATCTGGAAATTTAATTTTACAGATCCTAACACTTTACAGTGTTAATTTCAGATGCTCTCCCTAGTTTTTAATAGCTTTCTCTACGACATCACACCAGCTCAATCTGCAAAAATAAACGCAGTCAACAGATTTGCTATGGCCTGTCCCTGCCTTGCTGAATCCATTGCACAATATATTAGACTTGATAGCACAAGCCAGTAGTTTCCAGTCATTTATCTTTCACAAGAAAACTAATATTACCTTTTCTTTTACCTGGGAATGGGAAGGAAGCATTAGAGCCACTCTTGCTGGGACTGAAGGACAGAGACCATTAATGCTTCCAGGCAGGGTTCTTAAAGGCAAACAAAGGCGCTTTTCAGCCTGTTAGATTGGAGTCCAGTGTCATGTCTCTTAAGTCCCTCAGGGTGGGGCAGACATGCTGCTGCAGAATTGACTCAGGCTGAACACAAAATACCAGAGAGGCAGTCACAGAAAATGAGTGAAGAGCAGGCAGGGACATAAAATCAAACTAAATAAAATAAAGTAACATTAAATAAAATTAAAATAAATAAATAAAATAAAACCCCCTCAAATCAAATAAAATAAAATAAGAGATCTTTTGTATAGAAGTGCCTTGCTATAGCATAGTGACATTTAAAATTGCTGCACTATTCAATCTCAACAGTGTTTTGGAATTCTTCCTTGGGTTATGACAGTATGATGAAAAAGCAAAAAAACCCAGGATTGTATGTTTCTGTTGATTTCATTCTTTCTGATAAGACAGGTCAAAAATAGAAACAGAAGTCCAAGTGAATTCAAGCTTTGTCCTAAATCCTGGGTCTGTGGAATGCAACTAAAAATTTCATTTCACTTTATGTAAAGAACATTTATTCATATGAAATAGTATCAAGGTAGCAATATTTTTCAGGCTGCTAATATTTCTTTGATATTGTGTATATATCACAGAGGCAATCATAGAATCGTGGAACGATTTGAGTTGGAAAGGACTTCAAAGCCCATCCAGTTCCAACCCCCCTGCCATGGGCAGGGACACTTTCCACTGGATCAGGTGCCCAAGGTCCATCCAGCCTGGCCTGGAACCCCTCCAGGGATGGGGCAGCCACAGCTTCTCTGGGAAACCTGGGCCAGGGCCTCGCTGCCCTCATTGTGAAGAAATTCCTCCTTATGGATAGTCTAAATGTCCAGTTTATACCCATTCCCCCTTGTTCTATCACCACAAGGCTTTGTGAGCAGTCCCTCCCCAGCTTTCTTTGAGCCCTTTCAGGTACTGGAAGGTGACTATAAGGTCTCCTTGCAGCCTTCTCTTCTCCAGGCATAATAGCCCCAACTATCTCAGCCTGTCCTCATAAGGAAGATGCTCCAGCCCTTGGATCATCTTTGTAGCCTCTTCTGGACCTGTTCCAGGAGCTCCATCCCCTTCTTCTGTTGAGGATTCCAGAACTGGAGTTAATACTCCAGATGAGGTCTCACAGGAGAGGAACAGAGGGGCAGAATCCCCTCCCTTCCCCTGCTGGCCACGCTTCTTTTGATGCAGCCCAGCACATGGTTGACCTTTTGAGCTGTGAGTGCACATTGCTGTCTCATCCCTCATCACCCCAAATCCTTCTCCTCAGGGCTGCTCTCCATCACATCACCCCCCATCCTGTGTTGAAATCGCGGTGTCTAGGTCACAAACATTTCCAGGCAGTAGCAGAACCCTGGTTTCTCAGTTGTACAAAAGCTGCAAAAGCAAGCCCCAGCCAAAGGATGTTCTAAATCAGCAATATCAGCTAAGGTCACTTAACAGCTTCTGTTGTCAGGATGAAAGAGTTGTGTGTCACACAGGCATGCATACACAGGCACAAGTGTCATGTCACCATAACCTCTTTATATGCTATGCCTGGAATGAAGAGCAAATGTACCCATATTGCATCTGTTTTTCCTTGAGAACATCAGAACGGCACCGGAGACACTGTGAAACTATTACCACTGCTGGGTAGATTTGACTTTACCCTCTGTATTTCTTTAATATCGAATTAGTACTATCTCTATGATAAATAATTCTTCTCTCTTGATGGCTTCTACGCCTTTCAAATCTTTGCAGATTTATTTCCCTACTCGGTGCTCCGTAAGCCACCCTGTACATACTCAGGCATTGTAATCATTCCTGTACGCAGACATGAGAAATGAGAAGCATCAAGCTGCCCTAGGTGAGGCTGCTCACAGGGTACTGATGTATGGTGACCCGCAGAGGGAAGGTCATCTAATGCACAACACCTGCACTTTTCTGCTTACAATCTGAAACCAAAATGCCTCTGACTTTTTCCCCTCTTCTCCACTCTGCCTTCAGCTTCATGTTGCTCTGTTATTAAAAGCAAATAAATTACACTTCTTGGTATTTTGGGCTGGATTTGTTTTGTTTTTAATAAATATTTCCAGCCCCAAACAGCAATTTTACTCAGAGCATATTGGGTTGTGCCTCCTGTTCTCTCAATCTGCCTTCGGCAGAGATGAAGCTTGGGAGGGATACCATGCAAGAGCAATTTTCTTGCAGAATGCATTCAATAAATCCAGCTCCTGGCAAAAAAAAAAAAAAACAGAAAAAAACCCGAAAAAAACTCAAAAAAACCCCCCCAAAACCAGGGAAAAATAGAATAAATGACTGGTCAGGGAAAAGCAAAACATCTTGGCTGCTTTCCTCCAGCCACCTGGCTATCACAGCAGGCAGCAGGCTTAAAGAGAAGAAGAAAAGCAAACAAAATCAAGCAGGAGACATTGCTGGGAAGAAAGGGAGCTGAATGGCAAAGGTAAAAGCCTGAGCCTCTGGCTGTTAGTCAAAGGTTAGGCATGTTGGCACCTGCTGCAGAGCAGCTAGTGGAAAAGAAAGCCTAGCCCTGTAATTTACAGCTTGAGGAAATGTAGCAGGCACCATCAGGCTTTGCATCACGATGACTGGAGCCCTGGTTTTGATCAGCTTCCATGTCACTTGTGAGCAAGCACACTGTTATCAGTTTGTAATCCCGGTGCAGTTATTTGTAGCTCTTGCAGGGGTCTGTTTTGTAGTTGAACAACAAGCTCTGGGGTCATCACCTCTTTTTGGTATATTTGTATATGTTCTGACAGTTTTTTAGGTGTTGAAGAGCTATGCAAAATGATTTCCTACAGGCAGTCGTAAACTCATTATTAAGGAAGGGAAAACTGAGGAAAGAGGTAGAATCTCACTTCAGAACAATTTCACTTGTCATGACAGGTACAATATCACTATCCCTTAGCTTTGGCACCTAGTACACAGACTGGTGGTCTCATGCTACAGTTGAGTAAGGTTAGGGAACAACAAGCTGTATGTTTAATATAAATCAGAAATATCTTACTACTTGCTTGCAACAGATGGCTGATCTAGACAAATTCTTAATTTATGAATTCACTAGGACATAGTCATAGAATCAGAGAATACCAGATTAGAAGGCACCTTTGGGGTCATCTGGTTGAACCTTTCCAGTTGATATGGAGTTTAAAGGAGGTGGCCCAGACACTGTAGAGTGGAGCTTTCAAAGTGTCCATGTTGAGGACTTTACCATTTCCTTGGTGAGATGGCCGTCACCACCCACAGATAAATACATCCCACATATGGAGTTCAGTTCCAGCTGAGCAGTGCAAATAACTCAAGCCTTCTCATATTGTTTTGAAATTTGTATTTCATGGCACCGTACGTTCCTTTATAGATTAGTTACTTGAGCAACAGTGATTTTGTTATTATCATTTTTATTTATCTCCTGCAAACACAATTACCTACTCAGGGCATTTCTCTCTCGTTCAGGTTCTCTCATTTGTTTGGCATCCAAGAGTAAACAACCACTGGACTGTTCTGTAGCCCCAGCTTACTTGGAATTTTTTTCTCTCAGCTCTCTATAAATCAGCTCATAACATTTTTCATCACAGTGACAGGAGCTTAAAAGAGACGCACTACCTAGGATCAAATTCACTGTTGCACTGATGGGAGAAAACCCTCATTTTCTTTACAGCATTTGTTTCATATTCATTTAGATATGCTTCTTCCAACTTAAATCACTGTTTCAGTCAGTTGGAAATAGTGATGAATATATGTGGATTGCCTAACATTGAACTGGGCTTGTGCCTTGAAAAAGTTCCAGTCAAAAGTATGTGCCCAGCTTTACTCAGTATATTTTGTGTCGTGCTGCCTTTAATTATACAGCTATGTCAGGTAGAATGTTATTAAATACGTATTCTGCTTGCAATAAATCAGGAAAGGAGCTGATAGGTAGCAGAGAAAGAGCCACAGAAGAGAAGAATTTAAAAAATAGACCAGAGAAGGAGATGAGCAAATGGGGTGGTGGGCAGGGTGAAGGCATGAAATCTAAGGGTTTGGAGACAGAAACAAACTTTTGTGTGTCAGCAGGTTTGCGGTAGATACCTGTGTGTGTGACCCAAGCCCCAGCAAATGCAAATACTGTCTCAGTAAAAGAAGATTGGATTAACTTGAAGCTTGAAATCATACACATGGATGGCCAGCAAAGATCAGCTGATGGACAGGATTCTTTTTCCTCCTCCTTTACACACTAAGGTTTTTCTCATCCACAAAGGTAACTGTCACGGAGATGACTTCAAAGTTTGCCTTCTGCTGTTGTACGGGCAGTCCAGCTGCAGCTAATCGGCCTCGGACTCTGCAGTTTGTGATCTGACATGTTTGAAAAAGGATCAGTATCAGTTCACTTCAGGTTGCTCCTGCTTATGATTTGGAGCACAGTGTCTTTGTGGGTGCTGTAGGAAGAGACGAGATCACAGAATCACAGAATCACAGAATAACCAGGCTGGAAGAGACCCACTGGATCGTCGAGTCCAACCATTCCCACCAATCCCTAAATCATGCTCCTAAGCACCTCATCCACCCTCACCTTAAATACCTCCAGGGACGGTGACTCAACCACCTCCCTTGGCAGACTGTTCCAATGCCTAACCACCCTCTCCGTGAAGAACTTTTTCCTAATCTCAAGTCTAAATCTCCCCTGGCGGAGCTTGAGGCCATTCCCACTCGTCCTGTCCCCTGTCACCTGGGAGAAGAGCCCAGCTCCCTCCTCTCCACAACCTCCTTTCAGGTAGTTGTAGAGAGCAATGAGGTCTCCCCTCAGCCTCCTCTTCTCCAGGCTGAACACCCCCAGCTCTCTCAGCCGCTCCTCATAAGATTTGTTCTCCAGCCCCTTCACCAGCTTTGTTGCCCTTCTCTGGACTCGCTCCAGAACCTCAACATCCCTCTTGTGGTGAGGGGCCCAGAACTGAACACAGGATTCGAGGTGCGGTCTCACCAGTGCCGAGTACAGGGGGAGAAGAACCTCCCTGGACCTGCTGGTCACGCCGTTTCTGATCCAAGCCAAGATGCCACTGGACTTCTTGGCCACCTGGGTCACTGCTGGCTCATGTTCAGCCGCTTTCAACCAGCACCCCCAGGTCCTTCTCCTCCTGGCAGCTTTCCAGCCAGGCTTCTCCTAGTTTGTACCTCTGCTTAGGGTTGTTGTGACCCAAGTGCAGGACCCGGCATTTGGCCTTGTTAAACCTCCTGCCGTTGGTCTCAGCCCAGCAGTCCAGCCTGTTCAGATCCCTTTGGAGCCTCCCGACCCTCCAGCAGATCCACGCTTCCACCCAGCTTGGTGTCATCTGCAAACTTGCTAAGGGAGCACTCGATGCCTTCATCCAGGTCGTTGATAAAGACATTGAACAGGACTGGACCCAGGACTGAGCCCTGGGGAACCCCACTTGTCACTGGCCTCCAGCTGGATTTAACTCCATTTACCACCACCCTCTGGGCCCGGTCATTCAACCAGTTTTCCACCCAGGAGAGTGTGGGCCCTTCCAGGCCAGAGGCCGACAGCTTCCCAAGCAGAATGCTGTGAGAAACTGTATCAAAGGCTTTACTGAAGTCCAGGAAGATACATCCACAGCCTTTCCCTCGTCCAAGAGTTTAGTCACTTGGTCATAGTAGGTGATCAGATTACTCTGGCAAGACCTGCCTTTCATGAACCCGTGTTGACTGGGCCTGATCCCCCAGTTCTCTTGCAAGTGCTTCTTGATCGCACTCAAGATCACCCGCTCCATGACTTTCCCCGGTACCGAGGTCAAACTGACAGGCCTGTAGTTCCCTGGATCCTCCCTGCGCCCCTTCTTATAGATGGGCACGACATCAGCCTCCAGTCCAGCGGAACCTCCCCAGTCATCCAGGACTGCTGGAAGATGATGGAAAGGGGTTTGGCCAGCACATCCACCAGTTCCCTCAAAATTCTTGGGTGGACTCCATCCGGCCCCATAGACTTGTGGGCATCTAGCTGGGCAAGCAAGTCTCTAACCACCTCCTCTTGGACCTTGGGAACCTCATACTTCTCATCCAACCCTTGGGGTTGTGCACAGAGGGAACAATTTTCCTTACTGTTAAAGACTGAGGCAAAGTAGCCATTGAGCACTTCAGCCTTGTCTTCATCCCCTGTTACTGTTGTTCCCTCTGCATCTACTAGGGACTGGAGATTCTCCCTAGCCCTCCTTTTGCTGTTGACGTATTTGTAGAAAGACTTTTTGTTGTCTCTCACAGTCTTGGCCAATCACATTTCTAGTTGGGCCTTAGCCCTCCTGATTTTTTCCCTGCACATTCTCGCTTCCTCCCTATAGTCCACCCAGGATGCCTGCCCCTTCCTCCAGAGGTCGTAGACCCTCCTCTTCCTATTGATGTCTCCTAGGACCTCCTACTCAACCACGCTGGTTTCTTACCCCTCCGGCTACTTTTCCGGAACTTGGGGACGGCTTTCTCCTGAGCTGAACTCATCTGATAGCTTCTTTCTGGTTGTGTATTGGGGTGCAACAACCCTGAGCAGCTCCAGACTAGGAGAAGCCTGGCTGGAAAGCTGCCAGGAGGAGAAGGACCTGGGGGTGTTGGTTGACAGTGACTGAACATGAGCCAGCAGTGGCCCAGGTGGCCAAGAAGGCCAATAGCATCTTGGCTTGGATCAGACACGGCGTGACCAGCAGGTCCAGGGAGGTTCTTCTCCCCCTGTACTCGGCACTGGTGAGACCGCACCTCGAATCCTGTGTTCAGTTCTGGGCCCCTCACCACAAGAAGGATGTTGAGGCTCTGGAGCGAGTCCAGAGAAGAGCAACGAAGCTGGTGAGGGGGCTGGAGAACAGGCCTTATGAGGAACAGCTGAGAGAGCTGGGGGTGTTCAGCCTGGAGAAGAGGAGGCTGAGGGGAGACCTCATTGCTCTCTACAACTACCTGAAAGGAGATTGTGGAGAGGAGGGAGCTGGGCTCTTCTCCCAAGTGACAGGGGACAGGACGAGAGGGAATGGCCTCAAGCTCCACCAGGGGAGGTTCAGGCTGGACATCAGAAAAAAATTTTTCCCAGAAAGGGTCATTGGGCACTGTCAGAGGCTGCCCAGGGAGGGGGTTGAGTCATCACTCCTCGAGATATTTAAAAGACTGGTGGATGAGGTGCTGAGGGACATGGCTTAGCAATTGATAGGAACTGTTGGACTTGATGATCCTGCAGGCCTTTTCCAACCTAGTGATTCTGTGCTTCTGTAATTCTGAGAAAAGGATATTTTTCTGCTTCCAGCAATATACTCCTGCCACTTCACTCCCCTCTGGCACTGCCTGATTCCTTGACAAGCCAGTTCAGGTCACTGGGCTGGTAGAAAATAAACCAAGCAGAAAGAATACAGTATTTTTCTGCTGGCTTAGCAAACAAATTTGAATCAGCAAAGAATCTGCTGAGTACAATTAGTGCACTGCAGTTGGAGAAAAGAGCAGGATCATGCAGTCAGGAGAAGGGCAGAGGAGAGAGGTCTTCTTAGTTGAACTCCGTGGGCAGAAGAAAGGAAAAAAACCTCTAGTTGCTGCAGTTGTGGGTACTAAAAGTGGAAAAAGCCCTTTGGAAACTGAGGCTCAGCACCCACTTATCTCTCAGTACCTGATCAGGAGCAATGTTTGCTTTGACAGGATTGCAGCTTTCACATTAGGCTTTGGTGATCAGACTTACATTCTCCCCCTGAAAACACCTGAACAATACAAATCTTACACTACCTTAGGATTCTCTTTCTAGAAATGACTTCTTTTAATAACTGGATGTCTGTTTCCAGTTTCGTTTGTTTTAATAACTGCACTGCTTTTTTCTCTAGTTTGCATCACGAGAATAAAAGAGCACAGACATAGAAGAAGACAGCAGTTATACATTAGCAGCAGAGAGCACCTGCTTGAGATAAGCCAGTTGTGAATAGGGTTAGTGAGCTTTAATTTCTGCCCTTCTGAGTGGGATTAAAATAAGCCTGAAAATGGTCTTTCAGTGCCCTGAGCAGAAAAAAAGGTTGGAATTCGAAATTTCCCCAGTTTTTTGCACCTGAGAGGCGACCTCCAAACAGGAAAATCTTGGGTTGAAATAATCCACAGCTTTGGAAATGTACTCATTGATATTCTTGGATGACAGAAGTTTGCATTTTTCATGCTTATTTCTCCCCTTTTCAAATTTTCATAAGGAATGGTCTGTCTTTTGATTTGCCTGAATACAAATTAATTATGTTACGGTTAAAGAAAATGTGTGGTATTTTTGGTCCAGTTAACTGATATCCACATGTGTTTAGGTGATGTTTATGTGGGAAAGAAAATCACACCTATGAAAATCCATTTAGCTGTTGAGAAAATGAATGTGGTCACCTAGAAAACTTCTTTGGAGCTCAGAATTGAACTTGTCATATATCCAAGATTCAGAAGGCACAGGATCAGATAGGAAGTTATGTTTTGAAAATGTGAAAATATTAACTAAACCAAAAACAAATAGCACAAAAAATCCAGGAGAATTTCCTGCTATAGTGTCCTTTGTGCCTTAGAAATCTGTTATCTCAGAATCCTAGGGTAGAATTTTACCTAAACCAGAAAATATCCATATTTCCCTCCTTAAACTTCTACAGACAAGTGTTTAATTTCCAGTGAAGTGCCTGTGTTGTTTAACTTGGTGGCTTCACAGGCTCTGTTGAAAGTGCCCTGAGCTGGCCCCTAAGGTGCTATAAATTTGCATAATGTCACTGGTGGAGGGACGGGAAGTAAATATACTTGATTATTACTGGTTGATTAATTTATATTTTAAAATGCCTGTGACTTGCCATATCAGTTTGATCCAGGAAATACATTTGCTTGTAACTGGTCTCACGTTTCACCTGAACATCCTTGTCTATTGCAATAACCAGTCTAACCCAACCGAGGACCAGATCCAACAGGCCTTGCTGGAATAATGACTGAACTTCCCTCAGCTGCAAGGAACTTGGAAACAAACCCACGAAAACTAACGGCTGGTTCCTTAAATCTTCACCGTTTCACTAAACAGGCACTTTTTACCCATCCTGCATTTATATCATGTAATTTTGTACCACATTATGTACAAGAGAGCTGGGGAGGGACTTCTAACAAAGGCAGGGAGTGATAGCATGAGGGGGAATGGCTTTAGATTGAAGAGGGGAAGATTTCAAATAGACAGGAGGAGGGAATTTCTTCACCATGTGAGTGATGAGGCCCCGGCCCAGGTTGCCCAGGGGAGCTGTGGCTGCCCCATCCCTGGAGGGGTTCAAGGCCAGGTTGGATGGGGCTTGGGCACCTGATCCAGTGGGAGGTGTCCCTGCCCATGGCAGGAGGGTTGGAATTAGATGATTGTTAAGGTCCCTTCCAACCCAAACCATCCTATAATTCTACCATTATTATAGTTCTGCAGCACATTATGATTCTATTAGCAAAAAAAATTATATTTTCACTCTTTCACTCTTTCCCAGTCTGAGGATCAAGTCTCCGATCTCTTTTTTTCCCTTCAGCATTTGTTATGCTTTTCTGAATCCCCTGCATTATTTCTTTATCTCTCAATAGCGTTGGAAGCATTCTTCTCTTTTGACTGTTCCACCTCTCATACCATTGCTATTGTGACTCTAAATCAGAAGGCTACTCCCACTCCTGGCAAACATTGACCCCAGGGCTAAGCGTTTGAATTTGCACCACTGAGTGTCAGAATGAGTGTGAGACCAACCTTCACACTTCAGAAACTTGCCAGTTGGCAGGTTCTACTGCCTGTCTGTTTCTCATTCGGTTGTGCCCTCTGCAGTCTGCCACCCTACACCCCACTGTCTTTTTTATCAACAATTTGTCAACCTCATGGTTTGTACCTGAGAAATTGCCTTATGACCCATCAACAAGTATGGAAAGCCACGGAAGAGTTGTCCCAGTGAGATAAATTTCCAGTATATTTGGTCAATGAAACATAATTGGAAATACTTGTTCTAGGTTAGCAGACATTTATGAAAACAGTGGTGTGTGGGAGTGGATTTGGTCTATGCAGTTCTGTGCTTTTTGCTATGTGTTATTCTATACAACTTAGTAAAATATATTGAATCTAAGAGTGTTAATATCAAAACAGAATAATTTTGCTTCAGGTTCTTCCAGCTCTGTATCTGAATGATTTTTAAGCAAAAAACTCAGAAATATAAATCTTACAGAGTAGTGAACCCCCACCTCTTGATGCTATCTTCTGTAAAGTTTATTTCTGGAACCACGAACAGAAGAACATCTTGTAAAGACCTCTAAGTGTTGCCAAGAAGCAAGCACCTGGTTAGCTCTGTTGAGTTTTTTTCCTTTGTACAGCAAGTTCAGGACCACATATATTTTAAGCTCTACTGGAGCTTTGGGAGTTCAACATGAAGGTGAATTATAAGATACCTTACAACTGCACAGTTGAGTAACTCTGAGAGTTCTTTTGACTGTATCTTCAACAGTGATGATGGAATCTTTAGCAGTGGGGTGGTGGAATGGTGGGACAGGATGTCAAGAGATTTTGCAGAGTCTCTCTCCTTGGAGATTTTTAGAATCTGACTCCACATGGTCCTGGACCATCTGCTCTGGCTGATTCTGCTTTGAACAGTAGGGACTGGACTAGATCATCTCCGATCTGAGTAGTAGTGTGATTCTGTAAATCTAATGTACTTAGTCCTTTCCTTGTTTTCCACTAAGAAACACTAAGTTTACACTTTTAGCACAACTGGATCAATATGTCAAAATCAGATCAGCAGCAGAATTTTAAAGAATTTTCCCCAGGGTGAAAGACCACTGGGTGCCACTGGGAATCCAGCCCAGGATCTGGAGGCAGTTCTGCTCAGCACTTCTGCCTGAAGAGAGGTCTCAGTGGTTCACCAGGATGTTTAGGGCTTTCTAGAACTGTTTTTCATTCTTACTCACAGTATCTGAGTTCATGTGCCACCACATTAACATTATTTTTTCTTCAGGCTCCTTTTCATATTTTGCTTGGTTCTTTGTTTTTTGTTTTTCTGCAGAGGATACTCTGTAAATCATAGAATCGTAGAGTAGATGGGACTGTAAAGATCATCTAGTTCCAAACTCCCTGAGGTGGGCAGGAACCAGAAAGCTCTGTTTGGGACCAGCTATTACAGCATTTCTGCTAGTTGTGTTTCCTGAAGGTTTTAACAGGCAGCTGAATTTTCTGTAACAGAAGCTTGGAAACGAAGTGAAGGCTCTTAAAGAAAGATGGTTTCTGAGGAGTCCTTCCACCTGCACCAAATGTAGGAAAGCTGCACTCGCAAATGCCAAAAACAACCAGTAAAGATTCACTGTTTGTCTCTGATAAGGGCTTTTGCTCAGGTTTTCTTATTTTAGGCAGGACTTCCTGAAGCCTTGAGCAAGTGCACACAATCATGAGACCATTGTAGTACAAGGTACACCAGTTCCCCTTCTCCTTCCCTGATCAATTTTCTGTTTAAAAAAAGACCAGGTTAAAAATCTCCCTGATTGCTTTCAAAGCATCTGAGGCACCAGTTCCAGCTGGTTCCAGAAAGCCCTGATAAACCTTTTGTAAAGAAAATCTACGATCCTTCCTCTTTCTGCAATGCTTTTAACAAAAATATAAAAGACAATGGAAGATAATGACCTGTTCTTGAGTGAGACAACACTTTCTAGCCATGCCCTTGTACCAGTGCAGTGTGCTGTATGAGATGCGTGTACACCTTTACTTGGAGAAGTTGGCTGAAAATACTTAAGCATTTTGCATGGCCAGATGGGATATGTGGCCATTTCAAAAACAGGAACAAATGTATGAATTTAATTACAAAGTGATTTGACAAGCACTCGTTCACTCGTTGCATAATTTTCTAAAGAATCTTGGAACAAGCAGTTGTTTCAAAGACTATGTTAAATAGATTTTATAGGTGTCTTTTTTGTTGTTATCTCAGAAGTCTTATTATAAACTTCAAGTAAAGAGGTTTGGTTTTCTTATGCTATTGTATGCTGATCAGTTTGGCAGCTCCCAAATGTGAACACATACTTAAAAACAAACAGGAAAATAATACCCAGCAAGCCTAAAAAAGAGATGTATTTTACGTTTTACTAACTGCAGGTGTTTTGTATACACAGGCTCATTAGTGACCAGGTAAACCATGCAAACAACCAAGGCCAGGTCGGATGCGCCTTGGGCAGCCTGATCCAGTGGGAGGTGTCCCTGCCCATGGCAGCGGAGTTGGAATTAGATGGGCTTGAAGGTCCCTTCCAACCCAAACTATTCCATGTTTCTACGATCATGAAAATCCTTGTCTTGACTGGAAATAAATCCATCTGTGAGAAGAGTGTAAGAGTGGTTAAAACCAGAATTTTGAATCTGGTACCTAAGCAAAATGACTGTGCTCTGAAATGTATCATCAATTAAAAACTGCTAACTTCTGCTAGGAATGTCTGATACTGCCCAGTCTATGCTGGGCACTGGGAAATCAGAGGTACCGTTCAAATATTTAGATGAAATTCCTGATTCTGGACTTTTTTTCTCATTTCATTTTAAAACCAAACCTCAGTTTTGATCTGCAGCACTCTCCTAGCACTTTTCATACTGAAAGGGAAAACTTACTTACACCTTGCAAATGGTAGGACTATGCCTTTATTATTTGTCATACTAAGACTTTCAGAGACTTTGGGAGTTGTTTTCTTATATGTATTCATTCATTCCTGTCAGTGTCTTTAACTTCTCATTCTTTCTGTTAGCTTTCACAAAGTGGATGGGAAAATATATTTAAAGACTATTTTAACAATACCTGCTCTATTATATCAAAACTTGCTACAATAAATTTTTCTTCCTGTGTGTAGACAGGGGGAAGAAAGACTCTTCATAAACTACTTCCTATTTTATCAACACATTCTTATCCTTTTTAGTGACAGAATATCAGCAATTTCAGCCTCTTTGAATACTTCATGTGTACTAGGAGTAATCTTTCGAGTGAAATGCCTACTAAGGCCCCCCCTTAATCATATACCAAAGAAAAGAATCTACTTTCCCATAGTTATATTGGAGCCATATGTTAAAATATTCCTGAACTGACTTTTCCTCAAATCTATTTATTAGCAGATCAAGATCTCAATCTCGATCTAGATAAGAGCAAGAGCTTTTCAGACTATTCATATGGAATGATGTAAATTTCAATTATAAGGGAAGGGAAGGGAAGGGAAGGGAAGGGAAGGGAAGGGAAGGGAAGGGAAGGGAAGGGAAGGGAAGGGAAGGGAAGGGAAGGGAAGGGAAGGGAAGGGAAGGGAAGGGAAGGGAAGGGAAGGGAAGGGAAGGGAAGGGAAGGGAAGGGAAGGGAAGGGAAGGGAAGGGAAGGGAAGGGAAGGGAAGGGAAGGGAAGGGAAGGGAAGGGAAGGGAAGGGAAGGGAAGGGAAGGGAAGGGAAGGGAAGGGAAGGGAAGGGAAGGGAAGGGAAGGGAAGGGAAGGGAAGGGAAGGGAAGGGAAGGGAAGGGAAGGGAAGGGAAGGGAAGGGAAGGGAAGGGAAGGGAAGGGAAGGGAAGGGAAGGGAAGGGAAGGTTGACTTTTCAATGAGAAGTGCTTTCTTTATTTTATAAAATTTGCTTTCTTATAAAAAATGTGGGTGGTCATATCCATGACTGTTACAGGGCTATTATTTTGGAAATTAAAATATCTTAATCTTTACAGGCATTTAGCTTGACACATTTTGTAAAGCAGAACATAGATTTTCCCCATATTAATTTCAGCATGAACTAAATCACCCCTTCTTAGAAAGAAACCATGTAGATTTGATCCAAAATAAAATTCTGAGCAACCTTCTCATTAACAGAAAGTTCACAGAAATCAATAAGGAATATTTTTAATTCTTATTTAACCTCAGTGCAAACCAGCACCATTTATTTTGGGTATGGATGCAAGTTTAATGTGACTTACAATTTCTACGTGACTCCTTTGAACTCTCCCTAATTTACTATTTTGATAAAACATTTCAGTGTTTTGTTGTGGCAAACATAGAGTTATTAGGTTTATTTCTCTATTTTCCATTCCATTTATACAGCTGATGATCACACTCCCTCTCTTGGCAGGAGCATTTTGTGCAGTAATTTCAAGTTCTGCACTTAATCCACAAAGATCCCTAAAAGTCTTACCTTCCCCCCTTGGGATAAGGTCCCTAACGTGTATGTTTGACCTGCATGCTTTGTGTGACCTCTCTTTTTTGTTTGTAGATGGATAACCTTACACTTGGTAGTAAATATGTCAAATGATAGCTAATCCATCACATTTTTAGGTAAACTGTTCAAATGATTGATTACTATTGATGTTGAAAATGTTTGGTTTATTTCCAATTTGATTTGATGTGCCCTCAGATTCCAGACCGATTATGTTGGTTGATAACTCAAAGATGTTGTTAAATCACATCTTTTTCTCTCATGAACAAGTTGTAGAACATTTGAAAGACCTCTTTTGACACACCTTTAATTTTAAGGAGGCATTTTTTGACTCAGTCTTTCTTTTTTCCTCTTTAATGCAGATTTTCCTGTTTTTCAATTACCTTTTCAAGTAGCTGATATCAGAGTTAAACATAACATTCCAGTAATGGTTTTCCCATATACAATCTAATCCTGTATATAATTTCTCGCTCACACTGAGGGATTGCACTTGATTGTCTGCATGAACCACAGCGCCATTGCAAGTTCACATTAAGTTTATTGTCCCACATAGCTCTAAAATGGTTTTGAATTGTTGCTTTCCAAAAGACAATTTACCAAATGTAAGTAACATGTAATCTTTATTCCAATGTGTTGGATATCACTGTATTAAACCTGATGAAGAAGTTAAATGAGGGCTGGTCACTGGAATTGTTATAAGACACTGACAGGATCAAGACTTTCCATGTCAAGTTACTTTTTGAAGATAGACCAGTGACTTTTCAACTCACTTAATACCTATCGATTGATTGTTTTTCCTTTATTTTGAAATGTTAAAATGCTATGAACTACTAAGAGCCACCGTTTAACATCAGATTCTGTATTTCACTAAAAATACCATATTCACTCACTAAAACCCAATTATCATGAAATAAATCATCATTTAAATCCATTCTCTGTTCAATTTGGGACCTGATGGTTTTAGCTGGCAGGTTACTTGCCTTTAAGTGTTTTTCTGTGAACCCATTTGAAAATATCAACCTGTTGGCCTCTCATTGTATGGAATTTGCATTCAGCTCTCTGAAAATCACTTTAACAGTATGGAGGTCTCTTTTCTTACTTCTTCCCTAACTCTTAAAACTTAATAATAAGATATGTTAATTTTGAAATGTACCATTCTTGTCTTTGCTGTTGAATCCTTTTATTTTCTGTCTGACTCAGTGCTCTCCTTTAGTGGAGATCCACCTGCTGGCAGTAAGACATGGTATCATCAAAGTGGTCTTTCTGACCTTCTAATTGAGTGTTAGCCTAGTTGCTCTGTCGATTGAGGCTAGCGAGGCATTTATTTAATAGTAATAGAATCATAGAATGGTTTGGGTTGGAAAGGACCTCAAGGATCTAATTCCAACCCCCCCCCCCCCGTGAGCAGGGACCCCTCCCCACCAGATCAGGCCACCCAAGGCCCATCCAACCTGGCATGATTTCTCTCCTAATCATCATGCATTTCGAGTGCTCAGAGTATATTTTCTCCTTACTGAGTGTGAAGAGCAGAAATGAAGACTAGAATTTGAAGTCACGCACTAAGCAAGTAGAGATTGATTCTTTCAAATGTCCTGACTCAATGAAAAATTGTCTTCTTGCATTGCATTTAAAGATCTGCAATTTGACAAGCTTTGTTAGACATCAGTTTGAATGATACTGGACCTTGAACCTTATGTACACAAAATATGCTCATCCCATATTCTTCTAACAGGGATATGGGCATCTCTGAGCAGGCAAACAGAAGTTTAAAACATGTAGTCAAGCACAAAGAACAAGTACAAGTTTTTTTTTTTTTTGCAGAATGAATGATAGATGCATAATAGTGTTAAATGTGAAGATTTGATATGACAATAAAATGAAATTTCTGGTAGCGTTCATTCTCTCAGAATTAATCAGCCGTGTGAAATTGAAGTTGGCTGTCTGCACCCTGTCTGTTCTGCTGATTTTTTTAATTGCCTACTGGTTAATGTGAGGAATCAAAAGGACATACGGTGACTAAATTCAATAGTCAGGTGATTTAGATGACACAGCAGAGTGAGTGATGATAAGTGAGATTGAAGTGACATTTTTACAATTTTTTTAATGTTGATATGTCCCCAAATAGGCTGGATTCATACACACTCCTGGCTGTTCGACGTCCCTTGTGTGAAGAAAATGTGTGGTATGTCTTAAGTGGTGAGAAAGTTGAGTTTAGTGTCGTCTGGCATCACTATTACATTGCAGAGTGATTGAAATACCATAGAATATTTCAAGTTAGAAAGGACCTGCAAGGATCATAGCATCCAACTCCATGCTCCTTGCAGAGGTATAACTGTACACAACTGTAAAAGAGTTCAGTTTGCTTTTAAATAATCTTAAAACTTTTACTTAGGATAATAAATAGGAATAATTAATGCAGAATTAAGAAAATGTGCAGAGGAAATAGATATGAAAGCTGTTGCTCTATGTATCTGCTGAATCTCTTTTGACCCAAGATTTCAGGTTTATGTAGTGGATTACAACACATCTTTTGTTTCATTTATTTTTGTTGATATGTAAGATGATTCAACTTTATCAGAATGATTCAAAATCATGATTTTTCTATGGAATGTTCTGATTTTGGCCTTGCCAGCAGATGGTTGAGTGTTTGATAGGAATGGTTGGACTCGATGATCCAATGGGTCTCTTCCAACCTGGTTATTCTATGATTCTATGATTCTAAACTGTCTTCCAAGAAAGATTTTTGTGCATCTGGAACTTTACTGACATCATGAGCAGTTATCTACTCAAAAAATCTCACCAACAACCAAATTCACCAACACAGACTTGCCTCTGGAGCTTACCATATTTGCACCTGTTTTATGCAAATATGACGGATTTAGTTTTAAGCCACCTCACACCATGTTTTTTAGAATTATTAATGCAAAAATGTAGAGTTCGAATGTGGAGTTTGGAAAGAGGTCAAAAGCAAGTAGGCATGGATCATCACAGAAGTTGCACAAAGAAGCGTTTGTGCCCCTTTCTAGACAGAAGTGAAATCTCATCAGACTGAGGGGATGAACTCCCTGTACACATGGAGATCTTGTTACTGCACGACTTCAGCTCTTACTATCACAGACCCCCAGGAAGGGAGCACCGACTCACTGTCCATTGGGCCCTTTGACCTCCTTGCTGGCTACAGGGGAGTCTCTGCTTTCTACGTGCATGCATGTGCATTTTCTTAAATACATGCACTTTAGCAAGTGAATGGAGACTATTATATCCTTTTAGGTTTAAGAAGAATAGAGACAGGAAACATGAGAAACAATTTTCTAGAATTAATTTCACAGTCTGTTAAGCGTAGTTTAAGGAAAGAAGAAGCCTGCGTTTAAGAGACATTGTGATTTCTATTTGAAAATTATTGTGTGGTAGTTCTAACAATTAGTCATTTCATTATCACTATAAATAGCAAAAATTTTGAGTCAGGCAGGGTAAGAATGGCAGACTAGATTTTCTGTCTACAAGCCTTGTTTGCGTGGTTTTTTTATTTTATGCTTTACAGTACAGGTGTCACTTTTCCTATGTAAAATGACATTTCTTATATTGTAACACAGGAGGAAATTAAGTCTGGAATAAAATAAAATAACTCAGGATTATCTCCAGAGAGAACAGTGAAGCAATGTCATTGTTATGATACTGTTATGAGCTGAGAATCAGGCAGAAAATATCTTGCCAGAAAGGTGTAATTTATTAGCCTTTTCTTTTGAATATTTATGGTACAAATAAGATTATTCATATGCATTTAGTTTTAATCTTTCAGCCATGTTCATCTGAATGAAACTAATTGCTTATGTAGTAAGTGTAGTGAGGATAAATATGTTAAAATTATAGTGAAATTTGGAATCATTACTGAAATTATTGAGTATGGATTGAATAAGAGAGAGATGCACAGTCAAAAGGACTGAGGAGATAGATAGCAATTGAATCAGGGAGAGAATTTAAGGGTTTCATAGTTTTTGTGTTTCATAGTTTTTGTGTTTCTATTACTCTTTCCTCAACATAGCTAGCAATTTCTACATCATATGATATTTTTATGACAAACTCGACCAACTCTTCAAAAGTTTGTGTAAAAAATGTTTTAACCATTGCTCAGTTCTCAAAAAAAATGTGCAAGAAAACAGTAAAATGCTTTAGTTTGCTGACCACACTGTCTTCTCAATTCCACCCACTTCAGAAAATTCCATTAGATGTTCTTTCTTTGCATACCACACAGCATTATGGGTGAAATTTGGTCTCCCAGCATCTAGAATTTTTGGTAGGCATATTTTCAGGCCACAGATTACAAATCCTATATTAGTGTCTTGATGTGACCTTCTGAACTTCCTCAGGACACTATACAAAATGTAGGTACTTGCCTCAGGAGACCTTTGCTAGATACCTAACTGGTTAACAGGTACTCTCTAACATGGACTGGATCGCTAATGTTATTCTGTTCAGATCTAGAAAGTGTGTTTTATGACCCTGTGTCTGGGAATTTACTGATAAATAATAAAGGCTGTGCCTACAAGACTATTTTCCCTCATATAATCATAGAATAGTTTGGGCTGGAAGGGACCTTAAAGCCCATCCAGTTCCAAGCCTCCTACCATGGGCAGGGACACCTCCCACTGGATCAGGTTGATCCAACCCCCATCCAACCTGGCCTTGAACATCTCCAAGGATGGGGCAGCCACAGCTTCCCTGGGCAACCTGGTCCATCACCTCATTGTGAAGGTCAGGGTTTAAATGGGTTGACATGGCAGCAAGATGACTAGAGATGAGTTTTAGCTTTACGCTTGTCCCTTCCTTTGTTTAGTCAGTAATAAAAGGTAAGGTAAAGAATTCTACTTGAAAATTAGAAGTCAAACGTGAAAGTTAAGGAGGAAACTTTTATTAATATTTCTGTAATAGGTTGATGCTGACTGAAACAATTGCCAGCTCACTCAAGAGAGCTATTTTTGAGACAACAGTTACCTGTACAAGTTTAAAGCTGCAAACTGGGTGGATTAGTCCCAGGGTACAATAGCATAACTTTTTAACATGTAAGTGCAAATAGAGTACATGTCCATATAATTATTGTGGCCATGTACTAGTGCATTTGCTCTTGCATACAGGAACATTTATATTTTATGTCTACCTGGAATGCTAAATCATCTGGTTGTGTTTGCTTTTGCTTAAAGGTGAGGCAGTGAATGCGGGTTTTCTACTTATTTACTGAACAGACAAGTGGTTTTCACTTACACTCTGCACTTCCCTACCTTGCAAATGGACTCTAAACGTTTTTACTTGCTTTTAAAAAGCACTCTTGAACTATTTGCGAGTTCACCTATGAAAGAGGAGATTTTATCAGTGCAGCTGGATGTTTAGGACGACGTTATTCTACATCCAAATTGAAAGGTATTATGACTCTGGAAAAGAAAATTCCTTGTGCATACAACCCAGTGTAAAGGCCTCCAGTGCTGCCTGACAGCAAAACCCTCTCTCTGGCATTCAGAGCACAGAGCTCTGCATTGTCTGATACCCTGGAAGCAGCCCAGTGGGGACGAAGCCTCAAGCCCTCTTTCATTTCACAAACATTTTTTGTCCTCCTTCCTGCAGATACTTTTCTGCCTTTCACCCTTGAAGATCCCCTAATTAAGCATGGGATTGACAACTAAATACCAGAAAGTAGTCAATGACGTTTTATTCATATGTGTTGAAATCCTTCCATGATCATTCTTTTCCTCCACAAATCAATTGATTTTGGTAGCAATTTTTATTAAAAAAGCCCTGAGAAAGAATCATGATATCTTACCTTAGTTAATTCTCTGCAGAAAATGCTTTGAGTGAATCACTTATCAGTTTTGGCAGGTCATATATATTTGTTACTAAGACCCTCCTTTCATTCTCAATAATGTTGTGTGTGCAATATTGATTGCACTTTTAGTGGGCATTGTGCTGTCACAAGGGATTTTTGTGAGTGGTCACCTACTTATTCATAAAAAGTTAAATTAGAAGCAGAATGGTTAACCCTGGAGTGACAGACAAACCCTGAAAGTTACAAGTAAAATAAATCACGTGGTTGTTTCTTTGCTTGTGACCATTTTTTCAGAACTAGCAGCCTGGGAGTTGGCGAGGCTTACAGTTACCTAAAAGTAATTCCTACGTGTATTAGAGGGCTGATGTGAAGGAAGCAGCACCATCAAGGAGAAACTGCAAAGAATGGCAATTATAAATGTCCTTGACTAATGGCTAGTGGCGAGATAAGTGTCTTTTTTTTGTTTTCTTGTTTCATTCTGTGCACATTCTTTCCTTGTGAAAACAAACCTCTTTGCACGGCAGCCAAATGGTACAGTGTGTTTTGCTTTTTGCAGATGAAGGATCATTTTCATGATGTACATCTTCACTTAGAAACCACATGAAACTACTAGGTATTTGACGAAGGTCAGGAATATGAATAAAAGAAAACCTGGCAAATCCACTAAGACTTTGCCAGTGAAGAGGAATCTTTTAATATTTCGTTGTGACTTGCTTTCATTACATACATCTCTGCAGATATCTCTGTGGATCAATATTTGAATATTGCACTAACAGATTTATGACAATTCATGCTATTGCTGCTCCAGCCAGTCCACAGAATATTTTTCTATTTATAGTAAAGCCTCTACTAACTTTTAAGAACAGTCTTTTAAAGCCTAGTAGGATTTTTCAGTGTTCCTGATTTAGGTATTTAGCTTCCTTTGAAATATATAGAGGTTGTCACCAGGAATGATTTTCAAACACTGATGCCTATAGACATCCATAGACTCCAAAAGCTACTTGAAAATTGGGTACTTAATTCCTTAGGAATCTCATATACACCTGTCACTTGTACTGTTATGTTATATGTGCACAACCTGTACCAATTATAAGGTGGCTCGTCATTTGCCTTCAGTAGCTACTTGTGCATAATTCAATTTTTGTCTAAAGAATGGTGCTACATTTATTTTCTATATACATAGAGAAATTGAGGATTACATTAGCCAACAGATGAAAATAGCTGGACGTGGAATATAGTAAATTTATTTTCTTACAGGCTTGGGGACTTTTTCCTTTACGTGAAAAATATATATGAAGTAAGTTTTGTCAACCCATTCTTTTTAAAAGCAAGTAGCCATGTAAAATGCATGAAGAGGAGCTGAAACTGCAGTGAAATATTGTCTGATAGGAGCAGGGTTGCATCGTAGTTGTATAAATGTGTATGTGTGAGCAACTGGGAAATACAAGTCTCAGCACTGCTTGAGATGTGGTGAAATAGATTAATATGGGAATATATCAAAGCAGTGATTGCAGAGGAGAGTGGAAAGGAAAAGGTACTACTAGAGTAGAAACTTTCAAAATACTAAAAAATACCTGGAAAACAGCACATGCGTGTTTTATGTTCATTCTGTTGAGTATCTTTTTAGTGGATGGCATTTAATGGACAGATGAGTCTGTAGACCAAGACTAAAATACTTATGATTTTCTTTCAAGTAAAGTTCTTCTTCCTTAGGCTTGGTTTTTATTCCAGTTATAATGAGGCTTCCTTGCAGAGGTGCCAAGAAGTGTCTGATTTGCATGTGCAAATCTAAGATTAATATGAGTGAACTCTGTTAGATTTATTAATCTATTTTTACCTATATGGAATGTGTTGCCTCTCTTACTTCTAGACTTTCATGTTATACCTTAGGTATCTTAAGTACACAGGCTAATTTTCTCAGCTATGATTCTGTGTTTCTGTATAATTTTAAATCAAGTATTAAAAATACTTTTATTTTAAGAGAATCCATAATCTTCTCTCTTTTTGTCTTATTTTTCTTTTTTCCTTTTTTCCTCCTGGGCTTAAATAAAAGCAATGCAATTGTTTGCATTAAATGGATATGCAAGATTTGAAGACTCCAGCTCTCAAAATAGCTATTCAAATTGGAATCCTGTAGAATTTTATAATTGCTCTGGACCTCTGAGTCATCTGCAGAAATATTTTTAATGATCAATCGACCATAGAAGTCATAACTTTTATTTGAGGTCCCTCATCAACAAATTGATTCTGTATTTCCTTATGATTAAGGAAAACATCCTTTCAATCAAGGATTTGCTTTAAAAGGTCAAGGAAACAAAGAACGATTTTTACTTGTAAGGGTGAAACAGCTCGCACTAACAGTGCAATAAGATTATTAAAAGTCAGTGTTTTATTAATTTCCAGTGTATCCTTCGTACACATGCTCAGAGCTTCCATCTTAAACAGCAAGGGATAAAACAATTTCTTCCCTTGAATGCAATTCCCTCTTAGCCCAGGATTAAAGGCTTATACAAAGAGGCAGGACAAAATTCATTAACTTGGCAACCACATAGTTTTACCAAACTCTACTGATGCTGATGCGTGAATATATGTATGTGTAGCTTGGAAACAAATTTCATGTTTTAGCATTAGTGGCTTAGGTAATTCCATCCCTTGCTGCCTGTTTAAAATAACTACATGCAGCTATTCATGCATGTAATTTGCCTACCTGATTCATTAACATTTAAACACTCTGTTAGGCAATGACCATAAATTAGATGTCTTGCAGGTCTTCGGCAAAAGTATGTTTAACAGCCATTGATACACGAAAGCCTTGCCAAGAAAATATACTTACATGTTATCCTGTAACAAACGCGGAGTCGTGGAATGGGTTAAGTTGGAAGGGACCTCAAAACCCATCCAGTTCCACCCCTGCAATGGGCAGAGACACCTCCCAATGGATCAGGGGCTCCAAGCCCCATCCAACCTGCCCTTGAACCCCTCCAGGGATGGGGCAGCCACAGCTTCCCTGGGCAACCTGGGTCAGGGCCTCCCCAACCTCATTGTGAAGAAATTCCCCCTAATGTCTAGCCTAAATCTTCGCGTCTCCTATTAAAAGGCATTTCCCTGAATCACAGAATCACAGAATCAGCAGGTTGGAAAAGACCCAGAAGATCATCGAGTCCAACCATTCCTATCAAACACTAAACCATGTCCCTTAACACCTTGTCCACCCGTCCCTTAAACCCCTCCAGGGAAGGTGGATCAACCCCCTCCCTGGGCAGCCTCTGACACTGCCCAGTGACTCTTTCCATGAAAAATCTTTTCCTGATGTCCAGCCTGAAGCTCCCCAGGCAGAGCTTGAGGCCATTCCCTCTCGTCCTGTCCCCTGTCACTTGGGAGAAGAGCCCAGCTCCCTCCTCTCCACAACCTCCTTTCAGGTAGTTATAGAGAGCAATGAGGTCTCCCCTCAGCCTCCTCTTCTCCAGGCTGAACACCCCCAGCTCTCTCAGCCGCTCCTCATCAGGCCTGTTCTCCAGCCCCTTCACCAGCTTCGTTGCTCTTCTCTGGACTCGCTCCAGAGCCTCAACATCCTTCTTGTGGTGAGGGGCCCAGAACTGAACACAGGACTCGAGGTGCGGTCTCACCAGTGCCGAGTACAGAGGGAGAAGAACCTCCCTGGCCCTGCTGGTCACGCCGTGTCTGATCCAAGCCAAGATGCCATTGGCCTTCTTGGCCACCTGGGCCACTGCGGGATCACGTTCAGTCGCTGTCAACCAGCACCCCCAGGTCCTTCTCCTCCAGGCAGCTTTCCAGTCAGGATTCTCCTGGTACGGAGCTGCTCAGGGTTGTTGTGCCCCAAGTGCAGGACTCGGCATCTGGCCTTGTTAAACCTCCTGCCACTGGTCTCATGCCATAGTGCTGTCACTCCACGCCTTTGTAAAAATTCCCTCTACGTTAATGCATGTTTAATTTTACTCCAGACTACGTCCTTTGAAGGGTGACATATAGAAATAGAGTCATTGTACGAAAGGAAGACAAACACTACTACACCTAATTACAGGTATGGTTTGAGGCTTGATTGGAATACGTGTTGAAGCACCCAAATTATGAGTTTATCATTGTCTTTAAAATAGAAATGGCAACCACAGTCTGGAAAAGTCCTCATTGTTTCTTGTGACCTCTTAGTTGCCACAGGTGTTTTAACAGTAAAAACAGTAAAAAATGGGAATTTTTAAGAGTATGAGGGATTTTTGTTTTCATAGTCTTATTCCCATGGTGCTTTAATTCTTTTCTGCTACCATGAATTTGCATGGCTTTATTTTAATGACATTTTTTGAGATTTCAGAATATAAGAAATGAAATAACTTTTTAAATTACTCTGAAGTTCCTGGATATATTTATTTTGTAGTACAATCAAACTGCAGGTTGTTTCAGAAACAGCTAAAATATCTTTTCTGAGAAATTCTCTCGAGAAACAGAAACTAGTCTGCAATAACTTTTTGTGACATCTTTTCCTCTTTGCTTTCCTATCTATTTCAATTACAGTATTGAATAAATCTGTATGATTAGTCCATTTCTAAGTGATCGTAGCCTATTTTGACTGCCTAAATCAGCAACCAGGGAGTGTTTACTGATTTCTGTAGTATTTTGTATTCATTAGCAAATATGTACAGAAATCCTTTGGTGCTTCTGCAGACATACTGAATATGTAGGTGTCTTCTCATCTTAATCTTCATCTGCTTTCAGACAACTGACTTAGTTCACTGAATTCCAGGTTAGTCACCACACTTTGGTTTTGACTAATGACAAGTAAAAGCCTTAAAAAGGTCAGAAAATATCTTTGAGAGGCTCCTATCAACTGATTTCATATTTAGTTTTGTTTTACATTAAGTTTCGATACTTAATTTGTCATCACAGACATGATTTCTGTGAGTTAAGAAAAAAATATTTTACTAGATACTGCATGCCATGGAACAAGGATGCTCATCTACAAATGTCTTTAACTTTCTAGATATTTTTGATAGTATTTTCATTGTATTTTTTAAGGTACATCTGACTTGGTATATTTACAACTCTCCACATAACAGTGAAGTAGTAAAGGTCTTAACATGAACAGTGAAGTGAAACAGTAATGTTTTCAAACCTGTGAAATTAAACACATTTATTGTGAGAGTAATTCTGCCCAGACACAAACTAGCATATTTCCAGTGAAATAAGTGGAATTTTGCAAAAATGTATCAAGTAAAAGGCTTCATAATTTGCATTTCATAATGTTAATACAGACCTTTCTGTCATGAAATATTATCCATTTTCTAAAATGATGGCTTTCATGATGAAAATCAAACACATTTTCCAGCCTATCTGTAGCTCTGGGAAGAGGAAGGAATGGACTATTTATTACCGGTTGTTCTTGTTAGCTCTTAACGTATTGCATTTGTTGTGCGTATCATTATTATGTATAGAAATACAGAATAATGACCTCAATCTCTCGTAAATAAAAAATATTATTTAAGCTATTGAAAAAACAAAACCAATAGGATAATGGAGCAGAGGTATTCATTGCATCTGAAGCCTATTCTGTGGGAAGGCTTGGATTTTTGCATCATCCAGCACAATTTCCTAATTCTTTATAGACTTCTCCAGTTAGCTTTTTTTATGATGTTGGCCCAGAATTCCTTTCTCTGTCTTTGCATAGACCAGAATATAAAATTTCTTTAGAAACGATGGTATCATAACTTCTTTCTCATCATGAGATAATGACCACATAGAACTTTCAGACTAATTCAGTCCCGATTTACATTTCAGTACATGTTCATTTATGACTCCTTAGCTCATTCCTGTAGCTTACGGGGTTTTCAAGTAGCCTCCCAGAATAATCTGGATAACATTGTGTGGATTTTGTGTAGAAGAAAGATGAGGAGGGACATTTTACAAAGGCAGGTAGTGATAAGGGAATATCCGTAAATTGGAGAGGGGATGGCTTGGACTAAACATTAGGAGGAAATCCTACACCATGAGACTTTATTTGTGAGCAAAAATAGGAATATTTTTTCTGTGGGAAATAAAAAGAAAAGAAAGAAAAAATTGAATTCATACCTATATCCTAAATCTGTAAACACAATATCTAAATTATAAAATTAAGACATAGTCAGCTCACTGAAATTCAGAAAGTTGCTGGTTTTTTTTCCTCCCCTCCATCCCTCGCCTCCATTTTTAGCCTCAGATCATTTTCAAAGCTACAATAAATGGTTTTGAACAATGACTGAGTCTTCATTTATTCCATTTAAATTATTTAACATTCATTTATACAATATTGGGAGATTTTATTTCAGGATATAATATTTACCATGGATTTTTATCAAGGAGCACCATATAAGCCTCAACACAAAGTTATTTGTTGCACAAATTTTTTCATATTTATCTTGATAAATCAGATATTAGTGACTGGTTGTTATAGTAATAAAGGCTGCAGGGACCCTCTAAGATCAGATAACTTTGAGTCCTGTCAAATCCCATGGTGTTCAGAAGAATCTTTTACTGAGCGTAAAATTAAGGTCAGTGTGCTAGCTAGATCTGGCACACATTACAGCAGAACCCTTGTAGCTAAAGCAGCTGTTCTAAGAGAGAATGACATTATATGTCTTTAAAGGTAAGGGGGTTTTATTGCATTTAGACATTTCTTGAGACATGAGATTTTATTGAAATGCATCTTTTTTCAAATGGCTACAAAGGCAGATCAGCTCTTAGCGTGGAAACAAAACAAATACTGGTAACTGATCCAGTGGGTCTCTTCCAACCTAGTGATTCTATGATTCTATGATTCTATGGAAAAATGGGGCAGGAATATCTTTAGGAGATAAAAGGAGAAGCAAGTCATGTATTTTACAATTTTATGCATTTCATGTATAACGAAAAATGTGGAAACCAGGAACAGAGCTTGTCTGCTGCCTCTATACAGCTCAAGGGAACCAAGGGAGAGATGGGACTGAACCAGTCCCACACTGGTGAGCAAATCAAATCGTGGTGCATTTTCATCAGCTGTCAGAAACAGATATTTCTTTGGGGCCAGGCAGGAAATTAGGCTATTAAGTTACAGCTTTTTCACACAGCCGTTGTCATTCTCTTCTTCTATCCTACTGATGTTCACAGAATCACAGAATCACAGAATAACCAGGTTGGAAGAGACCCACTGGATCGTTGAGTCCAACCATTCCCACCAATCCCTAAATCATGCTCCTAAGCACCTCATCCACCCTAACCTTAAACACCTCCAGGGACGGTGACTCAACCACCTCCCTTGGCAGACTGTTCCAATGCCTAACCACCCTCTCTGTGAAGAATTTCTTCCTAATCTCAAGCCTAAATCTCCCCTGGTGGAGCTTGAGGCCATTCCCTCTCGTCCTGTCCCCTGGCACTTGGGAGAAGAGGCCAGCTCCCTCCTCTCCACAACCTCCCTTCAGGTAGTTGTAGAGAGTAATAAGAGTAATGTTCTATCAAAGCAACTCATTGTAACCATTTATCTTTCCAAACGTAAAATACTTTTACCAGAATAAATTTTTTTTCCCTTAGTATTTGAGGTCTTTGTAGCCTGTGTCTTGCTTCCCTGATCTTGTATGGATCTAAGATTAATTTGTACTAGCAAAGAGTTCAACGACAAAATCAATTCCAGTTGGGTCAGGTGAGGTCACCCCCAGCTCAGTCGTGTGAGGAGAAAAATAGATTATTATCATTCTGGGAACGCTACTACTTCATTATGGAGGGGAAACAAATTGTCCATTAAGGACCTTTACAATAATTTTCATACCATTGGAAACAATGACTTTTTCATTACTTTCTTCAACATTGGTATAGCCATCGATATTTGAATGCTTTGTGCCACAAAAAGCTTTTGTGTTCCTTAAGAAGAGTGAGTAGAATGTGTTAACTGACAGGTAGCATTTCACTGAAATTGTGGCAGTGTCAAAGTGCTACAGCACTACTTTCAATAGATCTTTCTATATCCTTAACACGTAGCAGGTGTAAATTAAACAACTACATTTCCTGTTAGATGTTGCATACACAACAGCAAAGAATTTAAGTTATGACTTTAAAGAAAATATTTTAGATTTTAAAAGTATTCAAATTCTTAAAATATATTTTATAAAGAATCAGAATCTGTTATTTAGTGTCTATCTTGGAATCACAGAATCATTAGGTTGGAAAAGACCTTTGAGATCATCAAGCCCAAGTGTACCTTATCTTTTAACTTTGAAAAAAAGCAGCAGCAGCTTCATATGGTTAATAATCCATTAGCATTTAATGTGAACAGAATTCTAATTATTTCTTCCATCAGATACAGAATACTAGGTAAGAAAATGACTTTGGTCTCTCTGAAACCTGTGTGTGGTCCTTTTTTTGTACAGAATCAGATTTGCAGGTGAGTTAGAGCTATAGGCTTCCTCCAGATTCAGGATTGCTGTGCAGACCTGTACCCACTGGAGAACACAGAAAGAGAATCACTAAGTTGAAAAAGACCTTTGATATCATCAAGCCCAACCATCCCTGTCCACTACTAAATCGCTACTAATTCATTCTTTCCCTAAGCAAAGACCTGGCCCACACAGCCTGAAAGAGGGAGGGGAAACTGTGTGATTGATTAGCCTTCTATGACCAAGTGACTCGGCTGCTGGACGAGGGAAAGGCTGTGGATGCATCTTCCTAGACCTCAGTAAAGCCTTTGACACAGTTTCTCCCAGCATTCTGCTTCGGAAACTGTCACCTCTGGCCTGGACGGGCGCACACTCTCCTGGGTGGAAAACTGGTTGGATGGCTGGACCCGGAGAGTGGTGGGAAATGGAGTTAAATCCAGCTGGAGGCCAGTGACAAGTGGGGTTCCCCAGGGCTCAGTCCTGGGTCCAGCCCTGTTTAATGTCTTTATCAACGACCTGGATGAAGGCATCGAGTGCTCCCTTAGCAAGTTTGCAGATGACACCAAGCTGGGTGGGAGTGTGGATCTGCTGGAGAGTCGGGAGGCTCCAAAGGGACCTGAACAGGCTGGACTGCTGGGCTGAGACCAACGGCAGGAGGTTTAACAAGGCCAAATGCCGGGTCCTGCACTTGGGGCACAACAACCCTGAGCAGCTACAGACTAGGAGAAGCCTGGCTGGAAAGCTGCCAGGAGGAGAAGGACCTGGGGGTGTTGGTTGACAGAGACTGAACATGAGCCAGCAGGGGCCCAGGTGGCCAAGAAGGCCAATGGCATCTTGGCTTGGATCAGAAACGGCGTGACCAGCAGGTCCAGGGAGGTTCTTCTCCCTCTGTACTCGGCACTGGTGAGACCGCACCTCGAATCCTGTGTTCAGTTCTGGGCCCCTCACCACAAGAAGGATGTTGAGGCTCTGGAGCGAGTCCAGAGAAGAGCAACGAAGCTGGTGAAGGGGCTGGAGAACAGGCCTAATGAGGAGCAGCTGAGAGAGCTGGGGGTGTTCAGCCTGGAGAAGAGGAGGCTGAGGGGAGACCTCATTGCTCTCTACAACTCCCTGAAAGGAGGTTGTGGAGAGGAGGGAGCTGGGCTCTTCTCCCAAGTGACAGGAGACAGGATAAGAGGGAATGGCCACAAGCTCCACCAGGGGAGATTCAGGCTGGACATTAGGAAAAAAATTTCCCAGCAAGGGTCATTGGGCACTAGCAGAGGCTGCCCAGGGAGGGGGTTGAGTCACCTTCCCTGGAGGGGTTTAAGGGCCGGGTGGACGAGGTGCTAAGAGACATGGTTTCGTGTTTGATAGGAATGGTTGGACTCAATTATCCAGTGTGTCTCTTCCAACCTGGTTATTCTGTGATTCTATCATTGCTGGGCTGTGCCCTTCATTCTGCTTTGTGCATTGGAAAGTTTTGTGTAATCTGACCTGAAGAGGGACATGTATGATCTTCGGTTATTTTTAAGTTAAAACCTGTACTATCCTGCCTGTGAAATAACATTCCTTAAACTTTAAGTCTTTATGTATTTATGTTGTATAGAAAACAAGACAGCGGGAGTACTTTCGGAAGAGTCATTTATAGACATACAATTTTTTGAAAAAAGAAAACACTACTGAAATAATGTAATTTGTGGTGTAGCAGACCTGCCTTTGGGTGTTGACCTTAATCACTTTCATTATATGCAAAAAGATTCAGATTTTCTGGGTCAAATTCTTCCCAAGTGTATTTTCCCTGAAATCTGCTGAGCAACATCAACAATGAATCTGGACTAATGATCTCAAATTTCCTCCATTTTCTTTTTTGTGATCAAAACACGCAAAATGAAATATTCCTATTCATCATTCCTTAGGAAAGATGCTAGAAACAAATTTCTCTCTCCGTTTCAACTCTCAGTTTAAAAATCGACACAGATTTTAAAAGCTAGATCAGTACACACTGTTACTAAACTGCCCTTCCAGGTCAAATCTTATTCCAATGTTTCATAATACATGATATCCCTAAATTTCCACAGCAAAATTATATAGGTCTTTAAAGTATAAAACTTGAGCTTTCCCATTACTATGAGTCAGTGCGAATGCCTTAGAAGCATAAAGTGAGACAAGCATATAGCACTGCTTCCAGAGAACACTTATTTCCAGAGAAGGCTTCCTGAGAAAGCTCGTAATAACCCTTAAATGTGCTCTTATAAAATGTAATTTTATAAAATTAATATATCTTTATATAATTCATAATTTATATTATTTTATAATTTATAATGTGAAATAATTTTAAATTAATATAATATCATATAATTGCTGCAAAACGTAATTACAGTCATAGGCTGCTTAGTATGAAACTAACAGGACATTCCAAAATATTATTTGGATTAAATCCAGATTAACTGATATCTGGAATTACGCCATTGTTCTTCAGGGCCTAACCCAAAGGCCATTTGATGTTAGTTAGCTTTGCTTCAGATGCAGGGGAGATTATCACAGCTCCCGTCACAGTAAACAAAAAGGGTCCTCAGATTTTATGAGCTGTTAGATCATATCTACATAGAGAAAGGTCCCATTCCAAGCTTCTGGGGCTGGATACCGGTGGCAGAGGAGGTAATAAGGGCTTTTTGTGAGTAAGTAAAGGTTTTTTTTAGAGGACCTCTTAGAGATGAAACCTAGAGTTTTGTCTAGGTTCATATTAATCTTCTGAAAGTAATCAAATTGGAGTCTGATGAACATGAAGACAGGAACGTAAAATGAATTGTCTGAAGAGGTCAGGAAGTGGTTGCAATAATCATGAATTTCAGTGACTGTTGCACTATCATTCCTGCTTTTTCACAACAGAGATCTGTGTTGAGAACTCCAACTCAGAGGTCTTTGGGTCTCGCTTGGCTTTACACTCCTGGAATATCACTAGGTTAAATGAAGCTGTTCTTCATTTACACTAATGATCACAGATCAGATTGGCCTTGTATTTTCCAGCGAGGCATGAAACTGTAGACTTTATCAGTGAGCAAAGCAGTACTTGGATGAATAAGCATGCTTACTAAAATGGCTAAACATGGATGAGATAAATTCCAACCTGCTCGCTTAGTTCTTGCTTTTCCAATTAGACACGTTGCATTTCTCAGCCCAGTCTATTACTTTTCCTGTTTGTATCACTCTATATCGCTGAACACCCTACACAGAGATCAGTTTCTCTACTTGGCATGAAACACGGCAAAAGATGACGGAGATGGCTTCTTAATATGAAGCTGATAAAGTGTTTAAAGCTCTTTTGCATTAAATGGGCTGTAGAGTTTCTAATAGCATCTATAATTTTTTCAATATATAGTTCTAATACAAATCCTGGACAAACTAAACTCTAGGTAGTATTAATGGATTAACACATTTCCATACGGAGAAGATATTTATGCTTTCATTGGAATACATTGTGAAATTTCTTTGGGACTAAATTGCTTAGCCTAGCCCACCAATTACCAACGACATCAAGCTGAGTGGTGCGGCTCTCATGCCAAAAGGATGAGATGTCATCCAGAGGGACCTGGCAAGGCTGGAGAAGTGGGGTTGTGGAACCTCATGAGGTTCAACAAGGCCAAGTGCAAGATCCCACATCTACTAAAATTTGACTCCAGGCACAGCAGTAATATAGACAGCTTAATCTGCTTACAAGTAATCAAATCCATCTGCCATAACATATATTTTAGAAGGATTAAAAATCTGTGGATGCTTCAGGGATGGGAACAAGTATCTATCCAGTTGTTAGGTTTGAATTATTTTTTTCATTATTAGTGTTTCACTGTTATTTAATATGAAACATTGATAACATCTTTTTCTTTACCTTCCTCTTTTTATGTCATATAATAATTTTCAATTTAATTGACAAATTACTGCATCTTTTTAATTGTTTCTTTAATTTTATACCTGTTCAGGCTGCTTTTACTTTAGTTTAACACCACTGAACTCTGTGATCATGGAGTAAAACAAGTAATATATTAGAGATTTTTTTTACTATTTCTCTAGACCTTGGATTCACCTCACTCAACTTCAGTAATCCTTAGTAATCTTATAAAGACACTAACATTGGAATTCCCATTAGCTATTCTATAATCCATAGAAGGAGATAGATGCATCCTAGGAAATGCTGAACTAATTGATCCGAGTGGCTGCAGTGGAATTTATGTATTTATGCAAAAATAATGAGAATTGAAGGAAAAAGGGATATTCTGGTTATGAATGATATAAATTAAAAAGTTTGGGAGAAACTAGATGCATAGATTACACACACAAAAATGATAAATTGTGATTTCATGGAGATAGGTAAAATGTACACATTTTTCAGTTAAGTTCATTAGTAGTTGTGTTCAGTTCTGGGCCCCTCACCACAAGAGGGATGTTGAGGCTCTGGAGCGAGTCCAGAGAAGAGCAACGAAGCTGGTGAAGGGGCTGGAGAACAAATCTTATGAGGAGCGGCTGAGAGAGCTGGGGGTGTTTAACCTGGAGAAGAGGAGGCTGAGGGGAGACCTCATTGCTCTCTACAACTACCTGAGGGGAGGTTGTGGAGAGGAGGGAGCTGGGCTCTTCTCCCAAGTGACAGGGGACAGGACGAGAGGGAATGGCCTCAAGCTCCACCAGGGAGGTTTAGGCTGGACATTAGGACAAATTTTTTCTCGGAAAGAGTCATTGGTCCCTGGCAGAGGCTGCCCAGGGAGGGGGTTGATTCACCTTCCCTGGAGGGGTTTAAGGGACGGGTGGACGAGATGATAAAGGACATGGTTTAGTGATTTTGATGGGAATGGTTGGACTCGATGATCCGGTGGGTCTTTTCCAACGTGGTTATTTTGCAATTCTGTGAAAACTGCTTGCTGGAGAGTCCATGTGAGCAAGAAGCTGCCCTAAGTTTAATGTTTGGGTTACGGCTACTTTGGAATGTCTGAACTGTCAGCTTCATTTCATCTGTAGATGGTAATGAACACTTTTCCATACACATGATAATTTCAGCAATGAAACTATTGCAAAATTACTAAAATGCTTGCAAAAATATATATTGCTTGAAACGACAGAGATGAAGAGCAATAAAATTTTCATGTACTTTTTCACCTTTTATCTTTTGACTATAAATGATAAAAAATACCAATGAGATCAGTAATGTTGAAATAAATATGGTATCACCTAAATACACACATAAAATACCAGTATTAGTGTAAGTTTAGATGTAGAAGCAATTTGGATGTAATCAAATTATTTCTGTATGGATTTTTTTTTCTGTCTGTGTACTTTAAATAAGTAATTTTGAAGGCAATTTTGGGGTTGTGCCCACAGGGGTGTTTGTCTCTCGTTAAATGTTGTGTTTCCTCCAGATGAACTCAGCCAGCTGGCTTTCATTGATGAAAATGTCAATTCTTATCACTGATATTTCGTAGCGTTTCCTTTGCTGAGCTCTGACTCCAATCTCCTGACTACCTTATGAATTCACCTCCAACTCATCTGTTTTGTGTCACACCAACGGACTTCGAGCGACCTTCTTAGGATTCTTATCCCTAAAAGGCACTTGGCAGCCATTTCCTATGTTAATTTCAATCAACTTTGATTTCTATTTTTTTTCTGTTATCGTCTTCCATAAGTGTTTTCTCGGCTGATCCATGAAATCTCAGTGCAGTCAATGACATTTGGGATATTATAAAATGTTAGAGACAACCCCAGAGATCAAAAATCATAACAGGTAAATAAAGCATTTTGAAAATAGCGATTGTTTAGCTGGAATCTTAATTATATGATCCAGTCAAGGAGTCTGTAGACCTCGAATTGGGGATAATGCTTACAGTGTAACTCACTGAAATTTATTCTTTTTCTGTTGAATTTACTGATGCTGATAGATTATTATTGTGCACTGTTACCTTATTTTGACACTGAAGATATCAGATTCTTTAATCTTTGCATGTTGCTAATGGAAAATAGTTTTATTTTACATACAAAATGAATGCAAGAGAATTAATTTTTTTTTTATCTTATGTTGGGTTATTTTATAGAATAATTTTATTTTTTTCTTAAAGCATAAGAATATGGAGCAAATAAACTTATTTGCATCTTTTTACCCTTCTAGGACCACACAAATGAGCACTTTAAAACATAATAATCATTATTTAGGTTTTGCGATCTCTGTTCATCTTTCACAGTTTCCTCTAGTTTGGCAAATAAAGCCAAACAAGCTGTTTCTCTTCAACATATTTTGGATATCTGTGACTTCTGCTTTCCTTTCCTAAATCTTCCAGAAAAAGCAGGTTTTTTAATAACTTTAATCTGAGGTCAGAATTGACCTCTCGTTGACTTTTGAACATTAAATGGTGAATTATATTCAGTAAAAAAAATAATTGGAATCTGACTCTGGACCTACCTTGCTTCAGTCCATATCTTCAAGCAAGCTTAATATTTGGTTTAAGGCAAGTCTGATATTCATGCTGTTTTGTTGACTTTACTAGCTAGCTTGTCCCCTCCTGCCAAAAATATCTCTTCGCTCTTGATTTTGCTCTATGCCATGTGTGTGTACTCAGTTTGCTCCTCCTCTCACTCATGAAAATCTGCAGGGTCAGGGCCAGTTCCCACCGAAAAACGCAGCTAATTGTGAAATACATAGAAATAAAGTAGGAACTTACACAAAGCCCAGTCCCCTTCCCTCTATCTCAGATAGGATACAAATTCAGTGCTCTTAAATGTCTGAGAAAAGCAAATCTTCCTAGAATTTCAAAGGACTGTTGTGCGATTGATCTCTGAAAACCAGAGGAAAAACTGATTACGAGAAAGGAAGGCTAGAAGCTTGTTCCCACCAGGAATTAACGCAGTACAGCTCTCTGCCTCTTCACGAACTACCAACTTCTCTGCAACGTTGAGTGCCCATTTCTTTCCACCTTGGTTTTCTTTAGTGAGGGGCACTGAAATGAAGGAAAGTCAGCAAACTACGGTTCACTGTTGCCATCCTAGGTAGAGTAGGTGTTTCTTCAGCCTTTTTTCTCCACTAGACCTTGACTTTGAGATAGTTGCACTACTTAATCTTCAGCTTTCTGTCTATTTCTGTTCATGATGAGAAGTTAGTGCTGTCAGACCCAAAACTGCTACAAGTCATACTGAGCAGCCAACTTAAACTTCATTCTTCTGGGCATATCGAATTTCCTCTAAACACACACAGATACATACACAGCCTCAGTACAGTTACATTTAGATTGTATTTGATTGAATAGTTCACTCTGATTTTCCTACTGAAGACCTGAACTCAGACGAGCCTTTACTGCAGTCACATGAATGGATAAAAACAACTAAGAACTTGACCTGTTAGTCTACCAAGGAGAAGAAAAAAAGACTGCAAATGTGTCAACCTTCTTAAATATTCACCTTTGTTTGCTACCCAAGGACTTTTACCTCATATGCTTTTGACTAAGGCCTCATTTCTAGCGCTGTAGGGATACTAACTTGCCAAGATCTATCTGTGTCCAGAATTTATTAATGGTAAAACAGTTTTTTTTCTTCCTCTTAAACATTCAACCCCTTATGTAGCCAAGTTCAGCTGTGTATATGAATTCACCATTTTCATAAACAGGAAGTGTTCCTCTTAAAATAAGAAAAAGACTGGAGCTTGTTCAGTGTTATAGAGTTCAACTGAGGGCCAATAATCCAATATATGTATGGTGAGGGAGAGGGGAGGATGTGGAGGAAGAAACCTATTTTTCCCTGGAAAAGAAATAAAAATAGCAGCAATCGTTATCATTTTCAGATTGTTACTAGCAACAGGGAGACGTGATCCAAATAACAAGTGAACAACTGCATACACTGGTGCAAGATAAAGACCCCAGATAGGAATTTGATTAAGTATTATTATCAGTCACCACACCGAGAATGGCAGGCAGCCAGCAGAGCATTCACTTTTCTGTCCATCTCTGCCTCTGGCTGACTGCTTATGCAGGTTGTCATAAAGGTAACCTGCAGATAGGACTGCGTGTCAGATAGCTGTCATCATTTCCTCCATACAGGGTCTCCTTAAATATTACTCTCAGTGTTGCAGAGACAAAATTAGGCTGGTGACTTAAATTGTTCTGCTTTTCAGTTCTTTTATATTCTTAGATTTTTTTATTATTACCAATCTTCTTTCTAAAAGGTGAGTTTTACAGCCTGTGTAAATGTCTCTGTATCTACTGTGCGACCTTTCTGCCACATGAAAGAATAAACCTCGATGTTGGAGTGAGAAAACAGAGATACTTCTTCTCTAACAGCCTTTGACTTCTTATGATTTGACTTTGACTTATCTGTCTTAAGGTTGCGGACAGCAATTTGGATTATGGATAGAATTTTGACTTATGATGCACTCTTTTTTTTCTGAGGCAAGTGAAATGGGAAGGTGAAAAAAAGTGTTGGTGAACACATGGATTTCATTTCTCCACTTACAAATGCATATATCTCTATATGCTGTAAAGATGAAGCAAATACAGGTAAGCAGGACAGAAGCAAGTTTCATCCATCCTGGAAAAAGAGGAAAAGTAACCTAAGTTTTGTTTTGGGGATAGTAATGCTATTCAAGTCCTGCACTTGGTTTGGATTGATCCTGCCAACAGGATATCTATAGGAAATTCGCAGCACTGTCTGTAATCAAAGATTACCTAAATTCCTATCAGTTTGATGTAAGAAAACTGGTAACAGTGAGAACAAACTGGAGACAATCTGAACAAATATTGTGCAGACATTTGCTCGGAATATGACCAGCTCCAGGAATTATTGTCCCCTCTCCATCTTATTATAAAACATCTCATGAACTACTCTTGGGCAGTGATGTATATGAATGTTGTAAACTGAAGAGATGTCATCACTGAACTAACAGTGATGATCCAGCTTTGACAGAGGTGCTTCCACTTGCTTCTTAATAGAAATCAGATGCAACTTAGGCAGCTGAAATCAGAATCAATTAAATACTATCGAATTATATAGCATATATGCACAAATACAATACTAAAATAATGTGCCTGATGTATATATTTCCCCAGACTTCTAGTTGTACAGCTACCATGTGTTGTGCATCAGTTCTAGCCTGAGCAATTCAAATTAAATTTCTTAATTTAGCCATGTATACTTGAAAACACAAAATGGCAAAGCCCATTTCAGTCCATTTTCTAGCCCAATTCCGTGTCATTCAGCATCTTTGTGCATAGTAGCTGCAAAAGTGAAAAGAAAGAAAGCATAGATGAATTGATGAGTTCAGTTGGATGCAGGTTCATGTGAAAGCAATTTAATTTTCTCTGTTTGGCTATTGCCTGTTCGTTGTACCTCATGGTGTTCCCTGCTCTGCTGTGATCTTTCCCTCTGCCTTTCCTGCCTTGTATTTCCTAGCAGCTGATAACAAGAATCTTTCAAAATAAAATGAAATGTGCTTGTAGTAACTTCATAAATAGTTATATTATACCTGGGGAAAATGCTTCAAATAGTTTAACTCCAAAACTGAGGAAGCCTTCACAATGCTTTCCAGGTGTGCTCTGAGGAACAAATGATGAAATTTATTATGCACAAAACCTGGAATCTTCTGATACATAAAGGCTGACAGCGTCTCCAGAATGTGTCTCAGCAGGATGTGAGATTCTGCACACAGTCTCTCACCCAAACAAATGTTTCATGACTCTGCAAGAAGTTGTCAGAAGCTTATGGGTGAGAATAAGGGATTGAGGCAATAAAGAGAACCTCGTGGTTGATGTCTACTACAGTTGATCAAGGGGAACCTACTGAGGAAGCCTTCTTTCTCCAGCTACAGGAGGATTCACACTCGCAAGCTCTCATCCTACTAGGGGGCTTCAACCACCTTGACATATGCTGGAAAAACAGCACAGCAAGGTATAGGCAATCCAGAAGACTCCTGAAGCACATTGAAAATAATTTCTTAGTCCAGATGATAGACACCCCCACCCAAGGGGATGGAATACTGGACTCGAGGGTAACTAATACAAGTGATGTTAGGATCGGAGGCAGCCTGGGCTGCAGTGATCATACAGTGGTGGTGTTCAAGGTCCTGAGGGATATGGGACAGGCAAGGAGCATAGACACTAAATTTTAGGAGACCAAACTTCCAGCTCTTCAAGGAACTGATCATTAGGACCTCCTTGGACATGGTCCTCAGGGACAAGGGAATGGAAGAGATATGGCAAATATTTAAGGATACTTTCCATAAAGCACAAGAGTGCTTGGTCCTCAGATGTAGGAAATCAGGGAGGAAGGGGAAGAGACCAGCATGGCTGAGTTGAGAACTGCTGGTTAAACTGAAGAAGAGGAGGGGACTGCACAGGCAGTGTGAGCAGAGACGGTTAACGTGGGATGTGTACAGGGACTCTGCTAGGATTTGTAGGGATGAGGTCAGGAAGGCCAAGGTGCAGCTGGAGCTGAACTCAGCAAGGGAAGTGAAGACCAACAAGAAGGGCTTCTACAGGGATGGTTGTGAACGATGATCTCGTATCAACAGACAAAGAGAAGACTGATGTACTCAACAACTTTTTTGCCTGTCTTCACCAATAACTGCTCTTCTTACCCTTCCTGGTATATGGGACAACAAGACTGTGACCAGAGGGATAAACCCCCTCCCACTGTAGAGGAGAATCAGGTTTGTGACCATCTGAAGAACCTGAACATTTATAAGTCTATGAGACCTAATGAGATGCAACCCAGAATCCTGAGGAACTGGCAGATGTGGTTGCTGAGCCACTCTCCACGATATTTGAAAAGTCATGGCACTCAGGAGAAGTCCCTGGTGACTGGAAGAAGGGTGACATTGTGCTCATTTTTTAAAAGGGTAGAAAAGATGAACCTGAGAACTACCAACCTGTCAGCCTCACCTCTACTGTGCCTGGGAAGATCATGGAACAGATCCTCCCAGAAGCTATGCTAAAGGACATGAAGTACAAGGAGGTGATTTGAGACAGCCAGCATAGCTTCACAAAGGATAAGTCCTGCCTGACCAACCTAGTGGGTTTCTGTGATGAGGTGACCACATCAGTGGACACAGGAAAAACAATGGATGTGATCTATCTGGACTTCCGTAAAGCCTTTGACATGGTCCCCTACAACAGGAATAGGCTGTGCAGGGAAATCGTGGCTAAACACTCCCCTTCCCCACCTCCGAGTTGTTCAAGGCCAGGTTGGATGGGTCTTGGGCAGCCTGATCCAGTGGGAGGTGTCCCTGCCCATGGCAGGAGGTAGAACTGGATGGGCTTTGAGGTCTCTTCCAACCCAAACCATTCTATGACTTTATTATTCTATGATTCTACGAGTCTACGATTCTACTACTTTAGTTTCACACTTTATAGAAATCAGAATTTCGTTTGGACTGTGAATGATGGCTCCCTTCCAGACACCTTATTCTGAAGTGCCTAATTTCAGGCACCAGAGGAAGTTTCTGAGTAAGATACTGCTTATTTTCAGAAATAAAATCCCACTTTATCCACCTACTATGTTATTGATGTATTTTCTGCAGTTGTGCTATATTCGCTTGTATTAGCATGGATTTAAAATGTTATAAATTTCGACCCTATGTCAAGTTACATGATTCCTGTAATGAAAACAAAGAAAAAAAATAATATTATCTTTTGTATTTTTAGTAAATGTCAATCTAGGTAAATATATTGAACATTTCTAGAGTCCCAGTGTAGATAGTAATTTATCAGTATGCCCCACATTGTTCCACAGATTCATATTCTATTGCTGTGAGTAAATTAATCACCCTTATTTTTCACTGCCAATGGCTAAATACCAGTATTGAAAGGAAAAGTCTGCATGAATCTCTATATCCCTCCTTATACACCCCTCTCTTTGTATGCTTGTTCTATGTTTGAATAGATAACACTTTCTAATGGGGTTAAATTTATTAGGTCATATGGTGGACTTGACAGCCTTAGGTTTACAGTTAGCCTTGATTTTAAAGATCTTCTCCAACTTAAATGGTCCTAAATGATCAGCATGTTTATTGCTCATTCTAGTCGCTTATAGATGGTATTTTCAGAACTAGTCCCGCGTTGCTACTGTCACTGGTATTATTGGAATAACAAGGGAATAGCCTTGGTCTTTGCTCTGGGAGCTGTTTAGCAAATCTGAAAATGTTAATCATGTTCAGGGCACTGTAACTTGCAGGGAACAGAGGTTACTGCCAGTGATGTGCCCAGAAGCAATCTATTTAGTTTCCTTTTCATATAAAGTTGAGAAATAATGAAGGTTTTATTAAATGAAACTTAATTCACTACAACAGGGACTTTGGATCTACCTGTTCCCACTACCAGGGGATGCAGGATAATTTAATAACGGCCTCTTTAGATTATCTCTGTCTATTTGCATGCCACGTTATCAACTGACTCCGTGCCACCATGTGTAGGGGATTTCAGGGACTGCCGTCTCAGCCTTTTTGATTTAAAAAAAAAAAAAAAAAAATGCTATAGAGATGAATTGTAAACTGCATTCTTGGAGTAACAGAACTGCAGGGTAAGAAGAGCTAAAAGCGATGATGTAAGCTTTCTGGCTGAGGTCCAAAGCACCGAGGCTTCAGTAGATTGCTAATGCTGTCTGGCAATGGTGTGTTTTTCCTGCCGTAGTGACAGCTGCTGAGAGATTTTTCTATTATTATCTTACTATTTTTTTAAGCATTAAAGGGTAATGATTAACTAGCCCGTAACGTGGTAGCAATGCGAGAATCACTGTGGCTGCATTTGTATGCGCCGCGACATCTGGTTTGCAGGTGTCGCTATGTGGATTTTGCTAATTAATACTTAGTGGAACATTTTCTGAGGGAAGGTATAGAGATGGAAACAGAGAAGCATTCTTATCTATGCAATGTTATTTCAGCTCACTGGGAAATAAAAGCCAGACAACGTATACATGAGTTATTTTTTATTGTTGTTTTTACTGGCTAATTCTTTGGTTTGTTTTATTTTAACACCTCCATAACGTCTCCCTAGTTCCTAGTCAGGAAAGCTTTTTGCTGGGGAGAGTCATAAAGAGGTAGCTTAAATAAAGTGGTTTTATTTATCAATGTGAGCACATCTTCATGATTTTTGAGAAATATTGCAGCTTACAATCTCAAATTCAGAACAAAGTGGCATTATCGTACATGACGATTCATCAGCTGAGGTCCTGTCCTGGTCCATGTGCACGTTCTCACTTGGTGTGGTTTCCCAGGCTTGGTGACCCCTATACCCTTACTGCAGGCTGAGGTGGAGGGTGGTAAATATTACTGTGGCTCAGCTCCTGGGTTGTGAACCATTCCTGATGCATATTTTTCCATCCTTCGTCCCTTCATGAACAAGTAATTACCCCAGATCTTCTTAAGTCATTCAGTAAACCATGTCTGAGGAGGATTAAGAAGAGGACTCACTTTGGGGTTATAGGGATAACAGAATTGAACAGAGCACATGGACCAATAAGAAAACACTCTTTCATATCTATCCCTTGTAATTATTTTTAAATCCTCTGATTTCTTGAGAAAATACATTAAAATATGATTTCTTTGTTGTTGGGATTTCTTTGTCTTTCTTCTTACTTTGATTCTTTTACTGGTGTCTTTCCTGTAAACTTAATGGAGTATCACATTCCTACTGTGCATCTTTGTAGAACAGTTTGGAAAATCCATGAAGCACCCTGCTAAAAACAATCTAATCCTTTTAAGTGCAATGCATTTAGTTACGTAGGTTTAGTCTATATTTAGTTCTCTGAAGCACTATCCTTCCATTCAGTATTGCTGAATTTACAGTGACCTTACTCTATAGGCAGTATTTGTGGGATTTCTAGATGCAAAGGTCTAAAATGGGAGTCATTGTCCACAGAAACCTATATTTTTTGGCTTCCAGATGTTTAGCCTGTATGCATCGCACAGGATCAAGAAGTTCAGTCAAAAAAACTCAAATTGACTTCACACCGAGAGCACGGATCACAGGCTCACAGGACAGTTATTTTGGAAGGGATCTTTAGGGGTCCCATGAGGTGTCCAACTCCTACTCAAAGAAGAACTTATTTAAGGTAAATTTGCCTAAAGTGCAAGTCAGTTTTGGCTGTCTCCAAGGACACAGAGATGACACAAAGTGAGCAACCTGTTCCACTGTTTGACCAAGTGTGAAGTTCTTTTTCCTTAGGCTCTGCGCAACAGTTAAAGTAAAATAAATATTTAGTCCTGAAAATTGAGATAATTTATTATAAGCAATCTGTATTTGAGAAAAGGAGATGAAACTTATTTCCAGAGCCTGAAATCAAATAATTCTGTACAGTGCCACTTCATAAGTGCACACTGAAACAAATTACCTGAAATAATCAGGGGTAATAAGAAATACCTGATCTGAGTCCAACATGTTAATAGTTTCAGTTGAGTGAGATCTTCATACAAAACAACAATGTTTAATAACTAAGCTTTTTATGTGGCATTTCAATAAATAAATTGGGAATGGTTTGAGTACAGTTACTGTCTAATTTCGTTTTCTTTCACCACTCTGCAGGACCTTGACCTGACCCCTTCTGCAGTTACAAAGTATATTCATCTAATCATATTCCATGAATAGATTTCCAAGAGGATGAACAGGTTTGAATCAAGTAAAGATTTACCTTCTCCATCCTTTCCAAGGGCCTCAGCTTATATTAACCAGCCCTCTTGCACCTTGTACACCACACCTGGTTCCTTCTCAAGTTCTCTACTTTGTGACTATCAAATACTAGAAAAAAACTGATTTCCTTCTGAGATTTGTGGCCTCAAGAAAAACTGGGAGGTGAGAGGGTTAAATTGTCATGGTAGAGGGAAGCTGAGGATCAACTGTACTTTGGGATGATGGGATAAGTACTAAAGAAGTGAAAAGTGAGGTAGTTAAACTGCCTGCAATAGCAGTCTGCAATTTAGGTACTGAAATTCCTTAAAAATTAGACATCTGTCTCAGCAAAACGGTTCAGCATGACGAATGGATGGTGCTTAAGCAAATCAGAATGCTGACTGCCTAACAAGGGGGATTCGGGATTTCAGCACAGTAAGAGCTTAAACAGGGCAGGATTATATCCCGGGGTCCCTCTGGCCTCTCGTTTCTTCTCACAATCCCAAGTCCTCAGAGGAGAAAGTCACCTATGATCACAGTACCAAGAACATCGCTATTGAACTGGTGATGTACTGGATCACCCAGATATAAAAGTTGGACATAGATCAGGCATAAGCACATGGCAGTTACGTGGTGCATTGTCTACAATACACAGTATGCAATTTATTCCATTTTTTTATATTGTCAACTTGGTTTTATAAACCATAAGAAGACATATGATAGACCTAGCACAAAACTAGTGTTACACATGAAAAGTATCGGATTTGACGTCAAGCACGAAATCAGTGTTACTCATGAAAAATATTGGATTTGACATCAAGCCTGACAATACAAAGATTTAGAAACATATTTTTATGCAGACTTGAACAAGAGTGAGCTTACACCAGGTTTCATACGTCCACAGCATTTTTAAACTCATGGCACAGGCAGTGGCTCCAGATCTACCACACCATCAAATCAGGAATTTAACAGAATTGTCTCTTTATGTGAGATATTCCTGTCCAAAGTGCATTTGCCTCTGTAATCTAGTTTTCAAGACATTTGGATGGGGAGAGGTGTGCCCAATCTTCCCCTTTTTCTGTAATTTCTGGGGTTTGTGGGTTATTTTACTAATCTAGTCTTAGACGTGTGTGCTTTTATATGTATCCATTTTATATACATTAATATGTATATAACGATGTGCTTCGGGATGAGATTTAGTATTGGACAGGTATGTTTGGAACTGATCATCTCAAAGATCTTTCCCATCATAATGACTCTATGATTCTATGATGAGAATAAGAGTTAAACTAATCAAAGAGGCAAAAATATCACTTTGGGCTATATCTTTTTTTACTCTTCCACATGTGGGATTTTAATTGTATATACCAACACTTTGTGGGTTTTTTTAAAGAAAAAAAGTTCAGCCCAAATCATAGAATCATAGAATAACCAGGTTGGAAAAGACCCATTGGATTATTGAGTCCAACCATTCCCATCAAACACTAAACCATGTCCCTTAGCACCTCATCCACCCTTCCCTTAAACCCCTCCAGGGAAGGTGGATCAACCACCTCCCTGGGCAGCCTCTGCCAGTGCCCAATGACTCTTTCCGTGAAATATTTTTTCCTAATATCCAGCCTGAATCTCCCCTGGTGGAGCTTGAGGCCATTCCCTCTCGTCCTGTCCCCCATCCCTTGGGAGAAGAGCCCAGCTCCCTCCTCTCCACAACCTCCCCTCAGGTAGTTGCAGAGAGCAACGAGGTCTCCCCTCAGCCTCCTCTTCTCCAGGCTGAACAACCCCAGCTCTCTCAGCCGCTCCTCATAAGGCCTGTTCTCCAGCCCCTTCACCAGCTTCGTTGCTCTTCTCTGGACTCGCTCCAGAGCCTCAACATCCTTCTTGTGGTGAGGGGCCCAGAACTGAACACAGGATTCGAGGTGCGGTCTCACCAGTGCTGAGTACAGAGGGAGAAGAACCTCCCTGGACCTGCTGGTCACACCGTTTCTGATCCAAGCCAAGATGCCATTGGCCTTCTTGGCCACCTGGGCCACTGCTGGCTCATGTTCAGTTGATTGTCAACCAACACCCCCAGGTCCTTCTCCTCCTGGCAGTTTCCAGCCAGGTTTCTCCTAGTCTGTAGCTGCTCAGGGTTGTTTTGCCCCAAGTGCAGGACCCGGCATTTGGCCTTGTTAAACCTCCTGCCGTTGGTCTCAGCCCAGCAGTCCAGCCTGTTCAGGTCCCTTTGGAGCCTCCCGACCCTCCAGCAGATCCACACTTCCACCCAGCTTGGTGTCATCTGCAAACTTGCTAAGGGAGCACTCGATGCCTTCATCCAGGTCGTTGATAAAGACATTAAACAGGACTGGACCCAGCACTGAGCCCTGGGGAACCCCATTTGTCACTGGCCTCCAGCTGGATTTAACTCCATTTCCCATCACTCTCTGGGCCCTCCATCCAACCAGTTTTCCACCCAGGAGAGTGTGCGCCCGTCCAGGCCAGAGGTGACAGTTTCTGTAGCAGAATGCTGTGAGAAACTGTGTCAAAGGCTTTACTGAGGTCCAGAAAGATCCATCCACAGCCTTTCCCTCATCCAGCAGCCGAGTCACTTTGTCATAGAAGGCGATCAGGTTACTCTGGCAAGACCTGTCTTTTGTGAACCCGTGTTGACTGGGCCTGATCCCCCGGTTCTCTTGCATGTGCTTCATGATCGCACTCAAGATCACCTGTTCCATGACTTTCCCTGGCACTGAGATCAGACGGACAGGCCTGGAGTTCCCTGGATCCTCCCTCTGACCCTTCTTGTAGATGGGCACAACATCAGCCTCCAGTCCAGTGGAACTTCCCCAGTCCGCCAGGACAGTTGGAATATGATGGAAAGGGGTTTGGCCAGCACGTCTGCCAGCTCCTTCAATACTCTCAGGTGAATCCCATCCAGCCCCATGGACTTGTGGGTGTCTAGTTGGGCTAGCAGGGCTCTGACCACCTCCTCTTGGATCATGGGAGCCTCATTTTGCTCCTCTAGCTCCTGAGTTTGTACAGAAAGAGAACAACTTTCTTTACAATTAAAGACTGAGTCAAACAAGGCATTAAGTACCTCAGCCTTTTCCTCATCCCCTGTCAATGTTGTTCCTTCTGCGTCCAATAGGGACTGTATGGTCTCCCTAGTCCTCCTTAAATAAATCAGCTGCAGCCTCCATGCCTCAAAGTTATGGCAGATGACATTCTTCTCAGTGATCTCCAATATTTATTAAGTCACTCTCTTCAAATCTGACCTTCCTTGCAACCCTCTCAGGATGACAGATCTTGCTTCATGATGAGCTCTGCCACAGCCTTGTTACCTTTAGTAGAATCCTGTCCTCTCTAAGAAGCCCAGGCCAACAAGATGCCTACAATTGCAGGACACAATCTTTCTTAAATTAAGGAATACTCAGATGAGAGCCTCACCTTACTGAAACTCCAGTCACAATAACATGGACAGTGAAGTTCTAATAGGTAGGTAGACAGCACTAAAATATGAAGGTGGCTCAAATTTCAAAGTCATCTTGATTTTCAAGCTTTAAATTCTTGCCCATGCAACCTGCTTCCATAGCCTTTCTTTCCGTCTGCAGCGACAGTAGAATTTGTTTTGTAGTTGAAAGTCTTCAGTACTAGCCAGGCTTAAGCTTCCAGTGTTGTATGAGAGACTATTTCATCACTCTGTTCAAGAGAAAAGAATGGATATGCACAAAGTTATTATTAATTCAGCATTCAATTTGAATCAAAGGCAATGAAGAACCATAATGTTTTAAACAGGGAAAAAAAAAATCCCACTGTTCTGACATTGCTGAGATATTTTCAGCCAGAAGAAAAGGAATTATATTTCTTTTCATTTTATCACTGTTTTCATAGATTTAAGAGAAGGGAGTGGCAAGCAGGAAGGGAGGAAAGGACTTATTTTTCAATGTGTTTGCTTTGAAATCAGAAACATTAAATCACAGAACAAAAAAAAAAGTAAACTATAATGTGTAGAGCCTGAAATACCATATGACTGATAAAGAAGGGTAGAAAGGGCCTTAGTGCATCTCCACACTTGACAAGTGAGAATGATACCCATGAAATAGAAAGCAGATAAAAGACAGAGAGCTGCTAATAGTAAACATGCAGAACTGACATTTCTTGCAAAATGACGTGCAAAGAACAGACAAGAGTAACGAACAAAAACAAAAAAAAATGTTTTAGTTCCATATTTTTGGCATTTTCTTCCAGGCTGATATCTTTTCATCACTGTCAGGAAACCAATGAGAAGGCAATCTTGCAAAATATCATATTTTTCCTGAGATATATTGAATAATCATGAGCTTTCAGGTCATTGCAAATACTGTGTGATTGTTAGAAAGGATCACTGACCATAATGATCTATATAATCAGAAGTTCACCTGAAGATGGTGATCCAGATGCAGATGTTGTATGGCTGCGATTGTAACACCATCAGCCTCCGCCACTGCTCTTGATGTTGGCCCAAGACTCTCAAGGAATGAGAATTTATCATTCCGGGAAGCCAGGGAGTGAACATGCCAGACAGAACTTGATCAGCCAACCACATCAAAGAAATTACTTGTCTATGACAGAAGGAAGGAGTCACGACGAATATTTGTTCCAGAGCCTGTTTATGCATTTTAAAGTAAAGGAAAAAAGAAAAAAAACATCAGATATGGTGCAAAAGCAACAGGAACAGAGACAAGAATCCAGGGCTTTCCTTCTGGAGGGGAAGAGTAGCACTGCAGACTGCAGCACACCTGCAGTTTGTCTTCCTATTGCTATCCTAGCTATGTGGTGGTTCAGGACGTGGAGGCAGAAAGAAGTCTAGTTCTAGCTTGACTGCCTCAGTGAGGATTAGAAATTCCGGTTTAACAGCTAAAACCTGAGCTTCTGGTTCATGCTCTACTCAGCATACATCTACCGGTCCCTGAATTTGAGACTTGCTGATTTAAACTTAATTCTGCTCATCCTGACAGTGTTAAATGCACTGATGATTGTTTCTTAGCATATCTGTTATTGCAATTACTTTAAATGCCAGAAAGGGCCTGAATAACTTCTGTTCTACAATGTATAGGAATGTATGTTAGGTCTAGGGACATACACAATATATATTTCCTATTATTAGGACAGCTATCAGCTGCTTTCCCTCCTCTGAACAAGCTAAATATTACCTCAAATTAAGTTCTACTAGACAGCAGATATGCTAGTTCTGAAGCACCTCAGCGCTGTACTCCCAACGAGGTGTTTGGAACCTCTAATTGAGGAAAGAACCATCTAACTGTGAGGCTACCTTGGAAGCAACACAGAACGGAGACAACAGAGATGGTTTAACACTTTAGGCCTGTAACACGAGGGAAAAGCTCAAAAAATGCATGGCAAAAAGAAGAGACATGTGCAACAGCACTGAAGAACCTCCCTGATCTTGATCTTCTTTTAAGGATTTTGGTTTTTTAAAAGTCATAAGGGATGATTTTTAAAAATTGGCTTAAATTCTGGATAGAGGAAAAGGATTAAGAAGGAAGGAACTTGTGATCTGGGAGGGGCAAACGATGGCTAAATCAGTCTTGTGAAGGAGGTTCGGGGAGTTATTGATTTGTGTCAATCAGTCACCTCACGATCATTACATTCAATATGAAGTAATGGTTGAGGTTAATCCCTCTGAAAACTTTGTTAGCCCCAAATTTCTTACACCTCATCTACATTTAGTTTGTGTGGATCTTCTGAAGCCAGGTGTTAATCATCTGCTTTTGTGAAGGAAGTGTAAAACTAACAATTACCTGCATTGCCGTTGACAGCAAAATTCATGGCTTATGATTATCTGAATAGAGTTAATCTATTTTTTAAATAGGATGAGAGACTGCTACTGGAAATGAGGTGTGCACTTCTAAGACAGAAAAGTGATTCCCCATTAAGCCTTCCAGAGAATATTACAGGGAGAGGATTTGAACAAGCTGCCAGTCTTGGGACTTGTGTACGAAACGCATAATTTTGTTCTCTGTTTTATGAAAATGGTAAGGCTTTTGCAATACAAGCTGTGCTTTAATGAGGTGGAGGGGAAAAGTCTTCCATGCTTACGCTTTGGAACCTTTGCTACGGTGTATACCAAAATAAAGCAAAAGATAACACCTGCTTAGGAGTACAGGAGGCTGAAGAAAATCTCACTGTATGATTTTGAAGAGTAGATTTCTACACAAATATTTAGGATGGGCTGACACTAACTTGAAAAGCACAGAGGCATATGGCTTTTGAAAACGAGAAACATCTAATCTGATTTGAGATATTTCTTATGTAAAATTCTGCCTTTGAGCTTCCCTCATGGTCTGCAGAGACCTACAGGATTTTCTAGAGAGTCGTTCACCTGAATCTCACTTTGCATCTGTCAGGTCTTCCCCACTAAGAGTATATAATCGGTTCTGGTACAGATGTAAGTTGTAGCCTTCTCGCTCTGGTCAGATGTCAACTGCTGCACTGTGGGTTCATGTTGAGAAAACAGAACCTCCTATTACATCTGATTTATTAGCAGTGAAAAGTACATTAAAAATATTTGGATATTTCTGTAACATTTTAATATATATACACTAAAATAAGTTTATAAGATGTTTCACAGGCTGCCCAGGGCTCAATAAATGAAAGATCAGGTGTTGATATCTTAAAAGAAAAAACTGTCCACATGTTTCATTGCTACTGGTGTGCTCTAGGCTGAATCAGTTTTGGCTTTCAAAACAGTCTGAAACAAAAGTTAGAGTCTTTCTTGAGGCCTCTTGATAAATCAACATCTAAAGCACAAGCTCCTTTGCAATGTGAAAGGCCCTTTTCATTCAGTGTCACAGTTTAGCCCCAGCCCCTGGCTTGGTCTGCTGCTAAAACCAGAACAGCAAAAAAAAGATACAATGAGTACCTAAATAATATTTCTTCTTCTCTCTCTCTTTTTTCTTTTTTTTTTCCTCAGAAAGTGTGAGTGAAACTGAGGAGAGGTAGCAGAGAATGGCTACTAACAGGTATGTTGGTGCAATGAACAATTCCACAGAGCAGACCCAATTCAGAGCAGTAATAGATTGACCTGTTAGATGACCTGACTTCAGAGAAAAAACCAGGCAGGCTGTGGAGTACCTTCAAAATAGGCAGAAATAAATAGTTCGTTCAAAATGAGAAAAGAAAGTGTTTCTATCTGCAGCTCTTACAGAGTTGTCATCACTGGTAACTTCCTTTCTTTAATTCTTTGCAGTCTATTGGAAAGAACTGAAAAAAAAGAGTGAGATACTGAATGTAAGAGGTGATAAAACCTTCAAAGATTAGGTAAGGCAGAGAAACTTCCGTGGACAAAAAGACAGCAGAGATTAGCAATGAACTTGTTGAGAATTTTAAAAAAAAAATAACTCTTATGATTTTACTACTAAAATCTTATGACAAGATTGATGTGAAGGACTGTAGAGAAGGACTATTTTTGCATATATTTTAAGATTCACGAAATCACAGCTGTTCTACAGGTTCCCCTTGATGAAAAGATGAGAAAAATAATAGACCTCACTTCTCACACATTAAATCTCATGCGGAAGGGGAGAGATAATTTGTAAAGTATTTGTAGTGCTAAGAACTGTGACCCCAGTCAAGATTAGAAGAGTGAAACTGAGAATTTGGTAATGTTTTGTAGCTCACAAAATATATGGGTAGAAGCTCATTTTCAAGCCTATTTAGAGCTACACGGAAGAAAAATTTTGCTATACTAATGATCACATAGATCTTTCCCACCTCTAGTTTTGTGACTTGATGATTTATCATAATGAAGTAATGATAAATGAGTAGGAAAAGTAGGAAATATAATAGTTAAGTGTCAGCTGCATGGAATGAGCTCAGTAGCTCAGTGTACTAAGGATAAAACTATTTTCATGAGAATTTTGCCTGCTGTCATCAACATAGAATTGCTATTTAATAGGTGTTACAAGAGGAGAAAGATTTGTTGGTGTATGACATTAATGAAAAATTCTGTTCTAAGAATCTGACATAAAATAATCACTTTCTTACCCTGAGAGAAAGAAATCCTTGTGGGTATTTGATTGCATAATGTTGTCGCTATGGAACTGTAGCCCTGGAGACTGTTCTTAGAATCATAGAATCATAGAATCACCAGGTTGGAAGAGACCCACCAGATCATCAAGTCCAACCATTCCTATCAAACACTAACCCATGTCCCTCAGCACCTCGTCCACCCGTCCCTTAAACTCCTCCAGGGAAGGGGAATCAACCCCCTCCCTGGGCAGCCTCTGCCAGGGACCAATGATCCTTTCCGTGAAATATTTTTTCCTAATGTCCAGCCTGAACCTCCTCTGGTGGAGCTTGAGGCCATTCCCTCTCGTCCTGTCCCCTGTCACTTGGGAGAAGAGCCCAGCTCCCTCCTCTCCACAACCTCCCTTCAGGTAGTTGGAGAGAGCAATGAGGTCTCCTCTCAGCCTCCTCCTCTCCAGGCTAAACACCCCCAGCTCTCTCAGCCGCTCCTCATCAGGCCTGTTCTCCAGCCCCTTCACCAGCTTCGTTGCTTTTCTCTGGACTCTCCAGTAGACTGAGATCCTTTTTACACTGCAGGACCCAACACTCGAGTTGGGGCCACCCCAGTGCAGAGCAGAGCAGGACAATCCCCTTCCTCACCCAGCTGGCCTGATAGAACATCAGACCCAATATAAATATCAGACCTGTGCTGAGGTTTGGCAATATTTTGCAGGTTAATAAACTCTTCATAGTCTTTGCCTTAAGGAAACAGCGTACAAGCTGATATATTGCTAGATTATCTGTATATAATTAGGGTAATATGTTAATGGGTAAGTGGCGACACAATAAGCAACTATTCTCTTTCCAGTACTTTCACGGTACATATTGATCAAATAGTTCCAAAAATACGCAAGTTTTATTTATTTATATTATGTTGTTTGGTTTTCTTGCTTTTGATTACAAAATTACAGCTCCATTCTTGCACTCTTCCAAAGATAACAATATGCCTGTGGAATAGAGCGATGCTAATGTTGCCTTAAAAGGATTTAAATTTACACATTTGTTTATCATGTTTTCAGCACATTTTAAATAGTGACTTGAAATGCACGCAAATGAAATAAATTATAGAATTAACGGATCTTATGTGATGATTCTGTCAAATTTGCTATGACCAGTTTGGGGAAAAATACTTCTAGAAAATCACAATCCAATAGCATAAAGTGGGCCGTACCCTCTCCTTGTTACTTTGAGTCTTTGAATGATGCTGGTGAACTACAGTAAAGATTTAACACAGACAACAGTAACACCTGCTTCTCTTATTTGGAGAAAAGCAACAAAGCTGGTGAAGGGACTGGAGAACAGGCCTGATGAGGAGCGGCTGAGAGAGCTGGGGGTGTTTAGCCTGGAGAAGAGGAGGCTGAGGGGAGACCTCATTGCTCTCTCCAACTACCTGAAGGGAGGTTGTGGAGAGGAGGGAGCTGGGCTCTTCTCCCAAGGGACAGGGGACAGGACGAGAGGGAATGGCCTCAAGCTCTGCCGGTGTAGGTTTAGGCTGAACATCAGGAAAAAATATTTCACTGAAAGGATCATCGGTCCCTGGCAGAGGCTGCCCAGGATGGGGGTTGATTCACCTTCCCTGGAGGAGTTTAAGGGATGGGTGGACAAGGTGCTAAGGGAGATGATTTAGCGTTTGATAGGAATGGTTGGACTCGATGATCCAGTGGGTCTCTTCCAACTTGGTTATTCTATGATTCTATGATTTCTTCCCTGTATAAAGACAGGGTTAAAAGAGGTCCTGGAAACCCCCTTTTTTTTCAGTCATTCCTAGAGGTCACTTAATACTAGAACTTGAATTATTCCTGGAATTTTAGCAATCCCACCACAGGATGTAACAGTGAGAAGTTCTTCCAGAAGACAGAGGAAAACCTCTGTCTGCTATTAATAGTATCTAACGATGAACTTAAACTAAAGATTCACTTTCTGGCAAGTGGAAGTCTGTTCAGGAATTCAGTTTTCTTGTCAGTTCCGTGTAAGTGCAGTACTTCATCTGCTGATAAAAGTTATGGCTTGTGTGGGAACATAGATAACACAAGATATTGTGGCAGACACTAAGTAAAATGAACTCAGAGGGTAGCTTTTCTCCACTGTCTTGCACCATGATTCATTGAGAAAATGACTGAATTTGGATAAGAAGACAACAGATCTGGCTCTCTGAGGTCAGCTGAAAGGTTTAAATTAAATCAGTATCTTCACTAGTTTTAACTGTTGCCTAAACCAATCTTCCTGTGTGATATCTACAAGAATTGATAAAGCTATATAAGCTACTAATCTGCGAGGTTGTTATTTTCATTTGTATAGGAACTGAACAGAGATGTTAAGAATCCACTGCTGCCAGTCAAAGTAAGGACCAACAGAAGGATACAGGGACAAATTCTGTGCTGCTGGGTGCTGAATGTTGTATCTCACCCCAGGGCAGAGATGAAAGCCACAAGAATCCAACACTACAAATCAGAAAAGCCATCCTTTCGTCACTGATCAAGGGAAAAACTATTAATTTTTAAACTTTGAAAATCCAGCAAACTTATTGCAATGCTCTCCATCAAAAGCATTTTGGGCTTACTTTTCACATCCTACGCAGAGCAATATGGATATGAGCCAGTACATTTAGTTACCCTTGAAGAGTAACCTTTGGCAACAGAAATGATTCCTACCCTCAGGTACTTTTCCCTCATTTGGACTAGTGCACATATGACAAAATCCCGGTGTGCCATTCCCTTGAGTATCCCTAACATCTGACCTCACACAGCTGTTCATTATTAAGAGGCATTTCCCACTGCTGTGCATGTCGCTGTACACTCTCTCTATGGTCAGCGTTATTTTTATCCCAAATACATAAATTTACAAATAAGCTAGAAATGAATGCCTTGTCTCAGCCTTAATATTATAACGCTGTGACCCACTGTACCACTGTGTAATAACAGATCCCACTGTGACAATTAAAACAAATCACCCTACAGTATATGCCATTAGAAACATTCACGCCTCATCAGGAATTGAATTGTCTTTTATGATATATTTCAAAGAAAGGTGTATAACTTTTGCCCAGTCTCCTCAAAGCACAAAATGATTTTATAACAAATCTGCCATCTTCCCAATTTACTACGAAAATGAAATATAGATGAAATGGAATAAAAGCCTCAGTTAAGAATAAAATAGATGTTGGCCACTAAATAAAGGGTGTAGATAATGTTGAACCAATAACAATTGATCTAAAAAGAAACAAAGTTCCCTGGCAAAACTATGGCAATTATTTCATAGCTTTTCTACTTCAAACAAACTAGACGTAGAAAGATCTAAGTGGAAAAATGAATTCTTCTAGCTCATGTAACATGCTGATCATTTTACCTTGATTGAGAATGTCTTTTCCAATGTCTTAGATCTCAATCCATCAGGTGACATTGCTATGACTGTCAGAGTACCACATCTCTCCCAAGCCTATTCCTGTCTCTACTAGTGCTTTGCAGGTAGCAAAAGTGCTCCAAGAGTAGCAACAATACTGTCAGCTTGTCGGTGCTTCCTAAGAGAGGTTGGACTATTTCTCTTCCAGATCTTTACATTCTCACTGCTTGGAGCACTTGGAATTAAAGGATTGTAAATGAACAGTGTTTTCATTTATATATTTTAGAAAGCTACTTCCAAACTCTATTTCTGTTCTCAAGTGAGCAGGATGCTTATGGTTAAGATTCATCTCATTAACTTTAGACATCTGCAGTGTAGATGTCTACATCTGAACTAGTCCCTTGGGTCTTACTTTGTAGTCAACAGAGTTATAAACACTTTTAAAGGGGGATTCAGCTGACCTATTTGAGTCACTTTGTAGCAGGGCACCTATTAAAATAACAGGTTCACAATTAGATGAGCACATTTAGGTGTCTGTGCTTGGTCAGATGAATCCCATTGAGAGTTCAAGACCTTTATCTAGGTGCTTTTGCGAATTGGTCAGTGGGGAGAAGGCTGTAATTTGCAAACTCAATCCGTGCACCGTATTTTTTGGGTTGGATTTTTTTGCCTGAAACCCATGCCAGTAAATAGTGGAGTACCTGTTGAATAGAATGGTTCCTGGAGTGAGCCAAGGATAAGTTTGCTTGTTGTCTTCACAGGGCAACATAGAAGCCTGAGAGCATTTTCTTGGACTGTCTCTCCTGTTCGATTAGATGGATCCTGAGAGCAGCCCTGTTTACAGACAAACAAATACAGCCTGGAATCACATTCATTCTTCATGGAAAGGGTGGTAAGGCATTGGAACGGTCTGCCAAGGGAGGTGGTTGAGTCACCATCCCTGGAGGTGTTTAAGGTGAGGGTGGATAAGGTGCTTAGGGGCATGGTTTAGGGACTGGTGGGAATGGTTGGACTCGATGATCCCGTGGGTCTATTCCAACCTGGTGATTCTACTATGCTATGATTCTATGATTCATATTTCCTACACTCTGGATGCTCTTAGCAACACATGACATGTCTTCCAGCTCTTGACCCAACTTATCTGTCTCACACCCAGCTCTGATCCCAGCTGTTCTACATAAAAGTTCTGCCTAGTTCTCAACACTGCTTTCCAATGCCTTGTGCTGCAGGAAAAGAGAAGGAGCAGGCCAGAACTCGGAAAAATATTTTAGCTCTTAACTAGAGTTATTGAATCACATAATCCACAACCAATGTCACTACCTGTTACCTTAAACACCTGGAGGGGTTTAAGGGATGGGTGGACAAGGTGCTGAGGGACATGGTTTTAGTGTTTGATTGGAATGGTTGGACTCGATGATCCAGTGGGTCTCTTCCAACCTGGTTATTCTATGATTCCCCCGCATCAGCTCTACTGGATTTGACAGATCTCCTAAAAAAAACCCTTCCGACCGAAGAAAAATGGCATTGCAGTCTTTGCTCTAATTAGGCTTTCCCCACTGGATTGGATTTCCTTGCCTTTCTGTGTACAAAGCACCACAGGCCACTCTGCACAGACTGAAAGGAAAGTCAGTCAAAAGTGTGACACTTCTCCCCTTTCACATCTGTGCATCTCTTGCTCTTCCTAAAAAAAAAGGCCAACTAATGGGCAGTCTCATTCTGCCAATGACCGAACTAATAACTGGATTTACATGTCTGTACCTTTCAATGGGTTCGTTTAATTCCTTTTAAAAATCTGATTCTTACTGGAGATAAGCCATCAGTGTGCTTAACAGGATGCTGAAAGTAGAAAGCAAATGTAGAAGAGCAGGTTCATTAGACAACACTTATTCCAAATGTGGAAGCTGAACACCAGATGCCATTTTGCATAACAAAAGCAGTCAATGATTAGCCCTTAGAGGTCTGTGATCCCTGAATAATAACCCATTTTTCAACCTTGTCTGTTATTTTCCTCTCTTCCTCTAAATTTTCAGCTTTAGGACTAGTCCATTTTAATAACCACATAAATCAAATATGACTTGTAATACCTTAAGTTGTTTTAAAATTTAGTGTGATTTTCCAGAATTTATTTGAAAGGGAAAAAAAGCTGCAGCCAACAATCTTTTATAGGAATAATAAAAAATTGGGACACACACACACACACAAGAGTAGGAATGAAGTCTCTAAGAGAAAGGAAAATGTTTGAATTTTGGGCCACCCCAGCTGGTAGAAATCCAGAGGGAGTTAAGAACACTCAATCAGTGTCAGGCTCTCCTAACACTGAATTCCTGGCTTTCAATCCCAGTGAAGAAAAATGGAGAATCCAATTCTTTATCTCCAGGGAAGCTGCTATAATCATTATCCTCCCGAGCTCAAAAAGGGGAGTCCAGGTATATGCACTACTGATTTCTTTGAAGAGAGGTGGCTTTAAAATCTGTTTCATCAGCTTTGTGTTTGGGAGTGGGGAATAAGACACGGCATGATCAAATCTGGGTGATTTGGATCCTAGCAGTTATATCAGCTGCTGAACGTACGCAGGATAATCTGCTTCTTCCACAGCAGACCTTTGCTTGGTCTTTTTATTTAACTTTTAAATGATTCTTCTCTATGAGGACAAAAGTGACACTCCCCACCATAGGTAAGGAAATGATGCCTTGTCTTCAAAAAGAGCGAAGCAATAGAGTGGGTGAAAGGGAAAACTGTTCCAGGATTTAAAAAAAAAAAAAAATAAAACAAAGACACAACAACCCAGCCTTCAGGACTTGGAAGTTGCTGGAATATCTCTGTGAAGAAGGTCTATTTTAAAGTCAATAAGTCTTGTTTTCCGTTTCTAATGAGCAGCGCTCATTTCAAACCGATGCCGTGCAAGATGAACATCGTACAAACAAAGATAGCAGAGCACAAGCTCATGGCCCAGCAGGACCCTACTATGTTATCCTTTCAAGCTTCTGCAATGACAGGAACTAAAGGCTCAGTGCGATTATGGACAAACAGGAACATACTGCAGCAACAGATTTGGTACAATCATTTGAAAGCCAATAAGTATTTTTGTTTTAGTGACAATTCTCTGTAGTCTGTTGTGTCTGCAAGCTGATGGCAAGACACTAGAACAAACTTACCAGCCCATCTGGTGCCTGGAATGAAGTATTTCTGTGCTTCATGTTATTACAGGCAAGGCTGAAAGCAAGAAAACCTCCTGTGGTTCAGATGATGCTTCCATGTGAGGTCAAGAGGGTTGTCAAACTAAAAGGAGCTGTAATAATATTTTAATGGCTGACGGTCATTTCTTGCATATATTGTATTTGTATCTATGTGTGTGTACGTGTATAAATATATACAATAAATATAGAAATCAATAGTAAGTCCAGCGTGGCTAACTAAGAAAGAAACCAACATTGCAAGAGGAAATTTAGCAAAAAAAACCCCCTTTTTATAAAGAAATCTTTCTATTACACCAGATTGTTTTGCTATTCCCTTGCTTGGGGTGGCTTCTTCTGAAGGTGCTGTAGTAGAATAATTAACGGAAGGCCAGTTTTCAGCTGATAACAGATTTTTGCTGAATTTATTCACTCTGTACTTTCCCTCTAAAACACTTTTCAAATAATTTGTTTCAGTAGCACACAAATGCATATATACTTTTGAATTGTTGATTAGATATTAGGGCTTATAATGAAAATATTTCAGATATTAGCAATAACACAAAACATAATTATTAGTTTAATAGCACTTTCTATTACTTGAACAATTTCAGAGATTTTCCTCTACATTTCCAGTACAAACCAAGAGCAATTCTCTCACAAAATAGTGGAAAAGACTGTTGTAGAGGAGCACAATGGCTGAAATAACATATTATCATACGCTTAACATCCTAAAATACGTTGATTCCTTCTGTTTGGTCGGTTGGTTTTCTTCCTTCCAAGTTTAAGCTATTGTGTTGGCAGGTAGCACCAGGTGGCACTGTTACATAATCATCTCTCTCTATATATATTTTTTTTTACCAGGAGAACAAGGTTCCAGTGTTGGGCAGACACACATCAACCATGGGGGCGAGCTCTAGGCTTTGGGGAGCGAGCAGCTGAGGCAGGCAGCAGAGAACTTACTTTGTACCCACACTCCCCTTTCATTCCAATTCTTATACCCAGTTACCAGATTGTACAGATTTACCCCCAGGCTACAGCAGGAAAGCCAAGATTTCCAGAAAGCAGCATTTCAGGCACGTGGTTTGTAAGTAACTCTGCCCAAGGACTTGTGTATGGCTAAAGAAAACAAGATTTACTCACTAGTTACTCCGTTACTTCATCAGTGTTCTACATTAATAAGCATCTTTTCCAAAGCCCCAGGTATCTAACAGTCCTTGACACAAAGATGAGAAAGGGAATACAGGTATAGGAAGAACTGGCCATGAGAGGATTTTGAGATTAATTCTGTCACTTAGAGTCATGTAAATAACACAGTGTTTTGTGGTGCTGGGTGCTGTGACACTGAGCTCTTTCAGCTTCCCAGTCGTGAGAGTTGTCACAGTTTTGGGTTTGCCTCTTGCCTTTGCATCACTTTGAACACAGGCTTCCATCAGTAAAACCAAGTGAAATGTTTGAAAATACAAGGCATGAAGTGTTAGGTATCTTCTAATATTGACCTGTCCCACAGGTATCCTTCATGTGCTTTTTTAGTGAGGGACTTGGTTCTTACACAAGATTTCCATCTTAGAGGAGACTCCAGTCTGAGAAAGCAGATTTATCTTTATATCCTGTTGCATTTTTTTTCACTATATATTTTATTTTTTTCTTTCTTTCTTTTACATTTTTTTAAATTTCTTCATTTTTCTTTCCCGGCAGTTATATTTCTATTGCCTTAACAGATGCTAGTTTCATAACTACCACCTACATCCAACCTTTGAGTCCTACCTGCCCAACTCTAACAGCAAGTCATCAAGGCTGAATATTCTCTTAATTTTATGCAGAACATACCAAATCCTGTGTTGAGTCTCCTCACATGCAGAACTTCCTCTCAATTAAATGCCTACAACTTGGCACAACAAATTATGCAGCTGTGGATTTTATATACAGTCACTACTGGCTCCTGCTTGCAATTATATGCAATATTTATTGGTTTGACTTGGTAATGACTTCAGGGTGCCAAGACTAACTGTGTCTTTGGTTAGACTATGATAAGAATTCTATGCTTCAAGTGTAAAAAAGGTATACTGCCTTCCACATATGCATGCACTCTCTACTTTGTATATGATTTCATAAAGCCCTGTAAAATTTCAGAACAACTATCCTGCAATTCACATTTTTTTCATGAAATAGTAGAATAATGAATATCTTATGTCTCGTAATGCAAGACAAGTAACCAAACGATGTGATGCATCGCTTGAATCAACAGTTTAACCAAAATGACAGCTCGGAAAAGGGGAGGATGGAGGTGTCTTAGCTAAATGCCAAGGTGTCTCTGAGACACTGGTAGACTCAAGGTAACAATGATTAAATAATAATGTGTAGGAATGGAGTAGAGACATAAACCCTGATTAGTGAAGTTTTGCCCCCTTCCTGGATTAAGTAGGATTCATCAGCTTTAAAGAAATGATGTAAAAATGTGAGGGCCACCCAAGCCAGAGAAAACACAGTCAGTCAGTGGATCAGGATCACTTGTGATTTCTGTCAATAGAACCGAGGTTTGGCTCCACTGAACTCCAGACTTCCATCTGCTTTGTTAAAGCCTAGAAGCTGGGGTAGTGGGGCATGTCTGGGCATAGATAATCGTTGCAACAAGAAGTGTGGTGTTTGAAATACCTTCTGGTTGTTCATAACAGCCTCTCTGACTGACTCTATTGATCTGAAGGCAAAGCTAGTGGAAAAAAACATGTCAGCATTTCTCAGATGCCTTATAATTCACCAGTAAAAACTAAGCCCAGTATTAAGGCTAAATGGAAATACAAAGTAGGATTCATGGCAGCCTTGCAACTAATTTGTTACAGTTTTCAGGAAACACTGTGCTTTTTGAAAGAACCTAGGTCCTGATAAAATGTATGGCAGCCAAAAACGATGATGGAAGCAAACTGGGGAAAACACACCAGAAAAACACAAGTGGGGAGGGAAAGAAAAATCACAGTTAATGATTCCAGAAAGACTCCCAGTCCAAGAAACAGAATACCTCACATTCCTTCCCCTGACTTCACAGAATCATAGAATCATTAGGTTAGAAAATACTTTAGAGATCATCAACTCCAACTGCACCTGTCTAGTACTAAATCATGTCCCCAGTCACCTCACCTACCTGCCTTTTAAACCCCTCCGGGGATGGGGACTCTACCACCTCCCTGGGCAGCCTCTGCCAGTGCCTGACGACCCTTTCAGTGAAGAAGTTTTTCCTAATGTCCAATCTGAACCTGCCCTGGTGCGGCTTGAGGTCATTCCCTCTCATCACAGAATCACTAGATTGGAAAAGACCCACAGGATCATCAAGTCCGACCATTCCTATCTTCCTGTCCCCTGTCACTTGGGAGAAGAGCCCAGCTCCCTCCTCTCCACAACCTCCTTTCAGGTAGTTGTAGAGAGCAATGAGGTCTCCCCTCAGCCTCCTCTTCTCCAGGCTGAACACCCCCAGGTCGCTCTATCACTTCTCATAAGACTTGTTTTCCAGCCCCTCCATAAGTTTCATGGCTCTTCTCTGGATTTGTCCTTCCCTGATCTATCTCCAACCAGGCAGAATGGACAAAACTGTGAGATAAGGTATACTTTTTGCTTCTGAGTCTGCTGGGTCATATCACAGAGGCTGTTATATACTATTACCATAATACTAAAGAAAAGTATGAAGTCACTGGCAGGGAAAGCTGCACTTGAAGTGTGTTGCTCTGGTAAGTGTCACTAGTCAAGAGGAAGAATAACTGTTTCCTGCAGTACCTGTTATTCCTTGGAGGTCTCTCAACTATGCTTAGCACAGAAAATCTGACAAGATTAGAACCTCAGGTGGTATGGCTTCAGGCAAAGGAGAAATTCAGTTACCTGTCAGTTGTAATAATAAAGAGATGAGTGAAACCACCACAACGCTGTCTCTGTCTTTCCCCTGGATTACCTCTCTTTTAAGACACCCTTATTGAGCAGTTATTCCCCGTGTCTGCTGATGAAAGAACAAGCTAAGTGTTGTGCAAAGAAAAAGTGAGCCTTAAATCTATTTTATGGGTTGACTAAGTTTCTTTGAATATTTTTATGATGTTTTTACTTTTCTGTTTGCTCTGCTTTTAAACCGTAATCATTTCCAGTGTCATTAGCAGGTATGAGATACTCAAACTCGTTCCTTATTTTTCTTTTGAGTACCTTCCATCTTATGAGGTGAATTAAAGATTTCAGCTGAATTACAGAAGTAGTCTACTCCAGCTCTCACTGAAATCAGTCTCATTATCTTCAGGTATTCCTACATCAATATCTATTTACTTTTAATAGAGATTGTAGACTACTTATTTGTTGCAGCTGTACTGAAAAGCTATAGCTAAACCCTATTGCCTAACCACCTACTATCATTTTCCAGGAAAACTGGTGTAATAAAGGGAATCTAGTTATATTCTTCAATACTTGTATTAATACTATACCTTTTCTACTCCATTTGTACGGTTTCCAGATTAAATTGTCATTGGTATTCCTGAGTAAATCTCAGAATATTTTGATTACTTAGTCAGCAGCAAAACATCATTTCCCATCAAATGAACTGGGGTTTTTGTCCGAAACAAGATTAACAAAAAGCAGATTTTTCTCCTGTGGATAAAGCTGTTATTCTAAAAAGCAAAATCAGAATTCTCCACCCTTTAGGATGACAGTATTTTCACACTGTAGTTTGTTGTGATTTTTTGGTTTTGTTTTAAGACTTTAATGCAGCAACTACTAACAGACAGAGACCTAAAAAATTCAGTGGCAGAGTGATGGCTGCAGTACATTTACAGCTCTTTGAAAAGAACGTTGTTTTGCAGAAACGACGGAGAAAGATTTCAAACCAGAGATCCATTTAACATGTCCCTACAGGAGGGGAAAGGATTCCTCCAGGTGCAATTTGACACACATCCATTCAAGTTTTTACATGGTGGGTCTGGTCACTTGCATAGCAAATATACAAAGATAAATAAGGCACATCTTTGATGTAGGCCTCAAGAAAACAAAAAAAGACAGATTGTGGACCACTTAACCAGATGCCACAGGGTCTACGCAGGGCCTCTGTAATCTTGTTTTTGTAACTGCTGCATCTATTAAAAAGGCACAGAGGCCAGAATGCTTGTAAAAGAGAACATCGTCTTCTCAACACAGCCTCGATTTTGGAAGCTTTCCGTTTGCTGATTAGTGAGTGATATCCCTTAGTCATCAGCATGTCAACATTTTACAAAGATTTTCTAAAATTTCAATTTAAAAACGCTTTTTTTTTTTTCTTGCTTTCTGGTTGTTTCCCAGCAAGATACTTATGTTATTTCTTCTCCCTGAACTACACAGTGAACTCTGTGTTTCTGTGACCTTAAAAGTCAGGTGTTAAAATGTGAGTTCTATGTAGAGTATTTTGGTGGTAAAAATTCTCTTCTTGTAGTGTTAGCTGAATATACCGTGTCCTGGGTTGCATTAAAAGAAGAGCGACCAGCAACTCAAGGGAGGTGATTCTGCCCCTCTTCCTCTCTCATGGGACCTCAGCTGGAGCATTGTGTCCATTTCTGGGACCCTCAATAGAAGAAAGAGATCAAGCTGCTGGAACTGGTCCAGAGGAGGCTACAAGGATTATCTGAGGGCTGGAGCATCTTCCATACGAGGACAGGCTGAGAGAGTTGGGGTTGTTCAGCCTGGAGAAAAGAAGGCTCCGAGGAGACCTTATAGCAACCCCCCCAGTACTTCAAGGAGCTATAAGAAAGTTGGGGAGGGACTGTTTACAAAGGCTTGGAGTGATAGGATGAGGGGGAATGGCTTTAAATTGGAGAGGGGCAGATTTAGATGAGACATTAGGAGGAATTTCTTCACCATGAGGATGGGGAGTCGCTGGCCCAGGCTGCCCAGGGAAGCTGTGGCTGCCCCACCCCTGGAGAGGTACAAGGCCAGGTTGGATGGGGCTTGGGCACCTGATCCAGTGGGAAGTGTCCCTGCCCATGGCAGGGGGTGCAACTGGGATCTTTAATGTCCTGTCCAACCCAAACTATTCTATGATTCCATGATTCTATGATTCTATACCTGAGAAATCCTGTCAAGACCCAGATTAACCTTACAATAAATAGTTGTGCTGTGCAAAGCTTTGGCTACAGCAAAGCTTCAGAAGAGCTGGGTTGTGTCAAAACAGCTCTGAAACTGTGTTGAAGTGATTTATATAAACCAGCGGAATTTTAAAACACACCTTGGTTTGCTTGCTGGCCCAGTGGGTTAATCTCCCCATTCCTGCTCAGGATGAGCAATAATAACCTTGGGTACTGATCAGCTGCGGTGGGATTCAATGTCAGTAGGAGCATCAGCATTCAGTGCAGAGATGTATTCAAGCATCAGTTGTAAAGATTGTGATTTTAAGTATATCTCTAAAGGAGAAGCACAGAATAAGCTGTCTCAGGTGCACATGCATATATACCTATTCATGTATTTTGCTTCTGGCCTGTCCTAACCTTCAGATTGTTTCAAGTCTCGTCCTCTGACTGAGCTCAGCACAATGACACATTATTCATTCATCCCTCTTCAGGTCTTATATCAGTGTAAAACATTCATACAAGACAAGAGCTGTTTCATATATATTTCTGCACACGTCTTTTTAGTTGACATATAGTCTAAATCAGAACCTCTCCCCAGAGATTCTTCCACACAAAAATGCACAGAATATTTGGATTGTTTGGTTAAAGAAACACCTGCAAGAATCCCTCCCAGCTGTGCTCTCTCTTCCTCCTCAACAGGACAGGGAGAGAAAATAAGGCAGAAAACCTCATGAGCTGATATAAAGACAGGGAGGTCACTCACCAGTTGCTATCACTATTAAAACAGACTTGTGGAAAAATAATTTCATTTATTGTCAATTAAAATAAATATAAATAGTGAGAGACAAAGATAAATTAAAACACCAGCTTCCTCACTTTCTTATACAAGGCTCAACATCACTCATGCATTCCTTACTCCTCTGCTCCAGCCCAGATTAGTGCAGGTGAATGGGGAATGGGAGGCTGGATCAGTCCATAATAGCTCCTCTCTGCTGCTCCTTCTTTCTTGTGCTTCCCCTGTTCCAACATGGTCCTCTCCATGGGCTTCGGTGTGGATAACTGTTCCACCACGGTCTCCCCACAGGCTGCAGGGGATTCCTTCCTCCCCTCCTACTTCTCTCACCTTGGCTTTCTCAGGGTTGCTTCTAATATGATTTTCCCCTATTGCATCTCTATCAAGCAATGTTTTGCCCTTTCCTAAATACATTTTCCCAGAGATGCCACCATCCTGGCTGCAGAGATCAGCTGCTGGGACCCGCTGTGTTCAGCATGGGGCACCCCAGGCTTCTCCTTACAGTACCTGGGCACTCGCATCCCATGAACCTGAAGTTATCATCAAATTATAGAATGGTTTGAATTGGAAGGGACCTTAAAGATCATCCAGTTCCACCCCTGCCATGGGCAGGGACACCTCCCACTGGACAAAGCTGCCCAAGGCCCATCCAACCTGGCCTTGGACATCTCCAGGGTTGGGGCAGCCACAAAATATGTCTCTGCCTCCACTGTTTAACAAGGTCTGTCTTTGACTGTATTCCTTTCACAGGTGAATTTAGAGCCATTCTAATTTTTATGAAATCTAATTGTGTTCAAAAATTCTGAAGTTTCTTTTCAGAAATCTGATATAGTATCTTGACGTGGAATATATAATATCTAAATTGTTTTTCCTCTGAAAAAAATACTGCAATTTATTTTGAATTCTTAATCAGAAAATATGATAAAGTTGTAGACATATTGGACACTTTTTTCCTCTCTCCAATAAAATCACAGTTTAACTGTGCAGATATTTAGCGACCTGAAATTACACAAAATAAATAAATAAATAAACATTCTCATATAGCCATATATATTTATTTACTACAGAAGAAATAGTTTTCAATAGGATACATGCTAATGAAGATTGACTGCTGAAACATTGGCTGTCTTGCTCAGCTGCTGTAGTACAGTCTTGGCATGGCTTCCCCTGTCATTATTCATTAGACATAACACTAGATTACATCATCTAGAGTGGATTTTTTTTTCCTAAACATGAATTAAACTGTAAAACCTATCAGTTTTGCCATTTATTTTTCACCATGGGAATGGAAGGGGCGTATCTATTTCCAAAGCCTTACAAAAGAGCAACTCTCTGCAACGTTTCTGTGTGACAGCTGCTTCTCAAAAGAGTTTGGATAAAACTCATCGCCAAGTTAAGCCCATTTAACTTTTGCGGAAGCACAGTCATCAGCTAAGAAACCCAAATGAAACTTCAGCCTCACTTTGCTCAAATATTCTAAGATATGGGGTAAGATCAATTGCTCACTTGATAGTATCTTGGAATATGAAGCGCAGCTAAAGGTATTGCAATTTCAGCCAATGGGTAAAATATACCTTTAGGTTATTTTTAATATTTTAGAATCATAGGGTAGTTTGGGTTGGAAGAGGCAACCACAGCCCTGAGGCAGGGCCTCACCACCCTCATCAGGAAGAAATTCCTCCTTATGTCTAGTCTATATCTGCCCCTCTCCGGTTTATACCCATTGTCCCTTGTCCTACCAATACAAGCCTTCGTAAACAGTCCCTCCCCAGCTTTCTTGTAGCCCCTTCAGGTATTGGAAGGTCACTCTAATGTCTCCTTGGAGCTTTCTCTTCTCCAGGTTGAACAACCTCAAATCTCTCAGCCTGTCCTCGTATGGGAGGTTGCCTTCATTTTGACCGATACCTTTAAGGAAAATAAAGGAAATTTAAAAAAGAAGCAATAACCACTGAGAACCAGATTTAATTCATAGCTACTTGGAAAATTAAAGAAGTCATACTGTTTGAAGATGAGAAGAATAATTGTTTGCATTTGAATGAAATTCGATGCTCCAGGAGACACCAAGACTGGGACCCAGGAACTGACATAAGTGCATAATCAGTACAGAAAAATCCACAGCCATTAGGTAATCACACTTGCTCCCTGAAAAATCTCTAGATAAATGAAGGTGTGTATGAATGTGACTCACAGCAGCCCGCATGCATAGCCGAGGGTCACCTGAGTGAATCAGGAAGAAACACTGAAGGAGGTTTTCCATGAATACCATCCAGAACCTTTCTGACACAAACTGGTCTGCAGACAGCTTAAATGATAATTGAGCTAGGAGCAAAAGTTATAAATTTGAACCCAAAGAAATCTAACCTGGATGGTATTCAAACATATCGCTCTGAAAGGAGAGCTCAGGACTTTATGACTACTTCCAAGTGACAGGGGACAGGACAAGAAGGAACGGCCTCAAGCTCCACCAGGGGAGATTTAGAGTGGACATTAGGAAAAAAATTTTCACAGAAAGGTTCATTGGGCACTGGAACAGGCTGCCCAGGGAGGGGGTTGATTCACCTTCCCTGGAGGGGTTTAAGGGACGGGTGGACGAGGTGCTGAGGGACATGGGTTAGTGTTTGATAGGAATGGTTGGACTTGATTACCCAGTGGGTCTCTTCCAACCTGGTTATTCTATGATTCTACTATTCTTTCTGTTGATCGCATGGGGATTAACACCCGATGGACTCAATCCAGAGCCTCAACATCGTTCTTGTGCTGAGCCTTGATATGTTTCTTCCCACAAGTGTATTCAGTTTCCATATACAGTGTCCTTTAACAATCTCCTGTGGAATATACACTTCCCCCACAGCAACCCTTTTTAACCCCCCAAAAAATAAAGTTTAATTTACTTTCTTTCTCATTATTCACACGCCATTCATCCTGGTTGCATAAATCGCTTGCTAGCCTTTACTTCCCCTAAGTCTGAGCACAGCCCTGGCTTCATTTCTTTGCTGTGTGGGTCAGCGGACAGCGAGTGGTTTCTCTCAGTGCCTCTTGTAGCCCAGGTGCCTCCTGCCCTTTGGCGTGCACACGCTTTCCCTCTCCTCCCCAGAGCTCCCGTAGGCCACGGCGCCCTGGGCAGCGCTTCTCTCTCCATTGACCGCGCTGCCTGGGGAGTCTGGTCAGAGCTTCAAAAAGCTTCCCACCGCTTTATCGCAGCGACGCTACCGCTTGGCTTGGGTTTCTCCAACCGGCTGCTTCACAGCTCCATTTCTGCAGCTGTCCGTGCCCTACTGAGGCACAGCTTGCAGCTTTCTCTTCCTTTAGGTCGTCTGCTTTGTGATACTGCTCCCAGCTGTGTTTTTCTTCTTCTGACGGCTGAGGTCACAGGAAAAAGCATTCTTTTTAGATGCAGTTATATCTATTTAATGCCTACAACTGAATACGCAGCCCCCCCCGAAAATACAGTGTGCCAGTCATTGAAATTCTGCCTCATTCTTTGAAATAATTGTGCAAGACTTTAGTTACAGTGCAGCTCTTCTACAGCTGCAGGGAGAAAACACTCTGAATAAAAACTCTGACATAAGGTATGAAGTCTGACAGTCAGCAGTGATCCCAGTGTGGAATCTAAAAAAGAAGCTTTCTTCTGCCTTTGTATTAAAGATCTAGGTGCAATTTAAGACAGCAGGGTTCGTGCTAAAATAAGATTTTTAATTTTCCCTTGTTTCTGCTATGCGTTTAAAGGCAGCTCTGCATTCACTTTCAGTTTCACAGAATCACAGAATAACCAGGTTGGAAGAGACCCACCGGATCATTGAGTCCAACCATTCCCATCAATCACTAACCCATGGCCTTGGGCACCTCATCCACCCGTCCCTTAAACCCCTCCAGGGAAAGGGACTCAACCCCCTCCCTGGGCAGCCTCTGCCAGGGACCAATTACCCTGTCTGTCAAAATTTTTTTCCTAATGTTCAGCCTAAATTTCCCCTGGTGGAGCTTGAGGCCATTCCCTCTCGTCCTGTCCCTGTCCCTTGGGAGAAGAGGCCAGCTCCCTCCTCTCCACAACCTCCTTTCAGATAGTTGTAGAGAGCAATGAGGTCTCCCCTCAGCCTCCTCTTCTCCAGGCTGAACCCCTCCAGCTCTCTCAGCCGCTCCTCTTCTTCTCCAGCCCCTTCACCAGCTTCGCTGCTCTTCTCTGGACTCTCTCATTCCTTACTAAATTAAATCTAATAATTTGAATACTGATCAGTAGCAAAGAGTTTGTGTATAAAATCAACATATATATTCTTCAATGTTTGTCATTGGTGGATGAATGTGTCTTTGTAGCATGGAATTTTAAGTCTATTTTGACCTAGTTGGATTTCAGCCCAGTTCATTTTGAGTATGGCTAGACTAAACTTTTGGTTTAGTAAAACAAACAAACACAATCAAATATTTTAGTTATTTCTATTGAGATCTCCTCTTCTCTCTGTAATGTGCCGCATCACATACGTACAGTTATATTGTAAATTTATATAACACAATATGCCTTGTGTCCATACGGCGGGCATCATTATATTCAACTTAAAGTCAAGGATTAGACTTATGCTATTTCCTGGGTTACTTCTAAATAAAACCACGGCTAAGATGCGCTTTTTAGAATTACATGAGGTAGTCCTTACTATGTCTTATATCTTCCCTGGCATGGTTTTGGCTTCTGCCAACTAGCAAACGTTCTTGCAGGAGATGCAAAGCGTGATTCAGTTCGGGCAGCCTGGCCAAAGGTGACCTGCCTTCTTTTATCTTACACAGATCTCTAGATCCAGCAGACTTTGGACCTTCAAAAAGTCACAACTGTCCAGGTGAAATAGCTATAAAAACACCATTTGAATGGGCTGTCCACAGGTTTCAAAGCATTTCAGTTCCTTTAAAATGAAGGAAAAAACCCACAACCAAGTAGAAGTTTATTGTCAGATAACCATTCACTTCAGATGAGAACAATGTGATGCAAAGATATGAGTGATACTGCCATGAACATGTTGTTAGAGAGAGAAAATTGTGAAGAAATAAATTAAAAAGTAAACAGAAATGGAGTTTACTTGTGTTTTTCCTTTTCAAGGATATTTAAGCACAGTTACTAGCATGTTAAAATTCTGTAATTAATGGTGGTAAATACCCTACAAAAAGGGGATTTGCGCACAGGTAAGGTGGGGACTGAAGGATGAAGAACTGTTGTGGAAATCACAGTAATCCCTCTTGCCTTGCAATTTGAAACTTGGCCATAGCAGTTGTGAACAAGAAGCAACTTGTCCTATGCGTAATATATATTGCTTGTTACTTGGATTTACATAATCTGGCAACAAATCGCTTCTTTTATGAAAGGAAATGTTTGAGATTTATTTGTTATTGCTCCTCATCTACTCACAATTATTACTATAAGAGTCTGAGGGCAGCACTTGCCTTACATATTCTTGGCAAGCCCAACAATTACTCACTGAGTTCTTAAACACAGAAGCTACATTGGGCATCCTACTTGTCTGTGAAAACAAAGCTCGTCATCTCCCTATCTTCATAACCCATCACCTTGTACAATCATTTACAACACTACGAAGTTGTAGAAAATTATCAGAGGTTCTTCTATACATTTTGTTGTGACTGAATTAACAGCCTGAGGTAGAAGAAAACTGCATTTGCTCTGTACTAAGAAAGCTTGTAGTAGATTATAATTAATGTATTCTATTTTAAGACTTAAAACCAAACAAAGCTAAATTAAAGATGTAGCCAAAACACTGTTACAATGATTCAGAAGTTGGATAATTATAGCAGTAATATATTTAGAGGGTTCTTGTTCACTTATTTTTTCCATCCGTATATGAATGAACTGCACAAATCAGTTTTATGTAGCATTTATTATTATCATTTTGCAAGATGGGAAGTGTCACAGAACGGTGAAAAGGATTTGCTTTTGTTACATCCTGAGTCACAACCTCCGAGTTATGGTTGTCAGCAGCCTCTCCCAGATCTGCTTCTACAGAACTGCCGCTTGCTCTACCATGTCCTGTCTTACTAGTGCAGTTACTCTTGCAGAAGCACGAGGTTTTCATTCGTACATGTGAAACTTCATCGGGTTTTCTGCATCCTTTCTACAATATTTCAGGGCAGATGAAATTCTAACCTGGAAGCCCTTCCTGATTTGACTTATTGTGTTTCGTGTAACCTAAGATTTTTAGTCTCTAATCATATAACAAATAAAATGAAGATCTACCTTATAACATATAACGAATAAAATGAAGATCTACCTCAGACCCTTAGACACCTTGTCTGTTTGGAACTGTGGACCACTGAAAACTCTTCTCCAAGTATTGTTCTCCACACACCTGTGCATTCAGTTTATGGTAGATTCTTTTCTAAATTATGTTTTGTCTGCTCTTTTAAGTGTATCATCTGAAACAGTGTAAACCCTGAGACAGTAATGCATGACATCTGCTGTTTCTCTCCTTTCCACAAGACTTTCTCCCCTGTCATAAAAGTAAATCAGCCTGTTCTGACATGATATGGTTTTGACAAGACCACCCTGCGTGTTATTTACTTTTTTGTGGACTTCTAGTAACTTTTTTTTTTTTCCTGATGAAAAGTTCCTGACTTTTTCCAGGAACTGAAGTTCTTTTCTTATTTTATCCTGAATTTGCTGATTGATAAGAAGATGAATATGAGCGAGCAATGTTTACTCGCAGCCCAGAAAGCCAGCTTATCCTGGGCTGCATAAAACAGCGTGGCCAGCAGGGTGAGGGAGGGGATTCTGCCCCTCTATTCCTCTCTTGTGAGACCTCATCTGGAGTATTAACTCCAGTTCTGGAATCCTCAGCATAAGAAGTATATGCAGCTGTTGGAACGGGTCCAGAGGAGGCTACAAAGATGCTCAGAGGGCTGGAGAACCTCTCATATGAGGACAGGCTGAGAGAGTTGGAGTTGTTCAGCCTGGAGAAGAGAAGGATCCAGGGAGAACTTATAGCGACCTTCCCGTATCTGAAAGGGCTACAAGAAAGCTGGGGAGGGGCTGTTTACAAAGACTGGGAGTGATTGGGCAAGGGGCAATGGGGATAAACTGGAGAGGGGCAGATTTAGACCAGGCATAAGGATGGGGAGGCCCTGGCCCAGGTTTCCTAGAGAAGCTGTGGCTGCCCCATCCCTGGAGGGGTTCAAGGCCAGGTTGGATGGGACTCGGAGCCCCTGGTCCAGTGGGAGGTGTCACTGCCCAGGGCAGGGGTGGAACTGGATGAGCTTTAAGGTCCCCTCCAACCCAAACCATTCTATGATTCTATGACTATGAAAATTTCTACTGATAACAAATGTGAAATCTAACAATATAATCCCTGCATCTGTTATAGTTATTTCATATAGCACATCTAACATCGTATGATTCTGATGTGGATTAAATTTGCATTTTGCTTCAAGTAAGCTCATAAGTATTAACAAATGCATTTCTTGCTCACGTCATCAAACACACTCTGTAAGTCCTATCAAACCAGTCAAGAGAAGATATCTCAAAATCAAATACCTGCTCTTCAAACTCACTAACTAGCAACATAACTCCAGAGCTCCCCTCACTTCAATTTTAAATTCTAACATGAATAATCTCTTTAAATAAGTATTCCTGGCACTCAAAAAAATTACTTTATATCAACATGCTTTTAATAACATTAAGTATATCCTTCTCTGTGTTCAACTTCAATGCATTAGAATCAAGAGTAATGCCATTTTTAATTAAACTAGGTATTGCAAAGGATCTGTACTCTCTTACATTTATCCTTATAATCTTATTTCATATTTTACCCACTGAAATGTGTTTATTAGTAGTGTTACAGAGATTTTTGACAGCAGGATTTCTTAGATCTTCTAGTAACATTTTGAGTCTAAGGTTGCTTCCTGTCTCACTCAATCAAATTCTCTACCTTTAAGGATTATTTTGCTTTATTCACTCATTCTTTTTTCTTTGACCATCCTTTAATAATTCTTCTGCTAAAAAGAACTGATGACTTGCTTTGCTTCCTCCACAGTCTGGAAAGAGCCGAAACAGGCCACAGATGTTCATAGAGAGAAAGCTTCTTTGTATTGTCAGAGACAGTTTCCAAAAATTCCTTAAACAAGGAGAATACAAGGAGATTCAGACAACCTTTTGAACTCTATCTTTTCTCTACCGCTGCATCAATTTAGAAGGCAAGTGCAGATGAATAAACATTGGAAAATGGTCAATGCACCTCTAGTAAAATCAATTTTATACTGTAAATCCAACTTCTAGTATTTATTCCTAAAATTTCTCAAATTTATGTCTTGTTGATGCATGAGCGTTTAGCAGTAAAACTGTTAAAACTACTCCTTACCCACAATTTCAAGTGGATCATATTATAACTATCCATTATTTTTCTCCCCAGGAACCTTTTTCCCATGCATAGTTTTGCTCAGCCAAAAACTTGTTTCCTTCATATCACAGTTATCAGTAATGAAATACGTTTACAGCTAAATTTATCCTGTGTTTAAATTATGTCTGGTTGGTAAGGATTTTCCCTCCTAATAGACAGTTTCTCAATTTAAGTTTTTTTGATATAATCATATAATCAAACATTTCCCATCTACCATAATGAACAACTTGATCAAAAGATACATTTGTAGCAACTATAAAAAATATTGGCTTATCAATTTCTATTTATAACAGTACTTTTATTAAAAATACTGAAATGCTGTTGAAATCCTAGTCACTCATTTCCCACTATGAAAATTCTAGGTTTAGATTTCACACCCAGACTTTCCATTCCCACTTCCAGTGCCCCAGGTCAGTCAAGATCAGTAGTAAAACCTTACTTTGCTCCTCTGCTTTTTTGATGAATCCTGGCGAGGTTCTTTCTCAGGACTTCTTTAAATCATGTAAATGTTGCCTTTCTCTGTCCCCAGGAAGAAGTAATGAGAAAAGTGGTCTAGTAGGTCTTCAGCTATTACCGGACAAGGTTGAATAAAGAGACAAGGAGAGAAGGAAAGAGAGAGAGAGAGAGAAAGAAAGAGAGAGAAGGAGAGAGAAAGGGAAAGAGTAAGAGAAAAGGAAGGAGAAGGAAGGAAGGAAGGAAGGAAGGAAGGAAGGAAGGAAGGAAGGAAGGAAGGAAGGAAGGAAGGAAGGAAGGAAGGAAGGAAGGAAGGAAGGAAGGAAGGAAGGAAGGAAGGAAGGAAGGAAGGAAGGAAGGAAAAGAATGAAAGAAAATTATTCATGACTATACCCCAATTCCCATGGTGCATTTGAGATTTCTTCCCTTTGGCTTTTGAGAGGGGAGTTCTTAGGTGGAAGAAAGCTGGCATAATTGTTTTTCACCACTCTGTTCCTGTCTTTCTCTGTAGAAAGGAACGGAGCTCTTGAGACATATTTCTCAGGCAAGCAGAAGGACCCCTTGGTGTCTTAGAGTGCTATGATAAAGAAGTGTTCAAGTGACTTAAACTGATGAACAACCCAGCCTTTTGTTCACCCCAAAACACACCATCATAAAGTTTGTTTAAACCTGTGTACATCTTACCCTGTGACCCTGCTGTAGACAGCAAAGGCTACAGCATTCAGAATCCAGAAGTTTTAAAACACAGAATATGTTAAGAGAGCAAATGTGGATCTCTGTTTTCTTGAAAGCAGTACGGTGGAGGAATGCTTTCCATAAAATGTCGATTAAGAATCTGTTAAGCATTATATTCTCGAACACTGAAATATAGAACTCAGATTAACAAAGCGATGAGCAACCTGGTCTGATTTCTAAGCTGGCCTTATTTGAGCACTGGTTTCAACCAGAAGCCATTCAAAGGTCCCTTTTAAGATAAATTATTGTATGATTCCATGATTCATATGCACTACACATTTACAGAGTCATAGAATCATAGAATCACCAGGCTGGAAGAGACCCACCAGATCATCAAGTCCAACCTTTCCTATCAATCACTAACCCATGTCCCTCAGCACCTCGTGCCTTAAACCCCTCCAGGGAAGGTGAATCAACCTCCTCCCTGGGCAGCCTCTGACAGTGCCCAATGACCCTTTCTGTGAAAAATTTTTTCCTAATGTCCAGCCTAAACCTCCCCTGGCGGAGCTTGAGGCCATTCCCTCTGTCCTCTTCTTTCAAATCCAACCATGCCCTGACTTATTTCAAAATTAAACAAAGCACAACAGTGTTATATGTGAAGTGAGAATCTCTGTCTTTTCTCTTCCTGGGGTTTAAAAATACTAGCCTGCTGCTCCTACTTAGATCAATTGAGCAAATTTTCCATTCTCTGGAAATTATTTCTGGGCTCATGTGGCATGATATCATTCTCTTGTGTATCTTAATGGATTTTCTCATGAGACCTAACATTGAGGTCTTGGCTTTAGCTAAAGTGAAAGAGAGTGTTATTCAGTTTCCAAACAACCAAGTAATGACTCCCTGAAGGAGTCATTGAAGGATAATTTCAGCATGAGCCCACCTGTTGGTCACCTTGAATGATTTTCTGAGCTCAGCAGACATGCAGATCTGTTTCTGTAGTTGATATCTTCTGAAATAAATGCAGATTGTTTTGAAGGACTTTTTAAAGTTTTGTAACAAGACATGTAAGTAGGATCTCTGAACATATATTATTTTAGCCCGTTAAAAAGTGTATTTGTTTTTATGCCAGTAATACAGTCATATCTTTTACAGGAAATTGGATTCTTGTTCCCTTGAACTTTCTTTACCACTTACTCATTATTTGAAATCCTCATTCTCAAAGTAGCTGTGCTACATCAAAGTCTAAAAAGATACCAATATACATGCTCGGAATACTTATCTGTGGCTTCAGGGGAGTAAAATGAGGAGTGGAAAAACCTCCTGAATTATGTTTTAAAATCAAAGAAGTTTTCACAGATAAGAATGGAGAGTGTAGAAGTCAAAAAATATTGTGCCTGCCACCAGCTGCTCAGATGTCTTAAAATCTCTAGAGTTCTTAGCTTCAGGGACTGAAAAAGCCATCTCAGTCTCAAGTTATTCCTGCTGAATACAGAAAGACAATATTACCCAGCCTCGGGACGCAAGGAGTCAAGGATCAGTTCCTGTCTAACACACTGATACCTTGGCTAAATTTCTGATATTTTACGTCTTTAAAAACCTTCTACCTTTTTATCCTTTCCTACTTTAGGCTTGTCAGTGTCAAGATGGTAACCAGCTATCGTTCATCTTGGTGCCTGGCATATCAGGGTAATGATTTCAGCTGGAATTTCTAGATGTCATTGTAATACAAACCATAGAATCATGGAATGGTTTGGGTTGGAAGGGACGTTAAAGATCATCCAGTTTCAGCTCCTTGCCACGTCATTTAGATCCTCCCAAAGGATCACACTGCTCAAGGTCACATCCAACCTGGCCTTGAACCCCTCCAGGGATGGGGCAGCCCTGGGCAACCTGGGCCAGGGTCTCACCACTTTCATCGTGAAGAATTGCCTCATTATGTCTAGTCTAAATCCTCCCCTCTCCAATTTAAAGCCGTTCCACCTTGTCCTATCACTCCAAGCCTTTGTATAAAGTCCCTCCCCAGCTTTCTTGTAGGTCCTTCAGGTTGTGGAAGGTCACTACCAGGTCTCCTTGGAGCTTTCTCTTCTCCAGGCTGAACAACCCCAACTCTCTCAGCCTGTCCTCATATGGGAGGTGCTCCAGCCCTCTGATCATCTTTGTAGCCTCCTCTGGACCCGTTCCAACAGTTTCATATCCTTGTAGAAATGTCCCTATGTAGCTTTTTCACGCTCTTGCTCCAGCATCAGCTGAGCAAGGTCTGAGCACAGATCAGAAGATAACAGGATCAAAAAAACAATTCAGGAAATAAGCCATATGCATGCAATATACCATAAACGTCATTTTATGCTGCCTTTGAAGAGAATTAAGAGCTTGAATTCAGTTCAGGAGATGACAGGGACACCAGAAGAGGTGATGTAAGAATGAATGGATTAAAAAATGAAATCATTAAAGGTAGACATTTTCTACAGGAAAGTACAATGATGACTTTCCATGCACATACCACTCAGAAATACCAAGGTCACTTGTTAGGGCATGTAGCACTAACTGGGTGAAGAAGCTCTGCTTGGCCTTAATATTTGTAGTTTATAGGTAAAAATTGTAGACAAGCTTCTGATGGTAGGAGAAATCTCAAAGAAGGAAAAAAAAATGGCTTTATTTCTGGATTCCTCCCCTTCTTACTTGTTTTATATTGCTTGTGAAACAACAAACATGTAACTTTGGTTAGTCGTACAACAGTCAAGTGGATTTACAGTCTTAAAGGCTTTGATGAGTGACTTCATAGTACAATCAACCTGTGGATTAATGAGTCATTCTTACCTCTAATTTCTGCAGAGAGGTAGCTGAGTAGAAGTTCTACAGATTACTGATATCTTATCAACCTATCAGGACTTGTCTACATGGAAAGTTAATTGTCAGGAAGCCCAGGTGATGATTTACTGGAAACTAGCTACATTGATCTTACATTGGTGCCTCTGCCTGGTTACCTGTGCAGCACACAAGGCACCTCTGCTTTCAAAGAAGAATAATCCATCATCCTATGTTAATTTAAGAAATGGGAAAGGAAGGATGCACCAAACTAGTATGGAGTGAGCTACAGTCTGGAAAGCGTGTAATTGATTCAGAGACCAAAAAAAAAAAAAAATATTGAATCATAGAATCATAGAGTAGTTTGGGTTGGAAGGGACCTTAAAGCTCATCCAGTTCCAACCCCCCTGCCATGAGCAGGGACACCTCCCACTGGATCAGGGGCTCCAAGCCCCATCCAGCCTGGCCTTGAACCCCTCCAGGGATGCGCAGCCAGCACTTCTCTGGGCAGCCTGGGCCAGGGTCTCACCACCTTCATCACGAAAAAATTCCTCCTAATGTTTTGTCTAAATCTATCCCTCTCCAGTTTATAGACGTTAAATAAATGCAAGAGAGTCCTGAGTCTCAGCTCACTGTGGCAGCTGTTGTTTGACTTAAATGCCATTTTATCATTTTTACACAGATGAATTCCTGAACGGTTTAACCACAGGCATCAGTGCATCCAGCAGTCTAGTAATGTTAAACAATCATATTTAACTCTTCTGATAAATAAGTGTTGGAAATATAAAATAAATGTTCTTTTGCTTTCCCTATGAGGAAACAAGTTAAAGACTCCTATGAAATGGAACTTTTATAGAATTTCATAATGCATGTTTGGGAGCAACCTTATGTTTTAGCTGAGTGAGAACACTGATGATTTGATGCTCTGTCATCTTTGATACTTGTGAAATGAGATTCAGAAAGCAAGGAATGGAGACATTATTGAAGCTACCAAATGAGACTAAAACAATTGGAAGGATCTAAATGACAAATACAAGAGATGAAAATGCAAATATGAGATCTACTCAGCTCTTTTATGAAATCCTGTGTATAAGGGAATTATTTTAATAGTATATTGTTACATGCAAAAAGTTATATATTGGTTAACAGAAAATTGGTCTTCAGCATTTCCAATGCATAAACAATAAATCATTGTAAATGTAGATATGAGCCTTCATAAACTGTGTATTTTGAATATGTATTCACCGCTCTAAGCAGATACTAATACTGTACACTTCATTGCACATCATATCTAGGTACATACAGAAATAAAATAGATCTGTAATTGAGAGACATGTGATGACAACAGGAAGAAGCAGAAAGTAATTTTTGTTCTAGAAAGAAATCTAAAACAAATTTCAAGTAAATACTATTTTTAAAAATAGAATGGGAGAACAATTGAAAATTTAACTTCTTTTAAAATGTTTATAGTGCCTTTGAAAGTAGTATTGCCAGTTATACCTGGACACTTTTGTTCCAAAAGCTGAAATAGAAATTGTTGTTATTTAATAAAATTTTAAAAAATCCACAATTATTTCTAAGTTCCTCCTCTAGCAAATATGTGTCTATGACACTTCCATAGTAAAAAATATTTCATTCATAAAACTTTTCTCTAGTGAAGTGAGATCATATTGCTGAAAATAAGACTTTAAAAAGCTGTGTTCTTTTTATTTACTATGTCCGTACTGTGTTTATTTACTGTGGAATCTTAATAAATTATTGGTAGCTGGTAGCTAGTCGAATCAGATTGTCCTATAATGAGCAAGAAGCCTTCTTCAGAGCACAGTAGAGGCTCATGCTTTGAGACCACGTGAAAATCAGATCTTGTCATCAGATGTGATCATTATCATCATTTGTATTTGCAGAAGAGATGTTTTAATAAAATATATGCACGTGTCTTTGTCTAGACATTAGATGTGCAATGTTACCTTTTCATGCAAAGTGGGCAACCACGAGAAGTGAGACTCTGCTGAGCGTACGCCACACACGAGGGGATAGTTGGACTTCTCATAGTGAGTAGTTATAATATGAGCACATGCCAGGCACTGTAGGCAGGCGGCTTGCAGTCTGTCTTGACTTTATCAGTCAGAAAAGCATCGAAGCAGATGATTTCTGGTCACTCTAACTACAACAGTTACATAAATCTAATGCAATCGAATGCAAGGAAAGGTGGGAATAACATTTATTGCCAGCTCTCGCTTGATATTGTATAACTCTACACCTTGTTTTGTGCTGAATATAATGCAGTTTAACGTGATGTGATGCGATCAAACACGACATTTCATTTTGGGATCAGGTATCCACTATCACCTTTCATAGTAGGCATCAAACCAGATGTTCTGCTGGAAGTAGTTGGCCATTAAGAACTGACAGCATAGATAATGGCACAGAGAATGAAAATTCCAACTTGAAAAGGATCGTTAAATATTTCTTTTTTTCCAGTTAGGAAAATAGTAAGATCCAAAATTCCTCATTTTCCAAGAAGAAAATTTATTAAAATGCATCATTACAGGTAACTCGAAAATCTCTGCTTTAAGCTGGAAATATCGCATAGTGTATCAGCAACACAAAATATAAACTACAGAAATAAAAAAATCATTAGAAAGAGAAATGTCTTTAAAAACAGGAAAATAAAATCTGTCATTTGAAAAAGCTCTCATCAAATTGATTGATCTATGTTTCTCTTTATATATACGTGTAGCTACGTCTTGAGATCCAACCACCGAAGGCTTCAGCTCATGAAGTTGTCTCCAAGGTGGTTTTGCTAACTAATTTATTCCAAAACTTTGTATTATTTGTTTTTACTGTACTCAGGTCCCTAAAATTTGCCAACATATCTCTATTATTCAAAATATCCAACATACTTTAGATATCAGACATCTAGTTTTCATGCTTAGCATGATTATAATTCAAAAGACATATTACATCCTCCTGAATACAGACACTATTCGGAGTTGTTGCAATACTGACTGAATTGCACCAGTTATTCTTCTGAATAATTGATTTCAAAACACGTAGACGTGTATTCTTCATTGGAATAACATAGTTGCATTCATTGTGCTCTGTAGTCACACTTGAGGAGAGAAAAATTTCATTATTTTTAATATCAACTAGTTAATTGAGGTTCCTAAATTAAGCTTAAGCAGTCAAATCTCAAACAAAAACAGATGTAGGCATTAAAAATCATGTCTACTATCATATAACTGGATTTGAACTCAAACACTACTAACAAGGTCACAAACCTATTCCACTATATTCAGCCAATACAGCAGCATCCATCTTATTTTGAAAAGCTGATGTAATCTCCAGAGCTCCTAGAGCCCCCAAATCCTTCAGTAAGATTCAAGATATATCTATCCAGCCTTTTTTTTTCAGGGAGGCACAAATTCATTCTAGCTACTCTGGTCAGAAAATTTACAAATGCAGTCAGTGCAGCTCCGACAGCAGGTCAGGGCTCAGGGTCACCCCTCAGGCTGTTGCTTGATTTGGCAACTGGATGAGTTACTCTGGTTTGTAGGAGAAGGCATAGTGATATTTTTATGCTTCTGAAGCTGCTTAGGTGCTGATCTTCTATTCAGGAGATCGCACAGCCTTACCTTGGCCTTAGACAGACCTTACACGTTCACAGACACGAGAACAGCGATTGCTGAACCCAAGGTAACGTGGAGAAAACCCTGCGAGAGAACTCACAGCAGCAGGATCTCTAAGGGAGGAGAGACTTAGAAAGCAATTCCCAGCCCACTGTTTCTTCAGCTGGACTTGAAACTCCACATTCCTGCAGTGACTGAGGCAGTCGTTTTGCTAAGAAATCAAAACAAGATATTTTTCTTTCCTTCTCCTTTTTTTTTTCATCTGTGCCCACTGAGAGAAACAGCGAGCATATGTTTCAGAAGTTTTAATTACGGAAAGGAATTAGAAGCCGTGGAGTTGTGATTGATTTTATTAATGTTTTGATAGTATTTAAAAGCAGTATAAGTCTATTTGTATTCCTCTTTCCCAATCAATTACTGCTGCAGATTTTAAATTTATCGGTTATTGATTTTTGGCATTCTTATCTTAAACTCTGCTTTAGAAGTAAATGGAACTTCAAACAGATCAGTTGCAAAAATAAACTTAAAGAGTGTACTAACACTATTAACCTGTCTAATTGTGAGTTTCTGAATGACACTGCTTTTTAATGGATTAAGTTTCAACCAAGCTGTCTAGGAAAATCATTAAAGATTTAGCAGATTAGACACTAAAGAACCATGTACTTTCAGTTTAATTCTTGCTCTCCCAGCCTAGTAGTGTTCTTCACTGCCTATTCCTGTTATAAAACTTTGAATTTATTGTAAGAACCATAGAACTCAATTAATGTAACACTAACAGTGCTACTATATAACAATAAGTAATGAATGAAAAAGGCTGAATATGTAAAAATAACCTGGAGCAAAAACTATGTGTCAAAATTAAGTAAAGAAATTCAATAGTGAACTATTCAGTTAGAATACAATTATCACCAAAACATTGCCATCTGAGTGCAAAGCCCCAAACTCATTGTGTCTTGGTAGCTCATCACACTCAAAAAATACCCGGCTAATCAATGATTTCAAAGAAAGGCAGTAACTTTCTCCTTAATTGTGTTATGGTTTTAAATCACTGGGGCCAGAAGCATTGTGGGCTTTGATGTGCATTCAGTATTTATACACATAATGAGAGCATTCATGATTCCACTGCATAGAGTGAAATGATTTTTAGATGAGATAGATACAAACCTGAGGGCTTCAAAGCAAAAATGAGCCTAAATGTAGATGGGCTAGAAAACCTCACAGAGCTAGAAAATTGGAGTGTTTTGTGAGCAGGCAAAAGAGAGTCTCCCTAGTAGAGCTGAACAGACACCAGCATTAAAATTCTAATCACAAATACAGTATTTAATTAATTTTGGAGGTGCTGTGTGCACATAAATTCAGCCATGCACATATAGATAATAACTTCCACCCTCTCCCTCTAGAAGTACTTATATTACTATGTGCATTGTAAGAATTTCTAAATAAACAAGATATGGTAAACACAGGTAAGTTCCTCTAAAGGAACAGAACAGTAATATAGACTAAAATAAGAACTCGTTTCTTTTCATGTGGTTAGTATCTACATGATTAATGAAGACTGCATTAGTGAAGCTATTCTATACATTCTAAATGTGCATGAAGGTCAATCCCAGAACCGTAGAATCATAGTATGGTTTAAGTTGGAAGGGACCTTAAAGATCATCTAATTCCACTCCCCCTGCCATGGGCAGGGACACCTCCCAATGGATCAGGGGCTCCAAGCCCCATCCAACCTGGCCTTGAACCCCTCCAGGGACGGGGCAGCCACAGCTTCCAGGGGCAACCTGGGCCAGAGCCTCCTCACCCTCATCAGCAACAAATTCTTCTTAATGTCTAGTCTGAATCTTTCCCTCTCCAATTTACACCCACTGCCCCCAGTCCTATCACTACAAGCCTTTGTAAAACGTTCCGCCCCAGCATTCTCGTAGCCCCTTCGGGTACTGGAAGGTGTTGTGGTTTAGATGAGGTGAAATGTGTGTGTACACATTCTGGGTTTGATCCCTAAGCAAGAGGAAATCCTGAAGGAGTCTTACAGGTTATTTGGTAAGACTGAGTGGTCAGCTTCTCTCTTTGTGTCTCTGTCCATGTTTATTTATGGATACACTCTAGGTGATATGCATGTGGTAGCCTGAGCAGCAACTAGGGAACTAAGGGATGCTGCTGGCACAGGAGCAATGGGTATGAGATAACCAGATTTAAAGTCTACTTCAAAATAAGAGGAAATTCCCTAACTATTACAACAGTCGTGCTGGAACATCTCAATTCCAGCCACAGGAGAGGAAAAAGCTGTTTCTTTATCAAAACTTGACAAGGTTATGAAGAGGCTACATGATGCAAGTGCTGGGGACTGCATTAAGCTGAATCAAAAGTCGTTGTCTTCATGTTACATATCTGAGCTATGTCATTGTCACCAGTCATTGAGAAAGCCAAGAAAATTTAGCTCTGGTTTCCGATTTAGCTCTGAGTCTTTATTAGGCAACACCAAGGGAGAAGGCAGATCTGTGAAATTAAATGATAGGGAAAGATTATACCAGTCAGTATGAACTACCCATCTGAATCAGTACTCTTCCTTTGGTGCCTGAACTCCCTTTAAAATATTTTAGGGAAACATGGATACTAAAATCTGGTGTGAAAGAATTCTGAAGTCTTCTTTCTCTTGGCTGATATTGGAAATCATTTGGTTTTGCTTGAGTTCTTACTTTTAAACACAGGAAGAACTTTGATCTTAATCACATATCTTGAGTATTTTCTTAAGTCTTCTGTAGAAAGAAATCTAAGTTACAGCAAGACGTAAATAAAACGCTAAAGGATTCAGGATTTTGAATTTGTGAACATGTGAAGCAGCAGCCGTAGGAAAGACCTGGACTCAACGTGATGGAAGAGAGTGAGATGCTAGAACCAGTTCTCCAGAGATGAATTTTCAACACCTTTGACTCACATGTTATTATTAAATTAAACTGCCAGTCCCTGAGGCAGCTGAAAATCACATTAGCAGTATTAAAGACTGTAAATTATACCTTTAGAAAACCAAATTCCTATACCCACAGCCTTAGGTTATTATCCTGTGATACAATGACTTGATCTATAGATCTATGCTGAAGGAACAAATTGATTTCTTTGTATATTCAAGGGATTGATGAGAAAGCTAGTGTCATGTTGTGTTATAATCAAGGAACTCTAAGCCAAAGTGAGGAGAAATGACCAAAAGATGAACAGCTTGTGAGAGTTTAAAGATGTTGCTTCATAAAGGCAAGTGAACTAGATTATTGCATTGGAGGCCTTCGGCATTCAGGATAGGCAGTGATCAGATTGAATTTGTTCCTTGAACAAGTCAAATACAGTTGTTGCCTAACATTTTTGCTAAAGCATTTAGAAGAAGTTCAGTTTTGCTGCTGTGGAAAGGAGAAAACCCTCACTAGTTAACTATATCTGTAGTCATTGTACAAAGAAATAACTTCTCAAATCCTCCAAATCTAATTTTCTACTTAAAAAACATATTGCCTTTTTCTCAGTGATTGTGAAGTTGTTGTAGCCATTTGAAGAGAGTAAATGGACATTCAGAAAATGAAAGATTCTATTTAAAAAGTGACCCATGGCTGCAAAGTGGATGTCCCTCAGCACTGCAATTGAGAATGAAATTAATTATCTTTAGGGTTCACATTTTAAGTACATACATTTGAAATGTGCATGAAGATATGAGGAAGAATTCATGGATCATTATGCTGTATTTCATGTAATTGTACACTGCACATAAGGAAGTTCCAACCCTACATCAGAGGCAGCCTTCTTCGTAACTTCTGTGGCAAAAACATTTTACCTGCAGTAAAACCTGATGAGTTTATAAACAATGAAATAACATGGCATCTTCCTTATCCTATCACCTACTGTCTTCACAAGATCATAGAATCATAGAATCCTAGGCTGGAAAAGACCTTTGGGAAAATCAGGTCCAACTATACAATAAGATAAGCCTCATCTTACTGTAAATTTATTGCAGGAGTGACATATTGAGATACATACCAGTGAGAAGGTTAAAGTTTCAACAATATAAGGTTGTCAAAGAAACAATAAACCCTATTATATAACGTATCTTTTCTTTGGCACTTCTGCCTATTGATGGCAACGTCCTTGGCGTAGGTTTGTCTTTGTCAAAAATGATTCCTATGTTACGTAGATTAACCATCATGAGAAGTGGCATGAACATATATACAAGAAGTGGGATTTGTTGGCCTGTCAGGACAGAAATCCTGACCCTGAAAAACTGCCTTTTTTGGCATGAAGGACCAGCTACTGTGTACACTTTATTTAGATGTATAAATCTTTAACAGAATTCACGGTTCTAGGTCATCAAAAATAGTTGGGATTCCTGGGTTCCCCTAACCACCAAAACGAACAAACATACAAAAAAACAAAACAACAAAAAAAATCCACAACCAATCCAGGAGAGAGTTGGTGATTTTTTTTGTTGAGTGTTTTTTTTTAATTTTTAAATACAGTTCTTCATTTGATGTGATATATAAGTCAGTGGCAAAGCTCGGGTTAGCACCAGGGGAGCTAGAAGCCCCAACCTGCTTCTCCGGCTGTTTAATCACAGCTGTGCTCTCACACCCTGTGGAAATAGAGAAGGTTGATGAGGTGCAGGTTACGGTTGGTCTGTCACAGCTAGAGCTGGCAAAAAAAGCTGCGTTTCTTGACAGCAAGAATTTAGGGTATATTCATCGTTCAAGTCTAAGACGACTGATTTGTTTCAAGATGGCTGGGGTGACAATTGAATCATAGAATCATGGAATCATAGAATAGTTTGGGTTGGAAGGGACCTTAAAGATCATCTGATTCTAACTCCTCTGCCATGGGCAGGGACACCTCCCTCTAGAACAGACTGCCCAAAGCCCCATCCAACCTGGCCTTGAACACCTCCAGGGATGGGGCAGCCACAGCTTCCCTGGGCAGCCTGGGCCAGGGCCTCACCCCTTTCAGTGTGAAGGTTTAACACGGCCAAATGCCGGGTCCTGTATTTCAGGCACAACAACAGCTACAGACTAGGAGAAACCTGGCTGGGAAGCTGCCAGGAGGAGAAGGACCTGGGGGTGTTGGTTGACAGTGACTGAACATGAGCCAGCAGTGGCCCAGGTGGCCAAGAAGGCCAATGGCATCTTGGCTTGGATCAGACACGGCGTGACCAGCAGGTCCAGGGAGGTTCTTCTCCCTCTGTACTCGGCACTGGTGAGACCGCACCTCGAATCCTGTGTTCAGTTCTGGGCCCCTCACCACAAGAAGGATGTTGAGGCTCTGGAGCGAGTGCAGAGAAGAGCAACAAAGCTGGTGAAGGGGCTGGAGAACAAGAGGAGCGGCTGAGAGAGCTGGGGGTGTTTATCCTGGAGAAGAGGAGGCTGAGGGGAGACCTCATTGCTCTCTACAACTACCTGAAGGGAGGTTGTGGAGAGGAGGGAGCTGGGCTCTTCTCCCAAGTGACAGGGGACAGGACGAGAGGGAATGGCCTCAAGCTCCACCAGGGGAGATTCAGACAGGACATCAGAAAAAGGTTTTTCACAGAAAGCATCATTGGGCACTGGAGAAATTGCCCAGGGAAGTGATTGAGTCACCATCCCTGAAGGTGTTTAAAAGACAGGTAGACGAGGTGATCAGGGGCATGACTGTGGCAAATAGGAATGGTTGGACTCGATGGTCCAAGAGGTCTTTTCCAGTCTGGTGATTCTGTGATTCTTGTACCCCTTTCAGGTACTGGCAGATGGCTATAAGGTCTCCTTGTAGCCTTCTCTTCTCCAGGTTGAACAGTCCCAATTCTCTCAGCCTGTCCTCACATGAGAGGGGCTCCAGCCCTCTGAGCATTCCTATTGCCTCCTCTGGATCCATTCCAACACTACCATACCTTTCTTATGTTGAGGATTCAAGAACTGGACACAATACTCCAGATGAGGTCTCACAAGAGAGGAATAGAGGGGCAGAATCCCCTCCCTCACCCTGCTGGCTGCTCTGTTTTGGATGTAGCCCAGGATATGGTTGACCTTCTGGGCTGGGAGCACACATTGCTGGCTCACGTCGAGCTTCTCATCAGCCAGCACTCCCAAGCCCTTCTCCTCAGGGCTCTCAATCACATCATCCCCCAGCCTGTACTGAAAATGTGGACTGCCCCGACCCAGCTGTAGGACCTTGCCCTTGGCCTTGTTGAGCCTCATGACAAAAGAATATTTAGATACAGCTTTTAACACCCTTTTGGGGGCATTTTCTAGTAGTTCCAGTCACCCATCAGACTGCAGAGTTCTCAGCACTGCCAGTTTCACTCTTTCTACCTGGCACCCAGCTGGTCTGTGGGTGAATATTCATTAGAGAAACAGTGTTGTCTTTGCTCCTCTCTCGTGCGTGATAGTCATCACCACAATCTGTAACACGTTACAAAGGCAGAGTATGTTGTCTGTGCTCTTTCAGGACGAGCAGAGGGTAATCTCACTTTCTCACTCCTTTTACAGTCTGGGGATCTGCTATGACAAAGAAAAATTATGTTCAAGGGCCAGACCTTAAAAGAGCTGCTCGAGCGCTAATACCAACTAAGCATCACTTTCACTCACAGAAAAATACTTTTTCTGCCTGTCTAATGGGCTGGTGAGTTTGAAATCTTACATTTTTTTTTTTATTTTAGCTTCTGGTAAGACTATTTGATTTATGTTAGACCCAAAAGTGCTCCAAGGATGCTTTTATGGAATGGCTACAAAAATCAGGGAAAGGACTGCTTACAAAGGCTTGGAGTGATAGGATGAGGGGCAATGGCTACAAACTGGAGAGGGGTAGATTTAAACTGGACATAAGAAAGAATTTCTTCACGATCAGGGTGGTGAGGACCTGGATCAGGTTACTGAGGGAAGCTGTGGCTGCCCCATCCCTGGAGGGGTTCAAGGCCACTTTGGATGGTCCTTGGGCACCTGATCCAGTGGGAGGTGTCCCTGCATGGTAGGGGGGTAGAACTGGATGGTCTTTAAGGTCCCTTCCAATCCAAACTATTCTATGATTTCCTTGTGTAAGTAACAAGCTGAGCTTCTATGCTCTTTCTCTCTCCTTCTAAGCATGGTAGGGGCCGTTAATATGATGCCTGATTGGATAACCACAATTTATCACGCCTTGCGAGTTTCGAGCTGTCTGTAAGTGAACTAAAAAATGTACTACAGAATAATCCCACATGTAATGTTCTGATAATTAAACCCCTCTGACAATTACATCATACATTATCGGGATTAGCCAGATCCATTACTCATCACTGGTGCCTTGGACAAAACAAATCTGGTACACTAGGGACTGTCAGCTGAGCAGATGCTCCTATGCAAGAAACCAGCCAAGTATTGTTTGTGTAATATGAGCAGTGGAGAAAGATATTGCTTCAGCTTTTAGTGCTGCTGGAGTTTAGAAACTAGGAAGGGCAGAAAGCTGAAGGCAGCATAATGACTGCACCATATTTGAATATCAATTTATTTATACGTGCTGCTTCTCCACTGTGATTATGCTTTGTTGAATGCCTTTTTTATCATAAGATCATAGAATAGTTTGGGCTGCAATGGACCTTAAAGACCATCCAGTTCCACCCCCCTGCCATGAGCAGGGACACCTCCCATTGGATCAGGTGCCCAAGTGATACTGGGGGTTCGTGTGACTCAGGTGCCAGACCTTGCACATGGCTTTGTTGAACCGCATAAGATTCACACAGTCACACATTTCAAGCTTGTTCAGGTCTCTCTAGAAGACCTCCCATCCCTCAGGCATGTCAACATGTAGAAGTTAAATGTCCTGGGTTTCCTTTCCATACAAACAAGACTGCTGTGCTAAGTGTTCACATGCAACGTGGATTTATAATCTCATTATTTGGCCCAAGCTATGAATAGAGTGTCTCTTATCCAAAGAGCATGGGAAGAAATGCAGTTTAAACCTTTACTCTTGCTATGGTGGCATCTCCTGAGGGAAAATCAAATGTTATATTTCTCTGAAGAAAGAAGATATAGTGCATTCCCCTGGCAGTTTGAGACGACCTCAAGCCAGCCTGTGAGAGCAAGAGGCACCAGCCAGCTGCATAAAGGGGTCTAGGCACCAGAACGACGCTCCCGGGGAGTCGTTGTGCTCTGCATTGCACCTCGCTTTCCGCTGGGCTTATGAGACACGGCCAAACCCAATTAAAAACAAGACTGGAGGGTGTTGCCAGAAAGAGCAAGTTAGTGCCTGCAATTAAACTGCTCGCTAATGATCTGGTAGGATTTCTTTTTTCTTTCTTTTTTTTCAGTAGTTAATTTGTTTCAAAGAACATGCACATGTCTGAGTGCTTCTGTATGTGTGCAGAGGAAATACCGCTCTAATCTTTGTTTCTTTTTACCCTTTGCTTAGTTCTTGAGCTGTAAGTTATACTTCAAGATCTCAACTCAAATTTGCACCAGCATTGCTCATAGAATTTTTACTTTCTTGCCCCAGAGCTGCTTTAGTCTCCTGGTGCTCATCTGTGGAGGTCACTGTGGGCCTCACAGTCATTTAGCTATATGTTAATCTTGAATCCTTCAGTAGACTGTGGACCGTTATGGATAATTTTCTTTTTATTGTTGCTCTTTAATTAAACAGAAAATGATAAATTGTTTATGTCTGTTTTGCAGTCTGCAAATACTCAATTCCCGGTTCATTACCATTATTATATGACAGATGAAAAGAATGGGAAGGGATAGATTAATGGAGCTGCATGCTGATCACAATTTTACTCTGAAATCTCAGCTGTCTGCCGTCTGACAGCCATTCAGACACTACTATCTGGCCTGATCAGATGTTGCTGAGCTGTGACCAAACCCCAGCGGCTCTTTTTTTTTTAACAACGCACTTCTCAAAATTATTCATTAAAGACATTATTGATGATTACTGTGTGAAATATAATAAATGAAAAAAAAACCTTAATTCCATTAGTGTGAAAAGGATAATAAAATACAGGATGAGACTTTTCAGGCAAAAGAAAAGCAAAACTGCTGTCTACAAAGCACTTTAGGTAATAGAACTGTAGCCACAGTGAATAATGCTAGTTTCTCTTATGTAACAAAATTGTGGGAAGCACCAGTGATTTCAGGACATTTAGGGATCTTTGAAGGTATTCTCTGTAGTAATGAAATTTGACTGTGTTCACTTACCCAGCTTTTTATTCTGCTTTTGTTTTTTCTTCTTTGATGCATGCTCTCAGTCTTTCATCTGAGGGTAGATGAATTCCTGTTGGTTAGTTTGCTCTCATAAAATCATAGAATTTCTTGGTTGAAAAAAACCTTTGAGAATATCAGGTACAACTGTACCTGTCCACTACTAAATCATATCCCTAAGCACTTCATCTGCCCGTGTTTTTAATACCTCCAGGGATGGGGACTCCCTGGGAAGCCTCTGCCAGGGCCCGAGAAACTTTTCAGTGAAGAAATTTTTCCCAATGTCTCATCTGAACCTGCTCCAGTGCAGCTTAAGGCCATTCTCTCTCATCGCATCTCATGTCACTTGGGAGAAGAGACCAGCACCCACCTCTCTACAACCTCCTTCCAGGCAGCTATAGACCGTGAGAAGATCTCCCCTCAGCCTCCTCCTCTTCTCCAGGCGAAACAACCCCAGATCACTCAGCTGCCTCTTGAAAGGCTTGTTCTGCTGCTACTTCAACAGCTCTGTTTCTCTTCTCTAGATGTGCTCCAAGACTTCAATGTCTTTCTATCAGTTTCCAACTCAAGGGCATTCACCACAATGCAAAGAGATAGATAATGTTTTTGGTTTGACTCTGTATTAGTTTTGTCCTTGTGTAAATGAAGAAAGTTGAAGAACCCCAACAATTGCAAGTGACAGGTGATAGGATGACAGGGAATGTCCTCAGGCTGCACCAGGAGGGGTTCAGACCGGACATTAGGAAGAATTTCTTCACTGAAGGGATCCTCAAGCATTGGCAGTGACTGCCCAGGGAGGTGGTGGAGTCCTCATCCCTGCAGGAGTTTAAAAGATGATTAGATTGAGTGTTTAGGGATATGATTTAGTAGTGGACAGGTATGGTAGGACTTGATCTTGAAGCTCTTTTCCAACCTAGGGATTCTATGATTCGATGATTCTATATGTGCAATGATACATGTTTTACCAACATATGGGAAATGACCTGCTTTACTTTACTCCTTTCCCTGTTTTGTAGAAGCGTTCCCAGCACTACTGCACCTCTGATTCTGGGCCCAGCAGAAGTAATGCCAAATTCCTCCTTAACTGTCAGGTCAGTTGTCAGTTCTCTCCTGGCTCTGGTGTGGTTCACTTCTAAGTGACTTGCTTCATTGATTGCGCAGTGACTCTGAACTGCAGAAATGAACCTTGGGTCACATATATTGAGGTTAATTCAAGCTATATAGTATTTTCTGACACAGAAGCTGAAGTATTTTTTCCATAGAGGCAGATGGGTAACATACACCAGATGATGATTTGCTGTAATAGCAAATGTCCAGGTTCATGTTTAAACTGAGAGGGGCAATAGAAGAGGCAGGATTACACTGGAGGGAAAATGCATTCTAATCAGCCTTTTTGAGCTTAAAAGTCTGTGATTGTGGTGCAACTTGAAGATACAATATGGCCTATTTGATTATATTTGGTGGTTGCTAAACATTTAGCAGAAAAGATGAGAATAAACAGCAGTTCTAGTTCCTTCCTTTGCCATTTCAGATCTTGTCTACTCAGATCCAGACTACAGAGTAAGGTTGTTTACTATATTTATAGTGGTTCATTAGAGAGAAGCCGGGCTCTGGAGCTGGTAAAGAAATAAAAGTAGTATCTCACCATCAGTGGACCCCACAGTGATTTTCATAGAATCATAGAATGGTTTGCAATGGAAAGGACTTTAGAGGTCACCCAGTTCCAACCTTCTGTGACATGGGCAGGGACACCTCCCACTGCCCAACCTGTCCTTGAACCCCTCCAGGGATGGGGCAGCCACAGCTTCTCTGGGCAACCTGGGCCAGGGCCTCCCCACCCTCATGGTGAAGAATTTCCTCCTTACGTCTAGTCTAAATCTTCCCCTCTTCAGTTTAAAGCCATTCATTATAGAGTTTTTGCTGCTTTTAAACTTCTTCTCTTTACCTACATTCTGTAACTGCATCTGTATAGGACGTATCTTCTCTTTTTCACGTAACAGATTTTTAAGGGAATGCATAGTTTCCCCGATGCAGAAGCGAAATGACTGAACATTTACAGTTGAAAAATGAGTCTTGTATGCACGTTTATCCTGCAGTTCATTAATCTACTCTCAGTTTTGTTTGGTTTTCACTTTAGGCCACTGTTTTCTTGCTTGCTTCAAGCTTGAAAATCAGTGTTTTCCCAACATTCCTTGAAAGTGAACAAAAAGATTAAGACAACAGAAATAGATCCCATTCTGGCGCAGGAGCCAGGTAGCAAGATTTTTGACCCTGTATGGATAGCAACAATACCTCTTCAATAATTAAATGAGGACTTAGTGTTGCCTGGACTCTTAAATATTATTGTTATGATTATGTATTTTATATACTATGCCAGCATTGGCAGCCTGTTTAGACAGATTTTTCTTCCTCAGGATCAGTTCTCTTCAGGAAAACATGTTAGAAAAAAGATAAGCCTTTTTTCCCACTGACGATAGCAAAATTTTGGAAGCTGTGAAATATCTAAGAAGAGAAAATCTACCCATGAACATAGCTTTACTCAAAATATTATTTTAGTTCAAGCCCAGGGTCTTTCGTGTTACCCCTATCCTGACTTCCCACAGGATATTCCAGTCTTAAAATCTTTAAAAGAAATAAATAAACACCATTGTAAATATTCATTGGAAAAATACTTCATGGAATACAAGAATGCATATTTATTTAACAATGCTCAGCAGTGCAGTTCAGGTTATTTTGTCCCCGCATACAACTTTTTTCATTAGCAAGGACACCAAGATCACAAAGGTGTTGTGTCACAGTATTTTGCACAACTGATTTTTGCAGATGACATCAAGCTGAGAGATGCAGTTGCCACACCAGAAGGATGGGATGTCATCCAGAGGGACCTGGACAGGCTGGAGAAGTGGGGCTGTGAGAACCTCATGAGGTTCAACAAGGCCAAGGGTAAGATCCTACACTTGGGTCGGGGCAATCCTGGATTTCAGTACAGGATGGGGGATGATGCGATTGAGAGTAGCCCTGAGGAGAAGGACTTGGGGGTGCTGATTGATGAGAAGCTCAACGTGAGCCAGCAACGCGTGCTCACAGGCCAGAAGACCAACAATATGCTGAGTTGCATCCAGAGCAGCGTGGCCAGCAGGGTGAGGGAGGGGATTCTGTCTCTCTATTCTTTTCTTGTGAGACTTCATCTGGAGTGCTGTGTCAAGTTCTGCAATCCTCAACATAAAACGAGGGGCAGGTTTAGACTAGACATAAGGAGGAATTTCTTCACCATGAGAGTGGTGAGACACTGGCCCAGGTTGCCCAGGGAAGCTGTGGCTGCCCCATCCCTGGAGGGGTTCAAGGACAGGCTGGATGGGGCTCGGAGCCCCTGATCCAGTGGGAGGTGTCCCTGCCCAGGGCAGGGTGTTTGGAACCGGATGATCTGTTCCAAAGCAAACCATTCTATGATTCTATTTATTCAAACTTGCATATCTTGCTCCTACAGTTAATATTCCTCTGGGAATATACTGAAAATGTTCTATGTAATGCTGCCTTTTTTTTGGCATGACGCTTAAACCAATTTTGCTCCAGAGTTTTGAAGAATCATTTGTTTCATTTTCTTCCCCAAACAATTTGGTTATTTCCCTGTAGAATTATTCTATCCATAACCTGTTTCTCCTATTTTAAAAATGAACCATCAAACAAGAAGAAAACATTCCCAAACCTCTGCAGGGAACATATCAGGCAAATGACCACTTTGTCTGACATTCTTATGTTAAAACAATCTCTTCACTCTTGGTTATGCTAGTGCTGCAGAATTGTCAAATATGAGCTAAACATGCAATACATGTTGTGTGAAATCTATCCATTTTCCAAATTTTCTGAAGAATAATATAATTGAATTTTGTTATGATTAGATCAGTTCAAGAAAATAATACTATCAGTGAAGCAAATAATTTTGTCTGCATCTCCTTGAATTTTCAAAATATGACATTATATGGATTTATTCTTACCCGACAGCACGGATCTGGTGCTGATAACAAGCTTATCTACACACAAAAATTATTTTTATAGGTATGTTGCTGGGTTATACTATCACAGAATCACTTGGTTTGAAAAGACCTTTGAGATCAACAAGTCCAACTATACCTGTCCACTATGAAATCTTATCCCTAAGCACCTCACCCACCTGCCTTTTAAATACCTCCAGGGATGGGGACTGCACCACCTCCCTGGGTAGCCTCTGCCAGTGCTTGAGAGCCCTGCCAGTGAAGAAGATTTTCCTGATGCTCAATCTGAACTTCTCCTGATGTAGCTTTAGGCCATTCCCTTTCCTCCTATCCCCTGTCACTTGGTGAAGAGACCAACAGCCACCTCTCTACAACCTCCTTTCAGGCAGTTGTAGACAGTGATAAGGTCTCCCCTCAGTCTCCTTTTCTCCAGGCTAAAAAAATTCAGTTATGACAATGTAGACAAAATTTCTTCTAGCTAGTTAGGTACCAAGATGCTGTGTTTGTGTTTGATGACTGTAGTGTCAGATTCTGATCTCCTTTGTCCTTGCTGACATAGTAAACTTAATAAGGACAACTAGGTATAACTGGAGATAGATATTGTGTTGTCCTTTTTTGCATATTTTTTTAAGCTTTCAAGTACTGGCGAAGCTATCTGTAGAATTTAAATAGTATGAGGCTGTAAGCAACGCGCTGTAGATTAGGACTGAGAACATGTAAATGAATAAATAACTATGTTCTCATCACATGATCTGATGTGCCACTGAAAGGTTTGGCAATGGGAGGGAGTCTTCTAGCAAATTTTTCTCTCAAACATAGATTAAAGCTGTTTCATACAGAACGATTAGCATGTAAGCCTCCAGTGATTACCTAGTATGACATCATTTGTAATAAAGAATCCATTAAATCAACATCCTTCCATCTGAAGATTGTCTTTCAAAAAGTGAAAAGCATGTCTGTCCTCAGATTCTGCCCATTAATCTCATTGGGAGTTGGTTTTATTGATTCAGGGGAGATCTTTTAAAAATTTTTTGTTCTATGGGAACAAAGAAATTTAATAACATGTACTGTATGCGATCAAATAATGTTTTGTCCTTCAGTTCTTTAAGTCAGACTCCCAACTTTTGACTTTTACAGTCAAACATTTCTATTTTTCGCAATTGCCCGGCGAGGTCTTTGCAATCTATAGCAACCATGAAATGTGGTCAAGCGGAGAGTTAGCGTTCCAACAGAGGCTGCACTGTTGCCAGGTGCTGATGCAATCTGACCTCCCTTCTGCTGCTTCACCTTCTGTAATTATACACCCAAGGATCACCTTTTTGACCCTACCGCTGCAACTGCCTCTGCCATCAGCGATTCCTTTTCAAAGGCTGCATCTAAGCTTACCTGCAAGAGAACACCAGGAGACACCCCAGATCCTGCTTGCTCCTTGGGTAACAAGATTTTGTGCTTAGATTTCACTTACATGGAGACAGGGATGTGGGGAGTGGCTGGTGGGGGCGTGCTAATGGGAATTGATGATGTGGCAGGGGCCAGCGCCTCCATCTGGGAATCCAGGAATGCCCCTGGACTTTACATTCCAAATGTATTCAAAGAAATTTCTTCCTGGGATTACTGCTGATATTATTTGATTCTGGGGATATTTCCTGAACTGCTTATTACTTCTTAAACAAAATCTGGGGTTTGTTCTCTGCAATATTTTCTTTCTTGGTATGCCACCTTTAACCCAGGGTGATTCTGTGTTTTAGTTCAGATAACTTAAAAATTTCCTTTTCAGTTTAAATATATAACTAAGATCCCTATATATTTAGTAGGGATTAAGTAGCACATACTGAAATGTCACAGAAAATCAGTTTAATGTCCCTCTTTTGTTTGTCATGTCCACTTTATATTCCTTTAATTTAATCAGAATGTCCTGCATTAGCACATCAGCTGCCTGCAGAAGCTCCAATACTAGTGCATTTATTAACTTAACTTTATTGTAGACAAAAGTAGTAAGTTAGTTTGACACGAATGCCTTTTATAAACCCTTGTTGACTGTCATTATTTGCCTTCCATATGTTTGTTTTGTTATTAATTAATTCCCATGATTTTACCTGCTTACTTCAGCCTCACAGCCCTATAGTGGAAGTGGAACACATCTTTCTCAGTTCTCTAGGAGTTTTCATGATGCCCCAAGGTAGAATAAAAATGAACATTGATGGTCCAGTGGCTCCTTTCTATATATTGTTTAGAAGCTCTTTTATACAAGTTTTCCAGACTTGCAGATCTTCCTTATTTTTTTGAACTAGAGTTCCATGTTTCCTCACTAACGGCTGAAATAAAAATCACCACTGAGATCTCATCAAGATCTTCCCAAAGATACGGGAGATTTTATGTAAGACTCATGCCCTTCCTAAGGTCTTAACTTTATTAAGAAGAGTTCTCCCAGCTCTAATAATGAACTAACACCACTTTTGAAATGCTTTTGCTTTTAAAAAGTTCCCTCTATTCCCTTGCTTGTATCTCTGGTGACTTTGGGTTTTCCTAAGAGTTACTTTGATTCTTTTCACCATTTTCTATGAAACCAGTCTTAAGATTTATATTTATTCCTAGTACTTTTTTATTTTATTAAATTTTAGAACTATTGGTAATCAGATCTTAGTATTGTTTTAAGTTGTCCTTTGTCTGCTGAGTTTACTAAAATGTTCTTATGCGGGTCCAGTTATCATTCATGTGTTTCTGATAATGTTCTGTTTCCCCAATGATGTTGCTCATATCTGTTTCATGAGTGGTTTTTTCTCTAGAGCAGCAAATTTATGTATTGCTGATAAGAACTCTTTGTACTAAAATAGGCAGGTAAGACTTTTTGTTACTATTGACCAGGGAAGTAGCTTCCCTGTTTCCTTGCCTTGTCAGACAGTGCATCTCAAATGAGACTCCATCTCCTATAACAAAAACATTGCATAGCATAGTAGAAATCAGTATAAAACTGTCAAAGACTATGGAGTTGTTGAAAAAGGAATCTCCAAAGGTAGCAAACCTCTTGATTATTTCACATTTTGCATTTCCTTTCTTAAAAGCTGCTTGTCTAACTGATGTCAGAAAGGTCATAATGGATAATGTTATGCAAAGCTTTCCTTTCTTAGAAGAAAAAAAAAAGAAAAAATATTATTTAGACTAGATGTAAGGTTGAATTTCTTCACAATGAGTGTGGGGAGGTTGCCCAGGGAAGCTGTGGCTGCCCCATACCTGGAGGTGTGCAAGGCCAGGTTGGGCAGCCTCATCCAGATGGGCTTTAAGGTCTCTTCCAACCCAAAGTATTCTATGATTCTGTGATTCTAGGGAATCAACACATGCATGTGCATTTCTTTACAGGCATGTTTGTACAGACAGAGACTCAGAAACCTCAGGAGTTCTTGCTGCCCTTCACAACTTTCTGCTCACACTTTGGAAGTTCAGATTGAATAGTAATGTACTAGTCAAAGGTTAATGCGAAAGGATTAATACCTTTCCTGATTTTTGACAGGAAGGAGGAAAATCTATGTTCATAATAAGCTAAACCATATATTTTATGGAAAGTGACATATACAGAATGGTTTTATAAAAATGAGGCTGCCATTCTTTTCTTATGAATTCACTATCATACGATATCAAATTAATCTTCTGTAGATTAGTGTTTGTGGTGTTAGCTCATAATGGTTGGCGGTTGTTTTCTTCTAATGAAGTAAACTCCTATGAAACACAAAACTGGCCTTGAGTGTTACAACCACAGCAGCTAAAATGAACTCTACTATTTGTTTGGGGTCAATAGTATCAAGTTGAGGTGCTTCTTTTGGGCCAATTAAACTGTGTTGGCAGCTTTTCCTTCACTACCACATGCCTCCTGCCAGCTACCACTGCCTGAAGCGGTGGCATCTAAAAGGAACCTGTCAATGTCACTTCAGAAACTCAAGTGACCAATACGAAATCTGTCTGTAAGGAAAACAAAGACTTCTCTTAAGGACACTTTGTCACTAGTGCATCCCTCCTTGAAGCTTTATGGAATACTTGGAGAACTGGAAAGAATTAACTATCTCTTGTCAGATACCAGTAAGTTCCTCCCTCAGAAACACTTGAAGAAGATATCATCTCTGATTATGAGACTGTTGATACTTCTTTCCTCAATATTAGAGTTCCATATCTAAATTTAAGTATTCCTATTTGGCAGTTCACAGAATCACAGAATCACAGAATAACCAGGTTGGAAGAGATCAAACGGATCATCGAGTCCAACCATTCCTATCAAACACTAAACCATGTCCCTCAGAACCTTGTCCACCTGTCCCATAAACCCCTCCAGGGAAGGTGGATCAATCCCCTCCCTGGGCAGCCTCTGCCAGGGACCAATGACCCTTTCTGTGAAAAATTTGTTCCTAATGTCCAGCCTGAACCTCCCCTGATGGAACTTGAGGCCATTCCCTCTCGTCCTGTCCCCTGTCCCTTGGCAGAAGAGCCCAGCTCCCTCCTCTCCACAACCTCCCTTCAGGTAGTTGTAGAGAGGAATGAGGTCTCCCCTCAGCCTCCTCTTCTCCAGGCTAAACACCCCCAGCTCTTTCAGCCGCTCCTCATAAGATTTGTTCTGCAGCCCCTTCACCAGCTTCGTTGCTCTTCTCTGGACTCGCTCCAGAGCCTCAACATCCCCTTCCACAGGATGCCCTCGCCTCCTGTAACAGTCTTCACTGCATTGTCATCTCAATAAGATGATGGGACAAGAACTCTATGAAATCGCACAAAGTTAATTATGTCAACACCATGTAAGATAGATTATAAAGTATGATTGACTATCAACTACATTATTGTAATACAGAGGTTTAATCTTTTCTGTTTAATCTTTATGCAGAAAGAGAGGCTGTTCCTCATGGAGGGAAGAACAGGAAGAAGGGAATGGCCTCAAGCTCTGCCAGGGGAGGTTCAGGCTGGACATTAGGGAAAAAATTTTCACAGAAAGAGTCATTGAGCACTGGCAGAGGCTGCCCAGGTAGGGGGTTGAGTCACCTTCCCTGGAGGGGTTTAAGGCCAGGCTGGATGAACCTGTGAGAAACCTGATCTAGTAGGAGATGTCCCTGCTAATGGCAAGTGGGTGGAACTGGATGATCTTTAATGTCCCTTCCAACACAAATAATTCTGTGAGAGAGCTGAGGTTGTTCAGATCGGAGAAGACAAGGTTCTGAGGAGATGTTATAATGACCTTTCAGTACTTGAAGGGGGCCTGCAAGAAAGATGGGTAGGGACTTTTTACAAAGGCTTGGAGTGATAAGATGAGGGCAAATGGCTTTAAACTGGAAGGAGAAGATTTAGGCTAGACATTAGGAGGAATTTCTTCACAATGAGGGTGGGGAGGCCCTGGCCCAGGTTGCCCAGGGAAGCTGTGGCTGCCCCATCCCTGGAGGGGTCCCAGGCCAGGTTGGATGGGCCTTGGGCACCTGATCCAGTGGGAGGTGTCCCTGCCCATGGCAGGCGGTGGAACTGAATGGGCTTTAGGATCCCTTCCAACCCAAACCATTCTATGATTATATGATCCTAGGAGTCTATGATTTTGGGCCAGATCTTACCATTGAGCCAACTTATCATTATTAAGAAACTAAGTAGAGCCAGGGAATTGTTGGTTTTGAACACAGTGCTCGATCATCAACATGCTCTCTGGCATTTTCTTGGTCTTGGCCAGACCAAATGATGCTGCTTCCAGGAGGAAATGTGGACAAGATCTCCATTTATTGGAGGAAAAAAGCATTTCCCACACCACTTTTGTCTCAGTTTGTGTTCCGTCCCCCCTCCCCGTTATTTACTAGTGCTGATGTAGATTTCATCCAGAAAAATGGTGTCTTTCTACATCTCTCCATCCTATGCTGTCCAAAGCAGACAGCAGAAGTAATTTGTGCTGGAATGGAGAGAAGAGGGAATAATTTGCTACTGAGGCCACCAACCTTCTCAGGAGCAAAATTGTAGTGGAGTCATGCTTGAGGCCTCCTCCTGAGGAAAACAAAACAACCTGCTGGGTATAAAAGAACCTCATATTACAACTATCTGTCATCCTGTTTTCTGTGGAGTTGTTTTTTTTAATTTGCTTTTGTTTGTCTTAAGACTGAATATTAATAATTCTGACCAATGAACCCATTTGTGCAAAATGAAGATATGGAAGTCAAGTATTTAGGTACAAGCTGGAAGTTTCCTAATTACTGTGCACATATTATACCCATGTGACAATTTTTGCTGTAGGTCCACTGCATTTATATAATTTTTTAATTAAATATTCCTTTAAAAGTTATTTAACAAAATATCCATACATGCCCACTCTTGGGATTAATGAATTTTATTGCTTTAAGCATGTCATATAGGCAATTTATGAGAAAATTCAATGTTTGCATTCTTTTTATTCCCTTTGTGATCCTGTTTTTGATAATCATTATTAGAGTACTGTTCAGCCTAATGGCTTTGTGGTAAAAAATAACAATGCGGTAAGGAGAAAAAGAGATTTATTGGAGCCACAGTGCAAATAAGAAATTATTTCCAATTTTGGTGTTTTTCTAAAAGCTGTGACTATATTAGTTAATAAGATGAACCAGAGACTGCTCTTTGTCCCAAGGACAAATGAAAAACCACAACCCACATTCATACAGATAAGCTTTCTTAACTTTCAAAACAAGGTAGCTACATCCAAGTTGCTTATTGAGAGCAATCCTTAGAGAACATCATCCGCAAATCATACTCCAGGACTGTTAGGGGTGGTGTTAATTGGTTTATGTTCAAAAGGTGTGCCAGGTACTGTGCTAACAATGTAAATGCTTCCGTGTCCTTGCACAGTCTTCGTTGCTTATTAGTATAATAATAATAAACAATAATAGGAGATCACAGAAAAGTGATCTCCCAGCACAGTCAAGGGCTCTGGTAACTTCTTGGGACACTTGTTCAAGTTCCAGTTCACTATTAGGAATTTTAGCTCATTTTAGGATGAAAAATTGATGGATTCAAGCACTGATATTAAAAATCAAATATCTCTTTGGAAAAAGGAGTGAATTCATGTCATCTAGCTGAGAGATGAGGTGCCCTCAAAAGATAGGTAAGAATGCATAAAGAGAAATTAAAGCTCACTTAGCTCTAGCCTTACCAGAAACACCTTTAATATTCTAAACACTCTTAAGAGAAATTTAAGTCAGGCCTTTAAATGTAGTTTGAATTTCATTGCACTTTAAGCCTTAAACAATAAAAGAAGCAATACAATCATACACAGAATAATAAAATCCATACATTGGAAAAGACCTCTGAGATCATCCATTCCAAGCGTGCCTGTCCATTACTAAATCATATCCCTAAGCAATTCATCTGCCCATCATTTAAACCCCTCCAGGGATGGGGACTCCACCATCTCCCCGGGCAGCCTCTGCTGGTGCCTGAGAACCCTTTCGGTAAAGAAATTTTTCCTAATGTCCAATCTAAACTTCCTCTGATTCATCTTGAGTTCATCCCCTCTCGTCCTGCCACTTGGGAGAAGAGACCAACACCCACCTCTCTACAATCTTCTTTCAGGTAGTTGTAGAGAGCAATGAGGTCTCCTCTCAGCCTCCTCTTCTCCAGGCTAAACAATCCCAGTTCCCTCAGTCACTCCTTATAAGTCTTGTTCTCCAGCCCCTTCACTGGCTTTGCTGCTATTCTCTGGATGAGCTCCAGCACCTCAATGTCTTTCTTGCAGTGAGGGGCCCAAACTGAACCCAGGATTCAAGCTGCAGCCTCACCAGTGCCGAGTACAAGAGGCAAATTAATTTACTTGGACCTTGTGCTGAGGCAAAAGGTCCTGAGGTGGGTTTGCTTGCTAAGATGTTTCTGTCTGTGGTGAACTATGTATTACAGATGCACCTTGTGCAAGACATATATCACTCCCTGCTCACCCATCACTTCAGAAAAAGAAGCATCTTTAGCCTGGAGAATAGGAGGCTGAGGGGAGACCTCATTGCTCTCTACAACTACCTGAAAGGAGGTTGTGGAGAGGAGGGTGCTGGCCTCTTCTCCCGAGTGACAGGGGACAGGACGAGAGGGAATGGCCTCAAGCTCCACCAGGGGAGGTTTGCGCTGACCATTAGGAAAATATTTTTTTCACGGAAAGAGTCATTGGTCCCTGGCAGAGGCTGCCCAGGGAGGGGGTTGAGTCACGTTCCCTGTAGGGGTGTAAGGGACGGGTGGATGAGATGCTGAGGGACATGGGTAGGTGATTGATGGGAATGGTTGGACCCGATGATCCATTGGGTCTCTTCCAACCTGGTGATTCTCTGATTCTATGATCTTTCCCATTCGTAAGCATTCATGCTGTCTTGTAGGTTGAGGTGCCCCGTTGGAGAGAACAAGACAGTTTCTAGAGAAGACCATCACCTGCACTTCAGGAAAGCACTTAAGCACATGCCCAGTGTTCAACGTATTCTCATCTGATGGTATGAAACAGAATCTCAGTGGCTTCCTAAACAGGGCTTGGGATGTGTAAAGGGTGAGAAAAATCTCCTGAGAAGGAGAGCTAAGGGCACGAGGGTAATAGAAGACAATTATGCCAGCTTTTATTTTAAAACACAGAGTTATAAATGTGAACAAGAGCAAAATGGAAAAGCAATTCAAAATACTGGAGGAGGCAGGCAGCCAAAACATTTGTCTGAAAATGCAGCTTCCTTGGTTCTCATCAGCTAGAATAGTTTGTGTCTGTAGGTTGCTCTAAATTTTCTTTGATTTGGACACGATTTTTCTTTTGCCGTCAAAACAAGCCAAGGTCTAACGAATGTAGTACATTTTTTACTGTCTTCTGTTAGAAAAAAATACATAGCAGCTTAATTTTTTTAGAAACGAGGAATGATAAATTGGCCCATCTCCACAGTAAATCTGATGGACTTAGTGAACTCTTTTTTTCAGAAAAAATAAACTTATTGACCTACACACAGGTCAAAAGAGGCCACATGAACATCTCCTATTGGTGCCTTTTTCACTTAAACTGGCTATGGGTCTATTCAGATGTTTGTCAGAGAGCTCCTCAAGGAGACAGTCTTCAGAGTCTTTGAACAGGTCTGGACATCGACTGCGGAACCTTGAGAACCACAAAGCCTGCAGCTAGCGAAGCCGCTGCTAGCTTTAATGCTGTGATAAAGTGCTGTTTGGTGCCTCATAGCTTTTCTTGGATACATTGAGTAGTTCCAGCTTCCCCAGTGGTGGAGAAGTCATTTTACCTGCAGTGGTTCTTCAGAGCTAGAGATAGACTCTCATCTGATAAGCACAACAAAGGGGACATAATCTTTGGTCATACATTGAATTAAGTGAAATTCCAACTGGATTTATACAATAAAGGAACAATATCATCACAGAGATAGTACAGTCTGCACCCTATAAAAGTTTTCAAACTTGACAGGACAACACTTTCTTCATCAAACTTTGAAACTAACCTGTTTTGATGAGAAGGCAGGACATCCAGAGCCCACTTCAAACTAAAATTATACTATGATTTTAACTTTAATATGTTATAGAAACCTAACCAAGGGAGACAAAAATAAAATAATCAAATTTAAATAAATTATACTGTTCAAATGTGCTTTATTTATCATAAGTACAATCTGCATTTAATTTAGAAACAATAAAATCCTGGTCTTAATAATTCAGTGTCTCCATAACTTTTATAACTCATCCAGATACGGACATAGCTAGATGAAACAGTCTTTAATTAACATTTTGATGGCTCCAAAAACTGTCTGATATTGTCTATGGGAAGACACACTAGAGTTTTTTTAAAACTACATATGCAAAGAGGTAAACTACACCCAAAATGTTGGAAAAATATCCTGAACCTCAGAGAGATCCAGTAGTTTTGATACCACACACTATGATGTTTTTTTTCTGCTTGAAGCCCTGAACTTGAGGTTTCAGCAGACTCCAAATTCGAAGGAAGATTAAGGAAAATTGCCATGTATTTTCTACTTAGTCAAAGACTGTAATCCAGCAGAGTTTTTTATAGCTGCCACGGTATAACAGCGGCTTCACTGAAAATATTATTTTATGAAATCGATGAAATTGTTAAAGAAGGAGAACATGAAAGAAAAAGCTTTTACTTCAACAAATTTACAGTATGACTGTTAAGATGAAATAGAACCACACACACAGAGGCAGAAAGGGGGCCAAGCGGGAACCACAGTGAGTTGTTTCCAAACGCCTCCATAAGCAATTGCACTCACCTTAAGTGGATTTCTAATCCTCCCACAATCAGAATGGGGAAGCTCAGCTGGCCTGGCGGACAGTTAAAATTTCTCAGAGTGAAAAATTATAATGAAAGCGCTGTGACAGCTTCCCTGGGTAACCTGGGCCAGGGCCTCACCATCCTCATCATGAAGTGTGCCCAGGGGGCCAAGAAGGCCAATGGCATCTTGGCTTGTGTCAGAAACAGCATGACCAGCAGGTCCAGGGAGGTTCTTCTCCCTCTGTACTCGGCACTGGTGAGACCGCACCTCGAGTCCTGTGTTCAGTTCTGGGCCCCTCACCACGAGAAGGATGTTGAGGCTCTGGAGCGAGTCCAGAGAAGAGCAACGAAGCTGGTGAAGGGGCTGGAGAACAAATCTTATGAGGAGCGACTGGGAGAGCTGGGGGTGTTCAGCCTGGAGAAGAGGAGGCTGAGGGGAGACCTCATTGCTCTCTACAACTACCTGAAAGGAGGTTGTGGAGAGGAGGGAGCTGGGCTCTTCTCCCAAGTGACAGGGGACAGGACGAGAGGGAATGGCCTCAAGCTCTGCCAGGGGAGATTTAGCCTGGACATTAGGAATAAATTTTTCACAGAAAGAGTCATTGGTCCCTGGCAGAGGCTGCTCAGGGAGGTGGTTGAGTCACCTTTCCTGGAGGTATTTGAGGGATGGGTGGACAAGGTGCTGAGGGACATGGTTTAGTAATTGGTGGGAATGGTTGGACTAGATGATCCAATGGGTCTTTTCCAACCTTGTGATTCTATAGATTAAATCAGCCCCTCTCCAGTTTGTTCCTGTTCCCCCTCATCCTGTCACTCCAAGCCTTTGCAAACAATCCCTCTCCAGTTTCTTTGTAGCCCCTTCATGTACTGGACCCATTTAATCCATTTCTGAAATATAAATAAGCAAGTGAGAGTGTGTAAAGCTACAGAATGAGGGCAGGCAGAGGAGAGCGGGTGAATTTGGGATTAAAGTGTTTTAAGTGAACTAGACAAGCACATGTGCAGCACATTTTATCACTGCTCCATTGCTATTTGTAGCAACCCAAAACACAGTTCCAGACATGTATTACACCAATATCGCATGGAGCATTAGCGATCTGACAATTTTTTGCTGCTAAAATCTGCCCTTTATTAATGCTTACCTCTCAAAATAAATTTCCCAGGAATTTTCTTTGCTCATTGTTACATTTCATAGGTGACAAACATATATCTTCCTTTCTTCTCTCATTTCTGCAGAGCAAGGTCGGTTTTCTGTATGGTTCATAACAAGTCAGCGTGGAAAGACAGCATCATCCATCATTTAGGTTGGTTCCTCATTACCTTCACCAGTATTGCTGTTGTTAGCTTTATATCTATCCTTGAAAACTTCACCTGCTTAGATTGGTCTGTCTTGTTCCAGCCCTCCTAAATTTCATCCTCATTTGACTCCTCTTGGAAATGAGAAATATGAGGAATATGGCAGACGCCATCATTTGTAAACAAGTGCATTCAGAGAAACTGTGTTTCTTGCTCAGATAAACTGATACAAGCCAGGTGACATTCTCCTGTGGCATTTTTCAGTCAATCCTCTGGATTTTGGCAGTGTCCAGGTGTTTCAGAAAGCTTTTTTCACCTCTATAAATTGCTTTAATGTGAACTGAAAAGAATTTTTCACAATGTAATAAATTCATAGCATTTTGATTCTGTAGTTGAAAACATTTATATTTATTATTATTGTTTGTTGTTGTTATGGCTGTGGACGTATTATTTTATTCCATTTTTCCTTTACTACATTCAATAGCAGATGCTTATGTTCAAGACAAGCATCGTAGTTTAAGTCACACAAAGGATTTTTTAAAAATATGTAGCTCATATAAAATATTTTCATCTGCCTACTTTTAAATTAAATATTATTAACATTAACTTTACTTTTATTTTCCTTAACTGAAATAAAAAATAATCTGGCAGCATAACTTCATTCTTAACAGGACCTTTAGTAATGAGGGCAGCTGTTCACTAGAAAAATGGCTTTAATTTATTCACTCATTTCATCTTGGACACCTAATGTGATTGACAAATGTGTCTATTCAGGTTTTTCACTTGTTCAGACATCCTAGTTCTGGCAGAAAGTCGTTGAATTACTTGAGAAAATCAGACTCTGTTGCCACAAACCAACAGGTGCAAACTTATGAATGTTCTTTGCACCAAGCGGCATTCTGAAGAGAATAATTATGTGAAGAGTGATGATGGGTCTTTCTAATACAGAGCCAGCAGCCAAGACGTGGAGAGTTTGCAGAGGGTCGCCAAGATCTGACTGACTGCCCAAAGTCAGCGATGGAGAATTCTCAGATGTGAATACATGATTTCATTTACTCTTTGGCTGAGCCGATCAGATGCCTCAACTCTCAGGCTCTGCAGCACTGGTTCCTGTAGTTGTGCAAGAGGAGTGGATCTGGAAGAACTGATGATAGGGATCTAAGACTGCTTGGTTTGGAGTCCTGTTTCAATTTATTTTACTTATTTCAAATGTATTTTGGCCCTAATAACTAAAAGCTGCAGTGCATTGGTCTTGGCATAAGTATTACAGGTAAACTTCACCCCAGCAAATGTGCTTTGAGGGGGCTCTGCAACACAAGCTGAAGGATGGGAGGTGAAAAGTAGGATGCTCACCTCTGTCTCAAAGCACTGCGGTAGATGCACCCTTAGCCAGGGAGGCTGAGGTCTCCTTTATGCCACATACTTGAGACAGTTCTATGTCCCAAATTGCCTCAGGAATGTTCAAACTCTGCAGATCTACAAGGGATAGGTCTGAGACCTTAGCAGACTGCCAAGGTCCTCTTCCTTTCAGCATCTCAGTTAAAAACTACAGTTCCCTCTCAAGTAAAAGAAGGAAAGTAAGTGCATCCGTAACGTAAATCAGAATACCTAAGCAGGCAGTGGTTAAGCTATTAATGTTGGGGTAGTCAGATGTTCCTCTGGAGGCTTATGCTTTTCTCCTTGCTTGCTGGTGCTTAAATTAGGACTTCAGGATACTTGTGCTAGATAGCCACAGTCTGTCCTTCCTCCCTGACCCCTGCCCTGATGATGTCCAAAACATATGGAATGCTGGTCCTTGAAGTATAAGATGATATATTAACTCTGGCTATCTGACTGTAAAGCCCTAATGCCAGCATTCAAGTTCTATTTTCACTAACATTTCTTCTTCCAAATTAAGTTCAGCACATTAATCATGCTTCTTTCTTTAGCCAGGATATTCAGGGGCCCCTCTACTCCCTTCAGGATTATATATCACAAGCCATCTGCTGAGAATCAAGGAAAACCCTTATGCTTCCTCCATCCCAGCCTTCCTCTTGCAGGGTAACACTGCCACAGGTCACAGCAGAAAACTCTTGCCAAAACCTTCCTGTTTTCTGCTGCTCTTCAGCTCACTCAAACTGTTCTGACTTCTATGACCTAGACCTGGTGCTCAACGGTGTGATCCTGGGCAGTAGTCATGTTCTAAAACAAAAGCAGGTGACTACACAAGCAGCTGAAGTGATACTTTTGACTTTTGCATAGCAGGTTTTACCCCTAGAAATTGTACTCTAGCCGCATGAAAAGTCGTAAGAACGACTGTGACAGAAAACGTACACTAGCCTCATGGAAAATACAGAGCTACCAGTAAAGGAGATATTACTGTACAGTATAACCAATAAGACAACCTTTCTCTGTTCTGATAAAATACTTTTTTCCTGTGCCTGATCTAGAAATAATCCATATCTCCTTCTCGTTGCTCTCTTACATTGTATTTCTGCTTCCCTTGCTTTTCATAGGAAGTCTCTCATCTGCTCACCAGGAAATATCTGTCCTCGCCACAATGGGAGCACTGAAACAAAGTCTACAAGCTTGAAAGACTTAACCATTGTGAACGATGCTATCAGTTATAGGGAACACCAGAGATGATAAAAGCATTAAAACAGAAGAGCGGATGAAAGTAGAGGAGTCAGTGTTTATATAGCAGCACTAGTTTTCTTAGGAAGTAGGTAATGGGGGGAAAAAGAAACAAGACTTCAGCCAGAGTACCAGAGCAGCAGCCACACCTTGCAAAGATAAGATTAAACCCTTCATCTGGACCTGTCAGAGACCCAGATACAGAGTGTGACGTATATGGGCATCTGTCGAATAAGGTGCTAACAACATCTGAGAGGTTTTGCTGATACCTGGAAGGAATGAGAAAAAAATTGTTGTTCTGTGTAGCAGAGAATTCCAGTCCCATATGGCTCTGCTCCAGCAAAGTGTGGGAGCAAACTGTAAATGCATCCGTGGAAGGAGTCGAAGCTTCATTGTAAAGCTAGAAGTGAGGTGTCTGTCTAATTGTTTGCTTCAATCAAGTCTAGTATGCTGTATTTCTAATGAGATCAAGACAAAAGATGATGGAACAAAGGAAAAGTTGATCCTAGAAAATACTAGTTTCAATGTTAAGATTTTGTGAGGAATATATATCTTGCATAAACAATTAAAAAAGGACTGTCATTAGGTTCAGCAGTTTATATCCAGCATATTAGGTGTCTCTTCCTTATTTTTGCTATCAGAGATTATTTAATTTTAAATCATAATGTTTAAGTAATTACTTATTCTAATGACTGCAGGCAATGAAATATATTTATACCTTTTTAACAGCAATTTCTTAATTAGCATATTTTCATTAATCAAAAAATGAATAATTTAGAAGCACAGTAACAGATGAATTATGCTATGAGAGGTTTTGTCTGTGAAGAACAATTTACCCATTTTTTCCCATATAAAGTTCTAGGCACCAGCCCAAGAGCTTTGTTGTCTGCACTATGGAAACCAAAGGGCTGCAATATCCTTTAGCTGCTCGTTTGCTTAGGATTTATTAATACACTGTCTTCTTCTGCTTCCAGATTCCCACTGCTATGACCGATTGAGGCCTGGTGCAAGTGAGAAAAGACTCAAGGCTACTCAAATTATCCTACAGAGGAATGTCTCGTTTGCAAGGAGCCAATGCTCTGTAAGTACGACTGTGAATGGTCGCTCCCTTTTTTGTCCCAACAGAGCATCCTACGAGATGATCATTGGTTCAGAAATAGCCCAGGCAGCAACATTCAGATTCTGAATATCACACTCCCTGAGATGGGGTTTAGTTGTGCTTGCACCTTTGAAAATATTTAATAGCTTATGTTATTGAAGTGCTGGAGAGCATCCAAAGAAGAGCAATGAAGATAGTGAAGGGTCTAGAAAACAAGAGTTGTGAGAAACATCTGAGGGGACGGGGATGTTTTAGTCTGGAGAAAAGGAGGCTTGAGGGGAAATCTTATTGTCCTTTATAACAATCTCAAAGGAGACTGTAGTGAGGTGGCTGATAGTCTCTTTTCCAGAATAACAAGTGACAGGACATGAGGAAATGCTCTCAAGTTGTGCCAGGGGAGGTTTAGATTGTGTACTAGGAAATAATTATTCCTCAAAAGAGTAATAAATCATTGGAACAGGGGAGGGATTGACTCATCATCCCTGAAAGCATTTAAAAGACATGTAGATGTGATGCTAAGGGACATGAGTTTAATGGTGGACTTATTAGTGTTAGGCTAACGGTTAAAGTCAGTCATATTAAAGGCCTTTTCAAACTTAAAGGATTCTAATGATTATGAACCCTAAAAGAGCTTACAGACCTGAAGACTTTTCATTCTTTTCTGCATGTGGGTTTTATGGGGAAATGTCAATGTAGAGAGAACTTGATTCCTTGTTTGGTATGAGCTTTGGAGTAATCTGCTGGACTTTGTGAACTTCAGTTCGTGATAAAGAGATGATAGCGGCAGTAGATGCTTTTTGGGTTCTGAAGCCTGCAGAGCAGAGATTTCATTCTGTATTTCACAGATGGCCTTGTGACAAGTTTGGCCACTTGTGGAATGTTTAGGGGAAAACTACAATAAATGATTAACTGGCTGAACAATTTAGATCTTCTTAGTTTGGAGGAGTTTCTAGTGAAACAGAGGAGAGGTGGATCCATAAAAAGATCACCGCTGGGTGGTAGTATGCCTTGGTATGCAGCATTATGTGCAGATGTCTGTAGAATTGTTACCTGCATCATCTACCACATATCTCTGCTCAGCACTGCTGTGGAGTTAATTTACGGTTTTCTACTCCATGCTCTGCTGCATTCCATAAAACTCTTCTCAGAATCTGAAGCAATAGTTAAGCACTGTTTAGATCAAAAGAGTGACAGGATTCAATCCCATAAACACATGCACTCTGCTGCACAGAATATGTTGTTCTCAAATCTGTTATCTCTACATCTTATTTGCAAGCCGTATTCCATTTCAAGAAAATGGATACTACACGTGCTTAACATCAGAGTTCCAGAGGAGAGAATGAGACTGCTTTGAGCACCCAACAGGAACGGATGTCAAACAGAAATCAATTCAGATTTATTCCATCTGAGAATCCAGCCTGTAAATCTTTATGAAATAAAAAGTGAAGAAAACAGAAGATCCATATTCTGATCTCAGTTATGCTATTGATAAGCTTGCACAATGTCCTTGGTCTTGATTTGCCTGTTGCACTGTTTTAAATAACTAGAACAGGTCGTTGACTCAAAGTTAATCTGAATTTACCCATGTATTTCTTTAACTGGGAGTAAAATAAAGTAAACGTTTATCTAGATTTACAAGGCTCAAACTGAGATACTCAGATTCAAGAGTGCACCATAAAGACCATAAAAGACTTCCTAAAAATCAACTTACCATGAGGTCTTTCATATGCTGACATTGTCACCCAGTCAGTGCAGTTACTTGGTCTTGCAAGAGAAACATTGCTGCTGTTAAAAAGTCAGCAAGGCTTGTTAGTACAAGATGCTGTGTATCAGAAAAAAAAAGTTGCAGTTGATAAACCTTTGTCAACTCTAGGCACAACATTAAATAAACTTCCAAAGTTCCTTGATTATGGTGGTTACATCCAAGGTGACAAAAACGCTTTGACTGAGTCATTAGCAAGGACTCGGTATTGTAGATAAATCCTCTGAAGCTTTCTTTGTGTCACTGGTCAGCTTGTCAGTGGAAAGTATTATGGGAAAATGATGGGAGAAGTGCTCACTCTTCCTCATTCCGGGCACTCAACCGACTCTGGAAGTCCAAAACCAGATACACGGGGCAAAAGAAACACATCATATTTTTCTTTCAATTGTAGCTCAAGGCTTGATAAGGTAGAAAAGGGATTATGATCACTTTTATTGGAAAACTAACTTCCAGAGGAATAAGGAAGATGTGAGAATTTTCTCTTCCCCGCTTCACCACTGAAATACAGAGACAACAAAAAGTTTAAAGATCTCAAGTGAAGAGCTTGGGCTGTCGCCATGACAGGAACGAACGATTTATGTAACATAAGGACAATGAAAATTTGGCAGGGTTCTTAAAAACCACATCTGTTCACCATGGATATTGTTTGGTGACAGAAAGAACAAACTGTAAAGCAGTATATGATAAAACAGTGAAACACGGCAAATTGGGTGCCTAAGCTTGCACTGGTAATTAACAGAACTGGCTTTTTGATTGTTATCGTATTTTCCTGTAAGTCATTCGGACTTGAGATGGCTACCATTTAAAAGGTCTTCACTCAGAAACTAATATTAAAAAACCATTTGTTTCCTATTACAAAAGCTGTGAGAGTCTCGTCACACAATTACACCATGGTGAAAGTTATTTCTCATTCTGTTAGCAGTTACTACTAACTTTAAAATGCTTATTTTTTTAAATACAAATATAACATTGCCAAACTATTTTTGTTATTTCATGGAAGGTTACTCTTAGTAATTTGTGGATACAAGGAGAATACCTTATTTATCTTTCTGTCATTCAGTGTGGAGCAGCTTCTACCACAGAATTTTAGCCTGGGCAAGATGTTTTCTCCCATGGTTTTAACACAGTTTTGCAATTGTCCTTGTCCTTCACATCTATGTAATCAGAGATTAGAAAATAAAGAGATGGTGGGGGGAAACTTCACAATAAATATTGATTATTTTTTATTTTCTTTATTTTTAATCATTTTGTTATTCCTCTTTGAAATTACAGTCTGAGTGCTTATTTTCCTGGCTGGTTTAGGGCATCTCTCTCTACACAACGCATAACTCTTCTTCACAGAATCACAGAGTCACAGAAAAACCAGGTTGGAAGAGACCCAATGGATCATCGAGTCCAACCATTCCATCAAACACTGAACCATGTCCCTTAGCACCTCATCCACCCGTGCCTTGAACAACTCTAGAGAAGGTGACTCAACGCCCTCCCTGGGCAGCCTCTGCCTGTGCCCAATGACCCTTTCTGGGAATTTTTTTTCCTAATGTCCAACCTAAATCTCCCCTGGTGGAGCTTGAGGCCATTCCCTCTCGTCCTGACCCCTGTCCCTCGGGAGAAGAGCCCAGCTCCCTCCTCTCCACAACCTCCCCTCAGGTAGTTGTAGAGAGCAATGAGGTCTCCCCTCAGCCTCCTCTTCTCCAGGCTAAATAATCCCAGAACTGAACACAGGATTCGAGGTGCAGTCTCACCAGTGCCGAGTCCAGAGGGAGAATAACCTCCCTGGACCTGCTGGTCACGCTGTTTCTGATCCAAGCCAAGATGCCATTGGCCTTCTTGGCCACCTGGGCCACTGCTGGCTCATGTTCAGTTGCTGTCAACCAACACCCCCAGGTCCTTCTCCTCCAGGCAGCTTTCCAGCCAGGTTTCTCCTAGTCTGTAGCTGCTCAGGGTTGTTGTGCCCCAAGTGCAGGACTCGGCATTTGGCCTTGTTAAACCTCATCCCATTGGTCTCAGCCCAGCAGTCCAGCCTGTTCTGATGCCTTTGGAGCCTCCTGACCCTCCAGCAGATCCACACTTCCACCCAGCTTGGTGTCGTCCGCAAATGTGCTAAGGGAGCACTCGATGCCTTCATCCAGGTCGTTGATAAAGACATTGAACAGGGCTGGACCCAGGACTGAGCCCTGGGGAACCCCACTTGTCACTGGCTACCAGCTGGAATTAACTCCATTTCTGGAGTTAACCACTAACTGGGCCCAGCCATCCAACCAGCTTTCCACCCACATGGACATGGTGGATTTTTTTAATTGCGCTCATCTAATTTTCCACTGCTGGCTGAAGGAAATTGCTTAAATGGCATATGGGGAGCATGTGACATACTGATTTGTGCATGACTTGGACTGTCACAGTCAGTGGCTGAGAAAAGAGGAGAGTTCTGTCTGGAGACAGAAGACTGCTTCCATGTTTAAATGAATATTAAAAAAAAATTCATATTTCAAAATGTAGCATAAACATTTGAAAACAGAAATTTTTGCACTCGTTAAAAGTTGTGGTGAAGAGCTCCATGTTACAGTTATCTCAATGGTTTTGGTTTTCAGCTAGTTGCACACCTGAAATGCACAATAACCAGAAATAGGAAGAGTGCACCTTGACTTAGAAGAAATTCTACAGTTTTTCCCTTAAAACATCTGCATTCCACCGATGGATAAAACTACCTCTCTCAAGGTATGTGGTACTTTTCCTGGATGAAAGGTGCTGCAAGCCATAAAGGCAACAAGCTGTCATTATTTTCAGGTCTCTTTTAATCTGTCATGACTTCTACAGCCCCAAAGTTCCTTAGTTTGCAAGATGAACTCTCCAAACATGCCCCTCTGATGAACATAAAAAAAAAAAAAATCAAGCATGTAAACATGTTCCAAGCTTTCAGTTCAGTGTTTTGCTCGAGCCTAGAGGATATTCTTAATCAGTCAAATCACAGGTACAAGTTAGCCCAAGCATTATAGCAAGTACAGGGTTAATTGTATTTCTCATCCTTATTTAATGTAAACCAAGCCTTGGCACTGAAAAAAGGGAATGTGGGAGGGAAGGGAGTTATTCCTCTGAAGTGTAGGAAGAACACAGAAAAGGGAAACGCTCTCAGAGATAAAAGAGCAGGGCCTATCACAGCACACAGAGAAAAGACAGGGAAAGGAGGAAGCAGGTGGTGGGTTTTCGGTTTCAATTGAAGTGCAGGACAATTCAGTGACCTGTGAGAATGTTTTAGCACTTTTCATGAGCCTGAGAATTTTTGCAGTTTACATTTGCTGTGCTTACACCTCAAGGCAATCTCTGAGTTGCGAGAGCCTTCAGCTTTCAGAACAAACATTTTATGATCAGTTTTAAAGGTAAGGGAACACTTGTTTATATATTGCTCATACCATCTAGTCAGTTTGAGTTTTCTGGAGTAATTGCAGTGAATGATATTATATATATAGTAAAATAAATAAAAAAGGAAACTTTCCAAGCAGCTTGCCTGGGGACAGCTTTCATACATTCTTGATTGCCTCGTAGTCCTGCCATCGAATTCTTGAAGCCCTACCTTGTAGAAGATCAAAAATCTCCTGCAGAAGTTTTTTTTTATCTGCAAAGCAAGACGTGTTTGCATGTATTTTTATGTTTATGCATGCGTGGACATACAGCTCAGGTTCCCAGCCCTAGAATTAATATTAATATTTGATCACCGACTCCTGTACTTATTTCTTGCTCTTAAGTATTTATCACACTTCTATCTAGGTCCATCCTTTAGAGTTCTTGGGAGAATGACATATTCTAATCCTTAGCTGGGAAAGGGGCAGTGTAGCAGGACATAGACACCAGCAAGTAATTTGCTTCAAGAACAGTATAATAGAAATAACACTGAAAGCTAATAGACTTTTAAGTGCAAATATCAAATCTAGGAAATGCAGTTTGCAGAATTTTCATGAAAAACCGACAGTGTAAGTGAAGTTCAAATGGTCTTAGTTGGAAGAATTTAGGACATATTTTATGCTCATCTACAACACATAATCTTTCGAGATACATGTGTTCCTTCGTAAAACACAACTAATTTTTTAAAAGATAGTCGTAACAAGCACCCAGACTATAGAAGAATCACTTTATGCGGGACTCTGCATGAAAGCTCACCAATTGTAAAAGTAACTTTAGCATGCAAATTCTGGGCAGTTTATAATTTAGGGAGCATCAAAGTGCAATCCGTCTTGTTTACATAAAAAAAACCCTATGACCAGATTGTTCAGAATGAGATGATTTTTGCATATTGTGGAAATTCTTATTTTCTTGCATAAAAGTATTTTGTCAATGCGAACTGTGAAAACGATGAGGGCTGGGAAGTGAATTACTAAATCTAATCTTTGTTTTCAGCTCCTTTTTTCTTTTTTATAAGTCTATAATGTTGCTGACTCCTGCTATTTCATTTTGTGTCCAGGAACTATCGATATGACACTGTGCCAAATCCCTCTTCCTCTTATTGTTGTTTTTAAAATATTCCCTACAAACAGGACTTTGTGCTTGAACTGATTTTCTTTTTATTATTTAAAATATCCCCTGCTTTTGATAGAAGATTAATGAACTTGTAAGCTTTTGCTAATCCCTTAAAGATGTCAGTTTAAACTGTTTCATGTATTTGGGGAGAAAGAATGGAATGTTTTCCTTGACATAATGGAAAGTAGTATACAAACAACTTTTATATTGTTCTTTTTGGATTTTGTTTGTGTATTTGTTTGCTTTGCAACATTCCATGGGGAATCATCAAAGTCGATCTGGTTTGTGCCATTTCAAGAGGACACCAGAGCTGCCCTCAAAACGGAGGATGGGATAATAGGCTGTGATTTGTCTGTGGGTATCGCTGATGACAACGGCCTCTTTGCTCTGTGCTCCTGTGGCTCTATCACCATTTTCTGAATATCAGAGCTTGAATTGACAAATACTCTTATTCACCTGTTAACAGCCCCTTGCAGGTAGCAAGAAAAAGACGTTAGAGGTCTCATTGCAGCCACATATTGATGTACATTTGCAAAGAGGATTGAAAGGGCCCAGTGTGGAAGGGCTGACATGACTTCTATAAGGCGTTTGTAGCCTTCAGTTGTTGAATTTTCTCTGATGGAAAGCAGAGGAAGGCTGAAGAAGGCACCTTTCTGAGATTGCCCCCAGGAGCAGTCTTGTGCCACATCCTCCTAATTTCTCAGCGCCTCCGGCATTCACTGCTGGATGTGTTAAGAGCAAGATGACATTTATTGTCTCAAAATCCTGTAAAATACATTGCATTTTACACTTTTGTACTCTTCTGAAAACCAGATGGTTCTCACAAGCAGCAGGACTTCAGGCACTTTGCTGTGTGACTGCTTCCCATGTGGCCGTTCTGCTCTCTAACCTCATGGCTCTTTCCTTAGCGATCTCTCTAATCTGAATATCTTTCTCTACTTTTAGGAACTAAGTGTGAATTTAATACATTAGAGCTTTGTAATTTTCTACTGAAGTTTGTTGAAATTAGCCAAGAGGTTTGGAGCAGGGACAGACTAAGACATTGACTTGGAGAAGTGTAATCACTTCTGCATTTTTGCTAAAACAGATTAAAATCAACATTGTAATTCTGTTCAAAATTAGTTATTCAGATTTAAATTAAGGTGGCAAGGAAACTCCTGTAAACTTTATCGTGTGTAATTGAGGTCCGAATGTAGCAGAAATTGAGACAATATCAGCGTTATTCCTGATGATTTAAAATTGCAAACATCTTTGATTCAGTTTTTAACAGAAAACAAAAAAATATTCAAAGGAATTATTTTTGCATTGTTGAATGTATCATGAAATGTTTACAGTAAAGCAAGAGGCAAACAGCATTTCCAAAATGGAGAGTGGGATGTATTGTGGCATTGAACAGACCTGCCAAGAACAGACAGCTGTCACCCTCGAACAAGCAGAAAGATTAATACATGGTATTGAAATTGTGCTTCGTTTCATTGAGGTTCATTATGAGAGAACAATTTAAAGTTACAATGCAGAAATCTGCATAGGAGACTTAGGACTCATGTGGTCTGCTTCCAAAATCATCTTCCAAAGCAGAAGAGACAGGGCTGGTGAATGATAACAAAAGGAGAAAATGCCATTTGACAGCACTGGTTGGTCTAGCTTTAAATTCTGGAGAGACAGACTAGAAAGCAGAAAGGGGGATTCAAATGTGGATTTCATGCATTGCAATATGCCAGGGTGTTTTCATCCAAGTCATGGTTTATTCAGATACATAAAAAAACTTTTGTCATATCTAAGGGCTTGACGGTGATGTGATTTTCACATTCAGTATTTTGGCTCCGACCCAACTGAGTTTCACATTGCTTGAAGTTATAATTCATTCTATTAAAGGCTATTTATTATTTTTTTTCCACAGGGGCAGTGTCTTCTATGTTCATCTGGTGAGTATAAATGCTGGAAGCCCAAAGGCTTCTTAGTACAGTCAAAATAGGTGTGCACACGTGGTTCTGCATTGTCATCACAGAAATTTATTGACAAAAGAATCATAGAATCATTTAATTTGGGAGTTAAACCATAAACCAAGGCAAAATCATTATTTCATATACCCGTGAGTATTCTTAACTACTGAATTGAGATTTCCTATGGAACAGTTTAGTTTTGTTCCTAATATTTGCTGCTTTTAAATGGTAAAATTTGTCCTGGCCAGAGGGTACAGACAAAAAGTTTTTTGAAGTATGTAAAGCACAGAGGTGAGTCTGGATGGAATGGGCTTCTCATCACAGCTGGGAAAAGCTGAGAGAGTAAGATGCCTGTGAGCTAGCGGGAAGACACTTTGTATTGGTGCAAGTCCTGCAGCTCCCACACTCAATGCAGTTTGCACAGTGACCACGGCTGCTCCCTGAGCACAGTGACCCCCACTTTGTGAACAGCAAATTCAATTTGCTGTTACTGTGTTTATGCCTATGAGCAAGTTGGATTCCCACCTCACTCCATCTGCTCACAGGCACAAGCACAGCTAAAGGGAATGCAGTTTTTCATTTAAATGAGTACTGGTGGGAGCTTGAGGTACTCACTTTGCTCTGGTGAAAGCCTGGAAGCTGTGCAAAAACTGGAGAAGAGTAAAAGGCACAGTCTGTCTCATTTGTGTTGCTTGTCAAGGAAACAGGAGGTACACAAAGATTAAAAGTGTGATGTTTACTCCTGAGGCCGGTGATGGAACAATAGTTATAGCATATGCTGATATCCTATGGACAAGAGAAGGCTTATACAGGTGACTGTAACTTGATAGATGCAGACAAATACGCCAGTACCGCTCAGCTTTATGCTATAATACACTGGTAACAATGGAGAAAAACACAGACATCTCCTCTCACATACAAAAGCTCTGAAGAACAGTAAGGTATAATTCGAGAAGAATCTCCCACTACACCAGGCTGCCCAAAGCCCCACCTGGTCAGGGATGGGGCAGCCACAGCTTCTTTGGGCAACCTGTTCCGGTGCCTCACCACTCTCATGGTGAAGAAATTCTTCCTTATGTTCTGTCTGAATCTGCCCCTCTCCAGTTTATACCCGTTGTCCCTAGTCCTATCATTCCAAGCCTTTGTAAACAGTTCCTCCCCAGATTTCTTGTAGCCTCTTCAGGTAGTGAAAAGTCACTATAAAGTCACCTTGGAGCCTTCTCTTCTCCTGGCTGAACAACCCCAACTCTCTCAGCCTGTCCTCATATAGAAGATGCTCTAGAATTACCAAAATTGATAATTGGTATTGGATGGAGGGTAGAAAGGGAGGCTTTTGTGAAGGTATGGCCTTTTGGTTACCTAGGGAGGAGGGATCTGGATGAATCAGAGGAGAAGAGGCTGGGCTGCATCCCAAACATATTAAGTCTGGCGTTGCCTATAAATAAAAACCCTAGAACTGAAGAAGTTGGGGGGGGGGGGCGGGAATTGTAATAGCAATAGTCTTGAGAGTGAAAAGGGCACTAGTTAGCATGCAAAACCATCTTTAAAATACAAACCAGGCTCATCATGCATAGCAGTAGCTTTTAGGCTTCCGCTCATAATTCCCACTTCTGGTTGTAATCCTCAGTTGTACTGCTGAATTTGACCCTTACTGTCAGAACTACTGGTAGAGTAATGCTTACACATGCCTGATGCAAATCATCAAGTAAATGCAAGTATTTCAGCTTGCAGTTTGTCGTGTCTCTTCTATGATTTCAGCAGATGTTATTTATTTATTTAAACAAAAGCAGATTTTATCTAGCATTGGTGTGAAGCTTCCAGGAATGCATATACTTTTCCTCTTCTCTCTGTGAAAGAATACTGCTTTCCCTGGGAAACCCTAGAAAGTTGTTCCTGCTGATTGCAGATGTCTTGGTTAGCAAAAAAAGGTAATTTGCAACATTTGTTAGCAAAAGCAGTAAGCAAGAAATACGACCCTTGGTAATATTATCTGTAATTTCTCCCTTTATTTCAATGGAACTGAGGTTCCGCTCTGTCTCCTCAAAAAGCATCTCCAACTGTACCAATAAGGGACCTGGGGGTGTTGGTTGACAGCGACTGAACATGAGCCAGCAGTGGCCCAGGTGGCCAAGAAGGCCAATGACATCTTGGCTTGGATCAGACACGGCGTGACCAGCAGCACCAGGGAGGTTCTTCTCCCCCTGCACTCGGCACTGGTGAGACCGCACCTCGAGTCCTGTGTTCAGTTCTGGGCCCCTCACCACAAGAAGGATGTTGAGGCTCTGGAGCGAGTCCAGAGAAGAGCAACGAAGCTGGTGAAGGGGCTGGAGAACAGGCCTGATGAGGAGCGGCTGAGAGAGCTGGGGGTGTTCAGCCTGGAGAAGAGGAGGCTGAGGGGAGACCTCATTGCTCTCTACAACTACCTGAAAGGAGGTTGTGGAGAGGAGGGAGATGGGCTCTTCTCCCAAGTGACAGGGGACAGGACGAGAGGGAATGGCCTCAAGCTCCGCCAGGGGAGATTCAGGCTTGAGATTAGGAAAAAATTCTTCAGAGAGGGTGATTAGGCATTGGAACAGTCTGCCAAGGGAGGTGGTTGAGTCGCCGTCCCTGGAGGTGTTTAAGGTGAGGGTGAATGAGGTACTTAGGAGCATGATTTAGGGATTGGTGGGAATGGTTGGACTCGATGATCCAGTGGGTCTCTTCCAACCTGGTTATTCTGTGATTCTGTGATTCTGTAATGCACAGATTTCAAAAGGCTGAAAAGTATTATCTTGGTTTTCGCACTGCATCTTCCTAGAAGCTCTTCATTTACTGTCCTTTTTCATCTTTTTGGATTTTCATCAGTATGTGGGCCACTGGGACAGAGCTCAGGATTTGTCTTGGGTGTGAAAGAGAAATATGAAAGTGAGACATCCAGCCTCATGTTGCAGGGAAATAATACTTGTCCTGCGTTCTCCCTGCCAATTGGCCTGCAGCTCTGGCATTAAACAATCCAACAGTGAATAATGAGAGAGATCAGGAAGAACTAAGTTGGAATCAAAACACCATAGAGAATATTACAGGATGATAGATTGTTTTTAAAAGATCTATTTCCTTTGGTTCCTAAACACAGTATTCCATGTGCATATGGAACCCATACATACAGTCAATTGTAACACAGTTTTCTCTAAATGAGAAAAGACCAAGTTCTTTGTTATTCTAACACAAAGAATAAATAAGAGGGAAATTAACAGAAAGTTTTGAAGAAATAAACTATCTATTTTTGCTTCGGTGTTTAAAATTATATGAAAGCATTTAAGTCTATCCCTGTTTCTTATTCTTCATTTGCTCGCAGGGTTCATGTTACCAAAGACAGCTGAATAACTACAAGGCTGGCAAATACACAGGGTTTATTATATCAATAGTGGAAATTTGGTGGTTTGAACTCCTAGGTTCTCTCTTTGGATGATTTTACAAAATTTAATATATTTCCGCTGATTTTTCCACTACCTTCTCCCTGTTGCTGATGTTTCTACCTGTGCACATCACTTATTCAAAGCTCCCACTGTACTCCTCTCCAACAGTGAGAAACTCCTGCAAATCTGTTGAGCAATGGAGAACTTCCCAACATCTACACGTGGCACAGAGGTGAATGGCACTAAAAAGAAGGCTGAGACCTGTGGTTTCTGCAGCTTGTGTAGAATGAAGTGTTCTGTGGTTCAGTGATAGGTAAGCTGCTCACACCTACTAACTAAGAAAAATAAAATACACTGTTATAGTAAATTGAGTACTGTACTCTTTGAGATGAGCGGTCACAGTAAGTGTTGAAGTTTTACATAAGACAGTTCAAGGCCATTGAAATCTGTTCATATCAAAGACTCATCTTGTTGTGCCAAGAAGTTAGCAGCATGATGATTTCATCTACCTGTTCAAACAGAGCAGAAGTGGTTATCCACCTCTTGGATTGGGGTTTGGATTACAGCGGTGTTCCAGATCTGCTGTCTATGTTACTTTAGATCTTCATTTGATATAAAGCGGTGTGCGATCAATTCCTGTAGAGAAAATCTGAAATGGAGAAAAACAATAAATATTTGTCTCAGAGAGAGGCAAAAGAACTCCATTTAGTGTTAGTCTGGCTGGATTTACCAGTACGAGTTCAACTCCAGATATGCCAATTATACTAACTCCAGCAGAGCCACCAAGGTTCCCTGTACAGCTCTTGAGTACACTGGTTCTGCGAAAGATTGCTAAATTCAGCATGGTAGGACATAGATACATGGGGAAAAGTTCTCCAAGATCTCATTCCGAGCCCATACTCACAAACCTTGCATAAACCAGGACTTTCAAGAAGGAGGTTAAGGAGACACTGCAACAAGTCTGCTAAAAATGGCCTCAGCTGGAATTATCTTGAGTGCATCCAGATTTACTATCTGAGTACATAGGACTAAACAAAACATTGTTAGGTCCAGTTCTCTTGTATAAAAACTAGCTGATATTGTCTTCATACGTTCATACTGTGCAGCTCTCCTGAACAAGTTAACATCTAAACTGCCTGTTTGGAGTGGTTCATGAGCTTGCCTGAATATTGCCTTGGACTGAGTCACTTACCGAGATCAAATTGTTCTGGAGAACGAGTCTAACAGTTTCAGAGAGTAGATGACAGTTCTTTTGACAGGGTTTGAGACCTGGCATTGTACAATTTCCTACTGGATCCAAGGTGTCTGCCTTATTATACATGGAACCATGTCTAGTTCACTGTTGGAAAAGGATAGTTTTGAAACACTAAGTCAGAGCTACTTATGAAGAGCTTGGTTCAAGCAGAATTCACACCTCTAATTGGTTCTGAGCTTAGTTAGAATAGTCAGCAGTGATATTACACCATACTTGCTTGTCCTTCTCATTCTGGGAGCAAAGATCTTTGTGTAAAAGTAAGTTGAATAAAATAGGTTTCATCCTTTCTCATTCCCTGGACCAGAGAACATTACACCTTTCAAGGCAGTATAGCTTTGCTTATATGGTACTGTGCTTGAAGCATCTTGGGGCCCGGGGTTACTATGCACTCTGTGACCCAGATAATCTGCGTTGATAATCTCACTCCAGGCAAACAAGAGAGGGCTAGAGTTTCATTAAACTCATAAAAATACAATGATGCCTCCAAATATTCAGAAATATGGGTTTGCAACCCATTTTGCAAATCTGAGGAGAAAGAGTCATTGATATTTAAATTGAGTTTATTTATTTTGTGCAATACTTCTGTACATTAAGTGCAGACTTTTATAATTACGAGAAAGAATGACCAGTAATAAAATATATGCAAGTGCAAGAGAGATCTGAAAACGTCTCTGTGTCTGTTTAGGTGTGTAAAATATGATCTTGGCTGAGTTTGACTGTGAACTAGAGAACAGGAAGAAAATAAGAGAGCCAGATAATATTTTTAAGTATTATTTTTTGTGTCAGATAAAATATTTAAAAGACTAAGAGGGATAGATGCAGATGAGAAAAGGGGAAATGAGCAGAGTAAATTAATATGAGCAGTTCCTCTCGACACGAGCCCTGACAGTTTGGCTCAGGGTCCACTCCGCTCTGGGGCTGAGAAGATCTTGGAAAAGAAGTGAGACCAGACAACATACCTTGACCCAGAAGAGCTGCTAGCATAGACAGAGCTCTATATACTCCATTTTACTGCTTAATTCCTAACTGGGTTGAGAGGACATATAGACAAATGTGTATTCTTTGAGGGGTTTTCGTACCTTTTTAGCATTACACGTAGACTTATAAAAAATAAGGAGTACACTTACAGACATTTCTTTATCATCATTTCCTCTCAGCAGTCATGAGATTTCTGCCTAAAGACATCATCCTTTCAAGGTTCCCTGATTCTTCTTTCCTAAATATGTTTTTCTTTCCACTGAATCATGTTCTTTCGCTCCCCTTCTTTGCTGCAGATTACTTTCCTATGATTTTGGGCAGTCCTGCACTTACAAGAGATTATTTTGCTATGAAAACATACACTGAGCTTCCCGTCTCCCATTTCAAGCTTACTGACCTGCTCTTTGAGTGTCTCGCAATTATTTGCACTATCATTCTTTTGTTCAGCCTTTGGGGATTTTCCACTCTCAACTTTTTCTTTTTCTCAGCAGGAATTTTGAATTACTGGTTTTCCTAGCCCAGTTCAAGGTATTCCTTATCAAAGCGAGATGTTAGGAAGCTAAATATTAGCCTCTTCTTTCAGACACTGGATACTGTAATGACAGTAACTTGCTTGTTCATTGGTGAAATAGCTTCATAATCAAAACCAAAACTCATATATTTTATTACTTCCAGTAAAAGGAAGACTCACTCTCTTGTTGTATTTGGTATATTCATGATATCCCCAGTTAATCAGTTTATTGCTCAGTGGGTGAAAAATGAGGCCTGGTATTAGAGGATGAAAGGATAAGCTCTTTCCAGGGAAAAACTCTGAAGTGAATATTTTTAGGTTGCCCAAGAATAGTTTAGACTATATATTCAGAGCTCTCCAAGTATCCATAAAGATCTGATCACTGAAGTCACAGAAGCCTAGTGAGCAATTCAGATGAGCCAGTACATGGTTTAGTGATTGATGGGAATGGTTGGACTCAATGATCTGATGCGTCTTTTCCAACCTAGTGATTCTATGATTCTATGATTCTAGGTTGGAAAATAACATAACGCTGTCAAGTCCATGTCCATGACCACCACATCTACACGTCTTTTAAATACCTCCAGGGGTGGTGACTCAACAACTTCAATGGGCAGCCTGTTCCAATGCTTAATAACCCTTTTGGTGAAGAATTTTTCCTAATATCCAGTCTATACCTCCCCTGGCACAACTTGAGACTATTTCCTCTACTCCTACCACTTGTTACTTGGGAATAGAGAACAACATCCTTTCAGGTTATAGCCTTGGTTTCCTTTGCTCCAGACCAAATAACTGCAGTTCCCTCAGCTGCTCCTCATAAAACCTGTGCTCCAGACCCTTCACCAGCTTTGCTGCCCTTCTTTGCACACACTCCAACCCCTCAAAGCCTTTCTTGTAGTGAGGGGCCCAAAACTGAACCCAGGATTCAAGGTGCGACCACACCAACACTGATTCCAGGGGGACAATCACTTCCCAGCTCCTGCTGACCATGCTATTCGTAATACAAATGAAGGGAGAAAAATTTGCATATATTTAATCTCTCTCCTTGTCCTTGAGTTAATATAAATTTCTATTTCATCGTGGACATGCCTACATAACAAATTAATATTTACTAATTTTTCCAAGATCTTTCCAGGAAAAGCAGCAAAGCAAGATCCTTACTGCTCTTTGGGAGGAGCCAATGGAGCAAGCCTTTTTGTCTATTGTTTTCCTACCCTGACAGTTCTCTCTGGTAGAACACCATCTCATTTAACTTCTCTCTCCTTTTCGGTTATATGTGTATAAAGTAAAGATGAGGAGTTTGTTCTAACCTCATGTTGACTTGTTGGCTCCCCAGGGCCAGTAGCATCATGTTTTCCCATTCAGGGGAGGAAAGGACTAGATAAAAGCCATCTGACACTTTTTTACTTGAGGCTTAATTGGCTATGAAGCCCCTTAAGTGAGGTAGCATGGAAGTGGGAACCAACACAAATGTAAGGTAGAGCAGAATGTGACATTTTGCTTTGAAGAAAAAGAAACAAGGCTGCGTAGGATGAGCTTTATGTATCAGTTGCTTAAAAGGATACTTATAACTTGGTCCTTTCACTGAGAATTAGGTTTGAGTTATTTGTGCAGTGAAAGAAATTCCTTTAATTTACTGATAGGAAATGTTCTATTTCTGTAATGCTGTGGTTAATATGTGAGAAGGAATTCAGCTCTGAAAACTGACATAAAAACTGGGAGAATGCTCAGAAATTCATGATAATCTTTCAGCTCAATCATTCATGCACTTGTTTTCGCTTTGGTTCGATTTTTGGTCATCAGATTGGAAGCTGTCAGGACAGCAATTAATGTTGTATCTCCAAATATTTATGTCTGATGAAAGGAAATCACTCATGTATTTCCAACCCAGGGGACGAGGGGAAATATAAACAGGAGAGAACCTAAATTCTCTTCAGCTGCTACTGCAAATACTGTTGGATAAATTAGGGTGATAGGACGGAATGTGCGACAGACCCTTCTGCAAAATACTGTTCCCTGTCTGAGTTGGAACTGCAGCTCAGTGGTGCAGTGCTGCTCTTAGGAAAGAGGATCTCAAGCTGCCTGGTGTATCCATGTGGAGTTGCATTCAGGTGACAGAATCCTCACTCCATAACTTCTGTTTTTCATTTCTCTCTTTATATCTGTCACCATTCTTTGGTGCCTGCTGCAGTCCCTGGTGCTTTTCTACTGATGTCAGTGATGGTCTCTAAACTTTTAACGTTTCTTTAGCACAAATAATGTTTTACTTGCAGAATCATGTTCATATAGCATACACAACTGCATGTAGTAAAATCATAGAATCACAGAAGAGTTTGGGTTGGAAGTGACTATAAAGATCATCTAATTCCAACCCCCTGCTGTGGGCAGGGACACCTCCCACTGGATCAGGTGCCCAAGCCCCATCCAACCTGGCCTTGAACCCTTCCAGGGATGGGGCAGCCACAGCTTCCCTGGGCAGCCTGGGCCACAGACTCACCACCCTCATGGTGAAGAAATTCCCCCTTATGTCTAGTCTAAACCTGCCCCTCTCCAATTTACAGCCATTGCCCCTTGTCCTATCATTCCAAGCCTTTGTAAATAGCCCCTCTTCAACTTTCTTGTTGCCCCTTCAGGTACTGGAAGGTCACTATAAGTTCTCCCCACAGCCTTCTCTTCTCCAGGCTGAACAACCCCAACTCTCTCAGCCTGTCCTTGTATGGGAGATGCTCCAGCCCTCTGATCACCTTTGTAGCCTCCTCTGAACATGTTCCAACAGCTCCATCTCCTTCTTCTGTTGAGGAATCCAGAACTGGTCACAATACTCCAGGTGAAGTCTCACAGGAGAGGAGCAGAGGGGCAGAATCCCCTCCCTCCCTGCTGGCCACGCTGCTTTGGATGCAGCCCAGGACACAACTGGCCTTCTGGGCTGTGAGTGCGCATTGTTGGCTCGTATCAACCTTCTCATCAACCAGCATCCCGAGTCCTTCTCCTCAGGGCTGCTCTCCATCACATCATCCCCCAGCCTGTATTGAAACCGGGGATTGCCCCGACCCAGGGGCAGGACCTTGCACTTGGCCTTGTTGAAAACATTTGGAAATGATTGCTGTTTCTTTACAGAACACTGTGATGGAGCGCTGAAATGTCAGGCTTTGGCTCTCAGCATTGCACTCCACCTCATTTAGCTTCACTTGCCTGGCGTTTCAGTCATTCTGCTTACACACCACTCGTGCTCTCAGCGATGCCCTTGCTTTCACCTACATGGTTTCTATTAAAGTCAGTAGTAAAGCTGATAGAAATCAGTCACTGAAACCTCTGGAAATGGCTGCTTTGAATAAATAATATTTTTTCCATAAAAGCACATTGATGTGATCAATATTTATTAACAAAGAAACCATTATGAAAATATGAGAGTATCATTTTAACATTTTAATAACGTTACATTTCTAATCCTAGCTACAACTGAAACTGGTATCACAGCAAGCATCGGTAAACAGCATTTGCAATTCAGTAAACCAAAATATTTCAATATTATCCTAGGAAAATGCTCCTATTTTGCCTGATTTTTTTTGTGTTTCTTTTTTCTTTATACCTTAAATTTTCTATTGTATCAGAAATAAGTGCTAGATGTGTTTTACAAAAAATTCTGAGATAGAATTTTCGTTTTCTGAACTGCACATTAATAATTATTGAGGTGACTGGTATTCCCTGCAATTTCATCTCAATACCAGAACTGTAAGGGGGTATTCTTTTTGGACTGTGATGTCTTTACATTTTAAATACACATTATTTCCTTAGGTGGTCTCTGCTGAAAGAGAAATTTTCGTATTCTTATAAAAAGCTCCATTAATATCTGCAAAAGCACCTGAGTCATTTGCAATTTATTTTTCTTAAGTTCATGCTATTTATCCACTTCTATCCTACCTTTTTTACTACATCTTTGTATCTATGTTCTCACACTCATATTCATGTCTCATATTTTTTTTTAAGTACCCTAAGATGGAAACTATTTTTTAAAGAAAAGTGAAGTTTATTTACCTGCTGATGCATTCATAGGTCTTGCATGCTGCTTTTGGTAGAAATTCTTTCTATTTTCTTCTCAGTCACCCCTAGTAAACCTGATAATATGAATTTTTTATGACTATTTCACTCCTTTCTATCTCCTATTTTTAAGAGAGGGTTTTTTTTTTGGTGACAGAACTAAATCCCTTCATTTTGATTAAAGAAATTGATACTGCTAAACTCTTTCTTGCAAAGAAATTAACTCCAGCCTGATCCAGTGGGAGGTGTCTCTGCCCATGGCAGGGGGGTTAGAGCTGGATGACCTTTAAGGTCCCTTCCAATCCAAACTGTTCTATGATTCTATGATTTCAGGCACCAGGAGTGCCTGGGTGCTGGTTCAAGTTCTAGTAGAGTAAAAATAGGCTTTTCTATAGGACAAAAATATGTGAATGCTTTGAAATCCACCTTCACCCTGATTTAGGAGTTCAAAGAATAGATGGAATGAAAAGATTCATGTCTCTGAGCTTTCAAATCTAGATTCAAGTGTTTGCATCTTGAGACAGGCATAAAATCAGCATAACGAATGCTTTATTTTTAAGTAGTCTTTAGGTCTCCTATCATGTATTTTGCAAAGTGACAATCCAGTTCATTTGTTATTATTATTTTTTTCATTATTAACATTTATATCACGGTGTTGCACTAAATCCTCAGTCTTTTTGAGGTCTGGATTAAGAAGGAGGAAAGGAAAGGTACAGTCAAACATATACCATTTTTCTAGGCATTGGCAATTATTGGTGTTATCAGCAAAGGGTTCTCAACATAATTTCTTCTCCCCAATCTGTTTACTACTAAGAGTTTCATTTCTTGCAAGCATGCAGAAATATAGAAGCCAAAATAAATAATAATATAGGAATTCTTTTTTCCCGGAAAGGTTAATTGGGCACTGGCAGAGGCTGCCCAGGGAGGGGGTTGAGTCCCCTTCCCTGGAGGGGTTTAAGGGACGGGTGGATGAGGTGCTGAGGGACATGGGTTAGTGATTGATGGGAATGGTTGGACTCAATGATCCGGTGGGTCTCTTCCAACCTGTTGATTCTATGATTCTATGATTCTATGATTCTATGATTCTATGATTTGCAATGCATTCTGTCATTTTATCTATTTGAAAAAATAGATAGATGAAATAATTTTATTAGTCCTTCACAATAATAGATCCTTGTTTCTTGTTTCCTATCAGTTTATACTCAAGGGGTTTTTGTTTGTTAGGGATTTCTCGTATTTTTTGTGGGAGGTTGTCTTGTTGATTTTTTTTGATTTCTTATTTTTAATTTCTGAGCAACATAAGTAATTCAAGGACTTTTCTGCACATGGCACACGACAGATTTTCTTTTCTTGGATTCAGGCATCTTGATTTTCCTCTTGAAGCTATTTAGCCATATAAACAATGCACGAATGATACCCGATGCGTAAGAATGTGAAGCACGCAGACTTGTCTAGTAGGCATCTCTGGGATAACATATGTCCTAAAAGTCAGCTCACCATCACTGGGGAGCTGGTGACACGTCTGAGGCACCTGCTGCTGACATCGCATGAGGTTAATGAATGACAGTGCCAAAATGCCAGCACTTACCTTGTCACCACCAAAGAGCTACAATTAAATTGCCCCTTAAAGAACTGACAAGTGACGAAAGGGGTTTCAGTGAAGGTCATGAGTATCTAAGATTTCTATTCCTTGGAGCACCGCTGTAATTTCTGATTTGCCATAAAGAAATCAAAGAAATCACCAGACAAATATCCTCTATAACCCAGCAGCCTTCCTACCAAATTATTAAATTACTGGGCCAGTTAGTATTAAACCTGCAATATTAAGACACATCGTATGGCACCACAAGTTTACACACTGAAACTGTTCTGTGTCCTAAGTTATATTTCTATCTTGGCCAGTAGTATCTATAAAAAGGGAAGAAAGCCCTCCAAAATGCATTAGAATTTTCTTTTTGAAAGACCACAGATTTTTTTTTTTCCCCTGAGAAAGACATGATTTGTATCACCCACACGAAGGGAGGATGAGGACTGTCTAACAAAGGTTCGACTGTGTATCCACTGACAACAGAGGGTGGAATGAATGTACCTCTTGTGCTGATATTAATCTGAGCAAAATATTTCAGTCTTTTTTTCTTTCATTAATCAGGCAAAAAATCCTATCAACAGATGTCACAGAATTTGGTTTCCAGGGTTTAAATGGACACATTCAAATGAATCTCATTTTTTAAAGCTCTCATCTTTCTTACCACATGGCAAAGGTAAATCACATTCCTAGAACATGTCAAACTTTATTTATGTGTATCTCAGATAAATGAGTGAAAACATTTACTGTATATTAATTTTGTCATGCATATGAGTCCTTGTAATAGTAGAAATTTACTCATTTGAGGGAAAGGGAACTTTATTTATACAATCAGACATTAATTGTGAGGACATCTTGGACACAAATGATAGTATGAACTCAAAATTGAAAGGCAGATAGAGGAAATAAACATAATATTAAGCACGTTGATAAGAAAAATTTCTTCTCAGTTTACTCAAACTGAAACATACTGATTCAGGTGTGGAATGCACATTAATTTCAGAGCTAATACTCTGTAATACTGGGCTTGAGGTCCTCCAGCAACCCTGCAGTTAGGGAGCATGGTGCAACTGCTAATAAGGGTCCAATTACCCATTCTGAATTATGGTAGAACCGGCATTATGATTTCTTGCTAAGAAGTGATTAGATTAGGCAAGAATGGTGCCTTATTCTTTCTTCAAAATGGCCTGGTGGTAAAAGTATTTCTACATGAACAGGAAATCCCTCTTCCTCATAGCCAAAATTATGGTTTTTTTCTTAGATTTAAATGTTAAACAGCTAAGAAGTTTCTCAGTCTAAGGCTTCAACTTACAACAGCCGACTTGTCAAGGCCTGCACCCACCATTGATATACAAAGTCAAGCAGTCATAGAATCATCGACTGATTTGAGTTGGAAAGGACCTCTGGATGTCATCTGGTTCCATGTCCCACTCCATACAGGGCCAAACTTATTCATGTTGAAGGGGCTGGAGAACAGGCCTTATGTGGAGCAGCTGAGAGAGCTGGGGGTGTTTATCCTGGAGAAGAGGAGGCTGAGGGGAGACCTCATTGCTCTCTACAACTACCTGAAGGGAGGTTGTGGAGAGGAGGGAGCTGGGCTCTTCTCCCAAGGGACAGGGGACAGGACGAGAGGGAATGGCCTCAAGCTCCACCAGGGGAGGTTCAGGCTGGACATAAGGAACAAATTTTTCACGGAAAGGGTCATTGGGCACTGGCAGAGGCTGCCCAGGGAGGGGGTTGATTCACCTTCCCTGGAGGGATTTAAGGAATGGGTGGAATAGGTGCTGAGGGACATGGTTTAGCATTTGATAGGAATGGTTGGACTCGACGATCCAATGGGTCTCTTCCAACTTGGTTATTCTATGATTCTATGATTCTATGATTCTATGTCGCTCAGAATTTTTTCACCTGAGTTTATAATATCTTTGAGGAAAGAGATTCCACAACCTCTCTTGGTAACCTGTTCCAGTATTTGAATAGTCATTGTGGATGTCTTTTTCTCTTATATTTAACTGTAATTTCTTTTGTTGCAACTTGAGAGCAGTGCCCCTTCTTCTACCGGTGAGCATCTCTGAGAGGAATTTAGACACCAGGAGGGAATTCTTTATGATGAGAGGGGTGAGGCCCTATCCCAGGTTTCCCAGGGAAGCTGTGGCTGCCCCATCCCTGCAGGGGTTCAAGGCCAGGTTGGATGTTCAAGGCCAGGTTGAGCAGCCTGATCCAGTGGGAGGTGTCGCTGCACATGGGACATTTTCTGGACAGCTCTTTATTATGCCTCAAACCAAGCAGTACTTCTGGTTTTGCTTTCCAGTCAATCAGATCATCCTATTTAAGATGCACTGTCAGACTCTCAGGGCTGTACTTGGAGTAAACTAGAGCTTTGGTTTAGAGAATAATTCATTTCTTCTGCCTCATATGTAGGAAAAGTGATACATATCTCCAAATGCGACTACCCTAATTTCAAAATCTTACTCATTAATTTACAATAATGAGGTGTAATGAATATTTATAGAAGATTTTATCTATACTTATTAATTTACCATGAAATGTCACTGATATCTCTGCATTTTTGAGTTACTAACACAAGGCAGAATTAAATGGAAAACTGATAAAACTTCTGTTTGCCATGTGAGGCTTAAATATTATGTTCAAAGGGTAATATGTTCCGTATAAATGGGAGTTCAGTACCTAGTTCACTGCCTATATCACTGAGAACTGTGTGACTCCATGGATGTAATTTTACTGCTTATATGGGTCATCATTTTTCCCCTTGTATTTTAGGCATAAGTAAAAAAAACCCTTTATTGCTGTGCTTAGCAGAGACTGAATGTCCTCACTTCCAGTGTATAACACGAGGCCCTCCAGAAATCTTTCACTTAAAGATTAAAGGAAAGCTGTGATTATAATTCCTATTCTTTTCACCATTGTCTTTGATAAAAGGTTTCAATCTCAGTCACTAATCATTACATATTCAGCTGTGCGAGACTCTAATTTGGCAGTGTTCTCCCCTTTTTAATTGCAACTTTCTACTTTTTCTTTGTTACACAGTTTCTATGAAGAGGAGTGGTTGATTGAAGTGTTTTGATTTGATTCTGTTTTATGAAAAAAATTGTAGCAAATTCTGCAAAGGGCTGAATTTATCTAATGAATGTGTTTAAAATGTGAAAATGTGAGTAGATGTATTCAGAAGAGGGGTGATAAGAAAGAACAAACGTCTTCATAACATTTTATTAACTTCATTCTTTTTTCCTTTGTCAAGATATATTTCCCTTGGGATTTCTAGAAAGTAGAGATGTGGAAGTAACTTCTGGTCTTCAAAATTTGTCAGCATTTTATATTTTATAATTGTGCTTTTCACATAAGGGAGTAATTTTCACTAAACCACTTAAACTCACCAGACCCAACACTTTGTATGAAAAAAAATTATTGAGTTTAAACACGTTTACAAAATAATTCTGAATCAAAAACTTGGTGTCTAACACTGTTCATATTTACTTATACAAATGAAATAATAGTAATGATCCATTACTGTAAACCTAATTTAATCTTTTTTTCTGTAACTATAAAAATACACAGACTGCAATAGAAATATCCAAATGCAATGCTGATATCATCCTCCTCTTGTTACACTATATAACTCAGCCCTAACCAGGGCTTTTTTGCTTTATTTTATTAATTCTCTTCCTGATTAATTAACTTAATGCACTGAACATTCATCTGTGCTACCAGAAGAATTTGCTTTCGCTTAGGCAGTATTCAGAGAAAGGAGCCTTCACGGGCGAGTAAACAGCTTTCTCTTGGTAGTTTTGGTTATGGAAGAAAGGTAGAAGGACATTAAAAGGACCTTCTGGAGATTTTTAGAGGGTGGAAGTTTGTTGGTTCTGTTTTGGGGGTTTTTTTTTATTTTTTTCTACACGGTTCACAAAAAGAAAACTGGCCTAGAAATCAGTTTTTCTGCATGGGCAGCTGCACTCTGTCAGAATTTTGAAAAACACACTGCGTGTCTCTCAAAAGGTAAGTGAAATGTGAACATATATGACAGCCAGATACAGGCACAGCTACACTGGGAGCATAAAAAAATATAATATTCAATCAAAACCACCTGTATTGAAGTTAAGAGTTCGACTCAGCTTCCCAAACCCTTAAAAAATATTTCTGAATGCTGATTTGAAATCTAAATGGCTTCTCATGTGGACGATATTTAAGCCTCACTGCTAACTGCCAAAAGCTTTTGTAAAATTTTTTGTTTTCATCACAAAACACTAGGAGCAAGTCTACATCCATCCCTGCCTGCAGACTTTGTCAATGGTGTATTGAAAAAGAGGAATTAGCTACTCATCCCCCATCTTTCGTTCATCTCCTACATTACAAGTTATTTCATTTGTATCAAACCGGAAAGCAGTAAAAAAAACCTATCTAATCACTAGGATAAGCAATTGCAAAACCAAGTGGTCCATACTTCACAGATAAATAGTCTATGTGATCAATACGGGAAAACTCAGCAAATGCCTAGATACCATAACTCATTTTTGATAAAATCAAGATTGGATTATCCTTCTTATTCCTTTCTGCAGTAGCATAGAATCATAGAATGGTTTGTATTTTAAAGGACATTAAAGATCATCTAGCTCCAAGCTCCTGCCAGGGGCAGGGACACCTCCCACTGGATCAGGTTGCTCAAAGCCTCATCCAACTTGGCCTTGAACACATCAAAGTATGGAGCAGCCACAGCTTCCCTGGGCAACCTGGGCCAGGGTCTCCCCACCCTCAGCGTGAAGAAGCTCTTGCTAATATCTAGTCTAAATCTTCCTCCTTCCAATTTAAAGCCATTGCCCCTCATGCCATTACTCCATGCCCTTGAAATAAAGTCCCTCCCCAGCTTTCCTGTAGCCCCTTCAGGTGCTGGAAGGTCACTATCAGGTCTCCTTGGAGCCTTCTCTTCTCCAGGCTGAACAACCCCAACTCCCTCAGCCTGTCCTTGTATGGGAGATGCTCCAGCCTTCTGATCATCTTTGCAGCCTCCTCTGGACCTGTTTCCATATCCTTCTTATGTTGGGGATTTTGGAACTAGAGAGAGCACTCCACGATGGTCTCACAAGGGTGGAGTAGAGAGAGAGAATCCCTCCCCTCCCTGCTGGCCACACTTCTTTGGATGCAGCCCAGGACACAGTTCGCCTTCTGGGCTATGAGTGCACACTGGTGGCTCATGTCAAGCTTCTCATCATGAGCACCCCAAGTCCATCTCCTCAGGGCTGCTCTCAATCACATCAACCCCCAGCCTGTTTTGCAGCTGTGGATTGCCCCAGCCCAGGTGTAGGACCCTGCTCCTGTCCTGGTTGAACCTCATGAGGTTCTCACAGTCCCACTTCTCCAGCCTGTCCAGATCCCTCTGGATGACATCCCATCCTTCTGGTGTGACAACTTCACCGCTCAGCTTGGTGTCATCTGCAGACTCCCTGAGAATATATTCAATCCTGACTTCTGTAATCTCTCCCTGACACACTTATTTTTAATACCCTTGTACAACTCACGGACATCATTATTCCCTGCTATTTTACTAAAAGAAAACCAATTTAAAACTACCCCACCTTGGTTTGGGGTAAAGATATTCAAGGTCATGTCTCATTATACAGAAAGGTAGCAGCAGATGCCCTCACCACACCCACACCAGCTGTTTGATTAGAGGTACATGGCTGATGCTGTGATGAACTGGAACTAGGAAAAGGGCTTGGACTTAAACCCTGATTTATTTCTAACTACGGTGGCCAAATAGCAATATCGATTTCAAATGCAGACACAAGTAATTCCAAATTAATGAGAGGAACTAGGGATTTTCTTGGCCATCGTTTAGTGGTGTTCTATGATCTGATGGAAATTAGGGCAGGGACTGGGGAAGGGTGGTTGGAGACAAGAATGCTAGATAGAAACGCTGAACATCCCTTCCAAAATGAAAAGCAGGAAAGCCCCATGGCTGAAAAGGGGATTTGGATTCATGAACAAGCACATTCCATTGAATTTTGCGGCATTCAGATTATAAAGATTTTTGCATCCTTAAATGTAAAGTGAAGGGCATTCAGGCTGCTCCATTCCATGATCAGGTTCTCTTCCTAATGACACTAAGCTTAGTGTCATTAAAATACAAACACTAAGCTTAGTGTCATTAAAAAAAAAGAAAAAGAAAAAAGCTAGTGCTGAGATAAAACACTTGTATTAAACAAAATAATGTCTCTGTAAATAAACCTTTACCATATGCTGCTGGTAGGGAAAACCATAATGACAGAGGTGCTCGGACCTAGCCTTCAAAACCAAATATCTTGAACAATGCGCTTCTCTACCGGTTTCATGCCTTTTCTCAGCTAATCTCACATCACCGATATCAAGCTTGTCATATTGATTTTAAAGGGAGGGAAAAAAAATGGGATGGTAGCTTGCCTTTGTCAATCTTGAACACTGTTGCCAGGCAACTTGATGACCTGGCTTGGGATGCATTGTTACAGTGACCTGACTAAATACCCCCAAATCACCTGAGAATTTGTAAAGAAAATACAGCAAAGTTGAATTATTTCTACAATTGTAAGTATTACACTCCCCATTTGCCTCTATGAAGAATAATATCTAAAGTCATAAGAAGCAAAGGACACTTCATGTGTCAATTAAACATGCATAGTTATATAAAAGACAAAGACTGGTCCTGCCAGCACTGAGAACTCTTTTAATTTATATTGGTTTTATTTGGAGTGATAAAATCAAAATATATCATTAATTTAGTATAACATTCCTGTTACAAACACGTACTGTTTCTTAGATAAACTGCTCTGGAGGGCTGAATAGGACAGATGGATGAAGATTAAGCTGAGAAGTTCTAAAGAAATTTTTTTGAATGCTGATTTGTTTGACAAATTTTGATCTTCATTTTGCTGTATTACCTGTATTTGCAGACCAAGATTCTAAAAACATTACTGAAGTTTTTCTACCATGGTCAGAAACTGCTTTTAATCATTTCTTCATTTTAGCAAATGCTAACCATATTTATACTAGGTGAAATAAAGTGAATTTTAGTGAAATATCAGCTGAAATGATTCAATTTCATTTCAGAAGGCCTGAAATAATTCAATTTTTGTTTCATCCATTGATCATACCAATGGTATTTTCATTTCTGTTTGCACCAACAAGTACAAGCAAAAAGGAAACACTCAGCACTATTTCTGATGGTGTCTTGTTCTGAAGCACTTGACGCTTTCATAGTTCTCACTTCCTTGGGTCATAAGAAGCCAATTCTGGAGCGGTATCACATTCTGGAGAGCACTGTTCTTTCCGTAGATATGAAGCATCTGAAAGAGAGAGAAATGCTTCTTACCCAGAAGTACAGTTGAAACAGTTGAAAACATAGACGTGTTTGGGAATTGTTTAAAGCTGAAGAGTGTACTTTGCTATTCCATTAATTTATAGAGGCCTTGAAAATATTAGAGTTGGTATGTGAAAAAAAAACAAAACAAAACAAAACACTTTGAGGAAAACACGGTGGAGGAGGCAAAATTTATCAGTTTTAAACTGAGTTAGAAATTGCATGGTAAGAGCATTCCAGACTGAAGCTTTCTGTGAGTAGCTTTGCTATCATGGGCTTTCTGCAGTAAGAAGCTCATGAAAAAAGATCAGCTACAGAAAGACATCTGGAGCTCAAAGTGATTCATTAAATGACACAAAGCCAGTATGTGGAACTGCACCTCCTGAGGCAAAAAACCAGACTTTGGAATTAGGGGAAATTACCGTAATGGATTGTATCACTTTGCAGTAGTGCACATCGTAAATGTTGGCAGGCACTGGAAAATCGTGCTTGAACGCAGCAGTTGATTCTTCATTAGGAAAGAGCAGCAGATACTGTTCTATCAGCTTATACTTAAGGCATTAGTCTTAGAAGTAACAAAACTTCCACTACTGGAAAATAATAGGAGTAGGAGTGTATGCGAACTTGGTGCCACTAGGTATCAGTAAAAGAGCATTTCTCATTTCGTATCTGATTGAATCACAGAATCATCAAACCATGGAATAGTTTGGGTTGGAAGGGACCTTAAAGCCCATCCAGTTCCACCCCCTTCCATGGGCAGGGACACCTCCCACTAGATCAGGTGCCCAAGGCCCATCCAATCTGGCCTTGAACCCCTCCAGAACATGAGAAGTCAAACATTTGCAGACCTAGCACAAGCAAAACTTCCATTTCTAATGTTGAGAGAGAGGACAGTAAAACAAAACAAAGAAAGAAAAGCCAAAGAATATGAAAGTAGTTGCCAAATTGGTCCTGGAAATGAAAAGAAATTTCATAACCGTAACATGATCACAATTTTCAAAGAACAGTGAGGACCTGAACTGTTTCAAGATGAAGCTTGACAAGTCTATAGAATGGATTGTACAACACACTGTGGATGGTCTGGTGTTCAAAACAAAAACTTGGAGATAAGATTTTCTGATATTCTTGGAATCAACATTTTTTTAGTCATATATTTTGAATTAAAAGATATTTTAGTTAAGTTTTTATATAGAAATTGCTATATAGTACAGGTCGCATAGAAAAAAAGTGGAGAAAAGAGAAGAAAATTATGTCTTTCCCTTTAAAAAGGGAAGAAAATAATATCTTTCCCTTTTTCCCCATAACTTGGTTTCCTTCCTCAGGTGCAATGCAGATTAGCTACAAGGCTGTACATTGGATGGAGTGCTCTGAAGCACCTCAAAGTACTGAGAAACTCAATTTTAGCTGGTACATCCTTCCAGTGCTTCCCGGCAAAGTGGTTGTTAGATGCTGGAACAGCAAGCTACGTTGCTGAGTTCAGCCTTAGGAACTAGGTTTTTTTACCTCGCTAATGTAATTCACATATTCAATTATATATGTTTTATTCTTCAGAGGCATACAATGATATTTTAGACTTTTGTCCTTCAATACATAAGTTTGTAAACAGATTCAATACTGTGTCTCTTATAGCATGGGAGGGCAGAAAATAAGTGACCTGCATAACAAAAATCTGAATTACATGGCTCAGATAGCTTTTACTCTTCATATGTTTTAAGGCACTTGATGTGCAGTAGTGGGTGAGTGGGTGTGAGTTGAGATGGGATTAGTAAGGTAGGTGCCATTAAGGACCTCCAAGATCTGTATCTGTCATAGCAAGTTTCCTAGGCTAGTTATTCTTCAGCCTTTTACAACCCTGAAAGGCTTTTAGCATTATGACACTTGGATCTGGTGATTTTCCTTTTCCGATTTTGTCTGCGTTAAGAGGTAGAAATCATAAAGGTCAATCAAATAATTTCAAGTTCTGTCTGGAAATTATTTCTTCATTATTCCTGTGGAGTGTTCAATAACAATCTGGCATTTGCTTAACAAGACAACATCCTTTCTGTTCACAGGTCTTTTTTTTTTCAGAAATTAAGAGTCTACAGCAGATAATGAGCTCAGTGGATCTTATTAACACAAGTTACAGCTGACTGACAAGTAAAGTACACGGCTGTCATGTAATCTAATCATGGTGTTATACTTCAATTAACTATTGATTTTAGTTACTGATACTGTATTCTGACTGTTGCAGAGAAACATTTGATATCTGTAAAATTCTATGATTAATACATATTATATCAGTCCCAGACATTATTGAACTCAGACATTATAGATATCTATGGGTTTTATGTTTAATAAAATCTCTGTTACATTACTAGGTATAAGCTACACTGAAGCATCTTCTAGTTGATGTAATTATACTTGGAAGTAGTGGGGACTATTCGCTGTTTATTTTACCCCTATGCAGATTCGATGCTTCATCATTTGGCACTTGTACAGTCATTTGGACATAAGCAAAATGAATATAAAACAGGCATGAAGCCTTATTTTCCAGACTGTTGATTTATCTGTCCCTTCGGACTAGCATAGATGACTGCACAAATGGCAAAGTGTGTTGCTCTCGGGCGTAAAGAGAGAGTCGTGAGTCCAATTACAAATGTGAGGCTGAATTGCCAGATGCACTACAACTTCAATGAGTCCCAGGACACCTTAACACTTCTTCTACACCAGCGGCTTGGGAGGGGGAAGGTGCAAGAGAATTTCTCCCATTTTCTCAACTACAGCTTTATTAATTTCTCACTGTTGGTAGTAGTCAAGAAGTCTGACTGGTGAAACCATCGGTGCTTTGTTCCCTGCAGTCTTGCCATTGCTGTTATAACTGGGTGAAGCATGGAAAGATAGAAGCTGTGTCTGTTTTTCTCCAGCAATGGAGAAAGAGAGTTAGTGGTAGATTCACTCAATCTGAGGAGGGAAGTAAAGCAACAGCTGGGCCACTATGGACTTCCTACACCACGGTCCAACATTTTAAAAAGAAACAGCAGCTGTTACTTACTTTATGATTATTCTTGATCTCATGTTAGCAAGGATCTATTTTCAAAAATATGTGTTACAATGATCACTTTAAGGCCCTTGTCAGTACCATTTCTCTATTGAGTTTCCCAGTTATTACTAATCAGGAGCGATAAGGTGAGATGCACGGTCACAAGAAGTCATACATTATCATAGAATGATAGAATCATTATTTTATTATTGTCACTTGACTGTATGAACCTGCTCTGTTTAAAGCAGAAAAACCTAGTGTGCTAGGAAATCTTCAGGTATCATTTAATTTTGCGTGAACATGCCAGAAGTCCAAATTTGGATTGAGGTGCTTAACTCCTGCTTTTTCAGTGTGGTCCATCAGCCAGTTCTACACCAGGAAGAACAGTCCCCAGATCTCTCGTACAGCAACCTGCTGGAAAAGTGGCCTTTGAATCCTGTCTGAACTGTGCCAGGGGCCGAAGTCTTTAGATCCAGTTCCTGCGTGATGCCTCCCTAAAAACTGCTGAAGCCTTTCTTGGCATGCTTGGATCCCAACATATGCTACATTAAAATGAACTGTGTATATATTTTGCTTTAGGATGTATTTTTCTAGTAGGAAGAATGATCAGTATTCACTATTCTCTGAACCTTGTTACACTAGAAGCTTTAAAATCTCTAGGTCTTCAACCTGACAGATCTATCACTCAACTTAAATGACTGAGCTTGCCAGCTTGCCCAGTATACCAGTTCTACTAACAGCCCAAAAAGACCAGAAAACAATGTAAACAATTCAAGGCAAGAGCCCTTTATGACTATCAGACATAGTTTACATGTACAGAATAGTATATTAAAATGACTCAGTAAAAAGAAAAGCCGTCACAGAGAATGACTTTCTAATGTCAATGTTTACCTCATTTCTTGTTCCAGACCGGCCCACGCCCAGGCAATTTGTTCTGCCATTGGCACTACCAGAAGACACAGACGGCAAGTTAAATGTAATAAGCAGGTACCAGCCTCTCTGCATAACCGTTTTTAATGTATGGCACCTTGACTGAAGAGGACTTCTGGTATGCAATCTGAAGAGATAAGCAATTCTTCAGTGTGACTCAGTTTTGCTATTTTCTGAATTCTTTTCTAAAAACCATAGAATCCCTAGGTTGAAAAAGACCTTTGAGATCACCAAATCCAACTGTACCTGTCCACTACTAAATCATATACCTAAGCACTTCATCTACCCATCTTTTAAACGCCTCCAGGGATGGGGATCCACCACCTCCCTGGGCAGCCTCTGACAGTGGCGGATGACCCTTTTGGTGAAGAAATCTTTCTTCATGTCCAGTCTAAACTTCCCTTGGTGCAGCTTGAGGCCATTCCCTCTCATCCTATCACCTGTCACTTAGGAGAACAGACCAACACCCACTTTGCTACAACCTCCTTTTAGGCAGTTGTAGAGAGCAATAAGGTGCCCCCCTCAGCCTCCTCTTCTCACAATGACTTTTAATGGCAAATACTATCAAGGTATGATGGTATCTTAGTTATCAGTTTCTGCTACCTGCACTGGAAAAAGGTCAAGATTTAGATGTAGAGATAAAAATAATTTGAGCTAACCAACTTCTTGCTTGAATGTGCCCTGTTGTGGTCCTGTTGTTCCAAAAAATGCAAGAGAGCAGCCGCAGGCAATCCTGCAAGGGGCATACATGTTATTGCACAGATTTAAAAAACAAAGCTGACAAGCAGACTTGCCTAAATTGGGTGAGTTGGTGCTTGCCCAGAGCTGTCACTAATTCAATGCAGATTGTCTGTGTAATACGAGTGCTTATTTTCAAAAGAAACAGGTTGGAAAAAGTGTGTGTGCAATTCTCAGGAGGTTCTGATTGCAAAAGGCTTGGTTGGAGCTGATTAGCCTGTTTACCCTGCCAGATTTCACACACAGACAGATAGGCAGATTCATGCAGTTCCCCAAGCAGATTCTGGAGAAGAGCGATGGGGAAAATTAAATCCAGTTTCATTTCCATTTTTTAGTAAGCCCGTTGTTGTAAACAGGGACAATGCTTTAGATGGAGATCTCTTAGAATCATAGAATCCCTAAGCTGGAAAAGACCTTTGAGATCATCATGCCCAACCCTACCTGTCCACTACTAAATCATATCCCTAAACACTGCATCTTTTAAACTTTTGAACCCCTCCAGGGATGGGGACTCGATCACCTCCCTGGGCAGCCTGTTCTAGTGTTTCCTCTTGTCATAAGTGGGCAGAAAGGGCAAATTTCTTGGACTATCTCCATGACAGCTCAGTAGTATCTGAACTTCCCTCACCTTTGCCTGCCAGGAGTGAGATTCATGAACCATTTGGTCGTACAGCAAAACCCACTTAGTTTTAATTTCAAAAGGACTATTTTTTTTTCACTGCATTTTAAGTCACTTACAACATTTGTATTACTTACAAGGCCTTTTTTCCCCTGTTACACTTGCAGAGTATTTCTTTAATGAGGGGAATACAAGTTGTCTTTCAAAATGGTTCCCAGTGGCTTGAAGTCCCAGTCTGTCTCCTTCCCTGACCAGTTCTATGGTCTTTTCTTCAGTCACAGGTGTTTCCCTAAGCATACTTACATTATCGAAATAATACAAGTATGCTTAGGGAAACTGAAAAGAGGCATTTTCTTTCCTTAATTTTACATCTCTGCTCTTTTTTGTTGTAAAGGTATCAGCCCTAATGCAAGAAAACTTGAGCGTTGAATTTGATTCAGCCTAGCGCATGGTGCCAGGGGTACAAAGACAGTGGTGGAAGAACTGCCTTACCTGAGGGATTCCCACAATTTGGACTGTTTTTTAACAAGGATACCTAGGGCAGTTTTAGGAGTGCAATATTTAGCGTCCTTAGGATAGCTGGAAAACTACATCCATTTTCATTCTATTTTAATTGCTGAAAAGTCGTAGGGAAATTCCACAGCTGGGGCGTATCTCAGCAAATTTCAGCCATCCAAAACCTAGGGGTCGGGTCTAAGCTGTTTAACAAGTTTCTCCTCTAAAACGCAAAGAGAGGCCAGTACAGCAATTTATCCCTCCTCTGAAGATGCCTCTTTCATTCTCTCGATGCATTTCACTGGGTCTTAGGAGGCAAACTTTGCCATAAACAATAAATAAGAATTTGGAACTGTAGGAGAAGACATCAGCAGGAAAATACTGAGTACCTAATAATCACACCTCTTAAATAAAAGACCTTGAGATATTTCACAAAAGCACGGTAGAGCAAACACTAAGTCAATATGCAAATAGAACACCTGAATCTGATGAACTTATGCAGCTCTCACGCAGTAAAAACTAAATTAGTGATGTGAATATTTACTTACATATTTATTCCTATGGGAGTAAATAAAGTTTGGACTATCTTTTTGACAGGTTTACTGTAAAGAGTAAAGTTTACTCCCACAGGAAGGTTTCTTTATCCCTGTTTGCTTCTGATTTCTTGCTACTTGAATGGAAGTGCATTAAAAACAAGAATTGGCAAAGATGTGTCTTTACAGAGACAGATTATTTTGTATGCCTGCTGCATGTTAAAAAAGAAGAAATATTTTAATTTTTGTTTTGCACCAAAACAAAGTAGTTCAAGGCAATTTTGGTGCCTTAAATTGATAGCTTAGGACAAATTCATAGATACAAATTTCTTGTTGCCTGTCTAAAGCATAAACACCTTTCCAGGATTATATTTACTTAGACATGCTAAGTATCCTTTCTAGAAATAACGTCGTTATGCAAATACTGCCTTGCCTAATTTTTCACCCTAAAATACTCGGTAAATTTTTGAATGTATCTCAGTGACAATATTTGGAAAATATCTTCTTTCTGACCAAAGAGGTTTAGGGCAAGGTCTGTAGCAAAGGATTACTCCGGTGGCACAGGGAATACCTTGGAGGTACTCCAGAATCTTAGTTGTAGACTTCTGTTTGCACTAAAAAACACCACATCACAGTGGTCTGACTCCTAGGGAGTGGATTATGGGATTATTTGTGCTCCTCTGAAAGTGACATAAACCAACTTTCTGAGTAGAGAGATGCCTACCTCTATTGTAGCCAATGTGCAGACGCTTGCAGCAAGTGGGTAGAAGTGATGACAGTTATGGGAGTATCATCAGCTCCCCGTAATGCCTTGGCATCGGTCTGAGGCCGCAGGGAAGATTACTTTTCATTCATACAGGTAATTTTGTTAACCCCTGCAATTATGAAAGTGGGAGATGGTGGAAGAGCGTAGTTCCACCCAAGGCCTCCTAGAACAGGAGTTTCCGTGTTCTGGATATGGGACACCACTTCACCTGCTGCAGGACGCTCTCAAAACATTGACCTGGCATGAAATAACCCAATAAGCAGCAGTTTTATGAAAGGTCGTTTTGCAAGCCACTTTGTGGGAGTAGAGGAGAAATGTATCATTGCTGATGCTCACGTTCCAGTTATTAGGCCATAGAGGAAGAAAGTAACTAAAAAACAGATAGGAATGCATGTGTGCGTGCTGAGATATCACTGTAGGTGTAGCTACAGCTTAGTGTACTCAGATAGGCTTGAGAGAACGGTGTTTTGTGATTTTTGATCCCAAAGATACTTTGGACTTCAGTTTTGAAAAACAGTGATGAAAAATACATACAAATATTGAGAGTGTGTGTATACATACACAAAATTCACAGAAAATTGTGTAATTTTGGGAGTGATTACTGGGTTTTACCTCCAACTTTCCGTTTCTACTATAGTTCCCTGACTGTTTTGCTTGTATGTCAGGCTCTTAGATGTTGTTTTTTAATATGCAAGCTCCTCCAAGGATGTAGGGGGAGGGAAAAGTGGCTTCTGGTTCCCAGCTAGTGGGCTGAAGGACGTGCCAAAGGCTTTACGGCTGCCCCATCCCTGGAGGTGTTCAAGGCCAGGTTGGATGGGGCCTTGGGCAGCCTGGTCTAGTGGGAGGTGTCCTTGCCCATGGCAGGGAGCTGGAACTGGATGGGATATAAGGCCCCTTCGAACCCAAACTTCGATGATTCCATGGTTCTATGATCTGCAAATGTGCACCCTTATGTAATTGGTTTTGGAGTTCAGACTTCTCAGACTTTAGATGCCTGTAGCTCACTTTAGTTAAATATCTCCTTTCTAGCTTAGATATTGACCTCTTCTTTGCTTTCAATGCTTAGTACTTTTGTTCCTGCTACGCTCCAGCATCTTTGCTGAAGATTTGAGACAATGCAATCCAATTATTTTCAGAAGTTGGATAACTGTATTGCACAGCTAACTGTACCAAATATTTCCATTAAATAACATGTGCAGCTTACCATAAGTCAGCTTCAGACACCCTTTCTCATGTGGAATCTTTCCAGGCTGCACAGCTAATTAGAAATGCCCAGACTAGCAGTTTGTTCAGTTTTGTTCAGTCTCCTTATTTTGGAAAGGTACAGAAGGTGCTGACACATGATGTTCAAATCCTTTCCCACAGGCAGATGATGACAGTCTTCTCAGTATCCCTGGTGTGACATGCATTTACAATTCCCTTACATCATTCCTCCTAAGGGTTCCATACAGCACCGCTGACAGGGAACAAGGCTCTTTGAATACAGTCTTTTGCATTTCAGTATTATCACTGGATTGTGATAATTGAATGTGGGTGTCACAGGTACAGGGAATTTTGAACCGCATTGCAAAATGTTCAGAAAATAATCTGGTCACACAGTCTCCCACAGCAGATGCTTTTACTTTCTCTGATCACCTGGAGATTCAGACATCAGTGCAGCTGACATTTTCTCAGTTAGGGACAGAAATGCTAATGAGTCTTGTGACCTTACTTTGTTGTTACAATGCCATCGTGTTTGTCAGAACTGCTTTCTCTTCATTATGCATTTGAAACAAATAAGAGGGGACCATAATCTGGATCATTCAGGTGCCTCGAGCCTTAAGAAGAGAAGCAAAGCAAGACTAGTTAGTGTGAAAGAGTTCACTGGCACTTTGCACTCGTACATTGAATCACAGAATCATAGAATGGTTTGGGTTGGAAGGGACCTTAAAGCCCATCCAGTTCCACCCCTGCCAGGGGCAGGGACACTTCCCACTGGACCAGGGGCTCCAAGCCCCATCCAGCCTGGCCTTGAACCCCTCCAGGGATGGGGAGTCTAGTCTAAATCTTCCCCTCTCCAATTTAAAGCCATTCCCTCTCATCCTATCATTCCATGTCCTTGTAAACTGTCCCTCCCCAGCTTTCCTGCAGCCCCTTCAGGTACTGGAAGCTGCTCTAAGGTCTCCCCGGAGCCTTATGTTCTACAGGCTGAAGAACCCAAACTCTCTCAGCCTGTCCTTGTATAGGAGGTGCTCCACCCCTCTGATCATCCTTGTAGCCTCCTCTGGACTGGTTCCAACAGCTCCATATCCTTCTTATGCTGGGGATTCTGGAATGGGACACAGGACTGCAGGTGGGATCTCAAAAGAGAGGAGCAGAGAGGGAGAGTCACCTCGCTCACCCTGCTGGCAACACTCCTTTTGACGTGGCCCAGGACAAGGTTGGTCTGGGCTGCGAGCGCACAATTATTACTACATGTCATCACAAAAAATACAGGATCTCAGTAAATCCAGACTACTGGTTTCCCTTCCATCCATACAGCCAGCACAGCTCTCTGCTGTCTTCTTCTTCAGCTTTCTGGTTCCGATCATTTTGGTGGGACTGCCAAGGCCGTCTCTATTCACCCAATTTTCTTGCATGGCTGAAATGGTATAAAATGGATGAGATAAAAGGGGGAGGGGACTAGATTTGGCCTTTCCAACCCAATTGATCAGCCATTTGTTCATATTTTTTTCAAGGCGGGTGAAGGAAAACTGCAAAGTTTCATTTAATTTGGCCAGTGCCCACATATCATAAAACAAAACTATTGGTTCCAAAGTCACTTGGGATAGAGGGATAGCTTGAAACCTATTTCTCATGGGCAAACTAGATATTGCCATTTTGGCACTTAGTGGAAAGTGCTGAGATATATCTCGCCTTTCTGTGAGACACGGACTTTCACCAAGCTCCTGTGGGTATTAGCAATGCTGTCCTTTCCTGAAGAAATTTTAGGGTGGTTAAGCTGCTTTTTTCTTTCAAAAAAACTTGTTGTACCACACTTTCATTGTGTGTTCTTCCACATCTCGTGCTGAAAATACTTGCCCTCGGAGGCACATGCAATCCATAAACCAATCGTGGATACAGTAGAAGCATTGCAGAATTGTCTCCCATCTACAGAAGTGTGCAATAAACTCTAGTATGAGTCTATACTTTATGTTACAACATTATTAAACCTATTTCAGCTTGACGAGGTCTAAACCAGGTTTAGCTAACTGGCAGGCAAGTATCTGCAGCTGTAAGGTTCATCCCTAGCAATCCCATTCCCTGAAAGCTTCTCTTTTATAAGGAATAATAATTTGCTATATTTTTTTCTGGAAAGCAGGAGAAAGTAAGGGCAAAGATATTTATTTTCCATGAGCAACATAGATAATAATGCCCTCCTGGACACAACGGTCCAAATGAACACTGAACGTTGTTACTGCAGAGATGTGGATCTTTTAAGTGTCTAAAGAAGTTTATGTGCAGTTTAATAGGATCAGTATTAGCAGCATTGGCTCTGATACTTAAATGGGAGCTCTGATCCAACCTTAAGCTCTATGAGTCCTGAAGACAATACTTATTACAGCAACATAAGTATCATCTTCAATGCCATTAAAATTAAATACGAGTAGACATCAATTTCAGTGTCAGGAGAAGTACTGTAAAGATCAACTATAATTCTAGCTGAAGATCTCTCTGGAAGCCCATAAAGCCTGAATATCACACTGTGAGCTCTACAGAAATTAGAGCTGTTTGAATAGCACTTACAGATATAGAATGCTGTTATTTTTGTCTTTCACTTCTATAGAGTATTCCTGCAATTTAAAAATTCATTAAAGTGAAGTGTATCTCAGCATTGCACACAAATGAGGACATTTGAAAAGTCTTTAACACCGTTATTTGTGATCTGAATGCCAAACCTAGCAACTTAGGCATCTGTGTGTCATCTGAATGCCTTCAAATCAGTTTTGAAATGTTGCAGTTCTGTGAAGAGTGAAATATTCAGACCTGATATAGCTGAACTGAAAAACTAACGTGACAAAAGATTGAGATTTACTGACAGCTCCTAACTGTTTTGTGCCACTCCAATGGTGCAAGGAAACGGTAAATCTGTGCTGTCTGCTGTGCTAGGACTGGTCAATAACTGCTTTGTGGCTTCAGGCTAGCAAAAGGTAGATGAAAGGTATTGGTGAATCTGGCTCAAATATTCACAATTATTCTTTCTTGCCTTCATCTAGCTTTGAAGCAAATACATTAGCTACACCCAGAATATAATAACACTACCAGAGTTTCCAGTGCTGAAACAATAATTCTTTTAATAAAAGGTCCTGCAATAGTTCTCACCTGAGAGCAGCACCCAAAGTGAGAGCTCCGGCTCATTAAGGGCCTAATGCTCTGGGAGAATAAGCTATTGCACATCACCTGATCTGCTGGAATTGCCATGTTCAGGCTTACTGTAAACAATTTGGTGAGCGTGAGCCTTGGATTATTTCATAAAAGAAGGTAGTTGAGCACCTTCGAGGCCTTGTTGCCCAAGCCTTCTGACATGACCTCCAGCATGGGTCCAGTTTCAGCAGAAGGACCTCTCTGAGCAAGAGGGTCTGTGGATGTGCCGATCGCCCTGCCTCCTTCCTTCTTGTGCACAGAATTCCTTCTCGTGATGGGGGAGGTGAACAAATAGAGATGCCCTCTCCAGCACTTCCAGCTTCAGTGCCCTCATTTTGTATGCTTTTATATCCTAACTCTTCTACTCTCTGCTGATACTTCGATTGATTCCTGAAAAGGTTGTATATGCACAAGATCATCAGTTCTGTCAGAACTCAGCTTCTGCAAGTGCTGCTCTTGAGAAAGCAGCATCTTGAGTGAAATGGGTTTGATCATGCATGTTCCTTAAGGGTATGTGGCAGCAAGTCTCATTAAGATACAGAAAGGGTTCAAAAGACCTCTAGATACGAATGGGGATCTTGGTAGACTCAGGGATGATGTTACTGAAGCAGGAAGGTGATGTGAAAAGGTTGTGAAGTGGGGGATCAATGCATTTTGTAAGGAAACTGATGGGAGAACTTATTGTTTTCTACGTAAACCTGAAAGGAGGTTGTAGCAAGGTAGGTGCTGGTCTCTTTGCTCAGGTAACAAGTGATAGGAAGAGTATAAATGGCCTCAAGTTGCAGGTTTAGATTGGATATTAGATAAAAATTCTTCACTGAATGAGTGGTGAGGCATTGGAAAAGGTGGCCCAGGGCAGTGGTGGATCCTCCTTCCTTGGAAGTTTTCAAAAACTGCATAGATGTGATGCTTCTTGACAGGTAGGCATGGTGGTTTGGGGCTAACAGGTGGACTAGATGTTCTTAGAGGTCTTTTCCAACCTTGATGATTCTATGATTCTGGTGCAGCCGTTGTTTTAGGGTGAACTCATAAGGTGGACCATGGGAGGTCAGGCATGGGAAAGGTGTCAGACCAAAAAGCTGGGCATAGAAAATTCATGGGCCAAAGGCAGAGATCGAGGACACTGGGGGAGGAGAGGAGAGATCACAGCTTTGCTTAAGGAACTCTGTTTTTCAGACAGACTATAGACAGAAAGGTCAGGAAACAGAAAGGTCCTGGATCATGAGGAGCACACCATCACCTGCTGGTGAGCAAACTACCAGTTTAAAGGTAGGGAACATATTCATGGACTGGTATTGGTCTTTCTGTTGTTTCTAGCTAAATAATCTTATACACCCCAACATATTTTCACTTTGCTGTTAAATCCAGTAATTCTGCTCAAAAAGTAAAAACAAACAAACAAACAAACAAAACAGTGCCAGTGCCTTTAATATAGGTTTGAAACCTGGTTTTGGATGTGGTTCAGGGTTATCCTGGGCTGAAAGATTTATAATAGAATTGTTAGGTAGGAAAAGACTTTTGAGATCATCAGCTCCAACTGCGAGTGATGACTGATTGTGATTAACACATTCAATAGTGGTGCAGAACAACTCTGCCCCACACTTACTTCTTTATCCCAGCTGCACGTATTTGTTCTATCACAGGTATTCTTGATATGTATCTTTAATTTACTTGGCTTTTAACTATTAGTAACCAGCACTGTTAATAATGGTAAGACAGAAAAAACACCTCAAAGGACCTGGATGGGCTGGAAAGTTACAGCCAGAAGAGGCTTCTTTCATTTTTCTTACTCATTTCTCTGTGCTGTAATAGCAGGTGCTCATCTTTTTAGCAGAGCCAGGACGTGCCAGCACTAACGTGGTGTCAGGAGGTCTCTGCAGAAAAAACTGGCCACCTCCACCCCAGACTCAGAATATAGGGAAAAATAGCCTATCTTATCCTGCATGCTGTGGGAGAAATAAGCCTTACCTACAGGGAAGGCTTTGGCAAATGCCTTCTGGAGGGGAGTCCATTAGGTTCTCAGATTACCAGAGCAGACTTGCTGGTTTCATGGGTAACCTTCTGTCACGTCATAGGCAGTGACTGGGGAATTAATCTTTTACACAGACAGAGATGAAAAATGTCTGCAAGGTCAGAATGTAAATAAACAGCATTTACTTATCTCTTTTCCATCAACTTCTTCATTCCCCCTTCTTATATATTAATGAAGTATCAGTAGATGTACTAACAAAGAGAAAAACCACACTGAGATTTTCTGTGGCAGTGACATTCTTGTAGTAACTCTGACAAAATTTAATGAACAATAGCCTCCAAACTACCCCAAAAAGCTACATCCTCTTGGAGTTCCAGCGAGTTAATGCTTGCTCATCCATTCCTAAAGTTACACACATGTGTCTCCAGTCACTGTAACATCATAGAATCAAGGACTCGGAGAATTGTTAGGTTGGAAAAGACCTTTGAGATCATTAAGCCAGATCATACCTGTCCACTACTAAATCATATCCCTGAGCAGCCCATCTATTGGTCTTTCAAACCCCTCCAGGGATGGGGACTCCACTATCTCCCTGGGCAGCCTCTTCCAGTGCCTGAGAACCCTTTCAAGGAAGAAGTTTTTCCTAATGTCCAATCTGAACCTGCCTTGATGCAGCTTGAGGCTGTTCCGTCTTGTTCTATCACCTGTCACTTGGGAGAAAAGACCAACACCCACCTCTCTACGACCTCCTTTCAGGCAGTTGTAGGCAGTGATAAGGTCCCTCCTCAGCCTCCTCTTCTCTGGGCTAATACCATGTCCATAAAATCCACGTCATATCATGGGAAAAGACAAAAGCTCTTTCTAAGGACCTGGAAACTGATTTTTCTGCACAGGTTTCCCAGCATCTGTGTAAATTAAATTTATGACATTCACATTGATACTGGGTGAAGTGAGACATATTTTACTACATTCTAGAGGCAGAGAGAGAACTTTAGCTGCAGAAGTTTTCTTGTTACTGGCAGTGTATGTGTCACTGATGAGAGGTTTAACGAGGCTGGTAGATGAGAAATGCAAGCTCTATTCTGCACTGAGTTTTTGCTCAGAAGAGAGACTTGACATTTCTGCTGATGTCAGCTGCCACGTTAGACCCTTGTCATTCGTGCAGAAGAACAACACCTCATTACAAAGCATATAATTTTTTTTTTTTTCCATTCTCATTTAGTCTCACCAATTATACCCCACACTTACAGCTGAACTGTACGGCACTTTTTTCAAAACAAGCCGAACTGTGCCGGTTAGGGATCATATGTCAACTCGACCAGAACAAGATTGAAACTAACAGCTAAAATATTTTGAGATATAATCTGAAAAGAATCCTGAAACATATGAAAGAACCTTTAAAACAGAATTATAAGGATGACTTCTGCATCTTACAGTGAAAGAAAACATATTGATATAGTATCATATACACCTAATATGCATTTTTATGTCCTGGGAATGTAGATCTCTGCAGAACGGTGGCTTTTGTTTATATTACTTGGTATAAACAATATTCATTTATCTCGAAACCTTGTACATTAAGAATGTTTTCTCTGGATCTGTTCAGGAAAGACAGAAGTTAAGGCATATTTTGCTGTTCCTAAGGGAATTTTGCAAAACCTGTTGAGTCTGCAGGGCTGTCAGCTTGCAAAAGGACAATAACAAGCCACCTTTCATGGTGTCCTTTAAAATCCTGTGTGGCTCAAGAGGTTTCAGGGTAAGATCCTCTCTGCAAAGTTTAGTTTCCTTAGCAGAAGTTCCATGGCCGCTTTTCCACATATGCTGTGTGAAGAACTTCAGTATAAATATTAATCACACAGTGATTTCAGACAATGAATTGGATTATTAACACTAAGGGATGGAAATAAGCATTTTTGTAGTTTCTGGGAAGCTTTTCTTGTACAAGACACCGCTAAATGGAAATCCCCTCAAGATAGCTCCTTCTGCTTACTAGGAAAATTGATAGATTTATTTAAAATATTTCTGATTCAATTATAAAGAAGTAGCACAATCTACCAATCGGGGAAATACCAAGCCGTGGTCACCAGTCACAGGGCATCAGAGTAAGTGTTTATGCTTGCTGCCAAGCTAACTTTGTTAAACTGAGCTCAGAGCAAAGGGGACACGATAGGGACAGGGAAGATGACAGGGGCAGCGTGAAAGATGAAGACAGTGAAATTTAAAGATGAGCTGCATGAAGAAGATAAAAAAAGGAAGTTATCATCTCCTTCATCATAGCTGGTGGGTTTTAGTAGCTCCATTTGCAGCTTTGAACAAGGAAAAGAGCTGGACTTTGAGCAGAAAGTACCTGCAGCATCGTTGTGTCCTGCCTAAGTATTGGCCCATATGCATGGTCTCCTGAGTTGTTCCGTTCCTCCTTCTACTGCTCTTCTCCTTAAGTACTCGGGGGAACTAATGCAATTGTACAAGGAATAGTCACAACTTGGGGGTTCTTGTCATTTTAAGGTTCATTTTGAGGTTCAATAAGGCCAAGTCCTGCACTTGGGACACAACAACAATATCCAGCACTACAGGCTTGGGAAAGAATGGCTGGAAAGTGCCTGGCAGAGAAGGACCTGGGAGTGTTGGTTGGAAGCAGCTGAACATGAGCCAGCAGTGGCCCAGGTGGCCAAGGAGGCCAGTGGCATCTTGGTTTGTATCAGAAACGGCGTGGCCAGAAGGAGCAGGGAAAGGATTGTGTCCCTGGACTTGGAACTGGTGAGGCCACATCTCAAATCCTGGATTCAGTTCTGGGCCCCTCACTGGAAGAAAGATATCGAGGTCCTGGAGCATGTCCAGAGAAGGGGAATGGCGCTGGTGAAGAGGTGGGAGAACAAGTCTTACGAGGAGATGCTGAGGGAGTGGAGCCTGGAGAAGAGGAGGCAATTCAATGATTCTACAAGTCTATAATTCCCTGGTTCGTGCTTGCACTTGGCTCATAGACAGCAGAAAGCTTTCTAAGAACTCACTGAAACGTATCTGTCCGCTGGGGAGCAGCAACAAGGATTAGCATTTACAAAAGACATGGCAGAAAAGCAAATATTTGAAGGAAATATGAGATTTGGGGGGGGTGAAAAACAATGAACAGGGCTAAACTGAGGCAAGGGGTATACAGAAAAGATTTGAGGCAGAACAGAGAGATGTAGCTCTAGGGGGATAATTTCCTGCTGCTCTCCCTGGAGCCTGACAGCTGCACAGGGCAGTTTCCCCACCAGCACAATCCTCCCCTCCAGTCACTCCATCAATCACTTGCTACTGCTGTGTGCGAAGCGTGGAGTGAGAGGGGTGCTCTCGTTAGCATGGAACCATCCTTCATCTCAGCTCCCAGTGCCAGTCACACATCAGTCTGAACAATCAACACTCTAAGTTTCAAGGAAAAAGAGCATGAGGAGGGAAAACGAAAGAAAAATACTTGTGAGGATGGTGGAGAATGATAAAAGGAGAGGTATGGCCTGCAAGAAAGGATATATAAAGCAGGAACAAACCCCAAATTTCTCTGCAAGATGGAGCAAACATTCTGCCAGGGTCATGGTTAAAATTTGTTGAAGTATCAAGCCGGAGATCTGCATGTTTTTTGACAAATTTGGGCTTATCTTAAGGGCTCATTAAGGATTAAAACTGCCTTTTCATCTACATGGCTGAGTCTTGCAGGTGCCTACAAGTGAGATGTAGCCAGGCTTCCTGCACCACAGGGAGGAGTTCAACTCCTTCTTATGATTAAAAGAGGCAGAGAGGAGAACTAGTTGTGGCAGTATAGGACTTACAAAGGTCTTGCACTGTTCCACAAATCACTTCTCATTGTCTTAATGTCATCTGCTGTAAAATTTGTAGAACTACTCTGTTGTACACAGCAGGATGATTGTCCTGTTGTTGTGTCCACTTGAACAAAGCATTATTGTTGATTTCTCTCTTAGGAATGCAGACTCCATCCATTAAACTGGAACGATCTGCTGCAATTTGAGAAAAAATGTTATGGTTTAAAAAATAATTTATATATTAAATGGCCATTTTATTCTCCCATCCTAAAATATATGAAATATCAAGTATTTTTTTCTGCACATAAATTTCTTGGTATTCATATTACCAGGTAACCTGCACTTGGCTCTTAACCTTAAGAGTCTGGAAAAGGTGTTTGGTTGAGACAAATCAGTCACCTCATACAAACCAGAAATGTCTGTGCTTTTCCCCTTGATTAGTGAGATTTGTACTCCACCAACATGAATTTGACCAGTTCGAAAGAGCTTAAGTGACTACAGGTTGTTCGTTTTTTTCAGTTGAAATAATAATAACAATAATAGTAATAATAATTTTCCTAAAAGCCTAAATTTTCTTTTCACTGACCCCGGTTTATATATTTTTTGCAGCATAAAGTGCTTTTAGGCTGAATTCAATTCCATTTATGTCTACTTGAAAGACAAGTACCACTCTGCTTGAATGTGAGTGAGAGTCATATCCAATGCGTGTGTATATCTTGAATTTTGAACTCACAAATGAATGTGGAGAGAGGCACGGAATCTTAGATGATCATGCCTCAATCATTTCATAGTTTCTCTTAATGTTTTATTACCCCAATCTCTGAACTACAGAAATCAGTCATCCATTAATATCTCACCAAGCAAAGTCATGTGAAAACACAGAGTGGAGAATATCAAAACTACAACAAAGACCTTCAGCAGCTGGGCACCAAGTCCTGAAAAGAAAACTCTTAACTATCTTGTAATTTTTATGAAAATAGCAACATACTCAAGGTCCATTTGAGCCCTAGGGAGTTTCAGCTTTTGTGGCAAGTATTTCATGCATCCCATTAGGGTTATTATGTTTTGCTCATGGTTTCTCACCCCTTGAGTTCAGTTTCCTGATCTTCATTTTCTGATTTGCTAGAAGAAGTTCAAATTTTTCATTCTTTCTATGATCTTATTAATAAAAGACTAAGTATCTTAGCAACAGATAAATACTCTAATTGATTTCAGAGGGATTTATGGGTTGAGCATTCACTAGCGAAGTTCACTTTCTAAACTTTAACAAGCTCCAAAACTGAACAAAATTAGGATGGTGCTCATTGGTTTTTGATTTGTCTAATGACAGAGTCATGATGCGAGATGTAAAAATAGCAGTAAAGTGGAGTTTGCGTTTACATGACTCAGTGTGGCTACGTTCACATTTACAATTCACCAAACTGGAGAAAATATTTCTCTCCTGACCCTGACAAAACACATTGGCAGCCTTGGTATGAAACGTGCACTCCTGAGCCTGCAGATGATTCTCAATGCAGATCACATTTTCACAACTACCCAGTAAAACCTGAGAACTGGTAAAATGGGGGATAAAATATAACTTCAGAGGAATATTCAAAGGAAGCCACTCTAAAGTCAAAATCCTCAAACTACATTTAAGGTTTGAAGTGAGGCGATTCACCTCAAATACGAGCAAATAAAAGATACTTTAAAAGCATAGGATTAAAAACTAGACATAAAAGCATCGTGATACCCTCTTTTCAAGTAATAGAACAAACTATATTATGAGCAGCATTTTGAAGTGTACATCAAACTGATTTTCTCCTCTTTATCCTTTTTAATCTCCACCAGATGCACTTTCTTTACATTCAAGTTTTACATTCCTAGCCATAACTTGTCTGAACACACGGAAAGAGCATTGAGAGACATTAGTGGCATTCTTTTTCTTTTTCTTTCTCAGTCACTCTACTTTTTGCGGCTGCTGAAGGTTTATCTTCTTAAACCTCTCCGTTTTATAGTCTTAGTTTACTTCATTTTCATCCAGGCTCCAAAAGATTCCACGCTATTCTTGTGTGGAATGCTTGCAGTGAATAAGTGTGCTCACACAGATAAATATATATAAGTACATATAGAAATGTGTGTCTGCAGATATATGTGGGTGTGTGAGTGTGTATATATAGATGTTTGTATATATGTATATAAATGACCTCAAAGAAAAGATGACATGATTGTTTATGGCATGGTAGAATAAAAAGCTTTACAATGATATTTTAAGTCTTAAACGACAGAACATATCGGTGATTGAAATCTCACAATGAAAGCTCTACAGGAGGAAAGAAGGGGATTCATTAAGACCCACCAATACTCAGTAGCATCTTTTTTCTCAGTTCATTCCTCAGGGTCATAATTTTCTCAGGAATGATGAAATACAGTTTCCTTTTCCATGAACATTCTAGGCTTTTCTTCTTTCTTAAGAGATTGTCAGTAATGAGTTCCTTCTTCATTCTTTCCCTCTCCTCCCTTCCACCTCATTTAATTGTGGATCAGGATGGATTTGTCATTTCCACTGTTTCTTTTAATTAGAACTACATGTATTTGAAGTAAACTGATGTGTTACTAGGTGGTTGTGGTTTTTTTTTCCTATATAGAAAATACTGACGAGCAACATCCTGCAGCATTTGAATCTCTAGAGCAGTTTTTATTCATTAGGGCAGCATGATATGCTTTAATGATATTTAACAATTTCAGCAAGTCTGTCTGCTGACCTTGTGCAGTAAACACGGGGAATATCCCAAGGATTACAATTTTTTTTATCTTTCATTTATTTTTTCTTTTCCTTGCAGGTAACAAACCTGGCCGCTCGTTATTTATTGTGGACTTGTTCAGCTGGCTGGACGAGAACGACTGCATTTTTAAACATCGTCAAATCCACAAAACATAGAAGGTGCGATGGCCCCAATGCTGGAAATCATTCTCCGCGAGGAAACTCTAAGGATAAATGGTACAAAATAAACCCCTCATACATTTGATTAATCAACTCTATCCCCCTCTTCCCCTCATCTTTCAAATTCACGGGCAAATGACATTTGCCTTTCCCCAGCATGCACCTCTCCATTAAACCAAGGAGTTTGCCTGGGGCCGTACCTATATATCTGATCCATGCATAATGAAGCATGAAGCTGCCAATTGTAGGGAGCGTCTGCTGTGTCAGAGACTGATAGGCATTTCATTTGCCGAACTCCCAAGGGCCCTCACACATCTCAGGGTTCATGTAGTATTTATTTTAGGCTCTCACATTTCTCATCTGTGAACTTCACACCAGATGTAGAATGAGCAACGCAAGCTCCGCGTGAAAAAAAAAGCTCTCCAGGTAGTTTTAAATGTAAGTCAGCAGAGTGGGGACATTGTGGGCTTGAAAAATAGACTTGCATGGAAAATGAAGGAATATTAAGCTTTGTCCATACAACAGCTGTCCGAGTCTTTCCCTGAATAGGAATGGCCTTATTCTAATAAGATCACTGCTCTACATGTCGACTGCATCCATTGTTTCATACCATGAGCTGTGCAGATCTAGTTTCCACAAATTATTGCTACTCTGCTGTACTCTGTGTGAGGAAACGCTCGTGTGCTGTTTCTAAAACGCAGTCTTGTTAGGGTTGGGGCCACAGTCAGGCTGAGCTGATGGATAGCAAGGCCATATGCTGCGCAGCTTTGAAATCTGAAGGCTGAATAACAGTCCTGAAGAGATTGCTTTAGTCCTCAAAATCTGACCATGCAGAATTCGTGAGGCAAATCTATGTCTGCTGTTTATCTTTCTGGGAGGGATCTAGAAAATATTCCATATGCGATGCTTTCTTTTGGCATTAACACAAGGGCGAATAATAATGAGTGAGAGTGATAAAAGGAATGTCTGTTCTCCATTGGTATCTTTTCTGAATAGTTGTTTTTATGCATAACGAAACCTATGACATTTCTTTCTCTGTTTGTAGATGCAGCAATTACAACAATCTTATGAAAAATCCTTCCAATGTCAGCATCCACAGGAGACACACGCCTGGGACTCGAAGCTGCATGATGTAGACTAGACAGTGAAAATGACATTCAGAAAATACATGCCCTTTCTTGGGAACCAAGCTCATTTCTGGGAAGGGATAAATACTGTGCTCCTGACTTGAAGTATTTAAAGATGTGCACAATATGAAACATTTTACTATTTCACTGGTTCCATCGCCAGATTACTTTTGCTGAATTAAATGCAGTCGTAAATGCAGGCAGTGATGAGGGGCCAGGCCCTTTGCTAGTTTGAGGTGCCTTTAATGGAGCAATGTTAATTTAAAACAGAGCCATTTCTGCCCTGCGCTTCCGTCTTCATTTGTTTATAACAGCCTGCCTTGATGGGTGCTCCGTGTCTAAACTTCCTTGGGGAACAGCTTTCTCTATTTTGCCCTTATTCCAGGGTATTCAGGGGGTTTTACCTTTAAAAAAAATCTTCAAAGCCCTTTTCTGTGCGTTTTAAATGTCACATACAAATTGTAATAGGCAATGCTGTGAATGAGACAGTTCACTACTATTAAGGTAATGAAATACAGAGTGTAAGTGGTTTCATTGTGCCAGCAGCAATTCTGTCTTACATCTCATTTCCACACATACTCTACAGTACATTGTACAGTAGGAAATTGTATTGAAAATTCTTTCTTATTATTAAATTTGAGCTGTAAAAAGACATTGCAGGATCCTAGTCCATGTATATGTAATCTTGGAAACATGCTGAATGAATAGAGTTGCCTGCATGGAATTGGGGTATTAGAGTAATGAATGCAATTATGTTGTGAAAGGCTTTTTACATTGTTCAGAGTCACACGAGAGTGCAGCAAGATGTGTTTGGCAAGCAGTGTTTTGTTGCTCTCTGGCTTTCAGATTCTTATTCACAACTTTACCTTTCCATAAAGCTGTAACTCCTAATACCTTCTTTGTGTGCACGTATGTATAAACTCCAAATGTTGTTTAAAACTGTTGTTCAGTTTGTTAGCATGGCTGAAATCAAGTAGATGTCATTGACAGAAGAATAATTGTGCAATGGTGAATTCAAGTCCTTTCACTACAGCTGAGAGCTGGTTTTAACCTGATTTATTGGTACAAATCCATGCACGTGCAGGTGCACCCATGTAAAACATGCATGAAGACAGGTACCACACGTACGCGTGTGCATATCTGGCCTTTGGACACACGCGCTTATTTTCTTTAATTGCTACTTTCAAAAGGGTGCGAGGAGGAAGGATGCAGACATCTCCTGATTCATGTGTCGTCTACGACGCGGCTGACTGCATTGCAGGTCTTCTCCTGCTGCCAGTGGGATCGAACCATGATGAGGAGGGACCACCCTCTAATGGAGAAAAATAGTATTTCGGTTTCGGGCCTCATTTGAATATTGGCTGCCGGCTTTGCCTTTGTAGCGTGGCTGCAGCGTGACACAGTGAAGCGGAGCCCACACCGACTCTCAGCACAGACGGGGCGATTCACAGACAGCTGGCCCCGGAGTGTGTCAGATGCTTCCCGTTCAGATTGCTCCCATCCCTTCAATTTTGTGGCGTAGAACCTCATCTCCGAGTTTGGTGCTTAGTCGGTTTGTATTTTGTATGTGTCAACAAGAGTCTTAGGCGTGTAAATTCTAGTGGTGTAAATGGACATTCCCTCCCTGAATCTCACCAAGAAAATCAGTGTTATTAGCAGAGAGAACTCAGAGCCAGCCAGTGGTAGCACTTTGTGAGCTGCCTCTTTATTTTTGAAGCCTATATGCACATCATAGTGGTTTTGCAGATGAAAAGAAAGACAGTTTATCCTTCCTGAAAGCAGGCTTAAGCATTCTGCCTGTAACAGCCCTAGCTCCACAAAGACATATCCTCCAATGTAACAAATATTTCCCTCAAAAATTCCAAAACTTCATTTCCACATGGAATTTGTTTGTTGGTTGGTTGGGGTTCACTTTTTTTTTTATATACATTAATTTAGAAATGTCTGTTCAGGCTGATCAAAGGGATACACACCCAAATTCTCTATCAGACAAACCACATGAATTTCACATCCTGAATTTTCATTGCTATTCGGTGTCCCTTTAATGAACACTGAAAATATTTCCTAGCCAACAGAACTAATTCATTTATTCAGTGCTAAAAGGCTCAAATCCCTCCAAGTCTATAAACGTAAGCTTATATGTAGTGTTCGTTTTTAGTGTCAGTTAACCTCAAAAGGTTACAAGATATTTTTGCCAGCCAGCAGTTAAATCAAACATTCACATCTGTAAAACTCTGCAGAGCTGTTGTAATGAAAGGTAATATTCAAATGAAAGTAATGAAAGCATTGTTATCCACTTCGTAAGAGGTAATTACATTTCACCCCTCTCAAATCCCTCCTGATCTCTTCAGCAGCACATGAAGACTCTTCCTCAACTGCTGTGTATTCCTGCTGCACGTTATTGATAACAGATCTAGGTGGAAAATTCTATGGTATTCTAGTGGGTTTTTTTAAATTTTAAGCCTCACTTAGAAGAAAATTCCACTCTGTACACACACACACGTATTTGCAGACATATATGTGGTCTGTGTAGTGTTTTTTTGGTGGGCTGGTTAATGATCTCAGTATAATGATATCAGCTGGGAAATGATATCAGGATACAGCAAAGAGAAATGTTTATACCCTCCCCTCTGCAGGAAGCACTCACTTGATGTCAAATAAAGCAGCACACAATGATGTTTCCTCTTTCTGGCTGCTCCTTTGTCCAGGTGGTATTTGTGTGTAATATTCCTTGCAGTCAGAAGATTACATGGGTTGGAGCTAGGAGGAGAGATGCTCGGGGGAAAAGTGTGGCCTTGAATGTGTAAGAAAAGGCAGCTGCTGGCTGGCTCAGGATTTCTATATTCCAGTCTTAAATTTGTGAAGTACGCTGGGATGATGAAACACGCTACGTCAATGAAAGATCCTGAAATTCACATCTAAATGTCTAGAATGTGTTGAAGAAATTGAGAAGGAAATAAAACGAATAAAGAAGGGAGCACAACTGAGCAAGGCATTTTCACAAATCAAGAGCTCCAATAAATAATATATGTTATTTGATTCATTCAGCTGAGTCAATCTTTGAAACATAACTTATAAATTTTTCTCCTCTGTTGCCTTATAAAGTTGGAAAAAATGGTCACCTTACAGAAGTGAGATTGCGGAATTTATGAACTCAGTCCCATGTAACTTTACGTTTCAGCTGCTACTTTTTTGTTTAATGACTTGCATGGCTTTTATCCAGAACCAATTTCGCATGGATGGAAATGCCAGTCCTTGTACTAAAACACTAATGCATATTCAGGTTGTAGCACACTGGTCTATAGTGTTCTGCAGTCCATCTTGCTACTGTCACTATTTGATCTGAAAGCCACTCGAGTATTTATAAAACATAACTGCTCGTGGTCCTGAGGCATTGGGCTTTTGGGTGATTTTTTCCTGTACTGCTAGGGAAGCAAAGAGCGCTGTGTAATGGGATCACAGCATGCTGGAAATCAGCAGCTAAAATACAGTATGAGGTTGAGGTTTTAGATTATGAGATTCATTCCCCATGAGTTTTAGAATGTTGTCTGCCTCAGTTATGTGTATGTTCACCATGAATGTAAGCTGGCTACCTAAGGCTCCATCAGTAGTTAAAATAACAAGATTTTAATCGCCTCCAGGCAGTTCACACTACAAATTGTAGATACTCATTTTCCATCTTAGGACTGGAGGAATCATTCCTTTGAAAGTGTGTCTTTCTTTCTTGGCCACAGAGGGATCACAAATAATAAATTGGCCTGAAATGTCTAGTTTTCAGGTGTATGAAAGTGTGATGAACCCCACATTAAGCAACTGCATTAGTATTAAATCCAAATTAGCCACAGAGATGACTAGGTACAAGGCAGAACCGTTGGGGGCGTAGGCTACAGCCTGAAATGTACATGTCTGTGCAGGTTTAAAACACTCCTAATAAAAGAGAGACTTCATAGAGTTGCTGTGTCTCTTCATGGACCTGTCAAATCAAAGGACTTTAAGATGTTGTGGTTGAAGACTCTGTAGACATGCCAATGAAGGACACGGCACAGCCCACGTCCAAGTGTCTTGGTCAAGTTCTTGCTTCTTTAAAACAATTTTGAGTTGAAATAATAGGGAAGGAGGGAGGGAAGAAGGAAGGAAGGAAGGAACAAAGGAACGAAGGAAGGAGGAAAAGAAGGAAGGAAGGAAGGGAGGAAGGGAGGAAGGGAAGGAGGAAGGGAGGAAGGAAGGGAGGAAGGAAGGAAGGAAGGAAGGAAGGAAGGAAGGAAGGAAGGAAGGAAGGAAGGAAGGAAGGAAGGAAGGAAGGAAGGAAGGAAGGAAGGAAGGAAGGAAGGAAGGAAGGAAGGAAGGAAGGAAGGAAGGAAGAAAGAAAGGAAGGAAGGAAGAAAGAAAGGAAGGAAGGAAGGAAGGAAGGAAAGGAAGGAAGGAAGGAAGGAAGGAAGGAAGGAAGGAAGGAAGGAAGGAAGGAAGGAAGGAAGGAAGGAAGGAAGGAAGGAAGGAAGGAAGGAAGGAAGGAAGGAAGGAAGGAAGGAAGGAAGGAAGGAAGGAAGGAAGGAAGGAAGGAAGGAAGGAAGGAAAGGAAGGAAGGAAGGAAGGAAGGAAGGAAGGAAGGAAGGAAGGAAGGAAGGAAGGAAGGAAGGAAGGAAGGAAGGAAGGAAGGAAGGAAGGAAGGAAGGAAGGAAGGAAGGAAGGAAGGAAGGAAGGAAGGAAGGAAGGAAGGAAGGAAGGAAGGAAGGAAGGAAGGAAGGAAGGAAGGAAGGAAGGAAGGAAGGAAGGAAGGAAGGAAGGGAATGAGAAGAGAAGTAGGAGGGGAAGAGACAGAGAGAGAGAAGAGGTTTTGTCTGAAGCACAACCTCCACATATCTCCACTGAGAGTATTATCTCAGCCTTTTCCACGTCCAGGCAACATCCTTTCCTCCCTTTGAAAAGCTGCTGCCAGTACTCCCGTAGGGTGTAAAACTGCTCACATCTCCTGGTTCCTGTGGAGCTTTGTGGATTTGCTCCATCTAAGATATTTGGCCATTATGTGAAAATTCCAGTTTGATTTATACACAATGGGTTAAATTTGGTGGCAATAACATCACACAGGCCTCCTGGCTTCCAAGCAACTGCAAGAGTACAACTGCTGGCAGAGGCTACCCCACTTTGTTGTAGCAGAACACAGCTCATTTAATCCTTTTAAGACTTGGAATCACTGTCATCTATGATCTGTCTTACTTGAAATATCATACTAGGTGGTTTTTATCACCTAATTTATTAGCAAGTAAGGAGAAGCAAGCTGTCTAATGAATTCTGTATCCTTCTTTTTTACTTGTCAATAATGGGTTACCGAGATACAAATTTTGAACCAACGCTGCACCAACTTCTTGCCTTCTTGCGAGAGAAAAGATCCATCTGGGAGAAATACTGCACATGCTCACTGGGATAACTTCCAAAGACAGAATCATAGCATTATTCATGATTCTGCCCCTCTATTCTTCTCTTGATTCTGCCCCTCTGTTCCTCTCTTGTGAGACCTCATCTGGAATACTGTGTCCATTTCTGGAACCCTCAGCACAGGAAGGAGATGGAACTGCTGGAACAGGTCCAGAGGAGGCTACAAAGATGATCAGAGGGCTGGAGCACCTTCCCTGTGAGGACAGGCTGAGAGAGTTGGACGTGTTCAGCCTGGAGAAGAGAAGGCTCAGATGAGACCTTATAGTGACCTTCCAGTACCTGAGAGGGGCTAGAGGAAAGCTGGAGAGGGACTGTTCATAAAGGCTTGTGGTGATGGGACGAGGAGCAATGGGTATAAACTGGAGAGGGGCATAATTAGGCTTGATATAAGGAAGAATTTCTTCACCATGACAGTGGTGAGACACTGGAACAGGTTGCCGAGGGAAGTTCTGGCTGTCTCATCCCTGGAGGTGTTCAAGGCCACCACTTCCTCTACAACCCTTTCAGGAAAAATGTTTTTTTTCCAAATATCCAATTTATACCTCTCCTAGCGCAACCTGAGGCCACTTCCTCTCGTTCTACTGGCAGGCACTTGGGAGAAGAGACCAACATCTACCTGACTATAATCTCCTTCCAGATTGTTATTGAGGGCAATAACATCTTCTCTCGGCCTCCTCTTCTCCAGGCTAAGCAACTCCAGTTCCTTCAGCCACTCCTGGTAAGACTTGTTCTCCAGACCCTTCACCAGCTTCTTTTCCGTTCTCAGTACGTGCTCCAGCATCTCACTGAAATTCTTATACTGAGAGGCCCCAAAATTGAACATAATATTTAACATGTGACCTCACCAGTGCTCAGTACAGGGACACAATCAGCTCCTGCTGGCCACACTGTCTCTGATCCAAGCCAAGATGCTGGTGGCCTTGGCCACCTGGGCCACTGCTGGCTCATGTTGAGCCACTGTCAACCAACACCCCCAGGTCTTTTTCTGCTGGAGAGTTTTCCAGACATTCATTTCCAAGCCAGTAGCGCTGCATGGGGCTGTTGAGCCCATGCACGACTCCACACACGGCCTTGTTGAATCTCATACAATTCGCCTGGGCCCACTGATCCAGCCTGTCCAGATCCCTCTGCAGAGCCTTCCTACCCTCAAGGAGATCAACATTCCTGCCCAGTTTGGTGTCATTTCAAACTGACTGAGGAAACACTCGATCCCCTCATCCAGATCATTGATAAAGTTACTAAACAAGACTGGCCCCAGCACTGAGCCCCAGGAACACGCTTGTTCGCTGCCACACTTGGGGCACGGCTGTCCAGCCAGGTTTTTACCCAGTGAAGAATACACCTGGCTAAGCCACGAGCTGTCAGCTTCTCTACGAGAATGCTGTAGGAGACAGTGTCAAAAACTTGATTAAACTCCTGGTAAATAACATCAGCAGCCTTTACTTACCCACAAGGCAGGTGACATTGTCATAGAAGATCAGATTGGTCAAGAAAGACCTGCCTTTCATGAGCCTGTGCAGTCTGGGCCTGATCCCCTGGTTGTCCTGGTCTTGCCCTAGGGAGCACACTCAAGATGAACTGCTCCATAATCTTCCTCCCTATCCAGGTCAGATCAACAGGCTTGTGGTTCCCCAGATCCCCCTTCCAAACCTTCTTGTAGATCAGCACCACATTGGCAAGCCTCCAGTCATCCAGAACATCCCTTGTTGGCCAGGACTGCTGATATTTGATAGAAATGGTTGGCCTCAATGATCTGATGGGTCTTTTCCAATCTGGTGATTCTATGATTCTATGATAAATAACGAAGAGTGGCTTAACAAGCTACTGTGCCAGCTTCATTGGTACTTTTGGGTGGATCCCATCCAGCCCAATAGACTTCTGAGTTCTCACTTGGTATAGCAAGTTGGTAATGGTTTCCTTCTTGATTATGAGGGGTAGACTGTAAGTAACTCACTTGTCTATTTATAAAGGATTTTGAGGCACTGAGGACTTCGTATGTGTCTTGGACACAGTGGTGAGTTTGAACATCCCAGTAATGCAGACCAAAAAGTTCAAATTTTGCTGTACTGAAAACACCGGTCTGCCAGGAAAATCTTCCCACGTGTCACTAACAAAGACACACCTCCTTGTTAGCTTTGTTAACACATCAGTATCTCACCTTTCTCATCACAGCAGAAGTAGCAGTCAAATACCCCCCCATAGACTGAAAGCAAGGGGAGAGATTCAGCCACAGCCCTACTGCACGTTCTCCTTCGTTACCACTCAGCACCACAAATCCATTCTTACCCTCACAGCCTGTAGGAGACCAGATAGCTGGACCTTACTGCTTACCAAAAGCTTGGGTTTGTCTCCATTCCTGTACTCAGGAGAGGTTTTGATTGCTCGGCCATAATGAACTCATAAAAGAAAAGTCCCAGCTCTAAGCAGCAATTCAAATCTGTGTGCGCACACACACAGAGACGCATCTCTATATATAAACATATATACACAAAACAGTGTGGCATGCAAGCCATAATTTTCCTAATTCGCTTTTCACATTTACAATTTCTCCTTGCCCTGCCCAGCCACAAATTGCATAACCATGGATTTAGTTTGGATTATTCATCTTTTCAGCAATCTACGTGAAAGACTGGTAAATTATTGCCAAATATTGTAGGAAACAGCCTATTTCCTGTTTTACTCCAGTATTTAGATGGAGATATTAATCACACAAGTCCCATAGCCAACAGTTCTAGCTCTGTCACTGAAAGGAAAAAAAACTGGATTGTGGTATAGGGGTTGATGATATCACATTATTAGATGATTTTCCATGCAACACAATGATGCATCAATATTCACGGAAATCACTGTTAGTGTCCCAGAACCTCTTACACTGCATCTAAATTAAAGGTCCTTTTTTTCATCTGTTATTGTCCAGCATAACTCTGAAAGCAGAAGGTCAAAAATGCCTTCCTTTTTTATTATGGCATTGAAATGTCACTAAACCTCTGCTTTTAAAAGCCTGACTCAGGTAGGAATGGGAGTCAGAGGAGTATAAAAACATAAAACTGGAAGATTTAAGGGGAAGAAGGGGCTAAAAAGTGCGCAAACGATCTTAGCAAGTTCTTTGTCCCCAAACCTCCGTTTTTCTTTTGAATGAAATAGCACTTTCCAACAACTTGTGCTTTATGCAGACATTAAATTTTGAGTTAATTCTGAAGGAAAAGTTGAAAAAAAATTGCCTTTTAATTTGGAATCCATGAATAGGCTGAAATGCTTGGCTTACCAAACGGTTTATCAGGCAAAAGGTCTGCAGGTTATGTTATATACAAATATTTGTGCAGATGTATTTCTTTCAAGATCAGACATTCACCAGCATTTCTAACCAAACAGTGACAGAGTGGGGATGTTTCATAGAGGAAAATTTGGGTATATAAAAGAAAAGCAGCCATTGGGAGCTTAAATATTTGGTTAGTTTGGGGGAAAATTTTAAAAGTCATTATTTGTTCTTTTCTCCATGTACAAGAATTTTTAATATATGAGTAGTAGCCACTAACATGGCAACTTGTGGCTACAGGCAGAATTCCCACTGCCCCCGATGATAGTAAGCAACATACTTGGAAGGTGCTTAATGGATCAGGTCACCAAGAAATCCTTTTATCTGTACTGACTGACTACTTCTGATAGTGAACGACTTCATTTTTCACTAGCAGACAGAGATCCTGATGTACTAATAGAACTTTGATGCTGCTATTTTGTCCCATGTAAGTCAACCAGACATCAATGTAAGTCTAAAAATGGATTAATACGCTTTCTTTCTGAGAGCAGCCATAAAACATACCCAGCCTCCAAAGAAACAAAAAGAAACCCCACTCCACTACCAGTAGAAATAATAATAAAACAAAAAAATCATTGTAAGATCGCTCACTGTATGAAGTTTGCATGCCTGAGTGTTCACTGAAGGCCCATAAATCATTTATCTGCAGGAAAGTTTCATCTTTAGAATGAAATAGCCTTGTGGTAGAGCAAGATGCGGAATGCGACCTTCAGAACAGAAGCTGAGGTCATTTTCATGGAAAACTCACTTTCTGTCTGCAGGACGCTTGACATGGTCTGTCGTGATCATCCTGGTTTCCTTTGGTACATTCCAGACACATTCTCTGTTCAGTCTTCCTTTTGTTTTGATTAAAGCACAGCTGGTCTACTTGCTACCCTTTCACTTCTCCACATAAATGTTTTTTCTTCTACTGCTGTGGATAAATTATACTGTGAATAAAGAACTTTAAAAAAATGCTGACCTCCCCACAAGTAAATTGAGTGTAATATTAACATTTAGCTATCAGTTCTTCTAGGCCTGTGCTTTTGATCTCCTTTCATGACTAGCCAAAAAGGAATGTACTTGAAGTCTTATTCAATCTAAATGTGGTGCCATAATCAACCTTACACTCTATTATTACTTGCAAAGTTTTGACTGATCTAAGCGTGTTGTCAAATATTGATTCATGTTTAATAACAGCCACATCAGGAAAACAGTCAAAGCTTTATTAATTTGTAGATGTTGCCCTTAAATCACTTGTATTAATCATGCTTGATGACTGATTATTCAATACTCATGACTTTCCTTTCCTTTTTCCCCTCCACCTCCTTCATTTCACACTTCTATGACTTCTTTGATCTCTTATTGTCAAGTCTAGAGCCAGAGCAAAAATCACTGAAGTCTGCTTTTGCCCTATTCATTTAAATGTCAGAGGATCAAACTGTCAGTATCTTCTGCAGAGTCCCTATTACAGGCAAAATAACAGATATTTCTCGGTTTGAAGCTGTACAAAGACAAGGAAAAGAAAAGCAACAATCACTCCTATATAACTGGAATACTGTATTTGTGCTTTCTATTCACATCTCACTATTCCATCACAATCTAATGTATAAAATCTCTAAAAGTGGAGTGCACACCTGTGTGACTATTTGTTCCTTTTTCAAACCCAGACTTTTGTCTGTTTGTATTTTCACAGTATCAAAAATGGATAAAAATATCATACAATGTTTTTTTTTTCATTTTGCTTGCTGGTGTTAGTGCTTCAAATATTGTCTTTGGCATAGCAGGAACACAATGTTTTTCAAAACAGTGAATTTTCTGTATTCATGTCAAGTGCAGGAAACTCAGGGTTTAGCACTTCTGATCTTCGCAGAGTCTTGGAGAGAAATCTGCTCCCTCTCAGCGTTAGAAAAGGAAGAAGTTAAAGAAAAGGAGCTTCTATGCCTGAAGTGGTTCACCTATCTCTAGTTTCTGTCTTTCTATTCTGACTAAGAGCTGTCTTCGCTTTAGTCAGAGTGCCACTTGTTTCAGGGATCCTTCCAACCTCAAAATTTCTCATTCCCTTTCACTGTTCTGGTACTGAGCTGGAGAGTTTCACCTCTGTTATGGCGTGGATGCCGTTGAGTCAAAATTCCTTGCAGTCAGCATATCCTCAGGTTATTCTTATTTTCATGGGCATTTCATACATGTGAATACATTTTGCATTGCTCCCTGAGCCTGTTCTGCCAGGTACTGACCACGTTTCTTCTCAGTTAATGTCACTGAGATTCTCTAAAGCTGTCCTTCAAATTCAATGCATCCTAGACAAAGGGAATTGCATTTAAAAGCTGAATAAGATCTGTTAAATCCTGATCAAAATATTTCACCCACTTCATATTTTGTTTCAGGAATGCTGTTGGAGGTTAAATATTCATTCTTTGAACCTTAATGTTCCTGTGGTGTGTAGAGCTGCAAGACCCTGAGATGGCAGCACACTCGATGGGGACCATTTCAAAAAAACATTACTTCCAGTAAAACTGTTATTCCACCTGCCTTCTTCATAAATCTTAAATACCAGAAGACAGTTAATTATAAGAAAAATGGAGCTTGCATGCAGGAATATGACTTTGGTATAATATATAAATAAGTAACACGATCATTATTTGCACTCTTGAAAGTAAATATCTCAGTTCCAGCACTTGAGAGCAATGATTATTTTCATGAAATAAAGAAAGAGATAACTTTATCCTCTCAATAGTTGCAGCCAATATTTATTGTGGACTATAAACAGTGAAGATAAATGAACTATTTTGGTTTTTCTTCCCCGTTAGGTTGACTTTTCTAATGGCAAGTGGGAAAATACCATGTAATCACTGATACTTCCAATCAATGTGAGTAGAGAAGGAGAGAACCACATTACACCACAGAATTTCTCTACAAAGGATGAACTTGTCTGTACTCTGAAATATCAGAAATAGGTGTACAGGTATACGTTGAATTCTGTTTAGCTGATAAACACACCTTCCTGAAAGTCCCATCTTCCAGAACTTGTGCAGGGGTGGCTCTGAGGTTGTGTAATGTGATTCCTCTCCGGAGTTCAGCATACCCTAAAAAAAAGTTCCCTAAAGGATTACATTTCTATGTCTTGACCTTGATTCCATCTCCTTCATGTTTAAACCTTATAATACAGAACTGATGGGTCCATCACCTGAGAGATGATACGATGGCAGCCTTCAAGATCAGCCTTTTTCCTGCCTGTATAAAAATACACCAAGACACAGGGTTCTTCTGTCTTTTTATTGCCTGCTTGTGGCACGAACAGCAATTTTGTCTTCAAACCTTATAAAGTGCCAACAAACTGTAAGAGAAGATGAGATGAGTGGATTGACAGACCCTGATCTTCTAAATCCCTGTAAGTACCTCTCTGAGTTTCCAGAAGAAGCACTGGTGTTTTGAATGGTTGGACTCAATGATCGGGTGGGTCTCTTCCAACCTGGTTATTCTGTGTGATTCTGTGTGAAGTGACATATGCCCTTAATAAAACCTGAGACAAACTCTTGGCTTAGTCCATGGGATGGTTGAAGCCATTTCGTGACTGAAGCACAGTTCCCTGAAAGCTCTAAGGCACCAGCTTTCCCTGGAACATTTGCCTCTTCTTAACTTCACAGCTAAGCTTTACACAAGCAAATTGAACAGGAGTATCCTGTTCATCATCCAGCCTGACTTCTTATTTCAGAATGTCTGAATTAATGCAGTAGCTGGTATGATTTGAGGCCAGAGAACTAAACTGAATCCAGAAGACCGTCAAGATCTTCTGAAAACCTTGCTAGACACAAAGTGATCGTTTGATCATCCTTAAGGGTGAATTGAGGAATACTAATCTCTAAATCACCCTCAGAACTATCCCAAACATCAGCAAACCATCAGGAGAGGCAGCTTTCCAAAACTTGACCTCAATCCATCTTTCAGACTTAATGTACCCAGAGGGAAGCTCCACATCATGTTCAAGAGGAGGTGAGGCTGTAAAACATCAGATTCCTACTTCTCAAGTTAGCATGCTAGCACACACAGGAATCAATTTCTCACTCCTATAACATGCCCCTACCCCTGTCTTTGCAGTGAAGCCTCACTACATTACACTGGCTGGTCCACCACAGGGGAGGAAAACGTGGCAGTCTTCAAGATGAGCCTGGTTTACAGCTTACTAGCTTCTGCTAAACATGCCACCACCTTCAGCTCACATTGACCTTGAACCAGCCCTGTACCTGAATGGTGAGTGCAGAACAGGGAGAAGAAGAAGCACTAGTCCAACCTCTTGTGAAGCACAGGAGCCGTGTGTTCTTCCCTTGAATCACTTTCCCCTGCTTTCTGCACCTATCCACCCTATCCTCAGCTACAGATGTCACCACTGCCAGCACTCCCTTCCAGCCTGAAGAAGAGGCCACCATTGTCACCACTGCCTTCGCTACCAGAATGAGCCCTGGTGATGGTCACTAACAATGTTAGGGCTGTAAAAGAACAGCTACCATCATCTTTCTTGATGTGCTTTCTCCAATGCTGTGAACACATAGACTAAATGCTAGCATTACTATCACCTTAATTCTAAGCCCATGACCACAGAATAATAGAAACATAGAACAATTTGTGTTGGAAGGGACATTAAAGCCCATCCAGCTCCACCCCTCTGCCACAGGCAGGGACACCTCCCACTGGATCAGGTGCCCAAGCTCCATCCAACCTGGCCTTGAACCCCTCCAGGGATGGGGCAGCCACAGCTTCCCTGGGAAACCTGGGCCAGGGACTCACCACCCTCATGGTGAAGAAATTCCTCCTTATGTCTAGTCTAAATCTTCCCCTCCCCAGTTTATACCCATTGCTCCTTGTCCTATCCCTACAAGCTTTTGTAAACAGTCCCTCACCAGCTTTCTTGGAGCCCCTTCAGGTACTGGAAGGTCGCTCTAAGGTCTCCTTGGTTCCTTCTCTTCTCCAGGCTGAACAACCCCAACTGTCTCAGCCTGTGCTTGTATGGGAGATGCTCTGTCCCTCTGATCAACTTTGTAGCCTCCTCTGGACTCATGCCAACAGTTCCATCTCCTTCTTACGTTGAGTGTACAAGAACTGGACACAGGACTCCAGATGCAGTCTCACCAGAGTGTAGTAAAGGGACCAATCACCTTCCTCACCGTGCTGTCCATGCTCCTGTGGATGCTGCCAAATGCCCCATTAACTGTCAGGTCAGTTGTCAGTTCTCTCCTGGCTCTGGTGTGGTTCACTTCTAAGTGACTTGCTTCATTGATTGCGCAGTGACTCTGAACTGCAGAAATGAACCTCGGGTCACATATATTGAGGTTAATTCAAGCTATATAGTATTTTCTGACACAGAAGCTGGAGTATTTTTTCCATAGAAGCAGATGGGTAACATACATCCGATGATGATTTGCTGTAATAGCAAATGTCCAGGTTCATGTTTAAACTGAGAGGGGCAATAGAAGAGGCAGGATTACACTGGAGGGAAAATGCATTCTAATCAGCTTTTTTGAGCTTAAAAGGATGTGATTGTTGGATAGACATGAGGTCTTGTTGTGCAACATGAAGATACAATATGGCCTGTTTGATTATATTTGGTGGTTGCTAAACGTTTAGCAGAAAAGATGAGAATAAACTGCAGTTCTAGTTCCTTTCTTTGCCATTTCAGATCTTGTCTACTCAGATCCAGACTACAGAGTAAGGTTGTTTACTATATTTATAGTGGTTCATTAGAGAGAAGCCGGGCTCTGGAGCTGGTAAAGAAATAAAAGTATTATCTCACCATCAGTGGACCCCACAGTGATTTTCATAGAATCATAGAATGGTTTGCAATGGAAAGGACTTTAAAGGTCACCCAGTTCCAACTCCCCCTGCAATGGGCAGGGACACCTCCCACTGGATCAGGCTTATCCAAGCCCCATCCAACCTCGCCTTGAACCCCTCCAGGGATGGGGCAGCCACAGCTTCCCTGGGTTACCTGGGCCAGAGTCTTAACACCCTCATCATTAAGAAGTTCTTCCTTATGTCTACTCTAAATCTGCCTCTCTCCAGTTAATACCCATTCCTCCCTGTCTTGTCACTCCAAGCCTTTGTAAACACTCTTTCCACAGCTTTTATGCAGCCACTTTCAGGTACTGGAAGGTAGCTACAAGGTCTCCTTGGAGTCCTCCTTTCCCCTAGCTTAACAACCCAAATTCTCTCAGCCTGTTCCCATATGGGACATGCTCCAGCCCTGGATCATCTTTCTAGCTTATCCTGGACCCATTCCAACAGCTCCATCTCCTTCTTATGTTGAGTATTCCAGAACTGGACACAGGTCTCCAGGTGGGGTCTCATCAGATTGCAGTAAAGGGACCAAATCACCTCTCTCACGCTGCTGGCCTTTGGATGTCGCTCAGGGTATGGTTGGGAGGTATCCATGGTGTTAAAGAAAGATGTTTTTCACCCTTCTAATTCGTACCTGTAAGCTGGTTGTGCTGACTGTTGAATTTGCAGTTCCCAAGCCCAAAACCTACCAACTTGTGCAGACCCCTCACCTCCTGTGTGGGGGAATGCTCAAAAAGGAGAACAGAGGTTTGACAAAAAACCCCAGCTTCCTAATAGAATGAGGAAGAGGGATGTGGGCTCATCCCAACTCATCCCATCGTGACCCCACATGGAGTCCTGTGTCCAGTTCTGGAATCCCCAACACAAGAAGGATATGGAATTGTTGGAATCAGTCCAGAGGAGGCTACAAAGATGATCAGAGCACCTCCCATAGGACAACAGACTAAGATAGCTGGGGTTGTTCATCCTGGAGCATCCAAGGGGACCTTATAGCAACCTTCCAGTACCTGAAGGGGGCTACAAGAAAACTGGGGAGGGACTTCTATCACTTTTATGGAGTGATAGGGTGATGGGGAATGGCTTTAAATTGGAAGGGGGAGATTTAGACTAAACATTAAGAGGAAATCCTTCATGCTGTGAGTGATGAAGCCCTGGCCCAGGTTGCATGGGGAAGCTGTGGCTGCCCCATCCCTGGAGAGGTTCAAGGCCAGGTTGGATGGGGCTTGGACAGCCTGGTCCAGTAGGAGGTGTCCCCATGACAGGGTGGTTGGAACTGGATGATCTTTAAGGTCCCTTCTGACTCAAACCATTCTATGATTCAATGTCTGTAGAGAAACCAACTTCCTGCGTGACTTTGCAGCCCTTGCAGATCTCACCAGTAAGTTGGAAAGCACTGATTTTTCAAGTCCTTTTTTATTCCAACCCTTCTCTTGCTATAATGGTAATTAGGGCCAGGAAATAAATCCCTGAGCTAAATGAGATCCTATTATTTCGATCCTATTAACACCATGCCCTCTTGCTAGCCCTGCAGGCACTTCTGAATCCAGAAGTAATCACGACACTGAATGGAAGCATTCTTGAATTCTGACCCTAACAACAATCCCGAATCCTTACCCTAATTAAACTTAACTTTAATTATTGAAAGACCAATTGTACCTTGAGAGAGAACATGACTTGTCAGACCTTTCCCTAATTCTGTGGGCCCTTTGGTGACTGTTACTAAAATGGAATTTTGAAGGTTTGTTCCCAAGTCTTTCCCCAAACTCCGACTCTACTTAGAGCCTAGAGTGGATGAAACGCTTGATGCTCTCCTCTGATGACAGCATTCCATCTTCCTAACTTTTAACTCTGCAATAATGAACTGAGCTTCTAAAGCTTTGTATCACCTCAGCCTTAGCTCTGTAGTTAATTGTAGCAGAGTGATTGGCTCTTATGAAGCCGAAACCCCAAATCCAGCTTTAATCCTCCTACACGGTAACCCACTCTCTTTCTCCAGGGCCTGTACAAGTTAACAATAGATAATGGGAAAGCAGAAGTTTTCAGAATTCCGATTACCACTTCCTAACCAGTTCTTGGGCCTTGGAGAACCCAGTAACAGAATAGCTTAATTAGAGTTTATATTCCTAAACTCTAGCCTAAACTGGAAACTTTTATTATAAGACCTAATCTCTATACAAAATGTTAATGAATTTTAAACACCATCTCCCTCCTTAAACTTCACAAAATACAACTATAGATTTGCTCTCTAATCACTAGACACCAGAGCCTTAATCCTCAGCTCTGGGTATCTCCAAGAGACTAGTCTGCGCAATGAAGGGTAATGAAAAGATATTCTGACCCGGGGAGCCAAACAATCCAGTATTAAGGTACCTTCTTGGCATTTCCCTAGATGTAATCATGATTCACAAGATTCCTCCTTGAAATGCAACTAGAAATACAGGTGAGACACATTCCTACATTAGATGCAAGTAGCAAGGAGTGGAGAGCAGCCCTGCAGAGAATGACTTGGGGGTTCTGGTTGATGAGAAGCTCGACATGAGCCGGTTATGAACACTCACAGACCAGAAACTAACCGTGTCCGGGGATGCATCAAAAGCAGTGTGGCCAGCAGGGCAAGGGAGGGGATTCTGCCCCTCTGCTCCTTTCTTTTGAGACCCCACCTGGAGCCCTGTGTCCAGTTCTGGAATCCCCAGCATAAGAAGGATCAGATGATCTTCAAGGTTCCTTCCAGCTCAAATCATTCTATGGTTCTGTGCTGATGAGACTACATTCCTTACCATTTTTTTACTTTAAAACATGAAACTACCAGTATATGTGTCATGCTCCAGTTTATACCATGAGGAGCATCTGGAAATTTTTGAGAGTGGGATGGTTCTACAGGACTGTGTAGGGTGAACACAGCCAAAGCAGGTAGGGTGTTCTCCATATTGGATAATACTGGGATCAGCCTGATGCAAAATATTTCAAGAAATAAATATCTGGGATTTGTTTTAGAGGAAACTACATTGTTCATTCCAATATCAGTAATAGGAATAAATTAACATTTATGCAATGTGGATGAGTGGAGGACCAGAACCTGAACATAAACTGCACTGTTAATTCCAGCAGCATTACAAATTTGGTTGTATGGAACACCCAAGCAGAAAGATCTTCTTCCTTTGCTTGGCACCTAGTGCAGTTTTATTGTAGGGTAAATTTTCCAAAGCAAAATTCTATTTCCTGGAATGTAAAAGGAAACTACATTTAGCTTGATTATACATTCTTTCCTTAAGCATCTGCTGTTGACTACTATGCAAAGGAAGACTGTGTATTCCCCAGTGTGTGATGCAGAAATAAAAATACACACGTTTAGCTTAAGGGCCAGACCCTCATCTACTGTTAATCTGCAGATCCACTGAAGCCAGATCATAACATGAGGATATGGATCAGGCAACACTGATAATTGCAGGATCTTGGCTGTTATTATCTGTGGTTTCAATACAGGATGGGGGATGATGTGATTGAGAGCATCCCTGCAGAGAAGGACCTGGGGTGCTAATAGATAAGAAGCTCAACATGAGCCAGCAACGTGCACTCACAGCCCAGAAACCAACCATGTCCTGGGCTGCATCAAAAGCAGCGCGGCCAGCAGGGCAAGAGAGGGGATTCTCCCTCTATACTCCACTCTTTTGAGATCCCACCTGCAGTCCTGTGCCCAGTCCTGGTATCCCCAGCGTAAGATGGAGATGGAGCTGTTGGAACAGGTCCAGAGGAGGCTACAAATATGGTTCAAGGGCTGGAGCACCTTTGGTATGAGGACAGGTTGAGAGAGTTGGGGTTGTTCAGCCTGGAGAAGAGAAGGCTCCAAGGAGACCTTATGGCGACCTCCCAGTACCTGAAGGGGCTCCAAAAAACCTGGGGAGGGACTGTTTACAAAGGCTTGTAGGGATAGGACAAGGGGGAATGATTCTAGATTGGAGTGGGGAAGATTTAGTCTAGATAAGAACTTCCTCACACTGAGACTACACAAAAGCTAGGGAAGGACATTTTCCAAGGGCAAGGAGTGACAAGATGAGGTGGAATGGTTTTAAACTGGAGAGGGGAAGATTTAGACTAGACATAAGAAGGAATTTCTTCACAACGAGGGTGGTGAAGCCCTGGCCCAGGTTGCCCAGGGAAGCTGTGGCTGCCCCATCCCTGGAGGGGTTCAAAGCCAGGTTGGATGGGACTTGGAGCCCCTGATCCAGTGGGAGGTGTCCCTGCCCATGGCAGGGGGATTGGAATTGGATGATCTTTAAGGTCCCTTTCATCTCAAACCATTCTATGGTTCTATGATTATTGTATAGATTTTGCATACTTCCTGATTATTTTAAAAATCATGCTAAAATCCTTATCCCTGCACAATTAGTGTACGTGTCTCATTGATGCACAACCTCAGGGGACTATTTGGTTCATGCTGTACCTGACACATCATTTCTCAAACTGAGATTACTATCAGTCACCTATCTTCCATGCTTTGTACAGGTCATTGAAGTAGCAACAATCTGTGCTAAAATTAATTTTATTCTGAGTCATTTTCTGATCACAGAAACACCAGTGTAAATCCTTGAGTTCAGTGGAAAATCATCTGTAAAACAGATTTTGAAGTCTCAAAGCATTTTACACTCTGTAAATTGAGCCTTATGGCACATTAACTGTGATACATTAAAAAATACAGGGGTTATATTTTAGCAGTGGATAATCTGACTCACATACGCCCTTCACTGTAGGGGGGGTTGGTATTTGCCAAAGTCAACAGTACATCTGTAGGATCCAAGAAGGAGATTAAATTCCCCATTCAGCTGATGATTCCTTATAGAAATTCAGGAGCATCTTATCAAACCAACTCAATTTTCACAACAAGCCTGTTTATTTTCAAGATTATCCAAAATCCAGGATTTTTTTCTTTATATTCCTGTCTTGTGATATTTATAGATGAGCTCTGAGAAGGGCTATACGTCTCCAGAGCTTAGTTCAGTAAAAATCAAGCAATTTCTTTTGATGCATCTAATTGGTTTTCAAAACGTGTTGGTCACACATCTTGCAGTTGCTTATTAGTTTAAGGAGATATTGCTGCTCCCTTCCTTCCCTTTTCACGGCAATCTCTCCTAGTAATAACTGTTTATTGCTTTGTGCAGTTTATCAGCCAGTGAACAACCTACATCTGTACTAGTGGGTGTAATAGACCTGGGACTTCAATATCAGGTCACTGGTGTTGCAGCCAAGTGGATGACAAGTAGCGCAGTCACAGTATTATACGACCTTCTATTGCCCTTCCGAAGACAATTTTTCCTGATGTCCAATCTGAATCTGGAGAAACCTGAGCCCATTCCCTCTCATCTTAAACCAACATGTGGCCTAGAACCTCCAAGCAAGTTGCCAGCTATTAGACCATGTGTCAGTCTTCAAAAATGCTCATCCTAACTCAGAATGACCCAATTACAGTCCCTTGAGAATAAGGTACTATAACAATAGAGTGTTTTTATATCAACATAACAATTATGCTGTGAAGCATCTTCCGGTTTTGGGAAGAAGTCTGCAGTCCAAGTATACTGAAGACAAAGCAAACCAGATTTTAGTTATAAGATTAAGCTGAAAAAAGAGGTTTCTGCCTAAGCCTACTACAGTTTTTAATGTTATATTTTATAGATATGTCTACATACTCCCAAATAAAATTCAATTTCACAAATTTACTGAATTTTGTAAAATATATGACTAATGGACATAAGTAAACTTTGCTAGATGGAGTAGTAAAATGTGCATGCAGTAATAAATGCAGAAAAAAAATAACCAGTATTTCAAAGTTGATGATTGGCAGAAACATTCATTTGGCCCTGTGGACATTTGTAAAAAAGCTTGATAATATGAATAAACTTGCAGAAGGTGCCTTCATAGCCCATGAGAATGCAAATCACTCATGGGCATTTGCATCATGGATTCTCCAAGAGGTTAGTTTGTCTACTTAAGAAGGAATATTTGATAGTTGTAAATAATCATCAAATCATAGAATCACTTGGCTGGAAAAGACACTTGAGAGCATCAGGTTGAAACGTGCCTGTCAAATATAAGTCATATCCCTAAGCACCTTATCTGCCTGTCTTTTAAACTCCTCCAGGGATGGGGAATCCCTGGGCAGCCTCTGCCAATCCCTGAGATCCATTTCAGTGAAGAAGTTCATCCTAATGTCCAATCTGACCCTCCCCTGGTGGAGCTTGAGGCCATTCCCTCTCGTCCTGTCCCCGTCACTTGGGAGAAGAGACCAACACCCTCCTCTCTACAACCTCCTCTCAGGCAGTTGTAGGGAGTGAAAAGGTCTCCCCTCAACCTCCTCTTCTCCAGGTTAAACAACCCCAGTCCCTCAGCTGCTCCTCATAACCCTTGTTCTCCAGCCCCTTCAACAGCTTCATTGCCCTTCTCAGGACTAGCTCCAGCCCCTTGATGTCTTTGATATAAAATGTCTGTAAGTGGTAGCTCTGTATCTAAAATACTGTGTTCAGTTCAAATCAACACAGAGACAGAAGAATAAAAGATTATTTAGGGAAGGGCAGCAAACACAATTAAAGCTTGTGAAGGAATTTATAACGTGCATAAAAAGAATGAGATGGTTTATTTTAGATAGGAATTAATGGGAAGAACCAGGATAAAAATAAAGAGACTAGCTAGTGATACCAAAAAATACATTGCGACCTGTTGTTGAGTGTATCTCGTGAGGCGATGACAAAAGGATATGGTGTCCTTGCTAAATGATACTGAGACCCATCACTATGTAATGTAAATCACACTTAATCACTATGTAAAGGGTGATCTGTATAGTAAGAATATCCAGAGTTCTGGCACGAAGTCTCAGGACTGATGTAGACAGTCTGGTATCAGAGATAAGGAAATATGTAACTTTTGTGGCTCTGGAAGGAAGCTTCCTCTGATGCCAGGTTATTCCTGACTGTCCTTTCCTTTTCTAAACTCTGCAGCTGTAGCCCAACCCCATTCCAAAATACTGGATGCACAAATAACAGTTCCTGCCAGGATATATTGCAGCCTGTAAACATCATTGCCCAGGAGAAAGCGGGAAAGGAATAAGGTTTTGTAGCCCGTCCTCTTTCGTTTCACGTCTTATAAGGCCCCACTCCCAGCTAACTCATTTTCTCTACATTTCCTTATCAATTCCCAAATGTACTTCCCTTTTCCTAGATCATCTCTTTTTTTTTTTTCATATATTTCACCAAGAATTTCCAGATTCTTACTTAGAATGGTCTCTCTCTGGTTTCTTTTTCTCTCTAGCTAGGCTATTTTGCACCCTTATTTCTCCCATATCCCTTGCAAGATTTTTTTTCCTCTATTTCTGAGTCTCTCTGTCCCTCACAGCTATTTTTTTTTGTCTCTGTCCAGCACCTTTATCCTTCCTCCCCCCTCATTTTTTCTGTTTGCTGTTTCCATTGCCCAGTTCTGTGGCTCTGTGTACAGCAGCTACAACCTGCATTAAGATGAGGGAGAGAGATATTCACAACTGACAGATGGCCTTTTTTTCTCTGATCTCTATCTAATAATGATACTAACATAGCAATGGAACCTTAGAATTCTCATAAAAATTTTCCAGAGCATCACTCTTCAATGGCATGAAAATCAAGTATTAACCAGGCTTAGCCAGAAAGCAAAATTATAAATCTTTCCCAATAGCGCTTCACAGAAGAAAAGAAAAAATGTTAAATAACTAACATGTTAAATAACGAACTCCAGCATTTGTTTTTGGCCTGGGAAATGTTCAGGATAAAAAAAAGGAGGCTAGTAAGTGGCACAGATTTTGAACTAGTAAGCGAAGCTAGAGCTTGACAGATGTCCAGTGTTTGATGGGCCTCAAGCATTCAAATTGCTCTCAGATTAGCCAGCCCATATTCAGTAATAAAGGAGAATAATGATTTCAGCTCTCTTATTTATTCATTTTACACTGAGTCTGAAAGCCATAAAACACTGTGCTGATGGATGTAAATTGTCTCAGACAATTAGCTCCAATTGTACAAAAGCAAATTTGAAGTCTCTCCAGTTTAATAAGCAAGATGCCTTGGATTGCATTTCAAATATTAGCGAAGTAAACAAGAAAATAAAATAAATAAAAAAGGAAAAAAAGGCTTATAGTAGTCAGACAGATGTGTAATGTCCAGGATGTGACTGGAAAACACCGTTAGGAACATAAATCTGCAGTGAGGACACTTCAGCACAAACTAACGCTACTGCTTAAATGCAAATTTGCCCATCTTTTCTGTATTATTAAGCAATAATCTTTTCTTAAAATCCGTAATCCTGTTATCCTGCTCTTTAAAGTATTTCTTGGTTTGATTGATAGGCCTAGACAGATTCATGATGTTTACAGTTCCTGTACTAAACAGTTGCTTGGTCTCCTCAACAACACAGAAAATCTCTCTGTGGCAGGTTTTTCAGTAAAAGAATCCTGAAGAAGTTTTCTACCTCTGATCAGTCAGTAAAGTCATTTAGAAAAAATTAGACAATTTCCTTTTATGGTGCCAAACAACCACAATTCCATCTGCATCATTTCAAGCTGTACTGTAGATATTTCCCCGTCTATTTTTTTTTACATTTTTAAGATTTCCTGGGAATGCACCATGGATTTGAACCAGAAGTTAAAGACCTAGGAAAGTGGACTCAACTTCTTAATCAGCATTGATTATTAATTTCATTTTTGCCTTGCTGAAATTTATTCCTCTTGTCGGTCCTGAGAGGTTTGAAGTTGGAGAAGAGCTGAGCTCTCGTTATTCAGAAAGGAATTTGAAGGAAGTGTGGGAAGTGTCGGCTTATTCAGTTTCAGATTTAGGATATTCCTTAACTTATGGACTTGAAAAAACATTGTGGTTGCATTTATGTTGGTGAAATCTGTGACGTGAACAGCAAAACAGGCTGCCCAGGGAGGGGGTTGAGTCACCTTCCCTGGAGGGGTTTAAGGGACTGTGGATGAGGTGCTGAGGGACATGGGTTAGTGATTGATGGGAATGGTTGGACTTGATGATCCGGTGGGTCTCTTCCAACCTGGTTATTCTATGATTCTATGAATTCCGAGTGTCAGATTTATCATTCTTTGGCTGGACTTGTTGCAGGCAGGTTGACTTCCAAGCATGCCAGGATGCTGGTAGGTGTCCCGAACCGTGCCACGAAAGCCTGTAGCACAAGCTCCTCGGCCACATGTAGAGTCACAGAGGCTCAATAGGTCCTCCCTGAGCCACTTCAGGGCCGTTTGACCCTCTTGGCTGTTTTAGCTTTGAAGTTAGAACTAATGGCTTCTGTGAAGTTGACATCAAAGCTGAAACAGTGGAAAGTTTCTCTTTGGAAAGTATTGTTCTCCACAAAAGCGATGGGAAAGTAGTGAAGTAGTGGGATCTACAAATCACCAGCTCACATCTGTACCTCTAGCTGTTTATTATCTAGCTGTGAAGGCTGCCTTTTCATATCAGTAATCCAAACCAGTAAGTTTGTCAGTCGTGTGGTGGAGTAAAACATTATAATTATGAGATGAAAATAAGTAATACTAAAGTGACCTTCCAATACCTGAAGGGGCTACAAGAAAGGTGGGCAGGGACTTATTTTAGGCTTGTTTTGATAGGATGAGGGGCAGTGGCTATAAACTGGAGATGGGAACATTTAGACTAGACATAAAGAGGAATTTTTTTCACGATGAGAGCGGTGAGGGACAGGTTGCCCAGGGAAGCTGTGGCTGCCCCATCCCTGGAGGGGTTCAAGGCCAGGTTGGATGGGGCTTGGAGCCCCTGATCCAGTGGGAGGTGTCCCTGCCTGTGGCAGGGGGGTTGGAAATGGATGGGCTTTAAGGTCCCTTCCAACCCAAACCATTCCACGATTCTAAGATTCTAATAGCTTAATATAACACAAGCAATCAATAGAAGAGAAGAAAAAAATCATCCTAGGTTTTTCTTATGATGAACCTGACCTTTGATAACTATGCTACACTTACTTCATTAGCAGAAGTGAGCTGAAAGGGACATCAATTAGTTATTACAAAAAGACTGCATTACCTGGAGCAAAAGACCTGGTTCTCATCTACCCTAAGGCTGTTTCCACTGCACCAACGGTGTAAATGAACTCACAGAGTGTGTGAAAACTGCATTTGCAGTCACAGGCCAGGAAAATGGGCTTTTGTATACATGTCAATTGGTTTCTCTCTCCCTGATTCCTGCTTCCCAACACATCTGCTGTTGAGATGAGAATGGTCCTGAAGGGCATCCTCAGTGTCTATTAATAGTCCCAGTGTGCTCTGTTTTTTCACAGTGATTGTTTCAGCTTGAAGTGAGGTCTAAAACAATAGCTGTCTAAAAGGAGACCTCTCTTGAGTTTCATTCATGGAAGCCAGGATAATTAAATATATGGTTTACTTAGCCAGTAAAAACTGAGAACAATGTATATGATTTTGTACAAACAAAATATCTTCTGTGTTCAGAAGATATACATGGCAACCCTTTATAACCATATTTCCTAGCTTTTAACTTGGTTCACCGATCAATCCTTTTCTTCCTCCCTTCCCTGTAGGCACTCTGCTTCCTCCAAATATCCCCTTTTAGGTGCTATTGATTGAGCATAAAATTACATATTTTTCATGTCTTGTGCAAAGTAGTTCTGAAATCACAGAATTTGACACTTTTATTAAAGCCGATATTATAGTTTAGCAAATACGGATATCTATCAGCATATCTGCACAATCCATAGTGCATACCAGTTGGTGTCAAAGTAGTAATTAAATACAGTGCAAAAGCGAATCGGGTCCTCCAAATGTTAATCTTATTATCACCTTCTCAGCACTGCTTGCCAGAAAGTTAACAGCCTTTAAAGCTCTGCTGCTCATCCAATCAGAATATTAAAATAATCAGTATGGCCTGACACAAATATTGCCAGTGGAGTTAATCCTTTGCTTTGTACATCGCAAATGGGGAAATAAGCAGCTATCTATGGAGCTCGATGCATTCCTATTAATATTTCAAATGTGCATCTCGCTTTGGAATGTTTTATGTCATCGTGTACAACGAAAAGTTTCTCAGAGACTGGAAAATGCAACTTGTGTCAGGTTGGCAAGCTCCCTGCTTCGCCTGTGCTCCCCCAGCCCTGCTCAGAGCTTTCTCTCCATTCTCTCTCTGTGCTGCTGTAGGATTCACTGTGAATTGTTTAAAAAAGCGCCAACAATCTATGAAATCAGAGATGATTCGATTGATGAACCCAGGCAGGCTCCAGCATTCAACAGGCAGCTGCTGTAGGGAAGCAACTGACTCACAATCTAATGTTGTTCCTTTAAATGTATTTTGTGTATCACAAAAGCTCTGTAGTATTTTATTAGTTTTTTTCCACTATAAGCAGACAAATGTGTGAAAACAGAGGCTGAAAGAGTTCTCCTGTGTTGTAAATCTCAGCTAATGAAAGTCATCGTGTTCTCAGAGACTGGGAAACTCAGCCACGATCCTGACAGAATTAATCATAGATAATAAAAAAAAAATTAAATGCACATTATTCCACCTTTGATGTGGGCGCTTCTGTTCATAAATGATACACATCTATAAAGAGCGTGTATGCAGCCTTCCAGGGTTACAGCTGTGTGTGTTCATCCAGATGTGCATTTGTGGCTGGGGGTGTGTGTGTTCATGAGAGTCCATGTACGTGGGAGAACAGGTATACCTGTGGGTATAGAGCTACCTGAATATCTTTATATGTGCATGCCTATAGAAACACAGAATACACATACACGAATAGACTCACGCTGCAAGAACAAATTCTCGTTGCTCATTTAAATAATTCATCATAATAAATATTTATATAACATACACAATCATGTGTTGTGGTATGAATGCCTCCGTGGCACAAGTTGGAGCAGGATGCATTATTTATGAGTGACAAAGCCACAAATAAGTCATGCAGGTCGGCAATAAAGCCCTTCCACTTCACTCTCATATTATCGACAGAAGGTTAGAACTATTTTTCAAATGTGTGGAACTGTTTAAAAAAATATTTCTGTTATTTTCCTGTATTAATGCCCCTCCTTCTGAGCAGAAAGAATTCAAAACGGCTGCAAACATGTACTTAAACCTAACATTTTCCACCTTTTGTATTTTGGTAAAATTAAACTCAGTTGTCATTCGTTAAGAGGGAGTAAACCAATATCAAAACAGAGATGTTATTATATCCGAATTACCTATAATATATTGAAAATAGACCTGTGGTTCTGATTAGAATGAGAGAGGAACACAGCTCAATGCAGACCAAAAAATAACAACCTAACAGCATCTTTTCCAGGACACTGGGTTACACATTTTGGGGTTTTATTCAGGTGTAAGGCTGGAAAAGCTCCACAAAGAACAATCTCTTATTGGCTGTTGGATATTCTTTTTTCTTAGTTAACAGACAGTTGTCTGAAGCTCTGCAGAGGTGTGGAATATTCAAGGCAGTCTTAGAGGAGATGGATTAGTGGTAGGAAAAAGATGAGACGATCAAAAGTAACTGATAAATTTAAGATGCATGAGGTGCATTTTCTTTATAATATGGTTTAGCAATTTATCATATGACTATACATTTTATTTCATAGCTATTGCTATTACCTGTGCAGTAATGTGCATTTGTTTGCAAGCTTTTACTTCTGTCTTATTGCTTCTTTGGGTACAGGATGCATTGTTTAGGTCTGTAAGATATTAGAAAAGATGCCCACAATATACCTTGTCCTATTTCATATAATGTCTTGGTGACAGCAGGAAATTACTGGTGATAATATGAATAATTCTGGATAAAAAAGAGTATTCATCAAAAAGTGCTCAACCTAGACAAACAAGCAAGTACAATTTTGAAAAAGATATGTGTGTGTGTGTGTGTGGATAGTTTCCATATAGATCATTTGTTGTGATGGCCTGCGAAAAATGATTATTTTAGTGTAGTAAGGTAGTAAAAGCTCCTCTGTGAATGATGCTTCTCTATAGTTTCATACATATATATATACAAGCACATGCTTTTTTTTTAATTCCTGTTTTTATTGCATGATCTCTTCCATCTATAGTTTGGAAGAAGAAAATAAGGAGGCGCATGGCAAAATAATAGTTTTCCTTTTCCACGTTAGCACACCAACTGCTGATACCAATACCTTGAAGCCCCCTCCAAGATAATACCAATATCTCTTCTTCCAAGCCCCTAAGCCTAACTGTGCATATCTTCATTAATTATAATTTGGAGGAGATGGAGAGTTTCTTTGAGGTGACAGACAAACAGCAGGATATCATGAATATGTATTGCTTGTCTGAGAAAATAAATTAACAGGGGCCATCCACTCTGGTGACCCACTTAGGCTGTCATTGAGGAGTGTGACAGGAAGGTTCTCTAAGAACTGAATTTGCATGACAGACTTTTCTCCTGATCAACCAATTTACTCGGTGCATTTAGATTATTTTAAGCACTTCATGACAGTCAGAAAATTAATCACCAAATCACCAATAGTGACATTACCGTACAAGCAATACATTATTGCTGATTACCACTTAAAACTCCAGCTTGCCAGACTTCAGCTCAAAAACTGGTGTAACCTTACCCTGAGTAATGAAATATATTATCTGATGCGTTCAGAAGGTTAGATGTTTAGGGAAAGAAGAGGTTGATATGTTATAAATAAACATGGCTTGTTGTTCTTTAAGACATATATGCACAAATGATGGAAATTCTCACTGAAGTACCTCATTGCTGACAGTTATTGGGTTATTATATTTAAAAGAAGTTCCATTAAGCTTCACTGTCTAAAACTCCTCTAGTGAAAATGTCTTTGTGCGTGCACATACATCTGTATACATAGAAGCATATAAATATATGAATGAAACAACCTTTTCTGGTTACATACCTTCATACAAATGTACACATTTTCAGTCAAGTAAATATAAACTTTAAAACAGTATAAATAAATAAATATTGAATTATAACAAAATGGGTATCTGAAAATATAATAATATTACGATGTGCATCTATATGATGCAGCAGAAATATAAAGATAGCATCTTAGAATCATAAAATCATAAAATAATTTGAGTTGGAAGGGAGCTTGAAGCCCATCCAGATCCACCCCCTGCCATGGGCAGGGACACCTCCCACTAGTAGTCATAGAATCATAGAAAACTTATGTTGAGAAAGACTTTTAAGATCATTGAATCCAACCACAAGCCTAACACTGCCAAGTCCTCCACTAAATTAAGTCCTCTGCTTTAAAAACTCCTCAGGCATCAGCAATCCTGTTAATCACACAGAGAATGGCAGAAAGTGTCTATAAAACTTTGTTTTGAAAACTGACAGCAAACTCTTTGTGTTTGCTTGTTTGTGACTGACTTCAGACCACACGGTTTTGATAGCAACAGAAAGATCCAGCACAAAATTCCTTAACCTAAGCGGCCTCTGACACTTAGGGAAACTTAAGCTTCTTAGTTGGAGGATAATGCAGTCGTGTTTGAGATCTGGTCTCTTAAATCAGCTGTGCTTACTTGCAGTCGAAGGAACAAGTCAGAGCTAGAAGGTTTATTCATCCTGAGGTGCACCTGCAAACCATTTGTTTACAGCTTCCTCGCAGGGACCAGGAATTCATCAGTCTATACATGAATCTCCGGTGCCTTTTGGAGATACTCACCTGTTGGGATGTAAATGACAGGGAAAACCATGATTCATTTGGTGTCCGAGATAATTCTTTCTCTGTATGATTAATTTGTTTACTTTCCCAAGCAACAGCTAAGTCTGACTTTCTTTGGGGTTTTTTGTTCCGTTCTTAAAGAGAATTGAATGATATTGAGTGAGCCTCAGGGAGCAAAGTTCTGCAGCTAATACTTGTTATAAATCCAGCTTGACTCCTATCACTTAGCAGGTTCTTGTTAGCTGATCCGCAATTGCATCTTAAAGGCTTATTTTAGTTCTCAGCCAGCAGCACAGTTTTAGTAACCAGAGGAGCACAGCGAGAGCGGAGCCCATTCAAGTCATCACCTGAAGTACTTTGGAAACTTAGAAAATTTGTAAGGTTTTTTTGTTCAGAAAGGACACCTGTTCCCAATGTACTCCACATGTAACGAGATGTTTCAACGAAGCCCCTTAAAATCTGTTTAATAAATAAACCAGTAGCTTTAAGTTGCCACCAGCAAGGAATAGGAAAGACTGGTGTCCTAAGAAACTGGGACATTTCAGGCTCTCCACAGTACATAAAATATGTGAAGTCCATACCCTGGGCCACAGAGTTAAGCACGCAAACAGCAATCGTAGTAAGTTTGCTGATCTTGTGGGAAACCTTCTACTTGCACCTACTTTTGGAGAGTAGTTTAGCTGGATGTGTGTCAGCAAGAGAAAGCTATTTCTGTGCTGCTACTGTCTGTAGCTAATTTTCACATGTTTAGAGGAAGACTCATTATTTCCTAATTGTACCCATTGTCTTATCATTAAAGTCCAAAGACATCTCATCTGATGATCTGAGGGCTGGAGCATCTCCTGTATGAGGACAGGGTGAGAGAGTTGAGGTTCTTCAGCCTGGAGAAGAGAACAATCCGAGGAGAATTTATAGCGACCTTCTAGTACCTGAAGGGGCCACAAGAAAGGTGGGGAGGGACATCCTATAAAGGCAGGTAGTGATTGGACAAGGGGGAATGGCCATAAATTGGAGACGGGAAGGCTTGGACTAGACATTTGGAGGAATTTCTTCACAATGAGAGTGTTGAGGCCCTGGCCCAGGATTCCCAGGGAAGCTGTGGCTGCCCCATCCCCAGAGGGGTTCAAGGCCAGGTTGGATGGGGCTTGGAGCCCCTGATCCAGCCGGAGGTGTCCCTGCCCATGGCAGAGAGGCTGGAACTGGATGAGCTTTAAGGTCCCTTCCAACCCAAACGATTCTATGATTCTAAGTTCAGCTGAAAGCTGGTTTTCATACATAGCTATGAAGATCAGAGACTATGAAACAGGAGTAGTTTTTCCAGGCAGTATAAAAGGCAAGAAGGAGAGAGAAAATGTCTGATCCTTAGCCCAATATGACCAAAAGTATATTAGACCAAAACCAACCCAAAATCCATGTTTGAACAAGCTGAGGTTTGTGATCTCGGAAAATATTTGTTCACATCACTTATGTTACTGTGGCAACGACAAAAAGCATTTAAAATGAGACATCTTGCAGAAAAGAATCCAAGATTAGTTCCAATGGAAAAGTGAGAAGAAAATGTGAAACCAGAAATATAATAGCAGGCTCATATGTAAGCGCTCTGAGGGAGCTGATGGCTTTGTCCCCTGCTCCAAGTCCTGTGAATGCAGAGTGCACTAAATATACAGATCATGCACCAACAAATATTTACTGGCAGGGGAGAACTGAGGATTCACGTCCCACATCTGAGTGTGTGAACACAAATCATAGAATCATAGAATAACCAGGTTGGAAGAGACCCACCGCATCATCGAGTCCAACCATTCCTATCAAACGCTTGTGGTGTCTCCCTGGATCTCCAAAGCTGTCGTGGAGGCTTTAGTTTTGCAATACTCTCTATCCCTTTGCATTGCACACAGGGTCAAGCTCAGGCTCCAGAGCAACGATGGCAAATTCAGCCTGGCTCTACACCTCTTCCCCAGCAATAACAGCATATTTATTCCCACTAGACTGACACTCCAATATTTGCCAGTCTGTGGTTGGAAGAAAAGGATTCCACATTTCCTGGAAAGCATGAAAGAAAAAAGGAATTCCCTGGAAATCTTGTTTACTCAGATAAAATGCAGATACTGACATTAGTTAGAGGTTTGGAATGCTAGCATAAATCCTCCTATTTTCGTGGGATTAGTGGGCAGAATGCTCATGTAATTCAAGAAATTTAATATGGACAATTCACTAGGTTGCGAAGTGAGGAAATGAGATGTGAGTCATTTTTGCAGAAGAGTTGTTTGCGAACAGATATATAGGAGCATGTAGCAGAAGATATAAAAGCAAGAAAGTCCTTTCATCAATTTTCTTCTTTATTTTTTTGCTCTTTATATTACATGATGGCTTAAAATAGTAATGTGTTCCTGGAAGGATATTAATTTTGACCAAACAACCTCAGCTTGGTAGAACATAGTTCTTTATTATTTTGCTTGATCTATGTATTTCCTTGAGGGTTGTCTGGATTTTCCAGACTCATCTAGAAGAAAAGGGCCCTGACTAGCAAGCAACTTAATGAAATTCATCCTGTAGGTACCCAGTGTGGGGACAAAGGCCCTTTGTAACCATTGCGTCTCGTATTTAGGACTGAAAAAACAAAACACACACGCACCAGAAAAATGGTCCGTTTTCTGCTCATGAGTTGATATCTTTTATTCACAATCAATGGAAACAGCTGATTTTTTACACTAAAGGTTTCAGGAAAAGAAGTAACTTTTCCATTTTTCAGATGTTAGCAACGTACAAACTACTTATGAAAGGACTTATTTGCATGCTTAGCTTAATCATGTGAATAGGTCTGTTCAGTATGTGCATGCATGTTTACAGAATGGAAGTCCAAAAGACCAATCTTAGTCCCAGTGGAATTAGGAAAGGCTTTACCAATTATTTCAGTAGAAGCAGGATCATGACATTACATATGAATGAGAATTGATGGTTTAGAAACCCAATTGTTTGCAGAGTGACTGTTTTGTACACTGCCAATTTGTCCAGTTCCCTAAGGTCTGTTCCTGAGTCCTACAATTCCCTCTCTTCACTGCTACGACCCTACAAAAGCTGTGAAAATTAGCCATTTAGTTTCGGATGCAAAGTTATTTCATTCAAAGTTATTACCTCCTTTTGTAAGAAAGAGTTAGAAATATAATTCATGTAAATCTACAGTGAGAAATACTCTTGCTGAACTTCCAAGTTTGCAAACACTCACCAACTCATTTGCTTGGTTCATTCTTCAAGGTATTTTCCAACATGGCGAATCATTTTCCTATGATTCTCCACCCTCTTTCCTCCTCTGCTCCTGTTGGACCCTTATATTTCCCCTGAAACCAAGGGAGAAAAAGGAAACTGCAGCAAAGAATGACCACAGAATTGCATAATTTCACTAAAGTTGGGTCAAGTTTTCAGACAAAAAATATGAACTCCAAAGATTCTATTGTCATGGTAAGGCAGGTTGCTTTTCGGGGGGTGATAAGCTGCTTTGCCACCTAGGTTCAGGTCACATCTTTGCATTTCAAGATCCATTAATTCACTCCCCTAAGCCCTTCAGCATTTATGTTATCAGAGCAATGAGAACGTGATAAGCTTGCTGGTTGTGAATTCAGAGGAAATCACTCCTTTTCTTTGGAAAAGATGAGATGGCTAAAGGTCTGTGAAGGTGCTTAGGGAAAAGACTGAGGAACAATCTGTAAGCTTTTCACAAGATGGCTTGTTAAGGGAAAATCTAACTGGGATTTCCTATCCTCATAAAATATGCAGTAGGTGTGTTCTTAATGGACCATGGAGACACAGATGACTACCAGCCATCAGGCTCCTACCTCCCATTGCTTCTTGAAGCAGTCACAGCAGGGAAATACAGTGAATTATTCCTCACTCTCCTGTAAGTCTTCACTTCATCCCCCTCCTTTTCTTTCCCTTCTTCTGCAGCTATTGTAATAGAAGCTTCCACTTTCTCTGCTTCCTTATCTGGATTTTCCCTCTTCTGCTTTTACAGCTATCTATCTCCTCTGTTCCCCTACCCCTGCAGTCTGTGTGTCCTCAGCCTCCTTTTCTTCACACTGTCAGCTTCCTCCACCATCCACCCTGCTTGTTGTCCTCTTCATAAGCCTGAAAGTAAATCCTCTTTCTTGGCAGCAGCCCTGGATTCCTCTCATATCCTCTCAGCATTTAGCAGAGAGGCACTGCCACCTGCAGAGAGCAGCTTTGACAGTGACATGAGAAACAGTAAAACTTGGCAGCAGCAACTTAGGTTTTGGAGGTTTTTACTACAGATTATGAATCAGTTCTCCCACATTTTTTAGATCCACTCTTATTTAATACAAGGTAAAAGAAAGCACGGCTTTCTGTTTAAACAGAATGTGGTAGTGGAACATCCCTTGCGGTACAAGTCGAAATTTTGTTATGTTAAAACATCAAAGCTAAGTCAAAGTCCAACCAGGCTATGAAAGGGTCAATGGGCATTTACTTTGCCATCTCATCTGACATAGGTCTATCACCTCCACGTCTGCTGCTGCCTATTGCAAGTGGCAGCACCTACCTGGTCCATCGCATTTGATAACTAAGCTTCTTCAGAAACACAGAGAAAGGACCCAAACAAGCTTGCACCCTGGTTTAGATGCTGCCTCACCACTGAAAATCTGCATTAAGATCTACCTAAAAGCATGTTGTTCTGTCGCTTGCAGGAGACAATTAGAAGCACTTCAGCTTGAAGAAATTTTCTTCTGCCCTTTTGGGGATCATTGGCAACTGCAGGAGCATTTGACTTTGGAGCCTGAGAGTCTGTATCGATAAATTAAATGTGTTCTCTGGAAGTGAAGCCAACTGCTTGGTATGTCCTGTTCACGCTGCTAAAATTACTTGGCCTTCAGAGGAACGTGTTTGTACTCATGTCTGATACTGAGAAGATCCCCGGCCACCACCGACTCCTGAGCTGTACCCCTGCATTGTCTCTGAAAGAATTCATTGGGCCAAGTCTGTCACAGAGCTGTTTTAAAAATAGAAGTTTAGACAATGGATTTGCAGTCTTGGAAGGATCATTTGGCAATTTTTACTATATTTGATGCAGCCTTTTTATCATTTAAGTGCTTCGAGCAAAATCTGGATGGCTCAGAAACATTTGTTTCCAAGTGATTTATTTCTTATTTGGTGATATAAGGCTCTTCTCAAGACCAGCTTGTTCTGCTTGAACGTGCAGACATCTCTGCATCTCCTTCTCCGCTGTGGTTCTTCTGTACTAGCACTTTTCACTCTGAGGCAGAAAGCACATCCCCTGTCAACATCTTTCAAAAACCAGCAACCACTCCTTCCCCTTCCATCCTGACCTTTTGCAGATTCAACGCATCACAGATGCCAACTACTGCAGCCAGAGAGTTTGTTTAAGGGGGTGGACAACACATAATCTGTACTGTACTGGTTCCTTTGCCACATCACAACCTAGACCTGGACTTGTGGCTTACATCCCACATACCTCTTAGAAGTGATTAGGCCCATCTGGATGTGGAAATATTTGATGAGGAGGCAAAGGAGCAGATATCACCAGTGATGGACAATCAATGGACAGTGTAAAGGTCAACGGCACCATTGAAGAAGCAGCCAACTGCGCCTCCTCGTTTCCAAACGTGGATGGCATCGTATAACTGCTGTGGAGGGAAAAGAAGAGGACTTGGGTGGGGCTTGACACACAAACTTCATCAAGTAGGTTTATGGAAATTTCACAGCAGACTTCAACCAGGTGAAAATAACTTGATATCTGAAATACTTACATGACCCCTGATTTTGTCAAAATCTATAGCTTTCTTTCACTGTGTCAGGTTTGCCAAGAAATGTTGGAGACCTTTTTCTGTAGCTGACTTATTGCTGTGACTTCATCCAGTCTATATTCATTTTCACCTATACCTTGCCTCTGAGATCTAGAAAAGTCCCAAGGTTAAAACTCTTCTTGCTTTTATTGATCTTAAGCCTGACAGTCAGATTCATGAATAGAAACTGTACATTCCAAAACTTAAACACCTGCAACTACAAAAGTTAGGCTGCTTCCCTAGTGGAACAAACTAAGTTACTCCAGCAGACAAACTAGTCTTGTGTGTGTCTGAAAAATGATTTCAGCTCCCAGAGAAGTCTCTGCAACTTTAGTATGTGTGTAATTAGCCACACAATTATCATTCGAGTAGAAAAGAAGATAATAAAATGAAGAAAGCTAAAAACCTTCACTTGAGTATAGAGCTGAGAAAAAGATGGGGAGAAGAGCATTTATTTCCAGTTCAGAAATGGCCTAGCAGCAGGGCTATACATAGCATTTGCACTGCCCCGTGGGAACTCTGCTGTATGTTGCTTGCACAAGATTTTTCTCTTGCTCTGGTTCTCCAGATAAGCCAAGGCTGAAGCAGAGTATGAACGCAGACCTGGCAGGGGGCCAGGGCAGAGTCATTAACTGCGTTCTGGAAGAAGTGTCGTGTAGTGTCTGATCAAGAATTATGCAGCTGTTCAAGATAAGAAGATTTTCCCCTTTAAAAATCATGAGAAATGACTACAGATTCCCAGAAGCTGGGTGACCTAACCTGTCCATCAGTGGAGAGACAAACCCCAGGCTGCCGTTCTTGATGCTCCTGCTGCACTATCTCATAAGTCCTCTCGCCTCAACAGCCATCGCGCTGCACTGCAGCTCACACTCAGCGGAGCAGCCCGGCTCACCCGAGCAACTCGTTGATGGGACGTGGTCCTTTACAGGTGCACCACTATAAATCGGGAGTACAACCACAGTGGTTGCAGGGTTAGTATCGATATATAAGCAACATAAGCAAAAACAGGCTTAAACAAGAGTAAACACTTTGCCCTGTGTTTTAAATTTATACTGAATGACAGATTTATGGACTAGATTATGAACTACTCAAGGCTAGGACTACCCTATTTTCTCCAGGATTTCACATATTGAGACTGGAGCCTGCAGAATATGAATAATTATGTATCTGTTATAAGGAACATTTGTATTTTTAAACATGAAAAACAACCTTGTCAGCAAAGCATCCATATAGCTTTTGAGAAAGAGGGCTCACCCACCCAATCTTTGGTAACAACAGAGAGGAGAAGGTCGGTTCCTAGAACTATAGTGAACATGTATCACAAAACCTACCATATGCTATAAACTGGAGAGGAGCAGATTTAGACTAGACATTAGGAGGAAATTCCTCATGATAAGCATGGTGAGGCCCTGGCCCAGGTTTCCTAGGGAAGCTGTGGCTGCCCCATCCCTGGAGGGGTTCAAGGCCAGGCTGGATGGGGCTTAGAGCCCCTAATCCAGTGGGAGGTGTCCCTGCCCATGGCAGGGGGGCTGGAACTGGATGGGCTTTCAGATCCCTGCCAACTCAAACCATTCTATGATTCTATGAGTCTATATCCAGTATATCACTGGCGTATAATGATCGTATTTTCTTTCACTCTTTTTCCTTCGTATTCAATGTTTTAGGGCTTTTCATCTTGGAGTTTCACTGCTATCTGTCTGTGTGTGTGGATGATGCGGGGACTTTCCATATGCTCAGAAGAACTGAAATAAATTCTTCAGCCATTTGAAATGTGGGCGTTGCTGTTTAAGGGCAAAAAAAAGAAGATGGAGGGGAACTGACAGATGTTTTTATTCAGTAGTGTGTTCCCATGATTTTAATAAAGATTTTTTATATATAAATAGTGCTTGCAAGTCTAAATATTTTTCATATGGCACTCAGCTGTAGCTTTGTTGCTTTTTTCAGAATGAAATTCAGCTGGAAAAAAACCATGATATAGTATTAAAATACTGTATTAAAATATTAAAATACAGTATTAAAATACTGTATATATGTCTTTATGGGTCTATAAAAGTATGTGGATCTCTACAATGAAAATAAAAGCTGAGAAGGAATTAAATAACATTTAAATATTAGAAACTTGAACTATCTGAGTGTGTAAGCAACCCAGCTTGCAAATATCCTTACAGCCTTCATATGATTCTAGCAGTCAGATCACCTTCCCAGTTTGAGACAGAAAATTTAGAGCCTATGTGTCTAACCATAGTGTTGGTCCCACTCATGCTCCACATGGCCAGGTCTGTGTTTAAAAGTGTATCCTCGGAATGATTTTTTTGTACAAGCAGACTGAATATAGTTACAAAAAAATGGGGTAGATTCACACTTTGCAAAAGGTTTCCTGGCAAAATGTTATTTTCTTGAGATCTAAATATATGATACTTAAAAATGGGTCCAAATGCTAGAAAACTGATCTATTCTTAACCGAGACTCATAGAAATCAACAGGACATTTCTCACTTTATTAATTCTTTAAACTTTGTATCAAGGCTGAAGATTGTGATTTAAGCAGAGCCAATGGCCACAGACTTAAGACAGCACAACATTTCACTTTAATCACACATCAAAAGTGCTTTGCTGAAGTAAGACCTCGTTTATTCCAACTATATATGGCGATATCATCGTGATATCTCCCAGCAAGCACGAGTGCACAAGACTCCTTGGAGATCACTGAGAGCAGAGCGGTTGAGAAGACAAGGTTTGTCTTGGAGAAGACAAGGTTTCATCTCCAGGCTCCAAGTTTTGCTCTAAAAAGAATCTTCCCTATATCTGGGCAAGTCACTAGGTGTTTCTCCAGTACTACACCCATGCTAATAGACTACGAATGGGGTTCATGTCTTCCTTATGCATCTTTAACCACCGGAGCTATCAAAACAGATAGTCCAGTCCTTGCCACCTTGCTGTGGCTGCAAGTCCTCCTCACCTTCCTTGCACCAGTGCTAGGAAACACACCATTGCACAGTGAGCTGAAGAAGGGACTCGACCTGATGGAAAACTGACTGGTTTTCTTTGCTGGGCAAATTTTCACCTGGATAGCATCTCTGATTTGTTTTCCCACACAGCTGAAGCCAGGCAGGAAGGATTTGTCAGGAACACACAGGCAGAAAAGGAGGAGGGCTGAAATACCCTTTCAACCACATCCTCTGCTGTGCACGTCAACCCCCAGACTTTCAGCACAGCATGTTAGCTTTGGTGCAGCATGTGGCTAGAGCTGTGTCTGGACCAAAAATTTAGATGCAGACATCTACACTGGTGTCTTTTCTCATCGTATTTCCAATTCCAATATTGGAGCTGGGTTCTGCCTGTACCTGTTAATGTACACCTACACACAGCTTCTGTGCATCTGCTCTTTGTCTGTGAGCTTGGGAAAAACTGTATTACCTTACATGACAGGGAAACATAATCTGAGGGAAAATGCTTTCACAGCTTTTGAGGCTTTCCAGCACTGAAGCAAGATGCTCCAGTCAAGCATCCAAGACAACTAAACCAAGAATATGTATATAGTTCCCAAATGGAGAATTATAAAGATGCTGAGAAGGGAATACTTACATTTTCATGTCTTGTTTTACTCAAAGACTGTGCGTGTTCTGAAGCAGTTCATTTAGGCATGGGTCTTCGTCTTATTTTCGTATGGTGAACTGGTTTTAATCCTTCATCAGAGGGTACCGTAGAGTTATTGAATACACACAGAGCCAGACTGGCTTAGGGAAATTGATCTTTCAACAGTTTTGTTTAGTAGCATGATTTAACATGTGTTTATTTTAGACTTGCTGATGCAGTGCATGGTGTGAAATAAACACTGCTAAGGAAACCTAGTCTAAATAAAATTCAGTCATTAAGTAAAGAACGCACACTACTACTTTTTTTGCTCGATTTGTGGACTGCTGCAACCAAATCCATTCTTTTAGCCTTTTTTTAAAAAAAAATATTTATTTAAATAATTTAATTTTAGATGGGCATTTATATATCTTGAACAACTTTGTTACTAAACCACCACATTCACTAAAGGGATCAAGCGTCATTTTTTTTTCATTTACAAATGTGATATTGTTTCTATTTAGAAAGGAAAACACATTGATGTCATTATTGGAACCAGATTTCCCAAGTGCGTTTTAAATAAACTGTATGAGAGGCTTTGATCTAGTTAGCCCACTGATATCACAGTTTCATGCATATGTCCTTCCCAGTTCTATTGAAAGCCTATTACCATTTCAGATCATGTGTTTTACTGCTAATGGATTTGGTTTCTAGAACCTAAGGCCAGTAGTAAAGTGGTTGCAAGCTAAGAAAAAAAATATCTAGCATTAACTGGAATATTTTACACGAACTCATAAACCTAAAAGGAATGATTTTCCTTCCCTTTTTGTTTAGCTGCTTTATAGAGCTATTGTTTAATTTGGGTGAGTGGGGTCAGTGGAATTATCATCCTTTGAAAGTGTCATCATTTTAAGTCTGAGCTTTTGGAATCTGTCCTACACTTCCAGTCCCCAAATTACTGGCTCTGGGCTGTGGCTGCGTGGCGATCGCCAGCTGATATGTGTGTGTTACCTCTGCCCATGAAACCTGGTGGAGCATTTAGGCTGGTGATTTATCATTTGTGCACAATACCATGTCATAAAACACTCACCAGCCTCCTGAAGAGAGTCAAAACAATATCTCCCATAATGAAGTACAGTTCCAGTGGGCACCAAATTACATCTTAGATATTTTGTTACTTGTCCTTTATCAAGCAAATGTAAAATTGTAGTGGGGATACTGACAGACTCTATAATTCAGCTGTCTGCTGCTTTATCACAGCTCTCAGTAGGTCTCTAATGAATATTTCTGTATGCATGTTTCTGACTGATAATCAAACTAAGAACAAGTCCTAATTGGGTTTTCCAGTGCACAGAAAAGTGCCTATATTACATTGGCAGATATCCCAACCAGTGTTAAATTAAAAGTACAAACATAACAGACTTTCTGTTTTTTCTTTTGGATCAAGTACTTCTCTTTTTTTTTGAGTTATAAATGTGCATGGCATACAAACAGACACTCATGCATAAAGCTACAGAGCGCCCCAAAGTGAAAAGATGGCAATGAAGACGCACGTTGCACCCAATGATGTAAGTAAATCGGTGACCATGAGTCTGAGTCTGTGTAGACTCACATGGAAGCAAACTGAAATGTCTTCAGTAGAAATGGTGAAATGGCTTGAAGGCTACAACTTTATCAGACTTACAGTGTAATAAGGAGCAGTATTCAAGCCCCAAATGTGCACACCATTCCTATTCAGAAAATTTTAATGCCATTAAAGGTTTAGATCTGACTTGTTGGCAAAACGCATCTCTTTGTTAAGTGGGTACCACACTGAATCCAAAGGAAGTTACATCAACACACAAATTAATATCACACAACCAATTTCCCCATATGCTATTTAAACAATTTCCTTCAGCCAGCAGTGGAAAATTAGGCAAGTGCAATAAAAAAAATCCACCTTGTGTCATCTTATAGGTTACCGTGAATAAGATATCAGTATGCAGTAAGGCAAATGATGATTACGTACCAGGTAGGTTATTCCTCCTTAATCAGTGTGAGAGATTTGATCAAGACTTGTCTGTGGTACCCAGTGACATGCATACGGTACATAAAGGTTATCCTTATGTATTTTGTATATGTCAATCCAGAACCTGATCTCCCCTACACAATTTGCAACCATACAACGGTATATGGCTCTGGGTGCTTTAACCTGATTTTCTACCAGTGTGACGATTTCCTTTACTAGAATCATCAATGAAAGACTTTTCAATTTAACATGATATCTTTTCAGTTGTTCTTGGAATCTAGTTTGGTGTGAATTAAAACATACATGAGCAAAAAAGTTAGTCCAAGAAAGCTTGAAGAAGGAGCTGACATAAATAATAGAACAGTGGTATGGTGAAGGTATTTCATAGGTAAGTGTAAAGCAGTTTTTGGTTAGAAAAGAGTTCAACAAGTTACACACACAGTCCTAAATTATCTATACTCAGAGGCTAAAGACAGTTAAGCATCACAGAGTGTAACATTAGATAATGTTATGCAGACCACAGCTATACTAAAAGACGTAGACATAATAAAATAGAACACGCCACAACAGAAATCAATTATCACCGTAGCTGGGTCTTTAGCTTGAGTTCATTCCAATTTCCAATAATTCTGATGCACTCTGCGCTTCCAATTGCAATTGTTTCATTTTGTGCAAAGAATATCCCATCCTTTACAGAGCCTTATTCACCACTTCCCTAAAGCTCTGTGCATAACACCAAGACATCAAAGTGGGAAGGGTAGGTAGTCACAAAAGGGAAGATACGCGTAAGTATTAATGATAGTAAAATAACAAGAAGGTTCATAAGAAAAGATAAGGCATGGAAGTAGAAAGGCTCTCGTATCTTTTAATGGAGACACAATTTCCAGCAACGTTATGGATTTTTGCCAAAGTCTCTCTCCCCATCTCCCCACTTTTCCTCTTACCATACTCTCAAGGAGTCGTTTTAGCTGTGTTAGTGAGAGGTGGTGTCAGCTGCATGGTTCGTGTGCAGGGTGCTGGCCCCTGTGAGCCTTAAAATCCTTAGTCCATTTAAGCTTAAATGAACTCCCAAACTTCTGCAAAGAGAGAACCAGAAATTTCTCATTATATCATCTCATTCTGAACTAGGTGGAATTAATACACTAAGATAATTTATTTGAAAAGCTGTTTTTCAAGGCTAAATCATGCCTGAAGCAAAATGTGAGCAGAAATAGATACAGAATGGAGAATAGGAACTGTCTATCAGTCAAAACAGAACTGAAAGTTCTCAAGTGATTTTTTTCTCTTCCTGTGAATTATCTTTACTGGCCATGGCTGGGGGCAAGATACTGGATAAGACAGAGTATTCATCTGGAAAATGTGAGCATTCTTCATTTCATATGCGTGACTTCAGATGAAAATGTTTTCTTAGAAAGATTGTTTTCTAGACTTCCTAGACACAGATTAGGTTTAAAGCGTGTTGAAAATCAGAATGATGACAAAAAGGAGCAGGAACCAAGAAATTTATTAGCGATGTTGTGGATAGCGGAAATCTTGAATGTTCTTTTCTATTTACGTATTTGTAAATTAATTTTTTATCTTAATACTGAGAGTTAAGGAAAGATCCTGCAGCTTTAGATTATTACATATGCTGAGACAACCAATGTTTTGGTGTCTATAATGTGCCTTGCCAGCCTCAAGATGTATGATTTTGGCCAGCACTCATGTCTGCCTCATAGAAGTATTTCTTGAAGAGCAGATATCTAATAATTGTCAAATCCACTATGCACATTTGCAGTATCTGATTTTATGGTTACAGACAGGTGTACTTAGAATTCAGAAAATGTTTCTAATTCAATTTCACTGATGAGCTAAGCTGGTATGACTTTCAGCTAATGCCATGTACTCTGCAGCCTTGAACGTTTTTGTCTGACCAATTAAGAGCTGTTGCTACTTTCTTTGTAAACAAACCAAGAAGCCCATATTGGAATAGAAAGTATGTGATTGTCCTCAGAAAGAGCAGACTGGGAGGAGAAAGTAAATAAGTAATTGCATGTAACTGGTGGAAGTGTGTCCTGGTAGGAAGCAAAAGAACTTCAAAGCTTATTTATCCTAATAAAATGAAAGCCAGGCCTGATATCCAAGGCCTAGCTAGACACTTCTGAGATCGTGAAAGGAATTACTAATTTTACAGCCTTATAGAGCAAATAGTTTGACTGATAGAATTTTGTTGTCCTTTAAAAATTTTTCAGGGAAGAGTCAACTATAGATTATCTCATGGGATAATGACTTAACGCATCTTTAATCTGGGTTGCAGTCAAATATTATCCACTTTTTTGAAATAATGCTGTCACTATTTAAAACAGATGTAAAAAGTCCAGAGTGGACCTGGGAATTTAGTCAGAAAGCTCCAAGTAAGACTAGTCCACCAAACAGTGAAATCACTGGAGCAGTTATTAATTATAAAGATAATACAACCTTCATATGTTCTGAACAGCTACACTGAAATTTGATATGAACTAAGTCATTTGTATACATGCAACTGAATACTCCTCATCCAATTGATGGATTTGTCCATCGTTACGGATCTAGGGACCACAACACACAGAGAAATAAACCATTCTTATAAATTAATTCTATCTTACTTGTATTATTTATTTGACAGTAGCTTGTTGTGCTTGATATAGTACACATGTGAAACAAGTCCTTTCACCTGCTCTCTCCATGAGATTTAACCATTGCTACTCCATCAAAATAATGTGTATACATCTGTGAGGTAAAATAAATTAATAGTTTACAAAATATAAGGCTTTTATTTATGCTGCACGTCACACTGTGGATATGAAGCCAGCATAGGCAGCAAAACCTTACTTGAGAACACGCTGAATTCTAAGACTCAGAAAAAAGTTTTCACGTATTTATCCAAAGGATTCCCAGCACCTGAAGGTCATCATCCACATCACCCAGTCCCACAGTGCAGAATACTACAATTGCAGTGACCTCTCCATCCCTATGTTGTTCTAGTAACCCAGACACTTCCACTCCCATTTCTGATGTTTTCTTTCCTGCCTGAGATAAGCACAAGGCTGACAATTTAACTTTGCTGCTGTTAGGGCAGAGTTTTACAACAAGCTGAGCCACCACTCCTTGAGGGTATCCAGGGAACAACAAATTGATTGATATCCCTATGTTTCTTTCAGGGAAAATAGGAATAGGTAAATAGTAGGTTCAGTCCAAGCTGTTGTAAATTTTCTTCAACAAGTTTGGCAATTTTTCTCTCTCTTTAATAGGGACATTTCTGTCAAACGTGCAAGCAGGTAAATGGCATTGAGGCTTGTAAGAAGTGAGGAAAGGGATAAAAAATGGAGAGAATTCAGAAAATGAGTGCTCAGCAGAGTCCTGGGGCATTTTTTTCTCTAAGGTTTACACCATCCAGTGCAGTCATTGCTCTTTCTCACTGTTCCTTGCTTGTACAATGAGACAAAGCACTCCCAAGCCCTGCTGCTTTTGTTGAAGTGAAATTTTAGCACAGTTGAAATTCATCCTCAACTGAAGAAGCAAACAGGGAGCCTTGCTCCCCTCAAGTCCCTTATGCAATATCTTGACTTCTAGTGGAGAGCTTGTGACCTATTGAAATTGAACTGAAGAATGACACCAGCTGAAGTGTGTATCAAGACCCCTTAATCATTCACTCCTCACATTCATAGAACCATAGAACCATAGAATCATAGAATAGTTTGGGTTGGAAGGGACCTTAAAGACCATCCCATTCCAACCCCTCCATAGGCAGGGACACCTCCCACTGGATCAGGTGCCCAAGGCCCATCCAGCCTGGCCTTGAACCCTTCCAGGGATGGAGCAGCCACAGCTTCCCCACGTAACCTGTTCCAGGGCCTCATCACCCTCATCGTGAAGAAATTCCTCCTTATGTCTAACCTAAATCTACCTCTCTCCAATTTAAAACCACTCCCCATCATCCTATCACTCCAAGCCTTTGTGAACAGCCTCTCCCCAGCTTTCTTGGAGCCACTTTCAGCACTGGAAGCTGCTCTCAGGTCTCCTTGGAGCCTTCTCTTCCCCAGGCTGAACAACCCCAACTCTCTCAGCCTGTCCTCTTATGGGAGGTGCTGCCCTTAGGAACAGATCAATCTGTTTTATTGCAGGCTACACAATCTCAGCCTCAAGGCTTCAGTCCACCAGTGTACTCAGCTTATCTGAAAGATTTTTCTAAGGGTTTCACAGTTTGTTACCAGGCAGTGGCACCTTCGCTATAGCCGGTTCTTCTTACTCAAGCTGGCTTGCACAAACATGTGCCTTTTGATAACACAGCTGTAAAATGATCACATTTTGCTAGATACTTTCTTGACTTGTGTGAGGTAACAGCTTCCTATTCAAGAAAAAACAAATAAAATGGCGTTATGGCATAAATTGTAGGTTATAGAGCAAAAATAATTTCACTTACTAATAAAGAAATAATAAAAACCTCTCAGCCAGGAGCACATCTCTACATGTGTTCAGTGATTTTTAGAAACTGATTTCCAGCAAAGAAATCTGACCCTGAATGGATTCCAAGCAGATCCTTTTCAATCCTGGTTGTCACTACTGTTGAAAGTACTTTCAAGTGTAACAATACGAACTGAGTTTAAATGCACCTCAACACATCTCTGAAACAATAATCGAAGATGCCTAAGAATAAATACTAAGTTGAAACTTCGTACAGGTGATGTAATATAACATGTCTTTATAGAGGAGATAGATAATACAAAGAGAACTGGGTTTTTTTTAAGAATAATACTTTAATTTACAGGCAAAACTGGCTCTTGGAGGGGATTTCTTCTTGAATGTATTTATAGAATCATAGAATTGTAGAACAGTTTGGGTTGGAAAGGACCTCAAATTTCATCCATTTCCACCCCCTGCCACGGGCAGGGATGCCTCCCACTGGATCCATCTGCCCAAGGCCCATCCAACCTGGCCTTGAACACCTCCAGAGATGGGGAATTCATGATTTCTTTGTGAAATTAGAATAATTTTATGTGGTCAACAGGGTAGAGCATAAAATATGTAAGGAGATCTTACATTTATAGCCAAATTATACCACCTTTACCTTTATTGACTTGAACAGGAACGCCCAAGCAGCAATGACAATACTTGGTATAGATAAGGCCAGTCAATAGGTCAAAGATAACTGTATTAGATGCCTCAGAGAAGCAAGGGAAAATGTTTTAAATATTAACAAGGGACTGAAGTGGATCTGCGTTCCTTCACCTGAGGTGGAGAGAGGGAGTTGAACCCTTCAGTTGTACGATTGTGAGTAAACTATGCAGTGGCTCACTGAAGGTTTTGCACTTCACTTTTTCAGTGAGAAAACTACGGAAGTGATTTTCTACAGAAAAAAGGGATCTCCATTCATCAGCGCACCAGGAGCTACGGGAGTTTTCATGTTACACAGTTTTAGATATCAGCCAAATTAGTATTTTAAACTCCCTCAAGCCTGCAGTCAGTGGAGAGAAAGAGATGGATTTGGTCTCTGGATTGAATTACTCCATGAAAGTATTTAGCTTTCTCCTTTGGCTAAAGAGGAAAATGAAGATTAAAAATGTTGTGAAATCAACTAGGACATCAAAATAGGCCATTTCATTAAGTAGTATAGCCAATACAGTGGAAGAAATTTCTATTGTATGTGTGTATATATATGTATACTCTATAATAATTCTATGAAAACATCAGATCTAGACTCAGAAGTGGCCAAAGAAATTCTAAACAAATGTTAGAAATTATTAGGAAAGAAATAGCAACACAGAGAATAAATCTAGAGTATGACTACAGCTAAGTGTATCTTTTTGAACCACCAGTTCCTTTGACTCAAAAAGTGTATAGTTTAACCAGATAGTTCAGGAAAGGAGCAAAGAAAAAGACAAAATTCTGCACTATTTTCTGTATGAAAAGACCAAATGGACTAAGCCCTATGAGGAAATGAAAGAAATATCTAAAGGAGATATGAGAGAAGAAATATAATACATTCAGTAGGGAGTAGTGGCTTTTCATTTCTCTCAAAGAGAGAAAAGGAAGCTAGAAAGCATCAAATAAAACTTGTAGATTGTATAAGCAAAACTAATGAGCAAGGCTGTTCATCTGACATCGTATAGGCTTCCTTGCTAGAGGAGACTGTGGATGCAAAAAGAATTTTAAAAGGGGATCAAAAAATACCTGCATAAATTACAGGAAGCAACAGCTAGTGGAAATTGTTAAATGCAAAGACACTTTTTTCCCAGGACGTACCTGAGTCCAGAATCATTGTGAAAATATTTCTTCCTTTGCTTTTGGCCCCTCTCCAAGGTAGGATTTGAGGACATTTACCCTGACCTAACAAGGCTTTTCTTTGTATAGTATTTCAGAATTCCTTAGATGTAAAGGAATAGTCAAGCTTATACTGTTACACAGGGATTTCTTTTTAACTGATATCAAGAGCATTCTTAAAATCTACACTAGTACTTTTGTATAATGTCTTTAAATATTATCAGATTATTTTAAGAGGCTTGATTCCCCTGCAGATGTCAATAACTCCTGTTAAATGCAGTTTTGCTGGAGCAAGCCCATTGTGAATCACATCGCTATTCTCTTTCATTTCATGGCATCACGTTTGGAGCTGTTTGGGTTTCCTGCCAGTTTAACATCACGATTTTCAGCTATTTTCCTTTTCCTCCTTTATTTTTACAGCCTTCTTTAACTGTGACACTAATGGATACATTTAACTTTAGAATAAATTAGAATTTATGATCCTAGCTGGCAAGGGAACAAGCTTGAATGAGGTGAAGACATTTGAAATTGGAGATCAGGTGCTTTTCTGAAGTTCGAGGGGGATGGAGTTCCAATTGCAAACAGAAATTATGCTTGGCTTAAGTGATGGTGGGTCCAGGATAGATGTGTAGTTGCAAATTTCTGTAGTAAAGTACATGTACTCAAACCACAGGCACTTTTCAATGGATTTCTGCTTCTAATAATAATGATGTAAAAAAATGGATTCTTTTTTGTTAGTTTGCGTATGGATGTAATTCAAAGTACTCACTTTTAATGGCAAAGTCATCAATGATTTAAACAGAACTAGTAGGGATAGTTGTAGTAAAATTCATGTCACTGTTGGCGATTGCTCACAACATTGCCAATAAAACAAAGTCACCGCAGATGCTGAAACAGTAACTGGAGATTGAGTCAATAATAAATGGATCCCAAATTATGGTGCATCTTACCCCCAAATAGACACCTATATTGGATGAACTGAATGCTCTCCCAAACCAACTGCTTGCAAAATAATCCTTGGGTGGCTGACTGCCCCTGGTGGGTATTCCCACATTGTAAATATGAAATAAGATGATCATTAATCCTTCCTCAGGTTTCCAAGTTTACACATTGGAATCACTGCACCAGTTACTTAGAAACACAGAATTGTAGAATCATTGGATTGGAAAAGGCCCTTGAGATCATCAACTCCAACCGTACCTGTCTACTACAATGTCTCCAAGCACCTCATCTACTCACCTTTTAAACACTTCCAGGGATGAGGACTCAGTCATCTCCCTAGCAAAATATCCCTGCATAAGCATATTTTCAATGAAGTCAGATGTGTCATTTACACTGTCAGGCCCAACAGGTCTTAAAGATGCTTAAAATCCTGAGATATCTTGCTGCATGTGACTATTTATGTTTCTTAGAGAGAATTTTGAGAAACTTCTTTCTTTACAGTAATCAGCTGTATGATTTAAATTACAGAAAAATTACTTTAAAATTCTACTGCAAACATATTTCCATTTCATTATAAAACATTAAAAGTTATCAACCAAACTCCCAGGTTGCATAACTAGTAATTCTTTATTGATTTCATAAGTATATACTCAATTAACACCTATGACAGTGAAGAAAAAGGTATAGTCTCAGATTATTCTGCCCCTCTGTTCCTGTCTCATGAGATCTCATCTGGAGTCCTGGGTCCAGTTTTGGAATCCTCAACATAAGAGGCAGATGGAACTGTTGGAACGAGTCCAAAGGAGGCTACAAAAATGACCTGAGAGCTGGAGCACCTCTTGTATGAGGACAGGCTGAGAGAGTTGGGGTTCTTCAGCCTGGAGAAGAGAAGGCTCTGGAGAGGTTCAAGGCCAGGTTGGATGGGGCTTTGGGCAACCTGATCCAGTGGGAGGTGTCCCTGCACATGGCAGGGGGTGGAACTGGATGATCTTTAAGGTCCCCTTCAACTCAAACTATTCTATGATTCTATGATTTGATGTTGTTACACTAGTCAGTGAATTCTTTGACCACATTACACCTTCTCTGTTTTTACTTTGCTCAAGACAACACAAAATGCTTCAAAATCCTTCCAGTGACTGAGTTATAACAATATCTTCCTGATAGAGATTTAAAAATAATGTATTCTGTGACCTCAGATTTGTTCAGAACTGGTACACAGAGCCTTTCTGTTAAAAAGTCTGTGAAATAATTCTTATCAGCAACCTGTAAACTTAACCACGCACGACAGAATATTTCATTTTGTAAACTCCTAAGCTTTCTGCATCCTTATGGTAATGTTATGAATTTGCAATGAAGAAATTAATCATTTTCAGATTGGTTCTTTGACTTCATTTTTGTCATCCCAATGGCAGAAATTAGTGGCCTGGAGAAATAAGGGTTGAAATGTGATTCTCAGCCAAGTGACTGGAGAAATACAGCTCTCTAAAACCTACAGGTGTGACTTCATTTCCAGTAAGGATATCCAAAGGAATTACACAGAATTCCTGTAATGCTTTTTTCTTCTGAGTTTCACAAACTTGTTATCAATTTCAGGCAAAATGAAGTTTTATTTGTGTAAATAATTCATTTTGCATTGGTTCTTAAGGCGGGCAGAATCATAATGTCCCAGCCTCATGCACCATCATCCTCCAGTAGGATCCTCCAGTGAGGTTTTCTTTTGATGATTTTATGGTATGATTCAGTGAAATTACATTACTAAAAGATTTATCTTTTCATTTAGTGAAATATCTGCTTGTGATGAATTCATGTCTATAATCTATTGTCTAATATTCTGTGCACTCATTTCAAAATTATAAATTTCTTGTTTTAAATGTTTTAAAAACTATGAATTTTACTACTTTCTTGGGAAGTTATTAGGCTGAACAGAAGGAAAAGGGAAATACATTCAGCATTCAGGAGCTGATACCTTAGAGCTTTTCCCTGTGCTTGTCCTGCAGGCTTTACACCTTTTTCATTTTCCACTTTTATTAATTTAATAGTAAACTCATTTACAGGGTCCTCTGGTGACGCAGAAAGATGTACTGAAAGGGCCTTAAGCACAAAGATATATCAAGAAACAGATGAAGACAAGACGTTAAGACATGAATTAGGGCTTTTGCCTATCTCCAGTAGCTGCAGCATCTGTGAACTGTGCGAAACTGAGTGTGGGAGAATTCACCAAGCATTTGAAAGGGGATGCTATCAATTGTTTATTTTTTTGTGCAAATTAATTTTCAACCCATTAGTTCACCCAAATCTTAAAGTGAAATTTGATGTCCTCCAGCACTGACACCTAGATGAGGTGGCTGAGGACAGGCTGAGAGAGATGAGGTTGTGCAGCTTGGAGGAGACAAGGCTCTGAGGAGACCTTAGAGGGACCTTTAAATACCTGAAGAGGTTACAAGAAAGCTGGGCAGGGACTGTTTACAAAGGCTTGGAGTGATAGGACGAGGTTGAATGGGTATAAACTGGAGAGGGGAAGATTTAGACTAAAATCCTTCACAATGAAGGTCATGAGGCCCTGGCCCAGGTTTCCCAGGGAAGCTGTGGCTGCCCCATCCCTGGAGGGGTTCAAGGACATGTTGGATGGGCCTTGGGCACCTGATCCAGTGGGAGGTGTCCCTGCCCATGGCAGGGGGGTGGAATGAGATGATCTTTAAGGTCCCTTCCAATACAAACTGCTCTATGGTTCTATGATTCTAAACAGTATCTGTGCTTCATGTTATGTACAAGATTATTTTAAGTAAATACCTTACCTGTCTGCTAACTTTCTATTAGTCCTCAGTAATGATAACAGCTATTTTCCCTGGCCAATAGCAAGTAGCTTGTATTAGACATAAATTGGAGCTGGGGGGTACTTATTCGGGTTAGGCAGAAATAATCTGTTAATCAAGGTAGTGACTGTTAGCAAGCCAGATATTAAGAAAAAAATTTCATGGAAAGGGTTATAGGGCACTGGCAGAGGCTGCCCAGGGAGGGGGTTGATTCACCTTCCCTGGAGGGGTTTAAGGGACGGGTGGACGAGGTGCTGAGGGACATGGGTTAGTGATTGATGGGAATGGTTGGACTCAATGATCTGGTGGGTCTCTTCCAACCTGGTGATTCTGTGATTCTATGATTCTATAACTATGTGAAAGGCAGGGCTTGTGACTGCCCAACTACTCCTTTAATGCTTGTGAAGTACAAAAAGGGCCAGGAGGGGGGACAATTTTTACTGTGTCCATCTTGAAAGCTAATATTCCTCACCCCACAGTTAAAAGGACTGCAAATATGCACAGGTGTGTAGCACATGAATAGGATTGACTGAGCTAGTGGAGGGTGTGATGGGAGTATTGTACACGTGTTACTGTTAGCCCAGGCTGAAGAATGTCAACAATATACAAGATATTGCAAAAGCTGCAAGTGAATAAAGAGCTACAAGGTGGCCTTGTGCAAAAAAAAAAAAAAAGCTCCTTACCTTCTGTTTTTTTTTATTGCTGCAGAGTGTAGTTATTCATTAGAATCTCATCTGCACCAATTAACTACAAAATTATCTTTATCTATTGATAGTGGAAATAACCTCAGTGTCAAACAGAGAGACTGCTTCTCTGAGATTTTTTTTTTTGTTTTTAAATGTGAGAGCTCTTTTGCATCGTAACCAGAAATGCACACTGGAATGGATGAACGATCTTTTAAAAATCAGCAGTGTGACCCGATCCAAAATAAGGATTAGCAAAATTAAAATCCGGTGTAATGACATGTGATTATACACAGGAATAGTGCCAAATGGAATGGTTCTCATATGCAAAGTTATTCATCTGCTTAATGTTGAAACTATCTTTTCATTTGAAATCCGACTTTAACTTTTGCAGGGATCTCAGCTTCTGTTCTGCCTGAAACTATAGATGTGATGGAACTGGAGAACGGAGAACTTCCTCGATATGTTTAAGATTATTGCAAAGCAAAAGTTCTAAAGTTTCATTTGACACCAAATCATGTGTTTCTATTTTCAATGATATTTTTCAAAGTAATTTCTTCAAGTCTCTGAACATTTCACTGAAATACAGAGCAGCGGGTTTTATTTGGAGGTAAGGAAGGGGTTTCTAGTTCAGCTTTTATCTGATCTAGATAACAGAATCCAAAGCTACTTGGTAACCTTTGCATTTTAGAATGATTTATTTTCATCAGGATGTTGGTCAAAATGATTTTTGTTATTTTTGCTAAAATGATTTTATTAATTTCTTGATGACATAAGAGTCAAGATCCATAGAAATAAATGCAAATACTCATTTCTCTTTGAAGACTTCATGACTCTCCCTCCCTATTTTGACCTGTTTGTCCTTCAAAACAAGAGAGCTGGTTACACAATTAAGATGCCTGTAAAAAACCTTGAAGAACTGCATTTCTTGTCCTGTTTTGCCCATGTTGCTTGTGTGACCACAAAAACATCCCTTATTCTCTTTGGATATCAGCTCTCCACCTGACAATCCCAAACTGCAGGTTTTCTCTCACCACCTCATCTCTGGGATTTAGGGTTTTATTTTTTTGCTTCCCTGGGGTCTAAACACTTTTTGGAGTTTTTGAGAAATGGAAAAGTGACTGGCTGTATTTTGAACAGTTGAGTAGAATAGTCCATAGGAAAAAAAAAACCAAAAATAAAGCTAGAAGGGGTCATATAAATCTGCATCCATCACTAATTTCAGATCGTTGAGCATTTACCAGCTGTAGTTACACTTTCGACAGACTGAGCTGAGTTCTAAAAATACTTGAGAAGACAGGATGCCTTCTTGTCCTGCCATTCTTTAAAAAACAGCCTCTGCATCAAAGGTTGAACAAGGGAAAAGTTTTTTCTTTCCCATAGACAAACACCAAAACATTTAATATAATAGGGTACTAACCTGTTTCGATTTCATTTATTGATTTAATGAATAAGAGGAGTGTTGAGTAAGTCAATCAAATCTTTGCAGCACAAACACCAAACTAAGCGGTTTGTTAAGCCCTCACCCACTGTTTAAAAAGAAAAAAAAGATTCACAAAGCTCAAATTGATATTATGAAAACAAAAAACCCTCAAACATTTTGCTTTTGTGTTGTCCTAAGTCTGTATTCAAATGTACTATTAACAATCTCAGATTAAGTTTTCTTTCATTCTTCCCACCCCATTGGGGGCATTAAACAACCAGATATACAACAACTCATATCCCAAGCTTAAATTTTAACTCAAGATAGGGGCCTCAAGACACCATTATAACATAAATAACAAAATATATAGTAATTAGCAATGCTGCTGGGGTTTCTTGTGCTTCGGTTTTTCCTTTTCTTTTCTTCTTTTTTTTTTTTTTGTATTTGATGAAAGTCAGCTTTGTGGTCTTTCTTTTGTGGCAAATTGCTCCAACTTTGTGTACCCGCATCCTCTTAGCTCCGCTCACCTTTAGCCTACCCAAACTTTTCTCTAAGGAAAAGAGATTTCCTTTGTTCTGAATAGTTGAAAATGCTCTGTGTTCTGGGTGGAAATATCTGGTGGGCTGCTTGGATCTTGAGGGAAAAAATCTTTTTTCCTAGTACTTGTGGAAAGAGTAGTTTAAAGTCAGCGTGACATCAGTAATCAGTGGATTACTGTTTCCTTGCTTTCCTCTTGCTTCCTCTTTCACAAAGAATCACTGATTTAGCTGATAGAGATCTAAATGTATTTCCTTCTTTGATTAATCCTTGGTGACAGTTAACACCTTTTAGTCAACATCAAATGATATCAGTTCACTTCATTTCTAGACTGCTCCACACTTGTGTTTTCAATTTGGCTGCTGACAAAACAGGAGAACTTCTTCTGATGGGATCTCAGCACCCTGTTTGTGCATCCCTGCTCATCTCCTTACAGAGAATTATTACACCTCAGAGAGTTTTGCAGCTGCTGTGGCCTCTCCGTGGTATCAATAAATCTCAAGCACACATCGGATAAGATTATCAGTTTTGTATTCTATGGTCAAAGGCTTGAATTGTTCAGGAAGTCTAATTTGGTGCAGAATGCTGCCAAGTTGTGCCTCCTGATTGTCCCATGGGAACTTAGACAAAGTTAGAGCCTTTTCCTTGATGCCTGCAAAGGTAGGCTTCAGCTGAATGTCAGCCTAGGTGAAAAGAGAGGTGCTTACACCCCAAATCATCTGGAAATGAAAGTAGTTAAAGCCCTTCAGAGAGCACTTCAAGTCTTGCCTGTATGAGATTGGGAAGGGTGTTATGACTCTGGTCTTCAGCACAGAATATAAATAATCTAGATGTAATAAGTGGAATCAGATTCCACCAGAGACAATAGGTTCAGTCTCGGATTTATTTTAATGAGCTTTGTTCAGAAATGGAACCTGTGCAATTGAGCAAGAAAGATTTCTCCAATTAAGAAGGTAGAGACTAGATTGAATTAATTGAGTTATGAGTAAAGCTCCTTGTAAGTTCTTCTCAGAACAAAAGTTTAATGTAAACCGTTTTCTGGGTTGAACATCCTGCTAAAATACGCTTGAAGTAAGAAACGAAATCTTGACTTCAAAAAGCTGATCATAAGGGCTAATGGAGAGTAGATAAATGGTGCCTTTGTAGACATGATACTTCCCCCTTGTATGTTACAACTAACTAACAACTACATGTGGATTTGGTGCCTGGGGTTTTCTGGTTTTATCTTTTTTTAAGAAGTGAAGTAAAGGTTTGCTTTGGCTCTGATCCCGTCGCCAGGGGGTGGCTGGATCCTTGCCATCTGCCACAGCTGCTCCTCGCCGTTGCTGCCACTCGCACAGACAATGAACCCAGCACCCTGCAATTGTTGGGGTTGCGCTGCGACTTGGGCAGGTAAGGGCCCCCTTTTAGTATCCAGCGGTCCCCATCTGCCCTGCCTCCCAGGGATGGATTCATCCAGGAAGCATTAGGAATCAAAAACCTCTCCAAACTCACTGCAAGATTTGGATCCTGCTGCCAAGGCACACAAAACATCTGCCATTCAGTCCTTGGTTTTGCGTTCAAAAAGTGGGGAAAAAAAACCCTAATATTAAGCAGCCCCAGTTGGGGTTTCTTTGTTAAATTACCTCAATATCTTAAATTCAACAATCTGAGTTCTTTTCCCTGTCACAAACACTACACACGCCAAAAGCTTCGGTGCACAGGGCAAGTAATTCAGTTATTTAGAAGATGACTTTTCATCAAGACTTTCTTCAAGATTTAGGCATGTTAGAGGAGCAAAGCCAAATCTTCACCATTTTTCTTGACTGAAAGGTGCTGGAAAGCTCAGGCTTTCTCTTGTGCCATGTGCATAACCTTTCTCCATCCCCTACAGGCTCTAGTCTGCAGGGTACAGACAGTTGATTTGCAAGTTTTCTGTTATTTGATAGTATTTTGGGACCTGCTACCTTCTTAAATGGGGTTAACTCAGGTTTGCACAACAGTTGCATGCATGCTGTAAGATAAATTTTTACACTTATATTTTAATTTTACAGCCTTTCGGGCCTTATCTAGAACATAATGTAGTAAACGGAAATAAGTAAGTTCACTCTAGACAGATTCAGTCTAAGAACGTAGGGTAGTTTGGAGCTTATGGCAATATTTTGGGGCTAAACCTCTTTTCTCAATTCCTTCACCATCCTGTAAGAATGAAGATATGTATGGATGCCAGAAATGAGCCCAGTGATTCTGAGTAGCCTAAAAGGACTGATAACATAGTTTACTTCATAGAAAGTAGGTTTTGTTTCAAAAAGTACTATTTGAAGTTATTGTGATTTCTAATTCCAGGTAAGCACTTCAGGACCATGCTAGGCCATCTGGCCTGGCAGCCTGTCTCCAATGCAGCAAGGCTTTGTCCTCAACTTCAGACTTTGTCATACCTTGATTTAGCGTGATTTGAACAATAAAAAGTCCTTTACAGCATCCCCAGGTTCATTATCTCACTTTTTGCTCTTCTTTCCCCCAAACAGATGCCTAATATTCTTTCAGATCACAGCACTGTGTGCTCACAGCCCTCAAGGCCAACCGTGTCCTGGGGTGCATCCAAAGCAGCGTGGCCAGCAGGGCAAGAAAGGGGATTCTGCCCCTCTGTTCCTCTCTGGTGAGACTTCGTCTGGAGAATTGACTATTCTGGAATCCTCAATATAAGAAGGAGATGGAACTGTTGGAACAGGTCCAGAGGAGGCTACAAGGATGATCCGAGGCCTAAGGCACCTCCCATACGAGCACAGGCTGAGAGAGCTGGGATTGTTCAGCCTAGAGAAGAGAAGGAACCAAGGAGACCTTAGAGCGACCTTCCAGTACCTGAAGGGGCTTCAAGAAAGCTGGTGAGGGACTGTTTACAAAAGCTTGTAGTGATATCACAAGGGGCAATGGGTATAAACTGGGGAGGGGAAGATTTAGACTAGACATAAGGAGGAATTTCTTCACTCTGAGGGTGGGGAGTCCCTGGCCCAGGTTTCCCAGGGAAGCTGTGGCTGCCCCATCCCTGGAGGGGTTCAAGGCCAGGCTGGATGGAGCCTGGAGCATTCTGATTTAATGGGAGGTGTCCCTGTCCATGGCAGGGGGTTGGAACTGGATGGGCTTTCAGATCCCTTTCATCCCAAACTATTCTATGATTCGACCATTCACAGGAATAAGCCTTGAATTTAAAGAATTCAAACCATATAATTTTTACGATTATTAATACATTTATTATTGAGAAAACCTTTCTAAGCTAGTGTAAAACTGCTTTCCCAGCTCTCGTCTTTAGGAGTGTGATTTTTTCTTCAGTTTTTGACAGAGTGCTGTGGAGCGATGTTGTACTAACACTATGTAAATTACTCCAAGGGCAACTTGTAGCAGAGAACTACAGCGTAATGGATTTCAATCCTTAACCACACTTCAGTGAAAAGCTCACCTGAAAAATTAATGAATCTGTGAGCTGAGAGGTGGGAATTGCTGAAATGGGAAACACATTACACATGAGTTGTTAAGTAGCTGGAGATGTAGTTACTGTTCACTTGTACCTTAAATACCAGAAAAGGCATTCAAGACTTGGCGCACAAGTCAAGAGAGTAACTATTCCTAAGAAAACTTAAAATTAGTCAATATTCATATGGTCAGAGTATCTTGCTGACAGGTTTACTACACAAAAATTAATTACAGTCACTGAGAGGAACTGAGTGTGTATACACATCCACAGCCATACAGAAGAAATATCAGAAGGATGTTCCTGAACTTGACGTGAAGAGCATAAAATATTTTGTTGGGTATCTGTCTAGTCAGTTCTCTATAGCAAAATTTTAGATGTAGACATATCAGTGGATTTTTACATTATTTTTACATTTAGCCTGGAGAAGAGGAGGCTGAGGGGAGACCTCATTGCTCTCTACAACTACCTGAAAGGAGATTGTGGAGAGGAGGGTGCTGGGCTTTTCTCCCAAGTGACAGGGGACAAGACAAGGGGCAATGGCCTCGAGCTCAACCAGGGGAGGTTCAGGCTTGACATCAGAAAAAAAATTTCATGGAAAGGATCATTGGACACAGGCAGAGGCTGCCCAGGGAGGGAGTTGAGTCACCTTCCCTGGAGGTGTTTAAGGGACAGATGGACGAGGCACTCAGGAGCATGGTTTAGTCGTTGATAAGAGTGGTTGGACTCAATGATCCTGTGGGTCTTTTCCAACCTAGTGATTCTGTGATTATAGATGTTTCTCAAAGAATCAGTTGTGAAGAAGCAGTAATTTAAGCATATTCATTGCTGGACACAAAATAATTTGGCGTGAAAATTACTACTCTGGAACTATTGTTTCTAGTACTTACGCCAGCTTCATTTTGACCTGGGTTATTTTATTACGCTAGTTTACAGCATGGTTTCAAAAGCATTGAACCTGATTGATTTATGAAAAATGTGGCAGTGCCACTTCTCACCAGAATGAATAAAGGTAATTCACAAATGCCTGCGGTGGCTTTCAAGGCTTGAAATCCTTGTGAAAACTGAGTTGAGATACATTTCTTTGTTTTACTTAAGGAAATATGTTAAAGCCAGATAAAAGGAGGCTGTGTGAAAAGGGAAGAGCAGAGGGAGCCTGCTTTTCAGGAGCAGCCTCGCATTCCTAGCTGCAGCTCCCGTGCGGGCATGTCTGCTCTCGAGCTCTGTGCATGGGACCCATTTCCTGAAACCTACAGGCTAGACTTGTGATTTATGTGGCACAGAATTTAATTGCCCAGCATTTCCCCGAGTTTAGAGCTGTGTTTTCTAATGCAGCTCCTATAGGTTACTTGTGAACTGAGTGCCAGCATTGGAGGCAGTTATTCAAATTATAAAGCTTGGCTGTGGTCCAGTGTCTAAAAAGAGAGACATTGAGGCAGCACTCCTCTTGGATTCCAAAGGTGTTATTCCAGATTTATATGAATATAACTGAAAGCAGAAGGAAGTTCGTTGTCTATTTTGCCAAAGACAAGATATTTCAGACAATGGGCTATAGATCCCAAGCAAAATGCCCCCATGTGTTTTGCATCCTGTTCATTGAATTTCTTCTACTGGAAAACTTCATAACTTTAAATGCAATGTTCACATATTGTGAGGAGAGCTTGGAATATCTAAAACAAAAAAGTCTCTGGGAAAGCTTTATATCGATTCACATACAAAATCTGTCCAGAGATTAAGATATGCAACCCACAGATACACACAGACCTTCAACGCTATTTCTAGAGCAACTTTAATTGTCAAATAAAATGAAACATATCTGATTCACCTTCCCTGGAGGTGTTTAAGGCACGGGTGGACTAAAAGACATGGTTTAATGTTTGATAGGAATGGTTGGACTAGATGATCCAGTGGATCTCTTCCAACCTGGTTATTCTATGATTCTCTCTTCCAGCTGGAGCGACAACTTCATGCATCTCAACAAGTTGTCTCATAACAAAGGAGGAACACCTCTGTATTCAGAGTAAGAAACTTTGCTGTTAGGTTTGAGTTAAATGACATTTTATAGCTGACTAAATGCATTCTCTGAGGGTGAAACACAGCTTCTGCAAAGTGTTTGTGTCTTGTTATACTGTATCTCTTGGATATCAGCTTTTTCAAGCACAAAAGATGGAGAATTGTACTCCTTTCAATATTTCTTTGCTTTTAAAACACTTTACAGCTTAGAAATTCAGGCTTTGACTCTCTAAGGAGGAGGAGGCACCCTGAGATGCTTCAGTTACTGTATCTTTCAGTCCTTACTTACCACTACGGAAGCAACTATTTGGTTCACAGGATTTGCTGAGGAACATCTGTCACAATGAAACCTGAGGTTTCATTAACATACTGTCACTTCTTCCAGATCATTATTAAATACAAACAATATCACTCTGTCTAAGAGAATCTTGCCGTATCCTTGCAGCAAATACCTCCTGACTGATTTCCAAGCATCGTTACATTCCTCTTTCGTATCTTCCCAAGCCATACAGGTTTTTTTTCAGGTCACTTGCACAGATTTCTCTGGAACCGTCACAAGAAACAAAAAGGAATCAAAGGACCAAACTGACTCGATGTTTTTGCTGTACACAGGCAATCCTCCAGCTGCGCCTTTCAGGGACTTGTCCAGCTTCTGGGCAGTGGCTGAAGAGAACGGTTAGGACCAGAAGAGGCAACTGTGTTGAATTTCCATGAGTCAGTCTCCAGAAGCAATTTCTTACAAGGGCTACCCTCAAGATCCACAAAGGTGAATTTCTAATTGCTACCCAGGTATTTAGCAACACAAGTCATATTAGTCTACAGAATCTTTACTCTTGATAAACAGGGAACAGTTGTAAAATCTTTGTCATTTGAACGCTGAATGGATTGAACTCTGTCAAAATATTTTCCTCCCTGAGGCATATTTTTTACTACAGATAAATGTCAGAATGGCAATATTCTTTCTTCATAAAGCAATTTGACTTCCTTGGGAATGCTTCTTCTGCTGTTATCAGAGAGCTTTGAAGAACTGTTTGTAAAGCATATTTAAGGTACTCAGCTACTCTAACTTGCAAACCTGTACCACCTGCATTAAAAAAAAAAAAGCCAAAACAATCCTGGTTTAGAAAAAACAGATGCTAAAAAATGTAAAAGTTGCCTTCAGAACTAATTGAAACCTTCTTATAATTTTTCTACTCAGCAGTAAAAAGAACTAATCTGCTCCTGACCTGAGAGTAGGGGAGGGATGTAGGAAAAGGGCTATATTAAGTAGGGGCTCCAGGCATAGGTAATAAATCCTTCAGTCAGGTTTATTGTTCTGGTTGAAGTGGTGACCATAGTGTGGGGTGTGAGACTTTCAACCCTGGGACTCAGCAGCACTCTGGCTTGCTAATAGTGGCCACCACCTGCTGCACTTTGACTTCTGGCTCAATGGTAGCTGCAAAAGCCAAGCCAGAAGAACAGTGAGGGGAAAGCACGCTTGGCTGCTGGTCGAGAGATAGCTACAAGACAATCAGAGACATACTTTGGTATTAAAGAGAAAAAATGCCTTTATATCAGGAAGGGATGTAATTATAGAGTTCTGGCTGATACAGACTCCTGCTCTTGAGCTCCCACTGCATCCTGCAAATGTGTTTGAGCAGTCGTGGCTTGACCCTCAGAACCTTAACACCGCTATAGATACACATCCAACTGAACGAGACGCCTGCCTGGGCCCATTTAGGGGTGCTAGAATAAGAGTTGTTTTTTGGTTGATGGGCACCTTTGCCTAAGCTCCCTATCCAGTTAGTGAGATGCTTCCAAAAGCAGAGCTCAGCTACTCCGCTGAAGAAATGCTGAGAAAAACATTACAATGTGGGCCCCACCTAGCCCCAGGATTCGGTGGTGCCTAAGTGGGGTTACAGTGGTTAACTGGGGGTTTACAGTCCCAAAATTTAAATTCAGGGGGGGAAAAGTAATGCTTAGGTGGTTAAATGAGTGTTCTTCTAGTTGTTTTTAAACTCTTCAGACTGACTCCTGAAGTCTGTCTGTGTTTTGTCATGTAAGTATTTGCACTGTAAAATAAATGGGGACTGTTTAACATTCCCCTCTAAAAATGCGTGTGTGCATGTTCAGCTCCATTAACAATAGGGGTGTATACAGGGCAGGAGAGACCCTGACCCCAGGAAATTATTGCCTAGCTGCTCTAATGGCAATTGCTTATCTCTTATTTAAATAATCAAGTCAAACACCAAACAAATCTTCTAAACTCTGGTTTTTGTTAAGCTCAAAGAAATCGTGGGGAGAATGAAACACAAATCCTGCACAGGAACGATTACAAAAGATCCCCCAAACCGTCCTTCAATATCCTGCTGCCAAGCTATAGTCTTTCCAAAAAAAAGATTAATAGTTTAAAGAACAGCAAAGCAATTATAAACATGAGATGTCCCTATCCTCCAAATGCCAACTGAAAGGCTAGATTCCTATCTATGTAAGATTAGGAAATTTAAATTATTATTTATTGTGGGCAAGAAATTAGTTTAGGATAAAAGCTATTCCATTTTGAAACAGCGGAGTGAAATTGGAATTTGTCTATTAATTAAGCCACCACTTCAGTAGAAAAGATTTTACTGTCTTCTTGGGTTTGACCTTCTAGCAACTTAACTGGTTTTATCTGCATCTGGGTGACTGTCTATTATAGCAGAGCACTACTATACCACCAGATCTCATTCACTAGTGACTGCAGCACATTCCTTATCGTACAATAGCATACGACCCCACAAATGATATAATAAAAGTATTTCATATTATAAGGCTTCTAAGACCAATAAAAGAGTTAAGCAGCACTATAAGTATCAATAAAGTCAGTTGTTGGTACAGGCTTCCTTTTTATTAAAAAAATCATAGGATAAAATCAGTACATACAGTAACCATGTGCTGTGATCAGTATTTCAAATTACTATAAAGTGCTTGCAGCCCTTAATTAGGGCTTTGAATGTGATCTGAACAGGGTAAGTCGACACCATCTTACATTCTGAGGGTCAAAGAGATGTGACGGTCTCTCCTTTACAAAGAATTAAGTAACACTCCAATGTTTATGTGACAAGTCTTGTGAAGGGGAATAAACACTTTTAAATTCTTGACACGCTTGAGACTTTTTTTTTTCATTCAGTGAACTGAAGCCTAACTGCCCCTCAGCACTGTTTTTTTATAAGGAAGTGGTTAATACATTTTGAAAATAAAAAGGCAATTTTGCAATCATAACTAGAAAAACACAGTGCACAAGTGGAGGGTCTTTTTAGTAGCTGTCATACCATTTTTGATCTCAAAAGTTCCTGATGTTTCTTAATCTGTTATAGATTTCTTCAGTGTGCAGCTAAAATCAGCAAGATTTTTAGCTGTCTAATTTTGATTTGTCCAGTGTTCAGGGGAATCAATGGAAAGAAGAAGTGTGTAGAATTCTGGCTTTAGTGATCGGGTTTAGGGTTAGGGCATCCATCTGTAGAAGGAATGGACTCTAATTTTTCCTAGTGGTCAGGACCTAGGACACAACGTTACTGCAGCAAACAGCTAACTTGCAAGAGGAAAAACCAACAGAGACTTAGAGGTAAGGTGTATGTGCAAAGAAGAAGTAAAAGTCAAGATGAACTGTCTACATAGGTCAATCTACTGTCCTATCACCTACAGTGGGACTGAAACCACTCACCAAAACCCAGACAATAATCCACGTCACCTGCTGTCCACAGTGACTCTGTACTGTACAACCCTACACTCACTGTGAACCTCACCGTGTTGCCGAAGTCCTCCGAAGTTCCCACCTTTACTCGTTCACATCTACCTGAAAGGAGGTTGCCAAGAGGAGGGTGCTGGCCTCTTCTCCCAAGGGACAGGGGACAGGACGAGAGGGAATGGCCACAAGCTCCACCAGGGGAGATTTATGCTGGACATAAGGAAAAAATTTTTCACAGAAAGGGTCATTGGTCCCTGGCAGAGGCTGCCCAGGGAGGTGGTTGATTCACCTTCCCTGGAGGGGTTTAAGGCACTGGTGGATGAGGTGCTGAGGGACATGGGTTAGTGATTGATGGGAATGGTTGGACTCAATGATCCGGTGGGTCTCTTCCAACCTGTTGATTCTATGATTCTACCTGGCAACCCTGCACAGACAGGCATCCCCCCCTGCCTCAGAGCTCTTTGGTGGCCCACAAGTCACCTATTGTGTCTGACATTATGGCTAATGTCACTGATTGCTTGCAGGGAAGTTTCCTGCATCACAACATATCACACCAGTTAGAAAACAGACAACCTTGATTTTGTGTTCCTTCTGGTCTGGAGACAGAAAGATTTAGGTGAGTTTTACATGAAAGTAGTACTAATTGATTATAGATATTCCAAACAGAAGTGCATTCTAGCTATACATGATTGCAAGAATAAGAGTAAAAATTAAATTAGATAGGATAGAGGCTGAAACTACATCCTGATGAAAGGAGGAAGAAGATTCCTCAAGCTCCTCAAGCTCCTCCAGGGGAGGTTTAGGCTGAACAGTAGGAAAAATATTTTCAGGGAAAGGGTTACTGTGCACTGGCAGAGGCTGCCCAGGGAGGGGGTTGAGTCACCTTCCCTGGAGGTGTTTAAGGGCCAGGTAGATGAGGTGCTGAGGGACATGGGTTAGTGTTTGATAGGAATGGCTGGACTCGATGATCCAATGGGTCTTTTCCAACCTGGTGATTCTATGATTCAGTGATTCTATGATTGGAACCTCTTGCTGTGACCTACACTTATATTACAAGCCTAGAACCCTTCCATATAAGAAGTGTCTGTAAGAAGTATCTATGGTGTCCTACAACAGAGTACACCAGAGACAAAGTCTTCATTTAGAGTGGGAGGTGGGCAAGCTAAAAAGTTTATGTACTCACAGGGAGACAAATTTAATTTTAAAAAATGGTTAATTTTATGAATTTTGTTGAAACTGAGCTGTTTTGTAGCACACAAATGTCCTCACCTGCCTACATGTTTCTCAGACTTCCCAGAAATCTCTTCTCCTTTTTGAAGACCCACGATAACTGCCTCCCCAGATATTCTTAAGGTATTTAATCACCCTGTAGTGTTTTTCATCTAACTTGGCACAATGTACATTTGCAAACCTGTCACAAACGGGCTACTTTGAAATGATGCTGTAGTGCAGCAAAATTAGTTCTCCTGCCCTTTGGCTGTTGAACAAGAAAATTGATTTTTGTGCATTATGCAATGAATTTAAATGGTATATTTGAGACAGCTTTGTAAACAGAGAGACTGGAGCAGATCAGACGTAATCAAAAGCAATAGAAACCATTCTGCCAGCCTACTAAATCACTTTTTACTGACTGTTGCCCATCATGCTGTTGGACTAACGTTCAGCCCTGTCTTTGTGTTTTATGTGCTCGTTAGAAACTCTGGTTCAAAATGCAACCGGTCACTGCTGCAGCTTCCATTCCTGCGATGGCTTTTGAAGGTGCTTCTGGTTACAGTACTTTAGGTGGTATATATATAAGGGAGTGCTTTTGTAAAGGCAAATTCCTGTGCTGTCATCCCAGCAATCAAAACATTCTTTGTTTGTGGAGCGGTGCTGGAGGCGAGGGGAGAGGAGAGGGGGAGATGTTTGGAGAACCAGCAGTTGCCACTCACTGGTGTGGCCACTGCCTTCCTGTCCTTTCCCAGCTGCCCCTCAACTGTGTGTAAAAACCAAGTGTTCAAGGTAAGGCAACACACAAAGAATGTGGCCCCAGCCCCAGTGCTATTGTGTTTCCTGGCCAACACATCTCCTCCTCGCTCCGCTGCCTGCACAGAGCCCCCAGACCTTGAAGGGAGTGGTGGGAGACCCAGCACTGGTGCCACACCACCAGGGATGACAAATTAAACACTAATGTGTTTGCTAGAGGCTTAGTTGCTGGGCAGGGGTGGCAGATAGAGTGACCCCTCTGCTCTGTGACCTTTGCTGCTTTTGCTGGGGGTGGGTGCAGGGAGGTTAAAGAACAAATACTCTGCTTTTGATCAGCAGTGCGACGCTCTGCTCCAACCCTGCCACCTGAAGAGGAAAGAGACTCGTTGGAGCTTTCTCCCCTCTCCATGGCAATGCACTGAGTGTTTCTGCAGCAAAAGCATTATTTTTCAAATGGGATTCCTTTGCCACCAGGAGCGGCCTCTTTGTGCTCTGTGGTTTTACGTTTTCCAAAGATCAGTTTGTCTGAAGCCAGTGTAGTTTTTTTTTCTCTGAAAGTAAGCAAGAAATTATGCATTTATTAGCAATTTCTCTGACTGAAATATTCTCCTACAAGCATCAGCTTCTCTCTCACTATGCAAAGCAAATAAGCCATTAGCTCTCTGTTTTTCCTCAGGGTATGTGCATGAACAGCAGTTGTAGAAGCTCGTCAAGCTGCTGTTTGTTCCTAACGGAACCAGAAACTCTGATGAATGTTTCATTATTATTTTCAACCAAAATGGGAAAAAAAAAAAAGAAGGTCCTTTCCAGGAGAGTTTACACTCCTTTAAATGACAATGTTAGAACCCTCCTCATGCAGGTTTGCCCAGGTCTTGGTTCCTCTTTTCTCCAGTAGAACCTTTCTGAAGTCTGGTACCAAATATAGTAGAGATGAAGACCAGGTGACTAGTTTGGAGCCTGATGTGCACACTTCAGGCACTCTTTTAGAGCACTACAGAGTAAAATGTGCCAAAGTCCTCAGCCAGAGCAACAAATTGCTTCCCACACGAAGACAGGTCTCCATTACCCAGAGCAGATCAATTGCTCTCAGTGTGACGGATGAAGCTGAGGTGAAAGTACAAAAACCAGGATGATGCTAGCTCAATATTTTATTTTTGGTAATGAAAGTGATCTATAGCTGTTTAACTGGTAATTCCAAGAACATCAACACAGAAGACAGGGTAAAAAATGTTGGTTACAACATTGTTTATGTATCCAGATTTCAAGATGAAACTAGCTGCACATCGTTCGCAAAATGTTGACATTTCATCATCTTTTATTTATGGCATTCATTAAAATGTGAGACGCTAATATACCATGCACTAAAAAGAAATCCTATGAACTACTCTCCTCCGTATCATCAAACACATCAACCATACGGCAGTAGACGGTTTGGAGGAACACCTCATATTCCAGTGAGGAGCCCCTTCATCCCTCGTGGATGTTGCATGTAGCTCAGCAATTTCTTTTCAGAGGAGGCCCATTTGTTTCAGTGGCACATCAGGACGGGCCAAATCGAGCTGCAAGTAAGTGGCGGAGAGAGAATTCACCACCTGCATTTTGGCTGTTACATTTTAGATGTAGTATTTATTTTTATAAGCCCCTGGGGGAACAACTCTCCCAGATGCACAGTATCTGCATAATCATCCAATTTTAGAGAGATTAAATATTCATATCAGGCTTCTTGAGTTGTGGTAATGTCCCTCTGGGGTTCTGAGGCTCCAGGAAGACTTTTGCCACAGCGTAACGATCGGTGTCTGTTGTTGAGATTGTCAGAGTTAGTTTCTCCCCATCTCAGCCTATTTAAAGCTAAGTTTTTCTTGCAAACCCTTGAGAACGGTGTGTTTTAACCCCCGGTATAATGAGGGAAGATGTTATGGATTCCATAATACAAGGTATTCTGAGGGTGACCAGACCTTCAGCAAGACTTTTGGTACACCTGTATGCTGAGATTTATTATCTGCCTGTTTAGTTTAGACCCGTTTAGCAACATAACTAGCTCAGATGAGACTGAGGTGAATAACAGGTCAAGATCATGGCTATAATTAAACTACATAGAAATATTTACGGAAGGAGTGGGGAGAGTTTCCTAAGAGAATTTACTCTTTCTTTAATGAAAAGAGAAAAAAACCCCCATGTTTTATCCTCATTTTAAGCCCTGAAAGTTCATTGGATCAGTTAATCGATAACATTACTTGTAGAATCGTAGAATGATAGAAAGGTTTGTGTTGGAAGGGACCTTTCGAGGTCATCCAGTCGAACCACCCTGCAGTGAGCAGGGATATCTTCAACGAGATAAAGCTTCTCAGAGCCCCATTCAAAGTAACCTTGAATCTTTCCAAGGATGAGGCATTTGTCGCCACTCTGGGTAACCTCACCACTCTCAGCATAAAAAAATCCTGTATGCATATTTTAAATGTACGTTCTTACGTATATTTATCACTCCTTGTGTTATCAAAACAGGTTCTCCTAAAAAGTCTGTCCCCACCTTTCATATAAGCCTCCTTTAAATACTGATACACTTCAATAAGGTCTCCTTGGAGACTTCTTTTCTCCAAACTAAACATTGTCCTTCTTTTCCTGTGGTTTACAACTTACTTTAAACTTCTCAGGGCCCAGACAGCAGCTTTTATGAAACTGTGAAAGCAAATCTTGCTGAAACTCTTCCACCCTCTTTCGTTGGAGTTGTGAGTAGGATCCATTTACTGTGTTGGCTTCTCAAAATCCAAACACTTTACAGGGCATGTATGGTTGTTTTTCCATTCATCATCACCGTTGGTAACACCAGAAGATCTACCGTGCATCACCTTCCTTGCATCTAAAGGATGGGATGAACCTCTCCAAATCCAGATGCTTGAAAGTTAGGTGTGTACATAAGAGCTAGTTGTCTACAGCCTCTCTACAGACAACAAGGTGGAGGTTGTATTATACATAAAAATTTCTTTTGCTTGAAAACAAGTCCCTTAAAACAAGTATCTACAAGAAATAAGAGGAATTCTACTCCAAAAGAGTTTTCTTCTGATTATACGTGAAGGAATGCTAGATGACTCTCTCAGATATAGACATCTGCATTATAAACATTTATAATTAGGTCAAATTAATTGCATTTTATATGTTACATGATATATATATTTTTTTTTTTCAAAAATCTAAATGATTTAGAATCCACTTTTTTTCTTTTTGAAGTTAATGCAGAAAGGAAGGGAGAGAAAGGCATCCCAGAGTGGCCAATTTATAGGGTAACTAATCCTGGCTGTATATGGATAAGCATCACATCCAAATTGGTATTCAGACATTCAAGTTTTATAAGCTTCATCTAAAGAGAATATCTCCATCACTGAAAGGTCTGCACATGGAGGATATTGCACAGTTTCAAAAGAGAGGATTTTTAGCACTGTACAAACTTCTGAAAAAAAAATTTAAAACCGGTTAATCTTATACACAACGATGCAAGAAATTGATTCGCGTAGAAATGGTTCTGGATAGTCAACAAATTATCTAAATAAACAGTGGGATATCACTGAAATATTGGTAGGAGTGCATAGTCGGTAAAATACTTTTTGCAGCTCTTAGAAAACGCTGCAAAGTCTCGGATGTCGATGCCTAAAGCCAATCTACTAATTCATGTCTTAAATTAAAATAGCTTTTTTCAAGAAATGCTGATGATACACAAATACAAAAGCTTTTAAGCACACTTTTGAAAAACAAGCCAATTCTTGAGGTTCCTGTGTCAAGGTCCTTGTCTAACAGATTTAGGGAAATTGTAAAAAAAATGTCATGCTAAATTTTAGTAAATTTACATGCTAGACATGAGGGAGAAGCTTACAGCATTGTGTAAGTGTCTTTGCAAAACACAGCAAGTTATGATGCAAAATAAAAAAACCTGCTGTTTTGTTGTTATAAGACTTTCACCAATTCCACACGATGGGATGCTTGTCTTGCCAGTTCAGCACAAAAGGAAATCGGCAGATGGAAGCAATGAAAAGCAGGATCTTTTCTGTGCTTATTGGCAGCTTCTGCAATTTACTGACTTTCCCGATGTATAAAATGCATTCCCACATCTTCCATTCCACCCGTGCCAAAGGGTGTTGGATGGGCTGCCTTTCCTTTCAGGACAAGGAGGGAGGAAATAAAAAAACGAAGTGGAAAACTGAAAATAGGACATATTTATTCTATTTCTACAAGTCAAAATCTTTACATGTAATTACACTGAGTATAATTACAAACTACTAAGCTAGCTAGTTTGCTATCACTACGCAGAAGCCAAACCTTCTTTTGGAGGAACTAACAATTCCACTGAAGTAAAAGGATGCAACTTCTAGTCCACTGTTAAAAACTGAGCTGCCTTTTTTTCTGCTAAACAGTGCCTATTGTTTGATCTTCACATGTTTATTTACATTTTTCATTAATGTGAGTTAGTAAGACAGCCAGATGCAATGTATAGATCTTAGAAAATATTTTGGTAACATCTATTTTTCCAAGAAATTCTAAATTAAAAACAAAGGTGTTTATATAACACACATAAGTTAAGTCTTTAAGGTCTGAGACAGGTTATCAGATAAGAATCAGCCTGATTTCAATGACCCCTTGAAACTGTGGATTTTAATAGCAGTAGATTTTAATAGTAAATTAAGTGAGAAATAGAGAAAGAAGAGAAACAGAAAGTTTACTCTGAAGTTTTTAAGGGCAGCATGCTAGCTGAACAGAAGACAGATTATTTCAACATTATACTCTGTTTTCAGTCAAAGTGTAATTAAAATCTTCAACATCAGTGCTCAGTTGAGGCACTTGTATTTCCCTGGTAGCAAGTGAAACAGCTCAGGAGGACTTTAACAAATGTTTGAAATTTATTTGAAATTCGTTACCACATTTCCACCAGCTGGGACGTAGCCACGTCTCCTTTCAGTCTCACACCAAATGCACATTATGTTGCTCTAATTTTTATAACGGAAGCCGAATTTATAATAATTTCTAACATATCAAAGATTGGAAAGTATTCAAGCCACAATGGCAGTGAGATGAGACTTCACGCACCGGGTAAATTCAAAGAGGAATGAGAGAAACTGAGCAGTGAGTTTATTATACTCTGGATTTCTTCTTTCTGATGTGCTCCAGTGTACCTTATTTCCACAAAAGCCTTGTGATCACTCTCCCTAACCACTATCTTGTCTTTCTTCAAGCTGAAGCAAGCTATAAATTACAGCCTTGTTTATTTTTAGAAAGACTCAGTCTTCTCTATTGCTTTTTTGTTTTCTTTTTACTTTCACACTCCAATAAACCTAAATTTTCCACACACGAAGACAATTTAGCCTGGCCATACAAGTATAGTGTATTTTAATGTAATATATGCTTATACTCATTCTTTCAAACGACTTGTATCTAGTCAGATCTTGAGAAAAGTAACCAACTTCATCTTGTTGGTCTATACCAAATTCCACTAACACAACAGAACCGAAAAAACCAGCAAAACCTCAAACACATTGTTTCCTTCTGAAAATGGATAATAATGTCCAATATAATTGTTTAATTTACAGTATGCATGGAGACTTCTTCAATAGTATCCTCCAGAGTAACACATTTCAAAAGTCTTCAGAAGAAGGCTACATCCTGATAATTTCCTCGAGGGAAGCTTTGGAGGTGATGGTGTCCTTGTAACCAGGTAGCTGTACCTTTATAGGAAAGAAATATCTTTTTGAAGCAGAGCTTACAAAAGGCTGCAGAAACAGAACTGGCCTCTTAGCAAATCTGCAGGATTGTGTATATACATATGTGTTATGTTTTCATGGACTGTAAAGACAGCAAATGTGAGACTAAAACTGGCAGTGGGAGGGAACGGTCACCATGGAAAAACATTCTGCACCTCACAGAAAGAAAATATTCATGGTAATCCAGACTAATCTTTCCCAAGTCTGTCTCTGACTCTTTCAATACCTATGTCTTCCCATTACCTTTATGTGATCGCAACTTCCCAGACACCCTTCATCGAGGTTACCCAAATCCCCTGTGTTCCCTCTCTATCTCAGTCTTATTTTCCTCTTACGGTCCCTGTCCTGTCGGCCCATGACTGCTAGCGCTGTCAGACACTCATAGCTGCTTTTAGCACTAGCTGATTTAGGGAATGATAAATTGTCCCCTTGTATTTCTACAACACTTTTTTCTTTCCCTATCTCTTCCCCGGACAGTTCTTTAGGGAATGATTTTAATTTCAAGTAGTCCGTTAAAAGCATTTCTCAGTGTATTAATATTGATAGTTTGCACTTGGAAAGAGTTAAAATATTTCCCCTGAGTTTAATGACAAGGAAATTTTGAAATCTTTGAAAATCCTTTCCATATTGGAACAAAACTTTCCAGGAAGATTGATTTGCAGTAATTAGCAGTGAGTCAACATAAATAATTTATGGAAAATCTGTCTTGTTCTGGGGAAGCTGGCAGAGTGTGACAGGCACGAGTGGCTGAAAACTTCCTAACACTCTCAGACATTGTCCCACAGCATCAAAGATGCATTGGAATTCAAACTAATATGTCTGGGGTACTGAAAAGCAAGGTATAAGGAAATAAACCCATAGAAAATTATCTTATGCACCAACAAGAACGAGGAGGCATGTCCACGTGCTGTCCTAGAGGTGGCTGTTAGGAAAACTGCAACTGACTTTATAAGCACTGGGCCTATAATGAAAAAACAGCGATGTTTTATTTTAGTCATGGGTATGAACGTGTTTCATAAAGTCTATCAGTGGCTTCAGTCTCACACTGGTCACTAGGACCATAAGATACACAGGTGGGTTTATAGTGTTTGTTGCTTTTGGAGTAACCAGAAGGCTGTTCACGTAATGTGCTGTGCAAAAAGCTATGGCAATCCTGTCACGCTACCAAAAGCTGCGGTGGGGGCTGTTTAAAATACATCGTGTTTTGTACTGCTGTGTTACTATGATTCCTAAAGCAGACAAGACGATATTCCGAACTAAATGCTGCCACAGGAGCACTATGCGACGTGTGCTCTCTGCCATCCCAGCTGAGATGCTGCTGTACCTTCTGGCACCAAGAGAGTACAACATGCAGAAAATTATCCCTACCATTTAATTTAGAGACCTAAGTCATATGCAGTAACACTGGAAACATAGTTCCTTCATCTCAGCAGGGAGGATCTCAGTAGGCTGCGAACCCAAAAACCTTATGGTAGCAGCCGTAGCAATTTGGTCTTTTCCTGAGGTGGTTATTAAAAATCAGCTCCATGAAAATCTATTGTTGCTCTTTTTTTGGGATCAAACAATTCTCCATTGGAAAGGCTTTCCTCTAGAGCTCCTTGTTGCTGGTTTTACGGCGCATCCGTAACGCAGATTGCACAAAATGACACTCTTGGTATCATAGAATCATAGAATAACCAGGTTGGAAGAGACCCACTGGATCATTGAGTCCAACCATTCCCATCAATCACTAACCCATGTCCCTTAGCACCTCTTCCACCCGTCCCTTAAACCCCTCCAGGGAAGGGGACTCAACCCCCTCCCTGGGCAGCCTCTGCCAGGGACCAATGACATTTTCGGTGAAAATTTTTTTCCTAATGTCCAGCCTAAACCTCCCCAGGTGGAGATTGTGGCCATTCCCTCTTGTCCTGTCCCCTGTCCCTTGGGAGAAGAGCCCAGCTCCCTCCTCTCTACCACCTCCCCTCTATTCCTGGTTATGAGTCCTTGGAGAATTCACACCTTTTCCTTGCATAGAAAACAGATGCGCTTAAGTGAAACCACCAGGCACCAGACTCATGGTCCATCTTGCCTCTTCAGAGAATCATTCAGTTTGGAAAAGACTTTTCAGGTCAACAAGTCCAACTGGCTTTCTGTCGCAGTTTCTAGCTGTGTGCCACAGACAGTATGAGAGTCACGAGCTGTCTTTAATTGATAGAAAGTATACAGTTTATCTAAACCAAGCAGCGAAGAGCAGCTGTTTTCATATAGTAATTATAGCTGAGTTTTGACACGCTTAAGGAACTGGACTTAAAGGATAACATAAATGTCCAGGAGAAAATTGCCTTCTCTAAAAAATTCAGATACACTTCACTGGATGGCCACACAAAAGGAGAACCATTATGCTTGCCAGTCTCCTAAAACAATGAGTAGATTTTGCTGTTTAACATGAAAAGGAGGTCAAAAGAGGGAACTCTGCCCCTCTATTCCTCTCTTGTGTGACCTCGAGTGGAGTCCTGTGTCCAATTCTGGAATCTGCAACAGAAGAAGGAGATGGAGCTGTTGGAACAGGTCAAGAGGAGGCTACAGAAATGATCTGAGGTCTGGAGCACCTTCTGAAAGAGGACAGGCTGAGAGAGTTGGGATTGTTCAGCCTGGAGAAGAGAGCCATAATTCTGTGTACGAAAGTTGTGCGAGAGCATATAGTGTTTTCTCTCCATCACTGCTGACTCCTTGTTTTGACTTTGCAGCTCTGTCCTCAAGCCTGAAAAGTGGACGGACCATGTGCTGAAGCATAATAACTTTGTTTACACATGTAAAGGGCTTGCTAAATATGTTTTTCTTTAATTTGAAGGAAAAAATACTGTTGAATATATTGAGAAGGTTTAGCTGCTTGTTGCTGTTATTCTTCTGTCCAAAGTCACAAAGTTCAAGTCACTCCTCAGAGTGACAGAGCCATGAAGAAGTTAGAAAATCTTGGTATCAGCTCAGTATTCTGTAGTGATTCAGGATCTGTGTGTCTATTCCTGTATATTACCATTTTAATTGCTGTACGTGAGACTATAAAATATATTCAGTAAGGCATGATGCAGAATAATGAAACATTTCATTACAGAAGCATAAGCCTCTTCATTATATTGTCATGGGAATAGATTTGTTCTATTATAATTTTTTTTATATTTACAAAAAAAATCTCAAATATATTAAGCTTTAGTACACTAATTAGATTGTACTTTACAGTACCTGTATGTGTGATTTTCTTTCTGTTCACAGCTGGCAAATGGTGTGGAGCATATAGTTCTGCTATTAAGAGCTGAGGAATTTTAAAGAGGTGAGCACAATGTGTATTTCTCTTTGTTACCTGTCCATTATGTCTGCAACATTGGCCTGTCTTCTGTTCTTTCTCTTTTTTTTTTTATTTCTTTTTTTAACTTTGTTTAACTTTTTTCTATTTTATTTAGCTGCTTTTGCACTTTAGGTCTGCTGTACTACTTCCAGTAAGACAGCAATAACCTCCTTAACCATTGCATTAAGTGTGCTTGAACACATTAAATTTCCATTCATGTTAATTTCATTTACTTCACTGAATTGTGGGCACATACAAGGTTCAACACAAAAAAACATGAGACTGTGCCTCTACATTTTTAATTTAACAAACTAAGAAAATCAACTATGATCACCTCCAAAATAATTTCTTTCTGACAAACAGCTAAGTATGATGCTGCTAGTGTTCAAAGCAACTCTGCAGGTCAGTTTCTGGAAGGCTGTTGAGGATCTCCATCGTCATATCTTTCACATCTTTTACAGACAAATAATGGGTTCTTTTAAGCACCAACTTGATCTTTGGGTTCTTTTCACCATAAATCTCAATCGATAACTGAAAAGTTTCAGTTGAAGATTTCTTCAGTTTCAAAAGAAACTTGATATTAATCCACTGTTCACTCCTGCACACCAACATTTCCCAACTGAGGGCAAGAAAATGTCAATAATTCAAAGTGTCCATTCATATTGAGTGAAGTAATCGAGCTGAGCTTTGTCTCTCTGCGAAACGTTAGACCATAGAGTGACTTTCCAGGGCTACAAGAAAGCTGGGGAGGGACTATTCACAAAGACTTGTAGTGATGGGACGAGGGGCAATGGGTATAAACTGGAGACGGGCAGATTTAGACTAGAGATAAGGAAGAATTTCTTCACGCTGAGGGTGGAGAAGTCCTGGAACAGGTTGCCCAGGGAAGCTGTGGCTGCCCCATCCCTGGAGGGGTTCCAGGCCAGGTTGGATGGGGCTTGGGCACCTGATCCAGTGGGAGGTGTCCCTGCCCCTGGCAGGGGTGGAACTGGATGGTGTATAAGGTCCCCTCCAACCCATACCATTCTATGATTCTATGATACTATAATTCTACGATAAGAAATTATGTTCTCCTACTAATTATTACTGGTTAACTTGTTACTTAACAAGTCCCTCACAATTATTAACAAAACTGAATCCATGTACAGTGTCTCCTACTTGGAAAAGCAGCGATAATAAAAAGCAAATTTTACATATTTAGCCTGAAGTCTTTTGTGTATATCTTGATTAGATTGTTATCATGAAAGATTACCTCCTGAGGCTGATAGCTCTGCCTGCTGATGAAGACCAGAATGAAGAAAAATAATATGTTTGTGAAGTCTACTAAGTACTAGTTCCTAATTCTTGAAGAATAAACCAACTCCAAGATAAAGTGTCCAGGACTAGGAGACTCTAGGCCATACTTTTAATGGTAGGAGCTTAAGTTTAATAACCTAATGAATGAATAATCTCAACAAGGCAGATCATGGTACCTATTTTAGATACTTGGGCACTAGGACAATGCAGAGAAAATGATTTCTCCTGCAACGGGTCTGAAGGCTTAAGAGGGACAGTTTTGGTCATTTCAAGGGGGACACTGAGCAGAGGAAGGTTGCATAGGGGAATAGCTGTCTGGGTTTTATTTCTGGTGAGGCTGGGTGGATGATGATGAATGTCTAGTGCCTTTTCCCTGTTTATTTTTCTCTTAACTAACCCTAAATTCTTTTGCCTAGTAGGACCTATCAACCATAACCTTCTACTGCAATCCTTGCAATGCACTTGAAAGATCTTCAGTGCTTGAAAGGACAGAAAATATATTGAGAGCACTATTTACTTGATTTTTTTGAATATTTTCTTAAGAATTAGCTAGTGGATAAAGCATTTCCAGTGATGTTTGCTCTTCTGCTCTATACCTCCCTCAGCTTCAAATTTTTAAGACCCTGTTATAAGCTTATTACTTTCCCAGGCAAAAACCAAACTAATTTTGTTGAGAAGTCCCAAATAAAGGAAGACAGCATTTCCAGATATCAGTAAATGTAACAAAAAGAGAAAACAAAAAGACACATAGAACAATTTTCACATGGCAGTGAAATCTCCTACTCCCTAAAACTACAAAACCAACCTTCATTCAAAATACTCCACATAACAGCATCAACAACAACAAACATTTTCTGTAAAGAACTCTGATTAGAGTATATCTTATTCCCTCTGTTGATTAATTGAACTAGCATTTTGATTGCATTTAATTTTACACATTAAATAAGTGAATATTTTGCAGCAATACACCAATGCATATAGACGGCTTTTTAATTTATTGTAAACAATTATATCCTAAACCACACAAAGCAATGAAACATTCACCTTGGGTTTTCTTTAACTCAGCAAAGATCTGGGGTTGTTCAGGTTGCAGACTCTGACTTTGCTACAGAACAATCTTTCTCCTCAAGCAGAGGAGATAAATCCTCTTACCAATGCTTATCTAGTCCAAGGAGTTTTACAGTCAGGAATCAAGAAAAGAGGAGGTTTGCACCGGTAAAAATAATGATGAGTGACTTGCAGGTCTATTTTGAAACTTTCTGTTTTAGACGCTCGAGATCAGGTCACTCATTTACCTGGGAAAGGGGGAATGAGCTTAAACATAAGGGATATTTTACAATAAACAATAGTGGGTTAAAATATACTGGTTATTTTGATTTTTTTTCCCAGGGTTGATCAACAAGCCTAAGCACACATGCTGTGTTTAAACACTGCAAGCAGATCCACTATGAAAACCACATTTTCTTCAGTTTTACTTGATTAGGGCCTCACTTTGCCCACTGTTACAAACATTCTAATCTCTATGATAATGCTACTCAAGGTAAAATGTATATTTCTCACCTGGGCCGCAGAAGCATTTTACAAATATGATTTTATCTAAAAGAAATGAAAAAATAAAAGGCTGGGAGAGAGTGTGAATGTACAAATATTGCAACATGAGAAAGGCAGGGAAGTTTAAGGCTTCAAGTAAACTAGAAAGTGTCTTTGTTAAGGTCTGGATGTGAATTAGCAATATTCTGCAATGTTCTGAAAGCCCATCCAGTATACATCTAACAGAGCTGGTTCTGGAGTACATTTAAAACTTAAGGAAGGAAAAATCTCAAATATTACAAGTGACTGACAATTAAAAGTCAATTTGTAATTAATAAATAGATGGATAGAGAGAGTGGTAATTTTTATAAATATTTATATACACTGTCCTAAGTAGTAGTGGAAGAAAAGAGCATCCTGAATTAAAATCCGCTTATTAAAACGTAACTATATATTTTTTAAAAGGATGAAAAAAGAGTTAAAGGAATACAGAACAGCAGTTATTGTAGGCACATATGCTTTAGTGCAAGAATCAACATACCATGATAGGAAAATATCATAAATAACATATTTCTAAGGCCACCCCTTTTACAAAACTGATAGGAATCAATTAATCACTTGTAAAGCAACTGATTATTTAAAAACAAGCAAGCAAACAAGCAACAAGGGTAATTTTTTTAAGACTTTAATGAGCAGACACATAGTAGTTTGCTAAAATTAACCTTGTCAGACTAGCTTGGTGTCACTTCCTAGACTTGATTGATAAGCTTTGTCCATGTCCAATGAGATGCAGTGCGAGAAGGCAAGAGGCAGAGGTAAGGACATGGTGCGTAGAGGAATTCAGAAACATTGCCTGGACACGTAGAGAGGTGTCAGGAAAGCCAAAGCTCATCTGGCCCTGAGATTTTATCGGTACACAAGAAGATAGGCTTGTACATTTGTAGCAAAAGGCTGAACATGGAAAATATGGAACTGTTGCTCAATGGGAAGGGTGGTTCAGGGCCAAGGGAGATAGATGAGACCAAGCAACTCAGTGTTCCCTTTGCCTCACTCTTCTCCAGCTACTAAGAGCAGGTCAGTATTTTTTTCATGTCCATGGTTACAAAGGCCATACCTCTATTTTCATTAGTATAATTACAGTTTGGAATTTCTTGTGAAGGCAGGAGATTCTTTCTCAAAGTGTTAAACCCCCAAATAATCACATTTCCATTATGTATATCATTACCATTCTTTTACCCCCAGCTCATATCTGTTATTTACAGTTGTGATGTACACAGTTAAGAGCTACTTGGCAAAGTTGAGGAGAGTTGGGTTCGCTGTCCATCCCTCTTCTCTCATGCAGGAAATGAGCAAATTCATCTTCAAATTTTTGATGGACAAAACTGTTTGTAGCTGAAGCTGTCAGCCATCAACCAGGCATGTCAAGACAAGAGGTCATGAGCATTCCCAGGGCTGACTTTGACAGTGCCTTGTCCAGGGAGCAGATGAAGAACCCCAGGGCTTATGAAAGTTGGTGAGGAAGCACTTTCCCAGTGGATGGGCATTTCATTAACACCTCTTTTTGAAGGGCAAAATGACATCCTGGCTGCAGTATGCTGAGGTCTTGACCCTCCTCAAGAAACCATCTAATTACTATCCTCTGTCAAACCTCCCTTTTTGGAGAAGGTGATTAAGGAGGCAGTTGCTAAGCAACTTCAGGGGCACCTGGACAAAGTGGGATTTTTAGACTTCTTCCAGTCTTCAAGTAATGGTTTCCAGACAAGTTTTTATAACACTGTTATCTTCATATTTCACAATACTGCTCTTGGGACACTAATGAAATATTGCTTTATATCAACTCTGTTAATGTCTTTCACATATATTTCAGTTACTTATGATTCGGGTCATCTACTGCTGAATAACAGAAGAATCATGTTAATACTAGAATTTTATAAAGAACATATGCATATAGAATCAGACATATTTTACTTGTATTCATGAGAAGCAAAGCTCACCTTGAAGAACAGATAATGATTTTATTCATATTCATCTCTGTGTTTCTCCCTGAATCCCAGATATCAAATATGCAAATCCCCTAGCTTCAGTCAAGTAAAAAGAAAAACTGAAATTGTATCACCATGAGGACTTCAAATAATGAAGCCATGAATATAAAATTTGCGATAAATGAGTTTCTAATAACAAAGGGGTTTCTAATAACAGCAGGAATCAGATTATGAGAACATAGAGTGGAAATATGAACGGTATAAAGAACCACAAACTTAGGTTTTCTTTATCTCTTGAAATGAGGAATGATGCAGACTGTAGCTGTCAGAAGTTCTTCTGTGCACCTGCTGAATCTCCTGCTTTCACAGAGCCTGGGGCTCAGCAGCAAAATTGTGGCTACGAAATTGCCCGAGTGCCACAGAAATCAAAGAAGGAAACAAACTCACAAAGAAGCTTTCCCTCAGAAAACCTGTCCAAGCTGGAACCACTCTTATGATAAGAAATGGCTAGGTTTGTTTAAATAACTTAATGTATTTTACATAGATATTCTGGCTGAGGTGAAATAATTGGCCATATTTCATTATATACTTTAGCTGAAAGGATAGGAAGAGCTTTTTGTTGCAAAAGGATGGTGCTTCTAGAAAACTGTCCTTGCTCCAGCAAGAGAAAGAGGAGAGCGGTCGACCTGCTCTAAGTAGTGAGAAAGTCCTCTCCTTAAATTCAGACAGCTTGTCTGTGAGAAGTAGCTGAGGTGAGCTGTGAAAGGGTTAATAAAAAGTAGTGCCCGTGTGTAATTTCAGCTCTGTTGCCCTCCTGTATTGACTTTCCCTGTTATCAAGTTTCTATTACATAACCAGATTTATGTCGCAGCTCTGAGCATCACGAGCATAAATCAGTGAGGGGAGCAGCCGGCAGAGGCAGACAGGGAAACTGGTTTTGAGTCCTGCGGATGTTCAGTTCGGAGTCTGAAACTCTAGCAACGCTCGTGAACTTGTGACCGTGGAAAGTGGTGCTGGTGGGGCAGCTCAGCCCCTTCCCTAAAATGTACCACGCTCTCCATTGCTTAAGCTGCTGGTGAAGTCGTGGCGAAGACAAGATGATGGAGCAGAGCACAGGGGAACAGGAGGCAGTCAAGGCACAAAAGCACCGTGGAACAACTTTTTCATCTGCCACAGCTCCCAGCATGGAAGACAGAAGCGCTTGAACATTCACTATATTCTGAGGAGCCTGGCAAAGTGATCCTTTTTACTGTTTCCATGACTTTTAATCAATGAGTTCAATATTGAGAAGGAAACTTAAGCCATAGAAAAGCAATTATAATTTTTTTCCTAACTGAACATAGGAAATAAGGCTGTTTAGACTGTTTCTTCAATAACGAGACTAGGATCCGTACAGACTTCCTTCTGCTTGTCTTTCTATTTGGCTTCAGAGGAGTTTGTCTCAGGTAACAAGGCACCTGAAAAATCTCCAATGTTTTCCAGGTGAAGAGTAGCAATGAAGAAGAACTGTACGGGCTTTTTCCTGAGCTAAACGTGCAGTTCCTATATGTCTGTTTGTTAACAAGACAACGTTGTCCATTACAGATTATCATAACTTCAGTAGCTTTAGGGTTGACTGATGAGAACCTCGACAGGGGCTGATGATGTGTGCCCCCAGCCCAGAAGGCCAACTGTGCCCTGGGCTGTGTCAAAAGGACGAGAGGGAATGGCCACAAGCTCCGCCAAGGGAGATTCAGGCTTGAGATAAGGAAAAAATTCTTCACGGAAAGTGTGGTTAGGCATTGGAACAGTCTGCCCAGGGAGGTGGTTGACTCACCGTCCCTGGAGGTGTTTAAGGTGAGGGTGGATGAGGTACTTAGGGGCATGATTTAGGGATTGGTGGGAATGGTTGGACTCAATGATCTGGTGTGTCTCTTCCAACCTGGTTATTCTGTGATTCTGTGAAAAGCAGCGCGGACAGCAGGGCGAGGGAGGGGATTCTGCCCCTCTGTTCCGATCTCGTGAGACCTCATCTGGAGTCCTGTGTACAGTTCTGGAATCCTCAGCATATGAAGGAGATGGAGCTGTTGGAATCGGTCTGGAGGAGGCTACAGAGATGATCCAAAGGCTGGAGGACCTATACAAGGACAGGATGAGAGAGTTGGGTTTGTTCAACCTGGAGAAGAGAAGTCTCCAGGGAGACCTTATAGTGACCTTCCAGTAACCAAAGAGGGACAACGAGAAAGCTGGTGAGGGATATTTTACAAGGGCATGGAGTGATAGGGTGAGGGGGAATGGCTTTAAATTGGAGAGGGTAAGATTTGAGTTAGACATTAGGAGGAAATTATTCATGATGAGGGTGGGGAGGCCCTGGCCCAGGTTGCCCAGAGAAGCTGTGGCTGCCCCATCCCTGGAGGGGTTCAAGGTCAGGCTGGATGGAGCTTGGAGCCCCTGATCCAGTGGGAGGTGTCCCTGCTCATGGCAGGGGATTGGAATTAGATGATCTTTAAAGTCCCTTCCAACCCAAGCCATTCTATGAAGTTTTCTGAGGCTATCACAGGGCTTATATAAATAACATTTAACCCGCAGATGATGTAAAACTCTGCAAGTATTCAATATATGGCCTTACATTTGTAATAACTGTTCTGGAAGTGACATTTTCTTCTGATTGTCATCCAATATCAACCTGAAAACAGTTCTTAAAAATTAATGGCCTATGTTAAATAGATACTGAAGGATCAGTGTCTAATTTTACCGAGACTATATTATAATAAGTAATTACTTTCTCTCATATCATGTTTATATAGCATGACCAAGTTTAAATACCTGATTTACTAAGGCTCTGAAATGAATAATACAGCTCCTTGAAGGAAGAGTAAAAACATATTACTCACTGAAAACTTACAGAGGTGTTTCTTTCCATTTATTCAAGCTCCATAAGAATGAACTGAAATCTGTACTCACACATTGGGGAAGTATATAAAGAAACCTGAGCTTTTTCAGAGAATGAATCATCATAGAATCACAGAATAGTTTAGATTAGAAGGGACCTTAAAGCCCATCCAGTCCCCACCCCGTGCCATGGGCAGGGACACCTCCCACTGGATCAGGGGCTCCCAGCCCCATCCAACCTGGCCTTGAATCCCTCCAGGGATGGGGCAGCCGCAGCTTCTCTGGGCAACCTGGGCCAGGGCCTCCCCACCCTCAGTGTGAAGGATTTCCTCCTTATGTTTAGTCTAAATCTTCCCCTTTCTGATTTATATCCATTTTCCCTCATCTTATCACTCTATGTCTTCACAAAATGTTTCTCTCCAGCTTTCTTCTAGCCCCCTTTGGGTACTGGAAGCTGCTCTAGGGTCTCCTTGGAGCCTTTTCTTCTCCAGGCTGAACAACCCCAACTCGCTCAGCCTCTCCTCGTATGGGAGGTGCTCCGGCCCTCTGAGCATCTCTACAGCCTCCTCTGGACCATTTCCCCTTCTTCTGTTGAGGATTCCAGAATTGGACACAGAACTCCAGATGAGATCTTGCAAGAGAGGAACAGAGGGGCAGAATCCCCTCCCTCACCCTGCTGTCCACGCTGCTCTGGATGCAGCCCAGGACACAGCTGGTTCCTGAGATGCGAGTGCACATTGCTGGCTCATGTCAAGCTTCTCATCAATCAGCATCCCAAGTCCTTTTCCACAAGGCTGCTCTCTGCTTTTTGTACTTTTATGTTTTGGGGCAAAGCCTCCCTTTCTCTATAACATTTCTCTGTTTGGCAAGTAAGACATTCAAGGTAATGTGAGTACATGATGGTGCTGACAGTCCATCCAGCTCAGGACCCAATTCTGCTCCTCTTTTTAGATGAGTTCACCGGACACACAGGTTGCCAGTGGTGAGATCTTATTTCTAACAGAAGAAATGAGATCAGATGTAAAATCCAGCTCTGTGTTATGGGAGTGAAAGTTTCAGTGTCTATCCCTCGGCCTTTTGAAAGGTCTCTTTGCATCATATTCTCCTTTCCTCTAAGGAGATGGTTCTTGAAAGCCTCTCTTGCTCTGGTAATTCCTAGATAAAATGCTAAAGAGCTAGTGCATGAATGTCTAAACCTGTATCAATAACCATTCATTACCAAGAAGTCTGGAGCATTCATAATGCCATTTTTGATCTTGTTAGCTTCAAAATGCCTTGTAATGATACTATTTTTATGTTCCAGTGCTCAGAGATCTTACCACAGAGCATAGCTCCAATGTAAAATACTCTTTTCAAGCACAGAGCATAAAGATGGTTTCTACCTCAGGGAAATCTCATCAAAATGTGAAAGGTAAGCAACTTACAGGTGTAAATAGAGGTGAAATAAAATATCGGTCAGCCTAGAAGGTTGTTTTCTTACAGCATTAGCAGCTTGATCCCTGTTTTGGGAGGAGGGAGGGGATGCAGTGAATATAAGCAGTGTTTACGTGTGTTTTCTATATTTTTCCATGTGCATGTAGCTCCCATTATAAGAAATGTACTCCCTGTACGATATTTTTATTTTTCTCACTGACATGATTTCACTTTGAGTCTTTAGCAGGAAAAAAAACATCATGGATGGTAGCAGCATTGAGACAGAACTCAATAAAAGTAAATATGCCTCTGTATACAGGTATATACATACTCAATCTGTCCAGTTTTCTCTTGCTAAGTAGCGATTCCTCGAGTAGTGTCATTGGCTCACCACTACCACGCCAGGCAGGTGACATTCTCAGTGTCCCCGTGATGTCAATGAGATCATGAGTGATAATGTCAAATAGCTAAGAGTGATGTACCCAGTTCAATCTGGCATAAATTGATTTTGAGAAAAACTACATTTGAACCAAAACCTGCGCCTAGATGTTATAGCCAAAAGTCTTTTTTCCTTTGATATTTTTTCCTCTTTGAAATTGTTTCACAGTGGATTAAAAGCACAATCCCTGTCTCTATGTGAGATACAGATTTGAAGCCGTGTGATATTGATGATTACATCTAACTCTTAATATTCTGGCTGACATAAATGTATTGACTGTGTAACACTGTAATATGAATTCTGACAAAATATTGTTACATGAGGATTCTTTTAATTAATTGAAAAATTGGGGATAATAGCAGTGCTTTTGAAAAAATTATCATTTTTCAGACAGATTCTGAAGTATTCCTAATACTTTTCATAACCAAAACTCCATGTTGGGAAAACTGAATTGAAATGTATGAAGAAAATGTTTTTTAAAAGAAACAAAATCTCATCAAAATGCTTCAAGGGGAAAATTGATTCTTGTTATCTTGAGCGATGCGAGTATGTATTTAGAGCTATTCACACAATTCATATTGGCAAGAGCATTTAGCATTCATGTAAAGAATAAGATACATTTCCTTTCTGGGGCTTGTGCACAGTGACCAGTAACAGTGAATTCAAATGTGGGTGTAAAATTTGTTTCAACCTGTGATCCACAGAAAAATTATCTTTCTGTATATGCGATAGTGTTCATCACAGAAGAATGTACGACACTGGGGTGTTTTCATGACCCTGGATGCTGGTAAAAGTGGAAAGGGCAATAAAACTGTGATACTTTGAAGAGAGACCTGTAACGCTGAAGGGCTATCATTTTTTTTTTCTCCAAAATAACCTTATAAAATAATGCAGACTTAAAGTTCTACCGAGATATATGAGAAAAAAATATAATTTATAAATGAAATTGCAATATATTCATTTCCTGTTGACCACATAAAATATAAACCAAAGAATTGGTGTTAAACTCAACAGAAAACTAAATTCTTATCACAGTAGAAACTCCAGCATAGATTTAACAAATAATTATTAGTGTCAATCCTGTGATGTGGACTGTATTACTAGTTTTTACTGTGCTGTCTTGTGTTTTAGTACGTTACTGTCCACAGAAGGCACACTGGACATTCAGACATCGGCAGACATCAGGCATAGGTAAATCATCTAAGAAATTCTGATAAGAAAGGAATAGAGGGGGAAATATATATATATATATATCATAGTATATATATCTGTATCTTGTAGTGTATATGTATATATCTCATAGTATATATCATAGAATCATAGACTTATAGAAGGAACCTTAAAGATCACCTTATTCCAAATCCCCTGCCATGGGCAGGGACACCTCCCACTGGATCAGGTGCCCAAGGACCCATCCAACCTGGCCTTGAACCCCTGCAGGGATGGGGCAGCCACAGCTTCCCTGGGAAACTTGTTTCAGGACCTCACCAATCTCATGGTGAAGAAATTCCTCCTTATATCCAGTCTAACTCTGCCCCCCTCCAGTTTATACCCATTCCCCCTCATCCTATCACCACAAGCCTTTGTGAACAGTCCCTCCCCAGCTTTCTTGTAGCCCCTTCAGGTGCTGGAAGGTCACTCTAAGGTCTCCTCGGAGCCTTCTCTTCTCCAGGCTGAACAACCCCAACTCTCTCAGTCTGTCCTCACATGGGAGATGCTCCAGCCCTCTGATCATCCTTGTAGTCTCCTCTGGACCCGTTCCAACAGCTCCATCTCCTTCTTCTGTTGAGGAGTCCAGAACTGGACACAGAACTACAGATAAATTCTCACCAGAGAGGAGCAGAGTGGTAGAATTCCCTCCCTCCCTGCTGGCCACGCTGCTTTTGATGCCACCCAGGACGGGGTTTGCCTTCTGGGCTGCAAGCACACATTGCTGGCTCGTGCTGAACATCTCATTAACCAGTACCCAAAGTCCATCTCCACAGGGCTGCTCTCAATCATCCCCCATCCTGTATTGAAACCGCAGATGATAAACCCTGGATATACTCCAGACTCTCCTCTGCACACAGAATTTTCAATAAATTATTGCAGAAAACCAGCACTGTACATCAAAAATCTCTGTCCATCCACTGCCTCACCACCGGTTAATATCCTGAGTAAAAGGAAAAGTAAAGCAAAGACAGAAAGGACATAAACCCTGAATAAAATGAGAATTGCTATTAGCTGTTTTTCACCCTGTCCCCAAAACAGGGAGTATTTTTTAATCCTCTTCAAGGATGAAGTCATGCAGTTGCTGACTCACAGACACATTGAGGTAATGCGCTTCAGATAAGAAGGACGTTGCATCATTCCAACAACTCTCACAATGTAAATATTAAAGGGAATTTCACCACGGCACCAGCTTTTTTTTTTTTGCAATCAAAGACTCCAAGGTATGATTCCAGCTAAACAGGTCACGCAGTGAGGTAGAGTCACTGAGGTGGTAAGATGGTCCTGATCTAAAGAACATAAGGCAGGGGACACAAGCCAATTCTTTTACTGTGTAATAACGCATAATGTTATATTATATCTTTATAAAAATCAAGTTAAGTTATGCACCAGTCAAATGTTTCTGGTTAAGGGGAAAAAAAAGAAAAACCCTAACAGGAGGACTACACATATTTGTACTGAAGTTAAACACTGTGGAAGGAGGTTATAAATGAGATTTTTCCTCACAGGACAGGATAAGTAGCAATTTACTGAAATGTGCAAACAACATGCATTGTTTAAAGACCTGTGTTTTTTTTTATGTGCCACATTTCATATTTGGAAGAAATAAAAAATCCCATAGTTCTGATGCTTGTTTTTTAAAAAATTAACTCAGGAAGAGAATACGACATGTAAACATGTGCCTCTTCCCCTGGGAGAGGAACGATGGCTCCTGGAGGTATTGTCTGTGTATCTTTTTTATAAAGTCCTGACCTGGACCTGCCACAACTGCTTCTACCAAGGTTTGTGGTTCCTCCCTCCTCCCAGGGAACAACTGGGTATGAAATTTAATCTGGGAAGAAGTGTCGATCTGCTTCAGGGCAGGGAGGCTCTGCAGAGGGATCTGAGCAGGCTGGACCCATGGGCTGAGGCCAACAGGATGAGGTTCAAAAATGCCAAGCACCGAGTCCTGCCCTTGGGACACAACAACCCTGAGCAGCTCCAGGCTAGGGGAGAGCAGCTGGAAAGTGCCTGGAGGAGAAGGACCTGGGGGGGTTGGTGGCAGTGGCTAAATATGAGCCAGCAGTTGCCCAGGTGGCCAGGAATGCCAATGGCATCTTGGCTTTATCAGAGACAGCGTGGCCAGCAGGAGCAGGGAAGGGGTTCTGCCCCTGGGCTCGGCACTGGTGAGGCTGCACCTCGACTCCTGGGTTCAGTTTTGGGCCCCTTGCTACAAGAAGGACAGTGAGAAGGGGAATGGAGCTGGAGAACAAGGGTTATGAGGAGAGACTGAGGGAACTGGGGTTGTTTGGTCTAGAGAAAGGGAGACTGAGGGGAGACCATATCACTGCCTACAACTGACTGACAGGAGGTTGTAGCATTGTGGGTGCTGGTCTCTTCTCCCAAGTGACAGGTGATAGGATGAGAGGGAATGGCCTCAAGCTTTGCTGGAGAGGTTCAGATTGGACACTTCACTGAAAGTGTTTTCAGGCCCTGGCAGAGGCTGCCCAGAGAGATGATGGAGTCCCCATCCCTGGAGGGGTTTAAAAGGTGGATAGATGAGGTGCTTAGGGATATGATTTATTAGTGGAGAGGTATGATGATCTCAAAAGCCTTTTCCAACCCAGAGATTCTGATTCTATCAAGTCGAGAGTTTTATTTACGTAGGGTACGCAGCTCTTCTGAAATACAAACACAACCCCACCTAAAAATTAGGAAAAAAACATCTTAAGACAGCAAGGGCTGGGTCAGCCTTTCCTCCCTGTGGTCATTGCTCTTGTCCAGGCTTACACGTGCTGTGCTCCAGCATCCCTGTAGTTGAACCGTTGCTGTCGAAGAAGACAGGTACCCATCACTCAGGCAGAGGCACCACCAGTGGTGCAAGTCACAGGCAACTTGAGCACAAGAAAGTTTAGCATGGTATTTTTCAAACTTTACACTTTCCTTTTATGGATTCTTCATTTTATCACACTTATTGCATGAAAACTTAAAATGTTCAAACACTTGATGCTTCTTCACTTACAGAAAACAGCTTAAAACCTGACTGACTTACTGACTAGAGAAGATTATTGTTTGACTGCTTTTTTTTTTCCTGGAAAAGTGCCTATTTCCCCACCCTGAGGTGGACGCTGGGTAGCTCTTGAGGAGGTACAGGCAGAATTTCCTCATGGATAGTGGTCTGGGGAAAAGTCCTGAAATTTCTGTGTGTTTTCAATGTGATGGCTGTGTACCCACATGCTGGTGATACCTAGGGACTGAGGTCCTGTAGCAAGTCTGAGGTCTTTTTAGCAGCATTGAGCTTGCTCTGTTTGTTGCTACAGTGCTGAGCTGCATTTCTGAGCCCTGTTGAGGGTATGATATATTCCTACAGATTACCGTGCTTTCCAAACCAGCGTGCCTAAAGGGTTTAAGCAGGACATTGATGTAGATTCCAACTAGTTCAAATACTTCTGACATGCAGGGCTGCTCTGAACAGACTTTCTGCATATTATTCATGTAGAGGAGAGTAAAACATGAATCCAGATTTTTAGCTTGCTAGTTTCACTGCCTTGAATCCTATATATGCACCACAACCATTTCGCTGGGTCAGCCCTTGCTTTAAGTTGTATGTCGAGGGTGAAGCCTGCAGTCTCCTTTCTTTCTTCATTTCATGAGGGATTGGATCGTTAGTCTCCTCTTCGCTAAGTTTTCCACATACTTCATAGTGCTGCCAGGTGTATTGGATAGGAGGTTTTAACTACAACCTCTTTTAGCACTCAGAAGCCTTCTCCCCAGTTACCTGCAGCTGGGTTATGCAGTATGAGTAGCTGGAATCCACAAACAATTGACTCCTCATTCTCTTGTTCTCCCACTGCCTGCACACAGAGGACTATCCATCGTCCAGCTCTTCAGGGTGATTCCTGCCTTGGTAAAGACCTCAGACAGTTTCTGAGCCCTGCAACAATAGGAATTTCTCCTTTTCACTACACAGGGTCTTCTCTACTCATTTTCTGAAACGTTTAATTGTGTTACTAGGCTAATGTATGCTTTGGGGTTTTTATTTTTTGCCTGTTCATAAGGGAAATCCTTACCTATGGAAAGAAGAAGCACTTAATATGTTTATATCTGACAGAAATTTTTGTTTATTTTACTTTGAAAATGACTCTCTCAGATCTTCCCCAAAACCTCATTTGCTTTATTTCCCCAAGCAAAGCTCTGTGTATCTGTTTCCAAACTTTATCTTGGTGATAGTTGTCTATAAGGAAAAAATGGCCTGCTTATTTAAGCTCTGTCATTGTATACGAAATGAAGGCTTTTAGTGTCTCAGATTACATATATTCTGAGGTAGGGGTGAGAGCATAAAAAAGAAGTCCAGTATCTATGCCTGTTCATTCATTGCACCACCGTATTTTGTTGCCTGTTCACATCAAACAATCACGCTTTTGTACAAATCTGTGGTTTATCATCTAGTCTACCCTGCAACTCTTCTCCTATAGTCGACGTTATTTTCATTTTCTTAATGCTGGCTTTACACTTTGCAGGGATTTGAAAGTATCTTACCATTTGACTTAACATCTGTTCGGGAGAGGCTTTGCCAGGGAAGAAGGAATAATAAGGTAGTGTGAAAAGAACTGTGTACGGGTGTCGCACGCCAAGCTCTGGTAGAAGTGATATGTTTAATGCCACTCAGCTTTATTTGTTATTAGTGTGCCAAAGGTTCTCTTTTGTACACACTGAATCTTAGCACTGTCAATTTATTTATCTAAATGAGCTTGCACGGCAGAGAATCGCATGGCATTATGTCCTTGGTGTTAAAACTGGCTAGACTTTGTATCTGTACCCAGTTAGAAGTGATTTGGATAGTTTCTCCTTTGGTCATTGGAGGAAAGTTTACCTAAGAATAAAAGTTTTTATGATAATTGAAACAGTCATTTCCTAATAAGTTACTGTGTCATATAAGAAAAACTGCTAGATAAAGAACAACACTCAAATAACTGTGTGTCTAATGTTCCTAATGTTAAATGAGGAACTTAAAGAGAATTGCTCACCCCACTTTCCTGCCTTCGTGGTATCTTTCGTTGTAAAGCATTTCCCTCAGACCACCCCTAGATTTGTCCTGCCTGCCTTGCTCCTACAAGTTTTAAAGTAAAAGAATAACACTGCAGGGCCCAGGCTGTTCATCTGGCAGAGACTGTCCTCAGGGACATGTCTTCTAGTTTTTAAAGCTATTTCCAGATTAAATGTCCATCCCAAGCTGCCTCCTTTCTGCAGCATTGTTGTGGGCTCTCAGCTGCTCCAATTAGCATCATTAGATGGGAAAAGCCTCCCTGGATACTCTGTCTGCTCAGTGCCCGTTCTGATATCTGGGTCGCCACACAGAATCACTGGGTTGGAAAAGACCCATCGGATCAGAAAACTTGCGTGCCACGTATTTACCCCCCAAGAACAACTTTTTCCTTGTTGTTTTTTACAAAGAGCAGCCTCCTGCCTCTGGAGGCTGCCTGCTAAGCTGCAAATGCTCTAGCTCCCATCTGATATCCCTTTTTTTGCTCTCTGAAAGTCAGAGATTTGGCCTTCTGGATCAAAAGCTGAGCGGGTGCGGACCAGTGAGGCGGCTGGAGGTGAGCCAGCGACATTAGGCAGAGCCCCTCGTGGAGGCAGAGCCGTCACCCACCACACAAGCCCAGCACTCAGGCAGAACAGCAGCTCCTTCTTTATTTTTTGAATCTGTCCACTTGCTTTTATCGGTGTGTCTCACCGTGTACGTTACTGCATAGATACATTTGTGCCTTAAGCATGTGACTGCCGAGAAAAAGAGTAAAATTCCCAAATATTTATATAAAACGCAAGTTTGAGTATTCACAGATGTAGAAAAGTGTCCAAAAGCACATTCATGTGTATTGGTGAGATGTGAATACACAGATATTCAAGCAGAGGATGCCCAAACCTGTAAATTGTTCATGCACAATTTCATGTGTCTCAATTTGTCAGACCGTCACATAAACTAGAAGTGAGTAAATACATAGCACAGAACTTCACATAGTTATTAAAAGAATCTGTTAGGCTGAAACATTTTTTTTACTTTTCTGCACTGCTGTGAGCACCGACCTGTGGGAGAGTGGGATTGTGAGCTTTCAGGGAGCAGCAGGGCCAAGGACCAAATGCTGCTGGGGTGGGGACTGACACCCCAAGGTTGGCTGAAATGGGGTCCTGGACATGGGCAGGGTACAGAGAGGATGAGTGGGATCAGTCAGGCATCTAGATGCCTTCAGGACCCTGAGGGTACATGGCTTTGAGCAAATGTCCAAGCAAATTGCAGTAGGAGAGAGTCTTTGCAGCAGCTTAAATGATACCAGTAAATAGAATCATTTGGGTTTGAAGGGACCTTTAAGATCATCTCATTAGCAGGGACACCTCCCACTGGACCAGGGCAGCCACAGCTTCCCTGGGAAACTTGTTTCAGAACCTCACCAATCTCATGGTGAAGAAATTCCTCCTTATCTCTAGTTTAAATCTTCCCCTCCCCAGTTTATACCCATTGTCCCTCCTCCTATCACTAGAAGACTTTGTGAACAGTCCCTCTCCAGCTTTCTTGTAGCCCCTTCAGGTACTGGAAAGTCACTTTAAGGTCACCTCAGAGCCTTCTCTTCTCCAGGCTGAACAACCCCAACTCTCTCAGCCTGTCCTCATATAGAAGGTTCTCTAGCCCTTGGATCATCCTTGTAGCCTCCTCTGGACCCGTTCCAACAGCTCCATCTCCTTCTTCTGTTGAGGATTCCAGAACTGGACACAGGACTCCAGATGAGGTCTCACCAGAGAAGAACAGAGGGCAGAATCCCCTTCCTCGCCCCGCTGGCCGCGATGCTCTGGATGCAGCCCAGGAAACTGTTGGTTTCTGGGCTGTGAGGACACATTCCTGTCTCATGTTGAGTTTCACATCCCTCAGCACCCCAAGTCCTTCTCCACAGGGCTGCTTTCAATCACATCATTCCCCATCCTGTACTGAAGCCATGGGTTGCCCTAACCCAGGTGTAGGACCTTTCCCTTGACCTTGTTGAACCTCATGAGGTTCACAGATGTTACATATTTATAATATTTATATAGAAATATTTTATATACATATTTTGCTTTTAACTAACTATTCCAAAAGCATGGAGCGGGGGCAGCTTTCAGGTGACCAACCCAAATGCCTTCAACACATGCATGCACAAAGGAAGAAAATTTTAATTATATTTTTGTGGGAGTCCTGCTGTCAGGGTAGTCATAAAGCCTGATGTTTCTCATCAGCTGAGCTCCAGATAGAAATGAAACATCTCAGTGGGACAGCAAAAAGATTTCATGAGCCCACCAGTCAGATCCTGGAAGGGAGCAATCTGGTACAGTGGATTATAGAAACGCTCTCACTGCACAGGCATCTGATTCTTGTGATTAAATGCATTTCACAGTGAAGAGAAACATATCATTTGGCTCCACCGGTTGTGACAGAATGAGGGAATTTAAGCAAAACAGGAGGACTTACATGGTAAGACTGAGGCAGTCTCTTTAAGCAAACCTGCAGTTATTGGTACACCAACTGTCACAGCTTCTCAGAAAAGGAAGCGTTTCATTCAAAACCTGGAATTCTGAGAAACCTGTGTGCTGTCCTACTGTACGCAGCCCTGGAGCTCGGATGTCCCTAAAATTCTATGCAAGTTGTTCTATCAATTCATTAATCCTTGATTACTGAGGGGGCAGAGGGAGTCTGGAAGATCTTTGACTAGAAGTCTTTTAAATCTGACAGAGTTAAAGTTTCCAAGGAAATACTTATAACTTATTTCCAGCAATAGTGTTTGTCGGCAGCGTCTGCCAAAAGTTAGCGTAAAAATAAAGCCACAAAAACTCAGAAGTCTCTTCACCAGTTTTCCTGCTGATGACAATGTTAAGTTTCATAAACTTTAAATGCTTTTTAGTAATCGGATTCTTCTCTGGAAACAGAAGTTACGCTAAGGAAAAATTTACTGCTGATAATAATTTTACTGGGATCAACAAAAATGTTTCCTTGAATATCCCTTAGCTTATATACAAGGTGAAAAAATAGGTTCTACATTTAGTCCTTCCTTGCCGTTAATGTTCAGATCAGTATTGTACACACTATTTTTATTCCTTAGGGTATACAATTTGATCATAAATCAAGTATTGGGCTCAAGTATTTATTCTTAGCCTAATGACATTTTCCTTACCATCCTCTTACAGTGTTTTTGAAGTTAGCCTGCGCTATTAAAAAGAGTTTCTTTAAAGCACCCGATGAAAAAAAGCTCTGAAAATCTTCTTTCTTGTGCAACTTTTTTAAACAGAAGAAGGCACTTAGATCCCTGTGCCCATGTTAATACTCTTTTATTTCTTCTTCTCTGTAGGTTTTAATTTAAAGCATGCACTATTATTTTTGTTGGCTTACTCTGTTAGACCCAACTGTGACATCCTTTTTCAAAATGCCCACGCAATAAAAGTTACTCAACCATAATAAATTTGATTTAAGTAATGTGAAGGTGACATGAACATCAGATTTAAGGGTTTGACTTAAATTTATAAACACAAGGAAGTTCCAGGCACTGTAAATTGGATTTAAAAATGGTTCACTCATTCTTTCATTGAGAAAGATTACAATGATATCTGTCTATTTATCTATCCCATCAGTCTCTGACTCTGAATTTTCTTCCTTAATCTAAGTCAAACAGTCAGTATTGTCAAAGACAATTTTGCGTGAATCAGTCATTTTTGGGAAGTCTTCTATTTTTGTAAAAAAACAGTATTTGAATTCAAGAAATTCTGAAAGTCTCCTCATGACCTCAAGTAACCAAACAGTAACTGAAATCTTTTACACTATCAAGACAGGAGTGTGCTTAAAAGACAGATTTATTTGCATGACAAGATCTTCACCTGGAAGAATAAACACCCAAGGGAAGACGTGAGCCACTTCCTTGGCTCTGGATGGAAGAGGGCTTGCAGAATTAGGCCCCCAAGCGGGTGCAGCCTCTCATGCCCAGGCTTTCCTTGGATGTTTTAGTTCACAAATCATTAGTGGATAGACCACAAAACCTTCTAGGGAGCTGCTGCAACCTCATGGGTCAATACCGGACAGTGGTGGCTCTTTCTGAGCTAGAAAGCTGCATAGAAGGTGAGCGATTGTGTTTACTCGTACAGACAGATGGATAGAGAGATAGACAGACAGACAGACAGATGAAGGCTCAAGGCTCCTGAATAACCTGTATATTGATTTGTTTTAAAAGCTTGCCTTCCTCCACATGCATTCACAATTAAATCTCATTACAGCATACGCGCGCTGTACACGTTATACATCAAAACACAAACACAGACAGTTCGGAGGAAAGAAAAGTGGTGTTAATGAAGCAGTTAGATCCGAAATAAAGTATTTCTTTGAAATGTTATTGTCATATCAGTTTTTATCCTGGGAGAACGGTGCCTGCTTTGCAATCACAGCTCTGGTGAATCTCTAATGGCAAGGCTGACAGACACATAGAGCTCCCTGTGCAGAAACCATGGTGATGGTCACCTTATACATATGAATAAGTAAATAAACTGTATCACAGTAGCAACAATGAGGCTTCCAAAATACAAAGGTGAAACAGAATAATTGGCTAATCAAGACTTTTTAAAAGTAAGGATTTTTTTTATCAGATGCATGCTAATGAGGAATCAGAAGCTTTGAACCTTTAAAGCTTTCAGAGCTTTCAGGGATAGAAGACTAAGAGGAAAAAAAAATGCTGTTACGGCTATAATAATTAAAAATAAACATAAGAATGAATGAGTAACGCTACGCATATCATCTTCCTTCTTTTATAGGAAAAGATACTCAGATACATGCACTGAACAGATTCAAGGTTATAAATAGGTATAGTCTAGTTCCTCTAGACATGGCTATGGTTTTGCTAACAATTTATTAAAAAAAAAAAAAGTTAATGAGTTCCCAGAATTTCCTGTAGCTTCCTATAATAACTCAGACTAGAGAGAGAGAGACATTTCAGTGATTAGGTAGAAAAGGAGTCTGTCAGGTAAGAAGTACCTAATGGCTGTGGATTTTTCATATCCATTTGGTTTGATTTTTGTTCTGGCATTGAACCCTCTTCGACGCTGGCCTTAGCGAAGCCGGCGTTCTCTCTCAGACACAAACCAAACACGGTGTGGCAACCAGAAACCTGAGTGCCTTTCCCGATACCTGAACCGCTTGGGAATAACAAGTCGCATCATGATTTTAAGGCAGCGGAAGAGACGTCAGATAGGTTAAATCCCAAAGAATGACTTGCCACACCTATTTTGCCTGGTTCTTTCCGGGCAGGCAGGGTGGGAGAGGGGCTGGAGGATGCTGAGCATCCCACTTCAGCTCTGGGAGCTCTCCCCCAGCCCAGCCCTGCCTCCCTCCCTCCCAGGGGATGAGAAAGGGGTGCCACGCCGCGAAAATTCGCTCCGATTCCCAATGTGCCTGTCCACATTCTCCGTCTCGGTGCGATGCTCCATGACAACAAGGTGAGACGGCAGAGGTTACCCGAACAGCTGCTTCCTAAGCCAGAAATTCCAGGCATTGAAAACCATCTGTCTATACATTCACAAATGTATATAAGGGCAATCTATCAGGCTGCGGCACTGCAGCTGCCACTCCATCAGGCCTGCTTCCTTTCTCCAGGCTGAACAATAAGAGCTAGTTCTTCACTTTGTGTCACACAGAATGGCTGATTTGATTAAGTCCCCAACTCTCATTATGCTAGGTAGGGGTGTAGAATTTCAATGATAATCCATAATGCATGACCAGTTTGTCGCCATGGCAACATAAATTCAAGGTTACTAGCTCAGACGCATAATTGGGTGTGCATTGAGTGCTGAAGAAGGGCTGTTAAAATTCTTGTCATAGAAGAGTAACATCCATCATGCTGTCTGAAACTGCAAAGTACTCATAATCAGAAAGAAAAATCCTTGGAGAAAAATGTTAATAAAATAACGATTACACCTAATATAATTGTTTAAGTTTAAAAGAAAACGGAAAAAAAAAAACCCCACCAAACCTAAGTGGTTGAAGTATTTTAGTTAATAAGAAAGGAAAAGGCAACTCATTAAACGTGCAAGACTTGAGTTGAACATTCCCCACCCCCCAATATTTGCATTGTAAGATGGACCCAAAGCAGTTCAGCTCTGAATCGAACTGATTAGCTCAGGGTCTAATCCATATGATACAGTAAAAGGTGACGCTTCACACGCAGACGCCACAGTCTTATAGGCTCCGTTTGTCCAGTTTGATCTTTTGTGGGTAAACATCTCCAAAATTAGGTGCACTAAGGATAAGAGGACTTTTACAAGGTGATTTTTTTTTTTTTTAAATTTTTTAGATGTTGCCCTGAATTATTTCACTGTGCAGCAGCCATTTTAACTACTCGAGATGAAATAGGTAAGGTCAAATCGAACAGATGGAAACAAGACATTTAAAATCATACTGAGAAAAGCTCTAGGATGTGTGTTGTAGGGAGTGATCTTATTCCAGCAGATGGATGCAATAGATGACCTAGAAAGGCTTCTCTTTCCTTTTTTTTTTACCTCCTCTCTCATTTCTATGCATTTGTGACTGCAACATACCTGAAACCTGGCATTCACTCTACTGTTTTGGTGGGGGAGGGGATTTGTTTTTTCCCTTTTTTAAAACTATCCTGATGTACATCTCCTCTGTCTTCCTCTAACAGTGCAAGATGGATGTGACATTTGCATTCCTTCTTCCCAAACGAGTCTTGTTTTGAAGGACCATCTTTGCTAGCGAGAAAAAATAGGCAAAGGAGATTTTACACGAGCACTTCCAAGATGTCAGGGGCTTAAACCTAGCATGTCATTACATGAAGAAAGATCCTTACTAAGTGAATATTTTCCTCAGCTCCAACCCCATTTCCCTTGATGTTGTCTGACTTGTGTGTGTCTGTTTTATAGCCTCGGTGAATTCTAGCTGAGGTGTTTGAGCATATGGTTTTATTTACTATGATTTGTTGTAGAATTTGACATTATTTCAGTGTATGCCTCTGTAACAATATTAGGAGAGTTTCTTCGAAGGAATGAAGCCTCCATTTATGAATTTTGAGTCATACCTACCCCTTGCTTCTGGGACTGAGCTTTTATCGAATTCTGTGGGAGATGCTCATGATTTGTTGGCTGAATTGCTTAAAAATAACAATAGAAAATTCACATTACATGGAAGTGGAAAAGCTCAGGAAAGAAAACAGTGTTTCAGCATAAATTTTCTGCAAAGATTTAACAATCTGTTTGGGCTTTCCAGGTCTGAGGTTACACTGACTTCTAATCTAGTCTGCATTTAGATTTTTCAAACAGAAATTGTGGGAAACTTAATGCAAATATAACTAAAACTGTAAAATCACAGCAAATTGGAAATTTTGGAAAGGGCATTGGTGCTGTCTTCTTTTTATACTTTTGCAAGTTTATTTCTGTGATATTTGTATTTTGAGAAATGATTTTTTATATTAACAAAATTGCATAATTTTCATGAGGTTAGAAAACACGGGCTTTAACTTGCAAATTTTAAAAATTCGGTTTTGCGCTGATGCGTTCAGGTCCTTTTCTGACCAAGCGAGTCTAAGTCACGCTGTCTTGGCTCCATTTTAAAATTGCTCAGATCTGCAACTAATTTCCATTACAGAAAAAAAAATTATCCTGGATCATAAGCTTATCTGTACCTCGTAGGCAGTAGGATTTTTCACATGAGTGAGAAACGGCGAGATCAGAACTTACAGTGATGGAGGCTGTGGTTGTATCATACTGAATTCATTTTTTTCTGCATGTAAGACCTGGTTTGTACATAAAAACATATATTGCTGTTCAATATCAAGATAGGACTGCATGTTCAATGATGTGTTTTATTTCAACACAGCCTGGCTTAATATGAAGCTTGCAAATACCGCATCTGGAGGTGTATTCTCCTCTTGATGTGCACATGTAATTCCAATTAACATTAAGAATGTTAATGAGAATATGCCCCTCTAGGGGCTGGAGAGGGGGGAGGTGAGGGAGCAGGTTTGTAGTTCTGATTTAAATAACAAGTGACTTTTGTGGAGAATACCAGCATGTGGTCTCATGCTCTTATATTGTGGAAATGCAGTGGCTCTGAATGAGAGCGCAGGGTTTATACATTGATGCTCAGTGATGCTTAGCCAAGTGAACCCGTTGTTGGGGGCAAATATTAAATCCCAGTGTGCCGACTCCAGGAAGCAGTAGTTTTTAAAATGTTCGGTTCTGTATTTGTGCACAGGCATAAAAGGCTCTGCTGCGAGAGTGTGGGCTGGGGGGTTGTGATTTTCTTTCTTTTTTGAAGACTAGCTTAGTTTGAAGGAGAGAACCGTTTAATTACTTGTTGTTTCTCAAGTACACAGAACGTATAGAACAGCTTTCAAGGCCTTAAGCAGAAATGTGCTCCTATGCTTTGATTAATTTACTTGACGTTCTTATAGTCTTCCAAGGAAGAAGTCCGTTTATTATCAAATTTCAAAACAACAACAATATCTACCTAAAAATGGCTAATAAATCATTATTTTTTCTTTAAAAGTGTGATGCCACTTGTGTTATTTTGAGGAATACTGAGTAAGAATAATTATAGCACTCCCATTTCTGAAACAGGAAGGTAACAGATTGTGAAGTGGTTTCAAGGCAGGAAAGTGTCCCATATATATCTTATAATTGCAAGCAAATGTGGTTAATAGATGAAATGGAATTACTATGTCATTTTAACAGATGAAAACAGAGCTAATGTTGATGTGTGGAATATATTTTCCCTCGTTGTTTAGCCAGAGAATAAAACCATTATACAGCAAACAAAGATAACATGAAAAAAGCTATGAAAATAAAGTTAGAAGAAAAAAACAAAAAAGACAAAATCCTTTATAGTCCTAAGAAATTATGAAGGTTTGGATTTGTTGTTTTGGTTTGTTTTTTTTCCTGGTAGCATTAATTGCAAGACACAAAAATTACCAAGAAATACAAAGACAATACTGCTCCAACACTTCTGTTATCAGTAACAGAAAAAGATACCCCAAACTATACAATTTATCTGTTTTGTCATTTTTTTTCTGCATAAACTTTCTGGGTGCCTTTTCAATTTGCACATGGAGAGGTGCTGTTCATTCCATCGATCTGACACCTCCCATTTCATTGTCTTGATTTCAGTGCAAGCGCCAGCAGAGGATACGCACCATGCAGCCAGCAGGGCGCAGGAAAAACCTAAAGGGAAAATGTGTGGTTGGTAGATGTGTTTTTGCCATGACTCTTTCTAGGTCAAACAGCAGAATAGTCGCTATTGGAATCTCTATCTCGTACATTTGATCTGCTGGGTTTGGTGTTGGTAAAATGTATATTTTGTAAGCACACAGTGAAAGAATTGAAATTATGAAGTACCCTGATGTTTGAACTGATTCAGTGGCTGATCATATAATCTTGGCTACAAGGGTAACTCTAGGCTTCTAATAAGATTATTATAGAGAACAAAAAATGTCCCTGTGTTTAACCCTGGGCTTAGGTTTGTCCTTCTCCCACCTCCTCAGGTAGTTTTGGATGAAATCCATATGAAAAGATTATTTTGCACAGACTGATGTCAACGCTCGTTCACTCCCATCTCTCAGAATGAAAAGCCTGCATGTACACAAGATAAGAAGAGGTGGGAATACTAAGAAGGCATGATGGGAAAACCAGGACTATTCTTAGCAGATGCAGGCGAGTGAATCTGTTTAGAAAAAGCAAGGCTAGGGCAATTTATTAATCAGAGGCTTTCACCCCATTAATCTATTTCTTCAGGTTAGAAAAGAGAGGAAAGTATTCAGCTGCATTTCCTCCATGTATTTATTTCACAGCAGCTGGGGGAGAAGCTGAGAAGAAAAGATCGGTCATTAGATGAACAGAATAAACAAAAGAAAATCAAATTAAAGAGATTAAGGGGGGGGGGAGTGGGTGACACAACCAAAACACCAAATCGAATAGTTTATTACGTGCTAAAGCTTCACCCGCCCCATACTGAGAAGGCACAAATTTAAGCAGCCAGAACCAGGGAACAGGCTGCTCCCTCTTCTTAGAGCACAATTAGGGTCTATAGAGTCATTACAGGAAGGACCAGAATTTATTTGTCTTCTTTCTATCTGTTAGTCATATTCACTTAATTCCGTTTGACACAAAAAATATTAATAACGTACCTGCATGGGAAAACAGGAGCACAAACAAACTCAGAAAAGCTGTACTTTTGAAAAAATATTTTAAAAATCAATGCAAATTGCAAGTTTCTTATTAAAACATGACAAGTTCTTTCTTCTAGTGTCAATTTGCGATAATAAAAACACAGACAAACAAACAGAATTTAGTTTTCCACCACATTTCGGAGGCTAAGGCAAAAGATATTGTAAAATATCAGGGAAACAAATATGGAAACGTACAAACAAAATGTCACCTGTACTTCCTTTTGTTCAAAATCACAACCCTTAAGGAAAGAATTGTTTTTATTGAATAACCTGCAGTCTGAATTTGCAAAAATAACAAGAGGAAGATGTTGTGGTATCTTTGCAAACTCCTTTTGGGCCGAAGATGATAAATCAGACGTGTAGATCTGGTGATGCCGCTGCTGTTGGCTTGCTTCAGCCTTGCCTGTTAGAACATCGCTTTCCTGGAACTATTTCACTCTTTCACAAAGCTTTCTAACATGGAAGAAACTGCTGAATGAGAAAAAGGCAGGAGAAGGATGAAATTCTCTGGCCTTTGGTCTGTAGAAAGTCATTTTGGCTGGTCATAATCTATTAAATCAGGAAATACACTAAACATTCTTCAGGCGTTTCAAGGATCAGTGGCAAGGTGGTTTCCAAAACTTTATGGTGGAACATCATGCACTGAGGAACGGTCACAACTCCTCAGAAAATTGCACTTGTCTTGAGGTGACTGAAGTGGGTCAGTAAGTTAAATACTATGCCCACAGAATAATTGTTTCAGCTCTTGATGGCAGCTCTAGCAGCCTATGTCTTTACTGTCTGCAGGGTCAGGAAGGGAGAGAAGCACCTTCTTATTTTCTTTAAACCTTTTGAAAATGTTTTCTAGATTTAAAATCGGTGGCACATTCACCCAAAGTACAAATGGTATCTCAGTAGCCCCATGTTTGATCTCCTCAGTGTTTCTTTGCTGCTGCTGCTGTTGGACCTCAGGGAAAGCAAGCCGAGCCTAAAACAGATTTCCTATCAAAACCTCTTTCGTATCATTTCAGCTGCTTCAGTTAAGAATGTGATTTATTTTTTCATATTATGCTCAGGCCAGCTGAACCTTTGGTGTAGGTAGAATCATCCCGTTATATGTATGATAATACCAGTATAGCCTGTTCATTTCCTCTTCTGCACTGGAATCATCTGCTCCGATATAATCACTTTATATCATTATAGTTGGGTTTGAAAAGGGGAAGATGGGAAGTGACCTGCAGTTTTACTGCTTTAAATGAACCTGCATATTTAAAGCAATACAAACTCTGTGTTTAAACAGGGCTTCAGGCCTTGGAGAATTATGAACATAACTCGTTTGCTGTGTCTTTAGTGCAAATTGTTCCAAGAACAAACCCCAGCCTTTGACCAAACCCCTAATTAATGAAAACCAGATAACCCTGATTATCATGTAGGGCACAGCAAGTGTGTTGAAGGTTTTCTACTCAGATTTCAGCTGATGCGATTGAGCACCTACAACCTTGTTTTCCCCTTGCCAAGCTCAGGCAAAGGTGTTTCATCATAATGGGAATTATTCCCAAGTCAATTTTCACAAGTTTTTGCTCTGTCCCCTTTCAATCCACATGATCGGAGTTAGTTTTAACAACGTGGAAAAAAACAAGACATTTTGGTTTACTGCGAGTACGTTTTATTAGCTTATGGCTGAAGTGACTGAAAAGATTTTGCTCTGCCTTTACAAAAATCTGCAAAGAACAAGTGGGGAGATGTTACGCTGAGGATATCGAGGCTTTAAAAGTTGTGCACACAACAGAACGCAATTAAAATGAAATAAAAATAATAACAACACAGCATTTGAATAATGCATATCCCAAAGCACTTCACAAGTAGGTCAGTACCATTATGAGCTTTTGATTGTTGCTTACTTTAGCTGGATTGGTTTAAGAATAAAAAAATAGTTTAGCACAGTCTCCCTCTCCTTGTGGCAGTTCCACAAAAGTGGCATCTTGGCTCTGAATTCCTAGGCGCACAAAGCCCAGTCAATGCTGAATTTCATATCCACCTGCAGAGAAATGTCAGCATTGTCTTCAGAGGGTTTTTTTTTTCACTAATGTAAACATCGGGAAACAGAATAAAATGCAGATTGGCAACCAACATCCAGCTTATTTTTAATATTAAGTCACTTCAAGATTTAGATGCAGTAATCAGATGTTCTTGAGGTGTAGGGGTGGGATGGGTGGAGGTCAGCACGTACACACTGAAAGGCTGAAGCAGTAATGAATGTAACGTAAGGCTTGCCCACAACAATCTGTGGGATGAGATGCCAGGGTAAGAGGGTTAGGCTCTGCAAAGGGATCTGAACAGGCTGATGGGCTGAGGCCAGCAGGATGAGTTCAACAAGGCCAAGTGCCGAAGCACTTGGGGCACAAGAACCCCGAGCAGCTCCAGGCTGGGGGAAGAGCAGCTGGAAAGTGCCTGGCAGAGAAGGACCTTGAGGGGGTTGGTCGACAGCGGCTGAACATGAGCCAGCAGTGGCCCAGGTGGCTGAGAAGGCCAGTGGCATCTTGGCTTGTATCAGAGACAGCGTGGCCAGCAGGAGCAGGGAAGGGATCCTGCCCCTGGACTCGGCACTGGTGACGTTATACCTCAAATCCTGAGTTCAGTTTTGGGCCCCTCACTACAAGAAAGACATTGAGGGACTGTAGAGCATGTCCAGAGAAGGCAAAGGAGCTGGGGAAGGGGCTGGAGAACAAGGGTTACGAGGAGCTGCTGAGGGAGCTGGGGCTGTTTAGTCTAAAGAGAAGGCTGAGGGGAGACCTTATCACTGTCTACAACTGCCTGGAAGGAAGTTTTAGAGAGATGGACGTTGGTCTCTTCTCCCAAGTGACAGGTGATACGATGAGAGGGAATGGCCTCAAGTTGCCCCAGGGAAGGTTCAGATCGGACATTAGGGAAAATTTCTTCACTGAAAGGGTTCTCGGGCACTGGCAGAGGCTGCCCAGGGAGGTGGATGAGTCCCCATCCCTGCAGGTGTTTAAAAGACAGCTAGATGAAGTGCGGTTGGGCTTGATGATCTCAAAGTTTCATAGTTCCTCTCTGTTGCCAGCTGCCCTTCCGCTTTGCAGTCTCCACTTTGCATCCTTGTTTTCTCCCCGTTCACCCTGGCTGTCCTCTCCTCCAACATTTCACATTCAGCGTTCTTTGTCTTTAGGAAGACTTGGCAGTCACACAATGTGGGGCTGCTCTGTCACGTGTAAGCTCTTTGGGGCAGAAAAAAAAAAGGTCTGCATTGCAATTACCCAACATGGAACCTTTATCCACTTCAGAACCTTAGTGTTATGAAAAAAAGAAGATTATGACATTGTTTATACTTGTATGCTCCTGCGACAAACTTAGAGCATTTTGCCATTGGATTTGCATATCATTTTTTCTTTCCAGCTCTGACATTTGCTTTTCCAGAAAGTTAATCCCGAACCCTTCATGACTAACCAGGGTGATCCCTTGTATGGACCAGACTAAGTGTCTCTGCCTTAACGGGTGCCACTGTGCTGCTTGGGACTAGGACATGGTTTATTCTCATCAGCAAAGAATATTAGACTTTATTTAGGTTTGAGTAGAAGATCTCCAGGGAAATGCTGCTCTGATACACAATGGACTTCCGTGGGTTAGTTTGGTGGATGTCTGACATCCAGCCTAAAGCTTGAAGCCTGATTCACATCTGCTTTTGGCCACAAAAAATGCACAAGGAAATTTTGAAAGTATAAAAGCAGTGAAGATGTGTCCCAAAAAACCTAAAATTCTATCATCACATATGTCTGATTAAAGGATAGTATGCCAGGTACTAACCAGATTAAAAGCAATATGCCAGATATTTTTAATTGCAAATTTTACTCCCTTTCTTTCTGCAACTCCTGAATATTTCTAAAGTGCAGATCTCTTCTGTCCATTCACACAGCTGGAATATTATAGAATCATAGAATAGTTTGAGTTGGAAGAGGCCTTAAAGATCTTCTAGTTCCAACCCCCACCCTGTGATGGGCAGGGACACGTCCTGCAATACTGTGCATTATTTAGCCAGCTTGCTTTCATTGTGGTCCTCCTCTTTCTGAATTTCTTTAGCAACTGCCTGTTTATTGCATAGAAAGTATAAATGAAACTTAATTTCTCGTGCATTTTCTGCTGCATCCCCAACTAATGTTGATGCTTACACACATTTAGGACTCACTCCACTGTGTCTGTGTTTTGAAAAATAAGCTTTGTGCTTCTTCTAATCTTTCCCCTCATATATGAGATTTCACAGAATCACAGCGTGACCCGAGTTGGAAGGGATCCACAAGGATCATCGAGTCCAGCTCCAATCCCCGTACAGGGCAACCCCAACATTCACACCGTGTTTTGTCCGAATGCTTCTGGAATACTGTCAGGTCTGGCCTTTGTATTCTTAATCTCCATTTCTTCTTTTCCTTTTAGTCCTTGTTTTGACAATGTTTCCAAAGACTTGTAGTGATAGGACTGGGGGCAAAGGGTATAAACTGGAGAGGGGCAGATTTAGACTAGACATAAGGAGGAATTTCTTCATGATGAGGGTGGGGAGGCCCTGGAATAGGTTGCCCAGGGAAGCTCTGGCTGCCCCATCCCTGGAGGGGTTCAGGGACAGGCTGGATGAGAAGGGGGGCGGGGTTGGAACTGGATGATCTTTGAGGTCACTTACAACCCAAACTATCCTATGATTCTCTCAATCATCTTTGCTCCTAGGTAATTTTTTCTTATTCTACTGATAGTGCTGCATCCAACCACTTCTCCCATAGACAAGAATGATTGGGCCTTACTCCTGGCTCTCCCTTTCCTATTCTTTATTTAGTAGTTTTAAAGACTATCGCTATCTTTTTAACTTTTCTCCTTGACAATAAGCTTGTTAGTATTTGTGTTATTTCGTTTATCTTAATAACACACCTCTCCATCTTTGTTCAAAACCTGATCCAACTTTGGTATCAACCTTGCTGTGGGGAGGGAGTTGGACGAGATGACATCCAAAGGCTTCTTCCAGTTTATATTTTGATGTGATTCTGTCATTCTGTAATTGAGCTAAGCATCGTGAAGAGGTGGTTCCTGGCTTGGTATATGATTTTGAGAAGGCTGAAAATTATTGTTTTATTCTTTAGGGTGTATTTTACCTCATTCAACACACTTAAGAACAGTTTCCGTGCCTAAGCTAGCCAGTCTTTACTCACTGAAGAGGAAGAAACGCTTTCAGAAAGACTTTTTCACCTTAGACACCTGCCTCGATGTGAAACGGGCACCTGTTTCTCTCCAGTGGCAATATCAGAGCTATAATAGGGGCAACTTGCTGATACTTGAGTTGAGAAATATGAACCTCACCACAGCAGAACTGCATATTTTGCAGAAACATACATCCCTTGATCACTTATCTTTTCGTGGTGACAACTTTTTACCTTCAAGCTGACTGTATCTTCCCCAAAATTTGAAAGGAATAAATCAGACATTTGAATTGAGATGTAACAGAGACATTATACGGACACATAAAACCTAGTATCAAAAATGACAATCCATATTACTTTGTGATATCTTTCTTCACTGAGAAAACTGGAGGGAAAAAAATAAAGGGAAAAAAAAAAAGCTTGTTAGTAACAAGCCACAAAACCTCTCTAAGGAAATGGAAATGTTATTCGAACGTTACAAGTCAACACTGCATTGTTGACAGAGCTCTCCCTGCCAAGCATTCACTTGCATTTATTGTGTTTTTACAAATGCTGAACAAACCATCCAAGATCATACTGGGACTTAGAGTACAAGGTTATCATTAATAGCAGGGAATTAACAATGTGATAAAACGTTACGAAACTGCTGGAACCTACTTATGACCTGAGTGCGCTCTGGGTTCAATGAGAACATTAAATTCTTCACATGGTCAGGTTCTTAACAGCCACATGCCATTAATAACAGCAAGAAACCACATCTGAAGAAACTGTTTGATAAAAAGATTTATTTGGCAGTGACATGTAGGGAAATCATCACTGATGCCTTCTACCTACCTTTGCAGCACATAAGATAGCTCTGACTCAGCTGTCTCTTCAATAGTTGGAATATTAAAAATTACAAAGCCTTGCCAGTCAATTATTTTCTTGCCTTGGTGATGACATATCAAATATGCACTCAGGATCTTTAGTTTCATATTTTAAACCACCGTGATTTCATTTTTTCTCTTCTCAAGCAGCACTTGGGAGTCATTGAATAACAGAATAGTTGATCAGAGGAGAACTCTGGAGATTGTCCACAAGGTCAGCTAAGGTAGGTTGCTGAGGATGTTGTCCAGTATCATTTTTAATAACTCCAAGGATGGAGACACCACAACATCTCTGGGAAAGCAATTCTTGTGTTCAAAAAGATTGTAAACAAATAAAAAGATGAAAATATTACTTTTGCTTCAAAAAGAAATAAGAACACTACAACCAGAGTTTCAGTTTGAATTAAGACATGCAAGAGGCAGCTAATATCCTCCCTGCAGCCAAAATTCACTTTGCAATTCATTTACCCTTGCTAATCAGTCAAAAGATTAACAGGAATGATGTGCTGATTTTCCCTCTTTTTAATTTAGTCATTTCTGTTAGCTGCCAAAATTAATTAAATAAAGTGCAGCTCTGAGAGCTGACATGCTAGTCAAAAATAGCAGGTGGTTTCTCTCAAAAACCCTGCCAGGAGCCTAGTTTCTGGGCCCCTATGATCTGGGGAAGAAACAGGGCAACTTTTGTTCCCAAAGGAGTCCCGTCTTCCTCAGGAAACATCTAAGAGCTGCCTGGAAATCTGGACAACACCAGCAGAAGGATGAAGAAGACCTCATCATACCTTGGAAGACCCAGGCCCAGACAGGCACTTGACAGGTCAACAGGACATTGAACCAGCAGATAAAAACCTCCACACCAATGAGCAGCATCACCTGCAACGCCTTCCTCGGGGCCACCTCAAAAAACACAGTTGTGCCTCCAGTGCCACCGCGAACTCCGCAGGTCCCCAAATGTCCTGGCAATTGGATAAAAACACAGGGATTTACAAGGTTTGCGGTTTACATCCCAGTATTATTTTCCATCTAAAGGTCTTTAAATGAATTCATGCCAAAGGACATCGGAGAAAAGCCATTTCCAACTGATGTTTCAAAGAAATTGCTGTTTGATCTATTTGATTGTTTGATACCACCAAAACAGCCAAACTCCACCAAGGAATGCCTGGCTTTAATTAAAGTTTTTAATGATAAGCATTAAGATTATTTTAATATTTTCTATTTTTTTTTTTCAAAAGAAACTCTCAACAGTTTGAAAATAAAAGGGTAAGTTTATTCAGAATGATGAAAAAATTGAATTAACTTAAAAATTGTCTGCGTTAGCAATAATGTTTGATCTCCACATAATATTCATATTGTCTCAAAACTTGTTGAGCTGTTTGGTTTTTTAAGTTTTGTGTTGGTTTTATCAGAATCCACAGATCTATATATGATGCGGGTAATTTAATAATCAGTAAAGATACACTGCAGTGATAATTTAATTGGCATGTGAATGCTAAACTAGCAAATCATTGCATTTATTCTCCTTGAATGATGATGATATAAAGAGGAGGTAACTGAATTTAGCTCATACAAGTCCTAGGAGTCTTTAAATGTATTTTTTAAGGTGAACATCTTCCTTCGTGATGTGAATCCTTTAGAAATAAAAGTAATGAGTGACTTAAGAGAACAGAAAAGAAGTAGAAGGTGACACGATATGAAGAACTATCAAGAGTTGCAATACTGGATATTTAGAATAACACGAAGCATCGAAGTGATTCACAGCATCCTTCAGCTCAGCCCCCAGCCATTTCTTTCAAGGTGCTGGATGTGAACAAATGCTAGTTGTACAAGCTGTGACAAGGAATTCCTGGGAAGGAAAACATGAATCTTGGCCTCTCAGAAGTTCCCATTGAGAGCACTAACCCTGGAGGATGTCAAATCCCTTCAGCTCATACACCTTAAACAATGGAGCACCAATTGTTGGCCAAACCCTCTCTCTACCCTCATCAGAGTAACATAAAGGGGAGGGTTTCACCACACAAACTCAATGGTAAATTCCCACCGGTTTCAGTAAAACCAGAACTTTATCGAGATCTACGCCTTGCACTATTATTCCTGTTCAGGCAAAAGTTTTATTTGTGGGTCTGTAAGTGTTTTGAAGCAGTGTCTATGTTTCATTAAATTGTGGTGCGGGTAAATATTGTTTAGGTCTTCGGGTGGGGAGGCCCTGGCCCAGGCTGCCCAGGGAAGCTGTGGCTGCTCCATCCCTGGAGGGGTTCAAGGCCAGGCTGGAAGGGGCTTGGGCAGCCTGGTCATAGAATCATGGAATCAATCATAGAATCATAGAATAGTTAGAGTTGGAAGGGACTTTAAAGATCATCTCTTTTCAATCCCCTGCCATGGGCAGGGACACCTCCCACTGGATCAGGTGTCCAAGCCCCATCCAGCCTGTCCTTGAACCCCTCCAGGGATGGGGCAGCCACAGCTTCCCTGGGCAACTTGGGCCAGGACCTCCTCATGAAGAAATTCCTCCTTATATCTAGTCTAGATCTACAAGGCCAAATGCCGGGTCCTGCACTTGGGGCACAACAACCCTGAGCAGCTACAGATTAGGAAAAGCCTGGCTGGAAACTGCCAGGAGGAGAAGGACCTGGGGGTGCTGTTTGACAGCGACTGAACATGAGCCAGCAGTGGCCCAGGTGGCCAAGAAGGCAAATGGCATCTTGGCTTGGATCAGAAACAGCATGACCAGCAGGTCCAGGGAGGTTCTTCTCCCCCAGTACTCGGCACTGGTGAGACCGCACCTCGAGTCCTGTGTTCAGTTCTGGGCCCCTCACCACAAGAGAGGAGGGAGCTGGGCTCTTCTCCCAAGTGACAGGGGACAGGATGAGAGGGAATGTCCTCAAGCTCTGCCAGGGGAGATTTAGGCTTGAGATTAGGAAAAAATTCTCCACGGAGAGGGTGGTTAGGCATTGGAACGGTCTGCCCAGGGAGGTGGTTGAGTCACCGTCCCTGGAGGTGTTTAAGGTGAGGGTGGATGAGGTACTTAGGAGCATGATTTAGGGATTGGTGGGAATGGTTGGACTCGATGATCCAGTAGGTCTCTTCCAACCTGGTTATTCTGTGATTCTGTGATACCCCTCTCCAATTTATATGCTCCAGTCCTATCACTACAAGTCTTTGTAAAAAGTCCCTCCCCAGCCCTCCTGTAGCTCCTTCAGGTATTATAAGCTGGCTATAAGTTCTCCTCAGAGCCTCCTCTTCTCCCAGCTCTCTCAGCCTGTCCTTGTGTGGGAGATGCTCCAGCCATCTGATCATCTTTGTAGCCTCATCTGGACCTGTTCCAACAGTTCCATTTCCTTCTTACATTGTGCATTCCAGTGGGAGGTGTCGCTGTCCCTATCAGCATGTTGGAACTGGATGGCCTTTAAGTTTCCTTCCGACCCAAATCATTCTGTGATTCTCAGATTCTAGTTAGGTCTCTCAGAGCTTGTGAAAACTGTCCTGGGTCATGAGTCTGCAGCCAAGCCAGGAACAGAGCTCTGAATAACTGACTTCCAGATTTTCTCATTAAAAGAGAATATGAACTACTACATGTCAACACTCTTGCCTTTGATTTATTAAGGCCTAGATGCCGAGTCTCTTTTTTTTTTTCCTTCTTTTCATTTTTTTTCATTTTTTCTTTATACAAGGGTAATTTTCTAGCCAGTTTTACACAATGTTTTCCTGCTTGGTACCCATATTGTGATAGGTTGGAATTGATGAGATTAACAATCATCGCCGATTTAGGTTCCTTCTGAAACGCCACAGTAATTTTGAGACAACGCACACCACCACCGGCATTTTAAGGCACGTGTGAAAATGCTTAGAAATTAAATCCACTTGGGAAGACAGCTTCACTGAGTATGATTGAAGAGGCGAACTTGTGTGTTAGAGCGAGAAGCATAGGAGGGAGATGAGAAATGGAGACTAAGGCAAAACCTGGACAAGGCTAGAAGGTTTCTGGAAGAAAATGGAAGAGGTGAGAGAGTTTCTTCATCAGACAGTAGAAGGAGCATCCTGTGCTGCACCGAGGGCTCATGTCCTCCCAGGAAGACAGGAACCTGCACTCCTTGTAAGCAGAAAATACTTGGCCCTGACTCTATCACTGTTTTTTCTTCTTCTTTGCAGCAACATCAAGATCCCTGGGTGTTAGCTAGCAGCACAACATGACTCAGGAAGATTTAAAGCATATGGCTGTCGTCAGAATCCAGACTGAAGTTCCCACCCACAAAATAAATGGAAAAAAAAAATCCCAATCCACATCAACATTTTCAGCAAGACTGTCTGAAGCATTCAAATATACTATTTTTACAATTAAGTTCCAGTGAAAAACTTCCTGGAAGTCAAGTAGGTTGATTTTTTTCAAGATGTCATCACTGCTGAATTCAAAATACCTTTAAAAATACTCATTTTAACCACCAGACCATCTGACACATGCCCTAATAAAAAGGGTTTTAGTAAACATGAAGCAAATCCTCGTAAGTCTCACCAGATACTTATTTTGTTTCTACAGCTGAATTCAAAATTGCATTTTTTCTCATTTATCCATGGGAGCCTCAGATTGTGCTTCACATCAGCAATACTTTCCACAGCTTTTGCTGTAGCGGGGGAAGACAAGAGGATTCTTTGTATGTCTCTTTTATTACATTGTCAATATATTAATACAAGTTCTATGAACAAACCTAAAGAGACAAAGAGCTGTTTGTTATATTATTATCCAGAGGTGAAAGCGCAAACCCTAGAAAAAATAAATCCAGTAGGGACTGCAAATGAGCGAAAGTTGTACGAAAGGCAGGCTCCAACACCTGATTATATGCAAACCCAGCAGCGTAGCCATGCGGGGATTCCCTTCTTCTGTTTGCAGACAGGGTCTGAATGAGAAGTGGTGAGATAACAAGGGAGCGTGTAAGCTTAATGATATGCCTGTTTTTTCTATCAGTTGCTAATCTGTAGCTCTGGTGATGATGACTAGTTCATCTCCAGAGATGTGCTGTTCAGAGATGATGTACAATCGAATACCTGTGTTTCTTTAAGTATAGGGCCAGGTTGTCAGGGCTGCCAGCCACAGAAAGGAGAAAACCCTCACATTTTATTCTGCGCTTTGCCCCTCCCTGGGCAGAGCCAGCCAGCAAATGGCAGGGATCAGCCTGCTCACCTGATGTGCCGTAAGAAGAGGACCCTCAGCAGGAGGAGCTGGGCTCTCAAGCCTCGATTCATCAACACCAGAGCGTACGGTTCTTGTGATAAAGCGACGCAGAGACACCACCCACCCACGTCAGCCCACGGGTGTGCGAGGGCATTTCCCCCCTTCACTTGCCGCAAGCCGGCTTTGTACTCTCTCTAACCACAGATCCCAGCTCACTGCCTGCTGACTCCACAAACTGCAGAATCCACTGATTCCGATATTTTGTGATCACGGCTGCAATGGTTTTAAACGAGCAGCTTCAAGGACTAGTCTCAGCGTAGCCTTCTCTCCAGCCTCTACTAAACACGCAACTGGTGCCCTAGGGGAGCGTGATGCATTTTCTGTCATCGCTACACTATAACTGGTCTTGGATCCAGCTAGTTTAAATCTATTTTGTTAATATTTCTGTGAGCAGTAACCACTTATCTGGACTGCAAACAGCAGTCGATGTCCCTGACAGTTGTCACATCGTGCATTCCAGAAGCTCAAATCCCCGACTTCAGTGCCATTTATCCAGGACGAGAGGGAATGGCCTCAAGCTCCACCTGGGGAGGCTTCGGCTGGACGCTAGGAAAAAAAAAATCACAGAAAGGGTCATTGGTCCCTGGCAGAGGCTGCCCAGGGGGGTGGTTGATTCACCTTCCCTGGAGGGGTTTAAGGGACGGGTGGACGAGGTGCTGAGGGACATGGGTTAGTGATTGATGGGAATGGTTGGACTCGATGATCCGTTGAGTCTCTTCCAACCTGGTGATTCTATGATTCCTTGAAATTGCCAAAACTTCCAGAAAGAAAACCTCCTAAAGATTTAACCCTCTTTCAGAAAAATCTATAACCATTTAATTCTGGTGTAGAACAATTTACATATATGATCCAATAAGGTCTGGAAGTTCAAAATCGCTTTCTTCAAGCACAAGAGATAAATTAACCTAACTTTGTACTTCTTACACAGGCATCTGAGGGAAACCATGGTTTCTTCTTGCTGGTAAATAAAGGTTTATGCCAAACAGATTTCAGAAATCAGGTCAGGTATTGATTTCTTCATTGTGAAAATCCTCATAACTTGGACAAATTAGTACTTCTTGTCTAAATAGTACAACTTTTGGGCAGGATCTCTCTCTCTCCCTAGTTCTGAGAAGCAACTCACACATCCCCTGTATAAGTGCACTTCGTGTAAGATGTCCTACATTTTCTTCAAGTACCCATTCCTCGTGTGACTGAAGGTAAACAGGTACTGCTGGATTCCATCCGAAAGATCTGCACCTCCACAAGGCCACATTGCACAGTCACTACACGCTTAGGCAGCCTGTTCCGACAGACTTTAGCAGTGAGGCTGAAATGGGCTATATCCTAACAGCATATTCAGAAAAGCTATTTATTCTCTGTGTTAATACAGAGAAAAGTCATAGAATCATAGAATCATAGAATCACCAGGTTGGAAGAGACACATCAGATCATTGAGTCCAACCATTCCCATCATTCATTAACCCATGTCCCTCAGCACCTCATGCCTTAAACCCCTCCAGGGAAGGTGACTCTACCACCTCCCTGGGCAGCCTCTGCCAGTGCCCAATGACCCTTTCTGTTATTTTTTTTTCCTGATGTTCAGCTAAACCTCCCCAGGTGGAGCTTGAGGCCATTCCCTCTCGTCCTGTCCCCTGTCACCTGGGAAAAGAGCCCAGCTCCCTCCTCTCCACAACCTCCTTTGGTAGTTGGAGAGAGCAATGAGGTCTCCCCTCAGCCTCCTCTTCTCCATCAAGAGGTACAGAAATAACTACTAATCTTCCCGGGCTGTAGCTGGGTAGCCTGCATGAAATCCTCATGCCTCCCTGTGACTCCAGACATTTCCTGGGGGTGCAGTGGTCTGTGTCCCTCCTGCTGAGCAAACCAAAAGTCCTTCAAAGCTGAGTGGTGAATTAATCGTGCTTTGGTCACCTGCCAGTATAAAATCAGAACAGAGTGTGACTTCTGTGTGAATTGCACATGAAGAATAGATGCTATTTGTATGTTAATAACTGTGTGCCTTTTGCTTTTCTTATTTATTCCCTGTGCTTTTTCCAGATGCGAGCAGGTGACCCACATTCTCCTCTCTGACACGTCACACATGGCATTGGCCGAGCACAAAGTGTGCAATCAATTTTTCCCCCCACCCTTGCATACAAACACAAACACATAGACAACCTTAATCACGCTGCCTGGCAAAGGAGCAGCCTCCCCTCCTCCTGGGCTGGCTGGCAGATGGCACAACAGCAGTGCAGCTTCACAGCTCCAGGACCGGGGTAACAGATGTTGGATTAGAGCACGCTTTTTAGAGTTTTTAATATCTGAAGAAATTCTGGATCTTACCTGGCTTCCCCTTTCCTTCTGTCGTTCACGGAGAAGGCAGAATCCTTGGAAAACAAGATTATACAGGCTCTGAGCACAGCCTGAAGCCACAGTGTCAGAAGGGGTAGAGACAGTGAGAAGGGGTGGTTAAAGGCTGAAATATGTGTAAGGGTGCAGTTCTTCACAATAAGAATTTTTGAAGATAATTACAGGGGGTGGAAAACTGGATTGAGAAAGATTTTAACAGGGAAAAGGTTTTAGCTTCTTAAAATTCAACCCGTGACAATGTTACAGGGTGAGTCGATCGTATCTTATGTGTGGTCTGAAAATGTGGAGGATTGTTTGAAAGGTTGTTAAATAACTGTAGAGAAGGAAACATGTTGAAACTAAACAATCACCTCTTCTTCTTATTCCCTGCAGGTTACTGCCACTTCTGGAGCTAATTTTCTATTAGACTAAATGGTTGTGGACAGGGAGAGTCTTTTATCAAGCCCTAGATCCAGAATATATTTCCAGTGGGCAGACACAGCAGAGCAGCATCTACATTCAAATCTGCCTCTAACTGATGCTTCGTTTTGTTTGTAGCTCAATGTTTGCTTATATCAAGGGTTACACTATCATAAGTAGTGTAAATAGCAGCACTATGCTATCGATAAAATTTACATTATCAATGGACTTTAATGACTCTGGAACCTGGTCTTATTAGATCTGGAGTAAATTCATGGTAACTTCAAGGAGTTTGAATGAAATATTCCAGCATTGCATTCTTGCAGATGCATTAAAGGTCACGACTCAACTTTAAATAGGACAGTTTTAACTCTGGATGGATCAAATAGATAGATTACGAAGGAAGTTATGCATTTGGAACCCAGTAATATTTTCCTCATTAAGATCCAAACAAGACCTGGTCGCAAAAATGTTTCTAATTTTATTACTATGGTTCAAAAAAAGTCCAAAAAAATTAAGGACCCTATTTGGTTTGCTTTTCATTTTTCTCTTCCATGTTTCTTCATTTAAATGGCACTGTTAAAGTTTCCTTTCTTTTACAAATAATTTCAAAATATTATTAAGTTGTGGTTTAACTAATTTCTTCCAATTTTGTTATCAAAAGGCTCAATCTCGTTCTGAGAAATGGATTACTTGTTTCCGAAATGTGCAAGTATACTCCAAAACCATACTTTGGTCAGCTAGTCTTACAGATTAATTTTGTAGTGGCTAAATTTCAGCAAATGCATCCTTTTTCTGTCACTTTGCAACTACCGATTGAGACCTGATGATGAAAAAACTGCTACAGCAGCCAAAAAAAGAATATATTACAGGTCCAGGCACACAGCCTGAATTACGGTTTCACCTGTGTACTGAGAGTCACATTTAATCATTCTCTCCAAGAAAGTACTTTTATCATACAAGAAGTCCTGAGAGAATGGCAGGCAGGGTTAGTGCGTGTCCCCTTTTCCCTGAATTGGAAGAGGTTGCTAACAGGAAAATCTCATTTCCTTTTCATTACACAGCTGCCAGCGGGCTGAGTGGGCTGGAACAGGGAGGACACGGGCAGGAGTGTCTTCGTGAGCCCTGGGATTTATACACTACCAGAAGATATGGAAGATCAGGAGTAAGGGAGGGGCACTTACATGTTTGCAAAAATGGGGGTTATCATTGTCACCAAAGACACTTAGACAGCTCTGTAGTTATTTTTCTTGTTATTTCAGATAGTTTTCTTTTCTTCTTACTTTAAAATAGACACCGAAGGAGTATTAGAAATAGTTGAAGGCTGGAGAAATATCCCTGAAAATCATGCTCCCACTTAAAACAATAAAAATCTGTAATTTCTTGTAGGATGTTCTAATTTAGAATCATGGAATCATAGAATCATGGAGTCATAGAATGGTCTGAGTTGGAAGGGACCTTAAAGATCATCTCATTTCAATCCCCTGCCCATGGCAGGGACACCTCCCACCAGATGAGGCTGCCCAAGCCTCATCCAACCTGGCCTTGAACCCCTCCAGGGATGGGGCAGCCACAGCTTCCCTGGGCAACCTGGGCCAGGGTCTCACCACTCGCATGTTAAAGAAATTCCTCCTTACACCAGCCTAAATCTGCCCCTCTCCAGTTTGTACCCATTGGCCCTAGTGCTACCCCTACAAGCCTTTGTAGACAGCCCCTCCCCAGCTTTCCTGTAGCCCCTTCAGGTACTGGAAGGTCACTATAAGATCCCCTTGAGCCTTCTCTTCTCCAGGCTGAAGAACCCCAACTCTCTCAGCCTGTCCTCATAAGGGAGGTGCTCCAGCAATCTGATGTGCATTCAGAGGTACATTTTCCCTCTTCTGGAAAGTTCGCTACCTTCTTGTCACCTACAGTTACGATATTCTGCCATGCAGCTTTGGGTTCATTCTGGAGAAGGCAACTGTGCATTATATTTGAAGATTCACCTACATCTGGTACTTGTTAAATGGCTCAATGGAGACGCTTTGCATTAGGATGCCCTTCTTTCCCAACCAAGGTCTGCTGTGACTTGCCATGCACTCAAATCCTCTTCAGAATGAGGTTTCCGAGGTGCCAGATGTCTTTACCCACAGCGTTAACTGATAGACACAGATACGCATCCCTACCCCATAGGAGCAAGAATGTATTTGTCAAGCTCTTCTGCTAGGACCTCACGCTCCTTTGCCAGATAACTGGGCTGTCTGTTCACTCTTTCTTCAGGGTCATCCTGATGGAGCACAAGAGCCTCATTCAGATGCTGGAACGCTGCCACGGGCTGTCCTGCGTGACTCCGGCACGCACAAAGTTCACACGTACCGTCGTATTCCTGGCTGCTGACGGATGGCTCGTGCATCGCGCATCAGCGTGGTCTCACGCTGAGGTCCCTGACATCCCAGCCCACTGGGAAGAGCCACGATCACCAGCCCCGCTGAGCTCCAGACAGCGGGATGCGGACGCACGTCTGTCAGCTCAGTGGAAGAACAGAGGGAGAAAAGGACAGGGGGGACCCACTCTCTAGTGGAAAAGGAGTTATTTGTGACACTGACTGTGTAATTCTGAGATCTCACTGCTGCGCTCGACAGATACGGTGGTGCAGTGACATCCAGGACAGCGGCAACAAGGGGCTGTGTGAACTCTTTGTCCTAGCAGACACAGGGGAAAACAAGCTCAAGGCAGATGTTGAAACTTCACGCTAATCTAAATCTATAAAAAATACTCTATTTTGTTTTCAAAAAAAATCATTCTGTGCAAAATATACAGAACATTGCAGGATTTTCTCACATGTTCAGTATTGTCCGTGGCTCCTTTCCCCTGTCAGAGGGGTGATTACCCTTGCACATCAGCAATTTAGTTTTCCTAATGCATTTTTCAGTAGAATTCTTCCCCATTTGAAGCCATGGCTTAGATATCTTCTCCAAAGGAAACAAACAAAAAAAAAAAGGTCTGGAGGGGATAGCTTAAATCATTGATCCAGCTGCTTGCAGACACAGAAAGTCATGCAATACATGTTTAATTCAAAAAGCACAGTTCACTCACAACACCCACAGAACACTTTCCAGCACTCCAGGAACAGATTAAAGGCTGCACAAGTTTCCAAATGTAGAGGCAACGTTCAAGTACCACCCTACAACTCGTGCCCTGCTCTTTACCTCATCTTCTAAATGTCAATTCTACCACAAGCTTGTGAAGCAAATGTTAGATAAGAAGCCTCTATTTCACCTTTCATTTGCAAGGTCTTTCCCAAAGTGAAATCCCTGCCTTTCCTTTGCATTGTTCCTCAAGGATACACAGGGAGAGAGAGGAATAATATAAAATCATCTTAGTTAGGAGCTCACTGAGAGGTCAATGGGAAGCATGGACATATTATTGTTGGCCTTATTCCAATGCTATTGAAATAGTGCTCGTCACATTTCTTTTCCTCATGGAAGCTGAGACCTTGAAGCATCCACAAGGTGGACACTTTCATTAAAGGAACTGTCGAACTCATCTGTACGGGAGGAAAAAGAGCTCAAAAGCTTTATCTTCAAAGAACTTACCCAGAGAGAAGGAGGGAAATGCAAAGATGAGGAAGGATGAGATTTAAACAATTGTCGGAAAGAGGAAAAAGATGGCCTCAAGATTATATGCCAAAGCGATTGCATTAATAGTTGTACAACCAACATGATGCAAATGTCTCTAAGTGACCACCAACCTGGAAAGTCAGTGAGAAGGGTGGAGGAGCAGGACACTACAGGATGTCTGACTTAACATGTGGAAATGTTTTGTGAGCTGCAAAGCTGTGAGGCAAGAATATTTTGATTAGGGAAGGACACTGCAGTGAGCACGTGTGCCCCATGCAAGAGCTGTGAATAATTTGGTGTAGCACGCAAAGCCCATAGGATATAAAAGAGCGCTACCAGCTTCAAGCTACATTTAGGTCCTCAGCTTCAGTATCCTGTAAAATAGCACTGGGACTCTTCCTCTGAGCCCAAAGCGGTTTCTCAAAATGAATCGCAGCCACCTTGGTGAGGAATTCCAACTGCAATGATTTAATTGAGCTTGTAAATGTCACACTTCCTTTTCCTGAAAACTTGACATTGTTGACTGGGGAGGGGAGATCTCAGGAGAGCTGGTTTACATTTTTTTTTTTGCTTTTTCTTTTCCTTTAAACACACTGAGAACTACAATGCTCGAATCCTCAGCAATTAACATTACCAATTTGCAAGTATTTAATAGTGGCTGGATTCTGGCGGGGGGGAGTGTATGGAGAGAAATTAGCACTCAGTAGTGTACAGAGGGATCTTCATTAAACGCCGGATAAACATTCCTCCCATGCAGGAGGAGGAAGGCAGTGAAACCAGCCTGCATGGCTTTTAAAAGTGATGTCAGTCATCTTTCCTCTGCTAAATAGGACAAGGTCACCTAGGAGTTGGTATCCAGCTTCCAGAACACTGCAAACCCACACATGTTTAGGCTGCTCTTTCGGGACACAGCGGCGGCTTCCAGTAACTCCATCCACTGGCCGTTTATCGTGAACCCAAGCTGCATTTAACCACAATCCCTCTTCTACTGCTTCTACAAGTTTTAAGGTACTTTTCAACTCTCTATCCCAAAGAAATGGACCAAATGATTCAACTCAAAAATGAACCTTCAAAAAGAAGAGCAGTTCTTCCTTTGTCCTTTGCTGAATAACAGCGGGGTAAGACTTGGAAAGGTGGAATTCTGTACAAGCCAGGGGTAATGCTGTGGCTGTAATATGTCATACTAGTTAATAAACAATTGAAAATATTGTGAAAATTTGGTCTAATCCTAGATAAATAAAATGCTTAGCTATTTTAAACTGTCCTCACTATATTATGAGTTTTTTACTTTGTTCATTGCTTTTAATTATTAGGAACACCCTTACCTAGAAATTATACATGCAGTGAGCCAGGCATCCACAGTAATTATCAGATTGGTCCAATGACTTTCAAGAATGGTTTAGAAATAATTGATTCTCCAGTGGGGCCAGGGGCTGGAAAGCAGACCCTCTTCAGCTCATGGTATTATCTTGTTTACTGCATCATCCTTGTAGTCAGTTCAGATGTAGCACAGAAGGAAGAAGACTCTGTCACTTTTTACTTCTTTGCTACTCTCTGAACTCACACTCAGACGAAAGCAGCTGTGCCTACAATTTTTTTATTTTACTCTAGAAGGGAGATTCTTTAGGGGCAACCAAGCATCAGCAATTGTTGCTGTTATATGTTGAGGTTCATACCCCATGTATCACATCTGTAGCCTCCTGGTGGCCAGAACAATTAGATGCCTCCATATGAAATCTTGGTCTCTCATGCCTGCAGATGGGCTTGAACAGCTGTAGTTCAGTGTGGGAGTTTCTTTTCTTCCTATCCAGCGCTTTCCTTCAGTTTACCCCAATTCGTAGAAGTTGGCAGGTCCAGGTCCAAAGAGGAGGCTGAAGAATAGGACTGTCAGGTGAGAAAAATAGTTGAATGATGTGAATCAGGAGAGCTATTGAAGGATGCTGGTAGGTTTATCACTCTAAAAATGAGTGTGGAGAAGAGCATGAGGGGATGCAGCAGAAACTGTGCAGAGACCATGCTGTTGCTGACAAAATTTGGAGAGCAAAGTAGGGTGGTTACGTTGGATGTTCTGAAAGAAAAGATAAAAATACTATCATCGTGCCTTTGGGGAGGTTTAATACTACTTTCACTGCTGTTTTTCTCATTACTAGTATATTGCTCAAGGAAGCAAACATGAGTGAGCTTACAGCCTGTCCTCCTGGGGACGGATATGCCAGTGGAAAAAGAGGGAAGTTCAAAAGATGCCTGTACATCTGCAGAGAAATCCAAACCCCAGACCTGCCTGCTGCTGCCATGGCAACTACATTTATAATGGAATGAAAATATGAGATACAGATAACACTTCCTCTGCTTTTGACCTATTTGCTTTTCCTACAGCGCCTCTCATCTCATCAAGGTCAGACTTGCCTGTGAGCACCTCAGCCCAGATGATTTTCCCTCTCTGCAGGATGTCTGCATCTCCTAGAGAGCCCGTCCTTCAGCCCAGATATCTCCTCAGGGGTGTTCCTCAGCCGTTCTAAAGGATTTCCACCTATGCACCTTTAATTCTGCTACATGAAATCATCAAACTGGGATGTGCCTCTTCTTGGCATGGCTATTTCTTGTCTTTGTTTCTGTCAACATGTCCTTTCCTTACAAACAGAATGGGTTTGGGGCTTTCAAAAGCTGGAAGGAGAAAGGGAAGGGATTTTGCAGGGTTTTTTCCTGAATAAATATATATAGGCAGTGAGCAGAACCAAGAGACACCAAGGAGACTCCACTTTTGCTTAAGGATTTTGAGTTGAGGCATCATCAGGCCTTGAAAAGTTTCTGCCTATATTAAGCTTGTGCATGTGAAGAAGAGGAGGCTGAGGTGAGACCTCATCACTGTCTCCAACTGCCTGGAAGGAGGATGTAGAGAGGTGAGTGCTGGTCTCTTCTCCCAAGTGACAGGTGATGGGATGAGAAGGAATGGCCTCAAGCTGCTCCAGGGCAGGTTCAGGTTGGACATTAGGAAAAACTTCATCACCGATACGGTTCTCGGACACTGGAACGGCTGCTGAGGGAGGTGGTGTGGTCTTCATCCCTAGAGGTATTTAAAAGACGGGTAGATGAAGTACTTAAGGACATGGTTTAGTGGCAGACGGGTATGGTGGGATTCAATGAACTCAGAGGTCTTTTCCAACCAGGTGATTCTGTGATTCTATGATTATAAGTCTAGAAATAGGTGGGTTTAGCTGAGATGCAGTCTGGTAGAGAGAGGCAGCGGGACTATACAGAGCATATGTCTACAGAGTCTTTCCTTTGCAGCTTAAAAATTGGGACCTTACTGGGAAATGCGTTGTCATCGAATGACACGGTGTGGGGATGTGACTCACGGCGAGGGAAGGAAGCAGCATCACTACCAACCGTCAGGGCTGTGTCACCCATGTGCCAGCAAGAGCAGCTCCGCATCTCATTAACAGGCTGCCCAGGGAGGGGGTTGAGTCGCCTTCCCTGGAGGGGTTTAAAGCACAGGCGGACGAGGTGCTGAGGGACGTGGTTTAGTGATTGATAGGAATGGTTGGACTTGATCTGGTGGGTCTCTTCCAACCTGGTGATTCTATGATTCTATGAAAATCAGCCTGCTTATTGGCTACGGGCTGGTCCACCATCTCTTTCGAACTCACCTAAGTTTTTATCTCACAGGGTATTTTCTTTTCCAGACTTTTTTTTTTTTCTAGTGGTTTGGGGTTTCTTTTTTGGTTTTTTGTTTTTATTTTTTGTAATCTACAGCAAGGGGTTATTCAGGCATAGCAGGCAGTTTCCTTCATCCAGACCTTTTCTGAGTCCAATAATTAAACTAGATCCAATAAATGTAGCTATTTAACCTGTGTTATGTTCAATTCTATTCCACCATCAGAAGGTCTCAGTAAAAAAAATCTGTTGTCTACCTTATAAATTTAATGTTGCAAGAAATGTGTCTAGAAGATCATGATGAGAATAACTGTATCAACACTCACTAAACGAAGCGTTTGTCAGAATTGGACTAAAACCATTTTATTGAATACTTTTAAATTAAAAAAAATAAAGAATAACTGCTGAAAAGTTCAAACTTCATTTATATGTATATATATGTATATATATATAATCACAGAATCACCAGATTGGAGACCCACCGGATCATCGAGTCCAACCATTCCTATCAAACACTAAGCCATGTCCCTCAGCACCTCGACCACCTGTCCCTTCAACCCCTCCAGGGAAAGTGAATCATCCACCTCCAATGTTTACTTTTTTTTAAGCTGCTTCATATCCTTTATTGGGGAAGCAGGGGATGATTTCTTTCCTTTTATTCCTTTGAACTAGAAAACAATACAACAACTAATAACTTGGCACATTTTTATTCGTTGTTTCTATTTTAGCTTTTGAGGTGAAAGAATAATTTTTCTCCTAGCTATGAGCAAAAAAATGAAAGAATGGACAAATTTTTCATGCAAAATTTTAAACTAAGCAAATGTGACAGAAATCAAAGACTTGCAAGTGCAAAATTGCAAGCTACGAATGTGAAAAAAAAGAAGCACGTGCTTGTACAACATCAATAAGTTGTTGTACGATTATTTTAGGAAAATAATATGAACACATAGGGGACAAATTCTGGGGGATGGAGATGAATAAGAGCAAATAAAAGAGAGGACAGCCCGTGATTGCTAAGGCAGCAGCGTGCCTCCCAATTCTGCTGGCAGACACGCTGCTGCGTTAGCATCTGCTGCTGCCGGGCTCCCACAGAGCCTGTTTGCGTGCCCTTTGTGGGGTGAAATCAGGTGCTGTGGTGTCGCGTATCGGCAAACACACCGCATTTCGACGCTTTTGGGGGGAGAAGGGCAGCGCTTCTCCTCCAGCCTCCCAGCTGTGGGCTGCCCTGTCCCTTCTTTAGCCGGCTGCTTTCCCCTGCTGGCTTTGCAGCGATTCCTAACACGCGGCACAGCCTCCACAGGGCTTCAACTGTTTCCCTCTTGGGTTTGGGATGCTTCCCCCATGAACGACACATCAGCTGCATCTGCCTCTTCCAAATGCTGAGTCTCTCCTGACTGCTTTCCTGCAGTTTCTTATGCCAGAGAAGAGACTTTCCCAAAACCCAACTGGCTTCTCTCATGGGCCAACAAATGTTGTGCTGAAATCCCACCCTCCTCAAGCTTGAGTGGCTGGATGCATGCAACCCAAACATCTTTCCTCCAGCTCGTTGATTGCCTGCCTTCTTTGCACAGGCATTCCTGCTTCTTATTGAGTTTTGTACACTCTTACCAAGTTTCTTAACTTTTTTTTTTTTTTTGTTAACAACAAAGTTTAGCTTTCTTCCACCCTGTGGGAATAAGCAATTTCAGTAGCTGTACAGTACGATCATTTCCATGAGGATTTTTTCCTCTGTGGCTGGGGATCCTGTAGAAGACAGCGCTAAAGAGGCTTTACTGTCTGCTAAACACACTACAGTGAATTTCTATGTCTGTGTTCTAAGCCTGGTCAAATGAACACTAATGTAATTTAGCCTATTTCTCTGAAGTTTAGGTTAAGGCCTGTTACATCACAAATAAAACTGACAAAAACTGATACAGACATTTCAGGGCAGTTATAGTTATCGCCCACCGGCTGACAACTTGTTTTACCACCTTAACTCAATTTGATGCCCAAATCCTAAAGAAGGAGGGAGTGTAACATTTTACTTGTAGCACTAGGGATTGTTTGAAGCAATTTCTGTCAGTAGAGTAGATCTGACAGGCTATTTAGTTCACCTCAGCTGGAAATGTACAAATTGTCAGGGGTTCAGTACCCTGTGATACGTCATTTGCTGTTAAATATTCTTTCTTCTCATTGAAGCAGCTCTGACTTTGCTGCTCTTTATGTGGTTATCTGGTTTCGGAAGATGTTCCATTCATTTTGTTGACTTTGGCAAAGGTTAACCTAATTGCTTGTCCATGTTCTGAGGCAAATTCATAAACCAGTCCTCCTTTAAAAAAAAAAATGAGCTGGATGCTCTCATTCGCTATTGCTTTTAGAGAAAGAAGCAGTGGCTGGGGCAGGGTGGCAGACAGTGAGCAGTAACCCATCACACTTTGCGTTGGGGACCCCTTCAAGTGGGAAAGGAGGGATATATGTCCAGAGTATTGCAGGGGCTTACAATGACCCTCATGTGGTTATCTAAGCATAGGAATTCATACAAAGCTCAAAGAGTAATATGTTTTCCATTCCTCATTCCTGAAGCTTAATTAAGTTATAGTTGGACTCCATGATCTCAAAGGTCTTTTCCAACCAAACAGTTCTATGATTCTGCGATTCAGAGGTACAGGATTTAAAAATACTTGCTGAGTATTGATTAAGGATTCCTATAGCCCACTCTGTTCAGGTTTATTATTGGAGTCTTTTAGATGGTTGAAAACAGAGAGACAATCTAACACCAAAAAAGTAAACTGATCACTTGAGTAGTAGGATCGTTCACTTTTTTCTTCTAATTTCAATCAATGCAGCGTTTGGGTTCATAATTTAACAACTGCTAGTGATTAAAAACTCTGTGCTCCAACTCAGATATAGTAAACCAGAACAGGAAGCTCAGTCATTAAGTATCGTAGAATCATAGAATCATGGAATGGTTTGGGTTGGAAGGGACCTTAAAGACCATCTCATTCTAATCCCCTGCCATGGGCAGGGACACCTCCCACTGGATCAGGTGCCCAAGCCCCATCCAACCTGGCCTTGAACCCCTCCAGGGATGGGGCAGCCACAGCTTCTCCGAGTAACCTGGGCCAGGGTCTCGTTGCTCTCATTGTGAAGAAATTCCTCCTTATGTCTAGTCTAAATCTGCCCCTCTCCCTTTTACACCCATTCATCCCCCAGCCTGCGTTGAAACCATGGATTGCCCCAACCCAGGGGTAGGAAACTTGGCAACCGGTATCTTTTTCCCCTCTGTTCTCAAAGTCTCTTTTATGGACTCATGCTGATGAATATTAGTCTTAAAGTTCATCACTTAAATCACTTTCCCTCTCCATCAGGAGTGTGTTTTGTAGAAGCAAAACACCTGCACTTGCTGTACTTTGGTTTATATTGCAGGAAAGCCTCTGAGCACAAAACTTCATCTTTAACTATGTAGCATTTGGTATTCATCCTCCCTTGCCACCTTGCTAAAAACAGTTATAGTTATCCCACCCAACCCAGGTCATTAAGCTTGGAGACTTAAGCACGCAAAAAGATTTACCAGTACAAACAAACTCTAATACACTTCTTGCTAATTTAAATAGCATTTTGCTCAGCAAATAATTTATTTGAGGAAAGGCATTTTTTTGGTAATAAGTCATAAGCCAGTATGAAAAGTGAAAGAATTAAAGACCCCAGACTCTACCAGCGAGGCTATTTATGGAAAAGATATTATCCATCAGGGCTAACAGTGACAGAATGGATCTCAAAGTTAATACTGGAAGTAATGAACCTGTTACCCAGAAAATTATTCCCCAAAGAGTAGGGAAGACAAAAGATATTGTTGATTTTTATTTTATATTTTAATTATAAGCATTTTAGCCATCTTTTCTCTGCCAGGTGAATCCCTGTCTTCGTCCTATGAAAGCTATGGTATCGTGTAGCAGCTATTACACGGTGGTTGTTGCTTTTCAAAAAATCCCAGCTGTTTAATTGTAAGAGTAAAAAGATATTGGGTACCTGCCAATTAAATAAATGGAATTGCCATTTTCATTTATTGCAATAGCCAGTTTGACTTGTATTCCTAATGTTTTTGTTAATAAGGACAGAATGACAGCACCGGCAAGCAAGTGTGTTTTTATGAGCAGAATGTGTGTGCTAAAATATTCAGATTTTTCAGTAGATTCACAGACATTTTGGTTTCAAAAATGTAAGTTTTGAATGATCAGCAACGTGCTGGTGTCTCCTACCTGTCCGCAGGCATCAGATTCCCCACCCTTCTGCTCATCCTCTGGGATATGGTGCATAATGATCAATAAAAGGGAGGGTTCCAAGGCCATATTTTCCCACCTACTTCCTATTCTTGCTTTCCAGTTAAAATGCTGAATACTGTTATAAACCCATTAAGCAGTGTTAAAACACACTAATATCAGAGTGCTCTTTAGTAAAACTGGATCGCTTTACAGCAGAGCCACATCTTCCTTTCATGTCCATCAGGAAGGGTTACAGAAAGCAGATAGAATCAGCTACAGCATTTTTTTCAGCAATGCTTCCTGTAGAGAATTAAATGCATCACGGTTTCTGTTCCCCACACAATTTCTACCACCAGGAAAAAGAAATATAAAGCATAGGTTTTAATTTTTTTGCATTTTGTATCGAAATGTGATGCTGTCTCAAAGAGGCAATAAATATCTTATTGCCAAGCTTGGACAGTCTGGGCATCAAGGTCCCTTTTTGGGACAGAGGTGAATGTTTGGGACAGAGGATTCATTTGGGATGTAAGGCAAGGACCTTGGTGAAGGGGCCAGTGGGTCTTGAAGCAGAAAAGAGGTTTCAAGCATTGCTTTGTGCTGTGCTCAGTCATGTGCTTAATGTTGAGATTAAGGAAGACCTTTAAGGAAACGATAACATTCATGGGGAGAGGCTGCAGAGATTTACAGAAACAAAAGCCCTTTTAAGAGGTCCCAAAACTGAGTCATCTCTGGAGGGGAGGGAGGGGGGGTGGAACTGTATGGCTTTAAGGTCCCTTCAAACCCAAACCTTTTCATGATTCTATGATTCTGCTACTTTTGAATACACATGCCTTTGTGGAAAACAAGCATGAAAAACAACAAGGAGAGGGGGAGAGTAACTATTGTTCTCTTAGTATCCTCCTTCCTAAGCTGTTTCTCCACTCACTGCTGAGTTACCTGGGCTGGGGGATGCTTTACTGGGAACATGTCAAGCCCTATTCATGAAGAAGTAACCAAAATTAGTTAAGCTAAGACGAATTCTTCCTGAACTGACTATTTAAAGTCCCAATTAGACTTTCCCTAAGCCTCTGAACAACAATTTCAAAGCCAGATGTCAAGTTTTGAGCACCTTGATCCAGTGGGGGTTGGAATTGGATGGTCTTTAACGTCCCTTCCAACCCAAATCATTATTCTACGATTCTACAATTCTATGAAAAATACTAAGTAAAAGCTAGGCTTAAAATGCTGAGCCACAACCAGAAAACTCAGCTTGTTACTAATTAGAAACATACCTCATCAGCAAAATTACAGGCAGAAGCAAGAAACAAAGACAAAAAAAAAGTAAAACTATAAAGCAAGGCAGAAAGTAATCATTCAATGCACTTCAATTTTGTCTTGTTGTGTTTGTCCCATTCTGAAATGTTTCAGCAGATTCCTTGCGCTGATATCCAAATGTTCCTGAATGCTCATTTTCCCAGAGTACCTCGTGCCAGTCAGAAGAGAGATGGTCGTCCACATTTCACAGTTGGGAAACTGAGGCAGGAAAAATCACAGAATCATTAGGTTGGAAAAGACCTTTGAGATCATCAACTCCAACTAAGCTTGTGGTGAGTGCCCTGCAGAGGCAAAGTCTCCAAAAAGTAACCTAAACGCTGACGGGCTTCCATATCACTGGCAGAGGTAAAGTAAGTCCCACTGAGTATTGAATTGATTTAAAGTCACAGAGTCTGAGTGAATTTTGTAAATAATAAAGGACAGGATTTTATTTGTCCTCTCACTTTTTAACCCTTTAAAATACCTTCATTATGTTTTCTATGCAATTCTGAAAACCAGGAGAAAGATATAATGCATATAATATTGAATATATATCATGAATATTTAATGAAAGATTATATTCATATGCAAGATTGCAATTCAAGCTAATGGAGACTAAAATAATTTAAGTGTACAGCTATCTATCAATAGTTTAAGCAGAAAGGAATTAATTTTTAAGTATTTTTCTGCGTATTTGTGTATGAATGCTCCTGTATATTCTGACCTTGTGAAAAAGAGGTCTATAGAAGTTGGCAGCAGCGTTTTTTATATAGGTGAATGATACATGATAATGTTTCCAGTCTTGAAAATACCCTCTCCCCTTTCTGCCCCCACACCTCTCTGCAAATACTCCATCCCCACCCCTGTTGGATGCTCTTAGGGAGCCCTTCTCAGGCTCAGCATTGCAGCCCAGCTCCTGGACCATAGGGCTCTGGAATCATAGAATCACTGATTCATAGAACTGCTAGGTTGGAAAAGACCTCGGTGATCGTCAAGTCCAGCTGTACCTGTCCAATATTAAATCATATCACTAAGCAAAATCATATCCCCAAGCAGAATTTGCCCCTTGAAGGCTGAGGGAGGCAGGAAGCATTAGGAGGAGCAGCAGGGGCTTCAGATCTGCGCTCTCTGCTCTCCAGATCCTCTGGCCAGTCCCTCTAAAAGAGACCTTTACTTCAAACAAATTTAACTAGCTGCTTTCCAGGTGCCTCCCAGCTGGCTGGTAACCCAATAACCTAAGGGTTCATGTACCTATTTTCTTCTGCATCGACATCTGGCGTCAACCTAACCACAAGCTTGAATACCTCTTCAACTGTGTTCAGGCCCATTTTTCATTAACAGTCAGGCTTTTTCTTTTTCTTTTTCTTTTTTTGAAATTATAGTCATCGTAAGCATATCTTCATTGGATTCAGATCTCCCAGGCCTTGCTGAAGGCAGGATTTTATTACTCTTTCTACAGGACTGAGATTGCTTATGTCGTTCCTGGATCACTGAGAAACATCCCAGCTTTGCATCTCCACCAGTTTCTGTAAGATTAGACGGGGATAAACACGGCTTGTTAGGCCACGGTATCTCAGAGAAGTGAATTGATTTCAGAGCAATGTGAGTGGTGAATGGATTGGGCACAAATGCCATCCCGTAACCTAACTGTGGTTTATTTTCTTCCATTTCTGCGTAACCTTGACAGTGACATTTCTGATGGCAGATGATCCAGGCTGGACATTAGAAAAAGGTTTTTTCCCCACAGGGTAGTGGAGCACTGGAAAAGCTCCCTGGGAAGCAGTCTCGGCACCGAGCCTGACAGTATTCCAGAAGTCTTTGGACAAAGCCCTCAGACACAGGGTGTGAATGTTGGGGTGTCCTGTGCAGGGGCAGGACTTGGATTCGGTGATCCTTGTGGGTCCCTACCACCTCAGGTCATTCTGTGATTCCATGATAGCAAAATACCCAAGAATATGTGGGGTTTTCTATCTTTTTTAAAGAGAATTTTGACAGGTACAGACCATGGAGAGTTGCTTTAGTGCTATCCAAAAGGTGATGGACTCGGCTCCTGCAGGGGGAAGAAATAAAGTAGAAAAATATCCTGGTAGTTGATGGTAAGACACATGGACTCAAACCTAACAGTACAAACTACAGGCAAAGCATCTCTGTTAATTCTACCCCAGTTGCTTAGATGTTAAATATCTCCAGGAGGGTTAAGATTCATCCACTTATGGAAGGGAGTGACTGTCTCAGGATTAAAAACAAGTACATTACCATAAAGGCAGGTGACAACATTAGTGTAAATTGGTAAAACAATTGCGTTTGTCAAGATTTTTAGAAGCGGTTAATGGTTCTGCATGACTTCTGAGTGTTTTGCTTTAAATCCTTATAAAAGGGCTATTTTCCAAAGGTGAGAACTCAGTGTGAGAGCAGCTCCCTTTTAACACATCTGAGGCTGAGCTCTGGGCTTGAGCTGATTTTTCCTGAGCCACTACCTTTAAAAATGCTGATCTTGCTCCTGGTTGTTCCTTAAAAGTATGAGAATGTTTGCTGTTTTTTTGTTAAGGCTGCCCCATCCCTGGAGGTGTTCAGGACCAGGTTGGATGGGGCTTGGAGCTCCTGATCCACTAGAGGTGTCCATGGCAGGGGTGGAACTGGGTGGGTTTGAGGTCCCTTCTGATCCAAACCATCCCATGGCTCTGTGATTTAGTTATACAGATTTAAACTTACCACATTCAAACAAGAGGTAACTGAGGTTTTCCAATTTATTTGAAGAAGGTAAAAGTAATTAATATGGCATTATCATTAATAAAATCCAGTGATGCTTTCAAAATGTATTCTAGGGCTGCTGATCTTACGTGTTAGTGTCAGAAATTTATTTCTTTCCTAAACATTGAAGACTCTTTCTGCTCTTCTTTGAAACCAACGGGAGTTTTATCACTGACTTCAAGGACAGGCAAATTAGAGGCCAAATTTGCATCTGGAACTATGTACAGTAGGGTGTTCAAGTGGCGCACAACTTGTCACCACAATTATAGTAATTTTAATCAACCTCATTTGCTGTTTGCTTCTCTGAGATTTCCAGGAGAATTTGCTCAACTGCACTGCAGTGTTAATACCTCCCTACCCTTTCTGTTTTACAAGACAAGCTTTTATTCTGTCATTCCTGCTGCAGCTGAACCAGAGCCTTTTAATAAACCTCTTGTTACCCACATCTTCTATCCATATGTCATTGGCTTAAGCAGAGCAGTTTGTCAGGTTAATATTTTATACATTTTGTATTTAGACTATTACTTAGCTGATCCATAACAGGGGATTATAGTCAGGGGTAGGAATATTGAGTGGCTTTTTCTTTTTCTTCCCCCACGTGCCTGTCTCCAAGACAACTAGATGGCTGTATTTAAAAGAGCACAAAGACCAGAACGAGTAGCTCATCCAAGTCTTTTAGCAAGTGAATGCTCTGTGGTTTTGCATTTTCAGGCAGGCCTTTCACTCTATCCCCCTGACATCTTTTACCTCAGGCTCCAATGGGTGGGAACTCCAACTGGTAGCCCAGCTGATAATTGCAGCTATTAAGCTGCTGCTAGTGTAACTCCAGTCCCCTTTTGTTTCTGGCTTTATCTAGTCTAGCTGGAGAGTTTCACTGCTGATAGGATATCTAAAAGCCACAATGGTATTCTTCCTTTTTGCCCTTTCAGTCAGGGCTGGTGATTATTAGGTACATCCTCTCTCCAGCCGCTTGCAGGGATTTTGCAAAGCACACACTGTCTTCAGCTTTCTTCTTGGATTTATATATATATATATATAAAATAAGGATAAATAAATAATATAAGCCATAACAAAAGATCCCTGGCAACTAAAAATTAGCAAAAGAAAATACCCAGCAGCTCTGCAAGCAGTTTTCATGCTGCATCCTCAGACTAGCAGCTCAGCAGAGGTTGCAGCTCCCTTTTAGCCACAGAATCATAGAATCACCAGGTTGGAAAAGACCTCTGAGATCATTAAGTCCAACCGTACCTACCTGCCTCTGAACCTCATTTACCCATCTTTTAAACCTCTCCAGAGATGGGGACTCCACCACCTCCCTGCGCAGCCTCTGCCAGGGCCTGATGAACCTTTCGGTGAGAAATTTTTCCTAGTGTCCATGATCCAGCATTAATCTGGATCTGTTTCTGCAATTCAGCTCGGCACTCCCTGGATTTCCTCTCCTTCCTTGACTCAGTCAGGAATAACACTGTACACTGGAAAGGTGATGTTGAAGTGGCCAAGCTTCATCTCTCCCCTGTAGGCTCCTTGGCCTGATTTCCATTAGGGATGTCAGGTAGGTAAGGTGAGGTTCCTGTGAGAATTTGCCTCTGAGCAAAGTGCTATCACGTGGCTTGGAGGTTTCAAAGTGTGTTCAGTGTAGAACTCCAAACCTGTCCAAACAGCATATTTAGATGGGCACTGGGAGAAAGGTTGCGCTGTTCAGCTGCAGAAGCTCCTGCAGGAGCTGGCTGCGATGCCTCTGCGGTGCCTGTTTTTATCAACTCTGTTCAATTTCTTTGAACATGAGAGGCACACACTTGTATTATTCAGATAACCTTTCAGGGGTTTCATATTCCAGAAGGATAATATCTTCTTATGGACTCAAAGGAACCAACAAGCCATTTCCATCCTCTCCCTGAAGTGATTTATCTTCGTTCCAAACAACTCCTTCTGCATTCAACGCTCTTTGTGAGCTCCACGTTACCAGATTCCTCCAAGGGGAGAGCAAAACACTCCAGTCAAAATTCAAACAAGATTTCATGTGCTGGCACTTCTGAAAGTTCACATCCCCTTCTTATCAGTTAATCTAACTGTGAAGGTAAATTACTGTTGGATCCACATTGGGGATACCTGAATCTTTGTGTAAATATTCCTATAAAACGAATTGTAAACTGAGGGTCTGAGGGCCTCGTCAGGCTCAGCTGATGTTCTTCAGAAAGCTTTAGAAAGCTAAAATACATTAATTAAACTACCAATAAAACAAAATAATAATTGTAAATGCATGGAAAATGTCACCAGCCAGCCTTTGTCCCAAGCTTTTCTTTCTTCTCACAACAAACATCAGTAGATATAAATCAGCAGCACTTAAGTAAACTGGCAGCAATGAAAAGGTTTTGGGGGGTTAAGATGAAATAATCACATTATGCTATAAAAATACAGTTTGGACAGAAAACAACTTCTGTAAATAGGTATCTTCCTTCTTGTTTTCCCTAGAAGGCATTGTTTCTTTCTCACACATAGCCAGTAAAATCTGCATATCAAAAAGGTGTTCCTCCAAGCAAAATCTGTCAATCGCACTTTAAAGGGGCACAAAGGTTTTAAGGAAATACTGGGAATGATAAACAAACTTTAAAATGTTACCTAATTCCTCTCATTTCTCTGATATCATTCTGTTTGGGGATAAACATATCCCCACCTTTAGGTTGGTTCGTTGAAAAATAAGTATATAAAAGCAGTCCAATTATTTCCACTAACACCAACTTCTGTTTCAAACTCTCATCTAAGGGAATGTTGTTCTCTCCTAGTTCAGCAGGAAGCAGGAAAGCTGAAACCAAACCAGAAAATAACCCAAGGCAGGGAAAAAGGAGATAAAACTGACACACTGACACAGAAGATAAATAAATAAAAAATTTAAAAAGACAGTAAAAGATTGTGCCTGCCTTTTCTCTCTTCACTCAAGATATAAAATAGGGGGCTGAGTTAAAGAAAGGATGTGAAGGGAAATAATGGGGGAGACCTTAGCTAAGCTGTCTGAATGCCCCCAGGTGGATGGGATGGATGAGGATGGGCTGAGCTGAGCAGATCAGGATCAGGATGGGGCAGAGATGAGGTATTCCTCAGAGGTTCATGGTCATTTGTGGATGTTCTTGGACACGGATAGAAAATAAAAATTATGAGGTGCTGCCTCATTCACTTTTTCATCCAGTGAAGAATGAGAAAGGTGGCTGGGAGGTCTCTTCTCCATACCTTTGTTGCTCACACTTTGTCTGTGGTGATGACCTACAGAGCTGCCTGAAACTGTCATGGACCACAAGGATTATAAACATGACAAACTTGCAGCAGACTGCACTGTTCATTATTTTTCCAAATTCTCAGCATCTGTAGGCATGTGACTTTCATCATCTACAAAAATGAACATTTTGAAGCCTCTTTTATGTGGAGTGCTATATGTATGTGCTATTAAGCCTTGTCCAATTTAACGCAATGGCCAAAAATCCCTTGGATTTCAGAATAGTTGGAATAAAAATGTTTATGCATGTACACAAATATTTTTCTTCTAGATTGGCTGTAAGAATCATAGAATGGTTTGGGTTGGAAGAGACCTTAAAGATCATCTAATTCCAACTATGCAGCAATGGGCAGGGACACCTCCCACTGGATCAGGTGCCCAAGCTCCATCCAACGTGGTCTTGAACTCCTCCAGGGATGGAGCAGCCACAGCTTCCCTGGGCAACCTGGGCCAGGGCCTCCCCACCCTCACAGTGAAGAATTTTCTCCTTATGTCTAGTCTAAATCTGCCCTTCTCCAGTTTAAAGCCATTCTCCCTAGTCCTATCACTCCAAGCCTTTGTAAACACTCCCTTCCCAGCTTTCTTATAGCCCCTTCAGGTACTGGAAGGTCACTCTAAGGTGTCCTTGGAGTCTTCTCTTCTCCAGGCTGAACAACCCCAACTCTCCCAGCCTGTGCTCGTATGGGATGGGCTCCAGCCCTTGGACCATCCTTGTAGCCTCCTCTGGACCCGTTCCAACAGCTCCATCTCCTTCTTATGCGGAGGATTCCAGAACTGGACCCAGTGCTCCAGACGAGATCTCACCAGAGAGGAACAGAGGGGCAGAATCCCCTCCCTCGCCCCGATGGCCATGCTGCTTTGGATGCATTGAAGAAAATATGTTATTGAAGAAAATAGGTTCCTTATCAAGCACCACCATTTTAATCACCTCTTTTACAAAGAGGTGGAGGTATTATTTCATTTGTTCCACGGTTTTACAGCTGGGATCAAGCTGAGTAAGGTAAAATTCAGACAGAGTACTAAGTAAAACTTCCTGAAAGCAGAAGCCCTCAGGCTATGTCATAACACCCCAAGGGAGATGGAACAGCTCCATCAGCTGTGACATTTAAAACTAGACTGGACAATGTACTAATAAATTTTCTGTGGGGCCAATTCTGCAATGTTGTGGGGGTGGATGAGGGGATCGTCAGGTTCTTTTCAAAATCTAATTTCTCCAATTCTGAGAACCAGAAACATGTTGTGCAGTTGAAGTAGCTCAGAGCTGGAGTAGCACTGAGAAACACAAGCCATCCGTTTATTCTAAGATGAGTCTTCATTGGTGTGAGAAGTTTTATAGTTCTGGGTCTCTGATCTCTATATTCATCATGGACAAAAATAAGTTTTCTGGTTTCACAAAGTTGCATCATTGATAACTCCAAATTAGGGCAAAAAGGTCTTAAGAGACACTTGCTCTTCTTCCTTTTTTCCAGCTAGACTCTTCACATTTTAAATAGAATTGAATTTCTGCTGTTCATATATACAGTCATTCAATGAATTATGTTAAATTAATTTATATTTCATGTGTAGAATATTTCCAGTTGTGGTAGTAAATAATAATTACATGGTGGAACACACGAAGCCTCTTTGTTTCAAGTGCTGAAAGGCCCTTAAATAAGGCAATTCTCATTGTTTCGATATAATGCATTTAATTGTTACTGTTTAACTTCAGCCTGAAAACATCGTTTTGCTCCAGGACCACTTTATGCAGCAGCTTCTCGTCACAGTCCTAAGTCTGGGAGGGATGCAACCAGTGCTCTGCCTTCCTTAGAGCTACCAGCTCTATTTGTCAGCAAATTCATTTTACCCCAGTGACCTGCTGGTCAGAGGGGTTCTGAAACACATCGCTCTGAATGACAAACGAGGAGAAACAACAAGGGTAGAGATGTAGCTGGTGGGTGCATGCTGAAAAGAAGCTGCTCATTTATCATAAGATCTGCTAGTCGACTCTTCTGCAAAGTATTTGAAGAAATGTGGCTGTAAGCTTGATTCAGTGATCAAACTGAAGTACCATCCTGAAATGGGAATGAAGGTTCCTCCAAAATAATAAATTATTCAAAATTATCTGCAATTCTTCCATTCTGCGCATTCACATTTATTGAAAACATGAATGCAAAGCAATGTCTGTTTCTGTAAAGAAAATTCAATGTCTAAACTACTGCTAGAAGATATGGAAATGGAAAAGATCCCAGTAGCTTCTCTGTAAATTAGTTTCTGCCTTCAATTCCTGAATTTTAATGTTTTCAGGTAGGCCTGTTTCAGTCACTCATTAATACAGAAAAGTGTTCTGTTCAAATTCTTATTTAGGTGTTAAAAAAATCTAAGCTGGAAGGAAGAGAGATTGAGAGATTGATTGATTTTGGTGTATTTATCAAACCAGTCAATGTGTTGTTGCAAGCACAGTGCATTAATCATATAAGGGGTCATAGGCACAGCCTTGCCAGACCCAAGGAGGCTGAAGCACTAATCCCACTATGGAAAATGTGATCTTGCCAACTCTTTTCTAGGGATACGTTCCTTCTGAGCCTTGGAACTAACCACTTAGCAGTTTAAAGACTGTTCCCAAATAGAGGATGAACTTATACGCTTGAGGGCAGAGCATATTTCCTTTATAATGCATTTTCCAGAGAGGTCTATCTGGACTTGAAATGTGCTAAATTCCATGCTAAACACAACGCAGGCTGCCCAGGTCAAACTCAGCTTCTGGAAGTTCTTAAACAGCATGTCCAAATACCTAGGAAGGACCTGATCCCACCACCATGTAAGCTTCGCTTTCCTTTTGTCACAGATTTCAATATTATTCCTGTTTCCCCACAAAAATGCGTAAACCTTCTGATGACTCACAAAGCACTCTACTGAAATGCAGTAAAAAAAAAAAAGCATCCAAGACCCTTACAAAAGAATATTTCTCATTTAACCTAAGGTTTAAAACTTCAGGTACATTGGTGACTATACTAGCGATGAAAGGATTGCACAGGAATAAATTGATCGTTCAGATAGTCAGGGCTGCACACAACAGACCAAAACTGTCATCTTAAACTCTACCCAAAAAAATCATCTTGATGGCAATGTGAAGCAGAGATAAAACATTGTCCCTGTACATTGTACACCATCACATTATAAGAAAGGAGCTTTATCCAACAATAAATGCTATTTTGAGGTGTTCTTACGCTAAGCATCAGGGCAAAGTAGAATCACAGAATGGTTTGAGCTGGAAGGGACCCTAAAGATCATCTAATTCCAACCCCCCTGCCATGGCAGGTAATTATAATAACCCCTATCTGAGGTAATAAAAACATGCCACAAGCTCCACATAATTAAAAGAAAAAAACTAGTCAACATTTACTACCTTTCTGTCCAAAAAGCTGATAAAGGAGGTGGCCAGGCTGTATTTTTCCTTCAAGAAAACTTTACTGCAGTTGCAATGTTAGCTGTTTGGAAAAGATCTGTCACTGGGTATTCCGAGTTCATCTGTTCAGTGTAACTGGTGGCAGTAGTAGTAATATAGTAGGAAATAAATGATAATAATCTTATTCAGAATTAAGGAGAGAGAGAAATATTAAAATAGACTGATGGTTTTTTTTGAAAGAATATGTAATTAATTATCCAATAATTTTTCTCACTATTTTACAGTATGAATCGTGAAAAGGTTTATATAACCATACTATCAATGTTAATAAGCTTGTAAACTTCAGCAGTGTAAAATACATTTGAATACATTGGATTTGAATACATTAAATGCTACTTACATGTTTGACAGGATGCTAAAATCTGGCTGTACCACATCTTGCTATGAATTCACACATTGCTGTCAGTCAGAAAGCCCTGACATTAACCTCCATTGGTAATTGTAATGGGCATGGGTTATTTTAATAATAAAATGTGGATGCTTGTTATTTTTCAGAGGCAGCCTGTGGAAAAGAATTCCAAATCTAAAGGTACGTTAACAAACGAATACATTTGCATTAGGAAAATGTAACATCCCTGAAGGGAACATTTTCATAAGAATTTGAAATAAATTATACGTCTAACTTCCACAACAGTAAATGTGAACTGAAATACAAGAGATCAAAGCTTTCAGTGCTCTGTATTGCACACAACTACACTGACTTCTCACCAAGTAGCTGATTTCAGGTGTTTTTCCCAGAGCTTTCAAGCCAGAAGTTGCACAGAGCCAAACACACACCTGAAAGCTTCAGCATCAAGTTAAGCTACCAAGGCTCTTTTTCCTAAGAGAGAAGTGAAGCAGGAAATGGTTTGTTACCCCTGTTTGTTTACAAGACACAGAAGTGAAGAGATCAGGACTTACAAACCAAATCGCAGACTTCTCATTCCTCACAATAAAAACATTCTGGAAAATGTCACACACGTGCCTGAGGATTTTCTTTCTACAGGATTTCATAAAATCATAGAACAGTTTGGGTTGGAAGTGACCTTAAAGCCCATCCAGTTCCACCCCTCTGCCATGGGCAGGGACACCTCCCACTGGATCAAGGGCTCCAAGGCACATCCAGACTGGCTTTGAGCCCCTCCAGGGATGGGGCAGCCAGCCCTGTTCTGGACAACCTGGGCCAGGGTCTCCCCACCGTTATCGTGAAGAAATTCCTCCTCACATCTAGTCTAAATCTGCCCCTCTCCAGTCTATAGCCATTGCCCTTTGTCCTATCCCTACAAGCCTGCAAATGCTGCTGCAGGAATGCCGTCACCTTTCCAATGATGACACTTTGGACTCCACCTAGTGCAGAAGGTATTTAGGAAATACCAAACCTTGAGGATGGTGAGCTTCAGGAAAAGGACAAAAGAAAGATACAGACACAGACAGTGATTCTGCAGCCAGACTTGAGAAATCACCTGGCTAATTCAGGTGTCCCAGGGCAGGATGCCATTCTCACGTCACTCCCAGCCCACCTTTGCCTAATTTGCTCTTAATAACCATTGTTGGGTTCTTCAATCCTTCCAGCTGATCGCTTTTAATGCTGAACTATTCCTGGAAAGTTTTTCCAGGTGCTTAAGCTCATACCTCTTGGACTCTGCTTGCAAATTGATTTTTCTCTTTCTTTTCACAGCCACCCATCACACGTTTGAAAATTGTTAGCAGGTCTTTTTATTTTGGATTGAGCAACCCTATTTACCTCAGGAAACAGCTGTATATCGTGCAATGTAGTCATAACCCTCATTATTTCTGCTGCTCCCACCTGAGGTCTCTGTGCTGGGTACCTGTCTTTCTTGTGTTCCTGTAGCCAAAACAAAATAGTGGCTTGGTTGAATTCTTCAACCAAGAGGGTTTCATCACTTTTACAGACTATGCATGCTTCTATTCATACACTCCAGTAAAACGTTAGTTTTGTTCACTGACAAGTTGTCCTCATCTTTCCCTGGAAAATAATAGTTGAAATATTTGTTTCCCTGTGTTTTAATTCAGGTAAGAAGATTTATTATATTTTGCATGGTCTTCTGCTGGAAAGCTCTCTAAGTTCCAGGAGTTCAGAGACCAAAACAGCAGCAGAGAAGTGATTCTGCCTCTGGACTCAGCACTGGTGTGGCTGCACTTGAATCCTGGGTTCAGTTTTGGGCCCCTCATGACAGGAAAGACAGTGAGGTCCAGGAGAGTAGAGCAACAAAACTAGTGAAGGTGCTGGAGAACAAGGGTTATGAGGAACAGCTGAGGGAACTGAGGTTGCTTATCCTGGAGAAGAGGAGGCTGAGTTAAAACTTAAAACTGCCTAGAACTGCCTGAAAGGAGGTTGCAGAGAGGTGGGTGTTGGTCCCTTCTCCCAAGTGACAGGAGATAGGACCAGAGGGAATGGCATCAAGCTGCACCAGGGCGGGTTCAGACTGGACAATAGGAAAAATGTCTTCACTGAAAGGGTTATTGTTTACTGTCAGAGGCTGCCCAGGGAGGTAGTGGAGTCCCCATCCCTGGAGGGGTTTAAAAGATGGGTAGATTGAGTGCTTAAGGACATGATTGAGTAGGGAACAGGTACGATGGGACTTGATGATCTCAAAGGTCTTTTCAGCCTGATGACTTTATGAGTCTATGAAATCACGTTGCTAACATGCTAGCTGACCTCATCCATGTTATATTTTTCGTGCTTGTTCTCACCCTGCAACGCTATGACCAAAGTCTATGCCTGCAGACTGCTTTAATGATAAACGCAGGTGACTGAGTAGCTGTTGCGGTAATATTATTTAATAATATGAATAATTTCTGGATTATGTGAATAACTCCTGAAAGTTCTGAATCTTTTAAAAACTATTTACAGTACAGGAATACATAACGATGACTTTGAACAATTTGCACACTATGAATTATCTTCAAACTGTTTTTTTCACTCATTCACAATGTAGGTAAGTGGCTCATTTGCTCACCAGTTATCTCAAGGTATCACTTAAACTTTTTTCCTCATACTCCTTAAATATTTTTTTCATATCATGTGAGAATGACCAGCACACTCAATGCAAACCTTGGATGATGAGTGTGAGGGAACAAGAGCCTGGAGAGTTCCCACAGTCCCTGTTCCCACTGCCTCCACCAGAGGATGGAGACCCCCTCAAGTAGCCTCAAAAGCAGCTGGAAGACACGGTCACAAGGTCACACATCAGCCCACACAGAGGAGAATGAAGCTATGTCCATCTGGTACTTAAAACACTACACTTGCCTTCAGCATCAACTCTTGCCTCCTGCCCTGAGATAGACAACCTAGGAGGGGGTCATCTCATTCCAACCCCCCCTTCCATGGGCAGGGACACCTCCCACTGGATCAGGTTGCTCCAAGCCCCATCCAACCTGGCCTTGAGCACCTCCAGGGATGGGGCAGGCACCAGTGCTCTGGCAAACTGTTCCAGGGCCTCATCACCCTCATTTTAAAAAAGTTCTTCCTAATTTCTCATCTAAATCTTCCCCTTTCCAATTTCAAGCCATTTGTCTCATCCTATCACTCCCTGCCATCCACTAGATGGATGGAAGCAAGTCAGTAACTCCTGGTATTCACTAAGAAAATCTATCACCCACTTCTCTAAACTTGAGTGGTTACAGAAGTGTTGTGGGGTTGGGTACTTGCATTTCCCTTCTTCTTCATTCCTTTTATTTAATTATTGACATGTGTATGATACATAGTTTGAGTCACATGTATTTGTTTATACTTCTTAAACAGATGTTGAATCACTTAGAATACAGGGATTGTAGATAAAGAGTAATAAGTACAGTGCATGAACAGTATCATTTCTCAAAAGCAAATAAAGAAATTCATTTTGCCAGTATAATTCATAATAAATATAGGAAATTGGGCATTTCATGAAAGGATTTTCACACTGAACATTTTCTACTAAGAAATGTGTACTTTCACCCCCAAAACAGGTGAGCAGTTTAATTTTAATTGAAATAAAATGAAGCCAAAAATTTTCTATCTGAAGTCAGACAGAATCTGGATCTGATTTATCTCAGTGGATAACACTGTCACTAGGAGAATGACCTTTTTTTAGTCATCTGACAGACAGAAAAAATAAATGACACTATGGGTTATAAAAAACACATTAATTTTTTTTTTTCAAAGATGTGAACTCTCTGCTACACTTCCTGAATGAGCTTTGAAAGACTGATGGACTTTGACTGATCAGATTTGTCAAACCTGCAGATTTTCAATACAGGCTAAGTTTTAATACTTTAAGGTTTTATCTATATTTGTATGCATTTCAGCACAATAAAAGCAGATCAGTGGATCAAAGCCCTTGCTGCTGAGGCCCCCACATCTGCACCACATGTGGTCCAGGGGCTTTGCTTTGGACTAAATTTAGTCTAGACTGGATATCACGACTACACATGTGGTCTGAAGCTGTCCAAAGGCTCAGTCAACACTTCAGACCTTTGGCCTGGGGAACAGAAAGCTACAAGAAGAACTTATAATAACCTTCCAGTACCTGGAGGGGCTACAAGAAAGCTGGGAAGGGACTCTTTGCAAAGGCTTGGAGTGATAGGATGAGGGGGAATGGGAATAAACTGGAGAGGGGCAGAATTAGACTAGCAGAGCCTTTTGTGTCTTCTCCTACTGAAGGAATCTCGTAGGCTTGCCCCAGAAATAGAAGCAGATTGCACTGCACGGAGTTGATCGAGGATTTCACTGCAAAACCTCCCAGGTCCATACTGGCTGAGAGAGCTGGGGGTGTTTATCCTGGAGAAGAGGAGGCTGAGGGGAGACCTCATTGCTCTCTACAACTACCTGAAGGGAGGTTGTGGAGAGGAGGGAGCTGGGCTCTTCTCCCAAGTGACAGGGGACAGGACGAGAGGGAATGGCCTCAAGCTCCACCAGGGGAAGTTCAGGCTGGACGTTAGGAAAAAGTTTTCATGGGCACTGTCAGAGGCTGCCCAGGGAGGTGGTTGAGTCACCTTCCCTGGAGTGGTTTAAGGGATGGGTGAACGAGGTGCTGAGGGACATGGGTTAGTGTTTGATAAGAATGATTGGACTCGATGATCTAGTGGGTCCTTTCCAACCTGGTGATTCTATGATTCTATATTATCAATGAAGATGCAGCTCAGTCAGTTACATCTGCATTTAGGCGATTTAAGGGGTTTTATTTCCAGCAACCTCAAAAAAGGCACAGTAACAGTTAAATTTCCAGAGTACCTGTTTGTTTTGCTGAAACCTGGCTGCAAATTGCATTTCTAATTTTGCTGCTGCTAAAGGTGAGCGCTGAGCTGGTCTGACGGTATGAAAGCCCTGTGATACCCCCAGAGGGAGAATCTTCCTGGCTAGAATTACCTTGGAATTGTAAACTTTGGAATACTGACCCAAGATTTCCAAGCTCAGGAAGGAGACTGAAAATCCTGAAAAAAAGCAGGGGTTACAAGTTCCCTACCGTGTAGTGAGACTATAAGCTCTCAACAGCAATAATTCAGCCTGGTGGTTCCTGGGGGGAGTCTCACCTTCTTGCTAAGGATCCAGGAGCTACAGACAAGTCAGATCTGGGGCTCATAAATTATTGAGTTTGCAGCTTATGCTGCCTTGAGGTCCTGGGTGTAGAGAGGTGACCCAGTTGCAAGTCCGTGTCTCAGTACTGCAGGTCTTAAGAGTGAAGGAGTCCTTTGTGGGAAGGAAATGTGAAAAAGCTCTCACTCTACATGCTCTGCATCTTCAGGAATATTGTGTTGAATATAAGAGGTATCAATGAAGAGTATCAAGTTGCCTTTTTCTAACAAAATTCACCTTCTGATTTTTTTTTTTTTTTTATTATTTGTCATTCTCTACATGCTTCTAGAAGTATGGTGATAGTGAAAAAAAAAATTAAACAAAAATCACAGCCAGGATCTGCATTTAAAACTGTTACTCTGGAGTATCCCTAAAGGGACCCAAATTGTATATTCATCCCATCCCTTTGCTGCTTTAACTTCCTACCCACATCCAGTACGCTAGGCTGTTCCTGCGTAGTGATGTGTGTCTGCCTGTGTGCTGCACGTCTATATTAATACACAGCCACATACATATAAGAAATGCCCGTGATGGTTGCAGCCAGAGAAGGCAATTTTCACCCCTTCACAGAGCTCGGCGGGGTGGGACTGCTGAGAAATGGTCCAGAAGGTTCCTTACGACAGTCAGGTTCAGGAACTGAAATTAGTGAACTGCCGTTTATGAGGCAGCAAAAATGAATTATTCAACCTGGTGTGTGGACTGGAAGTCTGATTCAAAAAGTCTAGCTCGTCTAAGAAGCCTCATGCTAATGTCTGCTAAGAGGAAGGCACTATTAAGCGCATCTGCCTGGCTGGATGTCCTGGGAGCTGCTGCCTGACACTAACTGCGGTGTCTGAGCTGTCCCATAAATGATGGGCAACAGCTGAACAAGAATCCATTTTCCTGTTTTATAAATATTTTTGAAAAGACCGCGGTTTCCTCCTTATGTCGCAGCCAGAACGATTTTGGAAGGACCTCTGGGGAGGTCGGTGTCCTGAGGACGTGGGAGGCTGCCACAGCCCTGGGGTCCCATCCATCTGCAGATGACAGTGGAGGTAGAGCCTGCTCTGCACTGCAGCCTCACTCCATCCCAGTTCCCAGCAGCCAGGGCAGGAATAGGAGCTCACAGGGACCACCCCATGGCTGAAAGGCAGGGGAGGGTGAAGGGACACAGCTTTGACTTTGACAAGAGGCTACGGCGTGCACCTGAGCATCCCTTCTCACCACTATTTCTGTCTAGCTCAGCATTTCCCTGTAGAGGCTCCACTTTGTTGCATCAGCATTTTTCTGACATAAAAACATATCCCTGAAAAAATTTCTGAGTGGTCATTTACTAGATGAGCATCAGGAAGGAGCCTCTCTGAGCCAGCAGTGTTTATCTTGGTGCAGATCAGCTAGAGAAGGGGTAATTTGTACATAGCAAGGTGCTTTGTCCTTCAGACACCGAATATGGGAGGCAGGACTTCCGTGGCTAGCAAAGCACTCTACCTTGAAATTAAGGAAAGATGATTTGTTTTAAAGCTTCTCTGTGATACTGGAGCCTTTTCTGCCACCTTCATGTCGTGATTCAGGGTCTTGTACTGTGGGAAAAGCTGTGCAGGACATCCATGAGCTCCATTCCAGCATGGAATCAGATTCTGCACTGTAAGGGAGAAGTAAAAGAAAAGAATAAAATACCATATAGCACTTTGTATTTTGATTGTCTCTCTGTTAATGTGCAGTCATAGAATAATAGGGTCATAGAATCATAGATTCACAGAATGGGTTGGGTTGGAAGGGACTTCAAAGCCCATTCAGCTCCAACCCCTCTGCCATGGGCAGGGACACCTCCCACTGGGCCAAGCTGCTCAAGGCTCTGAATCTTCCACCCTCCAATTTAAAGCCTTTCCCCCTTGTCCTATCACTCCATGCCCTTGGAAAAAGTCCCTTCCCAGCTTCCCTGGAGCCCCTTTGAGTACTGGAAGGTCCCTAAAAGATCTCCCCAGAGCCATCTCTTCTCCAGGCTGAGCAACCCCAACTCTCAGCCAGTCCTCATAGCAGAGATGCTCCAGCCCTTGCATCATAATGCCACTCTGAAATAAATAAAACCAAAATACTGTAATATGAGGTGCTGAGGGGCATGGTTTAGTGTTTGATAGGAATGGTTGGACTCGATGATCCGGTGGGTCTTTTCCAACCTTGTGATTCTGTGTCCAGAGAATTCATACCATCAGTCATTCCACCAGTCAGTTGTTTTCTAAGTACACATATGTGTATGCAAAGAACTTTTAGATTATCCACGTGAGCAGCAGGCTCTGAAAGAATTTTGAGAGCCCTAAGAAAGCTTACTGCAGTAAAAGCCACCAGGTGCATGTGTGAAGTGTTCAGGTGAGATCAGGTGCAACCATCTTTAGTCTATTTGCTCATGAATAGCGAAAGAAGGAGATTTAAATCTTCATTGTTACTTCAGTAGAGTCTAATTAACTTCTCTGCTTCCTCTGAGAAAAACCTGCCTCCTAGACAAACACACACGGATAACATCACCCAGTATCCTGAAGAGCTTTGGGGATTTGCAATGATTTCAAAAGTGGGGTCGTTTCTTTCTTTCTCTGCTTTCAACCGCATCTTAGGCAAACACCACAGAAGAAAAACAAGCAGAATGATATTCAGAGATGTTTGCATGGCTTGCAATAGCGAGGCTCGACGATAACTGTCAGAGATGCACAACACTGCAGCGTCTATGAGCCACATTAATTCTCTGGTCCTTAAGGTGAATGATTTTCTTCCTTGATGTGCTGCTGGCTCTGCTAACAAACTCCTGACTTCATTCCTGGCTACCACATACCACCTCATGCCAGCATCTGCTGTGCCAATTGGAAGTGCATCTCCATTTGAAGTGAACCAAACTGGGAGCTGAAAATCCTTGCCTGAAAGCAGGATTTGGCACATTTGACTGTGCAGCTCAACACACAGGCCAAGCTCCTCAAATCTGCTTTCTTTCTAGCCTGCTTTTGTGCCAGCAGGTGTTTACCTGGATGTCACTACTGCTTAAGAACATTCAAAGAGCTCTGCTGCAAGGGTTCTATAGACTGTACTTAGCACAGGGCAACTCACCAGACAACTTCACTTGAGGCATCGCCACTGCAGCTCCTCTTTCCCCCTTTCCATTGCTTCTTCTGTCCCAGTAAGAGTTTTCAGTAAGGAAGGTTTCACACACGTGTTATATTTTACATCAGTTAAGTGCTTTGGCTGCCATAGCATCCCAGTTTTGGCTGGGATACCATTAATTCTCTTCCTAGTAGCTGGTATAGGACTGGGTTTGGATTTAGTATGAGATTAATTGGTAACATGTTCAAGTTTTAGTCATCGCTAAGCAGTGACTGAACTAAATCAAAGACTTTCCAGCTTCCTGTGTTTAGTCAGTGAGGAAAATCACAAAAAGCAGGGTGAGAGTATAGCCAGGACAGCTGATCCAAACAGGGCAAAGGGGGTATTCCTTACCATATGATGTCTTGTTCAGTGCATATACTGGGGTGAGGCAGTGGCACAGGGGTGATCACTGCTCAGGGACAGGCTGGGCATCAGTCAGCAAGTGGTGAGAAATTGCACTGCGCATCATTCGTATTGTGTATTCTATTATTATTATTACTATTATGATTCCTCTTCCTTTGCTGTCCTAAACTGTCTTTATCTCAAACCATGAGTTTTACACTTAGAATCGTAGAATAACTAGGTTGGAAGAGACCTTGGAGATCGTCACATCCAACCATCCCTGCCCACTATTAAATCATATCCCTGAGCACCTCATCTACCTGTCTTTTAAACACCTCCAGGGACAGGGACTCAACCACCTCCCTGGTCAGCCTCTTTCCAGTGAAGAAATTTTTCCTAATGTCCAATATGAACCTGCTCTGGTGCAACTTGAGGTCATTCCCTCTTGTCCTGACCCCTGTCACTTGGGAGAAGAGATCAGCACCCACCTCTCTACAACCTCCTTTTATGCATTTGTAGACAGTGATAAGGTCTCCCCTCAGCCTCCCTTTCTCCAGGATAAACAACTCCAGTTCCCTCAGCCGCTCCTCACAACTCTTGTTCTCCAGCCTTTTTTTCTGATTCTCCTCCTCATCCCACCAGCGGTTGGTGACAAGTGGGTGAGGACACGTGGTGTTTAGTTGCTGGCTGTGGTAAAACCACAACACATTGAAAGGGCAGAACTACAGTAACGAGACTCTTTTCTAGAAGTTTCATAATCCACACCTAAAAATTCACAATTCTGCTCACAGCATTGCCTTAAACTTTATCACAGAAGCAGTTCTACAAAGAGAAAACAGCTCAGAAAGGAGTTAAATTATATCAACCCCAATATTCAAGTGTTTAAAGTTCCAGCAGGGCTTGACTGTATGGCTGGTGTTTCATTTTTACTCTCCTTTTACACTGCACAATACTTTTTTTAAACAAACAGATACAATCAAACATCCAGTTCAGTAAAGCCTTGCCTCAAGAAATTGGATGTGCCCTTGCACCTGGTTATTCAATATTCCATCGTTCTGCATCCCTCAGGGATCCTGTGCTGGTTGAGTCCCCTTCCCTGGGGGTGTTTAAGGGATGGGTGGACGAGGTGCTGAGGGACATGGGTTAGTGATTGATGCGAATTGTTGGACTCAATGATCCAGTGGGTCTTTTCCAACCTGGTGATTCTACGATCCTATGATTCCCTCCCATGGCAAAACCTGTTCACCATGTTCGCATCTCTCCTACCAGCTCAGTTCTGCTTTAACAACCTAGATTTTTGCCTGCTTGTTTTTTCTGATGTAATTGCACGAGGAGCAATGCTGTAAGCCAAACCACAAGAGTGAGCTGGATTCAAACACATGTTATTTTCTGAAGCTGGGGGATTGGTTTTGGTTTTGTTTTTTTCCAAAACAAGGGTCATTTTAAAAGTCCCATCTCCAGCAAAGTCCCACAGATACAAGAGCACAATCCAGGCAGGAGCAAATTGTGATGTGGTGGTAGGAATGACAGATGGGGAGGAATCTCATCAATTGCTGCACCACCAAATTAAACAAAACACCACACAAAGCTGCAGCCCAGGCAGTTCTCCACCTGAACTTATCATCACAGTGGCCCTGAAGCAGGAGTAGGTGTCAACTCCCCAGCCAGGTGCTCCTAGCAACATGTAGGAACACGAGCTGAGGCTCCTTGGGAAATTTCAGGCTGATAAGGAAGTTTCTGGCATCTTTGGGTTGGGGAAGATCAGAGAGAAGCATTTGACTGTGACATAGAATCATAGAACTATAGAATCATAGAATAGTTTGGGTTGGAAGGAACATTAAAGCCCATCCAGTTCCACTCCTGCCATAGGCAGGGACACCTCCCACTGGACCAGGCTGCTCAAGGACTCATCCAACGTGGCACTGAAACCTCCAGGGATGGGGCAGCCACAGCTTCCCTGGGCAACCTGTTCCAGGGCCTCCTCTTCCTCATTGTGAAGAATTTCTTCCTCATGTCTAGTCTAAATCTTCCCCTCTCCAATTTAAAGCCATTTCCCCTAATCCTATCACTCCATGCCCTTGTAAAAAGTCCCTCTGCAGCTTTCCTGGAGACCCTTTGAGTACTGGAAGCTGCTCTAAGGTCTTCTTGGAGCCTTCTCTTCTCCGGGCTGTCCTCACAGCAGAGGTGTTCCAGCCCTTGGATCATCTTTGTAGCCTCCTCTGGACCTGTTCCAGCAGCCCCATATCCTTCTTATTTTGAGGATTCCAGAACTGGACGTCTTTCCTTCCTGCTAAATCTACTCCAAATTTGCCAACAGCTTTAATGGCAACCACTGATTTCCACTCCTGGTTGGGTGACTTGATCAGCCTTTTTCGGTAACTTAGTTTTTCACCTGAAATAGCAATGTGGCTTTGACATAGCAGAAAAGGCTGGAGGATGCCTCTGAAGTGCTAATCAATCTCCTTCCAGAAAAATGAGTTCCCAGAAAAGCCTGTGTGCTCACAGCAGTCTTCCCAAGGCTTGGTGGAGCACTCTTGCTTGTGCATTTCATACCTCCCTATTTCTGCATTTCAGTCTGCTGGTGAGGTGGTCTCCCTGCAGAGCTTCTCTCCTCCCCTACCTTCAAATAGCATAATTTCTTGTTAGCCGCATTTCATCTCCATTTTGAATTCCTGCCTTTATAATCCTCACCCTCATTGGAGTCAAAGCACAGACGTGTCTATAAAGATAAGAATTTCAAAACAAGAGTTATGCAAAGAAAACATTTTTTGAAAGTCTCACTCTTACGTTTCATGATTAAATGAGCTCTGAACTCTTTTGAGGACATAAGTAATTACATTGGTGGAGAAACGTTGACTGCATTTAAGAACTTGGAGAAAGATTGTCATAGATGCAAAGAAACAAGAATTTCTACATGAACAAATTTCCATTAGTTGAATCTGGTCTCTACTTCACAGTAGTCAGGACAGGGGACAGATAAAAACAACCGAAAAAGAGAAGACAAGACAGTTAGAAAACTATCAATCGGCTCATGAATGTGAATCCTGTTCAACACATTCACTCACTTTTTTCTTGATATCCTCAATTTCTCAAAGATCAGAGTTTTATGAAGGAATAACTTTGATTAGTATGGACAGGCAGCTGTTCATGCAATGAAAATCAGAGACAATTAATCGTATCATTACTGCGTACCATGTATAGTACTCGATGCATTATTTATGCAGGTAGAGATAGATTTTTAAGGCCAGAGGTGTCATTATAATTATGTAGTTTGACCTCCTGCTTGACTCAGTCAATACAATTTTACCCAGTAACCCCTTGTTTGGCACCAGTGCCTGCTTGGACTGCAGTCTGTCTTTCAGAGAAATCTCCAATTTGGAAGAGAAATCTCTGTGATGGGCAGCCTACCTCATCCCAGTAAAAATCTCTTCCACTTTCAGAGAGTGGAAAAAATGTTTAATGCAAATTAGAAAGAAATCTGTGTTGAAAAATTGCAGTAGGACTTTTTTTGAAACAATGCTGAACACTACAGTTTTACCTCGAGAATTTTTTAAAAGATGATTCATGCCAGTGGATTTTGTTAAGCAACCCTGAATTACTCTCTGTGTATCATAGAATTCTAGAATGGTTTGAGTTGGAATGGATTTTAAAGTTCATCTAATTCCAACCCTCTGCCATGGGCAGGGACACCTCCCACTGGATCAGCACCTTACAGCTGTTTTTTATATTACATTTCACATTACATTACATTTTTTGACTGTTTGGCCCTTTTGTCACAGCTTCTGTGACTGGATTTATTCTTTTTTTCCCTAACAAGACAGAATTTTTTTTTTGAGAACTCTAGATGTAGTGATTATTAATAGAAACACAGAATCACAGAATCACAGAATAATTTCTTTTGCTAGGAAGCTCAGGAAGTCATCTACACCCACTGCTGTGATTAAAGAAAACAGTAATAAACAAACTCCTCATCCCCGTAGAATACAAATTTGTTTCAAGACTGAAGAAGTGTTTCTTTTCATGTTTGTCTGATAACAAACTTCCAAACTCAGAAGGGCAGAGTGGCTGTGGGATTACCTATGGAATTGTATGTTTGGAATCATATTAAAATGTGGTTCCTTCACTGTGGTGAAATAATTGGAAATGGTCAGCTTCGTCTCTTCGTGTCATACTTGAAGAAACATGTTCTTCCAGAAGATTGTGCAGAACCACAGGTGACCTGTGGCTTCCAGAAAGCCATGGCTGGCTGTCATTAAATACAAGTGCCCTACCCCTTGGCCTCAGTTTTCATGGAGTTAGTGTAATTCCTGCCCTTTCTTCTGGAGCTGCAAGCATCTTGCTAGCTTGTTTCCCAAGTGGAAGCTCAAGGTACAAATGAATAAAAGCCACATGAATTTCCCAATGAGGGAGATCTTCTTGATGACCAGGAAAAATCAGGTTTTAAATGTCAGAATCGAGGTTTTAAGTTTAGATTTTAAATTTTAAAGTCCATTTTCTTCAAATTTCTGACCAAGCATTAGCAGAAATGTCTCTGGAACCATCTTAGATTTGAACAGTCATAGAACTACTTGATTGGACAAGATTTTTGAGGTCATCAAGTCCATCCATACCTGTCCAGTACTGAATCATATCAGTTTAAAGGCAAAACTTTCCCCAAAATTTTATGATTCTATATAGTGTTTCAGTTCACAAGGTGAAATAATGAATACTTTTCACATGTACAATGCACGGAGCTGCCAGAGACATCTACCTTCAGTTCAGTAAAGTGATTACAAAGGATTATGTCATCCAATGTAGGTACATTCTTGCAGCTTCCCAGCTGCATTGTGGGTAGCTTCTGTTGGTTTGCAGTGACTATTATAACATTGCCTTGGCTGTTAAAAACAGCGTCAACTGTTAACTCACAGAATTGTGTGTACATGTAATAGCTTCTGTCCAAGCATTCCTTAAAAAAAAGATTAAGCTTAATCATCAGTTGTGTTTTATGTTCTATTACTATTATTATTACTATTATTATTTCTCGTCCTTTGCTGTCCTAGTCAACTGTCTTTATCTCAACCCATGAGTTTTACATTTAGTATCATAGTCATAGAATTGCTTGTTTGGAAAAGACCTTCAAGACCATCAAGTCCAACCACGCCTGTCCACTACCAAATCAGATCCCTGAGCACCTCATGTACTCATCTTTTAAAACCCTCCAGGGATGGGGACTCCACCACCTCCTCAGGCAGCCTCTGCCAGTGCCCAAGAACCTTTTTGTTGAAGAAATTTTTCCTGATGCCCTGATGTTTTTTCTCCTTCAGGAGTATCACTGCTCCAGCAAGGGATAAATGCAGCATGAGAGGGTTAACTGCAAAAGGTTAGCAATAATTCAAGAAGTCAGAGGCAGGGTATTCTGACCCAACATCAGAGATACTGTCAACTGGAACAGGCTGCCCAGGGAGATGGTTGAGTCCTCATCCCTGGAGGTGTATAAACATCGGGTAGATGAGATGCTCAGGGATATGATTTAGTAGTGGACTTGATGCTCTGAAAGGTCTTTTCCAACCTAAGGATTCTATGAACTCTTGGTGTTGAGCCATCACTTCTCAGTACACATACGTGAATTAAATCAAAGTAATCACTATAAATAAACAATCCTTATTTCTTTCCAGTGCTTAAATAACAAAGATAGCTGTCTCTACTGTAAATATCAATGTACAGCCAGATAAACTCTTCAGAAAAGACAGAATTTAGGTTTCCTGGATCCTTGAAAAGTGCAATACCCACTGTGTCGTTCTGTCATTTACAGTCAAACATTTCCTGGTGGTTACTTACACACAGTAAAAAATTCATCGAGAGCACTTGCAGTGCCCCAGGCACAGCTCCCCCTGTGCTTCCTATGCATGCCAGGAAGAAGGTTTTAAGGGTTTAATCTGTTTTTTAACATTTCAGCTGAAATGCAAGACCTCCTTGAAGCAGTGCGTTTGTATTTCGTTTTCTTTCGTAATCCTTTAGTGTGCTGCCTCCACACAGGAGCTGGATGAGGAGCTGGGAGGCAGCAGGCTTACTTGCCTCTGCAGCTGCTCTTTGTGGGGCTCCACAATGAGCTGCCAGTCGTCTGGGAGAAACCCCACACTTCTCCCCTCGTGTTGATGCTGCTGAGGTGACTCTAGGAGCAGAAATGTCTGGCGAAAGCCTCAACCTCCAATATGTGCAATAGCGTAGAGAAAAAAAATATCTGTACGATACCACTTAGTCATTTCAAGCTGATTTTACTTACCATTGCCTTTTTCCACCCTTTGGTTTCTGACACACTGAATTTCATGATAAGATTGAAGCATGCCTTTCAGAAACAGTGTGTAGATGTTATTTGCCGCATCTGAAAAGCAGGTGTTCTCAAACCATTCGGAATATTTTGAGCAAATCCTCACTTTGAAATGCAAATGAATTTGCTAGTGTCTGCATAGTTTGAGATAAAGCAGTTAACAATGAATTAATCCTTGTTTTATGCAGTTCATTATCGAGACACTATGACCAGGCCAACAATGGATTTGGAACATAATAGAGTCTTGCCAAACAGGTAGAGACTCCTTATTCAAACTCAGCTCTTACAGTTACAGTGACTCCCTTTTTCTGAGGCCTGAGTAAAGCACCACAATAAACCACATATATTTTTTTTCTGTTTGCCATATATCCTGGTATAGATACAGTCTAGTCTTTTTCCAGAACCAAAGTCTCCCAGACTAAAATATTGTCATGTGAGGAGTTTCTAGTAAATTTAGTTTTAAATGGGAAAAAGCTGCATTTCTGGGGAGCCGTCACTGTTAAATGGAAAGGTAACACAAGTAATTTTCATGAGAATTTTTATCTCTCTGAAAATTTGAGTCAACAAATACAGCACCTGAAGGGGCTGCAAGAAAGCTGAGTAGAACTGTTTACAAAGGCTTGTGGTGTTAGGACAAGGGGCAATGGTTATAAACTGGAGAGGGGCAGATTTAGACTAGATATAAGGAGGAATTTCTTCACACTAAGGGTGGGGGGGCCCTGACCCAGGTTGCCCAGAGAAGCTGTGGCTGCTCCATCCCTGGAGGGGTTCAAGGCCAGGTTGCATCCATTTTCCCATCCAGATACATCACAGTTTAATTAACAGAGAATTAAGTCTAGATAAATAGGTGTGGGGAAAGCTTTCTAAGTGATTTCCAGAAAATGAAACTTTTTTTTTTCTTTATTTTTTTTTTAACAATAGATTGCTTCTCTACCTCCCCACACAGCTGACATAACTTCATCGCACTGTTACCAGTGAGGTAATTGCTCATTAGATTCTGTTTTATATTCTCTTTAGTCTTAGTGACTGCATACTGAGATGTTATACATTTATTTACTTGAACATAGCCGTTTCCTTGCCATTCATGCAGGGGTAGTTGATTATATATTATACGTTTTGGTGACTTATATTCATGGCTTCCAGACTGATGAAAAGGAGGACTTCTGTTTTGCCTGTCTCTCTGTCACTACAGCACACAACAGCAGACGGCAGTGTTCCTAAACTGCGTTAGTCAACAAATGGTACGAGCTCAGATATCTCAATGATTCCATTATCCCGATAATATTCATTATTATTAACAAGAACTAAGAATGAATCTTCAGCTTCGTGAGATATAAACATCTTCATCTACATTTTAAGGATTCCTAGCCATTCTGCTTGCCTCTGGTTTTGAGTCAACAGAGAACAGGCTGTAAAGACTCATGAACTATCGGCAAGAGGATGAGTGGGAATGGTCTCAAGTTGTGCCAGGGCAGGTTCAGACTGCACATCAGGAAAAATTTCTTCACCAAAAGCACCATCAAGCACTGGCAGAGGCTGCCCAGGGAGGTGGAGGAGTCGCTATGCCTGAAGGTGTTTAAAAGACAAGTGGATAAAATGCTTGGGTATGTGATTTAGTAGTGGACAGATATGGTTGGACTCAATCTCAAAGGTCTTTTTCAACCAACCAATTCCACAATTCTGTGAATTTCAGGCCAAACTTAGCAACACATACCTGCAGACAACGCTACTTTAAGGGTCATTATGCTAGTCTAGTGAAATTACTAGTTGTGTTTTAACATGAAGGCTCTCATCACATTGCCTGACTTTTGTTGGTATTGGTGGGTTTTTTTTCCTTTATAGTTGCTAGAGACAGAATATAAGATGAAAAATTTGCATAATGTTTCAGAAAAGCAACGAATCATTTAGTCCATGCTTTTATCATCATGCATCTGAATTAGTTATGCTCAGAATGGAGGGACTCGTTTCCCTCTTGTCCCAGGACACAACCAAGCAGTGACAGATGGAGAAGGAACATTTCCTCTGTACAAACTCTGTCATCCTACTTCAGTAATCTAGTGTCTTGCTGACCTGAAGAGCCTTTGGGGGTCCAAAGGCTATTGTACTGAAATCAGTATTGGATTTGAGGTCTCCTTTCCAGCTAAGAAACCAGGATTCAATAACAGCAGATCTGAGACCAAGTCTCTATGACAGCCTCTTGGGCTGGCAGACCAATTATTCTAGTTTAAATTGCAAAGCAGCCTCCTGTTCTAATATTGATACATTTTGTGAAAGACAGAGTTTGCACATTTTCTTTATTCAGAATAACCTTTAAAATATGAAACAAAGGAATTACTTTAAAAAGATTCCCATTCATGAACCACTTCTCAAATCATTATCTTGCTGCCTGACAGTTCTAATGAGACTCAACACACAATTTTTTTGAGGTCTTGAAGCAGTGTCCTCATGCATCCCAGAAGGAAATAAACTCTTGTTTAAAGATTAATAAAGAAAAATTAATTTAACTTCTCCAGATGCTGTCAAAGTCCTTATCTAGCTTTCAAGAATTTCAAAGCAGATCTTGTTAGATTTTATTTTAATATAATTTCATCTCTGATAACAGAGGAAAAATAATTACACTGATGTAGGTAAAAAGACTGCTCAACAATGCTTTGTAAATATATTAAACCAAAGTTTCTATAAACATTTCTTAAAGATGCCACGTAAGAGCGGCTGAAAGAGTCTAGAACAGGCAATAAACAGCATCCCATGATTAAAACAACTTAAATTCCATTCATGGTGCTGAATGGAAGATGTCTGTAAGATGTTAGAAGGGTTACAGGTATAGTTCACTTCCTAAAGATTTATAATTAAGACAGTCCATCAAATAAAGGATGTCAGGGTGCTGCCATGAATGCTGAATCATTTATGCTAGTCTTCTTATCTATGCATATAAACAAAAGGAACAGGACTATCTAAGTCATAAAACCTCAAATGAGTCATGTATTAGTAGTTTCAGATAGTGTCAGGTTTCAGTGGTTTCTTTCTTCCTTCATTTAATCTGGGTGCCAGATCTTTGCTCCAGAACCATAGAATCATAGAATCACTTGTTTGGAAAAGACCTTTGAGATCATCAAGCCCAACCGTACCTGTCCCGCATCCAAGTCATTTATGAAGATACTAAAGAATCTGCAAATCTGGAATTGCGTAAAGTATGTGAAGTTAAGCTCATGCACAGTATTTGTAAATTCATTATATTTTGGAGTCAAAATACATCAATTAGTTATACATTGCTTTGGCTCCTTAGCTGAGATTCTGATCTAAACATCTCAAGATCATGCACTCCTGTTGACTGCCCTGAGCTGTGGCTCAAGTAAAGTCGCTTACAAGCTTTTGCCGATCAAAACCATTTGCGTGAATAAGCAGAGATAAGCATAATGTAAGCCCTATTTAGGACGACAAAGGATGCCTGTGAACAGTTTTAGGCTGCGTTTCCATCCCTTTGACAGAAGATCCGACTGAAAGGGCTTTGGTCCATCCATCCCAGCTGTTCACTCTCGACTCCAAGGATGATCAGTTTTGTCCATGGAGAAGGTTGCTAAATGGGGAGGTCAGAATGTTTTCTTTAGATTTGATCTGCCATCTACACAGTGAAGTTTCAGAACATGTCTACAATTTTTAAGACAGATACAACTTTAGGTTTGATTGATCAATATTCTTAGATTTATTGTGTTTATGGAAATATTACAATATATTTTCTGATTTCCTACAGTTTACAAGCTTCTATGGATTACTTCTACATTTAATCCAGCAAGAGTTAACTGACTAATATACCTCTCCTGGCATTTTATTTCAATAGTGATCAACCTGACTACTGAAAGTGTCTGCTTAAGTATTCTAATCTGAATTTGCTTGACTTAAAAAGTGTTATCATTGATTTTTGATTTCTTCTTCTTTCCCAGATTAAACTGTCTTCCAGGATTTATCATCTTCTTCCCATGAAGATTCATTTGTGATGAAGTCAACCCACCTTGAGTCCTCCTTTCAATAAGCTAATCAGAATAACAGCTGTTGCAAAGCAGATGTCTCTGTTTGAATGTCTTGTTCTCATCGTTATTATTTTTCCACTAATCTTTGTGGGAACTCCATCATTATTAACTGTATATTAAGAATCACTGGCAAAATCATTCAGTAGAAGAGGTTTGACACTGATCCTGGCAGAACTCTACCAGTAAGCTTTCTCTTTGACGATGTTTTGCCACGGACAACTCCTTTTTTAAATGTCGATCAGTTATGAATCCATTTACTCTGTGCCTTCTGGACGTAATTCAACACTATATTTCTTTTACCCCAGGAAGCAAAAAAATCCAGGCATAACTCTAAGCCCATTATGTCTACATATGTTCTTAGTCAACCAAACTTGTAATCTCATCAAAGAATGAGTTCAGGTTTTTGTGACAAGACCTATCAGCCATTAGTTCGTGTTGGCTGGCATTTAATATAGTCTGATCCTTCAACAGTTTATTATTTGAATTCCATACAACCCTTTCCATTATTCTGCCCTCACTGGTACCTGGGGACAGACTAGTAGTCACCTGAGCTGTTCCTCACTGTTTTTGATAAAATGCTGAGTCCCTTTTGTAGTTTTTATGGGAAACATTCTGATATTTCTTCACTGAAACTCCTGCCAATTTTTCCTTCAATTTCAAGCCACTTAAACTCACTTTCTGTCTCCCAAGCCCTTGGCTGAAATCTGTTCAGCAATGCAAAGCGCAATGTAGAAAAAAACCCACATTATATCTGACATTGCAGAAAATCCACAAGACATTGCAAACTCTGCTGGACTTGCAAGGCAAAACACAAGGTGGCAAGGTTGACCCATAACACCAGCAAACACTAAGAGGACTCTTGGCCACACGGGCATGATTTCTTGACTTCATAATGAAATCTCCAAAGAGGTCAGTTTTGTGCTGTCTGGCTTCACCGCAAATGCCCCGCACAACTCTGGTGCTGATTGTCTATACATCATTTCCAAACTGCAAAGGATTTTCCTCATTATATGCAGTGATCTTCATCAAATCTCCAATCCTAACAGGTGGAAATCCATTTAGTTCTGATCCATATGAAGAAATTGGCCATCACGATGACTTAATACCAGAACAATTCTGTTTACAATGGAAAGCGGAATAAAAATGATTTTTAGTCCACAAGACAATACTGTCCAAGAGCAGTAAGAGTGGGGCTTCTCTGCAAGAGCAGAGGCACCAGCAGCCTTGGAAGGACAGCAAAGCCAGCTAGGTAGGGTATTCACTGACTCAGGCCCCATCTCACAACCCTCAAACAGAGCAGAACGGGGCTATCCCAGTAACCCTGGTCAACTGAGAGCCTAGCGACGTGCAAGCAAATCTGCAGTGGCAGGACCAGTCCAAGATCAAGCCAGGAAGCCAAGTGAGAAAGGCCAGGTCAAAATCAGCACGGTACACCACTAGGCACAACACGCCTCCACCATTCCTCAGACAAGGACCAAAACTGAGGCCTGTGCAGCTCCTGATCCAAGGTGGAGTGGCTCCAGACAAAGCTCCTCCTTTCTCACACTTCTTTTCCAGTGCTATAAGTCTGTGTGGTGCCAGAGGGGATGAGGACACAAGACCTCCTGGTGGGTTCAGCGCAAGTACTTGTACCCCAGGCTACGCTATAACAGCCCTTGTGGAATATCCCAGAATCACAGAATCATCAGGTTGGAAGAGACCCACTGAGTCGTGGAGTCCAACCATTCCCATCAATCCCTAAATCATGCCCCTAAGCACCTCATCCACCCTCACCTTAAACACCTCCAGGGAAGGTGACTCAACCCCCTCCCTGGGCAGCCTGTTCCAATGCCTAACCACCCTCTCTGTGCAGAATTTTTTTCTTTATATCAAGCCTGAATCTCCCCTGGTGGAGCTTGAGGCGATTCTCTCTTATCCTGTCCCCTGTCACTTGGGAGAAGAGCCCAGCTCCCTCCTCTCCACAACCTCCCTTCAGGGAGTTGTAGAGAGCAATGAGGTCTCCCCTCAGCCTCCTCTTCTCCAGGCTGAACCCCCCCAGCTCTCTCAGCTGCTCCTCTTGTTCTCCAGCCCCTTCACCAGCTTCGTTGCTCTTCTCTGGGCTCGCTCCAGAGCCACAACATCCCTTTCCATGACAGAGAGTTTCAACATCAAGGCAAAGCCAAGCTGACATTCTTGTAACACTTTATTCCTGCTGTGCTTTCAATGAAGACATCGTATTGGAGAAAAAGTCTTTAGGTCAGTGCCTGTAGTGGTCTAGTGCGAGAAGAATTTAGTCAAACCCTTGGATGTGAAATGTGTGGTTGTGTCACTGGATTTCAGCTGCAGCAAGAAACTCTGTACCAGAGTCCCGAGCACCTCACCTAATAGTTTGTTGTAGCATGTGATATCAGAGGAAATTTTGATGCAAATGTGGAAGTGCACTAGATTTTCTAAATCTGTAGCCTTAAGCATTCTCAGCAGCTTTGTTTCATGTGAAACAGAAAAGGCAGCACTTAGCATGCTTCCATCAACAGGTTAAAAATCTTTCTTTTTCACTGAAAGAAGATTAGAATTTGAGGAAGCTAATTTTCTACTGAAGAAGAAAAGAATTAAATATAATTTTGTAGCATAGAATGATTCATTAGAGGCATAGCTGGGATGTGTTCAAGCAACTGAGTGACCCACTTGTCAGAACTCAGCAAGTTCCCACCTGTCATCTGAGCTCCTATAACGGCTCGTCCTTGCGAAAACACAGTGACACCAAGGAGGAAGTTTCTGCTGGTAGATTTTATTTCACGAGAGCAGCAGGCTCAAGGAAAGCAGCTCTCACAGACTCCTGCGCTGTGGATTTCTGATAAGAAACAATTTGCCAACTTTTGGTAACTTAATTACTTGCAATTGTAAGAACGTATGCTCTTATGAATGTTTGATTTTATCAGTATATTGGAGTTATACTTATTTCAGACTCAGTAAGGCGGCTTTGAGACGTCCTAATTATTCAAAAGCTTCTGAACATGAGGGTTCACAAGTACTTTGACATTTTGCTCCTTCCAAATTCACATTTTACCATGGTTAAACTTCTCATAAGCAGATGGTTCTCTAAACTTAGGCTTCAGTGATATGTAGTAAAGCTTAGGCATTCCAAACTTAGGTGACTGCTTGAAGAAGTAGTGTTCTTTTGTGTCAATAGTAAATATTTTTAAGCAGCAGGTTATCTGTTTACTCCATCAACTTTGAATTTCCTGATGTGCCAGTGGGTTTTTAAATGCTTTTAGAAAGACAAACACCTACTGGAGTCCTTCAAAAAGGCTCTAAATGCATACAAATTGTCCATTTAACTCTCTTCAGGCCCCCGTATTTTTGCTTCAATGGACTAGATATGGGTTTGTTTGTTTACTTGGATACGTGTCAAGACCTTGAAATTTGAGTCCATCAAGGCGAGAGCTTCAAAACAGCAAAGAATCAACCTTGCTGCAGGCTGCTTTCATGGTTCATGGATCTCCTTGCAAGAGGAGCAGGATGCTTTAAAAACAGCTGTTCAATGAAGACCAAATTTAGTTGCTAGAAAACAAATATTTTACAGATGTTTGTTCTAGAATGCTGAAAAGTCAGTACCTCTGCCTCCTCATTCCACTGAGAATTCAGGTACAGTCTGTCATGTTTAAAAACCATAACACAGTTTGTCATTCCTGAACAGAACCTGCTTGCAACTGCTTTTATTTCCACTTTTCCCCCCCCACACTTGGAAAGTCTAGATCTAGTATAATATAATAATAATATTCCTAATGACATTGTCCCTGGCTGTAATAGATAAGTGATGAGTTAACCGCTACAAAAGAGCTGTGTTGTATCACTGACACTGTCAAATCTGATTTTAACGGCTATACATGTCTCGTTCTTGATAGATGTAGATGTAGATGCTCTCATGAGATCCCACCTGGAGTCCTGTGTCCAGTTCTGGAATCCCCAACATAAGAGGGAGATGAAACTGTTGGAAAGGGTCCAGAGGAGGTTGCAGAGATGATCCGAGGGCTGGAGCATCTCATGTGGAGAGAGTTGGGGTTGTTGAGCCTGGAGAAGAGAAGGCCCTGAAGAGACCTCAGAGCAGCTTCCAGTACCCGAAGGGTCTCCCAGAAATCTAGGGAGGGTCTTTATATAAAGGCATGGAGTGACAGGATGAGGGGCAATGGCTTAAAATTGGAGAGGGGAAGATTTAGATTAGACATAAGGAGGAAATTCTTCATGCTGAGGGTGGTGAGGCCCTGGAACAGCTTTCCCAGGGAAGCTGTGGCTGCCTCATCCCTGGAGGTTTCAAGGCCAGGTTGGATGGGGCTTGGGCACCTGATCTAGTGGGAGACGTCCCTGCCATGGGCAAGGGGGTTGGAATGGGATGATCTTTAAGGTCCCTTCCAACTCAAACCATTCTTTGCTTCTATGATGAAGAGAAAGTAGAAGTTAGCTGAGTTTCTTATAAGTGCTACGTTAGGTGACACATAAACAAGCTAGTGGAAAGCAGATAGTCATAATTCAAGGAAGATGAAGCAATTACATCAGCCAACAGTTCTCATGTACAAAACGTCAAATACATACAGACATCGTTGGTTACTCAGAACTGCAGTGAAGCACCCATTTACGAGGCTGTATTTTACTGCACTGAGGGAATAAAGACCTTAAACAGGAATGTAAATATTTTTCTTTTTTTTTAATATAAACAAAATATTTCCTAAGCCAGTAACTTTTGGAGTTAATTCTTTACGGTAAATATTCTGTCTCTGAAATCTTCCTTTTCCTCCTTGCTTCAGCTCCCTGCCTCCCTGCTCCCGAAGCTGTCAGCAGCACAGGCTCCAGCACACATCCAGCTGAACTTCTGCACTTCCTTTTAATAAGGACAGATATGCAGGGAACCAGAAACTGAGTAATCAGTTTACCAAGCTACAGACAGGAGCTCTTCTTGTCTGAGAAAAGCGCATTATTTGCTGAGGTAGATATGGTATGTCATCATTACTGGCATCGTTTTAGACACAATTTTTTTTTTACTTCCCTGGTGTTTCCATCTATTACACATAACAAAATCTCACCCTTGCAGTGGGAAGCATCGCACTCTGCTTCAGAATACTTCTTACACATTGTGCTTACCAATATTTTAAAATTATATAGTCTGACTTCAGTGTAAAGATTGCTGATAGTGAGTCACCTTGACTAGGAAGCAGCATTTTAAACAATTTTCCAAGCCCTGTAATGGGATCAGCAGGATAAATAGACAAATATTTCACCACTTCCAGTAAGGATTGCATAATGGCCTATTCTATGAATAAGTGATTAAGTCAATTTGAATTCATTAGCTGCATTTACACTGTCTATTTCCTTTATATTGAACAGAAAATGCATAGTGTCTATCTTTATGCCAAGAGCCAAGCTCCAGGCATTCCTTAGAGCCTTTCTCTGGTATCTTGAGAAGACAGCACGGAAGGGTGTATCCGTGGCAGCAATTTGAAATTTGCACTCTCTGGCAGATCCTTTTCCACCCACCTACACTGGAATCACCATTTCCCAAAGCAGACGTGCCACCATGCAAAATATGATAAAGACACGGCGCCACGACCAGCAGTGGGGGTGGAGGAAGAGGCACGAGAGGAAAAATCCACGCGACATCCTCCGTCATTCACCATCAGGAATAGCGTCTGGGAAATTATTTCTTCAAATGCCACAGATGTTCATGGCTTGGTATTTAGGTGTGGCCTGAGCTATTTCTTCTAAAAAAGAACAGCAGCATAATCTGCTCTCAGAGAAGCTCATGCACGTTTCTTAGGGGGAGGAAATTTGGGATTGCTTTTCTCTTGGTTTATATTGAGAAAGGCCAAGCTATAGAAGCAGGAAATTACACATAAAGGCATTGTATTTCTGTCTCCTCATGCTTTCACAGACTGAAAAGTCAAACTTTGAGTGTCTGGAGCTTAGTTTTCCACCCCTTGAAATGATGGCATTATTATCTTTCTGCACCTTAAAATTGACAAAGTTTGAGATGCCCAGATGGAGAATGCTGGAGAATGCAGAAATGATTTTATGAGATTCCAGTGGCAGCTTGATCAGTGAAAACAAAGAAAGCTCAGATTTACCAAACTGGGAGTTGTCTACCATTCTATCTTGAGTTCAATTTACTTTCCTTTAAGTGTGGTCAATTTACTTTACTTTAAGTGAGGTCTAAAATTGTCTCAAGAAATCTATTTTCTCTCCATGAGTTAAAAACCTTATTAAGGTGTCTAGAAACAGATAATCCAGAGCTGGTTATTGAACAGGTATAGAAGCTGAGGGAGCTGGGGTTGTTTAGCCAGGAGAAGAGGAGGCTGAGAGATCTTATCGCTGTTTACAACTGCCTGAAAGGAGGTTGTAGGGAGATGGGTGCTGGTCTCTTCTCCCAAGTGGCAGGGGACAGGATGAGAGGGAATGGCCTCATGTTGCAGCAGGGCAGGTTCGCATTGGACATTAGGAAAAATTTCTTCTCTGAAAAGGTTCTCAGGCACCAGCAGGGGCTGCCCAGGATGGTGGTGGAGTCCTCATCCCTGGAGGGGTTTAAAAGATGGGTAGATGAGATACTTAAGGATATGGTTTAGTGGCAGGTAGGACTCGATGATCTCAAAGGTCTTTTCCAACCTAGTGATTCTATGATTCTAAGAGCGATATTGAGGTTTTATCTGCAAAACTATAGCTGCAGTATCTCCTGTGAAGCCAATGCCGGTGTTGATGGTGTTTTCACCATGGTGCTGGTCACCCAGCTGTAGAAGCAGCTGTGTTTGCCAGTTTAGATGCTGGTTTGCCCTGGCATGGAAGGCAGACTGCACTCCTATAGCTAATTTTAAACCCACTGAGATTCTAGTATTGATTTTTAGGTGTTAAAAAAGAGCAGGATTAGGAGACTTTTGGGTTTGTGGGGATCTGAAGAATAAAGGTTTGAAATTACTTTCATGCTGAATTATCATTACCTACATTTTTTTTTCCACTTGTTTCATTTAACACAATTTATATTCTGTCACATGTATGAAAAAAGTAATTGCTCTCTTAGGCATGCTTCTGTGCTTATTCATGGCTGAGGAATGACTTTATTTGGAATTTTTAGACTATTTTGCAGTGTTCTACCTAATCACCTGCTGAGATCAGTCAGGGGCTTACACCACATCCTTAAAAAGAAGAACAGCAGTAATCCCAGTATAAAGCATCTGATAACTCATTACTGTGGTTGTCCATGCTTATAACTTCAGGGAAAGAATAATGATTTGTCATGGGCATAAAGGCCACATTTCTTTTCAAGAAGCTTTCAGTGATTGAAGCTTGCAACTATTGCTGTAAATACAGCTAATTTAGGCACTGTGAGTGCTCCTCTGCTGACCCTCACTCCCAGACACCCTATTAATACCTTTCTGGAGTCTCTTCAGGTCCTTGCAATGTGGTGAGAAGGCAGCAGGTGGGCAGGGCAGGGGGAATGCAGCCTCCTTCTCCAAAACCCACATCAGCCCAGCCCTCTGGAGCAAAGCAGGAGACACCAGGGTAGCATCCCACAGATGCTGTGGTCTCCTTCCCAGGCTGCTGCTACAGCTGTCCTTTTTCTTTCCACGAGGGAGATCTCATTTCTCCAAGAGCATCAAGGATGCATTGATACTGAATTAGTGAGAACAGAGAAGCTAAGAAGTTATAGATTAACATTTCAAGGCTGAAAAGTTTGCTTCCCTCTCCCTCTTTCCGTCCCAGAGAACAGGGATGTATGGAGCAAACCCTAGCTGGGTGTTGTGTGGTTATGGGGGCTCCTCACTCAAGCTGAATAGCAGAGTTGAAATGCACCTCTGAAAAGAAAAGTGACTTAAGGCTTGTGTGACAAACAGCATGGTGAAGGGGCTGGAGAACAGGCCTTATGAGGAGCAGCTGAGAGAGCTGAGGGTGTTTAGCCTGGAGAAGAGGAGGCTGAGGGGAGACCTCATTGCTCTCTACAACTGCCTGAGAGGAGGTTGTGGAGAGGAGGGAGCTGGGCTCTTCTCCCAAGTGACAGGGGACAGGACGAGAGGGAATGGCCTCAAGCTCCGCCAGGGGAGGTTTAGGCTGAACATTAGGAAAAAATATTTCACAGAAAGTGTCATTGGGCACTGGAACAGGCTACCCAGGGAAGTGGTTGATTCACCTTCCCTGGAGGTGTTTAAGGCATGGGCGGACGAGGTGCTAAGGGACATGGTTTAGTGTTTGATAGGAATGGTTGGACTTGATGATCCTGTGGGTCTCTTCCAACCTGGTTATTCTATGATTCTATGATTCTATTATATTCACAGTTTAGGTTAAAGATGTCTTTCTGGATCTCTAAAAGGGTCTTTCTAAAAATAATGAGAGAAGACACAGCGAGACAGTGTCACGTTGCTTGTTACTCTAGCCAGCTTAGCAAGCTTTTATACTTAACTGTAATATTTTCACAATACCTTGAGTTAGTCTGTTACCGTGCCAAAGCAGGGAAGTTCAGAGTAGCTGGCAGCATCTCTGATTCCAGCTCTCTTTGGCTCAGCATAGCTGTGAAGGGGAAATCTCACTTTTCCAGAGAGCCGTAGCCCATTACAGCACGTTGGGAATGCCTGCCAGTCACCACCCTTGGCTAGAGGCATGTGCTGCAAATGTTCGTGTAGGTGACTTTCAGTAGGGGTGTACGGTGGAGGAGGGGAAGGCAGGGGTCACTGAACACACTTTCTCTCTTTCTCTGCTGGATTCTTCTTTCTGCTTTTTGGTTTTGTTGTTTGTTTTTTTTTTTAATGTTATCTTTAATTAGGGAGGGAGCAGGACAAGGAGGTCTTGATCTGACTTCTGGAGCCTTGCTTCATGCCCCTACCCAATAATGAGGGTTTGCTTTAGACACCACTTACACTAAGGGCCAAACGAAATTACAGAGGGAGGGAAGAGGGAAGGCAAAATTTTAATACAAAAAAAATACTATCAATCATTTCTCTGTATTAACAACCATTGTATCATTACTATAAATGAATAATGGTGAGGAAATGGAATGGAATGGAATGGAATGGAATGGAATAGAATAGAATAGAATAGAATAGAATAGAATAGAATAGAATAGAATAGAATAGAATAGAATAGAATAGAATAGAATAGAATAGAATAGAATAGAATAGAATAGAATAGAATAGAATAGAATAGAATAGAATAGAATAGAATAGAATAGAATAGAATAGAATAGAATAGAATGACAGAATGGTGTAGGTTGGAAGAGACCTTAAAGCCCATCCAGTTCCAACCCCGCTGCCATGGGCAGGGACATCTTCCACTGGATCAGGAGGTCCAAGCCCCATCCAACCTGGCCTTGAACCCCTCCGGGGATGGGGCAGCCACAGCTTCCCTGGGAAACCTGGGCCAGGGCCTCATCAGTCTCACGGTGAAGAATGTTTTCCTAATGTCTAGTGAAAATCTGCTGCTCTCCAATTTGAAGCTATTTCCCCTCATCTTATCAGTCCTTGTCTTTATAAATAGCCTGTCCCCAGTCCTCTCCTGAGGCCTCTAACAACTGATGCAGGTATGGGAACCAGCTGATGAAAGCAGTGACATTTTCTCCTAGACAACCTCTGTACACAAGAATCATAATTACAAATACATGTCGACTCAATGGCTTGTGCTAGAGATTCTGGAGGATGTGTTGGCTCTGGCAGAGGCTGCCCAGGGAGGGGGTTGATTCACCTTCCCTGGAGGGGTTTAAGGGACGGGTGGACGAGGTGTTAAGGGACATGGTTAAGTGTTTGATAGGAATGGTTGGACTCGATGATCTAGTAGGTCTCTTCCAACCTGGTGATTCTATGATTCTATGATCCTATGACTGGCAGGGAGAGCCCCAGTTTTCTGGCTGAGTAATCTTGGGAAAGGCAACTTCACATCTGTTTTCTTCCCTCATTTCCTTTGCTTATCTAAGCGCTAGTTTCACTGTATTTAACAGGTTACCTCCCATTTGGCCTTCAGTCATTACAACAGAACAAACTTCAGCATCCTCTCTCTAACTCTTGCTTTAGTTATAATCTTTGTTTTCTTGTTTAGGAAAATGTGCCAACCAGATCCCCGAGGGCGCATGCTCCTGGCTGGGCACCCAGAAGAACTGTAGGTTTCTTAATTACATGTAAATGTCGTACAAACACAGGGAATCAAGAATGCAGTTCTACCTGGAAGGTCCAGGTGACATCTGACACAACCACCAGTGACGGGCTGTGTGGCTCAGGCGTGAAGGGATTTCATCTAAAGCTGCTGCAGACTTCTCACCACCATCATTTCACTGCATAGAAATCCAGAGGGATGCACTACAACCTCCATACTCTGAAGCCACCAAGCTTCAACCTCTTATCCCTGTCTACTGGAGCCTGAGAATCAGACTAAGATGAAAGCGCTTTCAGAGGAACAAGGCAGACTGAAGTTTTCATTTAATGCCTTATATCCTTGTAATAACAAGGAATCCATTAGAGAGCCTGCAGCAAAAACACAGGCCAGTCCTCTCTCTCTCCAACATTTCCCACAGGCTGCTCCTTTCCTTTCAGAAGCTGGATTAATGTGTCCTGGTTTACAACAGTATTTAAACTATTGGTGAATTCACCGTCTTCATGTAAGGCAGCAGCATGTTCTGATATTTAATTACTCTCTGTGTTATAAAATTGTTTCTTATTTCAAGATTGAATCTGTTTAACTTTGGCTTCCAATCACTGAAAAGCTTCTGACTTGCAAAAGGAACGGCTCCCAGACACTGGCTGAAAGTTGAGGTTAGATAAATATACATTTGTCAGCAAGGCTGAAATGCCCTTGCCTAATTATTTTCAGTTTCCAAGCAAAAGTCCATATACACTGGGATCAAATTACTTTTCAATCTTCTCTTCATCTAGCTGAACAGGTTGAGTTTATCTAGCCCCTTATTTTCCAGTCTCTAATTTATTTGTGCATCTGTTGCCGAATTCTTCATAGCATTTCCAGTCGACATCACAGTTCGGCACTGATGTGATGCAGCAGCTATAACTCTAACTGTAATGACCTATCAACAAAAAATAATGATGCATCATTGTAACTGCTAGTACCTAAAAACTATCAGAGTTTAGGTCAATGATTTGCTTTTAATCTTTGTAAATATTTTAAAATACACTCCGTATGCCTTATCTTCTGCTCCCCTGTTCGCTAAACAAGAAACAGGATTAAGTCTAAGGACTAAGGAGGATGACTTTTTGTTCTTGAGCCTTGAAAATCTTCTACTAAAGGCTGACCATTATTCTACTTTCTGTTAAAGAAAATTTTTAGGATTTGTATTAAGACAGATTTTATGAGGAATCTTATTAGTGAAGTGAAAGTATTTAACATGGATTGGAAAATAAAATGGCTTTGTCATTGGAGAAGAAGCCTTACGAGGGGTGGCTGAGGGAACTGAGGTTGTTTATCCTGGAGAAGAGGAGGCTGAGGGGAGACCTTATCACTGTCTACAACTGACTGAAAGGAGGTTGTAGAGAGGAGGATGCCGGTCTCTTCTCCCCATTTACAGGTGATAGGAGAGAGGGAATGGCCTCAAGATGCACCAGGGCAGGTTCAAATTAGACATCAGGAATAATTTCTTCACTGAAAGGGCTCTCAGGCACCGGCAGAGGCTGCCCAGGGTGTTGACGGAGTCCCCATCCCTGGAGACATTTAAAAGGTGGATAGATGAGGTGCTTAGGGATGTCGTTCAGCAGTTGACAGTGCATCCAACAATTCCGCTAAAAAAGTGTAAGAGAAACAATATCCGTCACTATAAGGGAAAAATTTACATCCAGGTGTCTTTTGTTACCTGAATTCCACTCTTTTACTCTATCTCACTCAATGAAACATTTAATTATATGATCCCACCTCTTGAAAATTTCAAAACCTTTAGGTGAACTGGACTAAAAGTAGAACTGGACCCCAGTTCACAGCTCCATCCACAGAACTGGGCTACTGTTCTTATCTGCTGAGTAATTTGCTACCTATTAGTAGCATTACTTTATCAGCATCTAAAGGCCCTGTCATGCTCCGCACAAACTGTACCATGTGGAAAACAGACAAAAACTTACTTTATGTTTGGGTTTTTTCCGTGAGTTCTCTCTGAATTCTTTTTTGAGTGTAATTTCTCCTCTTTTAAATAAGCAACAATCTTTGTGTTTGATTCACTACATGTCTATTAGCTAAAATTAGTCCCCTAGCCTGTTTGATGTCTAAATTTGTTATAAATTACTGTTAGATTATTAAGCCTAACTTTCAGCTAAGTGATCTCACCATTCAAAGCCACCAGCAGAAACTTTTGGAACTGAGGAATAACTTCAAGGGGATCTTTTGTATTTTCTAGCTCTCCATTATTGAGACAGTTCCCTAAGAGGTGGTTGGGTCCCTGCATACAGAAAAGAATCCAGTGACTCAAGAACTGGAAACACCAAAATCTACTCAGAAATAACAATGGAAAAATGTAGTAGTGGGAAAACAAGCATTTAATATAAATGCTCAACAGTTCTGCACGGCTGAAGATATCAAGTTTCTGCTGCAATGTGAGCGTGTCTGTGAACAGCCAACCCTCTAGCATGCACTCTGCAGACACTTTGTAGTATTTGCTGTGTAAAATGAACATGAATCACAGCAGTGAGTGAATTTATGTACGTTGCTGCTTAAAGAATAGGGCACCTTGAACGTGTTGCTACATACAACGTTGGTCCATCAATTAGTTAAATCATTTTCTTCCCCTTGTTTAATGCCTCTAACACACAAGAGAGCTCTTGCTCCTTCACCTTATCTCCATACAGAAGTTATTATGCACACATAGGCCCCTCATTCACTCCATATGCTCCATCGTGCTTTCCAAGAGAATTATAATAATGTGGTTCCAACTATCATGCCAGTATAATTAACCCCTAGTCTTTTTACTGTATATTGATACACTTGAAATATTACCTACGCTTTAAAATCTCTGCACGTTAAACTGGCCCTTCCAACAAGCATTTTTCTTCTCGCTTTCTCTAGTTCATTTCAAAATAATCACCAACTTATCAAGATGCTCAATTTTCAGAGTTAATGGAATCTCCAAGGACTCTTGAGGATCATCCCTTTCATTATTCTTCATCAAATAAATAAATCAAGGCAAGACATCAGAACGTCCTAGCACCTGCCCAGAGTGTCCATGCTGGGGAAGAGGGTGGGAATAAGCTTCTCCTAACACAGCTCTACGGTTCGAGAGGCTCCTCACTGGGTTTCTGGACACCACTGCCCATAAATCTCCTGAATCTGTACTCCCTGCTGCCTCTTGCAGTCTGCTCTTTTCTCTGATAATGCACACGCAGGGTGCCACGCTCCCTGCCTCCTTCTCTGGTGGACCTGGAGGTCCTTCTCACCTTTCTCAGCCCAGGACTTTAGCAACGCAGAAGGTGAACGCCGATTTCTCTTGGTCTGCTCAGCATTTGCTTCCATTTTACTTTGGTAAATTGTGCATCTGCTGGAAGGGCAGCCAACGGCGCGTGCGGTTGGCACCTCTCCAAGTGGCAGCTTGATGCCCGATACCAAGCAGTGGTAAGAAAAACGACGTCTCTTTTAATTGCACTGAATAAAGGAGCTCTGCTAAGTGCGGATTTGCTGTATTAGGACCTCTTTTTTTTTTATTTTAATTACAGTTATTTCAGCTTCTGTGCTGATAAAACTGTGTGGTGTAACACGAGGGTTCCCACCGAGCCACAATGATTAGGAGAAAAAGAAAAAATAAAATTTTAAAAAGAATGAAAAATAAATAAACATAATTCACTATAGAAAAGATGTAAAGAATAAGACAAATAAATTTAAATTACTCCAGTAATTAAAAATTTCATTTAAGTGAACAAAAATTATGCCTGGGTTCTTTACTCCAATTAAGACAGCATTTAAAAGAATGACTGGAAATACAGGTTTAATGAACTGATGTACAAGTAACAAACTTCCTGCCCTCAATTTCTCCTTTTAATTCGAAACATTACACTGAGGGTGTGTGCGACAAGCAGTGAGAGGGACAGGGGAAGAGGAAATACGTGCATCTTATTGAACTAGCTACAACCTGATGGCTCTACAGCATTAAATAATATTCAGTGGAATAAATGGCATTGATTATTGGTTTAGAGTAATTCTGGGTAATTATGAAATACAGATAGAAGAGAAAGCAAGTGTTTTGCCGTTGCTTTTGTCAGATTGGTTCTTGGATAGTATCTCATTGGTTTTAGATACCTTCAAGGAAAATTAAAGCATCCTTGTCCTTAGAGCTCTGGAAGAAGAATGAGGTTGCCCTTTTGGTCTGGTGACACTCTTAAAAGGAGGAGATAAGGAGTTCCCCAATATCATTTGTTATTTTATTTTGTGAGGCTGGTTTGCTGGCTTCTTTATAATAACACATTGAAAACAACATTTTTAATGCAGAATCCTCTCTGGGAAAAGTTTAATTGTTTTATTATTTTATTTTTTTGCTCTGGAAGGCTTTTATTTTTTATAAGTTGCGAGATTTCCCCCCTTTCTCTGCCTGCCATTCGTCCTCAACCCTTTATTTTGGAAGCCAAATGGAAAAGATGAAAAGAATAGAAGGAATGAATCAGAAAATAAAAACAAACAAACAAAAACATTTATAAAGGGAACCTTGGAAAGCCAAACATTTAAACAGAATAATGTTTACAGTTATTATGTACAAAGTTTTCCCATTTTACAAAGTTTTCCTATCGCTGCTTCCTGTATTGTGTGTGGACATCCAGGAGGAGAAGGACAATTTCTTATGCCTCCCTTTTCATCCAGTCTCTTGATCTGCTCTAAGACTTCCTAAGCCTTGCTTGGTTGGTATTCAGAGATAAATCCACAAAAAGGCATAGATATCTCGAGGCTCAGAGCTGCCACTATGCTCTCAGTCCTAAGAGGGATGCTGGTTTTCCTACAACACAAGGAAAGAGACATTGGCAAATAGAAGTTACTGCAGTGATGTGATAAATGGGGACTCACCTAACCTAGACAACAAATCATGCCAAAACATGTCTTAAAATTTCAAAAACAGTGGGATCAACCTGCCTAGACTTTAGGTAACATTTTCTCTGGCTGGTTTCTATACCCAAAGGAGACCAATTGGCAATTCATGCCACCTCTTCCAATCATGTTATACTCTCTCCATTAGCTATGGGGAAAGGCAAGCTTAGATTTGATGCCTCCTGACATTTAGACTGCAAAAATAAGGTCACAAGAATCCCAGCCCCACTGCTATGAATATGCAGTATCCTTAAACATGCAATAGGCTGCTTAGGGAAGACAGAGTCTATGAAGGTAGGTCCAAAATCAGAAATATTGGCACTGGGATGTCTAAGTGTGAAGTACCCAGAAACTGTTGACAAAGGGATGAAGGTCAAGGCACAGTGGCAAACATGAGGTTGCCTCTCCTCCTATACCTAGCCAAGATACTCTTCTTTCAAAGTTGCCTTTTGTCTCATGGATAACTCTTTAATTACCTAAAATACAGCTTATCCAAGTCTACATCTGATGTGGGCCCAAACTACAGCTGTCACAAAACTGTGTCCTTGTGTAGAGGAGTTCCTTTATGATATTGGTTCCCTGCTGTTCTGGTCAATCTTTGAGTGCAGTCATAGAATCATAGAATCATAGAATCATAGAATAACCAGGTCAGAAGAGACCTACAGATGATCGAGTCCAACCATTCCCATCAATCACTAACCCATGTCCCTCAGCACCTCGTCCACCCGTGCCTTAAACCCCTGCAGGGAAGGGGACTCAACCCCCTCCCTGGGCAACCTCTGCCACTGCCCAACGACCCTTTCTGTGAAAATTTTTTTCCTAATGTCCAGCCTAAGTCAAAAATGTTGGCTTTTAATTTGTAAATACTTACAGAGTTTCAATCCTGACTTTTTGTCCCTTCCCCCCTACAGCTGAAAGCAAGTAAGGGACCATTGCCAAAGCACTGTAGTGCAATCAGATCCAGTGTTTAGCAAACGAGCTAATGGCCTCTAGGCTAGGCTTGTTTTTGGAACCTGCCAGTGGTTCCTTTGGACAAGAAATCATACTAAGTTCCTACTATTTTGTAGTGTAAACAGGCCCTTAGAAACTTCAGGCCAAGTCCTCAGCTGGCAACATCAGCAAAACATGGCTGAGCTCTCCTTTCAGCGTAGACGAGACCCTCCACTAATGTCTCTCAAATTTAATTTAATCCCTTGAAATTTCTGTCATGACTCCAACAGCAACACGTTCACTGAAACTTACAGTTCTCCAGCAGCTGATAGCAGCTGTCAGGCTGTGTTTCATCAGACTGAACTCTTTGTCCAAGTGCTACCAGCTGGCGTTGCTTCAGCCATCTGGGATCGCAGTTCTCTAACCTACAGACTGATGCAGCTCCAGCAGAGTCAGACTCCCTGTCCTTCCCACCAGCAGAATTTATTAGGAAAGCAAAGCGAAAGTCGCTGCCCCTAATCAAAGCTTAAATCTTTCCAGTGCTCACAACTTCCAAATGTCCATTCCAAGCAGAGTGTGTCGCGGCTCTCGGATGTTGCATCATTTGGATCCCTAGACTCTGTTGTTGGGAAACACACTGTATAACGTGCTCTGAGGACAGTGCAGCGAAGTTCCCTCTTTCTCCTGCCTCCTCGTTTGTGGATTCCTATGTAATTCCGCGTTATCCATCACTTCCCAATCTACACACTTCCAGCCTGCAAACTTTCACAAACTTTCTACTCCTTCCTCCCACTTCTCCCTCACTTCCATTAATTCTTTGTCACACTCCTTTTCAAGCTTTATTTTATGCAACAACTCATCTCACTAAAATTACCGTAGAATACTCTGCAAGTAGAAACTTTGAAAAGCTGTATTTAAAATTACCATGCGAGAAAACTCATCCTCCTTTGATTCCACACATTTTGAACATCTGGCAGTGTAACGACCTTCCCTTCCCCACCAAATTTCGATTCTTTATTTGATCTCATTAGTTAAATTCCTCCTGGTAATCTTATTATTGTTATTGACTGTCAGTAATATAATTGGCTCTGTAGAAGAGCCTGGGAATTGCCATACTGGATCAAACCAGTGATCCATCTCCCCTAGTTCCCTATCTCCAAGAGTGGTCAGTACCAGCTGCTTCAGACAAAGAAACTCTACAGCTGGCAGTTTGGAGATAATCTGCCTGGAAGCTAAATTTGCCTTGTTCAGCGTTACAGGCTGCTTATGCCCCAAAGCCTGGAGATTTATCTCCCTCCCAGAATGCGTTCTTACGAAGTCAGGTGCTGTCCTCGCCTTGTAAACTTACAGACTGGGATAAAAACTGAAAAGGCAAGAAAGGATACAAATGCTCAGGTCAATGAGACAACAGCTCAGTAATCATTATCCTCCAAGCTGAGAACTTTCCCAAGGCTGCACAGTGCGCTGGCAGCAGAGGGTGAAATAAAACTCAGGAACTCGTCATCTTAGTAGATGAACACAGAATCACAGAATCACAGAATCACAGAATAACCAGGTTGGAAGAGACCCACTGGATCATCGAGTCCAACCATTCCCACCAATCCCTAAATCATGCCCCTAAGCACCTCATCCATCCCCATGATGTTACATCTCAAAGCATTTAGGATGCCCGTAAATGTTAATTTTTGTAGGACTGACCACTTATTCTACTTTTTTGCTTTCTTCTTTCTTTGCAGGGGTCAGTACATCCCTGAATAAGCAACTCTGCTTTCATCCAAGAATAATAAACCTCCAAAAATTATTGAAGATGATGATTTTTGTAGTAATAAATCCAAACTGTAGGACCTATTGGTTATAATTTACATTTACTTTGGACTAGGACAGCATGGGACACCAGCTCTCCCAGTAGAAATTGCTTTGGATATATAGGGAAACTCTCGATTTCAGCAGAACTATAAGCTTATAAATAGCAGACCTCCTGTACACCTTGTACAACTTGACTGAAGAATTTTATTATTTTTTTATTTAAAAACTCAAAACAGACTTTTTTTTTTTTGGCTATATTTTTTGGCTGAAAAAAAAAATTCGTTAAAAAAGAGTTACCAAACTTACCTTCCTCCTGCCAGCAGAATTAAAATACATGTATTATTATTATACTTCAGCAGATCAATTTGAAAACTAGCAATCTTATTGTCAAAACAATTTCCAGTGTCATTGGTGTCTACTATGGGAACAACAGGGCCTTATTTTTATTCACCGTGCACTTGCAGAACATCTCTATTCAATATCTCCCCCATATTAGATTCCATTTATCCTTCAGAATTAAATGCTGCTGCGTTTATGCCTCTGTAACATACATCGGATGGCATATACATCGCCTCCTGGTAACGCATATTAAATACCCATTCATTTCCAATATAGAAAAGACCTCATCATCATTATTGGATATAAATACAGGATGCATTTGTTGCCTTTCTCAGCCTTTTCTCTTCTCCACCACCGCGTCCTGTAAATTAAGGCTATATTCAATTAAAAGCATTTTCTAGCTTTCATGAGGTGGAAGATGTAGAAGCAGCTTGCAGCAGCCAAGCAGCTGATTCAGCAAGAAATCAGCCAGCCTGGAGGAGCCCCCTTTTTAAACATTTTCCTCTATAATAAGGTAACAAGCCAGAGAGAGGCAGAAAATGGACAGGGAGCTAGGGAGAGCTTATGCAGATTAGCTGCTCTGCTCCTGCAGCCTGCAACCCTTCATTTGATGCAATTTTTATCCTGCACCCATGGTTGCCCAGTTAATTTGTTGTTAACGTATTCTGTGTGCTCAGCCCTATCCACACGCTGCACCAAGGCCTTTAAATTCTCCATGTTCCACAACGGAAAGTGCACTCAGTTTTATTCAGTCCTTTGCAGCTTACAGGTCCATTTTGATATTAAAAATTATCAATGTGTATATGAATATAAAAAAATTATTCCTGGAAATCATTCTGACAGTTGAAGAACACAGTGCACTTTCTCTGATTTCCTATTTTCATCCTCCATGCATGCTACATCCAGCAAAGACGAAGGGGAGTTGGAATTAAATGATCTTTAAGATCCCTTCAAACCCAAGTTATGCTACGATTTTATGAATCTATGATTCTATGGCTCTATGATTCTACTACAAGCAATAAAAATTATGTAATATTCAAACGCTTAGGCAAAAAGAGAATAAAGATGAGACTACATCACTGAACTCGTGACAACTGGAGGGTTTTATTTAGTACAATCTTGTTCACACCACTATGTTTTACTAGGTTAAAGGTATTATTTATTCATTTTTTTTGCAACATTTCCTCCCTTACTCAATGAGGTGAGCTCTTAGCATCCATCTTGATCACCAGCTTTTCATTAGTCTTTCTTTTTTATTTTATTTAATATAAAACTCACACCACAGTTAAACATAAAAGATAAAATTTAGTCTGTTTTGAGTTTTCCTTTTGATTTAGTGAAGCAGACGTGTCTGTATTACATCCAGTGCTGCCATTAAAATTTAACAGAGCCTCAAATAAAAGAGATCTGTTTTCTGGCTTTTGATTCATTTCTCATTTGCCTAAAAAGTTACAAGCCTTTGTAGAAGCTGTAAATCTGGCTGGAGAAGTAGTAGTGTATTTTTTTCTCTTTTAGTCCATGGAGTAGCCGTGCCTCCTTTCACCTAAGTGTGTGCTTCAGCTATTGTTTGCCTGAATTTGGAGCCATTTGGTACAGTGCTAATTTATTTTACCGACTGGGCACATGAATCCTTGCTTCAGAGGAGCTCGGATGGTGCTTTGGCTCAGAGGGAAGCTTGCATAGCAAGTGGAAAAGGGATATCACTCCGGATGATTAATTGTGGTCCTCAGAAGGGTCTCAGAGCACGATCATTCTTTATAGAAAATTGGATTAAAATTTGACACTTGTACTATTTTTTTTCTTCGCAGTGAAATTTTCATTTTTCATCTGTTGGCCAAATAATTCCGCGTGCAGTCATCCCTAAATTAATCTTGAATTAATTTTTAAATCCACTGTCCCCTAATATATAATTCACCATAAGAAAACCCAGAGCAGTCAATCTTTCATTAGACGTGGGGTGAGGAAGGGTCAGCAGACACTCCTGCCGTACTAAAAATAAAGGCACCACATCTGGTACGGAGCGATGTCTGGAATTGTAATGCATATGCATCCACTTACTCGTTCTGCTGAAAACACAAACTACAGAGTGGTTGCATGTTGAAACATGAACCAGTGTAATAGGAGCTTAAACCCTGGAACAGACTGTTTGGATATGTAGTCAGTTTATTAGCAAATGTGCAGGCCTGTAGAGTACAAGAACCATCGTTTCGAGCCGATCTGTCACACGTTTAACAAGCTGTTTGTAATACAGTCCATTTCACATATAAGAGAAAAATCTTTCCCACAGGTATAAGAAATATATGATACTTTTAGCATATGGCGAGCTCTGGTTTCGTGGGGATCCTACGTTAGAAGCTGCTCTAACACATCGGGTTAATTTTTTGTTTGTTTCCAAAAATCCTCCTTTCCCCCCGTTGGACGGGCTATAATAAAACATGTTATAGAGGATGTTAAAAATGAGATTCCGCACAAGAATGTGTTTCTAATGTCAGGCACAACCACGCTCACCGAGAATAAATCCAGCCCCGGCGCAAACGCCTCACGCTAAGCCTGCTTTATACACCACAGCAGGGCTGGATGGGTAGAAATCGATAGCGAAGGGGCCTCTGCTGCAGAGAGAGTGCCTCCTCGAGCAGCTCTGCCTCCGCTCCTTTCCATCGAGGAGCAGCAAGATGCTGGGGTCCCTCCCCGAAACGGTCCAGCGGGCAAGGTGGTGGTAGGGAATAAACGCCCTGCTGTGCCTACACTGTGCATCAGCTCCTGGCAGGATTTGCGAATGCTCCTTGGGATTCAGGGATTTCACTGCCAAAAGCTGCCAATGCATCAGGGCTTCCTGAGCCAGCGTCTCCCCGGAGGGTCCAGCCCAGCCCCTCGACGGCCCCTGGGCCTGAAGCCTCCCTTGTGGCTGGGTGGTGGGTGGGTGGGTGCCTCTCCAAGCCTTCTCCCCATCGTGGGGTTTCATCTGCTGCCACGGACACTTTCCCCAGCCGAGTCTCCAGCTAACGGCTGCCTCACCAGGTGGTTTTTCTGGGAGTAGGCAATAGCTTGGTTCTACACTGTCCTTGCTCCATACTGTGCTCGGTTTTGGGGCCCTTGCAGTAAGAAAGACATTGAGGTCCTGGAACGCGTCTAGAGAAGAGCAACAAAGTTGGTGAAGGGGCTGGAGAACAGTCCTTATGAGAAGCGGCTGAGGGAACTGGGGTTGTTCAGCCTGGAGAAGAGGAGACCTTATCACTGTCTACAACTACCTGAAAGGAGGTTGTAGCAAGGTGGGTGTTGGTCTCTTCTCCCAAGTGACAGGGCATAGGACAAGAGGGAATGGCCTCAAGCTTCTCCAGGGGAGGTTCAGATTGGACATTAGGAAAAACTTCAGCAAAAGGGTCCCAAGCACAGGCAGAGGCTGCCCAGGGAGATGATTGAGTCCTCATCCCTGGAGGGGTTTAGAAGTTGGGCAGATGAAGTGTTTAGGGATATGATTTAGTAGTAGACAGGTATGGTTGGACTTGATGATCTCAGTGGTCTTTTCCAACCTATATGGATTGTGGAATGGCCACAAGCTCCACCAGGGGAGATTTAGGCTGGACATTAGGAAAAAATTTTTCACAGAAAGGGTCATTGGTCCCTGGCAGAGGCTGCCCAGGGAGGTGGTTGATTCACCTTCCCTGGAGGAGTTTAAGGCACGGGTGGACGAGGTGTTAAGGGGCATGGTTTAGTGTTTGATAGGAATGGTTGGACTCGATGATCCGGTGGGTCTCTTCCAACCTGGTTATTCTATGATTCTATATGACTCTGATTTTCCCAGGCAGTGGTTTGGCCCTCTTCAATGCAGAGAGGTTATTTCAAGCCTTTCTATCTGTCATGGACAAAAGCCCAGCAGAGAGGACTGTAGCTTGCGGGCAGTACCCAAGCTATAACGCGAACCAGACTCCCTAATTGTGTTGCATTTCTCCTCCAAGTCAGAAATCAAATCAAGCGAATGTCACGTGCTAGTGATTACAGGCTGGCTCCTTCTACCAGTGTAGCCACTCAGCAGGGTGCAGGGGGACCACAGCTGCCACACATCACCCCGAGGACTTTGCTCCCCTAGGAGCAAAGGTAAACTCCTCATTGAATCCATCAGGGCCCAAAGTTCTTCCCAGCACCAGCTGTACTCCCTGCCTCTCTCCCCAGTGAAATCAGTGAAGTTATTTCAGTTTCAGCTACAGATCAAAGAATCATAGAATGGTTTGAGTTGGAAGGGACCCTAAAGATCATTCAGTTCCACCCCTTGCCATGGGCAGGGACACCTCCCACTGGATCAGGCTGCCCAAGGCTCCATCCAACCTGGCCTTGAACCCCTCCAGTCGATACCATTGATGAAGATGTTAAACAACACCGGTATTAAACAGCACTGGAGATCCCACAGTAACTGCTGGCCATGGTCAATGGTCTTAGAGGAGGAGCCAAAGGCTGCTTAACTGCATTAGTGGGAATATTTCCATCTATTTAAACCGGTGTTGTCTCGGAGTAGGAACAAAAAACCTATTCTGCTCCACCTCCATCCGTACATGGACAGCAGGGCAGTGCTGGAAAGTTCCAGCTCCCAACACCAGGAATCTGCTCCTCTTCTCAGGCATCACCCAGTTTGTTGGCAGACATCCTTCTCCAGGTCCAGATTTCTTTTCCCTGGTATCTCCCAGTCACTCTTCTCCCCCAGAGTTATTACCCCCTCAGCCTTGCTCTCAGAACAGTTCATTTTAGAGCTCCTTAATCTGTTTCAGACAAAATGGAAGAGTTTTGCTCCCAGAGCATCCACAGGTGATCTGAGTGAGCCCAGCTGATGGTACCTCACGCAAAGGGTAATCTCTACCACAGCTGGATCCAGGAGAAAATGTCTGCTCCTGCCACAGACTCCAGGTGATGTGGGTCTTGTTCCTTTCCTACAGTAATTCCAACCAGGTACCCCAGTGAAAATTTGCCAAGCGGTGGAAATATTTAGAAAAAAACATGTTTGCACGATATCACGCTGAGTAACATCAACACAGACCATGTGAATTGACCCAGTAATCTGTTGCCATCCATGTGTCACCGAACTTGAAGGCTTCATACAGCTCTGATTACAAAAATGTGCATTTTCTCTCATCGTGGTGGGTGATTGAACGCAGAGGGAACGGGTTTGTCTTTAGCTTTGTTTATTTTTCTTTTTCAAGCATAATAGAGTTTTGAACAGTAAAATTGCTTTCTGCTTTTTCAGAGCTTCTTGGCTGTTTGAGAAAAAAAAAAGACACTCTAGACATTGCGGCACTGCTAAAGGGAGAAGTATAAACACAGCATAAAGCAAGTTTAATGAGCATGTTTTAATATTTAAGGAAAAATGTGTTTTCACTTAAACTACCTGAAAAGCCACAGTAAATCCATTCAAGTTAGTGGCATTATTTACCACAGGCCAAAGATGGACAATCTACTCCTGAAATGTCATTCTAATTTTGTTCTTTAAAAAAAACTAAATAAAGGAATTTGTCCAGCATGCTTCTCAGTTCTTCAATACATCTTTCAGTGCTTGAAAAAGCCCAATTACGAAAATGACATTTCTCCTAAATACTGAAAACACACAATGGGAGGGAGGCTTGAGGCACCCTCACAGTGATTTTTGGTGTTAATAATATTTTTTCCATATCTTTTTATGTTTGCTTTGGGTGCACAACCTCGCCAAAAGGAACTGAAGCGACCATGAAAGGAGAGCAACTGAGGCAGAGGAGATTACAAATAAAGCTGGCATCAATGAGGGCTGCCAGCGCCTGAAGAGGAGACTGTATTATTCAAATTGTTTATTTAAATTAACAGCCACAGTTTGACACTTGGAAATTTTTCTATGCAGCTATGACAGTAAGGGACTGTCATCCATGGAGGGGTCCTACTGATGGCAAAGTAAAGCATTCACACGCTTCTGAGACCCAAATATGGGAAAAGGAAGAAGAACCAATGCTAGAAATGGAAAAGAGCAGCTCATGAGGTCCTCCTGATCTTGCACTGACAGCAAAGTTTGAGAGTGGGTAGCGAGAAGGCTGGAGCCATAAAAAAGACTAGAGTTTTTCATGGTGTTATCAGGTCTCTCCTTTTTTTCTATTCACATAAGTAAACAATGGTGCTTTTTTTGTTGTTTTAATGGCAGAGCTTTTTTTGGGATGATGAAGAGGAATACTGACAGGGCAATTCATCTAATCTGCCTGTATGTTTAACTTGCCCATGTCATCTTTCATTTCAGCTCTAATTGCCAAGCAACCATCATGTAGAAGTTATAAAAAAGTCCTAGAAGGCACAATACTGCCCATTGCTAGCCTTGCTTTGATTATTTGGGCTGAAAATGTTTTAAAACACATTATGCTCCAAAAATACCTGCAAGTTCTAGCTCTTAAAACAACTGAAATATCCGTGGCACTTATTGGTTTTGGTGAGGATGCCTGTTGCTATGGGACTTTCTCCTAAAACCAAGTTCCTTTACATCACAGTCAAGTCAATTGGGGATCTGAGAGTGAGGGAAACTAAAGCAGCAGCCAAACAGCATGCGACTTCTTGCTTTTGTATCTGACCACAAAGCTAGAACAGGCAGTGAGGGATAAGCCTAAAACCTCGAGGTCTGGTCGAAACAATGATCATCTTGTTTTGCTTTTCCGTGGCCCCGTAACTGCATGGCAAATAAACAACGACCTGAGTACGGCCAATTCATTTGCTGTCTAGTTTTGATTTATGAAGGCAATAACCGAGTGAACAAGGGGATTCAAGCTTTTTGGTTGCTTTTTAATTATAGTTCCTTTCAGTTCTATTTTAAGTTTAATTTGAAATAGTTTGGAGGGGGAAAAGCAGTGGGGGGCCCTCTTACATCTTCATAAGGACTCTAACGAGGACAGGCTGAGAGAGTTGGGGTTTTTCAGCCTGGAGAAAAAAAAACTCTGAGAAGACCTTAGAGCAGCTTCCAGCACCTGAAGGGGCTACAAGAAAGCTGGAGAAGGACTGTTCACAAAGGCTTGGAGTGATAGGATGAGGGGGGGATGGTTTTAAATTAGAGACGGGAAGATTTAGACTAGACATTAGGAGGAAATTCTTCATGATGAGGGTGAGGAGGCCCTAGTCCAGGTTGCCCAGGGAAGCTGTAGCTGCCCCATCCCTGGAGGGGTTCAAGGCCAGGTTGGATGGGGCTTGGAGCCCCTGATCCAGTGGGAGGTGTCCCTGCCCAGGGCAGGGGGGTGGAACTGGATGATCTTTAAGGTCCCTTCCAACTCAAACCATTCTATGATTCTATAATAATACCTAGATTTTACTTTTTGCCTGGTGTGAGGAAGTATTTTTACTTCTCCCTATTGCTTGATTAACATGTTCATAAACACTAAGTTAATACTCTGATTTGTATTGGTGGAGGAGCATGATTTAGGGATTGGTGGGAATGGTTGGACTCGACGATCCAGTGGGTCTCTTCCAACCTGTTATTCTGTGATTCTGTGATTCTGTATCTTTTCTTTCTAGATATCAAAAAGATAGAGAAATTGAGGGTCTGACTTTTCAGACTAAGAACCCATGGCTCCAATTATTGCTTATGGCATCTTTCTGTTCTCAGTGCTCGTGTAAATCAGCCCTATGGCTGATCCTTGAAGCTAATTGCAGCTCTAAAATCCAAACCTACTTTGCTGTCATTCAAAGGAGATTTGGTAAACCCTGAATTCCTCAAGGAACTGCTTATGCTGTTTTATTGTTAATGAAAGGGCTTACAAAAAAAAAAAAGAAAGAAAATGTATTAACACTGACTGGTCAAACCCATCTCTGTGAACATACCAGGCATACATTGAGAGAAAACACAATGGATTTGACATTGCCCTCAACCTTGTTTCCTCATTTATATTTTTGCAGAATTTTTAAATGCTATTGAAACATAAGGAGGAGCATTCCTCACTGCTCCGTGCTGGTGTAAGCAAGTACACAAGAAGTAAAGCAGCAGAAAACCTGGTTTCATATGTGTACCGGCAGTGCTCCAAATACCATGGTGTGATGTTGATCTCAGCAAGCAGCAGCCTACTGAAGAGCTTGGAGGAACTGAGGAGGAGGCATAGCTGCACCCTCAGAGAAGTCCTGGTGGCTGTGGTTGGTGCAAGGCTCTGTTCAGTCCCTGAGTAGCCACGAATTCCAGTTTAATGTCAGATTAACTTTTTGGAGTTGCTGTCTTGCCCAGGTGCCTCCAGTCTTTTCTTCAGCTACGAGGGCAACAGCCAGTGGGGCTCAGTTCACAGAATCACTAGGTTGGAAAAGACCTACTGGATCACTGAGTCCAACCATTTCTATCAACCATCAAACCATGCCCCTCAGCACCTCATTCACACATCCCTTAAACAACTAAAAAAATCAAAATATAAAAATATGTACACATTTAGCATTTTTTTTACTGATAATATTATGGAAAAATGTTACATTTCAAACATTCAAAAATTATTAATTGGGTCTCCAAAATGTCTGAAACTGGATTAATTTGGTTTTTTCTCTTCCAAGTTTTATCAACTTGTAACATTTGATCACCAAGAGGAAGCCTTTTCAGCCTTTTCTCTGTGCCTTTGATAAACACAGCTTACTTTTTTATAAATACGGAGTGTGAGATTCTTAAGTAGATTCCAAGTGGGACCCCTAGCTCCCAGCGTCACATGAATAAAGTCATGAAACTTCACAATATCATGTTATGTACATAACACAGATATGCAAATGTACTTGAGGTGTCCTTTATGGCTGAGGACAGTGTAATACAATCAGTTTTGTGCATGACCAAGAGCCAGATTTTCATGAGGCCCCTGCTGATGCCCCATCAAGTCAGGCTGCACAGATGATTTCTGAAAAGTGTCTCATTTACGGTAGCCTGTGACTTAGCACAGGCCTCCTCCTAATCTGTTTCACGGCCTCAGTTCCTTGCTCAGACCATTAATTTGCAATCCAGCCTATCACTGCTATTAAAGTCAACATCTATCAACTGCTATTTATATCACCCCATCGCAGTAACAGTTATTTTCTGTTCTCAGCTGAATGAAGCATCAGGAGACCCAAAATACCTTAGTGTGATCGATTAAACGGAAATTGCTGTATCAATCAGTGAATTCAAGTTTCACGAACATGAAACTCAGGCTCAAATCATGGTAGGACCTAAAGAGCCACAACACTCAGCTGGTAAATAGCAACCCCAGCTGCAGCATCTGTGGTGCTGGGTGAAAGCCCTGGCTCTTAGGCAATGCCTCCAAAAAATCAGGCAAGATTCACAAAGCCAAAACTTAAGCACTTTGAATTTGTTTCATCTCCTCAGCTTTCAAACAGAAAACACACTTTTCCTCTCAGCGTTCATCCCACCTTTAGTATAGTTAATCAAATATTTCATATGAAGCATGCAGCTCACATTTTTTTCTGTCAAAGAGGGATCCATTGTCTTATGCAACAATGAGCACGCCCTCAAAACAAAGGAAACTCCCTTCGGTTCTGCCCTCTGCCTGAGGAGTGTCGAGACTTGACCCTCCAATGCTTACAAAACGATTAATGTATTTCATCTGGTGAATAAGAAGCTCAACCAGAAGGTTGGAGTCGATGATCCTACAGTTGGAGTTGATGATCTTACAGTTGGAGTTGATGACCTATGGTTGGAGTCCATGATCTACGGTTGGAGTTGATGATCTCGAAGGTCTTCTCCAACCTCATGATTCTACGATTCTAAGGAGCCCCTGAGGGAAGCTGGGAAAAAGGACACCTCACTGCTGGATCCAGAGGTGTTTTAGCGCTGGCAGAGAATCACAGAATCACAGAATAACCAGGTTGGAAGAGACCCACTGGATCGTCGAGTCCAACCATTCCCACCAATCCCTAAGAAGGGATCAAACCAGTTTCAAACCAGTGAGACCTGTCAAAAGTGATGAGCTTTTAAGGCTACTCAGAAAAGTAACCGTCAGTGGAACTTTACTATGACCAGCAGAAAGGCCACTTCCACACTTACCCATTTGCCTGCTTCCACAGACTACCCTAGTCATACCCACAGCGTGCACTTGAGTAGGGGTTCTGAGGCAACAGACATCCTGCAAGCCCTCGAGTTTGCCTGGCAAGGCCCTGCCTGTGCCCCTTACCTATCCTGTGACCTGCCACCTCAGCGTCTTTCAGCCTTCCTCTTGATTTCTCTGCAGAATTTCTTCCAGGTTGTGCAATAGTGCTCTGGAAAAGATCAGACAGCAATCACCGGCCCCACTGGTACCAACTGGTATCATCAGCAGCCACCACTGAGAAGAAAAAAAGGTTCTCACAGGCCATCTCTAGTCATCCTAGACTTATTCTCTATTGACCTTTACTACAAATGACCATTGGTGAGCTCAGACTGAGTCACTCATTTTAGGATAGAATCATAGAATCATAGAATAGTTACAGTTGGAAGGGACCTTCAAGATCATCCAGTTCTACCCTCCCTGCCATGGGCAGGGACACCTCCCAATGATTCAGGGGCCCAAGCCCCATCCAACCTGGCCCTGAACCCCTCCAGGGATGGGGCAGCCACAGCTTCTGTGGGCAACCTGGGCCAGGGCCTCAGCACTCTCATTGTGAAGAAATTCTTCCTAATGTCTAACATAAATCTGCCCCTCTCCAGTTTATACCCATCCCCCTTGTCCTGTCACCACAAGCCTTTATGAATAGTCCCTCTCCAGCTTTCTTGTAGGCTCCTTTCAGGTGCTGGAAGGTCGCTATAAGATCTCCTCAGAGCCTTCTCTTCTCCAGGTTTAACAATCCCACCTCTCTCAGTCTGTCCTCACAGGGAAGGTGCTCCAGCCCTCTGATCATCTTTGTAGCCTCCACTGGACCCGTTCCAACAGCTCCATCTCCTTCTTATGTTGAGGATTCCAGAACTGGACACAGGACTCCAAATGAGTTCTCATCAGAGCAGAACAAAGGGGCAGAATCCCTTCCCTCGCCCTGCTGGACGTGCTGCTTTGGATGAGGCCCAGCACACGGTTGGCCTTCTGGCCTGTGAGCACACGTTGCCAGCTCATGTTGAGCTTCTCATCGACCAGCACGCCCAAGTCCTTCTCCTCAGGGCTGCTCTCAATCACATAGAGAGCAACCCCATTGTGTACCAAAAGCGGGGATTGCCCTGACCCAGCTGTAGGACCTTGCACTTGCCCTTGTTGAACCTCATGAGGTTCTCACAGACCCACTTCTCCAGCTTGTCCAGGTCCCTCTGGATGACACCCTGTCCTTCCAATGTGGCAACTACACCACACAGCTTGGTGTCAGATACTTATCTCTTAAGTATCCTTATCTCCAAAGTAAACTTAAGATGACGCTGTGACAGACTAAGGCCTTGGGTGTCACGGGTAGCACTCACATTATTGGAGGTGACCTACGCTGTCCTCCTGCCACCACAGACAAGCCAACAGGAGGAGAAGCAGCAGCCCGTCCAGTGCATTTGGCCAAGAATCCTGAAGATGTGGCTTTCACATGGACTACACCGTGTCCAATGCTGTCTGAGCAAAACAGTCATCTCTCATCCACCAGGACACCTTGATGAGCAGGAACATTTTAAAAAGGCATGGAGTGAGAGGACAAGGGCAATGGCTTCAGATTGGAGAGGGGAAGATTTAGACTAGACATTAGGAGGAATTTCTTCACAAGGAGAGTGGGGAGGCCCTGGCCCAGGTTGCCCAGGGAAGCTGTGGCTGCCCCATCCCTGGAGGGGTTCAAGGCCAGATTGGATGGGGTCTTGGACATCTCCCTGCCCATGGAATTAGAAGTTCTTTAAGGTCCCTTCCAACTCAAACCATTCAGTGATTCTATCATTTTCAAATTTTCTACCCATTTCCTCTTTGCACTCTTTAAACCCCTGTTATCCTTCTTCCCCTTATCCATCAAAAATCTTTTCATACTGGGGGGAAAAAATCTCAAAAGCATTAGAAAACAAGAGGCAAGCTTCTCCCACTATACATTCTGCCTTACTGCCACATAAGTTTTAGTTGTCATGTCTAAATACGGTAATTACTTGAGTATTTTGATGTAAATCACGAGTGATATTTATTGTACTTCAGTGACCAAACATAGGGAGCTGGTACTAATCTGGCAGAGCTCATTATCTGCAACATCATATTAATAAAGTCCAGGACAGATCTGAAAGCCGAATATCCTTCATTAATTTGCAGTCACAGCTACCAGAGAATGAAAACTATCAAATTACATGTGCCAGGGCTTAATTTTTCAATGTGGGAATCTGTGTTCAGAATAACCAAATTGTGTTGTAAGATCATATTTTAAACTTTAGAGATCATTCTCAATGCCATTTACAGTGAGCCTATGGTTCAAGGTTAAATATGACTCTGAAATAACATGTTTAGTCAAAATACCTAAAAAAGGACCCTGGTTTACACATCAGGTTCAGGCGTGGAGTGCAGCCATCCTTCTGAAGTGTCTACTTTAATGTCTTGTAAAAAGCAAAAAGAGAAAATAGTTTTAAAAAAATAATATTTTTTGCACTTTGCCTAAAATTCAGCAAATTAAAAATCTTCAAAGACATGCAACAAGCCTTGTTAACTATATAAGAATAATAGGCACTTATTTAAGAGGATCACTTCAATAAGTGCTTAGGTTCAGGTGCCAGTTAGGTGTCTCCAACCTTACAATATAAAGAATGGGCATCTTTCCTTGGCTGTATAGGACAAAATTACACATGTTATCGTTGGGCCTGGGCTATAACAGCTTTTACTGAGGCTACATCCCAACATAAGGAGAATATGGAACTGTTGGAACGGGTCCAGAGGAGGCCACAAAGATGATCTGAGAGCTGGAAGAACCTCTGCTATGAAGACAGGCTGAGAAAGCTGGGGTTGTTCAACCTGGAGAAGAGAAGGCTCGGAGGATCTAGGATATGTCTGTGATATGATGCTGAGGAGTACCTGTGTTGGGGTCTGGGGGTAAACTGCTAGTTAGGAGAGGTTTAGAAATTTGATTACAGAAAATGCATTCCGTATTTGCGATTCTTGCCATGTCTGAGCACATAGAGTCACTGTCAATATTATTTATAAATAGAAAGGAGATCTTTTAAACAAAAGAAATGAGGAATGATTCAACTCCATCACCAGCCTCTGATCTTGATTGATACAACTAGATCAAAATGGGATATTATCATGAACTGTAAAATGACATATTTCCATTAAAAAGAAGAAATGGAAATGTTTCAAGGTGACCTCATCTTTCAGATGTCATAGCTTTCTATAAATAAATCAGACTTTTTTTTTCTCCTTATAGAAATTTCTTCCATGTAGCCATAACTAGAATGCTCTTAGTTTTCATTAAACTCCTTTCTGTGACAAAATGCATGTATTGTGAAACCACATGAAATCATGACCTGGTGAATTCCTTCCTGGCATTCCTTCTGACTATCTTTTTAAAAATAATTATATACATGAGCTATATTAAAAATGGGTAAAGAGAACCAGAAAGAGAACATTATTCTTTTTTTTTCACATTCACAGTAATCTGTTCTTATCACCAGTCTCATTGCTAAGCATGTAGTGCTTGTTCTTTCCTACGTATAGAGAGAAACTGAGCAGATAAGGCAAACAAAGATACATTAACATGAGCCTGGTACATAAATATTATAATAGCAATAATGATGTACTGCGATTCTACTGTGTTTTCCAAAAAAGGATCAAATGTGAAAAAAAGAGAGAACCTGAGTAGTGTACTTCTCATGAAGACCCAATTTCTATGCTACAGATGCAGGAGGTGCTCGCTAAATAACATCAACTAGTGCAGGATTGCTCTGTATTCTGCACCGGTCCTGCTCCAGCCTTGGGTCTATGTCAGGGTCACTGACCTGCCGTGCTGTGTAAATAATTGATTCTTCACTGTGGCTGTTGAATGAAAAAAAAACCAAAACAAAACCCCAAGATCAAACCAATTGTTGTTTTCTTAATTCCCCCTCCCCCCTAAAACTGCATTCAGGAAAAATGCCCCAGACTACCTAAACCAGAAAAGCAAAAGTAATAGTCTAGAGGCATAAAACTAAACAGAAAACAGAGAGCAGGAAACAGAGTGTGTTTCTCGGTGTTAACTTTGGGATATAAAAGATTCAGGCTAAACTTTATCTTTTGCTTCCAGATAAACGTGAATATCCGCCTCCCTTGCTGAGTCTGTGCCCCCTGGCAGGGGCTGTGCCATTGCAGGACGTTCTCATCCTCCTTCCCCGATGAAATTGCAATCAGTGTGAGCTCCTGGATGCCTGGACTGGTCCATGAGGAGTCCAAGTGAGGTGACTTTTCTTACGGTCCGTACATTGCCATGTACCAATTTCTACTCTGTCTTGGAAACCCTTTCAGTGTTTTATTAAAAGCAGAAAAATTCCAGGGCAAGAAATTATTGCTGTAGCACGCGGTGGTTTAGAAGATGTTCCAAGGCACAGCCAGGGAAGGAGATGACCCGAGGTCTCACTTCCTACACGAGCTGACACTTCCAATTCTCCTGCGAGGCAGCCGGACAAGCTCCAGCCAGCTGGAACCACGCTGAGAGCTTGACTCACATTCACAGGGGACAATCAACTTTTGGCTGAATTTGCTACTTTCTAAAAACGTTACGCCGTTCTATTAATATGCCAAAACCACAGTCGTTTTTGTTCACCACACAGAGCAGCTCTTGCTTCACGCTCCACGATGAGTGGTCTGGCTGCTACAGGCTGAAAATCACACCTCTAAGGAGCCTCGGAGGGACAAGAATGTAGTGGCAGGACTTTGAAAGAATCCTGTGGACAATACTTAATGTTCAGCTTAGTAATGCTGACTTTTTTTGAAGGGAACACTATGACAGTTCTCCCCCTTTTCTACACCTTTATTCAGCTTTGAAATGCACATAATAACTTTAATTCATTGAAAATTATTAAAATAAATTAATTGCTGGTATAACTCTAATACAACCACAGTATTTACCCAGGTGATTAATTTGGTTGAATAAGAATGGACATTGACAGACCTGTAAGCTTCGTCAAAGAATCATATTTAACTGTATCTGTCTTCAAAGCTGCTTTGCCAATATTGAGAAAATCTTAAATATGATGGATCTGCCACTGAATCCTGAATGAATCGCACCGGATTTCATCAGCTTGAACCCCTTTACATGCAGCCTGGATCTGATTCCTTAATACTTATAATGCATGGATGTTCAGAACACATGGATGCAATCCAGTGTGGTATAAAAAACATTTAGGAACAAAGAGGAGGAACAACCTAGTCACAGCTCCACGGAAAGTCAGCACGAGGAAAAAAAAATCCTCAAGAATTAGTGACTTCTGACTCTGTACTCAGATAATGGAACTGCATCTTGGTTCAGTTTCTGAGCAGGAAATCAGAGATTTTCTAAATTAGTCTGCAGATGAATGTGTAAAAAATAATCTGTTAAAGATATTCCTTTTCTCGGTACTAAAATTTTTCTTCTTGTATTAGGTGATAACTAAAATTAAAATAAAGCGGAGAAGAAATATATGGTTAAGAACACATTTTCTTGGTATGAAGACGAATTACCATACACAGTTTTAGTAAACAAAGTATGCTGGGCTTTCAGTCTGGGTTGTGCATTAGCCTGGAGCCCTTTAACTCTGCAGCCGTTATGCTGACAAAGCTCCTCTCATCTACAGCACAAGTTCTACCTCCCCACATGTGCGCTTCGTGTGTGCACATCTGTATCCAGCGTGAACGACTCAACGTGCGCAGGGATTCGTGTTGTAAGTAGCAAACGACATTGAAATAAGAAGCTGCCCAACAAAGAATTCAGTGTAAGTGTGTGTATTCACAATATGGAACAGCAGCTTTTCTTTTCAGTGCTGGGCTTATCCTCTATCTGCGACTGGTTACATTAAGGCATGAACATTCATTCACATGAGACGCCTGACGCCATAAATCTCAAATTCTCTCCTTGCTTCCACTCTTGCCTCCATTGTGCTGCCGATGCTAATGAAAAGCAGGTTTTTGGTTTCATACGGACGTGCAAAAGCAGGAGGGGTTTGGGCATAGAGGCACTCACACTGCACAGAGATAGAAGCCCGCTGAAGGAGAAAGAAGTATAATATATGCAATAAATCTGGAGAGAACCACCAGCATGTAGATGCTTTTTCTGGCCACATAACTATTTTTATAAATATACAGAAACCAATATATCACTGAAATTAAAGCAGCGTATTGTGTTGTATTTCATGGTGTTTGCAGAGAAAAGCAAGCTTTTTAACCACCTGGCAAGTGGTTCAATAAAAAAAGAAATCTGAAAAAGCAAAGAAAAGCACTAGAAAGAGAGGGGGAAGGGGAAGCTGGGGACATCTCATTTGCACATGTAAAAATGCAAATTTGATCCCTGTCTTTCTTATCTAGTGGTAACAGACTTGGCTCATGGAGCACAAAAGCACCTCTAGTTCTACAGCCAAAAATAATGAAGTTTAAAAAGAATTGATTGGATTATGGAAACACTTCCATAAAGCCACGTGTTCATTAGCAGATGCCCACCACCTACCTAGGAACCGATGGCATGAAAAGCCTGAAAATAGGATGCGACCCCCTGATTCTAGAACACAGGCACATTTAGGGGCAAGAAGACTCCCTGTTCAAGCTCCAGCTAAAGCAGAAATGCGTGGAGGCTTCAACTGTAGCTACCGGTCTCATTCTTCTCCTCCTATTATCATGTAGTTCTGCAGTCTCCTGTAAAGCAAAACTCATTCCTTTCTCTCGTGCCAGACTAGTTTTCCTCTGTGATAACCAGGAGGACCTAAATAATGTCGACATAGCTGCAGAGCTGGGCCTAGCAGATTCATTTTCCCTGAACGTCCATAAAACCCAAGCACGGTATTAACAAATCAGATCAAATCCCTCTGAATTGCCTGATGTGGTTTTGTCTCCAAGTTAGGAGGGAGTTTTCTTTGAATAAGGATTTTAAGAATTAAAGTATTGTGACCAAGGGCCACTGAATTAGAGGTGATAGCACCTGGTCTCTCTGGTACGGATTCATCTGTCAAAACTTTTTGACTGCACAAAACACAGTGGTACTCTTGTATACTGGGAAAAATGTTTGCTTTTCCCATCTCACAAGCAAGTGTGCTGAGGAAAATGAGGGCTGGAAGCAAGTATAAAATCAGAGTTGGAGGTGGAGATGACAGGAATATGCGCAGCTGTAGTTTTCCACAGAGAAAAAAAAAGCAAGCTCTCTGCTTTTACAGGGATAAATCTTCAGCTGGGCAGCAGAGCCGGGCAAAAAAAAAAAAAGCGTCCACAGAGTCTACGAAGCACTTGCAAGTAATTTGCTAGCCCTCTGCCCTTCTATACGAGCTGAAATCAGATACAAACCAATTACTGCAAAGGCAAACATGAGCAGCAGCGAGCTGCCAGGCGTCGCCGCAGGCTTTGCCAGATGGGCACAGTGTGAGTTCATGCCTCAAAGAGGGGCTGGGAGCCTGGCTGGGCTGGGGGAGGGAGGCAATTTGTGAGGAGCACAGCATATGCCACCTGATACTCCGAGGAGTATGTCTCTGGTGCGGTTTACCTGTCATTTTTGCCAGTCTTTCTACTGTGTCACCCAGTAACTCCGTGCTGCGGGGATTCGGCAGCAGATTGGTTGCTGTAGGACTCCGGTGGATCACATGTTTCCACATAATTATCCTCCCATGCGCTCTTTTTTATACCCATTCAAGGAAACCACTCATCAGAAAAACACAGCCTGCTCCTCTGCTGTAGCCAGCCCGCTCCCCCAGGAAGGCTTTGACCATGACTTCAGCTCTTCCCCCACCAACCCTGCGTGCTCACTGGCCGAGGGGGTGAGATGATGTTCTGCCCTCGCGCAGAAGTTGGATCCTTGCCCTCGCCATGTGCTGAATGGCGATGAAAGATGCTTTTGACCTTACAACTGCCGAAAACACGAGACGAGGGTCAGCTCGCAGCTCTGTGGATGAGATCAAAATTACCCTGGATGTCAGCGGAATTTCTCTTTTGGGATCATGTCACAAGTGGGCCCACTACACACTTAACCATGGGGCAAAAGGAGATGATTTTCTTCTGTGATTACAGTTTTCCCTTTGGAAACTTGAATAAATCCCACGGCTTTTAATGGACAATCTTTTCTTCCTTTCTTTTCTAATTCTTTGGACATTTTGGACTATAAAATATATATATTAACATAGAATGATAGAATCATAGAATAATCAGGTTGGATCACTGGATCATCGAGTCCAACCATTCCTATCAAACACTAACCCATGTCCCTCAGCACCTCATCCACCCGTCCCTTAAACCCCTCAGGGAAGGTGACTCAACTCCCTCGCTGGGCAGCTTGTTCCAGTGCTCAACGACCCCTTCTGTGAAAATATTTTCCTGATATCCAGCCTAAATCTCCCCTGGCAGAGCTTGAGGCCATTCCCTCTCGTTCTGTCCCCTGTCACTTGGAAGAAGAGCCCAGCTCCCTCCTCTCCGCAACCTCCTTTTAGGTAGTTGGAGAGAGCAATGAGGTCTCCTCTCAGCCTCCTCTTCTCCAGGCTAAACACCTCCAGCTCTCCCAGATGATGAGATGTTAATCTCATCTCTTGAAAGTAGCTCTCCCTGTTCCCCCAGCCAAACACTCTACAGAAAATCAAATCTCCTGCATACTTGAAGATGTCTGAAGTGTTTCAATGCCGTGTTCACTTCTGGGTTTGAAGAACCGAACTGAAAGCCTCGTCTAATGGGAAAGACTGCTGAAAACTTTCGTAAAGAGATGAGCATATTCCTGAGTTGGTTTTACTTAGTTAGCATTTTTGCCTGCTGCGAGGTATTTTCCTTGGATGGTTACCTACAAACACAGCGCTGACCTCAGCGTGCACGGAGCGGGCCAGCACGGACAAACAGAGCCAATTGGACATGCTCTGTAAATCACCACCCACATCCTTCCAGCAGCCAAAATAAAAAGGGAAGGAGGAGGGGGATAAAACAACTGGTGAGTGCTCCACGTGAGGAAATGGAGGGTATTTGGTATCACCAGCTGGAAATACTCAGAGAGCTGAAGAGAAAGGTACCGGCATGAGCTAGGTCTGTGCTGGGTATGTTATAAATAAATGCTGTCGTCTTACAGGCATCTTGTGTGGACAAAATTACAGGCTCAGAACTGTTCTCTACTTTAAAAAGGCACCATCTCAAAGGACAAGCAAAGAAACTCAATACTATGACTCGTGAAACAGGACTCCAGGCCAACATAAAAGGCTCGCTCTGAGCTTAATCCATTCTACAAATGTGTCTGAGGTGATTTCTACTTCTGTACTGGGCCAAATTCCAGGCAAGCACAAAAGTCACCTCCTCCTGTCTCTGTTAACCACACAGGAAAACTCACCATGAGCTGAAGCAGGGGAAGAAACCCTGCTGCCCTTCTACCTCATCTCCTGTCTGGATGAGTCACAGAGCAGGATCTTAGCACACTCCACTGCACTGACCAGCTTACATTTAGCCTGAGGAACTTTCATTATCTGAGTTAGGTGGGATGGATTATTTCCTCAGAATAAAAAAGCTCCAGGAAAACCAAGATTTTTCCAGCATGAGAGTTCCTTTGCCTATTTGCATTAATGCTTTTGAGGAGAGACTGAAATTTGACCTTCCTGTATACCTAGTGATTTTTCTAACTGCCAGGTTACAGCATTAAACTTGTTCGGATTCCAGTTCAGTCAAACTTTTTTCTTCTGTATAAACGAGTGCTGAGGACTGAGTAGTAATTAAGGACTGAGAGACTAGCCTGAATTCTCAGTCTTCTTCCTGATTCAACTACTATTTTGAGTCAAAGTGTTGCTTGAAAGTATTCACCTCGACCACTTGTAAGAGAAGATGTATCCTGAGGGGCCTGTCTCAGCAAGAGGAATCATAGCTGAAAATCCCAAATGAAAACAGGAACATTTAATTACCTTTGGAGATCTGGCCCAAGCCTTACTCTGCTCCTTAGCCTGTCCTGCTGTACAGCCCTAGGAGTTCTTTGATCATTCTTTTGCTAACACTCCTTTTGCTTTGAAGAGGGGGCCTTGCTGTTTTCCACTTGGGGATGGAGCACATCGGCCTTAGCAAATGCAATGGGCCAGTGACTCTTCTCCGGCCTCCAGAGCAGCTAGTGTCACCACTGACACCTACACGCTTAAACTGTCTTGTCTGCTTCCCACCACACCTGCATCCAAACCATGAGACAGTGTTCAGGTTGCCCACTGGCTTGTGCTAATGCCAGAGCTGGAATTTGCTATTTCAAAACCTAGCTCTTCCATGTGAACTTCAGGTTCACTTCTGTTTTCCTCTTTCTTAAATCATCATCTATGTGCTGTTCTCACATCATGCTTACTTCAGATATTGGTATTGTGTGTTCTCTTAACAATGGGAATGATTTTCCTCTGTAACTCTCGAAGGAAGCAGCAATTGCTTTCACCAATCCAGCTGACAACAAAAAGTTAAAACTATTAAAACTTTTAAAATAAAAGCTTGTCCAACTTGAAATCTTATCACATTTATTTGTGCAGGAGCTTGTATATGTATTTTATATGCATAAGTAATGGTAAAATTGATGATGGTTTCAAAACTGAATAGTCATTAAACAAAAATGACAAATGATTTCAAAGAAAAAAGAAAGTAAGAAGTCAGACATAACTACTTTGTAGAAAGGATAATAAACATATGGAATAAGTTAGCAGGAAAGGCAATTGCAGCAAAACACCAAAATGGATTGAAGAGACACCCCTGCAGATTTTTTCCTCTCTTTTCTTCTTTCTTTCTTTGATTTTCACAGAGGAGGAAAGTATTAAGAAGCACAGCAAAGAAAGCAGGGAAGTAGGCTTTAGATACACTATAAAAACCAGCATGCATGTGAGGCCAGATGGCTTTTCCCTTTTCCTTAAAACATCTTACGTTCTTGACATGGGCCTCATTTCTAAACTAAACTACAAGCCAGCAAAAACAATTTTTACTAGGGAAATCATCCATGTCCTGCTTGTAGACACAAAGCTTCTTCCAGCTGAATGTCTGTCTCTGGGTGAGGCAGCCCCAGCTGGCAGCTTGACTCATGCTCGTCTTTCCCTTCCTCAGAACCTCCACAGGGCTCCTCGCACAGCTCACAACCTGCACCCACAACCAGAGCTGTGTCGCGTGGCAAAGCGCCTTGAAAGGCTCAGAGAGTGGGTGCTGTGCCAATTCCCTGAACTCCCACAGTCCACTGCTCAGTTCTGTCTCCTCTGCCTTGGGATTTATAGGTTTATTCGCAGATCCTCCCTGAGACCTCCCCATTTGTGGCACCTCCCTCCCCACCAGGGGTTGATGTGAGGGATTTTCCCCGTCTTGGTACATCACTCAGTAAACTGATTTATTGGATTCAGCATCACGTGGAGCTGAAGGTTTCTCAAATTCATGAACAAGGCATCTCCTCCTTCACAGCACTCTTTTGACATCTCTTAGAATCATAGAATTATAGAATCATAGAATCACTACCTTGGAAAGGACCCACTGGAACATTGAGTCCAACCATTCCTATCAATCAATAACCCATGTCCCTCACCACCTCGTCCACCCTCACCTTAAACACCTCCAGGGACGGTGACTCAACCACCTCCCTGGGCAGACCGTTCCAATGCCTAACCACCCTCTCTGTGCAGAATTTTTTCCTTATCTCAAACCTGAATCTCCCCTGGCGGACCTTGAGGCCATTCCCTCTCGTCCTGTCCCCTGTCCCTTGGGAGAAGAGCCCAGCTCCCCCCTCTCCACAACCTGCTCTCAGGGAATTGGAGAGAGCAATGAGGTCTCCCCTCAGCCTCCTCTTCTCCAGGCTAAACACCCCCAGCTCTCTCAGTCGCTCCTCATAAGGCCTGTTCTCCAGCCCCTTCACCAGCTTCATTGCTCTTCTCTGGACTTGCTCCAGAGCCTCAACATCCTTCTTGTCATTTAAAAACCTTGTGCCACCAACTCTCCAGGCCATACAGCCAGGGCAGGTTGGCACAGCTCAGAAGGACAGGGTCTGTTGGCCAAGCTGAGGTATCAGCTATTGTTTAACAGTCTTTTATATTTGTGTATACGTTCCGTCCTTTAGGGGTGAGCAAATGAAACTGTGTCACTAACTGGCTGGCTGCTATCTTACTAGCAAACGTGCTCTGCATGTTCCAGCTGTCGACCACGGGATCAGGAATCTCCGTGGCAAGGGATGTTCCCCATACCCATTGGATTCCCAGTGACGAACAAGTCTGTTTGGTTAAATCACATAAAAGAGTTGCTGCCTGAGTCACATTTTTTATATAGCTGAAATATTTTCTCTTTACCACGGAGAATTTTCACTTCTGGTAAGTCATGAATAACAATACTAAAATACACATTGGTGGAATGCTCATCCCAGATAAGACAATCTTGGCCCATCACATGTCTGTTTCATTCAAGTTAACCTTCATTCCTCAGGAAACCTTAATATAGATGATGTTGGTTTGTGTTTTTTTCAATATCAAAGTGATTACAGACATCTCCCAACAGCTGGGAGCCATAACAACAAAAACAGAAATTGAGGAGGGTAAACTATAACAATGGGTAAGATCATAGAATAGTTTGGGTTGGAAGGGACCTTAAAGATCATCCAGTTCCACCCCTGCCATGGGCAGGGACACCTCCCACTGGATCAGGGGCTCCAAGCTCCATCCAACCTGGCCTTGAACCCCTCCAGGGATGGGGCAACCACGGCTTCTCTGGGCACCGTGGGCCAGGGCCTCACCAGTCTCATCATGACTAAATTCTTCCTTACATTTAGTCTAAATCTTCCCGTCTCCAATTTAAAGCCATTCCTCTCATCCTATCACTTCATGCCTTTGTAAAAAGTCCCTCCCCAGCTTTCTTGTAGCCCCTTCAGGTACTGGATAAGGTACTTTACTTACTCAGAGTAAGAGCCACAAATTAACAGAAGAAATGTCCTGCTTATCTGTGCTCGGTGAGATAAAGATTTAGAACTATAAATTTTATAAGCATAAACAATAATTACGTCAATACTGATTTTCTATCATTGAGAAATTACAAGGAGTTTTAAGAGGAAGGATTTTCTGAATGAAATGCGTCCCTGTTTCAGAAAGGTAGTAGTAGCACCTCAGTCCTTTTAGCAGCAAATAAATAAAGGATGATCCCACAGTCACAAGTTTAACTCCTTGTATCATTTACCTGGTGGCTACGAGAAAATTAAAAATGAAAACCATGGTAGCACCAAGGAATTGTAAACTCAGTCAGAATTAAATTAGCATTTATTCTGCTAAATAAAAGCAGAAGTAAAAAAAATCCAACTCAGTCTCCAGTTCTCTGTACCATTTACTACTTGACCCTTCCTATCTCTGATGTCCATTATCCTTTTAGCTTTTAAGACTTTATCAAATGAAAATCATAAGCAGGTTAACAAACCTACTTCCTAACCTGTACTTGAAGTTTGATGCATCTTTTCCAGATTTAAAGAAGAGCTGCTGTGTCCCAAAGTTTGTCTGGTTTTCCAACTGTACATTGGTCTAAAAAAGGTAAATTATTTCTCCCTACAAGCCCTGTTTCAGGCAAACTTGTTTAATCCAGGGTCCAGTATTTCCTACTACAGGGAATAGAAAACTTGCTATTGCTTCATTACAGCAGGACCTTGTCATTAAGTTGCAGAGCGTGTTCCCAGTGAACAAAATTATTGATTGCTCAACACCTTCATTTCTGAGTTGGGAATTAGGAAGCTGATAGAAAAAAAATGAAATGAAAAAAATATTTGTGCACTCAAACCAGATTCTCCTGATTTTAAGATGAATGGTGACTTTTAAGAGCCAACATGCAGCCCTAGAAAGTAAACAGATGACTACAGAGAAGTAAAATGAGCTGAAATATTATTTACATTTTGATGCAATTGCTCAGTGGAATTTCAGTGGATGAAATCACCCCATAAAAGGGGCAAGGGGAAGGTTTCCTCCCCAGACAGAAGACAGGAACCAGGCCTTGCATTTTTATACGACACCACTGTGTTCTCATACAGGGAATAAAGACACAGAAACAGTAAAGAAACTCCCACAACTAAACAACTCAAATCAAGATAAAGCTACCTGTAGCCCTCCAGACAATTCAGTAGGTCAGCAGAGTGATTCTTGAAGCTTTATTTCTCTCCTGGGCCTTGTAACTATGAAGTGTTGTATGGGATGAGCAGGTGTTTAGCATCTACTAACTGCCCTATTTCCAAAGCTCTCATGATACTTCCTCCATCCCATCGCAGGGTTTGAATGCTGTGGGATGGAGGTGCCCAAATTGCTCTGCCAAATCGGGCTGATACCAACTGCTCCTCACATCCCCGTGAGGTTTTGCTGCTTGATATATCCGTCTGGAAACCTGCAGATCCGTCAGTGCTTAATCTATCAGGAGCATCATCTCACTCGTTTCACACACTGCGGTCCCATTTACACATTAGGTGCTACCTGTTGGGCTTTTTGGTCTGGTTTGTTGTGTTTTTCACTGCTGTAGGATATTGGTGGTCCCTATTGTGCATTCATGTAATTCACTTGGCCTCAAGCTGCGCCTGAGGATGTTCAGATTGGACATTAGGAAAAAACCTCTTCACCGAGAGGGCTCTCAAGCACTGGAACAGCTGCTCAGGGAGGTTGTTGAGTCCCCATGCCTGGAGGTGTTTAAAAGATGAGTAGATGGTGTCCTTAGGGATATGATTTAGTAATGGACAGGTATGGTTGGACTTAATGATCTCAAAGGACTTTTACAACCTAGGGATTCTATGATTCTCTGATTCACTAGTTGACTTAAAGTGTTTTGCACTAGTCTTAAATGAATTTTATGCACTGTTCGCTCTCTAGCTTATAGGCATCAGTTTGAATTCTACCATCATTCTGCTCTGTGCACGGAGCTATTTCTCTTACAGTCATCGTGACAACACAGCAATCGCTCTCTCTAAATTCCATCATCCCCACTACTAATGAAATTACTAAACAATTTACCAGATATGGGACAGATCTTTACTGAAGTTCTCTTGATATTTCCTTTCAGTTTAATGACAAGTAATTTATATTACTACTGAAAGACAGTTTTTTGAGTTATTATGCATCCAATTCATAGTTTAGGTCAAGTCAGTGGAGTCCAGGGAACAATTCACAGCATTCTCTAGCCAGTGTCTACAAGAGGCCAGGTGACTCTCACCATCGAGGTTCTGATTTCTTTCTACCGACTATTCAGGCACAGCTTTCCACTCTGTGGGTGTATAAAACTAAGATAAGATGAAGTTCAGCTGTTTGCCCTTTTCCAGTTTTCTGTAACCTTGTCTGTGTTGCACAAACCAGCCTCAAACAGCCCCCTCTGATTTCATTAGGCTCAAAGCAACCAGCTTCTCCAGGTACACTCGCACTTGTTTTTCTTTATTCTAGCTTGAATTCTTATTCTTTGAGTACAAATGAGGATTATGTTATCCAACTGAAGAAAAACACTGTTAAATATTTTTGCCTCTTTGCAACTGTCATTTTCATCCCCTTGAACAGTGGACCCATTGTTTCCTTCATTTCCCACTTGCGGCTTGTGTGCTTATGAAATGTTTTATTGTTAGACATTTAGTTGCTTGTTAGTTTAACTCCTTTCTATGTCTGGCTTTTTTTTTTTTATTTTCTGATCTTTTCTAATATTTCAGGATCTAATAATTACTGCAGTAGCTGGGCCTTGGGAAAAGTATTTAGAGGATGACCTAATACACATCAGAAGCTAGACTTAAAAAGGTCTGTAGGTTACACAGGTGACAATTAGCTGTTGTAGGCTGGATGGAAAATACGATTTAGATTTCAGAACATAATTTACTGTAGTTACAAATTAATGATTTGTCCTAAGAACTGAGAACCTCCAGCTCCTGCGGAAAGCCATGGAGAACTGCTCCGTGAGTGCTGCTTGCACTGCTTGCAGTGAGATTGCCATCTGGCAGTGGAGAATTTCTTACAAGAAATGAAGAGTAAGTAATATTTCAGCTGCTGATTTAACTACTTAGGGCAGCGAGGAGGGCACTCGGCAAACTCACTACCCTGGACTTCAGGAGAGTAAACTTCATCTCTTTGGGGATCTGCTTGGTAGAGAACCATGAGACAAAGCCCTGGAGGGGAGAGAGGACCAGGAAATCTGGTTAATATTCAGGGATCGCCTCTTCCAAGCTCTGAGGCGATGCATCCCAACGAAGAGAATGTCAGCCAAAAATGCCAGGAGGCCTGAATGAATGAACAAGGAACTCCTGGACAAACTTATACACAAAAAGGAAGCCTACAGAAGGTGGAAGCAAGGGCAGGTAGCCTGGGAGAAATACAGAGATATTGCCTGAGCAGCCAGACACCAGGTTAGGAAAGGTAAAGCCCTGAGAGAATATAATCTGTCCACGAGTGTCAAGGACAACAAGAAAAGCTTCTATAGATACATCAGGGATAAAAGGAAGAGTAGGGAGAAGGGGGACCCTCTCCAGGAGGAAATGGAGACCTGGATACCCAGGATATGGAGAAGGCTGAGGTACTCAACAACTTTTTTCCTCAGTTTTCACCAGCAAAAGCTCCAGCCTCACAAGCCAAGTTACAGAAGACAAAGACAGGGGCTAGGAGAACAAAACTGGCCACTTTGGAGTAGGTTAGAGGCTTTAAGCAACCTGAGCCAGTGGGAGGTGTCCCTGCCCACAGCAGGGTGTTGGAACTGGATGATCTTTCAGATCCTTCCCAATCCAAACCGTTCTACGATTCTGTGATTCTGTGGTTCGATGATCCTATGAGTTGTAAAAATCTTATCTGTGATGCACAAAGACCAAAACATCCGTTTCTTCAGTTTGATGCTATCTGCAACAGCTGTCAAGGTTCTTTGTTAGATAGTTCTCCTCCTAATTAATAACAGCAATTACTCTAAATCTGTCATAAACCGGTAGGTTTTAACTAGACTGTGAGGGGACGTGCTAAAACCATTAAAATACATTTTACGAGCAATTTCACCATAAACTATAATTGTAGGATTTTAATTGTTTCAGCTGGTTTCGCCAACTCACCGAGACCAATATTGCTTTTAATTATTAACTGCGTGTGAAATACATAAATCAGATGATGGTCAATTCTGATGAAATGAGATCAGAGCTCGTGTATCTGGCAAGGTTATACCTAATAGAGACGTGCACTGTCTCCAGTTTGTAGAGAAATCACAAAGGCTGTGTTACAAAAAAGGCAATATAAAGGGAAGTGATCAGAGGGACAGAAAATAGTCAGGAAAAGACACAAGAAAAAAAAAAAAAAAAAGAAATGTATGTCCTGTAAAAATTAAACCAAATTTTAAAAAAGCAAAACATTCTCCAAGGAAAGAAGAGAAATCACAAAGGAATTTAAACTCATGGAATTTGTTTTACTTGCACATCTAACAGGGAAATACACAGTATTTTTCTGAAAAACTTTCATGGGTCAGTGTGGAATGAGAACAGAGTGGAACACGATCACTTCAAATAATGAATGCTGATGTCATTTGAGAAAAATCTGTACTTATTCATCCCCACAAAATTCAGTCACCGGGCTGTTGTGGTCAAAATAAAAATACTTTCCACTAGATGTTTTTTATAGTGAATCATAAACTCTACAAGAAGAGCCTGGTGAAGTGGAGGCTGCGAGGAGACCTTATCACTCTCTATAATGACCTAAGAGGAGGTTGTAGAGAGGTAGATGTTTGTCTCTTCTCCCAAGTGACAGGGGATAGGAAGATAGGGAATGGTCTCAAGCTCCACTGGGGCAGGTTCAGATTGGACATTAGGAAAAATTCCTTCACAAAAAGGGTTCTCAGGCACTGGCAGAGGCTGCCCAGGGAAGTGGTGGAGTCCCCATCCCTGAGGGGTTTAGAAGACAGGTAAATGAAGTACTTAGGCATATGGTTTAGCAGTAGATGGGTACGGTTGGGGTTGATGATCTCAAAGGTCTTTTCCAACCTAATGATTCTATGATTCTAAGAAGCAAAGCCAGTGTCTCTTATTCAAGACTGGATGATACTGTGTTCTCTAAAACTGCTGTTGTGTTTTTAAATTGCTTGAATTGGTTTGTCTTTACTTGTTTATCTCCCTGTGTATATGATCTTGCAAAAATCCACCGACATCAGCCACGGGCTCACCAAGAACAAAGTCACTGTTATCAGTAGGGAAAATAGATAGTAGAAAAAAGAGCCTTTTACAAGAAAAGAAAATATATGACCCAAAAGAGATAACAGTTATCTTACAAAGGAGTAGGTTGATGGCCTAAATTAACCACATCCAAAGCCATATTGTAGTAGAATTCAGAGATGCTTTATGAAGTGAGGAGTGACAGGAGATCACGGGATTTAGCAAATAATCCAACTTCTGGACAACAGGAGGTGCTCACAGATCTGAGCAACTCACAGAGGAAAAAAATCTCAAGAAGGGTGATAGAAGGTTTCAGCTTCTACCTCCTTTTCATGAACACTTGAATAGTGTCAAGGGCACTGTTCCCAACACAGTGAAACCTGCCATATGTTAGCACCCCCTAAATGTGTAAAGATACTCACCTCTGGCATGAAACATCTTGGGACAATGGAAAGTGTTATAATGTCAACTCATCTTGAGTAAAGAGGATTTCTGTGTTGCCATCTGCATTCAAAATGTAGTAGTGCTTAAGATTTGCAAAGAAGATGAAATAGCAATGGCCTGTATGGATCAGAAACGGCACAGGGCCCCACAGCACCAGCTATGGCCTTGTACTATTACGGCCTAGAATGAGTATAAATGGTTGAAATTCCAGGAAAACGGGCTTTCTGCTGTACACAGAGATGGTAGTCTTGGAGTTTTGGGTGTAATGGGAAGGTTGTGTGCATATTTAAGGACCAAGATTAATTCACAATATCTGGAAATAAGTCTGATACAAGAGTTGCTGCCCTCAGTGTTTAATGCTAGTGTCCCAAACACCCCCATCCCAGAGAGACTACAACCACAGAATTCACAGAATCATAGAATTGTAGAATCATAGAATTCCTAGGCTGGAAAAGACCTTTGGGATCATCAAGTCCAACGTACCTGTCCATGACTAAATCACATGCTTAACCACTTCATCTACCCACATTTTAAATGCCTCCAGGGGTGGGGACTCCACCACCTGCCCGGGCAGCCTCTCCCAGTGCCCAAGAACCCTTTAGGTGAAGAGGTTTTACGTCATGTCCAATCTGGACCTGGCACAGTGCGGCTTGAGGCCATTCCCTGTCGTCCTATCACCTGCAGCTTGGGAGAAGAGACCAGCACCCATCTCTCTACAACCTCCTTCCAGGCAGTTGTAGACAGTGATAACATCTCCTCTCAGCCTCCTCTTCTCCAGGCTAAACAACCCCAGTCCCTCATAAGACTTGTTCTCCAGCTCCGTTCTTTCTCTGGACACACTCCAGGACCTCAAAGTCTTTCTAGGAGTGGGGGGCCCAAAACTGAACCCAGGATTTGAGGTGCAGCCTCACCAGTGCCAATAGCATGCCCACTTCTGAAAAACTTCCTAATACAGGAGAAAACACTGGCACTGGGGCAAATTTATAGGTGTTAATCTCTTGAATCTAGCTGGGTGTCAGCGCCCTATGAACTGAGGTTAGCAAGGGCTACTTCTAAGAGTCCTACATCTCATGCCAACCTGAGCGAGGCCCTCCCAGAGCTTGGCCTTGAATTTTTTCTTCAGCACTGGAAGACCTCTGTGGATTGCCTAAATGAAAGCTGACTTCAGACTTCAGCGGCCCTTGTCCTTGTAAAGTAAAACCCTTTGGAAGCGTTTCAGGTGAAGGGGTGCGTTTGCTGCTTCAAGGAAAGGCACAGAAGCAGCCGAGCGTTCGAGAAGTCAAGGCCCAGCCGCCCACCTGAGGCAGCCCTCCGCCTCCCCCACGCTGCTCAGCAGCTTGACCGAGCAACTCGCAGCCCCACCGCTTTCTGTTTAACTCACCCTTCCTTTTCCTGCTTCCCTGTGGTGATGTTCTTGTGACATCTGGGTCTGTTCTTAATTAAGGACAGGAAAAGAGTGGAGCGGAGCTGTTGTTACTAGCCTTACACATCAGTGCCACGGAAGATCACAAAGAGTTTCCCTATATTTTTCCATAGCCAGTCTGCATTTTCACTGTTTTCTGTCTCTTCCAGTTCCTGCAGATCCCCCAGCTGCAAAGAGGTTCACAATAAATTGAGCTTTTCCATCAGCCACAGAACTTTGAAACTTATAAAACTTCTGCGACTCTCCATTTCCATATAAGCTACAGTAATTCTTGCTAAACTTTGTATTTAAAATAACTGCACAGTGTGTGTACATTTCCCTGCATTACGTAATAGGAAGAGAGATCTGGTATCTAACATAGGGCTGAGGGTTTTTTTTCAGTGAGCTACAATAACTCCATATGCCAAAACATTAAAATAACTCCAGTTTTTTGTAAGTGGGAATAAGGCATATGCAACTTTTTCCATATGAATTTTTAACCTGCTCTCTCCCAAGTCCCTTAGAAGCAATGTGAGGATGTAAAATTTACTGTTATTGAAACAGGAATTAATCTTAAGATGATCTCATGAATATTTATCAAATATAAGTGTTAAACTGGTAACATATATCATACCACCTTATAATATTTCTTTTTTTTTAATAAAAAGATACTTGAGCAAACCTTGATACAGGAAAAAACCAGAACTGGGTGGGTTGATTCAGACAGCTAACAATACAATGATGTGTTTTGAGGTTCTATTTCCTTCTGTCTATTTATCCAGGAAGGTAAGGATTTTCAAGATTACTTTTTATAATGAAAGTAAATTGGCATACACCTAGATAGCATGTTTGGCTATTAGATTTTCTGCCTTAACCTTTTGTTAAAATACACATGGAAAATGCTGCAACACTTCAGCCATCCATTCTTCATAGAATGATAGACTCGTAGAATAGTTTGGGTTGCAAGGGACCTTAAAGATCACCTTATTCCAACCCCCTGTGATGGGCAGGGACACCTCCCACTGGACCAGGTTGCTCCAAGGCCCATCCAACCTGGCCTCGAACACCTCCAGGAATGGGGCAGCCACCACTGCTCTGGGCAACCTGTTCCAGGGCCTCCTCACTCTCATCGTGAAGAAATTCTTCCTTATCTCTAGTCTAAATCTGCCCCTCTCCAATTTAATTCACTTGTGGAAGTGTGCCTGCTAACAGTTGCTTTGGCAATAAAACAGAATAGAAACCCTGTTAATAATTTAGCAAATATCTTCCTCACTCACACAGTTCCAGGCTTCAAATCTCCTCTCTGACTCTCTCTGGTTCAGTTGTTGGATTTCCATTTAAGATTTTGTCCAGGTCCTTTATAGAATCATAGAATCATCAGGTTGTAAAAGACCCACCAGCTCATTGAGTCCAACCAGACATATTTTGCCCCTCACCTCACCCACATGCACCCAGTCTACAAAGCCAGCTGAGAAGCATAAGGGTGACCAAAGAAGTTATTAAGAAGCAGCCATGGAGCCAGGACTTGGAAGAAGGGCCAACCCAGAGATGTATTGCCCCTGAAACTGAACAGATGGAGGAGGCAGAAGACAAAAAGGAGCACCAACCTGCTGAGAAAAATGCAGGCAAACATTTTCCAGAGGAAAGGAAGACAAATTTTCTGGAAGGCTTGTAGTAGTGGGATTTACTGCCCTAGATATGCTGCTCTGTTAGCGTCTGTATAGTTTCCTCCTCCTGCATCCAGGCCTTCTCCAAGCTGCCTTCCTACAGCCCATTGCCCAAAGGGCAACTTTCACCTCGTTTCCAGAAACAAAGTCAGCTAGTCCAAAACAGCAAAGAACAAAAAAAAAAAACCCTATTTATAAAATATCCCAATGTATCAGTACAATATTCCCAGTCCAAAGCTGAGTCACCGTGGCAAGATGCAGCCAGACTGGCTTCCACTGCAGCTCCTGGGCTTCATTTCCCATTGGCCAAGTGCCTTTGCAGCTCTGAGTCAGTTAGCAAGGAAACACGAGGAGAAGAGATGCAGACGGACAGAAGCCCAGCTGAAATTGGTCAAGTTGTATTTTTATTACGCCGTCTTCCTACTTCTCCGCTCTTCTTGGCTTTTTCTTGCCAGTTGGTTGGCTTTTTGTCATGTCACCTCTTAATACACTTTGGCTCCTCTTTGCTGGCACAAAAAGCTCTGCTGCCATCACTGAAAATGCTGAGCCAGCCTCAGGGGTCTTGTGAAGAATGTTGCTCCATTGCTCTATACAATTTAGCTCAGTGTTATTGCTTGTAAAATAATCCTCTTTTAAATACAACCACCTTACAGCCACTTTACAGCCTCCTGTGGCAATGAATTCCACATAATCCTTAAGGACCCCATACTTGGTTTTATTTACCACTCATCATAATCTTTGCATAGTTATTCTGGAACAGCCAAACGAGGAAGAGATACACATATTTATTTTAGCATTTTACTGTCTTCCACATTCTTAACCCCTTTAGCCATCCACCTTTTACCAAAGAGAAGGAAAACTGCTATACCTATGACTGTTTTCGAATTAACCAAGAGTCCTACAGTCATTTAATTAACACGAAGGATCCTCACAGCCTCCTTCATAGTGTTCACACGATGTCACACATCTTCTGCATGTGCAGTTATGAGAGCTGTGTTCACTGATTAAATCAAGATTCTGCACTTCCCTTTACTTGCAGATTTAAATTACTGACATATTTTAAATAATCCAAATTTTTCTATTGAGAAATACATATTTGAATTACTAAGGTGTGAAACTAATGGATGGCCCACACCGATCTCCAATAAACGTGCCGCAGTCCCTTCTCTATTGCATTTCAGTTGTCTCATGTGAATATGAGAGCACTGTAATTAATTTTCCAGGGGATTCGTTCCACAAAGATTTTCAGAACAGTTTTTTCTACCAGAAAATCCACCTTGACCTACCTTGCCGAGATCCCTATTGAGTTAATTTGAATAAATTACTTTAAGAGCTTGATTTTTTCATGAAAAAAAAGAAAGAAAGAACTTCTAGTTTGATAGTATCTATTTACACTTATTTATTTATTTAGACTTACTCCCATCATGTCCAAAGCCTTCATCTCCCTCACCTTAAGACTTTGAGCAGGCAAAAAAGCACATAGGAGACCCACTGAATATGAAATCTACCAGTTGCATACTGTGCAACTTCAGTTATAGCAATGATAACAAAAGGCAATAGACAGCTCACAGCCATCCAGAGTACAATTTTCCTATTAAACAGACATTAAAAATATTAATCCCCTACATTCTCAGTGTGGTTTCCTAAGAAAAGTACAGTTGATTGAAGTGTTAATGAGGGAAAAAGGAGAGGAGCAAAAAAAAGATACTGTGAATCTACAAAGATAATTTTGCAAAGAAGCAGAAAAAGCTAATTATCAGAATGTCTGTCATCAGACATTATCATGTCTGTCATCTGGTTGTACCAGAAATGCTGCGTGGTAACCTCTTGGTGTATACAAGAAACTGCTCACTTGCCTGTATAGGAACTTATCTTCATATCAGAGAGATGAGTAAAGTGCTGTAAGGGCTTTTTTTTAGCTCACTCCCTTTTTCTTTCTTGAGTCCTTCAATATTAAAAAATACGCTTTAAAATACTAATTTAATTTGAATCATCACTGCTTTTAGGCTGTGGCAACTCACTCTTGTAAAAAGCAAACAGAAGTCACACCACAATTTGTATTTTAGACCCATCGAGAGTCTTTTTGGTAGTAGATTCAGCAGGGTTTTTCTTCACAGCTCTATTTGCAGAGCTGGAGACAGGCTACCATTACTGCTAATTGTCCTAATGACAACCTAACCCATCAGCAAATCCTGCTGTTTCCCTTTAACTCACCTACTCCTTTTCCAGATATCTGGTTTATGTAAACCATCCTTCATCTTTTCTGGCAAGGGAGCTGTACAAAGAGCCAGCCTTTCCTGAGATTGCAGTGGGAAACACAGGAACAGAAGCCTTAACTTTGTTCATGGTGTAATGGTCTATAGGTTAGTAGCACAATTTAGCAGAAGGTGAAGTTAAATGCAGTAAGTAGGCAGTTACTGAACTGCAGCTTCATTAAATTCTTCAGAATGACAGCAGAAAGTTTTATTATTTGAAAACAAAATAAGAGACTGAGCATCTACAATTTGCCCTTACTAAGATAGAATCATAGAATCATAGAGTCATAGAATAATAGAATCATAGAATAGTTTGGGTTGGAAGGGACCTTAAAGATCATCTAGTTCCACCCCCCTGCCATGGGCAGGGACGTCCCACTAGATCAAGTTACCCAAGGCCCCATCCAACCTCACCTTAAAACCTCCGGGGATGGAGGTTCCAACTCCAAGATGGAATAAGGAGTCCAAATAGACTAAGCAAAACAAACTGATCGATCACACCTCTAGGCGAAAAAATTCCTTTTATGTTGAGGATTCCAGAACTGCCACAATACTCCAGATGAGGTCCCACAAGAGGGGAACAGAGGGCAGAATCCCCTCCCTTCTCGAGGCAGGTGATTCTATTCTCTATGTTCTGTCCTGATTCTTATAAGGCAAACGTGAGATAATGAGTGAGATAATGTGAGATAATGTGACTATGCAAATTATTGAATCACTAGGTTGGAAAAGACCTTTGAGATCATCAAATCCAACTGTAATCTCACAAACATAATTTGAATGTTCATTAACATCAGCCCAGAGAGAGTGTGTAGATATGAGAGAATCACAGAATCATAGAATAACCAGGTTGGAAGAGACCCACCGGATCATAGCGTCCAACCATTCCTATCAAACACTAAACCGTGTCCCTCAACACCTCTAAGCAGGCAGTCCCGTAATTAAAGATATCCAATGCCTTATAGGAATCGTTCATGACTTTTCAAGAGCAGGGCCTTGATGTCTCCTTCTCTCTTTGTTTTTCCCTGCACAAATAGACACACACACACAGACACATAGAATCACCAGGTTGGAAAAGACCCACTGGATTATCGAGTCCAACCGATAGCCCCCAATAGGGTCTGAAAGCTGCCAGCCAGTCCCTCCATTTTCCCTTCAGGCTGTTCAAATCTATCTAGGAGCAGCACTCCCTGGCTAAAAGTGGAAAATTGTCAGTGGAAACCTATCCCACCTTGGGGAGGACCAGCCCTGTCATTGCGTGGGCAGGACCAAAACAGCGATCTCATTTTCATACAGTAGAGATCCTCAATTAGTGACTTACCCTGACCCGAGGAGCACAGATGCGGAACTTACTCAGAATTATTGAAGCAGAGAATGTCCTACTCTGTAACTCCAGACACTTTGCCTCACTGATGCTATTGCTAATGGTCTCCCAGTGAGAAGGAGTTTGACGTGGTCTTCTAGAAATGCGGAGCTAGAGTTGATCGACAATTTACATCCACCACTTTCTTTTTCCTTTAGAAATGGCCTTTCAAAAGAAAATTAGCCACTAGAGTATTGACAGCTCTTTTCTGCAGTATCTGCTTTCAAGATAACAACAAAAAAGCACAAAGAATGTTCAGGACAAGCAAGAAATGTTGCAGAGTAGTTATATAAAAATTCAAACTTAAAAATGTCACAACGCAATACAAGGCACATTCCCACCCTTCTCCTCACCATGGAAGACCATTAGGGAACCCTGTGACTTCAAAAATCCAGGCTTTATGAGGTGGAATGTGGCAGATAAATGTATTTGGCCTTTTTATAATGAGGCCATTTCTTCTTTCCATTAGTGAAAATAACACTGGTTGTATTTACATGCTTTTCACAGTAACTGAACTCTGAACAGACAAATGTGCGAGTCCCTCTCAAAACCCCATTTGCTTCACTAATTGCAGATGATTATTGTAAAAATGTGTTGGTGCTCACGGTGACCTGCAAAAGGGAAAACAGTGAATCAACCAAGATTGCAATTACTCTCTGAATGCCCCTAATAACCAGACTAAGGTGGGTCTTCAGCAGATAATTTGCTTAAAACACACAGGTTTGTGGTAGTGGTTTGGAACAGACCCCAGCGCAGTTTTCCATCCTGTAGGTCATCACCCTCGTGTGAAGTTCCCCCAGGAATTTCTCCACCAAGGTGATCCCACCCCAGAGAAGCAGGAAGCCAGCAAAGGGCATATTTTCCAGACACCCCCACAAAACAAAGAAGTGAGGTGTGATTTGCTTGTGCGAGCACGTTCTCTTCAAATAAACCAGACAAGAAGTAACTACCTGTGAAGAGACACTCCGCTCTCTACAAAAGAGAACAGGCAGCTGTGCAAATTGGCCAGCGATGACCTAGAAAATGCCCGGAGGCTTCATCCTCCTAATAATCCTTGTGAAGGCCCTAAAGCTAAATCTAAACCTGGCCTCATCAGTGAAACACTGAATGGAGTGGTGTTTTGCCGTAGTCAGCAAAATTGTACTTGCACCATCTCTTCTTCCAGAGAGGGCTGAATAACTGACCTCTGCAGACCTGGATTTTCATGATGAATTTACTCCTTTTCACAAGTTGATTCTAAGTCTGAAGCTGTTTAAATTGACATACTCTTTTCCCTATTTCTTTTTGCCTTTTAATTTATTTGTGTTAAGTTGCCATCAAGTTTTAAACTGTATTAAGTTGTGGCTTGGTTCTCCCACCTCATTTCTCATTTTCATTTCATTTAACCACTCTCAGATGTTCACACATTTCCTTTGCTTACAAAAAGCTCTAGAAAAGTAACAAAACAATCTACTGTAAACTGGCCAAACTGCCTTTCCAAAAGTTAATGCAATTCTGAAAAGTTAGATTTACAATTACTGTTCTATTTTTTAATTCATTTTATTCCACACTACAAGTTCAGAAAGTTTTTAATAGATGCTCAAAAGTATAAAGAGAAATAAGAAATGGGGAAAAAAGAGAACGTACAAAGGTTTCTCTCTCAAAATGTCAGGCAGGTTTCATATTAATAGAATCATAGAATCGTTAGGTTGGAAAAGACCTTTGGGATCATCAGTTCCTACTGTACCTGTCCACTACTAAATCATGTCCCTTAGCACCTTATCTACCCACCTTTTAAATGCCTCCAGGGATGGGGACTCAACTATCTCCCTGGGCAGCCTCTGCCTGTGCCTGAGAACCCTTTCAATGAAGGAATTTTTCCTAATGTTCAATCTGAACCTCCCCTGGTGCAGCTTGAGGCCATACCCCATTCTCATAAGTCAAACATTTTCTACTGAAATATCTTTTCTTTCCTCAACTAATTCATTTTTTTCCAATGGACTATTCTCAACAGTATATTCCTAGATACATTGTGATATTTAATCATAAATGAGATAATAGCAGTTTAATCAATCCCATTAAGAGACTATTTCACACTCAGATTGGTATCATGTTAAGATTTGCCTTTTAAGGTCTGAACTAAGTATTCACTGCATGTTTCTCACAGAGCTGTGAGCATTTTCTTTGTGTAGTTTGCACAGTTCCATTTTTGAAGCTCCTGAGGGCTTTCAGGTCCTAGAGAATCAAAATAGTCTGCTTTTCTGTTTCAGTGTAAATCATCAAGGAAAGAAAACCCAAACCATTGCACTAAAAGATGTTTAGAACTTCTCTTCATGAGAATGATGGGTCGGGACTTCAGGAAAACAAGTCAAGTCTTTTGAGACAGTTTGCAGCACTGTAACAAAAGTCAATGTGCTGTCATGAGATATAAAACTGAGACTTTGGTTTCTTGTGGCTTTCTTATGAAGACTTCAGAGCTTTAATTTCCAAAAGCAAAAATGCTAATGTCAGTTTTATGTAAAGCCCAAATAAAGTAATCACATCCTTTAATGTGGTTAAATTAATTTAAACTTTAATGTAATTAATGAAGCAACCACATCTGACGCATCTAAAGTGACTACCAGGGTAAGCAAAATAAGGGATCGTGATTCTGAATGAAAAGTAGGATGGCAAAGAATTTGTGTCTTCACAGCAGCAGGAAGGAGATTAAAGTAGATTGTACGTAGCTACATGATTTCTTTGAATGCTGACAGTTACCTATGCACCTATTTTTCTGCAGTCAACGCATGCTCCATGCTCACACAGGACTCAGTGACCTTCTACTCCTGCACACGCGAGAGTCTGAGCTGCACACAAGAGGGGTCTTTCTTCAGTGGGGAGGCGTCATTTCACAGTAGGGTTTTTAAAGTTATTTACGATCTAAGACCACTCACTGGCACCAGGTGAGAAATCCCATCAGAGAATCATAGAATCATAGAATCATAGAATGGTTTGAGTTGGAAAGGACCTTAAAGATTATCCAGTTCCAATCCCCCTGCCATGGGAATCAACCCAATTCAGATTGATTTCAATGAGTTGCCTTGGAGTTACACTTTCAGCAAGTAAGATCTTTGGCTAAGACCTGACAAGGTTGTTTTGTGTGTAAATTGTGGAGTACTGATATTTATGAAAAAGCTTTCTGCCACACGACCTCTGAGAACTGAAGATGAATATTTAGTTAAATCCTGAGAGTGAATAGAATTTACACAGCTACATTGGCTGCAGCATCAGCATTGCCTGTTCAACAATGTATTTTGGGGACTTCTTTACAATAACAACACCAGCCAGAATAATTGTTGTGCAGTACTTTATGTTACAGTATCTATTTTGAATAGTTTGTGATCATTTCCTCTGTGGACAATCTATTTTGGACCTCGGGTTGGGTCTTTTCTCGATGATCCTGTGGATTTTTTCCTACCTAGTGATTCTGTGATCTCATAAGGGTCAGTAGACTTATATATGTTCAGGTTCCTCAGGTGATCACATAGAATCATAGAATAACCAGGTTGGAAGAGACCCACCGGATCATTGCGTCCAACCATCCCTACCTATCAATCACTAACCCATGTCCCTCAGCATCTTGTCCACCCGTCCCTTAAACCCCTCCAGGGAAGGTGAATCAACCCCCTCCCTGGGCAGCCTCTGCCAGGGACCAATGACCCTTTCTGTGAAAAATTTTCCTAATGTGCAGCCTAAACCTCCCCTGGTGGAGCTTGTGGCCATTCCATCATGAACCTGATCCTCCTCTACAGTGGGAGGGTGTTTATCACCCTGGTCACCCTCACCATCTTGCCATCCCATGACCCAGGAGGGGTGAGGAGAGCAGTTACAGGTGAAGAATGAAGTTGTTGAGTACCTCAGCCTCCTCCTCATCTGTTGATATAAGGTCACCATTCCCAACCATCAGTTCACAGACAAAAAATCAGCAGTGTCCTGGGCTGCATCCAAAGCAACGTGGCCAGCAGGGTGAGGGAAGGGATCCTGACTCTCTGCTCCGCTCTGGTGAGACCTCACCTGGAGTCCTGGGTTCAGCTCTGGAACCCTCAGCATAACAAGGAGATGGAGCTGTTGGAACAGGTCCAGAGAAGGAGATTTGAAGGCTTGAGAAAAATAGGAAGATGATTGAATGGATGGAGCACCTCCCATACGAGGACAGGCTGAGAGTGTTGGGGTTGTTCAGCCTGGAGAAGAGAAGGCTCCAGGAGACTTCAGAGCATCTTCCAGTGCTGACTGGGGCTCCAGGAAAGCTGGGGAGGGACTTTGTAAAAAGTCTTGCAGTGATCGGACAAGGGGAAATGGCTTTAAAATGGAGAGGGGCAGATTTAGAGTAGGCATTAGGAGGAAATTCTTTATAATGAGGGTGGAGAGGCCCTGGCCCAGGTTGCCCACGGAAGCTGCGGCTGCCCCATCCCTGGAGGGGTTCAAGGCCAGGTTGGATGGGGCTTGGAGCCCCTGATCCAGTAGGAGGTGTCCCTGCCTATCGAAGAGGGGTTGGAACTAGATTATCTTCAAGCTCCCTTCCAACCCAAACTATTCTAGGATTCTAGGATTTCACAAGAGTTGGCATTAATGTCAATGTTTGAGCCAGATTCCAGTTCTTGTTATTACATTCTACTTCTGTAAATCCCCCCCGAAGTTTCTATTTGATGTCATCCTTTTTTTTTTTCATTCTTTTAAAACATGCCTTTGTTTCTATGCATTGCCATACAGCTGAAGTTACCTGTCCTGGACTGTAGTAGTGGGTAAGGTGGTTTAAATAAATACAACCTGTCTCAAAAAAACTGATGTAGAGATCACTTGTTAGGCTGCTACTTCAATGTCATCATATGAAAGATGCAATTGCAATACAAAGTTTCTGTGTTCTCCATCACATCTTTTCTACTCAGTCATAGCCCATAGAAGTTTACATTTGTGTTAAGAAAATACTTGTCTGCCTTAAATATTCTCCAAAAATGTTACAGCAATAAGGTTGGGTGGAAAAAGGGCCAATATCAACCAGAATTTTACAGCTTTTCTTGCAGAAATGTTTTTCATGCAGAATCAGAAACACTGTAAGTCCTTCTGATGAGTGTAGATTGTGTTGTGGTTGACTTCTTGTGGTTACCTAGGAACTTCTGGACTAATACCCATAGGAAAAGAAAATCTTCCCCATGTATACTAAGAATCTTCTCAACCGAAGAGTTAGTTTCTTTCATTATAAACTGAGATGCATTTCTGTTTTGCCTGAGAATGAAGAAATGGACTCACTTGAGCCTCTGCAAATTACAATTTTTCTGTAGAGTTGGAATACTGTTTTGTTAATATATAATTTCGATTCAGTCTTCCAAACCTGCTCCATCACACTTTCCAGGACAAATGTTTGTATTTATGAATGTATTAATGCAAAAGAAATTTGGAACGTGATTTCTGGGTTTAAACCTACATCTGAAAAAACTAAAAGTGGCACAATACGCTGTCCATGCTGGTTGCCTCAGCAGAATATAAAGACCAAAAGTGAAATTTATCCCTCATAGAAGACTAGATATTTAAGTATCACTTAATTCTGAGATTGGTGCATGAGATCTTGTTTGCACAACAGTGAATTTTACCTTTACCCAAGACAGAGATTAAATGGCTCCTTGGAGAGCCTTGCAGAGCGTAGTTGACGTAGTAGCCAGAAAGGGAGGAAATGTGCTCTGGTGATCAGCACTGAATCTCTTCTGGAAAGATTTCAGTCACCAAACCTAACAAGATGACATCTTCCTCAAACACTAAATCCAAGTTCCAGCCACCAAAAAATGTCTTGAATGTCTTGTGTTGGTCAAAGAGTTAAGGGAATTACAATTGTAGCTTGTGTTTTCTCTTGTTTTTATCTCATATCTGCGCCATCCATGGGCAAGTAAACAGTCTCCTTGGAGAGCAATCAGCTGCTAGAGAGTCTTGTATTAGCAAGGTGAGACTGAGTGAATTACCTCTGTGGAGTTTTCCTCCAACAACAGCGGGACAGAGAATCTGAACTCATTCCCACTCTTAAGGATCCACCGTGCTACTCTGTGAGCAAAGTAGTAAAGAAGAGAAGATTTTAATTCAAGATCAGGAATTTCGAGCATTGGCATAACAGTTCTTGAATTTGTTGTTCGAAATACGAGTAAATGGAGAAGTGAGGGAAAACCAGATCTTTAAATTAGGTCTCAAGAGGAAGAAAAATTTAATCCCTGTACATTGTAAAACAAACAGCTTATTTCAGTTGTTATATTGGCTAAACAGAGACAATCATAACACGCTTTATACACAACTGACTGAGAGACATCAGGACTGCTTCAGCAGAGCAAAAGCTTTGGGTTTGTGCACAGATATTTGATGAGAGAAATGGTTTTCTCATTAGTGTGGTCCTGTAGAGCTTCATGAACTCAAATCAGCTTGGCAATTGCATCCCTGAGGTTTGTTTAGGGCTGGAGGCAATTACCTCACTCCTTTATAAAAGCGTTTTGTACTGACTGTGCACTTAGCAACAAGGATGTCTGCTCTGATCTTTAAGGTTCCTTCCCACCTGAACTGTTCTATGATTTTCTAATTACAGCTCAAGATGAGAGAATTTAAGAGAATTGGGATTGCACGTCAGAGAAGAGTGATATGAAAGCTGCTGATTTTATTTTGTAAATTTTCTCTGTGCAAAAAGATGAGGAAGTTACAACAAATCCAAGTAGTGAATTTAGTGGTGTCCAAATTACAATATCCACGCATACCTACATTACAATATTCCCTCAAATTTCTATCATTGCCTGTAATTCCCTGGTTTTGTCCCAGCTCTTTCTGACAAACCTTCTGCTGCTGCAAGGTGCACAGACACACATCTGCAAGAACTGAGCAAGGAAGAGGCAAGGGGTTGTCAGCAGCAAGCTAATTGCTCTGCTTAATGTATGCACTTTCACATTAAAAGCCTGGTGCCAATCATTCGAATTCAGGTAATCAGCTGGATTGTGAGAAAAAAATAAAGTAAACACCTGGCAAGGTAGTTGATAACTTGCTTTTAATTGTTTCCCAAAAGGAGAAGATGAAGGAGGGGAATCCCTTCAGGGTCACAAGCTGAAGAAGAGCTGATAAAATACCATGAGGAAGTCCACAAAAAAAGATGAAACACTTAAATACACTGTTTTGTTTGGGGTTTTTTTCCAGGCTTTGCATTCTGTTCATTTTCTTGGCTGTTGGTCCCACTCAGCCAAAACAACTGTGTCAAACATACTTCTCCGTGCTGGGTTTCCCTCCCACGCCTCGGAGTGAACGAATGGCTGCGAGTTTGTGACCCTTTTCCAGTGAGGAAAAATGAGATGCCAGCTTCCCACATCGTGACTCAGTGGTGAATTGCTTACTGCAGCTCTGTGTACAAATAAGAAAAAAATCACAACTACCTTAGAAATCTGAATAGGATCAGTCACTGATGCTGTCCCTCTTTTTTCTCTCTCTCTTTGTATATATATATACACACATATGTTTATATAATTGCATGCCCTGAAGTAGGCTTCTAAAACACACACTTAAAAGCTTGAAAGACACAAACGAAAATCAGTTAAAACGTTTTTGCTGTGATTTTAACTTTGATAGGAACCTTGACAGCTACCTCCAAAAAGTGAATTTTTAAAAAAGAATTCTTTAAGCAGAAAGGCATCTTCCTTTTAGGGAAGGCAGTACAAACATTGAAGTATTTCCTTCAAGGTCCTAGTATCACATATTTTAATTATAATCTAATTCAAATTACGTCTACTGAAAAATATCTCAGGCTGTGCCTTTCTTAGAATTATGGATTGGTTTGAGGTGGAAGGGATCTTAAATCCCATGCAGTTCCAAACCCCTGAGATAGGCAGGGACACCTCCCACTGGATGAGGGGCTCCAAGCCCCATCCAGCCTGTCCTTGAACCCCTGCAGGGATGGGGCAGCCACAGCTTCCCTGGGCAACCTGGGCCAGGGGCTCCCCACCTTCATTCTTCTATGCAGATTTAATATATTGGGTATAGCAGGGTTTCATTTATCAGTTATAGAACTAGAGGGGGGCAGGAGGAATGGACAGTGGAATTCGGGGATGAAGAAATACTAACGTTAGATCTTTAAAATCAAATACTAAACGTGACTGTATCTCGATATAGACTCCCCATCCTTCATTTTCATGTACTTCCATTCTTCCAAGACAGTCACCCAGTAAGATAATTTCTATTCATCCCTACTGAAGAACAACTGACATAACAAACCATTGTGGGAAATGCTAAAAATAGGCGCTGACCAAAAACTCAACTCGGTGCCTTTTTTTTTTCCCTCTCTTCTTGCACACACATGCCCTTTTCAATTGCTTGATTATATTTGCTTGTTGCTTTTTGCCTGGTTATTTTTGCATTGTTGGTTTTTAAACAGCACTGACAGCAAAATGTTTCTTTCCGTGCCCTTCCTCTACATATGTGCATGTGCAAACATACACATTTGTATATATCGTAAATAAATCAGTGCTTGGATCTCATTATGCTCATCACAACCCTACAATAACACATATTCACTCAGAAGGAGAATAATGCGTTGGCAAAACCAAAACATAAAGAATCTCTAGTATTCAGTTTGAAGGGCTCGGTTGCTTATTATAAAGAAAGGCAAGAGTAAAACAAATATTTCCATTGTCATAGCCTCTTTATATCTGCAAATGCCAGCGCTGGGCTTGGTCTCCAAAGGATATTTTGGGATCTCACAGGTTCTGCATAAAACTGATATGGAAGCGGGTGTGTGCAATGGCATTTAACAGAAAGAGCATCCTAAATATGCAGCTGCCTACAGAACCAGGGTGGGACTCGGCTGTCAGTATATATGAGAAAAATGTCATGCATGGGCAAAGCCATTACATTTTTTGGCTGTAGAATGAAAATGAGTGGGAATGAGTGAGGAAAAATCTGATACCTTCTATCATCCCTGTGCAGTAAGAGCTGCCTGCCCCGTTGCAATCGCACTGCTGTTTTGGAAGCAGATCAACTGCAGCTTATCTGGAAAGGGTGCAAAGGTACAGAGAGCTTGGTGTCATCACAGATCCCGTTGATGTCCTTGCAGAGATGCGATTCTGGAAAAGCTGATGGGACACCACCTTTCATAACTTATTTCTTGTTTTCATGCCCTGTGGAGAAACAGTCTCACCTACTTGCCTACAGAAACGACTCCAAGAAAGCACAAGTTTGAACCCAGTCCAGTTCTGAGCCGTTGGACACCTCTACAACTGCCTGAAAAGAGGTTGGAGTGAGGTGGGTGTTGGTCTCTGCTCCCAAGTGACAGGTGATAGGATGAGCGGGAATGGCCTCAAGCTGCACCAGGGGAGGTTCAGATTGGACATTAGGAAAAACTCCTTCACTGAAAGGATTCTCAGGCGCTGTCAGAGGCTGCCCAGGGAGGTGGTGGAGTCCCCATCCCTGGAGGCATTTAAAAGGTGGGTAGATGAGGTGCTTAAGGATGCGATAGAGTAGTGAACAGTTACAGTTGGATTTGATGAACTCAAAGGTCTTTTCCAACTTAAATAATTCTATGATTCTATGTTACGTTCAGCACTGAAAAGCATCCATTGGATTTGGGGATGTGTGTCTTTTCTCTGATTTATGTGGCATGCATCTTCAGCTGCCCTTCCCTTGACAGATGAGTACTTTTAAAACTAAACAAACACCCGGTGTGTCCAACTATGTCATCAACTGACCTCCTGCTACCGTTATTGATGAGTTACACCTGTTTGCCAACAAATACGCTCCTTATCACTGTCATGAGAGTAATCAGGTAAGTGCTTGAGTAAACAAGCTTGCCCAGATCCAGACCCCGGCTGCTATCTCAGCCGGATGCAGAGGAAGACCCTCTAGAGCTAACGCTGAGGTGAGGCTCCCAGAGACTTAAAGTGGCAGAGAAGTTAATCACTGGTGGTTTTACTGTGTTTCCAAAGGGCTGCTGTAAGGGATAAATTAAATTTAGAAACAAGACTTTACAGCACACAGTTATCCCTGGAAGCGTTCAAGGCCAGGTTGGATGGAGCCTTGGGCAACTTAGTCCAGTGGGAGGTGTCTCAGGGTGTCAGGGGGGATGGATCTGGTTGGGCTTTAAGGTCCTTTCCAACCCAAACCATCCTATGGTTCTATGATCTCTAATTCAGATAGCGGAGTGGCACTAAATGAGACATCTTCCCCCTACATCGATATTCATGGTAACGAAATCCCAGGTCAGCTGGGGCAGGTTGTGAGCAGCAAGCTGGCTCCAGAGCAAGCTGGGCTGCCCTCACACCTGGTCTACGATTACCACATGCCAGCTTAGATAGTGTCAGGAGAATGGTAATTCAGCCCTTCTCCCACCATAGAGAAAAAAATCCCTCAAGTCTGATGTTCAATCACCTGAGATTTGGACTCGACGATCTGGTGGGTCTCTTCCAACATGGTTATTCTATGATTATTCTATGAGATGGTACCAGAGACCCCAGGGCTTTACGGCTGTCAGGGAATTCCCTTGAAACATCGAGCTCAGAGACTGTGGTATTTGTTAAACGATTGTCTTAGGTGATGTCAAATCCAGGGGGCTGAATAACACTTGCATTTAGACTGGGAATGTTTGTGATGGATGCACAGAATAAAGAAAGGACTTGAGGGCCCAGCTGAGCAAAGAGAGGAGTCGGGGTCTGGCACCTCCAAGGAAACACATCCACAAAGACGACAGGCAAGAGAAAGGGAGCAGTGGACTCCTTCCCCACCCATCCCAAGGTATGTCAGAAACAAACAAAGGAGCAATTTCTGTCATCACAGACACTTTGAGAAGTCTCTCTCCAAATATTCCTGGAGGAAGGATGGCTCTGCCTTGCCCCTGCTTTGGCCCCTACTCAAATGACACCATCTAGCAGAGTATAAGTCAAGGTTGCTCTTTTATTTTTTTTTTCCTCTCTCTCTCTGCAAATTACTGCTGAATTAACTACTGAAAATGAGTGAGCGAAGTATTTGTTTTTTCTTACCTGCTCAAAGAGAAGGTAAAATATTATCTGAAGTTCATGCCACAAATATATTTTGTTCTTATCTTTAGTAAACATTCAGTAACAGTGAAGCTCTCCTTATCAACAAGAGCTGTGTACTGAAATCCCTTCCCTCCCACCCCTGTCTTTTACTCCAGAACTGATAAAATACTTTCAATTGCAGAGCTCTACTCACAAGAAAAGACAGAGACACGTGAAAAACGAGTGTGTCGGTGGTGTGGCAGAGACACAGTACACTACATTGCATTAGCGGGCTCATAATAAAAATTGGTATGAATGATTGGAATACCAGAACAAGAACAGCTTAGAGGCTAGCGTTCGTTATCACAGCATCTGTCAGTGCTGCTATAAATAAAGGGTTCTAAACAATTCCATATTCTGAACGCCTAATTTCAGGAGTTTACAACCGGGATATAAAAAAAAAATAATCCTTCTCGGCTGACAGTTTAAAAAATCCTACATTTGGCTACAAAGGGCTTTATTGTGAATGGGTATAAAGTGGAGAGGGGCAGATTTAGACTAGACATGAGGAGGAAATTCTTCAAGATGAGGATGAGGAGGCCCTGGCCCAGGTTGCCTAGGGAAGCTGTGGCTGCCCCATCCCTGGAGGGGTTCAAAGCCAGGCTAGATGGGGCTTGGAGCCCTTGGTCCAGTGGGAGGTGTCCCTGCCCACAGCAAGGGTGTTGAAACTGGATAATCTTCAAGGTCCCTTCCAACCTAAACCATTCTATGATTCTATGATTCCATTGAGCACATGCCTAGATGTACATACAAAATCTCTGTTTGCAAATCTCTAGTTTTCTATTCACCTGGCAAAAATACAGGTCACACTGGCTTCAGTTTTTAAAATCAGAAAGAATACTCTTGAATTCTTCTCTACTGTTTTGAAGAGGGAAATTCAGTCCTGGAGGGTTTACGTATTAAGTCACACTGCCATAAAAAAACACAAAATATTTTCTCACATCTGTAAACCTGGAACTCCTCGATACTTCGTAGATCACAATAAAAATGAGTTTGCCACTGTTTCTATGCTAATGTTAGCATGGAGCTGGGTGGTGTTGTCCTTGCTCTTGTACTTTTTCTCTATACTTGGAGATTTGGTGCTCCAGAAATGGTATCAAAATTCCAGTGACACCACTGCCTTTGGAAGGAAGGGATGTAGTTGAAACTCTGGAACGGGGATTCAACATCTGCTCAGATCCCAGAGCAAGATGCCCTTAGGCATTGTGTGGCTTGCAGTAAGTTCTCCTGAGAGCAACATGCCTGATTTAGTAGTGCACAGGTACAGTTGGACTTGATGATCTCAAAGGTCTTTTCCAATCTAGGGATTCTGTGATTCTATGTGTCCGTGGAGATCTCAGGAGATGGGAGCTACCATGCTCATATTTCCTCTTGTCCTGTTCCTGCTTGGGCTTCTGTTTGTGTAACTGAATCTTTCCCCCTGATTTCACAGGGACTAGCATTTCGCATTCCATCCTTTTTTACGCCTGCCCCCTTATCCTGCTATCTGCACCCTGCTCAGTAAGTTCAGGATTTTTTTAAAGAAGTTGGGGGAAAGGACGTATTAAAATGTCATTTAATGGCATTTTGATTTGCTTGGTGCAACAAAAGATGCAATGGAGTATAAAAAAAAAAGGTGCAAAAGGCAAACAGATCAACTGCAACGTTTACTTCCCAAATGCAATGAGATTTTTCTCTGTTTGTGACTTGTCATGACACTGAATTCAGAAAGCACAGGGAACAATTTGTGGTCTGACTGACCTGACTCTCAGGAAATAGCAGCAAATGTAGCCAGGTAGGAGAGTCACTTCTAAAATCCACAGAGGAATTCAGACGAGTTACATTTATGTGGATCTTTTCAGACAAACTACGAGATGTTTCTTCTCTTGGAATTCTGTGAGTATTTTAGGTGACATGTTTTTAATGTATCAATTATTCAGAACTATTATTTAGTGTAAAATACATTTACCTTGCACCTTCTAATAAATGCTAAGTAAAACAGGAAAACATTTGAAGTAAAAACTAAGAAAATAGGATAAGCTTAATAATTCTCTTTAGATTGTCAAACAGCAACAAAGCCAGCAGGGAAAAAAAATTAAAGGAATGCAGACTGGTTTGAAAAAAAAAAGCTATATCAATACAACTTCATTGTTGAAATCCACTGAGGGAAAAAATGTGGTTTAGCTGCTAGAATTAGAAGTCTCCTTCAGGTCTCATGTGGAAGGAAATACCTGTGACCCTTCAGGATGTGGAGGGTCAGGCGCTCTGATTGCAGATAAGGCTGAGCGAGCCAGCACAGGGTGCAGAAGGTCAGAAGAGAGAGGTGTGCTTAGCTCTGCACACTGGTTTAAAAAGCTGCTTGTAGAGGTGTCGATATAAATAGTCCCTTGCTTTGCACACTCTGTCTCCATATCCTGCACCCGCTGGGAGCAGCAGAACGAATGAGTGCCCTGGGAGGGGGAAAAATGGAAAATTAAGCAATTTCTTTTAAAGTCGATTAAACAAATGCAAAGACTCCTCACAAAAAATAAATACATTTTTAAAAGCGTTCTGTGTATTTTAGCCACAGATGTCCAACTGCACCTTCAGCCACGCAGTCGAGCAGTAGAACAAAAATCACCAGCTGACCACTCTGGAGGGTCTGAACAGAATGCAGTTCAGGAAGGAATGCTATAGAAGCAAAAAAAAAAATAGCAAATAAGCAAAAAAAAGTTAGCAAATACTAAAAAGTTGCAGATAAGGGGAATGCTTCCCGGCTGAATTCCTCAATAGCTAACAATTATCCCATTTTTGGTTCAGAAAACAATATTGCTTAACCAATTCTACTTTTCATGCTAAGCTTTCAGAGTTCTACAACACTTCTGAAAAGACACTTCTCTATACCTCTAGCAGAGCCTCTCGCTATTTTGAGCATATGTTTTCCCTGATAACAGAGAAAAAACCTCCTCAAAACACTCGAAGTATTGTATTTTCCTGAAAAAATGGTTTAAAGTAGGAAATGTTCCACAGAATTTAATACAGCTACACACAGAGCCACAGCTCTCTTTGTATTCAGGCTGTGTTACTTACTGCATTAAACTGTCCTACCTTCCTCTTCCTACCAGGAGAAGGGTCAAACTAGAGAGATCGTTACAAATTTTATGCAATAAAGATGCAAAATGTGGCATTTTTTTCAGTGGGTGATATGCTAGCTTCTCAATTTCATTAGGAAAGAGGCACAGATCCTATCAAGTGTTCATTCCAGCTCCTTGTAAGGAGCATGATTTAAGAAAAGAAGAGTAGGAGAAGACTATTTGCTGCAATGATGATGAATTTTGTACTAAAGTTATCAGCTTTAATGCGCAAACAGCTGTTCTTACTGTTCTCAGCTAATTGGGGAAATGTCATAGAATCACAGAATGGTTTGAGATCCCCTCCTTATATCTAGTCCATATCTGCCCCTCTCCAGTTTATCCCCATTGCCCCCAGTCCTGTCACTCCAAGACTTTGTGAACAGCCCCTCCTCAGCTTTCTTGTAGCCCCTTCAGGTACTGGAAGTCACTCTAAGTTCTCGTCGGAGCCTTCTCTTCTCCAGGCTGAAAAACCCCAACTCTCTCAGCCCTCGCATCATCCTTGTAGCCTCCTCTGGACCCGTTCCAACAGCTCCATCTCCTTCTCATGTTGAGGAGTCCAGAACTGGACACAACACAACAGGTGAGGTCTCAGAATAGAAGAACAGAGGGGTAGAATCCCCTCCCTTAGCCTCCCATCCACACGGCTTTTGATGCAGCCCAGAATGCAATATCCCCCATTTAATTAAGAAAACTGGTGATCTCTATGACAGCCTCAGAAATATTCTTTGGAGAAACAGCTGTTTTCCCCGCACCAAAGGTAAGGGAACCCTATGGTGCAGCAGCTACAGAAGCAATTTTAGGCTGGATAGCATTCCCACTAGTTGCCAGTTTTCTGTGGGCTTTGCAACACAAATTCCTAAAAAAAAAAAAAAAACCTCCAGAGTAGCATATGCTCATAAAGACTCAAAACATGAATAGGAAATGAACTGAGAAAAAAAAGAGATCAAAATTCAGAGTGTGGGTTGAAACTCCCTCTCCATCAAGTGGATTAAAGGTTCTACAACCCCAGGTGGGCATTACTGCAAGAGAGTTAATGGGAAGTGTCCCTGTCTCTGTCTTTTCCGAAGACAAGTGTCCCTGACATCTCTGTTTACAACATTATCCTACTGCTTCCTCACACGGGGAGGAGGAGGAGCAGGTGCTGAGCTCTTCTCTCTGGTGACCAAGGACAGGACTCGAGGGGATGTCAGGAAGATGTGCCAGGGGAGGGGTAGGTTGGGTATTAGGGAAAGGTTCTTCCCTCCGAGGTTGGTGGAGCCCTGGAACAGCTCACAGGGAAGCAGTTTATGGCACTGAGCCTGAGAATATTCCAGAAGCCTTTGGACAATGCACTCAGACACACAGTGTGAATGTTGGGGTGTCCTGTGCAGGGACAGGAGCTGGAGTCAATGGTCCTCGTGGATTCCTTCCACCTCAGGTCACTCTGTGGTCATGCAGGTCTCTGTGACTGTTCCACACCTGCATGCTCCAGCCTACACAAATAAGTCAGAGCATCCAATGCGATCGTCTAACATGGTTTTTATGACTCGAGCTCAATGGGACGTGAATTACTAAGGCACTTGGCTTGAGATGGTAGCAATGAGAAGCTCAGTCCGAACCAGTCACTCCATCCTCCCACTTTGCTGGAGTTGCTGGTTGCTTCCTCTGGGTATGATGAGCAGGAACTGGAGCTCAACAAGTGATTAGGCTGCCTGCACATTCCCTGCAACAGTCTGAATTTGGTGCCTGGTCATTCGGCTACCAGAATTAATGTTACCACAAAACACTGCAGTGTGAAGAAAAGGGCTGTGAAAATATATGAGTATTGATTGGGTAAAGGAAAGCGAGCGTATTGGTGAAATACACGCCCCGGTATGCATGCTTTTATGATAACAACCGTCACTTATCCCTCAGACATTTATGACTTCTTTAGAAATTTTATTGTTGTATAAATTCATACTTGGGCACCTTATAAAAGTAGAGTTTTGACAGTGTAATAGTCCATAAAGAAAACACAGTTTCCAGAAGTGGGCTACAGATTTTGTGGTTTGCCATCTTAATGCAGTGCCACTCAAAAAATTCCAAAACCAGGATCTGAGACCTTGAATGGCCTTTCGTGATATGAAACCAGACCTCCTTCTTTCTTAAAAGCGCTCTTTGAAAATGGATCGTTAATTTGATACCGGGTTAATCCAGCTGCTTCCTCTTCACATATACGTTCGGAGGATTTGAAAGCCTTTCTAAAACATTGCTAACAGAAAATGAGCTGTGAAATTCAGGTTTCCAGCATGCAGAACTTGAATCCTGCATTTCCCCCCCTCAAAGTGCCATGAGAGATAATGTATTAATCATTTGCAAAATTCTCATTTTCAAATCAAAGCTGTTTATTTTTTCAGTTATTTAGTTGCACAGGGACAGAGAATGTCTTTTATCACTTTCTAATATATTTCCTACTTATTTAAGATAAAAAGCAGATCAGGCCAAATGTTCAGCAAATTAGAGGAAAAACATTCACTTTCATGTTGTTTACAAGGTGAAGTTCAAACCTGCAAAAATATTTTAAGGAAAAAATACCATTGTTCACTTCTATCTAGGAAATAGTTCAGGCACTCACTGGAATAAGACGGTCGGATATAATTTTGAATAACAAATTAACAAAGCCAATTGGAAATTCAGAGAATCATGGAATGGTTTGAGTTGGAAGGGACTTTAAAGACCATCTAATTCCATGCCCTGCCATGGGCAGTGACACCTCCCACTGGATCAGGGCTCCAAGCCCCATCCAACCTGGCCTTGAACCCCTCCAGGGATGGGGCAAAGTGGTTGCAGAGGATAATTGTGAACCTTCAGCACTAACTCAATAATGAGTATTACAGGGAGCTGTAGCTCAAGAGCTTTACAACTGTACTTGTACTTTATAGGTAGAGTCTATAATAAAATAATAATAACCTGGACTGAAGATCCACAAAAAAATCCATGCTTAATCAAATCATGCAGCACTAATTGGGTTTGTCACAAAAAGTTAATTCTTTGGAAACACCGTTTATAAACAAGAATTATGAAGAAAACATCTTAACCTTGTAGCACTTTATCCATCACTAACTGTTGAGTTCTACGTGAAACAAATATTGGATATTTATGGGAATTTCTTATACCTTTCCACAGCGCTCAGAACTGAAGTTGCAGCTGGTAGGATCCTATTAATGTTATCTGGAATATAAGCAATGCCAGCAAAAGAAGGTGGTTGTGAATTCGTTGGCACGTGGAGTTTTTGTGTTAGGAACCTTCAAAGAATTTTTCTGGGTTTTTTGTTGATGTTCCATTTACAAAGGGGCAAATGATTGAATTTGCTTCACTGAATTGAACTTACGCAGCTTCCTGCTGGGTTCTGGGGAGCATTTCTGGAACATCACCAGGAGGGCAGCTGCTTTTTTCTCCTAGCCCTGAACATCATTAAATATCAGCAGCAACATGACACACTGTAGAATATCTTGTTTTAAAGTTGCGCTCCTCTGTGTTGTTGTCAAGAGTAGACAGAAGAGGGGAGACATTTCTGGAAAGAGAGAGCAAGAGCTTTCGTTCCTCATCACCCAGTGTCCACAACCAGGAGAAGCAGGAGAGCTGGAATTACAAAAGGGACTAAGAAGACATAAGCGTGGCCAGCAGGGCAAGGGAGGGGATTCTGTCCCCTCTATTCCTCTCTCATGAGACCTCATCTGGAGTATTGTGCTCAGTTCTGGAATCCTTAACATAAGAAGGCTATAGAGGTGTTGGAACGGGTCCAGAGGAGGCCACAGAGATGATGTGAGGGCTGGAGCACCTCCCATACATGGATAGGTTGAGAGAGTTGGGGTTGCTCAGCCTGGAGAAGAGAAGGCTCTGAGGAGACCTTATAGCGACCTTCCAGTACCTGAAAGGGTCTACAGGAAAGCTGGGGAGGGATTATTCATAAAGGCTTGTGGCGATAGAACAAGAGGGAACTGGTATAAACTGGAGAGGGGCAGATTTAGACTAGACATAAGGAGAAATTTCTTCCCTATGAAGGTGGGGAGGCCCTGGCCCAGGTTGCCCAGGGAAGCTGTGGCTGCCCCATCCCTGGAGGGGTTCAAGGCCAGGTTGGATGGGGCTTGGAGCCCCTGATCCAGTGGGAGGTGTCCCTGCCCACGGCAGGCAGTAGAACTGGATGATCTTTGAGGTCCCTTCCAACCCAAACTGTTCTATGATTCTATAATTCTATTTTAAAATTGTACATTGTCTTTGTGTAAATACAAGTACTTGTCTCCTGTGCTGAAGTATTCACAATCTAACTCCATATCTGAGCTGCAGAATGTCTCAGCTTTAAAGGAGAGCAGTTGCTAACCTTATCTTGCACGTGTGAGTGACACTGGACCTGCTCTAAGGAGTCATTTCCTTGTAACTGCTTGCTCAAGCATTTCACTACCAGGTTAAGCCTGAAGACAACATCACGGTGAAGTGCAGCGTGTTTTGAAGGGGCAAACAACTGTTACTCAGACCCTCTATAGCTTTTACACAGTTTTGAACAGTTTTTTCATAGAATCATAGAATCACCAGGTTGGAAGAGACCCACCGGATCATCGAGTCCAACCTTTCCCATTAATCACTAACCCATGTCCCTCAGCACCTTGTCCACCTGGCCCTTAAACCCCTCCAGGGAAGGTGACTCACCCCCCTCCCTGGGCAGCCTCTGCCAGGGACCAATGATCCTTTCTGTGAAATTTTTTTTCCTAATGTCCAGCCTAAACCTCCCCTGGCAGAGCTTGAGGCCATTAAGAAATCTTTTGTATTACGAGCAGGGATCAGAAGGGACTGGTTTATGCCAGCCCCTTTCTCTTGCTGTGCTTCAGTTTTTTTCCCCTCCTCTTGTTTCCAGCCTGCAACCCCCATATGAGAAGAAGACTGGATCCCTTAGGGCATTGCAGCGTATGGCCCAGCTATCTGTGTGCTGCTCACATTCCCCGGAGTCTCCATCACTCACCTTGATGATGCTAACAGCGCAGCGATCAGAAACAACTGTCGACATACAGTAAATGTTATCAAGATGATTTATCTGCTCGGTGCCTTGCTATGAAAATTCAGTATTTTTCAGTGGAACGTGACACACCTCCTCTTTCTCCACTGTTTGACCTCTGCCTTTCTCTCCCTTTTTCCCAGGGGGTACTTTTTCTCCTCACCTCCTTTGCCATTTGCATCAGGTCCTGATTCTCCTCTTTCCTCCTTAGGTCACCAGTAAAAAGCCTACTAGCAGCATTACCATGGTCTCCAAAATGAGCTGGAGCGCGGCACAGTCGGTTACTGATTAACGTTGTGTAATATGAATCACTGAATTTTTTTTTCTCAAAGCAAAATCTAGAAACGTATGACTGTCAAAATCACGGTACAGGAGAAGCACCGTTTTCAACAGCAGCGAGGAATGACTGTTATGAATGAGAAAACCCAAGTAAAGAAAATCTTAATGAACTTTACATTCACGTCCCTTATTGGTTTAATTTAAAGATCTACTTCAAACGGATATTGATAGGCAGTTGTATCACTTATTTTCAAACTGAAATATCTGTGCTCTCACACTGCCATTTCCAAACCTGAACCTCTCGTAGTCTTTTTCACGAGCAGCATTTCAACCATCAGCTCCAGATTTGTCCAGGCAGTCTTTCAAAATTCACAGCATTTGCACTCTGGGAACAACTAAAGACCCCTGACCTGGACCAAAGTGTTGTTGTGCTAGTTCTTACCCAGAGTCTGAACCAGATGGAGGTATCAGGTCACATATAAGTATTTGCGGATCCCTAGAGGGGCAGCGAGACAGTGACTTTACCTGATTTAGCCTGTAATATTTAACAGTATATTTGAGACGGCTGCTCCTGCATAGCTACTGGAAATCATAGAATTACAGAATCACATGTTGGAAAAGACCCACCGGATCATCGAGTCCAACCATTCCTATCAATCACTAAACCATGTCCCTCAGCACCTCGTCCAACCATCCCTTAAACCCCTCCAGGGAAGGTGAATCAACCACCTCCCTGGGCAGGATAATAAATAACTAATGCTAAAATGCCTTACAGGAAAAAAAAAATCATATTTGAAACAATTTTAACTCTTTAGCACTGACAGAAGCCCCTGATGAGGATCAGTGTTGGCAAAGCTGCTCTCATCGCTGAGATTACACTGAGTAAAAACTGCAGGACCAGCACCTCCAGTTGATTCATAATCTCACATGCAAATACTATTTAAATCCTAAATTACTTTCTTTTCTCAGGGGAACCAACATTAGCCATCCTAAAAGCCAGGAGGGGTGCAGGTAAGAGATGAAGATCATAAGAGGGAGGTGGGGATGGCAACTCCTCTCCAAAACAAATCCCATTTTCCAGAATCAGGCCCACATTTTCCAAGCCTGATGCTCAAGGAAACTGGAAAAACTTTTTCTATGTTACAAGAAAACGTGTACTTAGTGCAGACATCGAGTTTGTCTATATTTCTTCTGCCACAGCAATCTTGCTGGAAATGAAAACTTGCATACGATGAACACCAAATAATGGATTTTCAAACTAGCACTGAAATGAAAAAGATCCTTCTGGGTAAGACTGGTGTCTAGATAAAATGTAAATTTGATCTCTCCGCAAAGCAATTCTGAATAATCAGAAATGCATACAGTCACTAAGATACATTACCAGAAAAACACAGAAATGGAACAACATGACAATATATTTCTTTTTCTGCTTGAAAATAAAAGGAGATGGTTCTCCCAAACAATTATCTGTTTCGAGAGAAAACCGTTTGCGTGCAAAAAGAAGCGGGCTTCCATTTAACAGATCTCATTCCTGGGGTTGGCTCCAGTTCTGATCTTTACCGTGGCCCCAAATGGGAGCAATTGCATTGCACAAGCTGTCTTTTCAAACGTGACTTCTCAGCATACTTATTCATCTAGTCTTGAGATTGTGTGATGGAGAGTCCACAAGACACTGATGGGGAGGAGGATTTCGGGGCGATGCCTGTTCTGCCAGGCTCACTGTGTAGCCTTAGATAATTTATCTTCACGCTGCCTCCTGCTTTGGTGCCTTTATGTCTCAATTGCCAAATGAGGGGCTCCGAGATCACCCTGAATCTGTGTGTAGCTGGCCAGCTGTTCCCTTTCTCCACCTGCAGTTTGGGAAGCAGAGAAGAAAGGAGATGCAAAGGTACATGGAAGGGGTTGAGTAGAGCCTTTTTAATCTTCTTCACAAAAGCTAAGGCTCTTTACAGCGAATCTACCCAGCAGGATGAGAAATGTACTGGACTTGAAAGAAGGGTTTGGGCATGCACTCAGGGTTTGGGGCAAGTCTGTGCTTAGAAACTGGCTCCCTCCATACACAAGTTACGTGGCAGTGCAGATGTTCCTCTGGGTCAGAAAATCAGACCCCTCCAGGTAAAGCAGACAACAGAAATCAGAAAGACATTTCTAGCTCCCGCCACCATCCTCTTCTGATCAGTACTGACGGCACAGGGAGAACCCCAGACACGTGTTCTAGAGCCTCACCACCCTCAGTGTGAAGAATTTCCTCCTCCAATTTATGGCCATTCTCCCTGCATAAAAATAGTGTTGAGATGTTCTGGTGAAACCTCACCTGGAGGAATGTCTTCAATTTCTTCAAATTTCTTCAATTTCTTCAAATTTCTTCAATTTCTTCAATTTTCTTCAATTGGATGGGGCTTGGAGCCCCTGACCCAGTGGGAGGTGTCCCTGCCCTCGGCAGGAGGTGGAACTGGATGAGCTTTGAGGTCCCTTCCAACTCAAACCATTCCATGATTCTACAGTTTTCAGAGGGACTGGTAATGCACATCTAAATGCATACACATTTGCAGTTACACAGTGGCTTTTGTTGTAAGGCTATTATCCAAATTTACAACAAATTAGTAAGAATGGAAAATTAAAACCAGTATTAACTGAAGTGTTGCTTTCCCAGAGCCCCAGTCAAACTCACCATATTTAATTAATTCCTGAGAATTCAGTGGGACTTGGTGTAGGAATAAAACAAACAGCATTTCTATGTGCCTTCATTATTTAGCTACAGTACAATTTCTTGTGACTGCTGATATTATTTATTACTAAGAAGTTGGTTTGTTTGTTTGTTTTCCATTTGGACAAAAATAGGCAATAAAACATCTGTTAACTTTATTTCTTTTGGAGACAATGGGAATAGAAAGATTTACATGGACATAACAAATCAAAGACTTAACTAGCTTTATGAAGACCTTCCTATAACCTTTTCTTCTTGAAATATATAATACCAATAGGAATACTATGTGGTTTGCTTCTTTGGTCAGTAATGAAGCTCTAATTTCCCTCTCCACAGTACAGCTCTTGCACTTCTCTCACATGGATTTTGCCAGTGAAAGCCCAAACTTGGGACTGCCAGCAAGAAAAGTCTGCCTGGAAGGAGAAGTCAGGGCAGAACAAGAAGCATCACCAGCTTTTCCAAGCCAACCTCAGCCTGAAGTGGCCAGAGGTAGCTTGGATGGGAGCACAGCCAGGGCACCCGGCAGATGCTCTTACTCAATGCACCAAGTAGTCCCTTTCTCTGCTACAAAGCTTCAGAGCTATGGAGGAAGGAGGTCACCTGGCTCAGAGCCAGCAGAAACATCACCCAGATCATCAGCTTGGGCTCCACGCTTCACACAAAATGCTTTTACAGCTTAAAAATCACAGAATCATAAAATCACTAGGCTGGAGAAGACCCATCGGCTCATCGAGTCAAACCATTCCCATCAAACACTAACCCATGCCCCTCAGCGCCTCATCCCCCATCCCTTAAACCCCTCCAGGGAAGGTGACTCAACCCCCTCCCTGGGCAGCCTCTGACAGTGCCCAATGACCCTTTCCGTGAAAAACATTTTTTTCTGATTTCCAGCCTGACCCTCCCCTGGTGGAGCTCGTGGCCATTCCCTCTCGTCCTGTCCCCTGTCCCTTGGGAGAAAAGCCCAGCTCCCTCCTCTCCACAACCTCCTCTCAGGTAGTTGTAGAGACAGGACCAATCACATTACAGCCATGCCCTTGGGTATCTTCAATTTTGTCACTAAGAAATGACACGGACTAGGTGGTGCTCGGGACAAGACCCTTCTCTAGGAAAACTCCTGCAGAATTTTGCAGAAACCTGCTCACCGTGTAAGTCCAGTAAATGAAAAATCTTTCATTGCCATGTTGCAGAGCGGCTTTTCACTTGCTTTATGGTGGTATATACGAAGGGCAGCTATTAGCAGATCCCAGTTGGGTGAGCACGTGGGACATGGGACTTGTTGAGTCTATTAGAATCATAGAATCACAGAATAGTTTGGATTGGAAGGGATCTCAAAGTCTGCACCTTTTCAACTCCCCTGCTATGGGCAGGGACACCTCCCACTGGACCAGGCTGCTCAAGGCTTTATATCTCCAATGGTTATATTGGTGGGATGTTTAATGTCATAGTGTTCTGCCATGCATTTTTGGGATAGTTTGCTTAATTTCTACGTTCTAAGAAACCTACTGGACCAGACACCCACCTCGGCCCCCGCCAAAAATAACAGTAAGTAAATTCAATGCAATAACTATGATTATTGTAGACTTGATAACGAGAAGCTTTAAGCACGTTGCATAAATGAACTCTATAATGTAACAAATCCTATATAAGTTGTAAATAGTCTGCACCTAAGCAGAATAACTGACGCACATAGGAGTTTGAAAAATTATATGGCGAAACCCATACACCCTAAGAGACTACCCTAGGGTACTGACAAATACTTTACAACATCAAATTACCCATACTAAGCATGCTCTGCAATTTAACCAGAGATGGTCTATAACGGGTTCAAAGTACACCACTTTTTCCTGAGAGACCAGCTACGACACCATGGATTTCAGTGTCTACAGGCCAGCGATATAAAAGTATATTGTGAATAAGCTCTGTCACTTTGAAATGTCTTAAATTTTGTAGAATTATTCATATTGATCAAAATAAACTTGGTAAAAATAACTTTTCTTGTAACTGGCTAGTGAGTATTTAATAAAAATTTGACTAAAATTATTCTTTTTGTGTTAAAGTCACACATTGTATTTACATAGTTCGAGTTTTCAGTATAAAACAAATAAACAGTTCTATTTAAACAAGCTGAATAAAAGTAGTTTCCGATATCAAATAACTGCAGTATAATCTCTTATGGGATTTCCCTCGCCCCCTTGTTTTTTTCAAGTAAAATTTTCAGACACTTTTAATAAGACACACATCTCTTCTAAATTGTCCTCCTGTCTTCAAAAGTGATCTGGTAAAAGTGGCACTGGGGGTCAGGATTCATTATCACACTGATTTTCCTACCCAATGAGCTCAGTTTGCAAGTAAATTTCTAACTGCCAGCTGCACAAACTCAGCCTGAGCCCTGGATCCCTTCCATCTCATGCATCACCGCCAGTAATAAATATCCTGGATGTCAGAATGTGCCCTTGGTGGCATCTGTGCAGCCCCAGTGCCATCCGCGCACTGGCACCGGTGCTGCCAGGGGCAGACATGCAGATCTACAGGGTGACACACGAGTGGCTGGGGAGATCATCTGCCAAACAGAACGTCTAGTCCTACCGTGATCTGTGGGGCGGAAAGGACCCCGTCTGACTCGCAGGGCCGGGTTTCTGTCTCACAACCAGGGAGACAAAAAGTGTTCTGCAAGCAAGGATTCTGAAGGGGGTTGCAATGAAGAGGGAACGTAGAATCATAGAATCACAGAATGGTTTGGGTTGGAAGGGACCTCAAAGCCCATCTAGTTCCACCTCCCACTGGATCAGGCTGCCCCATCCAACCTGGCCTTGAAGACCTCCAGGGATGGGGCAGCCACAGCTTCCCTGGGAAACTTGTTCCTATGCCTCCCCACCTTCATTGTGAAGAATTTCCTCCCTATTCTTATCGAACTCTTCCCTCTTTCAATTTGAAGCCAGAACTGGACTCACAAGAGCATCTCAACATTATTTTTATGCTGTTTGTTAGAGCATAAAATGGTCTTGCTGTGTATATCGTACCCAAAGAGTACATTTGGAATTTTAGCAAGTTACACTCTGCTATCAGGACGATATTATGAAAGGTACATCTTGGTATTTTAAAACTCCTCCTGCATGTTGGGGCTGAGGGAATAGCCTAGCCATATTTTCCCAGTGTGACACCTACAGTGCCTTAGGGGAGAATGGAGAAGCACCAATAGCCTTCAGAATGCCAGGCTCAGACCCCTGAGTCAATCCCAGTCTCGCATATAAAACAAGCTGCAAGAATAATGTGGTTTCATGCTTTGTTTTTTTTTAATTCCTGGACTGTTTCAGGTTACAAGCAATGCAAATAGGTTTACAACCTATCGCTGCAGGCCCTTGTAAGAAGTCCATCCATGGCCTGGGAGGTGGAGATGTTCAGCCTGGAGAAGAGGAGGCTCCTAGGAGACCTTAGAGTAGCTTCCAGTACCTGAAGGCGCTTCAGGAAAGCTGGAAAGGGACTTTTTACAAGGGCGTGGAATGATAGGACTAGAGGGAATGGCTTTAAATTGGAGAGGAGAAGATTTAGACTAGACATGAGGAAGAAATTCTTCACAATGAAGGTCATGAGGCCCTGGCGCAGGTTGCCCAGGGAAGCTGTGGCTGCCCCATCCCTGGAGGGGTTCAAGGCCAGGTTGGATGGGGCTTGGAGCCCCTGGTCCAGTGGGAGGTGTCCCTGCCCATGGCAGGGGGATTGGACTTGGATGGGCTTTAAGGCCCCTTCTATGATTCCATGTCTACAATCTTTACGTCCCGAGATGTCTTTGCTAATCAAAAGTCAATCAATGTTTCTAGTGTTCCCTATGGGCAGCAAGCAGTTCAAGGGCAGTTCTCTGGTTACATTTCTGTTATGAGATCAGGAGTGGAGCTGTGCAGCTGCTGATGAGTAGCTTCTCAGCCCTGGCAGGAGGTGAGTTAGGAGGACAGCTTCTCTGGGCTCCACAGGACCCCTCCAGCAACCCCTCCAGTAGCCCAGGGCTGTGCTGCCTGGAAAGATGCTACATTCATAGAATCATAGCATCATAGAATCACCAGGTTGGAAGAGACCCACCGGATCGTCAACTCCAACCATTTCCACCAATCTCTAAATCATGCCCCTAAGTACCTCATCCACCCTCACCTTAAACACCTCCAGGGAAGACGAGTCAATCACCTCTCTGGGCAGACTGTTCCAATGCCTAACGACCCTTTCCATGAAGAATTTTTTTCCTTATCTCAAGCCTGAACCTCCCCTGGTGGAGCTTGAGGCCATTCCCTCCCGTCCTGTCCCCTGTCACTTGGGAGAAGAGCCCAGCTCCCTCCTCTCCACAACCTCCTTTCAGGTAGTTGTAGAGAGTAATAAGGTCTCCCCTCAGCCTCCTCTTCTCCAGGCTAAACACCCCCAGCTCTCTCAGCCGCTCCTCTTGTTCTCCAGCCCCTTCACCAGCTTCGTTGCTCTTCTCTGGACTCGCTCCAGAGCCACAACATCCTTCTTGTGGTGAGGGGCCCAGAACTGAACACAGGATTCGAGGTGCAGTCTCACCAGTGCTGAGTCCAGAGGGAGAATAACCTCCCTGGACCTGCTGGTCATGCCGTGTCTGATCCAAGCCAAGATGCCATTGGCCTTCTTGGCCACCTGGGCCACTGCTGGCTCATGTTCAGTTGCTGTCAACCAGCACCCCCAGGTCCTTCTCCTCCTGGCAGCTTTCCAGCCAGGCTTCTCCTAGTCTGTACCTCTGCTTAGGGTTGTTGTGCCCCAAGTGCAGGACCCGGCATTTGGCCTTGTTAAACCTCATACCGTTGGTCTCAGCCCAGCAGTCCAGCCTGTTCAGGTCCCTTTGGAGCCTCCCGACCCTCCAGCAGATCCACACTTCCACCCAGCTTGGTGTCGTCCGCAAGCTTGCTAAGGGAGCACTCGATGCCTTCAGCCAGGTCATGCTGTCCAGCCAGTGAACCACCCCCCACTCTGCCCTCATCACACCTGTAGCTGATGTATGTACTTTTGCAAAAGAAAGATTTCAGCACAAAACCCCACAGTTACCTACACCTTTTTCTGCATTTAGTTTCAAACTGGATATAAACTGTGTTTTTCTAGTTTTTGACTAAACTAGTTTCCCACCTCAAGTGATTCCCTGTTTTAGTTAAATGGGTGGACTTCACCTCCCACTCTGAATTTCAAGATTCTCAGCTCCGGGTTTCTAGATCCTTTTATTTTCAAAACAAAGGCTTTGTGGAAACCAGAGTCTCGTGCAATCTCAGCTACAAGAGCGTGCCGTAGCTTGCATGTGGTAGCTGAAAAGACAGGAGCGGATGCCACCTTCCTAGCGATGCCATGGAAGTCGAACTTTCATGTGAATTGGCAGCTCAAGAGAAAAAAAATCTAGGGAAGAGAAGATTCATCAAATCTTAAAAAGCAGAGCCAGCGTGCCTTGTCACGGTTTTATCCAACAAGAGGTAAGACCATAGCTTATTTATTCCTCATGGCTGCAAGATTCAAGGGACTCGTGTTTATTCTAGGAAAGATCCCTAGGAAATGTGTCTATGATCTAACCCTGGGTGTGATCCCTCTGTTCAGAATTCATATGTTTCCCATTAAGGTTAAACTCTCTTGATGGTGTAATTCTTTCTTGCTCCATTTCAAATCCACAGCTTGTGACTGAAACCACTTCCCACACCTTGCAGAAGGTGCGTAACTCCAGTTTTCCCACACGTTCCCCACCGCAAAGTCATTTTGGGCTCTCCAGACAAAAATCTGCACCACAATTCAGAACAGGCATGAAATAAATGACCGAGAGAACTCTGCACTCATAGTACCACTTGTCTTAGAATTAGCATAGTAGAACTTTTGGCTTTTTGGTTTCATAGAATCTTAGAAAAGTTTGGATTGGAAGGGACCTCAAAGCCCATCCAGTCCCACCCCTGCCATGGGCAGGGACACCTCCTGCTGGATCAGGGGCTCCAAGCCCCGTCCAACCTGGCCTTGAACCCCTCCAGGGGTGGCGCAGCCACCACCTCATGGTAGGTTCTTTAGACCTAACACGGAGAGCAGGTACTATAAGGAGAGTGAATATCCTCCAATTTTCCTAGAACAGTTTCTCCTACAGCAAACTTCTTTTGCCTATATTTAATTCTCGTTTGACCAGCAAAATCAAGCAAAGCCAGCGTAAGGTCAGCCTCTTAAAAAGATGGCTCACTACTTTTCCTCAGGCACCAGTGGAGGCAGATGCAAGATTCAGAGGAGCTTCATCCCTGCATGAAGCCTTTAGTGCTGGCTAACTTCAGGCCCTTGGAGGCAACTCACCAGCTTCTAGGCTTGGACACCTCAGCACTCCCACTAGCTTTATAGACTCATGCTACACTGCACTCAGGACAACATCCCCTCACCCCCTCAAAAAAAAAAAAAAAAAAATAGAAGCACTAGGAAGCCCAATGTAGATATAGACTCGCACAAGCAGCCTCCATCCAAGGTGGCAGACATTAAGCTCTTCAGTGAATCTCATTTTACCTGTTTTCTCCCACTTTCTGGCATAGCCCAGCCTGCTGTTGACCTAGAAAAAGGAAAGATGATTATGCATTTGAATTTCAAAAGGAGTAGTGAGCTGTTAGCTCTAACTGCAGCACTCTAATAGGAATATACACGCACACAGGTACAATTATCGAAATGCTTTTAGAAAGGTAAATTATTTCATTTTAACAGTAATATCTACTTATTCATGTACATGTTTTAATCATATTTCTAAAATCCTCCAGGTATTTTTTTCTGGAGCACAGTTATGATTTATCTGTCTGTTTTCAGCTTCATTATCTTCCTATCTTCCCTTCAAAACAAAGCAAAAACCAATCAGAACAGAACAAGTGTGAGAAAACAGTAACACTGTTTAGATTTAAAAGATCATTGAGGAAAAAAAAAGAAATGTTGCCAAGACACTCCAGAAAATGAGATATACCAGAAAAACACAAAAATGGGATCAATGAGAGTTATGTGATGCCCGCAGTACTTATATGCTTCTTCACAAGGACACAGATAAAGGAAAAAGAAACCTCCTATTGAGGCACCCTCAGCAAGTCTGCAGATGACACCAAGCTGAGTGGTGCAGTTGTCACACCGGGAGGATGGGATGCCATCCAGAGGGACCCAGGCAGGCTGGAGGAGTGAGGCTGTGGGAGCCACATGAGGTTCAACGAGGCCAAGTGCAAGGTCCGACACCTGGGCTGGGACAATCCACAGTTTCGATACAGGATGGGGGATGATGTGATTGAGAGCAGCCCAGAGGAGAGGACTTGGGGTGCTGATCGATGAGAAGCTTGACATGAGCCAGCAATGTGAGTTCCCAGCCCAGAAGGCCAACCGTGTCCTGAACTGCATCCAGAGCAGCGCGGCCAGTGGGGCGAGGGAGGGGATTCTGCCCCTCTGCTCTGCTATCCTGAGACCTCACCTGGAGCCCTGTGTCCAGTTCTGGACTCCTCAGCATGAGAAGGAGATGGAGCTGTTGGAACAGGTCCAGAGGAGGCCACAGAGATGATCTAAAGTCCAGAGCACCTCCCATACAATGACAGGTCAAGAGAGTTGGGGTTGCTCAGCCTGGAGAAGAGAAGACTCTGGGGAGACAGCAATCTTCCAGTACCTGAAGGGGCTAGAGAAAAGCTGGGGATGTGGAGCGATACAATGAGGGGGAATGACTTTAAACCGGAGAGAGGATGATTTAGATTAGACATTGGGAAAGAATTCTTCACTGTGAGGGTGGTGAGGCCCTGGCCCAGGTCGCCCAGGGAAGCTGTGGCTGCCCCATCCCTGGAGGGGTTCAAGGCCAGGTTGGATGAAGCTTTAAGCATCCTGGTCAAGTGGGAGGTGTCCCTGCCAATGGTGGGGATGGAACTGTATAGGTGTTAAGGTCCATTCCAATTCAAACTCTTCTATGATTCTGCAAAGTCTGCTCTAACTATGGTGGCTTGAGTACACACCAAAACTTTTTAGTAAAGTGATCTCTCCTGATCTTAATGTGTTAACTGTCTGATTCTGTCATCCTGCTGGATGAAGTTCTAATCACCAAAGTGTCTTAGGAGTTTTGATTGTGTAGCTTGCATTGGAACTGACTGGAAATTTCCCTAACAGTTCATGGTGCTTTGAAAATGCAGATTCAGAAAAAAAAAACAGCATTTTATCGAAATTCACTGTTTTGATACATTTCACAGGAAGTCAAAGAATTTTCATTCCATCAGCTGGAATTTTATGCAAGTATACGACATAATGAAATCCCCCATAAAAGCTGAAGCACCAACAAGAAATTAAACCATTGAAATGTGTTTCAGTTTGCAGTATTACACTACTATTTCTATCTGGATTCAAAATCCACATAAAAATCTCAGAACTTCCCGCAAGGCGATTTTTTTTTTTTTGTAATCTGAATACCCATATTTACAGAAAAATACTAAGAAATAGGATCAACTGAGACACTTGGTACCCTGGTATTCTTTTGGTTACAGAGTCCCAGCACCAGTGAATCCACCTTCCCTGAAGGCAGCCAGTTATCTATGTATCTCCTGAGCATCATTTCCACACATTATGAGAAACACCATGAAACTCTTTCTTAAGCCCTCGCCACACAGATGGCTCTACAGGACGCCCAACGTGAGCAAGTTCTCACTTGAGCAGTTCAGAAAATGCCAAATTCGCTGCCTTCTTGGAAGGAATGCCCTGCCAACAGCTGCAGCACGAACTCCGGCACTCTTGAAGGTATCGCACCCTTTCCTTGTGTAGCTTCTCTGGGTTGTAATATTTTACAACAGGTTGAGAACCCTGCCAGGCAAATTTTCCATTTCACCTCCTGTCTCCCAAAGGGAGATTATTATGGGGCTAAATAGCACCACTGGGCACAATCACAAGGGGAGAGAGAGGTGGCAGCAAGTCTCAGGGGAAAAATCCCTCCTGGGGACCCTCGTGGACAGGCAGAGCAGCATTTTTCAAGATTTATCTTCACAACGGAGTAACTGACCCTTCTCAAGCTGTGCCCTTCCCTTTCTCTCTACTGTGTGCCCAGCTAGGGTCAAGCAGGGAAAGCAACACCTCACTATGCATCTATCTCTTATCTACTTCTTCAAACTCCTCCTGACTCTTGACAAGTGCAACTGCCCCATCCCTGGAGGTGTTCAAGGCCAGGCTGGATGGGGCTCTGAGCTCCCTGATCCAGTGGGAGGTGTCCCTGCCCATGGCAGGGTGTGGAACTGGATGGGCTTTAAGGTCCCTTCCAACTTAAACCATACTATTATTCTAAAAGCTGGTCGCCCGAATGAATCCATAAAGCTAAAAGAGGTGAGCGACTCTCTTTTTCATTCCTGTAACAGCACCAGTCACTCTGCAGCCCGATGAGATCATGGTCACATCATCCAAACAGTAATTTTGCTGCAGTCTCAGGAAAATGAGCCACTGAGCTAATTACAGGATGATGTATCAGGGGACCTGCTGCCCCATTAGCACCAGTTCATCGGATGCGCTCTGACAGAGGAGAAGCTGTGCCAGGGCTCATCCCTCTCCCAGCTTCCCTCTTTGCATCCAGCCAGCAACCACCACTAAACTTATTAAAGTTCTGTCTTGATAAGAACTGTAAACGGCAGCCAGAGAAACACAAAGGCACCCACAGAACAGTGTCTGAATACATTCTCAGCACACGTTTTGCAAAGTAAAATGACCACAGATGAGGACAAGTTCTGTGATGAAAACAAACATGGTATCATTTGGAATAGCTGGATCTGCTACCAGCGTACCACAATAATCACAACGTCATTGAAAGAGTAGATGCTTTCTGAAACACAAACAAAAAACCAGCACTGTTAGACACTTTCTGTACATTTTGCCCTTTGCTTTGGAGAAACTGCCTTTCTCCTCTGCCCACACAGAATCACAGAATGACCCGAGTTTGAAGGGACCCACCAGGTCGTAGAGTCCTGCCCCTGCACATGACAACCCCCAAATTTACACCCTGTGTCTGAGGGTTTTGTCCAAACGCTTCTGGAATAGTCAGGCTTGGTGCCCTGACTGCTTCCCTGGGCGCTGTTCCAGTGCTCCACCACCATCTGAGGGAAGAACCTTTCCCTAATACCCAACCTAACCCTCCCCTGGCACAGCTTCCTGACAACCCCTCGGGTCTCACCAGAGAAGAGCTCAGCGCCTGCTCCTCCTTCTTCCCTTGGGAGGAAGCAGTGAATGGCTATAAGGTCCCTCCTCCGTTTCCTCTCCTCCAGACCAAACAGACCCAGTGACTTCAACCACTTCTCACACACATTCCCCTCTAGACCCTTCACCAACTCTGTGCCCTTGTCTGGACTCTCTCCAGTAGCTTGAGATCCTTTTCACACTGCGGTGCCCAACACTGCACACAATACTTGTGGTGGAGCCATCCTAGTATGGAGCAGAGTGGGACAATCGCCTTCCTGGATTGGCTGGAAATGGGGAGCTTTATGCATCCCAGGACACGGTTGCCCTTTTGGCTGCCAGAGGGCTGCTGGCTCATGGTCAGCTGGCCATCAATCAGAACCCCCAGATCCCTTTCTGCAGGGCTGCTTCTCCAGCCTCCCGCTCCCTGGTCTGTATGGACACCCAGGGTTGCTGTGACCAGGGAAATGCCTCTGCATGGGAGTGATGACCCTCCCCTTATATGGTTCACCTCCTGTAGGCAGCCTAAGCCTTCTGTGGGGAACAGGTCCCCTTCTCCCCTGCCCGAGCTGACCTAGTCCTACTAGAAATGAATCATAGAATCACAGAACCGCTTGGTCGGAAAAGACATTCCTTGAATCCCACCATACCCATCCACTACCAAACCAGATCCCAGGACGAGAGGGAATGGCCTCAAGCTCCACCAGGGGAGATTTAGGCTTGAGATTAGGAAAAAATTCTTCACGGAGAGGGTGGTTAGGCATTGGAACAGTCTGCCCAGGGAGGTGGTTGAGTCGCCGTCCCTGGAGGTGTTTAAGGTGAGGGTGGATGAGGTGCTTAGGAGCATGATTTAGGGATTGGTGGGAATGGTTGGACTCGACGATCCAGTGGGTCTCTTTCAACCTGGTTATTCTGTGATTCTGTGATCTACCCATCTCTTAAAATCCTCCTGGGATAGAGACTCAACCACCTCCCTGGGCAGCCCCTGCCAGGGCCTGAGAACCCTTCCAGTGAAAAGTTTTTCCTGATGTCCAATCTGAACCTGCCCTGGTGCAGCTTGAGGCCATTCCCTCTCATCCTATAGCCTGTCACTTGGGAGACCAGCACCCTCCTCTCTACAACCTCCTTTCAGGCAGTTGCAGACAGTGCTAAGATCTCCTCTCAGCCTCCTCTTCTCCAGGCTAAACAACCCCAGTTCCCCCAACTGCTCCCTGTGAGACTTGTTCTCCAGCCAGTTCACCAGCTCTGTTGCCCTTTTCTGAACCTCACTGTCTTTCTTACAGTGAGGGGCCCAAAATTGAACCCAAGATTTGAGGTGCAGCCTCACCAGTGCCAAGTCCAGAGGCAGAATCACTTTCCTGGACCTGCTGGCCATGCTGGTTTTGACACAGCCCAACATGCTGTCGGCCTTCTTGACCCCCTGGGCCACTGTTAGCTCATGTTCAACTGCTGTCAACCAACACCCCCAGGTCCTTCTCTGTCAGGCAGCTTTCAAAGAATCACAGATTGGTTTGGGTTGGAAGGGACCTTAAAGCCCATCCAGTTCCAACTCCGCTGCCACGGGCAGGGACACCTCCCACTGGATCAGGGGCTCCAAGCCCCATCCAGCCTGGCCTTGAACCCCTCCAGGGATGGGGCAGCCACAGCTTCTCTGGGCAACCTGGGCCAGGGCCTCCCCACCATCAGCATGAAGAATTTATTCCTGATGTTTAAAGCAGATATATCCCCTCTGCAACATAAAGCCTCCTAGTCCTGTCACTCCACGCCCTTGTAAAGAGCCCCCCCCATAGCTTTCAGTACTCGAAGCTGCTCTAAGGTCCCCCTAGAGCCTTCTCTTCTCCAGGCTGAACAACCCCAACCCCTTCAGCCTTTCCTCATAGCAGAGATGCTCCAGCCCTCAATCCTCTGTCTGGACCCGTTCAAGCAGCTCCGCGTCCCTTTTATGCTGGGGATTCCGGGGTTCCAGGAGGGGTCTCAGAGCGGAGCAGAGGGGCAGAATCCCCTCCCTGCTGGCCGCGCTGCTTCGGGTGGAGCCCCTCACCCCCCCAGCTCCTCCTCCGCAGGGCCGCTCCCCATCCTCAGCGCTTCCCAGCCCCCCCCCTTCCCCATCCCCATCCCCTTCCCCATCCCCGTCCCCGCCAGGCAGGACCCGAGGCCGGCGGGCAGGGCGCGGGGACCGGCCGCTCCGCGTTGCGTCAGCGCCCCCTGCCGGCCCCGCCTGAGCCGCGCGGGGCTGCGCGGGGCTGCGCGACCCTCCGCGCTGCGGAGGCGCCGCCACCACTCCCCTTCGACCCAAGCTGCGCGGGGACGAGCGAAGGAAACCCGCACCGCACGCACCGCACGCCCCCCACCCGCCCACCTCCCGCACCGCCGCGCCGGGGCGGCTTATAAAGGCGGTGGGCGTGGCCTAGCTGGGGAGGGGGCGTGGCGCGGCGCGGCGATTGGCCGCCGTGCTCTACTTTATAAGTCGATAAGGGGCGTGTCCGACTGTGGTGGGCGTGGCCAGACACCGGGCGCTTATAAAGCTGGTGGGCGGGGCCGGTGTGTGAGGGGGCGTGTCCCCGCGGCGCGGCCTATAGGGAGGGGGCGTGTCCCCGCGAAGCGATTGGCCGGCGGCGGGCACGGGCGGGGCGGGGCTTTATAGAGGAGGGGGCGTGGCCCGCGCGGAGGCGCGCGGCGATTGGCCGTCGCGCTCGGTGACGTCACGGTGCGGGAGCGCTGATAAGCGGGCGGGCGGGGAGGGCCGGCAGGTTTCTCTTTGGCGGCCGGAGGGGGCCGGGCGAGCGGGGCGCGAAGCCGGGGCCGCTGCGAGCCCAGCCCGGGGCTGCGGGCGCCTGCCCCGCGTGGAGCCGAGCCCGGGGCCGGCGCTGGGGTTGGGGTGGGGGGGAAGTGAGCCCAGCGATGGTGCAGCAAGCGGAGAGCGCGGAGACGGAGAGCAACCTGCCCCGGGAGGCGATGGACACCGAGGAGGGCGAGTTCATGGCTTGCAGCCCCGTGGCTCTGGACGAGAGCGACCCGGACTGGTGCAAAACGGCGTCCGGGCACATCAAAAGGCCGATGAACGCGTTCATGGTGTGGTCTAAGATCGAGCGGAGGAAAATCATGGAGCAGTCGCCGGACATGCACAACGCGGAGATCTCCAAGCGCCTGGGCAAGCGGTGGAAAATGCTGAAGGACAGCGAGAAGATCCCGTTCATCCGCGAGGCGGAGCGGCTGCGGCTCAAGCACATGGCCGACTACCCCGACTACAAGTACCGGCCGAGGAAAAAGCCCAAAATGGACCCCTCGGCCAAGCCCAACGCCAGCCAAAGCCCCGAGAAGAGCGCGCCCGCCGGCAGCAAGAGCTCCAAGAGCTCCGGCAAGAAGTGCGGGAAGCCCAAAGCGTCCCCCGCCTCGTCGCCCCCCAAGCCGGGGGCCAAGGCCGCCCCGCACGGCGACTACGCGGCCGACGACTTCGCCTTCGGCGGCCTCAAGGCGGGCGGCAAGGCGGTCAAGTGCGTCTTCGTGGACGACGAGGACGACGACGAGGAGGACGACGACGAGCTGCAGCTGCGGATCAAGCAGGAGGCGGCGGACGACGAGGAGGACGAGGAGGAGCCCGGCGCGCCGGCGCTGCGGCGCTACAACGTGGCCAAGGTCCCCGCCAGCCCCACCTTGAGCTCGGCGGCCGAGTCCCCCGAGGGGGCGAGCCTCTACGAGGAGGTGCGGGCCGGCGGCGGCCGCCTCTACTACAGCTTCAAGAACATCACCAAGCAGCAGGGCTCCTCCTCTCCCCCGCAGCCTGCCCCGCAGCCTCCCCCGCAGCAGCAGCAGCAGCCGCCGGCGGCGGGGCTCTCGCCGGCCTCGTCCCGCTCCATCTCCACCTCGTCGGCCGGCAGCGAGGAGCAGGACGACCTGCTCTTCGACCTCAGCCTCAACTTCTCGCAGCACGGCCACCCGGCCGCCGAGCTGGGGGGGGCGGCCGCCGGCAACCTCTCCCTCTCGCTGGTGGACAAGGACCTGGACTCCTTCAGCGAGGGCAGCCTGGGCTCCCACTTCGAGTTCCCCGACTACTGCACCCCGGAGCTGAGCGAGATGATCGCGGGGGACTGGCTGGAGGCCAATTTCTCCGACCTGGTGTTCACGTACTGAGCGGCGCCCGGCCGGGGGGTGATGCTGCTCCGTGATGCTCCGTGATGCTCCGTGATGATGATGATGGTGATGGTGATGATGATGATGATGCTCGCGAGGACCAGCGGCGGCACAAACGCTTGTTTCCGTTCTTAAACACACACACAAAAAAAAAAAAAAAAAAAAAAAAAAGAAGAATCCGAAGTTAGTTCCGAGCCCGGGAGTTGTGATTTTATTTTTTTTTTTGTTTGTTTCAATTCCTTTTTTTTTTTATTATTATTATTTTTTATATATATATGATTGCATTTGGTGATCACAACAACAGCAAAGGCAAATGGGACTGGGGGAAAAAAAAAATGATACAGAAGGCGCTGTTTGAAGCTTGATTGAAGTCTGGAAGATGGTCTGCGAAGAAGTCTTTTGGCAGCACAACTGTTACTCAAGGGGGTTTGTGGATTTTTTTTTTTCTTTCCCGTGAGAGATCTTAAAGAACTGATTTTTTTTAATTATTATTATTATTTCTTTTATTTTTGTTTTTTTTTTTTTTTCCGAAAAGGGACCATTGCAACTTTTTTTGGAGGGAGAAAACTGATGTCTTCTATGCATCCGATTCTTAACAAAGCTGCAGGGAGCTTGAAAAAATGCAGACTGTACAAACGCTTACAAATAACTGAACTGACTTAACGATCAGAGTTTACTTTTCAGATCAAATTGTTTATGGTTTTACAAATGTGATTTCTACTTGCCAACTTCCTTTTTTTTTTTTTTTTTTGTAACTCGTTCCCTTATACCTCCTTGATTGAATATACCAGACAGCCTAGACCTCAGTACAAAAAGGTATTGAAACATTTTTGATACATAACAGACCTCAGTCTTTTTTAAAAATTAATATATTTTCAGGCGTATTTTTGTACAGTGAAAAGGGAACATTCTTGCTGTGTTTTTTCAGTAAGACTTTTCAGGCACTTCTTCCCTTTTATTTTTCTTTTTTTTTCTCTCTGTTTTTAGCATGCAAGTTTGTTGGTACGTTACGTCCTGGTTTTAAAAGGATTAAAATTTTAAAAAAAAAAAAAAAAAGAAAAAACAAAAATAATCCTTGCATCTAAAGGCCTTGTGGTTTTAAAAGAAAAAAAAAACAAAACAAACAAACACTTTTTTGTACAGCTATAGTTCAGATTTGTTCAATATTTGTAGGTAAAGATTTATTGAAAATGGTGATATAGACCTCAGAGCTGTTATCTTAGTTTAAAAGATTGTATATGTACTGTACTATAGTAGGATTTATGTATCTCATACGCTGTGATATGTGGATGGGGCCCCAGATGGAAGGTATGAAACTGGATTCTCGATTTTAGCAAAAAGAGAAAAAAAAAAAAAAGGAGAAAAAAAAAAGAGCAAAAAGGCACATAGTTAAAGCTAAGTTTCTCATGTTGTGCAATATAATCTAAAGTACAGACCATCCGCGTCTCTTGTAGCAAACGATGGCAAAAAGCAGACTCGTGCACTCTCAACATCATAGCCTGGTGGTTTGGTTTGGGTTTTCGTGGGGTTTTTTTTTTTTCCTTTTTTTTTTTTTCTTTCTTTTTTTTTTTTTTCCTTTTTTTAAAAAAATGCTGAAAGTCTGTATCTTGACAATTTTAATAATAAATCAGCTGGAACTGATAGAACCTGGTATGGCTGGTAGTGTGTGGGGCAGGGCTGGGGCTGGGGGGAGGAGAGCAGGCAGGGATGCTTCGCTGCTTGGGGTTTTTCTCCCCCCCCCCCCCCCCCCCTTCTCGTCGCGTTTTCGCCTCTGCTGCCTCCCCCATCGCCGGGGGTTTGGGGGGGGATGCTCCTCTCCTCTCTTTTTCCTCCCTCGCTCCTTTTTTTTTTTTTTTTTCCCCCTCCTCCTTTCTTCGCTCGAGGCGGAGATGCTGGGAGCAGCCGTGCTGCATCCCCTCAGCCCTGGGGCAGCGCCGGGACCCGGGGAGGAAAGGGTTACGAGCTTCTGCGGAGCAGGCTTTGGCAGTGTGCATTTCTCTTTTTTTTTTCTTTCTTTTTTTTCTTTTTTTTTTTTTCTTTTTTTTTTTAGGAGCCATCAGGTTTCAGCGGCTTGCTCTGAAACAGCTGCTGATGGCAATAACCAGACTCAGAAGGTGGAAGTTTTTCTCAAGAAGTTTACTTTTTATCCAAAAGGTATTGATAAATTCCTTTTTTTTTTTCTTTTTTTAAAAAATTTTTTAATTTTTCCTACTAATTAATAATCCAGCTGTTTACAGGGACAATTCACTGTGCTGGTATTTTGGTGGCAACCACTGCTACAGGCTTTCAGTCTTGCTGAAATGAAAATCCTGCGTACACATTTGTAAGGCATAATAAAACATAACATTAAAAAAAAAAAACCTGCATGCATGTTATGTTTAATCAAAGACAACTCTTAGGCATTTAAGTGGTGAGATATCTTACTTTAGGTTAGTTAAACTGGTAGTAAAATGATTAATATAATCTGATCTCTTTCTAATAATAATAATAATAATAAAACACTCATGATTCTAAATAAAAGTTGTTTGGCCTAAATCTTTGCTATCAGAAAGGAGATATAGCATATCTGGGAACTCAAATTTGTCTTGCATTGTGATAATTCTTTATGAGAAACTGTGTTTTAAAACAAAAACTCAATTACAATATACAAAATATCCTTGGCAATGGATAGTCCTCAATAAAACAGAGTTTCTTGAATTTTCAGTTTTTGGTCTCAAATGATTAGTGTGTTCTCCATGTAATAACTTAGCAATCAGATGGAAAACAAATGACATTTATCTCTTCTAAGGCAAAAGAGTGAAAGAAAATAGATGCGCTGAGGTGCTCTAGCCTAGCCATTCACTATCCTGCTATCGGAAATCCCTTCTCGGGCTAGGGTGATGGAGTAAGTTGATCAGGTTCTAAGTCTTAAAACTGAGCCAAAATTCTCTTAGCAATTCTTCAAGCTATCACGAGAGTACGGGGGCTCCTTCCCGGTCCCTTTCTCCTGATATGCATCCTTGTTTATTATTAAAGTGATAATAGGCAGTGTCATTAAACATTTGTGCTTTACAGATGTTCAATGGGTTATGAGCGGTTACGGTCAAATAGAGCCTGTGTTTAGTTTGCATTCTAATAAGGTCTGTGTCTCAGCCTATGAAAGTTTTGACTCGCGTATATTTTTGGAGGATGTTTTTAAAAGTACCATTTAAAATATTAATCGAGGATAACTGAGTCAAAGGATCCAAGTCTAGAGCGATCGGGCATATTTTAAAAGAGCAACAGGTCTGCTTTAATCAAAGAATGTAATAACCACGTGGAAGTGTATCTTTTCTTTCTTCTAGATGGGAATTATACGATACTATATCAGAGGAATATTTTGAGTGAAGGTGTATGGTGCAGGGAGACAATTTTTTTGTCCTGACAATTGAGTTGCTTTTCTTTCAGAGTTTATCGTTGCGTATTGCTCAAGGAAAAATGAGGTAGTGTTCTGTTTAAGCCACTACGCTGTCAGGGCTGAATTTTGATGCTGTTGAATGCCTAAGCTCCTGCTGATCTCAGTGAGAATAGAAAACAATCTTCTAATGCTGAAAAATAGCATCTGCTAAGCCACTCGTGGTATTTTTGCTTTTGTCATATCTAATAGTCATACCTTCTGTTTTCTTTTTCCTTTCATTTTTTAGTGTACAAAGGAATCCTTGTTGACCTGCTAGAGCAGCCCTGGTCCAGGTTTAGTATCTCCCGTGGCCTTTTTCCCCCCTCCATTCATCACATTTGTCTCTGTACAATCCTACTCTAAGTTTAAATAGGACTCAGTGACAGGAGGGAGAAAAATGAGCTTTTTTTTCATATGGAAAGACAATTTACTTTGTAACGCTGAGGACGTCAACTCAACGTGAAGCCTAATCAGATGTGACGAATTTTTTTTTTTAAATTTAAAATGAACATTTTTGTAAATTAACCGTTTTCCCCCCTTTGTTTTTATTATGCTTTTCCTTTTAAAAGAACCACAAGTAAGAATTGCTTTCCTTCTTTAAGTGCAGTCTTGTACAGACGTGATAGACTCATTCCAAGCATCCTTTAAGTGCTCGGTGCTCTTCAGGCATTCGCTGAAGCTTCAAGTCTATGGAACGCGCGAGCGCAGTCTGATCCCTCACTCCTGCCTGGGTGAGGAAAGGGCAACTCTGGTTCCACCGAGGTAAAAACTGGCTTGGGGGCAAAGCCAGGGCCATAGAATTTGTAGATGTTTGATATTCAAAGCTTCCTTAAGTTCCTTTTTACATCCTCGCAACTGCTGCCTAGAAAGGCCTTAAACCTGCACTGTTTCAAAATAAAAATTCTCATTCAGCTCAATGGGAGTTTTTGCCTCAAGGGCTGCTCACAGGGTAGGTGTCTTAGTTCTCCTAACCTTCATTTGTAGGCATGGCCAGGAAAACAAAAAACAACCAACAAAAACTTAATAAGATGAGTTGCCTTACATTCCCCCTACTACCCAGCTGTATTTCTTCGATTTGTTTCCTTTCCCCTCACCCACATCAAAGGCTGTGATTGTTTTTGTTTTGTCTTAATTTTTTTGCACACTACCTATACCAATTAACTGCCTAATTAGTTTTATCTTCTCTACATGGATGCAGTGAATTTGTAAGAGAATTTCACAAGCAAGTAGTTTTTTAGTGAGTTTAAAGTAAATAGAGTTTTAAAGACCTATTTTTATATTCAATATAAAGCACAAATGTGCAGAAAGTGTAGAATGACTTACAAAAAGGGAAACAAAAAAGTTCGTAATATTTCATGTATAAAAGTAATACCTTCTTTGGGTTGAGATTCTCTTAGGAAACCCAGTACTTATGCCAGTGCAAAGATAGGAATATTTTAAAAACTCTTAGAAAATTGTGATTGACAGCAGTTTCAAAGGAATGACTTCTGTAGATACGAGGAAACCCCTAAAGCAATACGGATAAGAAGGGGTGAATGGTTTTCAATGATGAACAACAACCTGGAAGTGTGAGAATGGAGTTTCAATCCTTATTAATTAATCAAATTTCTTCTTTTGTGGTCAGCTACAACATCTGGGTTTTCTGCGAAGTGCGGTCTTGCAGGATGAAAAGGGGCGAAGGCGCCAAACTTCTAAAGGCTCGGGGAACACTCAGAAGCAGGTTCCGTTTAGAATTCTACCTTAGCGACTAGGGCTTTAGATTTTGGCAATTCCCACTTCTGAGAAAATCGAGATGCTTGATCGATCGATACCACTTGAAGGAATTTGATCAAATAATAATGGTTAATCCAGGAACTCCCATTGTCACCATTTGTTTTCGTTTCCATCGTCCTGCTTATCTCCAAAACCAACTTGCCTCAACTCCTGGCGAAGCCGGGAAGAAGAGTTATATGCCATTGTTAGTTCATTTACAATTTGTATCTGGTTTTGCTCTTGTACATACGTTGGCGTTTTGGAGTCTTTACATAAATGCTGTGATACTTCTTTCTTTTTTTCTTCTCGTTTTCCTTTTCCTTTCTTGGTGGGCTGTTTTAAAATGGAGGCCTGTTTTCCAGTGTGGGACTTTTGATGGTTACAACATTTCGACGATGTTGCATGATGGCCACTGGTGGGGGAAATTGAATGTTTTAGAGCAGTTTTTCAAGCATGACGCTTTTAAAATATGTAATTTCAAAGACTTTTCGAGGCCACATGAAATTAGTTTTCATAGCCACTCCAGGTCTTGGGGGGAAAAGCTGAAAAGTACTTTTGTTTAGAAGTCTGAGTGATGGTGGGGGGGAAACCTTTTCTTGAGGTTTTTGCATGCCAGTGCACGGCCTGTTGCTGTGAGAGAAGGAAGATGGGAAGGCTGCTTGAGGCGATGCACTGGAGGACAAAGTGTTTTCTAGCACTAGAAAAAGAAAATGCATGGCAAAGTTTTGTCTTCTAGTAGACTATATAGCATGCAGAGTTTAGTATGTGTCAAACCAGTGTATGACATTGCTGTATCAAAGTTGTAAAATTAAGCATTATTTATTGAAAACTATGTATTTTTTTTGTAAAAACCTGATCACCTAGAGGATTAATATCAGTGACTTGTGCTAGTGCTACAAACTTAACCAGCTTCTTTACTACAGTACTTGATATGCAGTGTTAATGCTCAGGGTTGAAACCAGTCCACTCCAATGTCTTTTTTTGCAAGAGTTTTTAAATAAAGGAACAACTTAATGCAATTGTTCAAAAGACTCTAATAAAATTGTGTGATCAATCTTCAGACGTGTTTTTATGTGGATTTTTCTTTTTTCTTTTTTTTCCTTTTTTTTTTTTTTTTTTTTTTTTATTTTTTCCAGTGTTGCATTTGGTAAATGCAATTGAGCTGTTACAGCGAATCCGCTCTTCATTCTGTGGGCGCCCAAAGCTTAAAGTCAATGGGAATGTATAAAAAAGCCCCCCTGACAGATAGTTCTGGTCAGGATGGTGTGTGCAGAGGGCAGGTGCAGCTCTGGGTGTGCCCGAGAGACACTGAAGCAGAGAAGAAGCCAATACGTTTCCTCTGTATTTTTCTCTGGTTCAAACTCTGGATAAAACAAAGTATTTTATGATAGACATTTTAAATATTGCTTTAAGATTGATCATGTAAGAATGGAATACTATGGATTACATGCCAGCAAACCCCATTTCTCTCTGTATCTTTTTTCTACAATTTGCCATCTAAATGTATTTTGGCATAGAAAGAAAATCTTTCTGTATTAAGATTCTAGTTATGAAAATGTTTTTATGAGAACCCTGTAATCAATTATTGGAACTATAAAAAGGTGGTTTTAATGTGTTTATGTGGTGAAAGTTTGTTGTATATTAAATATTGTTTTATAGAAATTATGGAGTTATATTGTTACCAATTCAAAAGTTGCTATTAACACAAGTCAATCTATTGCTGGAATTAGCTATCTAGAGCTCTGACCTATAGGCATATTCCTATATTCAAAACCAAAAAGTACAAGGCACATCTCTTTCATATGTAATGTCTATACTTTTGCTAGTTAACATATGGATGAAAGTATCAACTGATAGTACCTTCTATCCCACCATGGGGTTGTCGGATAGTCCTAATACTAGAAAATAATAGACAAACTCTAACCAGTTTCAGCTGTAGCTGACAACAAATCTTTAGACCTGAGAAGGGTCAATTCTCCAAAGGAAAAGTTCCAGTTAATTTTGGATGACTCTTGAGCACAGTTCTTCAAATGGCTCATCTTCTTTCCATAGCCCAACTGAGGCAGCTGAATAGCTCCTTCCTTTAAAATAAACCGAAAACCTTCTTGCTTGACAAGTCATGATTTCTGCTTAACTTATCAAACCTAGTGAGAACACTGAAAACAATCTAAATCACTTCAAGAGTCTATTCTAGTGGTATCTTATGTGTGAATGGAGATGTGTAACTGATGTGAAGTAAGGGTTTGACATGTCATAGTAAAAATAGGAAGTTTAAGCTGGTCATTGTAAATCAGTGAAATAAAATCTTTATGTACAGCCATCATACCACTAGCCTTTCTGTACCGACCAAAAAAAGTTTCAAAAAGCTTTTTTAAGGTAGCTTAGAAGGTTTTGAAACAGCACACAGAGTAGTTCATGGTGGATTTGTTTTGGTTTGTTTTTGGTTTTTTTTTTAATTCATATCCCATTGTATATAACCAAAGTCAAACTATAGAAATCCTACAGAACAGACTGAGGTCATCTCCACGCTACCTCAAACGTGTCTGAAGTTTTGTGATCGGTTCTCCCCGAGTGAGATGGGTCATTATTGATCTGCAAAGCTGAGTTTCAGTTCTGCTCTATCAGGTCTTATTATTTCCAGAGGAAATGTCTGCATGACACGTTGGGAAACCTTCCTACCCAGTGCTTAAAAGTGTTTTTGGATTAGCGAACCACAAGTTATCACATCTTGAAGCTATAATTGTGAAGGTATTGTGCTGCCTGGCTATTGGCTCAGCTTTATATGAAAGAAAGGGTAGAAGCGCGTGTCTGAGGGAAAGAAAAAAAAATACTTTTTAATCAGTTTTGCTTAATATGTTCTCAAATTTGAATGGTAGGTCTAACCCCAGAAGAAATACACGATGACATAGAGTGGAGGTAACACAACCCCATGCAGATACCCAAACACTTTTCCTCATGATGAAGTTAACACAAACACGTACACGTGGATCTGTGTGCACTTTCATTAAAATATTTGGGGGGGGGAGCACTGAAAATGGCTGGAATGTAGTGCCCATTAAATTTAAGGCCCTGAGAACTTCAGAAGGTTTTTATCTGCTGGATTTAAAGTGTTGTCCCTGGAGTTTCATAAATTTTAAGATTGTCTTTTCATAGCCTGTTAAAATTTTGGTAGAATGGTAAAAAAAGAACAACAAAAACCTCACCAAACCCACAGATATCTCCAGCTTTGAAAATGACAATTTCCACCATAATCTGAGTAAAAAGACCTTGGCCATTTCCCTTGTAATCTCAAATTTATGTTTATTTGCATCACTCTGACATTTACATATGCGAAAGTGTCAGTGGTAGGTCGCTTTTTTTTCTAGAACTCTGTAAATTCAATTAAAATATGATGACTATCTTCAAATTGACTCATCACAGGAGGGTTGGAACTAGATGATCTTTAAGGTCCCTTCCAATCCAAACCATTCTATGATTCTATGCTATACTTTAAAATACAAGTCTTACTTTCTTGAATTAGAACATTAACAAATACTGAAGGGTACACAGGGAATGAGGCAGGATTCACCTGCATGCAAGCACAGTAGGCAGCTCAAGAAATGCAGAGCAAAAAAGAAAACCTAGATCTCACTTATAATTGTTCCATTAAGGCTCATATTAATGTGGCATTTTGGCATTTCATTTGAATAAGTAGATGTGGGTTGTTTTTTTTTTTTCTCTAAGACATCAAATATTCTTGAGATAAAACTACAATAAATTTATTGGTTTGGGGTTTTTTTTCAAGTCAAAACCTTCTATTTAGTGTCTAATTGTTTGTAAAGTTGGTTACACTTGCACCTAGCCTGTACTTGATGGACTTCATTTGTCTGCCTAATCCTATTGTAATAATAGTTCCTAAATCTCTGTAAAGCCTGCCTTTCATTCGCCTAATTTCATTCACCTTGCTCGTTGAGTTTTAGCGCTCACACTCTCCAAAGATCAGAACCCCACTGCTCCCCTGGCAGTATCACTGCCGTGCGCTGTCTCTTCAAGGGTAGGAAAAGGATGGAAAATTGCTGAGAACGGCTCACCTTCCACCTGTTTATGTCCTTGGAAACACACTACTATCTTTTAATTTTAGCTATGGGCAGTCAGCTCTGGTTTCCTCAGCACTGTGTGGTCATTCATCGGCTGCGGGTTGTCACAGCCGATAGTTTCACGGGCAGATTCAACTGAAATTTACTGCATTTATGAAAATTGTCCTCTTGAAATTATCCATCCTGACTTTTGCCAGGAGTTGATGCGAATTGCTCCATGAACAGGGTAGCAGGGAATTAGCGTCTGCTACAGGGGAAATAGCAGCAGCAACACCACCCCACACTTCCAAGACAAATGCCTATTTGAAATGTGAATCTTGACATAGCCACGATGACCTGGGTCTTCTCCAGCCCTAAAGAAGAGGATTTGTGATCAGACTTCTTTGCATGCACAATATTAGTCAGTCAGGCATAAAACATTGCGATTTTCTGCAAATGCATTTGGAAAACAAGCAAAGGTGCTGGGACCAGCGCTGTTTAATATCTTCATCAGGGATACAGACAGCGGGATTGAGGGCACCCTCAGCAAGTCTGCAGATGGCACCAAGCTGAGTGGTGCAGTCGCCACACCAGAAAGATGGGATCTCATCCAGAGGGACCGGGACAGGTTGGAGAATTGGGTCTGTGAGAACCTCATGAGGTTGAACAAGGCCAAGTGCAAGGTCTTACGCTTGGGTCGGGCCAATATATGGTTTCAGCACAGGATGGGGGATGACGCGATTGAGACTCCCCAAAGAGAAGGACTTGGGGGGCTGATTGATGTGAAACTTGGCATGAGCCAGCAATGTGCGCTCGCAGAGAAGAAGACTTTATATAAAGGCTTGGAGTGACAGGACGAGGGGCAATGGCTTTAAATAGGAGAGGGGAAGATTTGCACTAGACATAAGGAAGAATTTCTTCATGATGAGGATTAGGAGGCCCTGTCCCAGGCTGCCCAGGGAAGCTGTGGCTGCCCCATCCCTGGAGGGGTTCCAGGCCAGGTTGGATGGGGCTGGGAGCCCCTGATCCAGTGGGAGGTGTCCCTGCTCATGGCAGGGGGGTTGGAAACAGATGCTCTCTATGTATTCTTCCAACTCAAACCATTTCATGATTCTATATGTAATTTACATGCAATTGAAAAGCATTTACTGTAATACTAAAAACACTGAAGAATACTATGGCAATAGATTTTTAAAAATTATTTTAAAGAGACTACCTTTATGGCAATCTCTTTCACACATATTCTCCTTCCACCCTTTTCCTGAGCATGTATTTTATATATAAATTGACCGATGTAAACATTGATATATATCACAGACTTTCATGAACAAATATAATTAAAGAAGCATTACCAAAACCCACCACATCACTCATGCAGAATGAAAGAATAATGTAGGAAAAACTGCACTTGCAACTTTATTCACAGCTTTTTTAACAAATCTATTGACACGAGAGCATATGTCTCACATGACGCAGTAAATATGTGATGCGTGTAGTATCTCTGACACCTGATAGAGGATTTCACATCTGACATCTCTGTCCACTCAAGAGCTCAGGCGAGCTCATGGTTTCATCCTGATCATAGAATTGTAGAATCATAGAATCACTAGGTTGGAAAAGACCTTTGAGGTCATTGAGTCCAACTGTACGTGTCCACTTCTAAATCATATCCCTAAGCATTTCATCTACCTGATTTTTAAACACCTCCAGAGATGAGGACACCACCACCTCCCTGCGCAGCCTCTGCCAGTGCTTGAGAGCCCTTTCAGTGAAGAAATTTTCCCTGACGTCCAATCTAAAGTTCCTGTGATGCAGCTTGAGGCCACTCCCTCTTATCCTATTGCCTGTCGCTTGGGAGAAGAGACCAACACCAAAGTTTCTACAACCTTGTTTTAGGCAGTTGTAAAGAGCAATGAGGTCTCCCCTCAGCCTCCCCTTCTCCAGATGACAAACTCTTCCTACTGCTGCAGCATGCTGTAGGTAGAGTGTTTGCTCAGGAAATATAGAGCGCGGGGAAGAGATAGAAAACACATCTAGACTGAGAAAGTAAAACAGAGTCAGCACATACTCCAGGCACTGGAACTCAGTTGTCTGCATTGTAAAATTGTTAGAAAAAAAACCCACCCTGACACGGTTTTGGCTGGTGAACACTAGCGCTCTTCCAAAAACTCACTGGAACAATTTGGAAATTAGCACGGGCCAAAGATCATTCCCAACAGGCAGTCTGGATTCAGCCACTCTGTTTTGGAAAGGAAGAGTTTAATAGCGTCGCTGTGGCCAGATCCTGCCAGCTGGCCTCAGATCCAGGGAACAGACCTCGGCTTAATTTACTAGCATAGATGCAGCTGCAGGTTATAAACCCTGCTTCTGCAGGACTTTGACCATAGAGCTCCTGGAATTTTGAAGAATGCTTTAGCTTCAACCTGTGGAATAGCCTTGAAGGAAAGCTGTCACTGCCGTCAGCTACTGGAATGCAAAAGTCATGAGGCCATGGGTTTGGGTTTTTTTTCCAAATATAAGGTGGAAATGCTCCCCTGGTCCCAGCAGGCACGGAACAACTTGTGGGCTGCAAGGACTCAGTGCACAAAGGCTGAGTGTGGCTGGAGGTGTCCATACCAGCTCACCACCTCCTCCCTCACCAAGCCGCAGGGAGAGCCTCAGGGGAGCAGCTTTCCTGCCACATGAACACTCACCAGGGGAATCAGAAGGGATTTGGATGTCTGCATCTCCTGGACTTGCCAGTTGTAGGATGGGAGCCAGACCCTCCACACCCACCCTGGTCCCTGCTGAGGAGTTTAAGTGCTTTTAGCACTTTTAGAGGACCTGTGGCTGGATCCTGCAAGGTGGCCACAGGTCCAGGGAACAGATCCTGCTTTGATTTACTACTGTAGGTGTAGCAGCAGGTTATAAACCTGCTTCCGCGGGACTTCTATAATTACAGAGAATACTTTAGCTTCAGTCTATGGAATAGCCTTGGAGTTAAGCTGTCACTGCTGTCACCTACTGGAATGCAAAAGTCGTGAGGCCAAAGGCAAAAAAAAAGGACTTTTCCCTGAACCCCTTTCTGCTCTATCGCTGATCCTTGCTGCCTCTCCTTATAGACGGTGCCAGCTCTACAGCTGCTGGAATCCTCTTTAGGCGGGGGCTCATCTTTAGCAGGACCACAGAAAGTGACGATGGCTACAAAGTCTTTAAACCTGGGAAATTTCTTATTGGATTTGGGATGAGAAGAGTGCTTCAGCTAATAAAAATGGTGACAATTTACACTGCAGTGCCTTCACTCTCTGGAATCCAAAAGCACTTTGCAAACACTGTTGGCCAATTCTCTTCTTCCCTTGTAGTCAAAACACCTACTGAAATCAATTGTGGAATCACTTGTATTGAATCTTCTCCAACTGCAGAGCTGAGTGCGAATTTTATATGTTGAACAGCTGTAGGACTGGAGCCTGGAAATTGCTATTTAAATTATACATAAGAATCATGCAGTGTATGTTCTCCTAGCACTCTCACAGTTAGTTTAGACAATATTTTCATAAACCGCACTCTCAGGAACAGAAATCAATCCATCTGGACTAGATAAGAAGGAGTCATTAAGTATTTTTCCCTGCTTAAATATTAACATAATTTAGTAAAATTGATTTAAGGGTGTGCGAAGGGAACGATCCCTCGATCTGCACAACAGTGTCACCTCAGTGATTAATGAATCACAGAAGTCCCTGCTTCAGATGTGGATGGTTTTCTTCTTTTTCACATGCTAAGGATGAGCCAAAATAAAGCTAGAAAAGTATAAAGTAAGATTCAAGTTTCAGATTAATTTGTGTTGTAAGAGCATCGAAACAAAATGGTACATCTGCACTGCACCAGATCTTGATGCATTTTCTGATATTTAACGGTTTCTTGCTCTGTGTATGTCCTGCTGGTATAACAGAAAATGGAATAAATGCATCTAAGTTTGAACTTAGACGCAGACTCTCCTGTAGAGAGCAGGAAAACCAGAGAAGAGAAAGCTTGACTTGGGGAAAAGGGAGAAAAATAACCCAAAGTTAAAAGAGAAAGGCAAGGCAGAGAGTTCACCTACAAAGAGGTGCCCACTGGGCTCAATACTTTGTTTTTTTTTTTTTTAACTCCTAGATGAGAGGGCTGCTACAATGGGATGTTTTCCAAAGTGTTGTGAACTCTGGGGACCAACCAACTTCTGCTGCTGGATCCATCCTAGTTCACTGTCAGGATCCATCCTAGTTAACTGGCATTTCTGAGAAATTAATGTGCTCAGGGCACCAGCCAGCAGGATGCGCTGAGGCTGCCTCGTGCCATCTCCAGCTTTGGATGGGACACCTGGCAACCCTGGTCTCCACCAGCCTCTCATGGTCAGAGAGTTGGCCCTAAAGAGAAGATACGATGTCTTTAGAAGTTAAAACCTGGTTCTACAAGGGACGAGGACAGGTATGTGCAATCTCACATCCACAGTGCCATTCACAGACAGCTCCTCTCCTAAACTACTGGAGGTTCTTGAGGGGCTGTAGCTCCACCCTGCACTCTGAACGAGACCTTGAGCCTGAGCGATATTCCTCCTGCCTGACACCAGCGTGGTCCTTGTTCATCATTTCAAGAGAAAGCTGGAGAACAGGCCTTATGAGGAGCGGCTGAGAGAGCTGGGGGGGTTCAGCCTGGAGAAGAGGAGGCTGAGGGGAGACCTCATTGCTCTCTACAACTACCTGAAGGGAGGTTGTGGAGAGGAGGGAGCTGGGCTCTTCTCCCAAGGGACAGGGGACAAGACGAGAGGGAATGGCCTCAAGCTCCATCAGGGGAGGGTCAGGCTGGACATTAGGAAAAAAAGTTCATGGAAAGGGTTATTGGTCCCTGGCAGAGGCTGCCCAGGGAGGGGGTTGATTCACCTTCCCTGGAGGGGTTTAAGGGACGGGTGGACAAGGTGCTGAGGGACATGGGTTAGTGATTGATGGGAATGGTTGGACTCGATAATCCAGTGAGTCTCTTCAAACCTGGTGATTCTATGATTCTATGAACACTGATGTAAAATAAAGCAGAATCTATCAGAAAATACATTTACGGCCAGGTTCGGAATCAAAAAACCCGAAGATAGTTTAAACTTTCGTTATCATTAATACTATGCACATGGAAAATATTCCAATGTATAGGAATCCGTCTTAATAAATATATAATAAATATATAATAAATATAATAAATGTGACCTACTTTTTGGATGCAGCTTGGAACAGCTGCTCGATTCCCTGGAATCAGTTAACCAGTGAAAAAGTTCGAGCAGCACCAGATAGCTTCCTCTCTGTCCTAAAGAATCCAGTTAATACAAGAATACCTTTTTCCAGTTGTGTCCAGAAAGTCACTTTGTATGAAACTGGAGACAACATCTATTGAATAATGACCCGATGTTGAAGCAAGGTTCTCACTAGTGTAGGATTAGTAGGCTTAACCATTAGGAAGTTTCACGAAATGCTAATAAAATATTTATTTGCCTATTACTTTTCTTGACCTATTAGTTGAGTTCACTAATGGATTTGGGCTTCCCAGACAGAAACTTACACATTTATCTGAACCTTCTCTGGCTATTTTCCTCAGTGATGATTCCTGCATTTTTCTGTCATGCATATTTTTACTTCATAAAATTAGAAGTGTTTATATATATATATTTTAAAAATATGACTAATTTAGAACTGAAGTACTAATCAGTTTTAACTCAAATATTTTCAAGTATAGGAGATTCAATAGAGATGTTCACTAGTTGATCCAACATCCATTTCTTTAGGATATTGTATTAAAAATAAGAAACTATTTACTGTATAATTTATATTAGAATGCCGTCTAGTCAAATCCACACTCATTGAATAATTCCATGTTTCTTTTCTCTATCTTAAATTCTCCTTTGAGAACCTTTAATGCACCTTGATTCCGAGAGTCTTTTATTCTGTACAAATCACTCTCATTCATATTAATGTAAATTTCACATGTGAGAGAAGGGGGGTGTTGGAGCTGAGGTAGATCAGAAAGGATTTTGAGAAAAGTTTTGCAGAATTCAGAGTTTTTATTCTTTGTGGGAGACATGAAGCAGCTAGTTGAGGTGCCATGTATATGTGTATGATTATAAAAATTGTTTTAAATTCAATTTATATGATCTGCAGTTTAAAGGAGGCATTTAGTGCCAGCTTTACAAGATCCTTTGTGTGTTAGAGCTGCAGAAAAAAAAAAAAAAAAACTAACAATATTGAGACCATTATAAGTTTTGACCAGCCTTGAAATAAAGGGAATGTCTGTTAAGAACTGACAGGATGGCAATGAAAGGAGAAATGCTTTCTCTGAGGGAATTCAGAGTTTATCTTCTAGGGCCCAGGCATCAATTTCCACCTCACAAAAGTCAGCAGAGACTGGAAATTCTCCGTGGCTCCCGAGAGGAGTTTGACTGGGAGGTTCATGCGTGGGGTGGCTCTCCCAGCACACCATAGAGGAAAAGATTGTCTCCAAAACACAAAGCCATGTTCTAACAGCTTCTTGTCTTCCTCCTTTCTGGTAAATTTGCAGCGTGGTTTGAAGATTTACGTAGTGCACGTACATAATAAATAAAATCAAAATTAAATCAAGTAACTTTAAAAATGTAACCATTGACCTCTCACTGAGAAAACCAAATCCATCTCTAACAACCCTTCTTTCCTTCTCTCTTTCTTTTCCTTTGGGAATGTGGCAGCAGGAGAAGCTATGATTTTTTTTTTTTTTTTATGATTGTTTATCTTCTCCAGTCTCATTGCTACTGGATTTATTTCATGCTTTCACCGTTTAGGCTTGGATTGATTAACCTCTCCAAAGCTCAATGTTGGCCATCAGGCTTGTAAAGCACTATGGCAACTGGCTGCGAACAAGGCTTGAGCGAATGGCACAAACAAGAGAGTCTGTCTGCTACCCGAAGGGTCAGGAATGCAGCAAAACAAACTTGAAGAGGCATCTGTAACTTTCCTCTCTTTTCTGCGAACATCTACTTTTTAGTAGGCGCCTCAGTGGCAGATGAAACAAATCTGTACATAAACTACACGCACTATCTAAGAGGACTGAGAAACAGGAGAAGGTGAGACGTTGCTGCTTTTTTCCCTGGAGAGCAGCGTGTGCAATACATGAGAAAGGTGACATCATCCACAGGAGGGACTGAATTTGCAGACATACTATAAATAAATCATTCAACAAAAGGAAGAACCAGCAAAAGAAGCAGACGGAGTCGTATTCTTAAACATGCGTTCATTACCCAACAGTCTACATCATCCCCTAAAGTCTGTCATGGGTAAAGGCAATAAGCATTTTAATCTCAAAAACAACTAAAAATACCCCCCTTATTTGTATTTCTTCCTTTAGATTTTCAGTGAATGTATACAATGAAGTTGAATAAATCCAACTCTGTGCAGTCACTTTCATTTTTACAGAATTATACACGGCCATGGGTTTGGGTTATTTTCCAAATATAAGGTGGAAATGCTCCCCTGGTCCCAGCAGGCACGGAACAACTTGTGGGCTGCAAGGACTCAGTGCACAAAGGCTGAGTGTGGCTGGAGGTGTCCATACCAGCTCACCACCTCCTCCCCCACCAAGCCGCAGGGAGAGCCTCAGGGGAGCAGCTTTCCTGCCACATGAACACTCACCAGGGGAATCAGAGGGGATTTGGATGTCTGCATCTCCTGGACTTGCCAGTTGTAGGATGGGAGCCAGACCTTCCTTTCACAACTTCACAGAATGACCAGGTTGGAAGAGACCCACTGGATCGTCGAGTCCAACCATTCCTACCAATCCCTAAATCATGCTCCTAAGCACCTCATCCACCCTCACCTTAAACACCTCCAGGGACGGTGACTCAACCACCTCCCTGGGCAGACTGTTCCAATCCCTAACCACCCTCTCCGTGAAGAATTTCTTCCTAATCTCAAGCCTAAATCTCCCCTGGTGGAGCTTGAGGCCATTCCCTCTCGTCCTGTCCCCTGTCACTTGGGAGAAGAGGCCAGCTCCCTCCTCTCCACAACCTCCCTTCAAGTAGTTGTAGAGAGTAATAAGGTCTCCCCTCAGCCTCCTCTTCTCCAGGCTGAACACCCCCAGCTCTCTCAGCCGCTCCTCGTAAGATTTGTTTTCCAGCCCCTTCCCCAGCTTCGTTGCTCTTCTCTGGACTCGCTCCAGAGCCTCAACATCCCTCTTGTGGTGAGGGGCCCAGAACTGAACACAGGACTCGAGGTGCGGTCTCACCAGTGCCGAGTACAGAGGGAGAAGAACCTCCCTGGACCTGCTGGTCATGCTGTTCCTGATACAAGCCAGGATGCCATTGGCCTTTTTGGCCACCTGGGCCCCTGCTGGCTCATGTTCAGTCGCTGTCAACCAACACCCCCAGGTCCCTCTCCTCCAGGCAGCTTTCCAGCCAGGCTTCTCCTAGTCTGTACCTCTGCTTAGGGTTGTTGTGCCCCAAGTGCAGGACCCGGCATTTGGCCTTGTTAAACCTCCTGCCGTTGGTCTCAGCCCAGCGGTCCAGCCTGTTCAGGTCCCTTTGGAGCCTCTCGACCCTCCAGCAGATCCACACTTCCACCCAGCTTGGTGTCATCTGCAAACTTGCTAAGGGAGGACTCGATGCCTTCATCCAGGTCATTGATAAAGACATTAAACAGGACTGGACCCAGGACTGAGCTCTGGGGAACCCCACTTGTCACTGGCCTCCAGCTGGATTTAACTCCGTTTACCACCACCCTCTGGGCCCGGTCATTCAACCAGTTTTTCACCCAGTTTTTTTCCACAACCACCCTCGTCCTTGCCAAGAAGTTTAAGGGCTTGTGGTGTCGGTGCCGTTCAGTGCTAATCACTGCAGGTGATTAAAAGCTCATGCTGGGACAGGAGATGCCCCCAATGCAGGGGCCGTATAGTGTGTTCAGCTTTGATCAAGGAAACACCGTGGAAAGCAAGCTTGTGGGGTTTCTGGTAATTCTGAAAGGTTATGTGAAAGTCCAGTCAGCCTACAGCAACAAGGTCACTATGTTTAACACGAAGTTATATCATTCATATAGAATCATGCATTGGTTTGGGTTGAAAAGGACCTTAAAGCCCATCCAGTTCCACCCTTTGCCATGGGCAGGGACACCTCCCACTGGATCAGGTGCCCAAGGCCCATCCGACCTGGCCTTGAACCCCTCCAGGGATGGGGCAGCCACATCTTCCCTGGGAAACCTGGGCCAGGGCCTCCCCACCCTCATAGAGAAGAATTTCTTCCTAATGTCTAGTCTAAATCTTCCCATCTCCAATTTAAAGCCATTCCTTATCACCGTATCACTTCATGCCCTTGTAAAAAGTCCCTTCCCAGATATCCAGGAGCCCCTTTCAACACTGGAAGCTGCTCTAAGTTCTCCCTGGAGCCTTCTTCAAGCTGAACAACCCCAGCTCTCTCAGCCTGTCCTCATACGGGAGGTTCTCCAGCCCTTGGATCATCTTTGTGGCCTCCTCTGGACCTGTTCCAAAAGTCCCATATCCTCCTTATGTTGAGGATTCAAGAACGGGAGGCTCCAGGTGAGGTGTCACAAGAGTGGAGCAGAGGGGCAGGATCCCCTCCCTCCCTGCTGGCCGTGATGCTTTGGATGCAGCCCAGGACACGGGTGGTTTCTGGGCTGCAAGGGCACACTGCCAGCTCATGTTGAGCTTCTCATCAACCAGCACCCCAAGTCCTTCTCCTCAGGGCTGCTCTCAACCCCATCATCCCCCAGGCTGTGTTGCAACCAGGGATTACCCTGACCCGGGTGTAGGACCTTTCACTTGGCCTTGTTGGACCTCAGAATGCTCCCACATACCTAGTTCCTTTCTGACAAGATCACTTTTCTAAGCCAGAGATCAGTCTTTGGTGACTTTCTTGGGCTGCAGCTCATGGAGCCTCCAGAGATGCTCTGCAGCCAGGGCTGGGCAGGTCCCTGAGCCGTCGGCACTGAGCATAAGATTCATGGGGATGGATGAAGCAAAAATACATTCAGCGGTATTTACCATCCTAGTTATTTGTATAAATCGTGGTAGCTTCAAAGAAATGTGTTTTCCTCTTTCAGTAGAGGGTGGTGAGATTCCTATTTAAATTTAGTGCCTGGGGAAGTGCCTTCCCAGCCAAGGACTCTGAGAATTCTCTGTCTCCTTCTCTAACGAGCCCTGCTGCTATTTCCAGCCTCGGATTGAGAGCCAGAGGCTGCAGGCTGGTGAGTGTAAAGATAAATTTGGATTCGCACTTCTCTGAATTGGGACCTTGTCGGCTGCTGTCAATGTGGTCCCGGTCATAGCGGAGGCTGAAGTTTTTAAGAAAATAAATGAATAATGAAATAAGTGGAAATCGAATTTCTTTTTTTTTTTTTTTTATATACTTTATGGCACAAAAAGCGATGTAATTTTCCTTACACAGGTTCAGAAATTTCATCCTTTCATTGCACTTTCTTTTCATCCATTGGCTTTCCCATTCTACAATATGTGCATTAAAAGCAACAACCTCTGTTTTCCTTTATCCCTTTTTTTTTTTTTTTTTGCTTTCCTCTTTTGCACCTCTGCAAACTTAAAAACCTCCTGAGCTCTGGGAAGGAGTAAAGCAAAGAGAACTGAAATTCTGTAACTCTGTTTCATTTTTGAAACTTTTCTCACCTTTTTGTAAAGTTACAGAGCGACAAAGTTACTGAGTTTCAGGTTTCGGGGTTTTTTTTCTCTCTTTTTTCCAAACTTGAGGGGGTTTTGAAAAGTTACAAAGTGTCGGAAACAAAATGGAAAGAGTGAGAAAATATCCCTGGCCCCTTTCCCTCAATGGGTCACCCAGGATTAAAATGAAACAAATAAAGCAAAATTAAATAGGGCAGGGAAACAAGGACAAATAAAAATTTAAAGTATCTGGGCAAATAAAGACATATTAACAGTAAAATATTTTATTTTAAAAAGAAGCAGGCTTTTAGCTCTGAAAAATCTTTAAAGGAAAATATTTGTTGAGCTCTAAGTGGTCTCTGTGGTGCTTGCAAGGAATTATAGGATCATAGAGTACTTTGAGTTGGAAGGGACCTCAAAGATTACCCAGTTCCAACGCCCCTGGCATGGGCAGGGACACCTCCCACTGGATCAGGCTGCCCATACAGATATGATTTTTCCTGCAAATTTTCTTTTTTATGTGTTTACTTTCATTTAGCCCTTTCTAAATACCATAAGTTCCACTTCTAATGTAACAGTCTTTTTACATTATTATTATTATTATTATTATTATTATTATCATCATCATCATCATCATCATCATTATTGTTATTATTACTATTATTGTCATCATTATCATTACTACTATTATTATTATTTTCAATCATGGCTATAAAAACTAAGCAGAAGGATTTGCATGAGGCAGACCTGCATGTAAACTTAAAAGGAATAACAAGCAATACGAACCTGATGCCTAAGATGAAGTAAAGGATTACATTAAAAAAAAAAAAAAAAAGTGAGAAAAATCAGGAAAATAACAGCATTTTTGAAAGACAAGCTGAAATGTGTGTGACAAGTAGATCAAGACTGCAGGAGTGAATATGGGATTCAAGGGCAAGGATTATAGAAAGAGAGAATGAGAACAGGGGCTCAGAGCAGATGAGCGCTGAGGAATGGGGATGGAAGTAAGGACCTTGTGTGTTTGCACTCTGTGTGATCTCTCTGGAGAAATCTTGGTTCTATGGACCTTGTGTGGCTATGAGAGCTCTGTGAAGGGACAGGCGCCCAATGCTAAAGCAAAGAATCCTTCCTCTATAAGATCCTCACTGCTTTTCAGGGAAAATTTAAACAAATCATGTTTTGCTAGAATGCAATGCTTCATATGCCTGGAGAAGAGGAGGCTGAGGGGAGACCTTATCTCTGTTTACAATTCCGTGAAAGGAGGTTATAGAGAGGTGGGTGCTGGTCTCTTCTCCCCAGTGACAGGTGATAGGATGAGAGGGAACGGCCTCAAGCTGCACCAGGGGAGGTTCAGATTGGACATCAGGAAAAATTTCTTCACCAAAAGGTTCCTCAGCCCCTGGCAGAGGCTGCCCAGGGAGGTGGCTGAGTCCCCATCCCTGGAGGGGTTTAAAAGATGGATGGATGAGGTGCTTAGGAATATGATTTAGTAGTGGACAGGTACGGTTGGACTTGGCAATCTGAAAAGTCTTTTCCAGCCCAGTGATTCTATGTTTCTATGATAAATGTAGAAAAATAAAAGGGAATGGATGTTACTTGGAACCATTATAGGGGCAAAAGTTAACATGCTTTAATAGAGCCTGTTCCCCAAGGGATAAAATGAGAACTGGTGTAAGTGTCCTGCAAATTATTTTCTGTGTTCCAAGAAACAGCCAAGATCAGGTATTTTGAGACTTGATGTCCTTGCTGTATGTCACAACCCTTTTATCCTGTTGTCCCCCATTAACAGGAAACTTTAATTGCTGAAGCCGCTTGGAAGGAGTTGGACCAGACTCGGACCTGCCTGAACTCAGGCTGAGATTTGGTGGGGAACAGAGAACCCCGAGAAGCACTCCCTGTTCACAGTGATGCCTTTCAGTATTGGAAGGCATAGTATCTCTTAGACCCACAATTCTTAAGCTCTCCTTTTCTTTTTGATATCCACCACCACCCTCCCCATTGCCGATCACGTTTCCCTGGGCTCATGAACCTCATAACTCTAATTGCTCCCAGCTGTGACCTAAGGCGTGGGGATCACCGGTTTGGACAGATGAAAACATTTTTCTTGTATCATACTCAAGAAAATGAGTTTATCTACCTATTCTGGGATAAATTATTGAGTTAGGAAAAAACAGAATTCTTTTCCATGATCATGTGTCCTATCCACATCTCCCTCCTCTATATTACATACAAACAGTTTTAACCCTACTTGATATCTGAACAATTTTGGGATCTGTCTATGTATGCCATTAGTAAAAACTGTGTAAATCTCCTGGGAAGCTTCATTCTGGAATTGAAATATCCATAAACTTCATAAAACTTCACCAACCAATTATAAAGAATTCAGAAAAATAAAATGTATAGGGGGGGAAAAAAACCAACTGGAAAAAATTTCATTACAAGGCAAGAGGTGAAAAAATCTAGATATCAATTATAAAGAATTCTGGATATCAATTTTAAAGAATTCGGAAAAATAAAATGTATAGGGGGAAAAAAAACAACTGGAAAAAATTTCATTACAAGGCAAGAGGTGAAGAAATCTAGATATCAATTATAAAGAATTCTAGATAACAATTATAAAGAATTCGGAAAAATAAAATATATGGGGGGAAAAAAAAACAACTGGAAAAAATTTCATTACAAGTCAAGGGGTCAAGAAATCTAGATATGTTTAGACTGACCAAATGAGATGCAAGATGGGTACAGTAACAGATCACAATTATTTGCAGAACGGAAATACCATGACTGGATGGAATGGTTTATTTTGGCACAAGGATTATAAGTGAGCATGACAGGATGAAACTTAACACCAGACCTGTCAGCCTACTAGATGAAGGCAGCTCTACAACCACTGTTAAAAGCTGGGTTTGACAGGGAACTCGTCTAGAAGGACATTCTCTACTGGCATGAACCATGTCCAAACGCACCTCTCTCTGCTTTGATTTCAATAGTTGAAGTTGGAAGATTCTTAGCGTATTTGTGCAATATTACAGGTGTTAACAGGGCGATGTGTGGAAGTATGAGATTGAATAATCTTCTTAACAATTTTATATGTCTCTTTTATTCTGAGTTTTAGCAAACTGAAGAGGGGCAATGGACCTGCCAGGGTTATCAGAAAGACAGAGAAATGTTCGCTAGCATTTTTTTTTTTTAGAGCAGAGGAAGAGATGCTGGGTGTCAGCAGGATTGCTAGGGGGATCCTTTGTGGTTTCCAATGATCTCACAGAAATGTGTAAGAAGTATTTAAACCCTGAGCACTGGTGGATGTGAGTAAGTAGAGGAAGTTCATGCTGCGCTCCAGCTTCCTTTAGTTCTCAGTGTGAGTTGATGAAACCACACTATTGCCGTCAAAGGCCAGGTTAACATTTAATAGCCCTGTAAAACTTTAAACTTACTTTCAGAAAGTCTTAAAACATTGTTATAGCCTGGATTAAAATTCAGTGGAACTATTAGGTTTAACCACTACCTTTCATTTAAGATAACTTTAAAACATCATTAACCTCTGTTATAGACGAAGGAAGCTGTAGAAACAGAGATTTCCTAGAGTAAAACATAGACACAAAACTCTATCCAAGTTGGAGACAAGTGCAAAAGCAGCTCAGGAATCTGAATATGTGTGTTTGGATTTTGAAAAGCAAGAAGTGCCCTGAAAGAAGCAAGGAAGAGAGCTTGGCACAGCTTGAATGACCACTGGTCTGTGGTCCTCAGGGCCACCCTTGCCCGGAGAGGATGTGGGATAAGGGTTTTAATAAGAAGCTGGCTAAAAATCACGATGACTGTGAATGGTGAAGTTTGTGTTCTGATTTGTCATGCTGGAGGAAGCAAGATTGTGTACCATTTTTTCTTGTAACTAATACTATCTTCATCACTAATTTCTCACTCAAAACCATTAGATACCCAATTTCACCTAGTGACTGAACTCACTAATAGTTATGATAACATGGTAATGTGATAATCCTTCCCTTCCTTTTAATCTCTGTCCTTCTATTTTAGCTAAGAAGTAATCTGTTCCAAATTGGATATACTGTGCTGTACTGAAATGTGAAATCAGGACAGTAATTCAAACAAATATCCATAAACCCCACGTAACACAATAATTATACGTATGCTTCAGACTTCAGGTGAACTGAATAAGCAACAATGCTTTTCCTTCCTTCCTTCCTTCCTTCCTTCCTTCCTTCCTTCCTTCCTTCCTTCCTTCCTTCCTTCCTTCCTTCCTTCCTTCCTTCCTTCCTTCCTTCCTTCCTTCCTTCCTTCCTTCCTTCCTTCCTTCCTTCCTTCCTTCCTTCCTTCCTTCCTTCTGCTTATGCTTTTCTCTCTTTTTCAACCAATAGTGTAGTGTTTGCTATATCCTCTCTGTAGTTTTAATATCATGAATGCATCTTTGTCTACAGATAGAGAAAAGCTATCAGGTTCAGGGAGGTCTCAGTTCTTGCTGTTGCTAATTCCACCACACAGCCCAACTTCCACATTCATTAAAAACTGTTGCCAAAAAGAGATCAAAAAATTGATTTCCAAGACAATGTGAGGGATTTAACAGTTCCATTCCTCTTCACACCTGATCCTACTGTCAGGAAAGATGGGGAGTGTGCGACGACCTTCTACAGGTGGTCAAACAATTGAGGTAATAACATGTAGAAAAGGCGTTGCTTTCATAGAGAGCCTCCGGGAGACCTTCTGCCTCCAGTGAGGACGATAGTGAAACTCCCAGAGGTTTGGAAGGTACCAGTATTTATTTCATCCTTATTTTTTAAACCAGTCTAATGAGTTCTTTTTTTTTGTAGAGGTCACCTCAAGTTCGCCTTGGAGGGATGAGGTTGTCCCTATGGGTAGCATTCATCTCACTTTGGCTATTTAAAAGTTAGGGGTCTATCAAAGTGCAGCATTCAGGTTGCTGCGTGTGAGAGAATGGGACCTAAGGAGGACAACTGGAATTGTCCTCCAGAGAGTGATAACGAACTCTAAGGTGACACGAGTGGATGTCTAGCTATTAGATCATTAAAGAAGGTGAGATTAATCCCATCTTAGATATATCATGATTAGCTCATAATTAATATGAAACCCAAGAAAAATACAGTGAGCAATGAGATCTATATTGTGAAATATCAGACCCAAGGCTGACAAATAACTAATGATGTGTTAATCAAAGGAAGGGAAACTATTAGACATTACCTTCTCAATTCAAACTCACTGATTAGTCTAATCAGAGTTTTAATATGACTATACCCTTTATACTCTGGAAATCTTCTCATCCTCACTCTGTGCACTGACTCCAATTTGTTGAAGATTGTCTCTCTGACACACCCCTTGCTGTTGCACGTTAAGGCAGCTGTCAATTATGCTTAATTGTCTTCTTGCTGGTGACATGTGTCTAAATAATGTGCACAATGTGTTTCTAAAACAATCTAATGGCTCAGCTGAATTAAAGCAGGCTTGCAAGGTAACACATGGGAACCTGACAGACTGTCTTAATTTGTTGGACACGATACATTGCAGTAAGGAGAGTTTACATTTGCATACTTTCAAAGCATGATGCCACATAGAGAATGAAAACCTGAAAATACCTATGTGTGGTAGTAAAACACAACTGTTATGGTCATCAATAAACTTCAGGTAGCTGCTAGTTAAAAAAGAAATGCGGCTTTGGCATTTCTGCCTATGAAGGATTTGTGTGATCTCTTCAAGTATTGGTCTACAGAGCTTGGCTTATCTCTCCAACTCTAAATAATATTTCTGGTTGTTACTAGAAAGGTTTTCAGATGCTTCACAACCAGGTAACTTCACCTTAGAATCCACTACATGACCAGGCTTTTTATAATGGAAGCGTAATTCCACATACATCTTCTTTGACTTTTATGATGCCTTTTTCCAGTGTCTTGGGATTTGCCTTCCAAGGACGGCAGGAGTTTAGGATCACAGAATCACAGAATCACAGAATGTGATGTTATGGGGGCTCTGGTATATAGAAAATTTTTAATCAAAAAGCTACAGAAAACTGAATATTGGTACCTGTGAGATACATATATATATATATATACACACACACACCCAGGCACACATGTATATATATAGACAAACACATACACACACAAACACATATCAATGGCTTATCCATATAAATGATACCATTTCCTGAACTTTCATTAAGTTATAGGCTAATTTTGTCACCTCCTGGATAGTAATTAATTCCCTTTATTGCCCTGTGACATCTCTTTGGCTTCATGAACCACAGAGCTTTAGAAGTATGAAGTTTCATAATATACAGACTTTTTTCTTCCTGTTTCAACTAGGGAAAATACACAGGGTAACGAATGGTACTGGAAAACTCACCTCACAACGGGGATGTAGACGTAAACAACTACATTTGCAGTATATAATCTCCTCTCTAAGATTTCTAATTATTGTTATGCTTCTGTAGTCAGGAAATCATGGTCTATAAAGCAAGCCTAATTTCCTGTGGCTTGCACCTGAGCACGATAAAAGCTCTTGATCTCCTTCCCTTCTCCAGAGGCAAATCACGAAACTGTGACATTGCTGTTTAATCCTACAGCGAGTACATCTTTCCACCCATGTAATCCTCAAAGTGCTACCTTGATGAATGCTTGACCAGGGTCTCTCTGGACTTTCTGTCACCACCTTAGTATTTCTTTGCAATAAAATGAAGATATGCTACACTGATTTTTTATTTTTTTTTATGTGATCTCAGTAATTGCATGAATTTGGCATAGGAGGCTGATGAGTTTAGGCAAAAAAACTGGTTTTCCTCTTCTTCAGCTTGAGAGGATGCTTATGTTGGACAGAAATTTAATTACTACTACTTCCTACAACAAAGAGAAGACTATATTGATTAGCTGTAGCTGTGAAAACATTTAAGAACAAACAAAGCTCCAGGTTTGTGCTATGTAATGTGAGCTTTAGTGCTTGTGACAGGTGCCAGATTTACAGCACTGGAGACTAAGATCCTCTCTACCCACGGCAGGTACGGCTTTCCCCTGCCTGTCGCTCAGCCACGCTCCAGTGGGAGAAGCACCAGATGTGCACAAGCACTTCATTGCTGTTAAATCCTTCGATGCTGACTTGGTGGGATTGAAGCAGGGACATCAACTAACAAATAACACGGACTTTCCAGCTCCAGCCCAGCAAAGCTGTTAAGCGTATACATAGCTTTTAACACCAGCCGTAGCCTCAACTCCATCAATTCTGGTGCTTTAGGTCCTTATTCACTTCTGCCCCGGAGAGTGTTTGAACTAGTGACTTACAGCTAAAATGTTCCATATCCTTTTGTTAATCCCCCTCAGTCACTTCCTAACAAACTGCCTTTGGAGGCGGATAAACCTCACCTTACAGTGAATGCCTCGGCGGTGCAGTCACGGTTCACAGTGTCTGCCGTCCGACACTCTCTGCTATCAGAGGAGTCGCTTTTATTTTGCAGATATTTGTCGAACTTCACGTCATGACTTCAAGTCTAAACCCCTCAGCTACTCCGAACAGTACTTCTTTATATGCTTAATCCCATGCAAACTCCTGATGACTCGCTCGAGTGAATCAGGTTTGCACACTTGCACTCAACCTAGAATGAGTTATTTTGCAGGAAATTAAACATCTTCAGCAACATGTCCAGTCTTAAATACTGACAGCTTTTAAGCTGAGCTGCTTGTGGTAAAAGGAAGGAAAAACATGTGTATGTAGAGAATCACAGAATCATAGAATCACCAGGTTGGAAGACACCCATCGGATCATCAAGTCCAACCATTCCCATCAATCACTAACTCATGTCCCTCAGCACCTCGTCCACCCGTCCCTTAAACACCTCCAGGGAAGGTGATTCAATCCCCTCCCTGGGCAGCCTCTGCCAGGGACCAATGACCCTGCCTGTGAAACATTTTTTCCTAATGTCCAGCCTAAACTTCTCCTGGTGGAGCTTGAGGCCATTCCCTCTTGTCCTGTCCCCTGTCACTTGGGAGAAGAGCCCAGCTCCCTCCTCTCCACAACCTCCTCTCAGGCAGTTGTAGAGAGCAATGAGGTCTCCCCTCAGCCTCCTCTTCTCCAGAAGAAGGAAACACTGAAAGCAGCACTGAAGAGGTGCTCTGAAAATATTGTGACCAGAGACCAGAATCACATCAGTATACAACTATAATTGGTTTGACGTTATAAATTGCTTGAAAAATAAGGGTATATGTGAAGTGGCCAGCAGAGAAATCTGTTTCACACCTTTGCAACCACTTTGCAGAAGTCAACATTTCTTTCCAGCTGTGAGGAGTCCCACGTGCAGAAGATTCCTTCAGCATTAGGAAGATTTAGACTAGACATTAGGAGGAATTTCTTCACAATGAGGGTGGGGAGGCCCTGGCCCAGGTTGCCCAGGGAAGCTGTGGCTGCCCCATCCCTGGAGGGGTTCAAGGCCAGGTTGGATGGGGCTTGGGCACCTGATCCAGTGGGAGGTGTCCCTGCCCATGGCAAAGGGTGTGGAATGAGATGATCTTTAAGGTCCCTTCCTTCCATGATTCTATGATTCTGTGATTCTGTGATAGTTAAGAGCTCTCCTGTAACTTGTTAATATCTCCAGGTTTCTCTCTTTTTCAGCCAATTCTAACAAATGAGCACTTAGTCGGTAGCAGAAGCTTTTCTTATCCATCCCTAAGTGTGTGGCCTTGCATTTTGTAGTACTGAGTTTCAATTACTCCAGGAAATGTCACACAGTTGTTCCTGCGTGCTTCTTCTCAGGCATCCCTTAGGGTCATATTCCCTCCCAGCACTGTATCCCCAGAAAATACTAAGCACCACACTGACTCTTTTTTCACCAAGGGCATTAAAAAATGCACATAAAATCAATGCCAAGTATCCACACCTGGGAAGAGCAGTAGGAACCTCCCTGCCATTACATACTTTCCATCCCATGCTGGGTTCTTACGACAGCACTAAGACTTGATTGATCACCCTCTGGGAATCCCTTCTAGCTGTCTGATCCCAAAGAGTTGTAGTAAATGGAGCTAAATCCAGCTGAGGACTAGTCACAAGTGGTGTCCCCAGGGCTCAGTGGTGGCTACAGTTCTCTTACCTTTATCAACGACCTGGATGAGTGCACCTTTAGCATGTTTGCAGGACATTGAGCTGGGAGGAAGCATCGATCTGCTTGAGGGAAGGAAAGCTCTGCAGAGGAATCCAAAGAGGCTGGATCCATGGGCTGAGACCAATGGGATGAGGTTCAATGAGGCCAAGTGCCGAGTCCTGCCCTTGGGACACAAGAACCCTGAGCAGCTCCAGGTTTGGGGAGAGTGGCTGGAAAGTGCCTGGCGGTGAAGGACCTGGGGGTGTTGGTTGGCAGTGGCTGAGCAGATATTGTATAGTAAGAAACATCTTTTATATGTTTTTTTCATTGCAAAATGACACTTTACCATGCACAAGCAGGTTTTATGACTCCTTGTTCAAACCAGTCCTTGCTAAGCCTTTAATGGTTTAGACCAAGCCCTTATAAAGAGAGAAGAGATGACACACAGGTGACAGCATATATTGTTATAGACTCGTGGTCCCAGCTTTATGTTCTCATTGTCTCTACCTAATTAGATCAACTGGCAGTTTTGTGACAAGAAAAAGGTTTTAATTGACTTATTTGAGCAGGAAATGCTTATTTTGCCTACTTTCACTGACACTTTCCAACTCAGTTGTGGTCTCCTGGCACCAATCATCCCCTAAAAACAGTGCTTGGATGAAACCTTTAAGCCAAGACAAACTTCGAATGATTCTCCAGATAACTCCTCCTCTTAGCCATGAGCACACAGGCACTTGAGCATAGATCACTTTTCTGTGTTCACTGCTCTCTTCCCAAAATACAGGTACATTCTCATGATGTCTGGGATCACCACAGGAAGGACATGGATCAGTTAGAATGGGTCCAGAGGAGGCCATGAAGATGATCCGAGGACCGGAGAACCTCCCATACAAGGGCAGGCTGAAAGAGTTGGGGTTGTTTAGCCTGGAGAAGAGGAGGCTAAGGGGAGATCTCCTCACTGTCTACAACTACCTGAAGTTGTAGAGAGGTGGGTGTTGGTCTCTTCTCCCCAGTGACAGGGGACAGGACAAGAGGGAATGGCCTCAAGCTGCATCAGGGAAGGGTCAGATCGGACAGCAGGAAAAATTTCTTCACCAAAAGGGTTCTCAGGCAGTGGCAGAAGCTGCCTAGGGAGGTGGTGGCATCCCCATCCCTGGAGGGATTTATAAGATAGGTGGATGAGGTGCTTAGGGATAGGATTTAGTAGAGGACAGGTATGGTTCGAGTTGATGATCTCAAGGATCTTTTCCAACCCAGTGATTCTATGATTCTGTGATTCTTACCTCAGGGATGCTATGGACTTTTTTTCTCTTTCAAAGAAAGATAATGGTTAAAATGTTCATTTTGTGGGAAAACTAGTAAGAGAAATGATGCATTCTTTGCTTTTTGAGGACTCGCTGCCATGAAATGCAATGGGAGAGACAAGGCCAAGCACTTATAAGCCACAAATGCATCCCAAACATATCTGTATCTCTGCATTACTCTGGGTTTTAAACTTCCAGGTCCTGCTTCTGTTTTTCAGCTTGATCTGGATTTTCATACTTCCTCTACCCTCTTTAATTTCCTCAACCTTTTCTATTTTTGTCTTCACAGAGGTAAGATTATCCACACTCTCTGCTCCTGCCAACGGGCACATTTCCTTTGAAGTCCGTGAAACTCTGCCAATTTACCCCACTATAGACTTCCTCAATATTGTCTTATAGCTTCAGATGGGGCCCAGCTGCAAATCTTGATTTGTATCCAAGCTCACCCCAACCTAGGGGGTGTTCGGATTCGCGACTGGGGTTCAGAACCCTCTCTATGGCTTCATTATAACAGAAAGAGAAAAATAGCTTTCTGAATAGATGGAACCTGTCAAGGAGGCTCCTTGTTTATATTTAATCTCTATGGACCTGAAGAGCAACTTTTGGCAAAGCCTCCTGTATTACATTGCTGTCAAAGAAGGGAAGAGCCAGTCAAAAAGAAGAAAATACACAATAAGCTAAAATTTGTGGCTGATCTAATGCAATCTCAAAATAAATCTCAGTGTTCTTGAATCATTGAATGAGATATATGCTCCATGTCACTGTCGGATATAAGAAAAAAGAAAGAAAATCTCTGTTAAAGTCCAATAGAGCAATGAAAAATACATAGAAGCTCATCGATATTGACATATATTTCACTCTATCAAAGGAATCATAGAATCATCGAATCATAGAATCACCAGGTTGGCGAAGACCCACCGGATCATTGAGTCCAACCATTCCTATCAAATACTAAACCATAACCATGTCCCTCAGCACCTCGTCCACGCGTGCCTTAAACACCTCCAGGGAGGGCGACTCAAGCACTGTTAAATCCTAAATTATCTTAACTTTTCCTCTGCTGCTAAGAGAGAAATGAGCATTCTATGTGGTTTTTTTTTTTTTTATATTTAATTTAGCAGATCTACAACTAATATAAATAAATTTGTGCTATTTAATTCATGCTTGTTGAAGCCTTGATTTTCTTTGGTTTTAACCTTGGAAGTTGATTAAAAGAATTTACAGAAGATTAAAAGATTTTACAGAATATTGCGTTTCAACTAAATATTGAGCATGCAATGAGGAGGATATTTAGGATATGTTAATATGCTTTGGTGATCTTTCAAACCCCAAAGGGATTTCTTCTGCATTTTTGATGGAGGCCTTCCCTCCAAGAAAGCACAATATTCATTTTGAGTCCCTGGCCCAGGCTGCCCAGGGAAGCTGTGGCTGCCCCATCCCTGGAGGGGTTCAAGGCCAGGTTGGATGAGGCTTGGTCACCTGATCCAGTGGGAGGTGTCCCTGCCCATGGCAGGGGTGGAACTGGATGGGCTTTGAGGTCCCTTCCAACTCAAACCATTCTATGATTCTACGATTCTATGATTCATTCCTCAGGTGGAGATTAAGTTGGGCTCTTCTTCCACCCACAGAATGCGTGTCTTGTACTGCCCATTGTTAGGATTTGTTACCAAAGGCAACCTCCGCAAGTTTAGTCCATATAAAACACCCTCAAGTTTGCAGGTTGCATTAAAGATATACGTACATGAAAGAATGTTTTGCCAGAAGCTCAAACACCCTGTTCCACAGGGACTAGATCTGAAATCTGAGATGTAATTGACCCTTCCATTATTTATCATAGAATCATGACATTATAGAATCACCACGTTGGAAAAGACCCACCGGATCATCAGGTCCAACCATTCCCATCAATCACTAACCCATGTCCCTCAGCACCTCGTCCATCCGTCCCTTAAACCCCTCCAGGGAAGGTGACTCAACCCCCTCCCCGGGCAGCCTTTGCCAGGGACCAATCACCCTTTCTGGGAAACATTTTTTCCTGATGTCCAGCCTGAACCTCCCCTGGCGGAGCTTGAGGCCATTCCCTCTCGTCCTGTCCCCTGTCCCTTGGGAGAAGAGCCCAGCTCCCTCCTCTCCGCAACCTCCTCTCAAGTAGTTGCAGAGAGCAATGAGGTCTCCCTTCAGCCTCCTCACCGTATGCAGCTTTACACATAGATGCAATTCATGAAACACCCAGAGCTGGTGGCTGGAAACACTGGATGTGATGAAATGTTTGCACATGGCCCTAAATCAGTGCACTGCATCCTGAACATTTCTTAGGACTGTGTGTAGATCGACTGGATGGTTTATCAGACTTGGTGGCAATTATATACCATACACATAAGGAGCCCAATGCAGTCCCTGCACGTCTGGTGTGGAAATTGTCTGGGCTTGCTTGCTCAGGAGCTCAGGCAAGGAGGCCAGACCTTCAAAAATAGTTAGAAAACATGAGGCAAAACCTGCAAGGTTGTAGATAATTGATAAATTCGTAATTTACTGCCAAAATAGACACAGTAGGATAGCTGTAGTATAGGGATAAAACTTAACCTGATATTAGCCTAATAAATTTTGTTACCCAGATGATTTTTAAATTATTCATCAAAGTAATTTTTACATATTCTTCTTCATTTTAATATCTCCCTATCTAGCTTCCTCCTCTAAGTGCTGAAAGACATTTTCTTTTGCATCTGTGGGGGTAACATAGGTGGTTGTATCCATGTGGGGATAGATTCTCCAGTCTTACTGACCTTTTAATCCTGGAATAGCTGTAGGTCTTGTCTCAACACTGTGCATGGAAAACAGAGCCGCTCAGCACAGGAGAACCCCTGCCCACCTGTGCTCCGAGTTGCGTCGCCGAAAGATGCAAGTCTGGTCCTGAAAATACGGCTCACGTGAAAATAAAATGTATTCACAAGGGGCTTTACGTGGCAAAGACCCAAGAAACTCTGGCATCTCTCCAAAAAAGCACTTACTCATACGCTTAGAGCGACTATTCAGCTGGAAGTATGCGTATAGTAGCATTGCCTCTGACTGACACAGAATCAACAAGACGTGAGAGGTTATTAACAAATTTGTCAGATGATGCAAGAGCTGGAGCAGCTCTGCCATGGGGACAGGCTGAGGGAGTTGGGGCTGTTCAGCCTGGAGAAGAGAAGGCTGCGGGGAGACCTTAGAGCAGCTTCCAGGAAAGATGGGGAAGGGCTCTTTATCAGGGAGGGAAGGGACAGGATGAGGGAGAATGGCTTTAAATTGGAAGGAGGAAGATTTAGATCAGATGTTAGGAAGAAATTATTCATGATGAGGGTGTTGATGCACTGGCCCAGGCTGCCCAGAGAAGCTGTGGCTGCCCCATCCCTGGAGGGGTTCAAGGCCAGGCTGGATGGGGCTTGGAGCCCCTGATCCAGTGGGAGGTGTCCCTGCCCAGGGCAGGGGTGGAACTGGATGGGCTTTGAGGCCCCTTCCAACCCAACCACTTTTATGATTCTATCATTATCAAGTAAGGATAATATTTGGCCCAGCGCTGCACTTCTGTTATTCGGTTCCTGAATATGGAAAAAGAAACTGCTTGTAGGGGCTGCATGGAAGTTCCTTGATATAGAGATGTTTCAGGCAGATTTGGTGACAAGAAATCACAAAAGTATGAATTTTCCTAATGTTTGAACAAAACAGGAATGTGCTGAATCGTAGAATGATAGATAAGCAAACGCTAATAATCTAATCTAGGACCTCTCTCCTCTGACTCCTATAAAAGAAATCTTAACCCAGGAAGCCGAATTTGTTCTGTTTACCTGCCCACCACCAGTCCCCTGCATGGGAAATCTGGCAGACTCTGATCTTTTCTTAGCCAACACTCACTTCATAACGTGCACAGTTTTAAAACTGACAGATAAAAAGGCCAATGCAGAAGATTTTCCCAAGATTTAAATAAATTATAACCTCTCAAGTCTTTATTCAGATACATAAGCAAGAAATTATTCTACTAATTTAGGGCTGGAAGATATCGATCTTGTTAGAAAATGTGCCTATTTATTTCTAATTTACATTTTCTGTTTTGGAGTACATGGCTAACGCTCAATTTTCTCACCATTCTGGAAGCAGGAAAGTGTGTGAGGGTCGTAACAATCACAAAGAAAAGTAGCAAAGCGGAAATTTATTTTGGTGAGAAGCAAAATTATTTGGAACACAGTCTGCAAGGCAGATTTTCAAAGGAAAAAAAAAAGAGATGTTGCTAATCTAAGGACTTGTAACTTTGTCTTCCAATTTTTTGGGTGTCTGAGCCATCCTGTCAAAGGGCGCAGATTTCTACATGTTCTGGCTGACAATCTGGAGTTCACCTGTCACTAAAAGCTGGCAGAAGAGAGTTTTCAATTCTGGCTTTAGAAATCTTTTCCGAAATTTGTTTAGTAATTTTATTTTAGATTCCTTTTTGTTTGTTTGTTTGTATGTGAAATTGTGAAGATGCAAACATATTTAAAACCACTCTTACTGCCTCAGATGAAAACATGTAATCCCTGAACTTCCAAAATCTGTGGCCTATCAATAGCTTATACTATCATCAGCCTTTTTTTTATTTTTTTTTTACTCAGTTTGGTGTTTTTAGCTTTGTAACCAATTGCATTGAGCATGCATTTGAGGTTTCAAAGGAAATTTTTAGCCTATTGGGTAATCAGTTCCTTAGGTTTGCATCCAAGCCACAAAATATGTATTTATGTCAAATTTTGCCTTGCTATGAGAAGCTGTTGAAAAATCTGCTCAAAACGCAGTTGGCCAGATTTAAAGCTAAATTACATACATTAAGTCTCATCTCTTCATGAATAGCTTGGGTTCAGCATTTTCATTGTCTTGAGCATCAGCTTGAACTTTATAGACAGCTATTTGCAGGAGAAAATACTTTTAATTCCACAACAGTTGACATGGAGAGTGTATTGTAGATAGAGGTGTCAATAAAACCGTGTGGTTTACATTAGAATCATAGAATAGTTTGGGTTGGAAGGGACCTTAAAGATCATCCAGTTCCAACCCCCCTGCCGTGAGGGGGTTGTTTCTGCGCTAGTTTATCAGCACAGTTTATTGCTAACCAGTTCCCTCTTTATCCCTTCTAGCTGCGGATTTATTAGCAGAAACGCGCTGTGTAAATGATGATTTATGATGGAATCGCGTTGCCTGAGAAAAAATATTGATTTTGAAGGAAGTTGCCCTCCTTACAAAGAAGGAGATGAGAGGGGTCCGCCTTGAGTTAAACTGAATTTCTCTAACTGCCCTAACACGAATTCTCTTTGTCCAGTAAGATTTTACATGAAAGGAAAGGTTCTGTTTGGCGTTTTTTTTTCTGTATTCAGTTCTTGTGATCTGCATTCTTCAGCGTGCCACAGTTACCATGATTCGTCTTTGTTCAATTCTTTCATCAGTTCAAAGCAGGGTGGCGTTTACCTTAGTAGCATTTAAAATGACCTAATCAATAGCTAGATGTTTGCTGTTAAGAATGATGAAGAAAGATTGAGTGGGAGGCAAACAAGGTTATCTGCTTTTAATATATTACCTAATTCTTTTCTGCGTTGGAAGGCAGGCATGCCTTCATTTAATTGATTCTAATACACATACATGGCATTTAGTGAGAATGACCAAGGGTGGACATTGCAAATGTTGTTCGTTTTTACGGCTTTCATCGCTTCAAGTGCCCCGTCTTCTGTGAAGAAAATATATTGCTCGAGTGTTGAAACAGGAGATTTAAAACAGAGTTTTAAAGACAGCCCGGCAGCTTTACTGTATAAAAATGGGGGCAGGGAGAAGTGTGTGTTTATTTCGTAAACCAAGGCTCAAGAAAGTCATCCTGTTATTGAAAGAGCTGCCTTGCTTTTGACACAGCGTTTCTTAGACAGCTGTGAGCTTTTTAAGATTCTGAATAGGATTCATTTTACTTGACGCTTCTATTGCAACATAAATTTCAGCCGCTGGTTTTATTAGGATTTCTGAGATCCCAGAAAGCCTGAGGTTTTTCAGAAATATTTCAGGTCAGCTTATTCCATTCATTATTTCATGAAAGGATCCCTCTGCTACTACCGCTTCTTCCTTTTTTTACTAAACAATTTTTTGGTGCAAAACAGCCATGAGGAGGGACTGTTTACAAAGGCTCGGAGTGATAGGACTAGGGGGAACGTGTGTAAATTGGAGAGGAGCAGATTTAGACTAGATATAAGGAGGAATTTCTTCATCATGAGAGTGAGACATTGGACCAGGTTGCCTGGGGAAGCTGTGGCTGCCCCATCCCTGGAGGTGTTCAAAGCCTGATCCACTGGGAGGTGTCCCTGCCCATGACAAGGGGTGGAACTGGATGGGCTTTGTGGTCCCTTCCAACCCAAACTAATAAGCCTTTACAGTACATATGTACCATCTGTTCAATTACTGGAGCTGGCGAGTAATTTGTAGGCCTGAAAATTGCAATCTTATTGAACCTGAGCTCTGAAAACTGAAAACCGATCTCATTTTTATATGCCTTTTCTTAATATCACTTTCATTAAAATAAAAAAAATAATTAATAAATAAAAATTCAGATTGTTGTGAGGTTTTATTTCTTTAAGCACCAGAACCCTCCAATGCTCTTTGCTTTCCTGAAACTATTCTACTATAAAGACTAAACATGAATATTTGTGCCAGGTAAGCCAGCATTGTTAACTCTTTGTGAGCAAGTGGAATGAACAGAGAATCCTTGGAGTCCAAAGCACACTAAAGAAATTTGGCTTGAAACAAATGCCTTAATATTTGCAGGCAAAATAATTTGTAGGCACCACTATGCCTAAGTTTGCAACAGCATCAAACCCAGAGCATTACCAGTAGCCATGGCTTGGGGTTTTCCCAGAACCCTTTATGAGGGACCATCTCCTGAGCTCCATCCAACTTCTTTTCCATCCACAAAACCACATCCTTTGACTGCCTCTGGCTTGCTCAGAAACCATGTTCCCTACCCTCAGGCTCTCTTCTGTTCGCAAACCTCTACAGCTTGCAGAGGCTCCTCGGATGCCAAAGGGAAGGCTGAGCATCCCTGAAATGACAGGCTGTGTGCAGCAGCACAAACATCCTGAAACAGCCTCTGGGCAGCAAATTAACAGATGGGTGCTCTCAAATTGCAAAGCAACAAGGAAATATTCGGTATACTAATGATGGGAGCTGCAAACGATGGAGAAAATTTGGTGCTAATAACACCCTTCTACCCATCCCAGTCTGATTTAGTTTTCATTGGTTTGTGTATCTTTCAAAGCAGCAGAATCAAGATCAAAGAGGGAGATAATAACACAGTATACAAAGCGGGAGAGGAATCCAACAACATTTGACTCAATAAAGGGAGTTTGTTTTCCTCTTGCTGTCAATACTACATCAACGTGGTGATTTCACCTGAAACCAAGCCCAACAGGCACCTTGAATACCATGTGGTGCCATTTTCTGCCCCTTTGTCAATCTCTGTGATCATGAAGAGAAAAAAGTTCCACTTTTCTTTCTGAAGTCGAGCCGTATTCCAGTTTCAATTGCAGTTGCAAAGCTTTTCTGAATTTTCTTAAAGAACATACCCTTTGCTTCTGTCTCCTCTAAAATATATTTTATTCAGCTTTATATAATTTTTAACATTAGATTTTCATTTTCAGCCATACACGTGCTGACATATCAGGGAATCACAGAGTCATGGAATCATAGAATCATAGAATGGTTTGAGCTGGAAGGGACCTTAAAGATCATCTCATTCCACACCCTGCCATGGGCAGGGAAACCTTCCACTGGATCAGGGGCTCCAAGGCCCATCCAACCTGGCCTGGAACCCCTCCAGGGATGGGGCAGCCACAGCTTCCCTGGGAAACCTGGGCCAGGGCCTCATCATTCTCATTGTGAAGAATTTCTTCCTAATATCTAAGCTAAATCTGCCCCTGTCCAGTTTATATCCATTCCCTCTAATCCTATCACTCCAAGCCTTTGTTATCAGTCCTTCCCCAGGTTTCTTGTAGCCCCTTCAAGTAGTGGAAGGTCACTAAAAGGTCTCCTCGGAGCCTTCTCTTCTCTAGACTGAACAACCCAACTCTCTCAGCCTATCTTCGTATGGGAGGTGCTCCAGTCCTTCCATCAGCTTTGTAGCCTCCTCTAGACGTGTTCCATCTACTTCTTATGACACAATACTCCAGACGAGGTCTCATAAGAGAGGAACAGAGAGGCAGAATCCCCTCTCTCACCCTGCTGCCCACGCTGCTTTTGATGCAGCCCAGTTGGCCTTCAGGGCTGCGAGTGCTCATTGCCGGCTCACGGTGAGCTTCTCATCATTCAGCACCCCAAATCCTTTGGGCACAAAAGTTACCCATCTGATTCAGAAGTAGTTAAAAAACCACTTTATACATAGACAGAAATATTTTTCTATCCCTCTTCTACAGCCAAGAGCGAGCACGCTGATACTCTGGCCAGTCACTTAGCACATTTTCATTGTTCAATGTCAAGGTCACACATGACAGAAAGAACAGATTTATTTTTAATATTCCTGCCAAGATGCAAAGATTCTGTAGTAACTTTGCCTGATGTTCCTATCACAACATGAGCTGCTGGGAGAGTTTTGATAAGATTGGAGCTCTCATTCAATCTACAGCAATTATAGTAACAAGGGTGGCAAAGAAGGGCACATTTCAGTTGTCCACTTCTCCTTGAGTCGGACTCCTGGAGAGCAAGTCTCACTAAATAAAATAATATGAATGAAACTTCAGCTCGTTTATCTAGCAGAGTGGCATCAACTTCAACAGTGACATCGGCTGTAATATATAAAGATAATGTTCCAAGAGCTGGTATGTGACTTAAGATGAACTGAAGCATTTCATGGCCAAGTATTTATAAGTGGCTGTGTCCATTCCTTGCTGCTAAATTCCTTAGTGATAGCTGCACTTCACATTTCTGCTGCCAGCTGCAGCAGTAAAATACTAGTTCTAATTTTTATCCATAATCGTAATATTCTTTATTATTTAAAGATAATTCTTACTTTAGTATGGGGCAACTGTATTTCCTCAATAATAGATAAAAACCCAAAGAAAGGAACGTCTCATTTTAGTCTCAAAGGTGTATATGCCTACATAGATCTGCTTCTACAACAGAGGATTAATCAGATGTGTTATTGATTTAGGAACAAATACTAAGGAATGTACACGTTATACATATATGTATCATTCCAAATATTTGCTGTCCTTAAAGTCTGGGGCAACAGAGGTGTCACACCTCATCGGGGGTAACTTTGAGCAGAATCTGGAACAGAAATCTGATGATCTAGAGCTCTTTTCTGCTGTCCTGACTAAGCTAAGCTCTGAGTTGACTTAGCCATTACGTGCTGTAAGCTTTATAGCCAAGAGTCAGTAGAGTTCTTGAACATATATTTGCTCCTAAGCACGTGAATGCGTAGGACTAAGGAGCTTAAAGTTAGGCAAGGACTTACTCCCTCTTCTAAATCTGTCACTAAATGTCATAATTCCTATAGGATTGGCTCCTAATGCCGAGATCATAGAATCATGGAATCATAGAATAACCAGGTTGGAACAGACCCACCGGATCATCACGTCCAACCATTCCCATCAATCACTAACCCATGTCCCTCAGCACCTCATCCACCCCTGCCTTAAGCCCCTCCAGGGAAGGTGACTCAACCCCCTCCCTGGGCAGCCTCTGCCAGTGCCCAATGACCCTTTCCGTGAAAATTTTTTTCCTCATGTCCAGCCTGAACCTCCCCTGGAGGAGCTTGAGGCCATTGAGATGTAACAAAGACAGAAAGCTTACCATAAAAGCAAAAGCAAATCAGCACTAGTGGATAATAGCAGATCAGAAAACAATGCATAGTCTGAACGAGGAACTGCCTGTTAACCATTGGCCTAGGAAAGGGTAGCTGCTTCCCAGTGAAGTAACTGGAAGGCAAGAGTGAAAGGTACAAATACCTAAGCACCTAAGTCTCACTGTTTGTTGTGGATTACAGGCTGGAGATCAATGCAGAATATTCAACGGAGGAAATTTGGCTATGGAAGATCCCTTAGTGTAAAATACTCCTGTCAGAATTTCGTTGTTAAGATGACCTCTTGGTCACTTTTGAAGACCACGCTGTTTAGTATATATCATAGAACTGTAGACTCATTGAATCACTAAGTTGGAAAGGACCCATTGTATCATTGAGTGCAACCATTCCTATCAATCACTAAACCACGTCCCTCAGCACCTCATCCATCCGTCTTTTATATACCTCCAGGGAAGGCCTGTTCTAGTGCCTGATGAGTTGGAAGGTGTAAAATCCTCAGATGTAAATAGACTGGTGCTAGATTCCTGGCAGTCACTAATATTGCAGTTGCAGCAGGATTTTCCTGTGTCTCTTGGGATCCTGAATATCCTTCAGAAGCCTGAACTTTGACTCCACTGTGGTCCGTAGCCAGATGAACCAGTGATGCTATCAAGATGTGTTTATCCACACTTCTGACTGCACTGTGAGGAGTTACTGCAGACAGCTTGTTGAACCACCAGCTAGGGAGGATTTCAACAATTTCCTTCATCCTTCTGTCATATTCTGAGTAATATTATGACCCCCTTCACCTTTCAGAAAAGTAGCTTTTCTGCAAGGAGCTTAAATAATACAGTAAAGAAAATTTAGAATCATAGAATTGTTTGGTTTGGAAGGGACCTTAAGGATCATTCAGTTCCATCCCTGCCACTGGCAGGGACACCTCCCACTGGATCAGGGGCTCCAAGCCCCATCAACCTGGCCTTGAATCCCTCCAGGGATGGGGCAGCCACCCCTGCTCTGGACAACCTGGGCCAGGGCCTCCCCACCCTCAGAGCCAAGAATTTCTTCCTAATGTCTAATCTAAATCTTCTCCTCTCCATAAAGCCATTCCCCCTCATCCTATCACTCCAAGCCCTTGTAAAAGGCAAAGAATAAGCAGCCAAATAATAAGCATGTTTTCCAGAGAGCAGCCAGGCAGCCCAGGACATATATGGGAACGTTACCAGTTTTGTGCAGACAGATATGCTGAGTTTTTCATGTGAAAGCAGATTATTTCAAATTCTGCCCCTAAATTGGGCCGCCAGAAAAAGAGTAGCTCCTGGAAATAATAAAATGAGATCACAGTGTTTTTATTCAAGGGTGAAACTTTTCTAATAATGATGAAAGCAAAATGTAATGAAATCCACTTGTCCACCTTGATGCAGTTAAAGTCACTGATCTACTTCTTAGATATCAAGAAGGTATCTGACCAGGTCAAATAGACCTTCCTTTTGTTATCTATTGTGAAAGCCTGAATTTAACTTCTTGATTTTTTTTTCTTTTTTCCTTCTTTTTTTTTTTTTCACTAAGGGTTTCTGGCTTGGTCAATGGTGGGTTATCATAACAATTTTTCCTTTGGAGGACCTCTGGACAAGAAAATCAATATGTTATCTTGCTCTTTAATTTCATGTATTTTTCAGGTGGCTCAAGTAATAGAAAAATGCCCATCTTTGAAGATTCATTGGTGCTAACAGAAACCATATCAGTCCTCTACATGGACACATCTACCTTATTTTTAATGTCTGGTTTTTACTTCCTAATTTTATTTTTATACATGTTTCAGTGCAATCTCTGTATGCTATTAATAAAGCTAGGTACAAATTCCAGCGCTATTAAAACTAATTAAAACCATTCTTTCTCATTAGATATATTCCTCTGAAGTCAGGAAGGATGCAACAGCAAAAAGATGTTATGATTTGACAATTTTAAATTTCACGTGTAGAACTGTGAGCTACAATTTTCTATTAATGCCCTGCCAGGCAGTTTTTAAAAGCACAATGAAGTCTCCCGTGACTAAGAGAGAAGACTACAGGATAACGTTTTGTGGAATAAGATAAAATTCTGAGGATAATTTTGTTTTTATTTACTCACTTGTTTATTTTTGTTTAATTCTGTGAGGGGATTTCTATATATAAGATCAAAACAGATTTTCATTAGATTCAGGAAATACTCTTGGGGCTTGTTGGAGTCACCCCACCTCTGTACAATGGGGCTGTAGGTATGAAACGATGGTTCTTCTGCACCTTTACCTACCCTCTACTGGAAAGGGAGCCTTTGAGGTACAGAAAGGTACAAAAGCTTATTGAACTCTTCGTACCCGACATCTCTCGGGGACTGCTAAAGAGTCCCATCACAAGGGATCTGGCTATAACCATCGCACTCCCTATTACTCTTTGCCACTCTCTGAGTGGGCAGAGAGGGATTCACCACCCTCCTCAAAGTCTCTGGCCTGAGAGCAGCTTACTTAGAACTTCCAGGAGCCATTTCACCCTCCTAGGACTGGAGAAAGCAATGACTTTTAGAAGAAAGCTGGGAAGCGGTGCAACAACACCTGATACATGGCTATAAATTGGAGAGGGGAAGATTTAGAGTAGGCATAAGGAGGAATTTCTTCATGCTGAGATTGGTGAGGTCCTGAAACAAGTTTCCCATGGAAGTTGTGGCTGCTCCATCCCTGGAGGTGTCCCAGGCCAGGCTGGATGGGCCTTGGAGCCCCTGATCCAGTGGGAGGTGTCCCTGCCCATGGCAGGGGTGGAAATGGATGGGCGTTGATGTCCCTTCCAACTCAAACCATTCTATGATTCTATTGTTCTATGATTCTATGATATGATTTAGTGCCACGGCTCCTGCCATCCCTACCCTTCTCTCTCCCCTTGGCCAGCACCTTTTTCACCCCAGGCAAGCTGTGTACAGCTACAATTGGGGAGCATACACCAAACTTCATTTTCTTACAGTAAAAACTGAGCAAATAATTACACTTTAGTCTTGGAAAATTTCTTATTTTGGCGTTTACTCCATCCATTTTTCCCATCAAACAAACAGCTGCTGATTGAGGCAGGTGCTATTTTTAACCAGCAGCTGAAACTTTCCTTTATTGGTTTTTCATCTTCAATGTTCTTTCTTCCCCACTTACTTAATGGCTGTTTGCAATTTTACGATTCATTAGATGAATCCAGAGACATAGGTTAGGCAGATTTCTGTGCAAACGCCTACAGCAGGTCACGAGAATCAGTTTACTTTTCTTGTGTTCAGTCTTCCCAGACTGCCTTAATTTAGGAAGAACCAAACCACTGTGTTTAATAGACCCTGGCATGCATGACCCAACACTTAACGCAATTTGGTTAGATGTGGAATTCAACATAAGCTACTTTGGACCATTTAATGCACGTCAGGTGGCATGTAAAGAACAGGAAGACTTGTTCAACTGAATTTTTGGCCCTGCTTCTGTGTGGAATACCTGTGGGAATTGAAAGAAAGAAAAGAAAGTAATTATAAAAACATTTAAATATCCTTGTCTGCTACAGCCCGTTATGAAAACTAGAAGAAAAGAAAGGACAACAGTTTACATTTCAGACATTTCCTGACACTTATCAGGTAATTCATCTAACCAAAAGGAACAAGATTTCAGCTTCGTTTTTCCTGTTCAGTTACCGTTCAGGCGCAAGGAGCCCGACAGAGATCGGCTTCCTGCAGTGGCAGCTTTCCAAGCAGCTGGCTCTGGAGAACACCAGCCTCTGCGAGCACAGCTGGTCCAGCTGCCTCATGCCAGAGCCCTTCAAAGTGACAGCCTTTCACATCGTCTCCTTTCAAGCAGAGAAAGGAAAAAATGAACAACATTGAAACTGTGTGGCCTCTCCAGTCTCTGGATTCTACAGTGCAGTTGTGTTCATTTGGTGGGAGAGTCCTTGCGCATCATCAGCTATCACAAAGACAGACTTTTTAGACTAAGCCTGTCATTGTGAGCCTGTCTGCAGTCACCAGAGGAAGATCACCAACCTCAAACTTATCTCCATCCAGAAATACCTACTCTTTATCTCCTTGCTTCCCTGTTATAGGTACCCCAATGTCTCTCTTGGTCTTCTGTGAAGTGGCAGGGACATTTGTTCTTTCTGAGGTTCATCTGCTGCAGATATATGCTCTTACATTGCTCCTCACCAGACCTTGAAGAAAAAATTACTTTTCTTGTTTCTGTGATAACTTCTGAAGGCTCTAAATTGGGTATTTAAAGCAAGGTAGTAATTTTTAGCCCATAATGTGTGGCTTAGCTGCACTGGGCTTGTAACCATGCCGGCAGTTTCTTGGCCTCCTTTACCAATATTAACGAAACATATTAAACATACCAAGGGAATGATTCAGTAGGGAATAATCCTTCTTGGATTCCATATGATGTCTGAAATGGCACTACCACCTATGTGTAAGCATCTGACTTGCTCCCAAAGTTTTACAGCACCAGCCATGGTCAGAAGCTGCATTGCCTCCTGGTGTTTCTTTTCCATGTGCATCCAGATTGCACAGTTTGAGAGTCAAGTTGCTTAAGTGTTTTGATCTCCACATTCCTAGAAGTCTCCACCGTTTTTCCTATGGTATCTTCCCAGTGTTTTTTTTCATTCCCGACAAAGTGTGTCATTCCACCACCACTGAGAGCCAAGAAGTCTGGCAGATGCTGTATCCAGCATCTGAATTTTAGGTGTTATGCATGGAGAAGCACCATCCTTTGCCTAACACAAAAACTCAGGTAAAGCCTCTTAAAGATGTGGCTTCTCTTTGCTGCTTGGCCAAGAAGGCCAATGGCATCCTGGCTTGGATCAGACACGGTGTGGCCAGCAGGTCCAGGGAGGTTCTTCTCCCTCTGGACTCAGCACTGGTGAGACCGCACCTCGAATCCTGTGTTCAGCTCTGGGCCCCTCACCACAAGAAGGATGTTGAGGCTCTGGAGCGAGTCCAGAGAAGAGCAACGAAGCTGGTGAAGGGGATGGAAAACAAATCTTATGAGGAGCGACTGAGAGAGCTGGGGGTGTTTAGCCTGGAGGAGGCTGAGAGGAGACCTCATTGCTCTCTACAACTCCCTGAAAGGAGGTTGTGGAGAGGAGGGAGCTGGGCTCTTCTCCCAAGTGACAGGGGACAGGAGGAGAGGGAATGGCCACAAGCTCCACCAGGGGAGATTTAGGCTTGAGATAAGGAAAAAATTCTTCACAGAGAGGGTGGTTAGGCATTGGAACGGTCTGCCAAGGGAGGTGGTTGAGTCACCGTCCCTGGAGGTGTTTAAGGTGAGGGTGGATGAGGTACTTAGGGGCATGATTTAGGGATTGGTGGGAATGGTTGGACTCAGCGATCCGGTGGGTCTCTTCCAACCAGGTTATTCTATGATTCTATGAAGGCAGAGCATCTACTGGGCTCAGCAGATTCGCCCCACAAGATAGCTCCCACCCCTTTCCAACCCTTCCTTGTTCCTTGCAAAACACCTAAGGGCTAGAATTTCAACCTCTTCCATTTCTAACACGCTCTGAAGACTGAAGCCCACCTCATCCTACAACTCTTTTAGCTTCCATTATTATTATGCTGCTTATCCCTCTGAATGGTCCTGAGAGGTCTGACTCCCTTTAAACCCAACCTCGAGCCTGAAGCAGTTGCAACAACCACTCACTGGCTGGCCATGACATTTGGAAAGAGACAGTATGGTTATACATTAAATAAGAGGGTTAAATACAAACCATTATCAAAGTGGCTTGTTGAATTGTATTAATTGTATCTTTAATTGATATTTGTGTGTGTCTGATTACCACAGCAGGATGAAGAGGGATGAAGAGGATGCAGATGCCAGCACAGAGCCACTAATGTTCTCTTCTGTTCTACTAACAATGCTCCATGACCATGCAAACCCTGAACTAACTTCCATTAAAATAAATAGACAATTTATTTTCATTTTGATATATCAGAAACCAAGTGTATGACCTACCTTTAATACCTAAAATCCTCACTGAGCTCAAGGACCTGTGCTGAGTGCTGTCACTATTCATCACTCTGCTCTTTCCCATCTTTCTCCCCTCAGCCCCTGGGTTCTCTGGTTCCATTGAACCCTTTCCTGATTTGCCACAGGAGGAGAAATGGGTTTGCATCCTACTTATTTTTTCAAGCCACAGACAGGAACTGTAATGTAGAAGTGCAGAGGCTCTCCAACTAATACACTAATGGGATGCAGATGTGTTCTGCCTCTTGGAAAAATAAGACCAACTGGATGATCAACAAGAGCCAAATGGGTAATTTCTTTTTAAACAAATTGGTTTTATTAACTTAAAACTGTCCATAACCCAACTAGCCTGGCAGAATCTGGATGCTATGGAACCACAAGCAGTATGTGATACCTGTTATTATCTCATACTACTTCTGGCTGTGATCTTGCCACTCTGAATAAAGGGCTAATACGTAACGCTGAAGTCTCTCTCAAATAAGCAGTAGCATGTATGAGCGCAGCCCCGGGAACTGGCTGGGAAATGAACTGGGATTCAGGCTAAATTCTTTCCTTCAGTGGGAACACATTTCCATACTCTGCCTGCCCAGCTCCCATCCACTCTCGGTGAGCAGAGGAAGGCACTGTCGGGGCGGGGGAAGAATCTTAGAATCATAGAATTACCAGGTTGGAAAAGACCCATCAGATCATCGAGTCCAACCATGCTGATCTTGCCCTTAGTGGAGAAGAAGGGTTTTAGTGATTGCTTTCCATGCCCTCACAATCCTATCAGCCATGAAGACACATGGGCTACTGAGACTCACATTTTAGAGGTTAACATACATCTCTTTCATTTAAGAGATGCTGCTGGCAGACAGCGAATTCTTACATAAGTCATAGAATCATCAAACCATAGACTCATAGAATGGTTTGAGTTGGAAAGGACCTCCAAGCCCATCCAGTCCCACCCCTGCCAAGGGCAGGGACACCTCCTGCTGGATCAGGGGCTCCAAGCCCCATCCAACCTGGCCTTGAACCCCTCCAGGGATGGGGCAGCCACCACTGCCTATTTTTGTTTTAAAATGTATAGAATTGATGATAGTATGGGTTTAACATAAAGTTCTACACTCATCTGGGCATGGTAATAATTATATTATACAGATTCCTTTAAAAATCATCATGAGAGATTCAAATTAGACCTAGCTGCAGTCACAGAATCGATGTCAAATGAAGTACCAATACACTAAAAACTTCAGGAGAAACATTTCTGGGTAGCTGCTGAGGCAGGATTTGTTTTTACAGTGCTTGTTCCACAGCACTATAATTAAAAGGCATCATTAAAACCCACTCTTGTTGGAGGACTTTACTTCTCAGCTGGTAATATTTTATGTATCTGACTTTCACTTCAGTGTTGAAAGGTTAATTTTGCCACTCTTTTTATTCACTGCACTACCAAAACTTTGTTTATCTTACAGCAGCCTGCGTTGGCAGTATTTTGTAGACTGTTATACAATTCTGAGACTCTAAGCTCCAGCTAATCAAATGCTTCATTTCTCTCCTGGCTGTAACTGTCTGTGGCTCAGAGGTAAATTCGCTAACGAAGCTGTGGAACTCTTGGCAATCACACAGGTATTGTCCCAGATCTAGATGAACTTCTAGGAAACCTGCCCTGTAAAGGCTCGCAATGAGATATGTGAATAGCCTCTACCTTAACATCATGTAGAGTACCAGGCAGAGCTTTCTGTAATACGAATCCCTGTGCGGCAGAACAACAAACTGGTGTTGATGCTGACTGAACACCAGCCAGCAGTGGCCCAGGTGGCCAAGGAAGCCAATGGCATCCTGGCTTGTATCAGAGACAGCGTGGCCAGGAGGAACAGAGAAGTGATTCTGCCCCTGGACTCAGCACTGGTGAGGCTGCACCTTGACTCCTGTGTTCAGTTTTGAGCCCCTCACTACCAGGACATTGAGGGGCTGGAGCGTGTCCAGAGAAGAGCAACGAAGCTGGTAAAGGGGCCAGAGAACAAGGATTACAAGGAGAGACTGAAGGACCTTTGGTTGTTTAGCCTGGAGAAGAGGAGGCTGAGGTGAGACCTCATTGCTCTCTACAACTGCCTGGAAGGAGGTTGTAAGGGGGTTGTCGTTGGTTTCTTCTCCCAAGTGACAGGTGATAGGATGAGAGGGAATGGCCTCAAGTTGCACAAGGGCGGGTTCAGATTTGACATGAGGAAAAGCTTCTTCACAGAAAGAGTTCTCAAGCATGACAGGGGCTGCCCAGAGAGATGATGGAGTCCCCATCCCTGGAGGGGTTTAAAAGACGGATAGATGAAGTGCTTAGGGGTATGATTTAGTAGTGGACAGGTATGGTTGGAGCTGATGATCTCAAAGGTCTTTTCCAACCTAGGGTTTTCATGTTTCTATGATGGGCATAAACCATAAGCTGCTGCTCTTCTAGGCTCAGAGCAGCCAGCTGGTTTTATTAGTCTTGCCACTTGCTGGAGAATCTGCTGTTTCTGTCACTGTTTGGGTAATGGCTCTACCCTGGGATCTACCAGAGCTATCACACATCCATCTGGCAAAGGGTTTAGCGATGCACGAGAGCTCCAGCCTCATGAACAAATACACAGCAGTGTGTACTGGTGCCAAAGACAGACGCTGGCAGAGCTGCCTTGCCTGGCAGTTGATCTGTGCGCGCATTTACAGCACTGATCATAGAATCGTAGAATCACCAGGTTGGAAGAGACCCACCAGATCATTGAGTCCAACCATTCCCATCAATCACTAACCCATGTCCCTCAGCACCTCGTCCACCCATCCCTTAAACCCCTCCAGGGAAGGTGACTCAACCCCTCCCTGGGCAGCCTCTGCCAGGGACCAATGACCCTTTCTGTGAAAAATTGGCCACGTAACACTGTGCATTCATCCTCTCTAGAGGTGTGTGGCTGCTCGTCCTGAGAAATGCTGAGGCAGCAGTCTTAAATGTATGCAAAAAAGTCCAAACCCTTGGATGCAGGATCATCTGCTGTTAATTTATTTCATCTGCAAGTGTTCACCTGGTGTGTATGAGTCTGTGTAGTGTCCATTAAAGTGGCCACATAGAAATACAGACAAATTCAAGGCAAGCTTAAGAATTCCTGGGAAAGAAAAATCAGTTTGGGAAGTTTCTAGTGTCTGTTAATTTCCTGGGTCTATGGAGTAGAATGTGTTGGTGGGGAGTTAAATGTCTTAGCAGTTGGTTGCAAAACAATGGAGGCTGGTGGAAGGAAGACAAAAATCAATGCATTTTTATAGATGGGTGAAATGTCTGAACCTGTTTCCCTATAAATAACAGTGGCATTTTAAATCTGTTGCCACACTGCAGTAAAATGAAACAATAACAGCTGTTCTAAACATATTCAGTTGATGGAACGTTACGAGGCAGAAATTGGAGCAGAAGTTACATGGAGATGAATTGCTGCGGGAAAGCACACAAAATATGTGGTTTGGAATATGATTACATATGTCTGAGGGGGACTCTCCGCAGTGTCGTGGTGGCTGAAAGCCTTCTGAGCTTCCTTAAAAGCTTCAAAGCATCTGCCCAGCGCCCAGCCTGAAGGAATTCACCTGCAAGAGCAATCTATGAGCATGTCGTTCAAAGAGAAATAGCGGTGGATTCAGTAAGTCGCCACGTAAACTTCTTTTTATATAGGCTGTGCCATTTGACTGGTGCCAGAATATAAAAGTAGGTTTAATCAACAGGTAGTTTCACTGTTCCTGTTGTATAGCTGTGATTTTCAAAAGCTTTGGAGAACTGCAGGGTTATAAATCAAGCTGCCTTGCGCCACATGCAGAACCACAACTCCTTATCACTGTATGAAAGCATTTCATTAAAAAAAGCCAAAACAACACAAATGCTGAGGTAATGCATTAAGCAAATCTGAATTAAAACAGGTGGCCTAGAAGCACTTGAGAATGGGAAATGGAAAATAAAGGCAGCTAGTACTTTTCATTCTGCATGATCATGTTTGGTTCTAAAAATTTCTCAGGGTTTCAGAAAGTGTCAGGAAGGGTCTCCAGGGTGAAGCTAAATCATTTCCTCTCTTCTCCTTCTTTGACATTATATAAAAAAAATACTTATTTTTTTAAAAAAAGAAGAACAGTCAAAACCCAGATTCCCATATTGTACAAATATGTCTTGTTAAAGGAGAGATTCTGTTGAAACTGTCACTGGGTTTTATTAACGTTCAAAGTCACATACAGAAATGAGATTGACACAACCGGAGGCAGTCGCTTGAAGACTGACAGTCACTGTCTCCTCAGTGTAGATGCTTTCTGCTTTACTGCTACTTTTCTACAAAGAAGTGAGAGGAGAGCACGCTAATGGCCAGAGTTCTTGACAAATGTAAGCTTTCCTCTTTTATATCCTTTTCAGAGGATGATGCACTTGGCTGCTCCTGGAAAATTCATGAATCATGGTTTCCAAAGTCTTTCTCACGGTTCCTATTGTAGCAAAAGCTAAATGGACAATTGGTAATAACTTATGCAGAGGATCGACCTATTTTTTTCTATTTTACAAGTTAGCTTCAAAGCAACTGCAATAATTACAGATTTTCTCACTTTTTGTTAGGGCATAATTCTTGTGGTGAGCGAAAAACAGTCTGAAGTTTATTTACAATCTGTCAGGTGTGAATATTTGTTATTCATTATAGATTTTATCCTCCAATTGCTCTATCTAAGCAGGGTTTTCCAACCTGAGAGGTGTGCGCTGCTGCACGTATATGAGCTGGCGGGTCACTTTACAACAGTTTGCACAAATGAATAAACTTTGTGACTTTGTGGATATTAACCTAAAGGTCTAGAAATAACAGAAATTCCTGGAAGGCCCTTCATCCTTCCAGGGAAAGAGTGAGTAAGCACATTTGGAAAGGAAACCTGCCAGTAATAAGGAGAGTATGTTGAAAAATGTAAGCCTCCCCTTTTCTTCCTCTGCACGAGGAATATCATTATATTTGGCCGTGTGCGTATCCAGATTTAAAAATAGCTGGATTCCTTCCTGACTATGAGGGAGAAGGTATAAACCATATATATTGGCTGTCCAACAGACTTACATGTGAATATACATGTGTGGTCCTGGCTGTGACTGATGTCATCGTGTGTCTGTACGAATGCCTGCCAGGCACTGAAAAAAAACATTCCCTGCTGCACTAATAACAATATTCTGCCTGAGCAGAGCCTTACCCAGCTTTGAGGAGCTTGGGAAGGGGTTAAAAGGGAAATCTATTGAACATTTCAGTGTATAAGTGATGTGCACTCTGTAAAGCTATTTATTTATGAATAATACACGTGATGTCCTTTTCAGTTTTATAATAGGAACAGTGCTTGAAAACTCCTGCTTTTCTTCTGAGACTGATTTCTAGCTACTCCACTGCCCCAAAACTTCCTCTCTTGGCATTCTCTAAGGAGCACGGTGCAAGTATTCCTAGCTGGCTTTTTTGGATTATCCCACCTACATGGTCTCTAGATGCTTCCACACTTCAAGAAAATTTATTCTGTCCTCTCCTTCTGGAAACAACCTACAGAAAGCTCAAGAAACTTCATTCTGCCCCGTGCTTCTGGGAACAACCTACAGAAAGCTCAACAAACTTCATTCTGCCCCGTGCTTCTGGGAACAACCTACAGAAAGCTAACCCACAATTAGAGCTCTCAGTGGTTTGGCCAGTCTCCTCCAAGCTCCATAGCCACATGTAGGGTATGAACTTCTATTTTTCATCTATTTTACTTCCAAAAAGCAAGCTTAATTACTACACCCTGCACCCCAAATTTACTATTGTTCCCTTCAGTTTCAAGGTTTCATCCAGTTTGTGCCATAATTAGAAAGAACGGGAAATAATAAAGACTGAAGGACTTCCCTAAGCATGATTTTTCTCTCCTAAGCTGGCATAGTGATGCTGGAAAACTATACAGAACAGCTTGACAGAAACACATTTAGGAGTTTTAGACAAGCTGAAAAAAAAAAAAAAAACTGAGATAGCAGTGACTGAGAGAAAATAATTAAATCGAGGATTTTTGTAGTACCAGAGAACTCAAGAGAAGGTCTGCCTGCCCACAGGAGCAGAGCTTCATTTTTGGTTCAATCAGTCGCTTTTGTCTGGTTTTAGGGTGTGACGTGATGCCATTGCTGATAGAACCACTGCCAAAATGCCAGTTTTACTACCACCTGTTTTAGATTAAATAAGGGGTTTAGGTTTTTTTAAGCAGTGACGACTGAAGTAGTGGAAGCTCTGCACACCAGTTGAGATACAGTCCTACAGTTGGATACTTCCAGTCTGGAACATTTTTTCAGGCTGAAAGTTTCTCACAGAAAAAGTTTTTTATTCACTTCAGAAGATGGCTATTCTGCCAGAATTCATTTATCCATCCAAGGGATTTGCCATCCCAGAGAAAACAATAATGTAGAATTACTTATTAAAACTTGTGCTTGTCTCTGGCTGTGGCTAAAAATACTTTTGAGGAAATTTTCCCATTCTCCACATCTTTTAGGTGTATGTAGCTACTGTTTTTATATAATATCTTTTCCAAAAATCTTCTATTTTATTTCCTTCAGTGTTCTTCCTGTATATATTTTCAGTAAGTTCTGCCTTGATAATTTTGTGCTCTGCACTTGCTGATCCCACCTTCTCATGAAGTTTCTCATACATATGAATATTTTGAACCTCAGCTAGTAGAGGAGCCTAATCATTTACAGAGCAATAAAAAAAAAAAATCCCTGGAAATGAACCAAAACATATCTCCTCTGCACTTGAAGAGCCTCTGAAAAGCTGAGGGTAATGAGGTTTAACTTGGTCCCTTGCCAAACAGACCATGCCTCTATAAGAAATCAGATCAGACAAGAAATGAGTGCAAATGTATAAACCCCTGGAATTCTAGCAAAAAAAAAAAAAAATAGAATCATACTCCCCAGAAGCCCTCTCTGATAACATTTCTCTCCTGTCTCTGTCCTTTCATTCTGCTGGGCTAAATGTAATCCCTGGTGAAGGAACTCATTCAGAATTGATAATGGTTTTTTCCTGTGCTTACTCTGCTAATACTTGCTGCAGTGGGAAAGATGCGTTTTGTCTCACTTAGCATGAATCAGGAAATATTCTTCTATATGGTTTTATAAATGAAGCAGTGGTTTTCTTGTTTTTTCCCCTAAAATTTATTACATGAGGAAAGTGTTGGCATGTTGGTTGATAGGGTGTAGCTCAGAACTTACCCGTTCTATGTCAAAATGAATCATAGAGTCATAGAATCACCTGGTTGGAAAAGACATCTGAGCTCATCGAATCCAACCATACCTACCTGCCTCTAAACCATACGCTTAAATACCTCACCTACCCATCTTCTAAACACCTCCAGGGATGGAGACTCCACCACCTCCCTGGGCAGCGTCTGCCAGGGCCTGATGAGGATTCTGAGCTGATGTGGTCAGCCTGATCAAGCTGCTTTGCTGCTTGTTAGTCCTCTGTCTCAGAGTAAAACAAAACAAAAAACTCACGCATTAAAGAACTACAAAGAAATGAAAAAACAAAGAAGTTAACTGAGATGGAGTAAAAGACAAGAGATAGGGCACACAGCTGGTAACAAGCAACTTATTAATTTTCCTTATCTGAGCTATAGCCAGAGCACTTCCTTGGATGGCTTGGGTAGCCGAGATACTTAGCATTGTAAAATTAACATTTAGGGATGGAAGAAGTCCATGTGGCTCATCTAGATTCATTCATTTATCTGTCTAACTTTAACACGTTGTAGTATTTTTATCCTTTAAGTGCTTGTATATTTATTTTTTCCCCCAGTATGTTCTGGAATAAAGCATCCACTGCTACTTTTGGTACTAAGAGATTACTCAGTGCAGGAAAAAAAAAAAAGAACTCCCTTGGCATATGCTTATTTCATTTGCCTAAGTTTGTGCATTCTATAAATTATTCAGGGAAGTGATATTAGTGGATCGACAACAGCTCTGGTTCATTGGGTCGTATTAACAATCCTGGACCATTAGGTTGGTAAGACGCCAAAACATAACGTAGAGTGAATTTACAACACAGATTTTTAGAGTAATCCCCCTGTATTTTGCAACAGCAAAGTCCATTTTTGAGGTATTCACATAAAATACAATTTTCAGTGGGGCCCGGTCCCTGGAGTCAGGGCTGAAACCCAGGGCCTTTGGGGATGCAGTGTTTAGATGTATGATTTTCCCGTCGTCCCTCTCCTGGCTGCTCTGAAGGTGATTGCAATCAGGAGCCCCACGCAGGCAGCCGTTCTCTGTATTATCTGTTCTCTTCCCCCATGCTTTCAAAGTGCTCCAGGAGGATTTTTGCTGAAGAATTTCCAATCACCTTTCTCTTCTTTTTGCTGGTCTGTGTAGAAAGTATCCATAATGGGGTGCAATTGAGGGATTCTGATTGTCCCTCCATTCAGTTGCCTTGGAAACAGACTTGTGGACATCCAGCTTTTTCCTCCATTATTGAAGATGCCATTTACAGTTGATTTGCTCCTATGTCTCCTTGGCTGTGTGCACTGCTGAAAAGGAGAGGACAGAATAAAGCTTGTTCCATTGTTTGATTTGCTTTTTTAAGGTGTTATTTGTTTGGAGAACATTCAGGTTGTAAAGTCTGCGCAGGCTGTTCATGACTGATAGACATGCCACGGGCAATATTGATAGCTGAAGATACCACATAATTAATTCCTTTCCTTTATTTTCTTTCCTTTTTTTTTTTTTTTTTAACTTCCCCTTCTGTTTAATAGGAAAGAGTCAAATGTAGGACTGGTTAGGATCCCTCAAATTCTGTATCTATTCCTACCTGTGGAACATTACCAACGTATTAATTGACCTGAAGTCCAAACGGAAAAACAAGGTACAACTGAAAGCAGATGTGTTTCTTTCCACTCAGTTTAATGTCTGCTTATGCACACCGAGCTGGAGGGAAGGATTCATTTTGAGGCTACCCTGCTGAGAATGCGTCTTAATCAGTCTGAGGACTTTAACCCTAAAAAGCTCAAATTTGTCATCTTCCACAGAAAAGGTGTTAATGGTGACTCACTCTACTATTTAAGTGAAGTATAAATTTATTCTCAGTGAAAGAAAAGACATAAATCTTGAAGACCTCCAGGTATTCATTTGGATGCTTGTTTTTCTCCGTTCAGCTTCCTTGTCTTTATTCTCTTCCTTTGTTCTCATTCTTACTATTTCAGGTCATTCTATTTCCTTTCATCCATCACTTTTATCTTTTTCATCTTTTTCCCTTTATCTTTATCTGGTCCTTCTTACTATTTACTTTTTTTATCCTGTAACTATTTTTCTTTTGCAGAGTCTTCCTAGCCCCCCCTCCTCTTCCTTCACCTCCTAGGAAGCATCTGTCTTTTGAGAAATGTACCATACTTGGTTTCAAAGCCATCTCCTGCTCGTTCTGGTTTGAAAATTATTTATGTTAGTAATAAAGAGTATTGAAGGGTGGGGTTGGAGTAGAGAAGGTTGTTTATAGGCTGGAAACAACTGAAAAGCATTAGGGATTTCCTTGCTGTACAAGTTTCTCCTCACGTGCATCCCTCCCTTTGCATCCTCCAGGTTTAGCGTGATGGTCCTAGTACCACAGAGCCTTCGCCCCCTGCCAGCAGCCTCCCTCAGCCTCAGACCCCCTTCCCAGCTTTATTCCCTCTTTTATCTCTCTCTGCTACCCTTCCCGCCCCTCACAGCCCTCTCAGTGCGGTTTTCTGTGCCTCCTTCTGCCTACCCTACATTTTCCTCAGATTGTTCCATCCCCTGATTACATCTCTGTCCTTCTGACCCCAGGATGACTGTGGAGTCACCCTGGCTCTGTTGTTTTTTTTTGTTATGGCACTTTTCTCAGTGTTGTTTTTCCCCTCTTTCTCTTCCTCACAGTCTCCTTTTTTCCTGTCCCTTATCTCGAAGCAACTTGACCCGTCTCGTTTTAGCATAACCGATCACCCCAAGCCGCGGCAAAGCAGGTGGAGTTGTATAGAAGTTGGACACAAAAAAAACCAAACCCTTGAACAGCAACAACAACATCCAACAAAAAAGACTAGCCTGGAGTTCAGAGAGAGAAAAGAAAGGGAGAGCAGTGCCTGCCCTGTGAGTCGGTGCTGGCAGAGGAAGACAGTGACAATGATCTTCACCATCTTCCTCTTCCTTCTATGGCCTCGGGTCCACGCTTCCTGCAATAGTTCCCTCTTCCCCGAGGAAAATAATACCTCAGGTATCAGTGCATCCTTAGTGGTGCCTGGAGGAGCCCAGAAAACAAGCTTGAAAGAGGCCGAGCGAGGTGACGGTCAGGTCAGCAATCGTGGCCCGTTTCTTTCTCGACACAGTAGTGGAAGTGGGAGAGGACGTACTTGGGGAGGTATTTTGTATTCTTACACCTGTTCTGCAGGCAACGCTTCACTCTGTGGGTGTGGAGGTGGAGAGGGATGTTAGAAGAGATGAATGTTAATTTATTGATGTTACTTACCTGCTGAAGCCGGCAGATTTAATATAAAATACTGTTTTATTAAATGTTTTCCCATTTTCATCAGAAAATTTTAGCGGCTGGGAGCAAACCCAGAGGTTTTCACTGGAATATATCCATTTGTAACACATTTTTATTGGGAAAGCTTTCCTAACCTGAGTAGGGATTCTGGTCCAAAACTCTCAAAAAGTACATCCTACCCAGTGTAATCCCTATGTCAGTCAGAGCTTTCAGAGGCAGTTGCTTCAACTCTTTTTTTAAATAATTGAAGCGTTGATTCGTTTCTGTGTATTTAGTAACCCAGGTGGATGCCTCTGTCCCAGCAGAACTGATGTCTTTAGTGAGGTGACAGTTATCATTTTCATGATGGGCCTTGATTTCGCATCAGTGAGGATTCAAGATTTATTTTTTTATCTTGATAAGTTTCAGAGGATGCTGAAAAAACTTCATTACTACACAAATATGTCCAGAAAGGCATATTCCAGAAACCTGATGTGTGTCTCCTCTCTTCCTCCTCCACCCACAGCACCCTGAGTCATCTTTGGCTCTGAATCCCTCAGGCTCCCCGGGACCTCCAGAGACCTGAGGGGGCAAAGAAAAGAAAGAGGCATCAAATAAACACAGCGAGAGGCAGGCTGAATAACTAGTTTTTAAGAACAGCTCAGCTGAGATCTGCAAGGGTCAAGTCAAAAAGAAATATTTTTGTAATAAAATTAAATCTCTTCTCTTGCTAGATAAACCAGGGAAGGGATTCTGCCCCTGGACTCAGCACTGGTGAGGCTGCACCTCGAATCCTGGGCTCAGCTCTGGGCCCCTCGCTCCAAGAAAGACATCAAGGTTCTGGAATGTGCCCAGAGAAGGGAATAGAGCTGGGGAAGGAGCTGGAGAGCAGGGGTTAGGAGGAGCGGCTGAGGGAGCTCCAGTTGTTTAGCTGGAGAAGAGGAGGCTGAGGGGAGACCTTATCACTGCCCAAAACTGCCTGGAAGGAGGTTGTAGAGAGGTGGGTGCTGGTCTCTTCTCCCAGCTGACAGGTGATAGAACAAGAGGGAATGGCCTCAAGCTGCACCAGGGGAGGTTCAGATTGGACAACAGGAGTGATTTCTTCACTGAAAGGGCTCTCAGGCCCTGGCAGAGGCTGCCCAGGGAGGTAGTGGGGTCCCCATTCCTGGAAGCATTTAAAAGATGGGTAGATGAGGTGCTTAGGGATTTGATTTAGTGTGGGCAGGAATGTCTGGGCTTGATAATCTCAAAGGTCTTTTCCAACCTAGGGATCTATGATTCCATGATCTGTCCTACAGTGATAACAGTTACAGAAGCTCCTGCTTTCCTCAGTGACACTTTTTGTCTGGAGTTGGGATGAATCAAAATGCCAGTGAAGTGAGGTGTCTGACTTTTAAGCCATGGCATCCTTCAGCCAGTAACAGAAAGTACAGAACAAACCTGCTCCCTCCTGTATAATCCTGTGCGACTGAAGTTTTAGGAGATGAGTGTTACTTTCTTCAACCAAAACAAAGTTCAGTCATCCACACATGTTATTATCTGGGTACGACTCAGTCTGAAAGAGAATATAACAGCAATTAAGAATGTTACCAAAAAACAGACTTTGTGGAATAGGACATATGAGGGCTATGACCAACAAATTTGTGAAGGAGATAAAGGACTAATCAATACTAACAAGCCAATAGCTATGAAGGCTTGTGGTGATGCAGATCCTGCCTGTTTCTGCTCTGCCTTAGCTCTCCCCTACCTCTCACTTATTTTTTCCTGTCCTTTGGGGATATTTCTGGAGAAAACTGGTTTGGTCAGTGGGGTAGGAGCTAGAGCATGACTTGCACACAGGATTATCTGTGTATCTGGTTCACAGACTAGCAAAACGTTCTCCTGAGTAAGCCGGTGCTGGCCTCCAGCCCGGGCAACTGGAAGAAGCTGGGAGGAAAAACTCCTTCATCTTCCTAAGCAGCTCATCACGTGGATCATTTCAAGGCCAGTCACTGTCAAGAGCTGCTTTATTTCATCAAATTAGGCTGTGAGGCTGTTATTAACAAAATAGAAATAAATGGGGAGCAGGATGGCAAAAGGCTGCAGTAGGGAGATTTATGACTTGTACATCTTGTGTACACCCTGTCTGCAGTCATGACCTGATTTCTCATCGAACATAAAAAAGGAAAGGTAAGACAAAAAAAAAATCTGTAAAGGAGATAAAATAAAAGACTAATACAAAACACACCAGGTAATGTTGCTGTTCTCTTTGATGAGTGCATTAGGGACTAATTTAACTTCTTTGAAAACTCTGGGGAGCTGGGTCTGCTTATGGAGTGGCCCTACTCGATTAATATTTTGTTTTGTCGTTCTTGCACTTCATGGGTTTTTATCTTGAACCTTTATCCTTCTTTGATAGAGTTCAATAAATCAGGTATTTTAAAAAAAAGATTTCTACAGTTTCTCTGGCTCTCTGTGAAAAGTTTTAGGTTTGCTCAAAAATGCCATACGCTGCCCTATAGAGCCTTGAATCAGGAAAGCTTCCATACAAGAAAACATTTAACCATATGCTTAACTTTAACTTTAAGCATATGTTTAAAACCTAACATGTGCCAAAATTCTTTCCTGAAAAGAAATGGGTTAAAGCACGTGCTTATGCTCTTTCCTGGATCAGAGCCCTGTATGTTCTACATCAGATGCTGCTGCCCTCACCTACAGAGCTGTTCAACTCCTCTTACTCTGATCTGTATTTTCCAAACAATTTTAATGATTACAAGAGTACTTTATCAGTGGACACAAATCGGAATAGGAGACCCAAATTTTCTAGACGTTATTGAAACCCTTAGCAGAGACTGGTTTTTGTTGCCTGTAATGGATGCATGGCTGCAGCATCTTTTTGGAGTAATCTGCCCATTAGTGGCTTACACAGTAAAACCCAACTTTTGTCTTAGTTTATCTTAGGGTTTTGCGATCAGTGTGTAGGTATTTCACCTATTGATGGCCTTGGTTATGAGGTTATGACCCTTGAATTGAGTTGAAATTTGTTTGGTAATTTGGGAAAAAAATAGATTGACTTTTCTTATTTCAGACAGAGAGGAGTGTGGATTGCTGAGAACTATTCCACAAATGTAGATGCATTTCTGTGTTTTCTTACTTCTTTTATCTTGCTGGAAAGTGATAAAAACTTACAATGGCAAAAGAAAAAACCCTTCTTTTCCCCAGCCCACACTCATATCCATTAATAATGACACAGGTTGTCATTATTAATGCTGAGTGAAATCCTGCTTGAAATGGTACATCACTTTTATCTTTGGGTAATTACCAGAGTTTAACAATTTCCTTTCATGTTTCCTAAACTTTAAAGAGCAGAACCTGAAAAAGGGGTATCTGCAGGGGAGGGAAGCAGGCGGGCACGCAAATCCCTTTATTTATGAATGGGATTTGTTCACACACTTCCTGCACACAACCCAAGTAAGTATAAGGATCAGAAACTACTGAGCAAAATTTTTATTCTTGGGTAGTCAAAACCCTCTTATTTCCTAGGGATCTGACAGCCCTAACACTGAATTTATGCTTTGTGATAATTAAAGCTGATTGCACTCTATTAACAAAATACTTTGTAATTTGTATATACTTGTCTTTAGACAATTATGGTTATTTCACACCCTCCCTTTTCCTTGTTTCCTGGGAGATTATTAAAACACACTGTTGAGCACTAATAATAGTGTAGTATGTATTCCAGACATTGAAATGCGCATGCCAGACCCACCAGGGGAAATAAACCACATTTTAGTATTCGATCTCAAGCAGCCTACGGGTCTGTCACTACAGGCATATCCACAGACACCGCAGCGCTCCAGCTAGAGCCCTCTCGGCAGAGAAAATCCAGCTAACAAACTCAGAATATGCTGAGTGGATATGTGAACAGAAGATTAAGCTCTTGTACTTAGCGTAGAGGCAGTTGTGGGGTATTTGCAGGCAGCTGACCCAAGGGGCTCGCTAACCAGACCTGAACCTGCCTCCTTGCCGCGGAGTCATCCCCAGCCGCTTGCACAAGTTCATAGAAGTTCCACAGAGTTTTCAAAGCAGCCGCTTGGCTGCTAGCAACTGCTGGGAAGCCTTTCGGGCAACCTACCTTAATTTGAATCTCATATAAAAATTATTTGTAAGAATTATGTTGTGTTATCTCCAGGCGCATTTCAGTGCAGCCACACAGACACTGTTTTCATCTGGTTCATAAGAAAGTGGTGTTACCTTCTCAGACCAAGCGAACTGAGTTTTCTTCAGATTCATCTGGGCTCTGAATAGGAGCGGTGACACTCCTGCTCGGGAGCAACCCACTGGGAGTATCTGGATGAAAAGAAAGGGGAATCTGTGCTTGGAAACTCCTCTGAACTCTCTCTGAACTAACCCTGAAGCCCATCCTGAACTAACTCAGGATTATTTCAACTATCCATATATGATGCTCTTCACATTTTTGGTACCTATGAGTTTTCATATGAATCCAGCTTTAAAAGTAGAGGACTGGATCCATTTCCTCTTTATTTATTATCTAAGCTCCCTAAACTTCTTTGTCTCATCACAGTTTGCATACACTATATATGACGTGACCTGCACAGGGCACTTGCTATTTTTGGTCCTTACTCAGTACACCAGTCATTGGCTATTATTAATCTATCTATATCTTCTATTAGACATAACAATTTAACATAGGAGAAAGTCAATGAGAGGTCAGCAGGAAACCCTTAAATCAGCAGATCCTTCAAGAAAGCATAGGTTTAAAGTAATATCATTTTGGTCTGTCTGAAAATATTACTGAAGTTTTTCATCTACTGAAGGGAAAAAATACAATAACTCATGTGTAAGCAAAAGTATTAATTAAAAATTATAGTAATTATTCGGGTAAGTGATCTAATTCCCTTGAAAAAGGAATTAGGTGAATATTTAGTTTTAGCTTGCATTGCATTCCTTCACACTGCAGCTCGTGTGTGGTGTGGACATAGAACATCACCCACGAGTGGCACTAACTCTCCCTGAAATGGGCCAGGAAGGTGCCACACCTGCTGCTTATTTGTAGTTGAAGACTCTGAACAAAGAGGAGGGAGTAGGAACTCCAGCACAAATTAACAAAATAAAATATTTCATCTTTTTTCATAAAAAAAACCAGTTGGACTCGATGATCTCAAAGTTCTTTTCCAACCTAGCAGTTCTGAGTCTATGATTTCTATGATTCTATGAAAATATATAGAAATCACCAGAAATCCAGGTTGAAACTTATAAACGATGCATTGAAAGCTAATGTGTGCTCAGGAATATAGAATAAAAGCGTATTTGTTCACACATTGCTAAGTTCTACACCTGTGTATATTAAATGCTGGTCTCTTTATCATATCTTAACATGACACAGAGATTTACCAGCATAAAAAACTGTTAGAGGTGCCTAAGACTTCATCATGCTGACAAAATTGCTGAAATATTTTACTAGGTAGAATTTTAGTAAAGACTGGAAATAGATGCAGAATTTTCAGACAGATGGAGGCATTGTGCAGAGGTACAGGTGGCCAGCAACGGGCAAGACCCTGTTCGAGAGAGTGCAGAGATGATTTTAATTGAGTTTATTCTATTTCTTTCATGGTTTTCTCTTTCTTTCTCTTACACCTAATCAAAACGGTTTTGTGCTGTCAATGTGCAACTGGCAATTGCACTCCCAGCTCCTACTAGGAATGAACCACAGAATCGTAGAATCATTAGGTTGGAAAAGACCTTTGAGATCATCCAGTCCAACTGTACCTGTCCACTACTAAACCATAAACCTAAGCACCTCATCTACCTCCACCACCTCCCTGGGCAGCCTCTACCAGTGCCTGAGAAACCTTTCTGTGAAGAATTTTTTCCTGATGTCCAACCTGAACCTGCCCTGGTGCAGTTTGAGGCCATTCCCTCTCCTCCTATCTCCTGTCACTTGGGAGCAGAGACCAGCACCCACCTCTCTGCAACCTCTTTCCAGGCAGTTGCAGACAGTGATAAGGTCTCCTCTCAGCCTCCTCTTCTCCAAGCTAGACAGCTCCAGTTCCCTCAGCTGCTCCTCCCAACCCTTGTTCTCAAACAGCTGGAATGGTTATTGTTGTTGATATTATTCACAAAACAGCAGGGCTTGGAGTCAGCCAGGGACTCCCACTGGGCAAGGGACTACGCAGTTCTAGAAGAAAAAGATAGATCTGTCTTAAAGTGTGGTCCTGTTTCGTTGTGTCAAGAGCGAATCTGTGCTCATACAATATTCCTCCCACCCTGTAAGTTTGGGAAATCTAAATTTGTGCTGATTTTCCCCTAACAAGTACTGGTAATAGCCTGGAAGCTTTGCTGCAACAATAAAAGCCGTTGGCCTTGCCGTGCTCTGTCTGTGTCGGCACAGACCCTTTTGGCTTCTGAATTGTTCTGAGGGTCATATTTTAGATTCTCCTGATCTAGGACTTGTTAAAAGTAGATGTGCGTGAATAACCAGCGAGCAGAGTTACCCCGAGCCAAAACCGCAAGTCAGTTGCCCCTCGATCGACTGATTGCACCCAGGCTGGAGGGGAATTCCTGCAGGCTCAGCTGCCTCCGCTGACATCCTCTAAAAAGATATTCTCTTCACCTAAAGATAGACAAGTCCTTTCACTGCGTTTTATGTGAGGGGAAAACATATTCGGTGACAATGAGCCTTTGCTCAAACTTATGTTAATTTTACTAAACTTGAGGGAGTGAATAGGCAAAGGGAAAAGGACTAAGCACTACTTTCATCAGAAAATATTGACTTATTTTGAAAACATTTTTTTAACTATTTGTTTGTCTTTTATATTCTAGAATTTAAGAAATCTTAATATTTCTGTTTACATTTACTCAAATGCTTATTAATATATTTCAGTAGGGGTTCAACTATACTTTTTCCAGAAAACTATTTCATTTGACTCATAGTGACTATGTTTTTAAATATTTTGATGTTACTACTAAGCCAAAGAGTCTATTGTCTCTTCATCTGATTTTTCTGTGTGTTGCCAATAACCACACTTGCTTATGACAAAATTCATTTAATCAGACTGAGTTTTTACGTACCAGGCATCTTCCTCAAGCTCATCTTCTAACTTTTAAAAATTACTATATTGTTCTTCAGCCCCTAAAGGGGGGGAAAAAAAAATGCTGATGGTAAATAATTTGAACACAAATTTCTTAAATGATGTTAGGGCTTCCTGGCTTTGGACAAGAGAATTGAATTAATCCGAACGTGCCCTTTTCTGTACAGCTTGGCTTTTGCCTCCATATAGAAACCAAACATAATGTGGCAAATGAAGCCTTTGAAATAAGATATTTTTTAATCAACTGAGTGCCCAGAAGGCTAGTCCTTAGTAGCAATAAATTGCAGATAGCTGATAGTTCCTAGTATTCCCTGAATCCCCATATTCAGCTTGTGCAAAGCAGCTGGGAGCTGCTCTTTCTCCATCTGTGCTCCTTTTGCCTCCTAAGCAGCCCGTGCCGTACTCGGGGATGTCCAGCACATCCCTACCTACACTCCCAGCAGCATTGATGAATAATCGGAGTGGCTTGCCTTCCCTGGAGCCTTATGGACATCCGTCAGAGCTATCGGACAATGCTCCAGCGCTAAATAAAGGACAGAGCTGGGACACAGCTGACAGAACATGTCCTAACACTTACTTGGAGGAAGGGCGCAGCCCCGTTCCCAGATTACGCTCGGAAGCAAGGAATGCCTGCCACCCCCAGCACAGCGGAGACTTGAGGCGGATAGTTTAACATCACTTGGCTCTTCTAAGCCTTATTAAAAGTGTAAAAGAATCCAGCAAGCCTTCTTTTTTTTTCAGGAGCTGAGCACTACTATATCACACAGCAATATTTCAGCTGATGCAGCTGACTGGCATGTGGGGAAAAGAATTACAGAATCACAGAACCACTAGGTAGGTAAAGACCCACGGGATCATCGAGTCCAACCATTCCTATCAACCACTAACCCGTGTCCCTCAGCACCTCATCCACCCGTCTTTTAAACCCCTCCAGGAACAGTCACTCAACCACCTTTCTGGGCAGCCTCTGCCAGTGCCCAATGACCCTTTCAGTGAAAGTTTTTTTTCTGTTGTCTAATCTGAACCTGCCCTGGTGCAGCTTGAGGCCATTCCCTCTCCTCCTGTCCCCTGTCACTTGAGAGAAGAGATCAGCACCCACCTCTCTACAACCTCCTTTCAGGCAGTTGTAGGCAGTGATAAGGTCTCCCCTCAGCCTCCTTTTCTCTAGCCTCAACAACCCCAGTTCCCTCAGCTGCTCCTCATAAAACTTGTTCTCCAGCCCCTTTCCCAGCTCTGTTGCTCTTTTAAAGAGCTTGGAGAAAGAGAGAGGGCTCAGAGAGCAAGGAGGAGGCCTTTTACCCTCAGGCTCCTTGCATCTTCTCTTCTACGTGCTCCTGAAAAACAGAGGAAACCAAAGTGGCCCCTGAATACTATTGGACGTGCTAAACCTCCAGCCGTGCATGCTTTTCATGTTGCTGTTAAGAAATAAAGAATTACCCTGTGAGAAAACACCAACAGCGTTTGGTTTCCCTGCCCCCTCCCTTTCCTTGCTCCTGTCCCTCCTTTTCTTCTCCTGCTCAACTCCCAGTCCCACAGGCCCATGTGTTTGAATTTGCTTTGTGTGGCAAAAGTCCTCAAAACACAGCAGAGAAGGCTTTCCTTAAAAAGCACAACCCAGCAAGGCTACAAAACTTCTCGTTACAATGATTTGCATGCTGCTGTTTGGCAAGTGCCTGGAGCACCACGTGTGGAGACAACGAGGAGCCCCCGCGCGCCCCGAGCAGCTGGGCAGCACGGCCGGACAAGAGAATGCTTGGCTTCTTGCATTGGCCTCCTGGAGGGAGCTTCGCACGACACACACCAGAGTCCTTCAGGCTGAAGAATGGGCAAAACACTTCACCACCGTGCAAGGTTTGTTGGGTTTTTTCCTGGTCTCGTTTTAGATGAAGGAGCTTGGGAGCCGTTAGCAACTGAGCTGCACCCACAGGACCAGAAGATGAGCTAATGTAGCCTGCTCATTATTTAGTATAGGCATTCCTTAAAAATGTCATCTTCCTATGTTAAATGAAAAAACCCCAGGCATGTGGCCATCCAGCCAAACTTCTAGCACTGCAATATATCGAGAATTTCAGCTCCTACTGAGGCAAAGAGCCACAACTGCAGTTTTGCCTTCTAAGCTCCACAAACAATAAACATGTATTTGACTACTTTGTGTTATTTTTATTCTTCCTAGCGCAAATATCTTCTGGAAAGCACAGGGCATTCAATTCCTCGAGGTCGTCATCTCTCAGCAGGTACTGAGCTAGCTACTGTAATCACCTATTCTACTTATTATACTTGTTAATGGGATTTGACACCTTTGCCTTCTGGCTTCAGCTGCAGCCTGTGCTTATACTTTGAAAACACTGATTAAATTATTCACCTGGTAATTTTCAGGATCAGGCCAACATTCTGAAAAACACACATTGCAATTTGATCTTGTTGTATTGTATAAACCCATTTGAAACCCTGGTTCAGCAAACCATTTAAGCCCTCGCAGAAGCACCATTGAATGACTTCACAAAGGAATATTTTTTGCGTATGATATTTGCTCTATGGCATTATCGTGTAGCTTTCTGAAAGGAAAGCTTCAAACGTTGTTATGATTTATTGTTTGTTGAGTGCTGAGAGTATACTTCAATGGAACTTGAGGAAGTGCTTAAAGTTAAGCACGTTTTCAAGTACATTGCTGATCTAGGGCCAAAATGTTAATCTGAGACCTTCTTTGTTGGAAAATGTAGACATGATATCAAGGAAGAGCATTTGTTAATTTTCCTGTAAGCAGGAAACACTGGATAGCCATGTGGGTGTATTTTACAAATAAAAACATCTCCCATCAACAACTTCTCCTTTTGATATTCCAATGCCAGAGAAAAAGGTTATCAACAGTCCATATAATATGTTGAATATAAATTTAGAAAAGGTATCAACTGGACACACACATCTCTCCAGAGAGAGGTGAAAGAGTAAAATGGAAACACGCCACCTGGGGCTCACAATGCCCATCCCAATGTGATGAAATGTCGCTTTTTCCAAGGTTCTTTATGCATTCAGAATATTTGTTCAGAGAATCACAGAATGACCTGAGTTGGAAGGGACCCACAAGAATCATTGAGTCCTACTCCAATCCCTGCACTGGACACCCCGACATTCACACCGTGTGACTACGTATATTGTCCAAATCGTTCTAGAATATTGTTAGGTTTGGTGCCATGACTGCTTCCCTGGGAGCTGTTCCAGTGCCCCACCACCTTCTGGGTGAACAACCTTTTCCTAGTATCCAAGCTAACTCTCCCCTGACATCTTTCTTCCATCCCCTTGGGTCCTGTCCTTGGCCACCAGACAGAAATGCTCAGTGCCTGCTCCTCCTCCTCCTCCCCTTGTGAGGAAGCAGTGAACTGCTATGAGGTCCATCCTCAATCTCCTCTTCTCCAGGCTCAACAGACAAAGTGACTTCAGCCACTCCTCATAAGACTTCCCCTCTAGACCCTTCACCAACTTTGTGGCCCTCCTGGATAGAGCCATGGAATATTGTCGGCACTCAGTAAATAAGATGTCAAAGGACTTAAAAGCTCTGTTACTTAAAAAGTAATGGACTTTCCTCTTCACAAAACTCCTTGTTAGCACTGAACACTTATGTGTTGAGTGACCTTCCCTGGAGGTGTTTAAGGCACAGGTGAACGAGGTGCTGAGGGACATGGTTTAGTATTTGATAGGAATGGTTGGACTCGATGATCCGGTGGGTCTCTTCCAACCTGGTTATTCTATGATTCTATGATTCTATGCTAGATACCGTTAGCACAGGGGAACACTGGGTAACCCCAAATTGCTTTAGGTGGCACATGTCTTTGCTATTTCTGTGTAAGGTGGTTCCTAACGCTCCATTTAAAGAGCACAACTGCTCAGCACCTGCCCAGAGTAGTCCCTAAATTAATTAGTCTGGAATTGTATGTTTGTCCTTTTTATAACATGCAAATACACAGTCTAATACAATAGGACCTTGTCCCCAACTGTAGCCAAGAGGCTCAATGGGAACAACAACAATAATTTTACTTATATGCTGCCTAAACACAATTCTGAAACATCTGTGGCTTGTCACTATTATAGTCCAGAAGCTATAGCCTAAGCGAGGCTTTTTTTTTGGAAGCAATACAAGGAAACTCACTATGGTTCCTGAAAACTCTCTTGGAATGTAATAATATAAATGAGGAGGAAATATTCTGTGGGGAAAGAAAGTGCTTAAGGCAACAGTAATTATATTGCCAAATATAGCATATAGAATCTGCAGAGTGAGAGTTTCATATAACAAGGGAAATGTAAAATCATAGTTGGGGTGTAACTAAATTGTAGTAGGATGGCTGGGGGGAGCATTATTAGAGGGAGTTAATATTTAATCCCTGACTAGCAGTGGAAGCACAAAAGAGAGGCTATTTTCAAACTGTATTGTCTTCAGCTGTGTAGGAAACCACCAGTACGGGTTTGGGTGATGAAAACAATCACAGAGTTGCGGAATTATGGAATGGTTTGAGTTGGAAGAGACCTTAAAGATCATGTAATTCCACCCCCTGCCATGGGCAGGGACACCTCCCACTGGATCAGGTGCCCAAGATCCCATTCAACGTGGCCTTGAACCCCTCCAGGGATGGGGCAGCCACAGCTTCCCTGGGAAACCTGGGCCAGGGCCTCACCACTCTCATGGTGAAGAAATTCCTCCTCATGTCTAATATAAATCTGCCCCTCTCCGGTTTATACCCATTCCCCCTTGTCCTATCTCCACAAGCATTTATGAATAGTCCCTCCCCACCTTTCTTGTAGGCTCCTTTCAGGTACCAGAAGGTCACTATAAGGCCTCCCTGGAGCCTTCTCTTCTCCAGGCTGAAAACCCCCAACTCTCTCAGCCTGTCCTCATAGGGAACATTCTGAGTGAAGAACCTTTGCCTGACACCCAACCTAAACCTCGCCGGCACATCTTCCTGCCATTCCCAGAAAGATGCTTTTACGCCGATGATCAGTGCTGTGAGAGGATGAACGGCAGAAGTAATTCAAACCCATTTCAGGTGGTGCAACAAAATAGTGCTTTTATGCCTTTGTGGCTTTTTAAAGGTATCTTTTCCTCAATTTTGTGGAGGGAGTCTAAAAGAAAGCTTATTCCATATTTTTACAATATAAGATGTGAATAAGACTATTTACAGTCTAAACTCAACTTCAAATTAAGAATAGAATTTCTGATTAAATATCTGTTTGGAACTCAAAATCAGATTTTGTGTACTCATGAAAGAAAACAACAAAAACAGAGAAACAAAGATAGTGTTTGCCAAGAAATCCTTACTGAATGGAAGTGATTTAAAAAGACATTATGGAAAATGCTGCTTTTTAAGAGAAATGAAAACTAAACCAGGTCTGAAACAGAAACAATTGTTTCGGTTTGATTGGCTAAGAAATGCTAATTCTTCTTAAGCTATGAAGCAGAAATGAATTATGGGGATAAATCTGTCAATCCATCAGTTTGCAGTCTGTGCCTTCCGTGGAGATTTGGCAGCAAAAGTAAATCATTTTTTTCAGAGGGATTCGAGTTTATGGGGTTTTTTTAAGGATTTTGTAATGTTTTGTGGTCTTTCAAACTCAATGAAACCAAATACATTTTTAAGCATTCGGTTCACTCCTAATGAGAAGGCAGAGAGAGATAACCTCTGCGCCCCTCACTGCCAGAGCTCCTGTGGCTGCAACAGAGGCTCTCACTGCTGGGTCTGAACTCCCACCTGCCTCAGGTGCTGCTGGGGAAAAGCAGCGTGCAGGCACAGCACAAACACGAGCATCATCCTAGAGAAGGGAACGGAGCTGGGGAAGGGGCTGGAGAACAAGTCTGAGGAGGAGCGGCTGAGGGAATTGGGTTTGTTTAGTCTGGAGGAGAGGAGGCTGAGAGGAGACCTCATTGCTCTCTCCAGCTGCCTGAAAGGAGTTTGTAGAGAGGTGGGTGCTGGTCTCTTTTCCCAAGTGACAGGGGACAGGATGGGAGGGAAAGGCCTCAAGCTCCACCAGGGCAGGTTTAGATTGGAGAACAGGAAAAATTTCCTCACTGAAAGGGCTCTCAAGCACTGGCAGAGGCTGCCCAGGGAGGTGGTGGAGTCCTCGTCCCTGGAGGGGATAAAGGATGGGTAGATGTGATGCTTAGGTATATGATTTATCAGTGGACAGGGACGTCTGCAATTGATGATCTCAAAGGTCTTTACTACCCTAGGGATTCTATGATTCTAATATTTTACCTACAGAAAGCAAAGTTCAGGGTATTTTATTTATATTTATAGCTATGAGATCTTCTATGAGCACTTTTTAGCCCAGGCCCCAGCTAATCCATTCAGTCCAACTGGTTCTCACCAGAAAGGTTTTTAAAATGCCTTATTGCCACTTCTCTGTGTTGTTCCAGGGTCAACATATTTCCTTAACAAAGCAGTACTCATTGAAAGCAGCAGACTGTACAGCATAAATCCTTAGAGTCATATAATTCTACCTTGTATATGGGGTTTGCTATAGAATAACTTACAGAATCCAAGGAGAGAGAAATCTATCATTTTAATCCTCTAAAACTTTCAGCTGCTTTCCTTCACTTTCCAATATTTCTTCTCTGAAATCTCTCCCAGAGTGCTTTCTGGACCTCATTTCTTCATCTTTACCTGTCTGCGTTTCTTCTCCAGCATCAGCCTTTTTTCTCTGTCTCTAACTTTTGAAACTGCTTAGGTTTCCCGACTTCCCTACTGTGTCTTTCACGCTTTCCCAACAAAAGTAAATAAGAGAGACCAGGGAGTGCTATGTCCAGACAAGGTATTGTGAGTGATCACCAACCCCTGGCAGCCCTTGAACTATCCCTGGGCATCATTTGGGTAGCTCAGGCCAAAACTGACAACTGAACAACAGGAATGAGCTTGGTACACGCTTTAATGCTTTCAGTTTACTGGAACTGACCTGCTGTCATGTTCATCACTGTTGACAGCATCATCCTAATCAGAGTTTTTCAGACTTTTGTCATAGTTAAACCCAGGAAACAAGGAGGAAATGTTTTTTGATTTGTTTTCCTCTTAGTATTGTTTCACAACTGTAATTTAATCTATGATATTTAACCTATGGCAGTGGGATTGGGGGCGCCCTCAGCCAGTTTGCCGATGACACCGAGATGTGTGGCACGTTTGGCAGGCTGGAAGGAAGGGATGGCATCCAGAAGGACCTTCAGATGCTTGAACTGGGCCTGCGCAGACATTATGAGGTTCAACAAGGTGCAAGGTCCTGCACATGGGTTGAGGCACAAACACAAGCCGGATGGAGAATGAGAGCAGCCCTGAAGTGAAGGAGTTGGTGGATGAGAAGTGTTGGTGGATGAGAAGCTCAACACAAGCCAGCAATATGTGTTTGCAGCCCAGAAAGTCAGTCGTACCCTGGGTTGCATCGGAAGAAGTGTGACCAGCAGGCTGAAGGAGGTGATTCTGCCCCTCTGCTCTGCTCTTGGGATATCTCACCTAGAGTAAAGCTTTTGTAAAGCTTTAGTAAAGCCTTTGATACAGTTTCTCACAGCATTCTCCTTCGGAAACTGTCGGCCTCTGGCCTGGACGGGCGCACACTCTCCTGGGTGAAAAACTGGTTGAATGACCGGGCCCAGAGGGTGGTGGGAAATGGAGTTAAATCCAGCTGGAAGCCAGTGACAAGTGGGGTTCCCCAGGGCTCAATCCTGAGTCCAATCCTGTTTAATGTCTTTATCAATGACCTGGATGAAGGCATCGAGTGCTCCCTTAGCAAGTTTGCAGATGACACCAAGCTGGGTGGAAGTGTGGATCTGCTGGAGGGTCGGGAGGCTCCAAAGGGATCTGAAAAGGCTGGACTGCTGGGCTGAGACCAACGGCAGGAGGTTTAACAAGGCCAAATGCCGGGTCCTGCACTTGGGGCACAACAACCCTAAGCAGCTACAGACTAGGAGAAACCTGGCTGGAAAGCTGCCTGGAGGAGAAGGACCTGGGGGTGTTGGTTGACAGCGACTGAACATGAGCCAGCAGTGGCCCAGGTGGCCAAAAAGGCCAATGGCATCTTGGCTTGGATCAGAAACGGCGTGACCAGCAGGTCCAGGGAGGTTCTTCTCCCCCTGTACTCAGCACTGGTGAGACTGCACCTCGAATCCTGTGTTCAGTTCTGGGTCCCTCACCACAAGAAGGATGTTGAGGCTCTGGAGCGAGGCCAGAGAAGAGCAACGAAGCTGGTGAAGGGGCTGGAGAACAGGCCTGATGAGGAGCGGCTGAGAGAGCTGGGGGTGTTCAGCCTGGAGAAGAGGAGGCTGAGGGGAGACCTCATTGCTCTCTGCAACTACCTGAAGGGAGGTTGTGGAGAGGAGGGTGCTGACCTCTTCTCCCAAGTGACAGGGGACAGGACGAGAGGGAATGGCCTCAAGCTCCACCAGGGGAGATTTAGGCTTGAGATTAGGAAAAAGTTCTTCACGGAGAGGGTGGTTAGGCATTGGAACAGTCTGCCCAGGGAGGTGGTTGAGTCACCGTCCCTGGAGGTGTTTAAGGTTAGGGTGGATGAGGTGCTTAGGAGCATGATTTAGGGATTGGTGGGAATGGTTGGACTCTATGATCCGGTGGGTCCCTTCCAACATGGTTATTCTGTGATTCTGTGATTCTGTGAGTACGGTGTTCAGTTCGGTACAGTTCACTCTCACCTAGAGTCCTTAGCACAGGAAGGACACGGATCTGTTGGAGTGAGTCCAGAGGGAGGCCAAGAAGATGATCAGAGAGCCTTCTATACAAGGACAGGCTGAGAAAGTTGGGGTTGTTCAGCCTGGAGAAGAGAAGTCTCCAGGGAGACCTTATAGCCTTCCAGTAACTAAAGGGAGCCTACAGGAAAGATGAAGAGAGGCTCTTTATCAGGGAGTGCAGAGACAGGATGAGGGATAAAGGTTTTAAGCCAAAAGAGAGGAGGATTTAGACTAGGTATTAGGAAGAAATTATTTACTGGGAGGTTGGTGAGGCACTGTTCCAGGTTGCCTGGGGATGTTGTGGCTGCCCCATCCCTGGAGTTGTTGAAGACTAGGTTGAATGAGGCTTTGAGAGACCTGGCCCAGTGGGAGGTGTCCCTGCCCATGGCAGGGGGTTGGAACTGGATGTTCTTTAAGGTCCCTTCCAACATAATCCATTCTATGATTCTGTGTTAAGGTCCAATCTAATAGCTAATTACTCAATACACATATGATCCCATTTCTTCTCAGTTCACAGTGACATGCAAGCTATTCTACAAAAGACCTTTCTTAGTTAATCTACGAAACCATTACCATTTTTGCCCTGCGTTCTAAAAATGTCTTTCAGAAATGTGATGGCTTAATTCATACTTTATTATCCAAATGTTTTTGGAAAGTATTCTTTTTCTAAATGAACTCATGCCAAATAATTTATGTTGTTTCTCATCTCAGCAGAGACTCCCAAATTAGTCATCTTTTTTATTATTCTCATCATCCAAATTAACTTCTCAGTTTTATTGAATCCATTGATAGGCTCTGGGGCCTATGAAGATTTTACAGTTACAAACATTATATCCTATAACTTCTTACTGTTGTGAATAGCATATTGAAACAGCTAAACGTGTCAGAGAAGAAAATTAACATGCTTAGGTTGAACAGTAATTAGGAGTTTATATTTCACTGATCACTAGAAGAAGCTGTTTGCCTTGTATGCTTATTCACTGCTGCCAGAAATATGTTTGCTAACTGAAGAATTGGTCTTGAACTGAGATTAGCTAATTTGTCTATAAAAATTGATCTCTCCTCAAATTCTCAATCCTGTTCTTTATATTTTTTCAGTTAGGAAGGCAAAAGGAAGGGCTGTAGCAGTGAATGAAAACTAAATTGGTAACGACTATTCTGTAAGGTTCTCGATGTTAGTGATAATTACACAACAAGAATTCCAGATTTCACAGACCTACCAGCCTAAAGTCAGATCAACTGTAGGATCAGTTTTTAAGAATACAAATCCCTGGTTCTAGCCTCAACTGAACATCTACTGAACAGTTTCCACTTCTGCATATAGAAGCCCAGTTTTGTGCGAACCTCATGCTTTCTGCGCTCTAACCTAAAAAAAAGTATAATTTCATCACATTTTAATCGATTTTACACTTTTAATTGATCTTGGACTCTGCAGAAGAAAAGGGGAGTCTTAACTGATTTGCAAAAGAGACGTCTTACCAGTTCTTATTTCCGACAGTGAATTCTAATTTAATCACGTGAAAAAATAAAACAATCCATTAACTTTATTTTACCTTTAAGGAAAGGGGACAGTGATGTTTACTGTTCTCATTATTTTCATTTTTCATAATTTACCACAGTTTTCAAGTAAGTTGTGCCTGTGTACCCAGCACAAAGAGCCTATGGTCTTGGTGTTAAGAGTAATGGTAGGGCAGAAGCACTCATCTCTGTGAGTTTTGCTGGGCGTGGAAATTGTGTAATGGCTATATAATCCATCAGGAGGCATCTACATCAATAAAACATTCAATGGGATTAAGGAAAAAATAAATAAATTTTATATTCTTACTTCATTCAAATGATGCCAGCATGAGGACATTAAACATTTTGCAGCTATTTTATAGTTTTGAAATTCCTTCAGAGCTTTAAAGTCTGATTTTTGCTGTCAATGTTTGGGTGTATCACTTTTATACTGGAAAATGTATGATATTTGAATGTTTAAAACAAAATTAGGCAACAGTATCAAAACAATATCTTGTTATTGCACTGAAATGAACTGTTTTCATACTGAACCATCATTTCACTAGTTAGTATTTGTCTTGGGGATTTTTAGTGTGCTTTGGAATTAGAAGAGACTTGTTTTTCACTAACTTTACAGTTAAGTATGAGAATTTTAGGCTGTGTTGGAAGTGCATGATGCTGTTTTGCACACATCCGAACGTCTTCTTACATGCATCAGATAAAATATTCTGTTTTACCACTCCTCATTCTCTGTTCCCATCTCCAGCACTGAATTTCAAAGTGCCATTGGGTCCATTTCTCTAGGTTATGCTTTAACAAATATAATAACACACGATATCTTCCTAGAGCCTCAAAAACATTAGATAATGTGTCACTGCCTTTTGTTTGTCTAGTGGGTAAATAAAATTTTAGTGCTATAATTTGGAAGATTATGATAGAGATAGAAGAAATACCTAGCTCCCTCAAACAGAAAGTCATAGAATCATAGAACCGTTTGATCTGGAAGGGACCTTAAAGCCCATTCAGTTCCAGCTGGGCAGGGACACCTCCCACAGGACCAGGCTGCCCAAGCCCCATCCAACCTGGCCTTGAACCCCTCCAGGGATGGAGCAGCCACAGCTTCCCTGGGCAACCTGGGCCAGGGCCTCCCCACCCTCAGTGTGAAGAATTTCCTCCTAATGTCTAGTCTAAATCTGCTCCCCTCCAATCAATAGCCATTGCCCCTTGTCCTATCACTCCAAGCCTTTGTAAAAATTCATTCCCCAGCTTTATTGCAGCCCCTTCAGGTACTGGAAAGTCATATCAGGAGGTCAGAAGTCAGAAGTATATCACTAGATATGACTTTTCTTTCCATCTCCACACCAACAAGCCATCTTGGCTAGCTTTTCTTTACGTCGTTACTTTTCGTTTTTTCCCTTTTTTTTTCCCAGGCCAGAATTAGCTCACAAAACAACAGACGCCTAAGCACTGTGCCTTTTCTTTTGCAGCTGGTTGGGATTTGGAACTACCCTGTAAAGCATCATTTTTTTGGTTGGATTAATGCAAAATCCAAGACTGAATGTGCAATATCTCATTTTGACACTTGACAGTCATTAATCAATGTCACATCGACAGCCACTCTGCGTTCCCCACCATGCTGAAGCTCTCTTACAACATACAATAGTGTCGTTTGGCACTTCTCTCACACTGTTCAGAAACAAAAGCACTGACGAGCTGCTGCACTGCTGTAAAACATTAGAATGGTTCATATTTCTTGGAGGCACTCCAAAGGGTATAACAAAATGTAATAGATTTGAAGCTCTACCACCTACATTGGCAAAAACATCAGGATCTCACCTAAGAAACAGAGTTTGAACTGCAACAAATAGCAATTTGGTTTAATAATTACCTTACTCACCTAATGCGTTTAACTTCAAAATAGAAAAGGCTAAGGTGCTTATGATGTTGCCTTTCTTTGCATTTGTGTTAGTTGGTGTTTCCTTTGCTGTAGTGATACCGATATTATTTACTACTTACTTGGCTTTTATTTTAGAGATGAAATCTCACTCTGTGAGAACTAGAGTTCTGTTCAATCTAAGTCAGCTTTTAGTTTCAGTAATTTAATTCATAGTCTCATAGACTCATAGACTCATAATCATAGAATCATAGAATCATAGAATCATAGAATCATAGAATAGTTTGGGTTGGAAAGGACTATAAAGATCATCCAGTCCCACCCCAACCCCCGGGCAGGGACACCTCCCACTGGATCAGGCTGCCCAAGGCTCCATCCAACCTGGTGTAATACCTAGTAAAGCCAATATTCTTGTTTACCCTTACAAATATGAGGATGTTCAGGGAATCTGATGACTAGATTGCATGAAAGGGAATAAAAGGGCTTGTTTTTCTTGTGTTTAATGCAAATGTCCTGTGGACCTGTGGTGACAAGGCCCTTCACTAAACATCTCAGAGCTTAGCAGAGGAAAAGGAGTTTACAGTAATGCTAGATAATTATAAATATGGTAAAATTCTGCATGTTTGCAATGTATGGCTTAGAATTTCACATGCATTTATTTGATGCAAAAGTGCATTTGCTCTAAACATGATTATTTTTTCCTTTTGGTTGATTCTACTCATTGGAGTAACTTTCCCTGGTAACCTGGTACTGGTCGCCTTTGAGCAAGAGGAGTAGATCAGATGGATCATTGCTCTGATCTGCTGTGACAGTTTCTGTGTTCCTAATTCAAGCCTAAAACACACTTGCATTCCTCATTTTGTCATCACGATGGGGTTAAAACCCAGCACATTCTTCTTACACAGAAATACATATGATATCATTTCAAATGCCACATGAATTTAAGTGGATTTCACGCTTGAAGTGCAGCAGAATCACGCTCAGAGAGGAACAAGGATTTTTTTTTTTTGAAGGATTTCATTTCCAGAGTGGTCTGTTTTTAAGACCCTAATCCAGAATAGCCTGGAAAGTAGTTTTGCATAGCTAATGCATCGCATGTGAATACATCTGCTAAGTCTGAATGCCTATATAAATCCTACAAAGTAAGACCCTGAAATTGCCTGGGTGACAGAATAAATCCATCCTTTACAAAAAAAAAAGTGAAATTTTACCTCCAAGTGCTTAACCTTAGTTACTGCATATTGGTTACTGTGTGCATTCCTGAGTTTATAATTTTTTTCTAGATAGGAAGACATATTGAGTTTATTTTTATTGGCCATCAGTTTTCTCGCAGGATCAAAATATCGTGAGTTGATTAGGTATTAATGAGAGTTCATTAATATTAAGTTTCTGGCTCGAGAGCCCTGAACAGCTGTGCTCTTCTAACTCAGCGATCTTTGAGCACAGATAAAATCTTTCTTTCCAATGAAGATTATTAATAAATGATTGAGCAATGTAATTTATCACTGGCTGTATTACTGTTTCTGAGAGCTAAGGTTGCATTATAAATTGACTCCAGAAAAAGGTAAACCGATTCACTTACTCGAGGTCTTGCCTTGCATTCTCACATATGGTTCTGCTTAAACGTGTCCATGTTTGCAACCTACAGTTGACATTTTTGGCACTCAGAACAGTGTCTTGTAATTATGCTAAGTCTAGAAAGGAGGATTAGCTTTTATAGCAGAATTCATAAAATAAAAAGAACAAAAAAAAAAAAAAACTTTTAGGCAAATTTATTGGCTGCAGTGAGCCCTCCAGAATGTAGACGTCTGGTCTGGTGGAACTCAATGGATTTCTGTTTGCTGCATGTATGTGTGCACATACACCCCCCCCCCCAAACACACACCCCAAACGACTGCTTTGTTAAGGCATTTGTGTGCAATAAAACGTTAAATGTTTTCACACTTGGAATCAACTTCCCCACCTGCAGCGCTTATCATCAAACAAGCTTCTTTTGGTATGTTTTGAAAACCTTTTTCTCCCTCTTTCCTGTCCCCCCCCCCCCCCCCCCCACTTTCTTTCTCTCTTTAAATGCACTGTATTGGCTGAATCGCTTGCTTGGCAAAGCCAGGCTTTTGAAGACTGTCCAGATCTTTCCATAATTCTCACCCCGGAGTAGTTTTGTGGAGCAACTTGCAAGTGTTTCATTGTGAATTCGAAACCACAAGAGCTTAAAGAAGGCAAGCAGAGTTCTCCGGCAGCCTGTTGCGTGTAGAAACCATCACTTATCAGTTGTGAAAGGCACATTCCTGATAGCTGAGTGCTGGTATGAAACTCTGACTTTTATCTCTGCACCAAAAGGGAAAGGTTTCATTTGGGTTAGCAAACACCAGGCACCTATTTTCTTTGCCACAGCCTGCCTCAAAGTGCACTTTAATTCCTGATGATTCCACTGGAAGATCAATCTCACACACACACAAATCTATCAAAAAAATCTCCTCATCCTCGAGTATCCTCATCGCTTTTTGAACTCTCCTAGAAAAGAAATAGCCAATAGCAACGTTGCTGTCACGCCTTGCACATTTTGAACACGAATATCTGCATTTTATCGTGGAGGGGGGACAAGATGTGTTCTGCACTAGTATAGATTTTTATTCTTCTTTCCTCAGTTTACACTTGCAAATGCCACTATTAGACACTGTAGGGCAAAATCAGAATGATTACCTCGAGTTATCACCGTCAAGCATGAATTACCATCTCTCCCTTTGGGAGATAATTAATCCACTATTTATAGACAGAGTTTAGAGGAAAAGGTCTAATTCTTCAAAGGATTAAAAGATGACTTTCGCTGCTTCCCTGCATTAGAGTAGACCTCTAAAGGATGATGAATTCAAGTTGTTATGAGCAGCTATCACTTAAACTCGTATTTTCCTATTTAACCTCCTGCAACACCTGAGGTGCAGGGTTCGCTTTGGGATCCTCCTGTGCCAGCCTGGCACCTCCCAGCTGCCCTCTGTGTGTGTGTCTGCCTCTTCCTTTTAATCCCCTGCCGAGGAGGTGAGGGCAAGCAGGCTCCTAATTTAGATACCTCGTTTAACTGTTTATAATGAGGTAGGAATACTCTAGACCATGGTTTCTAGCTGGAAATGAATGTAAAACATGGAAATAGCAGGAGAGAAACACATCAAAAAGGGGAACACAAGCGAGAGGAATGTCTCACTCCTGATAAGAGAATGCTTCTATTCTCCTCTGCTCTACTTGTGCAATATCTGACAACCATCCTGGGCAGTGTCATAAAATGAGATGGGATTGTTTAGATTACGCCAAAATTTAGTTGTCTGAAAAGTGGGTATCCAGTCCAATTTAAGGGCTTAGTTTCCGTTGGTAGTCAGAGAGGAGAAGCAGGCTCCTCCCCAAGGTGATTTGTTCCCATTTGAAGGTAGGTATTTCAGAGAGGGCAGGCAAACACACTCCTCTGAGATAACTCCGTAAAGCTGTCTCATGCAACTCCTTCAGGTGACTTAGCTAAACTCTAGATTGCTGAGGTTAAGCAAGTTAATTCCTTTGGAAATCTGTGGATCCTTTATTTCCAGAGCTACAGGGAACCAGTCGTTTGGCCCCTAAACTATATCCTGTCCCTATGACTATTTTTAACATTAGCTTTGCATTAGAAGCTAATAAATGTTGCCAGTACTTTTTAAACTCTTCACCGTATACTACATGTGTTGGGTTTTTTGGTTGTTTTTTTTTCTCCTCCTGTAAAACTGCTAAACATATGCTTAACCATCTGGCAAGCAACAATCAAAACCAAACAAACAAGGTGTTTGAAAGTTCAAACAGACAATCAGTCATACTTCTGTACAGATTTTATGTACGAGCCTGAATAACAGTACACTAATGTAGAATGAAATAACAATGTAAAAATTAATTAACACGCCACACTAAGTAGTTTAATGCTCCTATTCAAAATAAAGACACCGTAAGGGTGAGCATTTCTCTCCTCTTCTTGTCCTGCTCTGATTATGTTCTGGCTGAACTGTATTTTTTCAGGCTATTAGTTTTACTAGTCATATATTACCCATGTCTCCCTGTCCTTCCTTTCTCCTCCATCTCCTGATTTTCCACTGCACTGCAGCAGTTATCTCCTTTTTCAAGGCTCTGTGCTGCCTATCACCTCCTTATCTTCCCTCACCACTGTTGCTCCAGCTCCCCTGGTACTCTCTGCAGGACCTGCCAATATTCCTTGCCCCACTTGTGAAGCTCTCAATCAAACACCTTGAAGTGTCACAGGGTGGGATGGAACTGGATAATCTTTGAGGCCCCTTCCAAATCAAATAATGCTGTGATTCTAGGTGTTCCCCACACTCTTTCTTAGATACAGATTGCTTCATTGATGCCTGGGTAGGTATGAATTTGTCTGTTGAGTCAAGGTTTCCTGAAGAGTTTCCTTAAAGAATTTTCGTGGAATCCTGCTTGTTGTTCCAGGCACCGTGGCTGTGTAGACCAGCAAAAATATGAGTAATAAAAGCAACATCAGTTGTGGTTTTCTGTTTCTCTACATATTCCATTAGGAACAGAAAAGATATTACAGTTTCATGATAGTTTTGGCCCCGTTCCTCCTAGGCTAAGACCCTGGTGAACTTTGATAGCATATTCCTATTGAAGTAGTTGCAATAAAATCAAAATAGTGCTTTTATTTTTCTTTTGAGGAGCTGGGACATGCAATGTAGGGGTGGGGGGGTGTCAGAATTTGGTCCTTTCTGGTTGTGCAGAAGTAAAGAACAAGGAAACCCATCCAGGAATGTGTGTGGTGTGGGACAGCTGTTCACTGCAGGTCCCCAGGAAGAGCAGATCTGGATTAAGGGGTGTGCTGTGAAAGAACATAGATTTTGAATGAAGAGCATTCAAAATGAAACGGAGCCAGGCCCCTTACAGTTATTAGAATGCAGTATAGGAAAGCTACATTCCTGTTACTGAGAATGAAATGCACACCAATAATTTCACATCCTGAATAGAATCAGAGAATAGTTAGGGTCGGAAGGGACCTCAAAGATCACCTACTTCCAACCCCCCTGCCACAAGCAGAGACATCCCACTAGATCAGGTTACCCAGGGCCCCATCCAGCCTGGCCTTGAACCCCTCCAGGGATGGGGCAGCCAGAACTTCCCTGGGCAACCAAGGCCAGGGCCTCATCACTGTCTTCATGAAGAAATTCTTCCTAATGTCTAGTCTAAATCTGTTCTTCTCCAGCTTATATCCATTCCTTGCCCTGTCACTACAAGCTTTCATGAACAGTTCCTCTCCAGCTTTCCTGTAGCCCCTTCAGGTACTGGAAGGTGGCTCTAAGGTCTCCTCGGAGCCTTCTCTTCTCCAGGCCGAACAAGCCCAACTCTCTCAGCCTGTCCTCATAGGGAAGGTGCTCCAGCCCTTGGATCATCTTCGTTACCCTCCTCTGGACCTGTTCCAACAACTCCGTCTCCTTCTTATAAGCAGAGCCCAGATCACATTCCTCTCAGAGCAGCTTAGCTCTGTGGCATTTGCCTCTCCGGATTTATTGATGTGGGCAAAATAGATAGAAGAAAAGCCTTTAAAGGATGTGATCCACACTCAATTTCTAAAACTGAGAAATCAGAAAGAACAAAACAAGGTATCTTGGTTTGGGTTAGTTTGTTTTTGAAGATTTGGGGTTTAAGCCTGATACCATGCCTAAGCGTTATGATTTGAATTCCTTTCTCTACCTGGGAGCTTAAAGTTCGTCATCCTTTACTGTTCCCTAGGCACGTGCTACCTGAACAGGAGCTGCACTTCAGCTCTATGTCCTAAATCAATGCTCTCCTGGCAGGGTCACTGCAAACTCTCTCACATTCCTTGCCTTTTCTACCAGCGAGCACACTGGGGAGAACACAGTGACAGGGTAGCATCTGATGACACAGCTATCAAAATGACACATTAAGTAAAAGATAACTATTAATAGTCACAAACTCCCCTCCTCTGCTGTCAGCCAGGATGTTACAGGCTTTCTGGGCTAAGGAAGTTTCCATCAACCTGTCTGCATTGATGAAATTACAACCTGAGCAAATCTCTGGTGGAGACCTTCAGAAGGAGTATAAGATAGAGTTTGTGCTGCTGTGATTTATCCTCCTGTTTGGCACTGACTACTCATATCAAAGTAAATTTGTCATACACAAGTGCTACACATCTATCTGGGTAAGAAATGTGCACTACAAGATAGGTCGGAGCTGGTGGGGAACTCTCTCAATCTTCCACAAGCTGTGTCTGTCTCTGTTTACCCAGAACTGGCTTTGTGAGTGCACAGACCAAGGTGTTGGTCAAACATAGCCCAGCCTTGAGGCTGGGACAGGCAACTAGTCATTTTTGCAGTCCAAGACGCCAAGTAAGGTGTTGCAAACTCACTAGAATAAGCTATTTTCATTCTCCACCACCAATTCGCAAAGAGATGCAACTATGATAAAGCTGTGTACCATGATTTCTACCAAGTATTTCCTGGTGTGCAGCTAGAACTTTTCTTTGCTCTGTATTTCTCCTATGAAAATTAGGTAAAAAAAGATACTGTTCACCTTGGGAGGTAATTTTCACGTAGAGTCATAAAATGGTTTGGGTTGGAAGGACCTAAAAGTTCTGAACCCCTCCAGGGATGGGGCAGCCACAGCTTCCCTGGGCAACCTGGGCCAGGGCCTCCCCACCCTCATCGTGAAGAATACACGAGGAAGTGTTCTTTGGATATTTCATTTTTGAGCTTGAAGATCAGCCCTCATACACCCAGCAACACCTTTGCCCTTTCTAAACAAGCAAACAAAAAACCTGAAAAGCAGTAATCCAGCAGATGGCAAAACAGCAGCAATATGACTCAGAGAAGTCTAATCTTCCAACTCACATGAGATTAAATGAACCATTATTTATTTATTGACTTTTCTGGTCCACTTATTACGATTTGCATATAATCTAATTCTGTGGAAACTCTTTGAGAACTCAATAGAGTTCTTCTGTTTGCTAGAAATTGTGTGATCCCTCTCCCAAAATGCTTATCTGAGAAGTAGACTCTGAATGTCTTGCGTGCACTAATGATTTTTTCTCCTCACAATCTCCCTACAAGAAAAGAGGGAGCTACTGCTCTATTTACCTGTGGGAAAATGAGATTAAATAATTGGCTCCAAGTCAAGAGGAAGCCTGTGGCTGAGCTGTGACTAGCACCCAGATATCCTGAGTCACAGTCCAGTGACTTAACCACAAGCCAGCTCTGTTGCTGACAGACTTTTCTTGGTAGCAAGCCCACATCTCTGGAATGTATTCCCTGCAGAAATGCAATTAAGTATGTACTTGGCTACTTTTAAAAGAGCTGCAAGCCACACCTCTCTGCCTGGGCCCTCCACTTGCTAAATCCCTGCTTCTTAGTTTACTAGCAAAGCTGCAGGCGGCCAAGAGGCTAGTCTGGAGCTATTTTTATGGTGGTCATGTCTCGCTGTAGCCCTGAAACCAAACGCATTTTGCAAACAAATAAATTCAATTAAAAGAATTGCGTTTGGACAGCAGAGGATGCCGTCACCACCGTGAGTGCCAGCCTGTGGTGAGTGTTGGTCAGACACCCTCTCTGACGTCCAGGATGAAAAACCCACCTGAACCAACCAAGGAGGTGTTTCTGACTAACAGGCAGCTTTTATCAGATTAAAAAATATGATGCCTTTTTCTTTTCATAGGCATCAAGGCAACTGTCATTATAACTTTGCTTTATTTTAGAGGATTTTTTTTCATGGAGGACAATTTTTGCCTGTTTTGTTATTTGGTAAGGCTAATCCTGTGATTATTCATAAGATTGAATTCCTGTGCATTGTAATCTACTAGTTTTTTCCAAGTGAGTGAAGGTAAAATGCCAAATTAAATCTACATGTCTCCCTGTAAGAGTTGAAGTGTTAAATTTTACTTCTCTGCACAAGGAATTAGATACACTCCTGCAGTTGTTGCCCAGTCAAACCTTCCTATCTGCACTGAAAATAATAGCATCTTGAAGAGAATATTTATTGTTACTAAGCCTCTTTGGACATGGAATGTAATGTAATATCTTTTGAGAAACTGTTGTTCAAAATATCTGAGGCTAATCGTCACACTGATCAGAGAACATTGGGGTACCAATCTAAGCAACATTTGGTTCTAATTAACCCTGTGTTTTATTTTTGCTGCACTTAAAAAAAAAATCTCTTGCAGATTTCACAAACTTACATCTAGAGTCTGAACAGTTTTAGTGTAAATTATCTTCGCACGTATAAATAATTTTGGCGTTTGCCAGATCCTTTAGTCATCCTTGCCCCACGGACTTTCCTCAAGCACTCGATTTTACAGACACAAGCAAAGATAAAACATCATTCAAAAATAAAAGCATATCTATGTTTATTGCACCCCTCCTACATGCGCTGCCGCGTGCGTTAGAACAGGCGCACACATACATCTTACACGCAACACATCTGCCCTCTGCAAGGGAGATCACAGAGGAGAAAATATATTTAGCAAGTAATGAGTAGCCTTCCTTCACAGCTAGCAGAGCAACTTCCATCTGTGGTGAATTAGAGGATATTCTAAGAAAAGATTCTACTTGGGTTTTGTCAGAAGAAACTAGTTTGGTGAGCTGTAAAATCAAAACCAGAATGATAGGAGATTGCTGCCGAGTGGCTGGGTCATTCCTTATGTTGCCTCGATTCCTATAAACATGAAAAGGAACTTTGAAAAGAGAGACATCACAGCTCTGAGCAACTGTGCTCCTTTCACTATCATATAAGGATATTAATCAGAGTTAGCCCAAGACAGCCTAACCCAGGTCAAAGGCTGCTGGGACGACACAGCCGAGACCTCAAGCTGCGCTCCTGCAGCAAACGGGACCCTTATTTCTGAGAGAATGAAGTTCTGGACCCACGGAAGTCAGCAGCCAGACCACTGCAAAGTTTAGTGGTGCCAAAATATAATAAATTTTGGGGTGCTGAAGTTTTACACAAAGGCTTATTTTCACAATCTTCCAATACACGTTGTAGCCAATAATACTGGTGGATTTTCAAACCACGTAGCACTACTTGGGTTAGATTTCTGTGATGCCTTGTATTTACTGTCTTCTACCCAATGCCCATTTGTCTTGTGGCCCAGAAACAAAGAGCTTTTAGATAACATAAAATATGAATATTGTTAGTGTTAACTCATATCCACAGCTGATGTAATGCACATTCATGGCATTTATTCCAGATTTAACTACTTTGAAAAGACGTGACCTGCATTTCCCAGGGTGGAACAATCTGCCTGGGCTGACAGACAGCTCCACAAGAGTTTCCTGAGAAACATATTCTCCACCATCCCTTCAGGCCTGGAATAACAATATTCCTAATTTATTGCTGAAGAAAAACTCCCTAGGTCCTGGGTTTACCCCATAACACTAATAATTTTCCTCAATCTCAATGCGTAAAAGTCTGCAAAGTCCCTCTCCAGACCTAGGAATTCTCTTCTGACCTCTGCAAACCCTCGTGGGGCGGCTGAGAACTCTGATGAGCTTGTGTGTGAACGCTAAAGGCTACAGAAAAGACTTTTGACTTCAATATCAAATTAAACAGCACGAGAGAAACAGAGTTCATTATTAACCTGAAGTGGATTGTGCGTTTTCATCTTGAATTCAAATGTATTTCCATGAGCAGAGCAGCTGCAAGTGCAGATTCAAATATTTTAAATGGGAGAGATGCTTTACATAGCACAAGGGGAGTGATTGTCCCAAGGGAAGGTGTTTGGCCTGGTTAGAACTGGGCTCATTGTGATGAACATCATGCCCTGCCGCAGAAATCTGACGTGACCTTGTCTGTGCCTCCCCATCTCCCTGCTTATCATACCAACCTCTAGGTCACAAACACCTCCCTCACCCTTTTTAGCATACCAGCTTTTTGGAAGAAAACCATATTCCTACAAGTATTAAAAAATTTCTTTTTTTTTTTCCAATTGAAACATAAATAACAATTCAAATGCAAGTACTTTAAATGAAAGAGCAATTTTGACTTTTGCTTTTAAAATAAAGATTTCTCATTCACTTACCTTTCTTTTTCTTTTTTTTTTTTATGTGTATAATTACAGGGTTAGCTGGATGGCTTCTTTTTAATAAGACTTTATAAGTCTGCATGTTTTACCCAATAAAAAATTGAGAGGGAAGGGAAGGGGAAGAGAGGGTGCAACTGTAGTTAAAATACTTTTGTTAATGTATTTGTGCAACAGTTCAGCATTATAAATCATGAGGGTTTGCTAGTAGCAAATTTGTTCTTGGGAGGAGGATTTTGTGGATCAGCTTGGGCAGTGATTTGAAAACATAAAAGTACATTAGAGAATAGTTTTAGCTCCCAGCCCAGAAGGCCAAGGGTGTCCTGGGCTTCATCAAAAGGAGTATGGCCAGCGGGGCGAGGGAGGGGATTCTGACCCTCTATTCCTCTCTTCTGGGACCTCATCTGGAGTCCTGTGTCCAGTTCTGGAATCCTCACCATAAGAAGGAGACGGAGCTGTTGGAACAGGTCCAGAGGAGGCTACAAGGATGGTCAGAGGGCTGGAGCACTGAGAAGGCTCTGAGGACACTTTAGAGTGACTTTCCAGTGCCTGAAGGGGCTACGAGATAGCTGGGGAGGGACTGTTTACAAAGACTTGGAGTGATAAGATGAAGGAAATGACTTTAAAGTGGAGAGGATTTTAGGAGGAAATTCTTCACACTGAGGGTGGTGAGGCCCTGGCCCAGGTTTCCCAAGGAAGCTGTGTCTGCCCCATCTCCCATCCCAGGAGGGGTTCAGGGCCAGGTTGGATGGGGCTTGGAGCCCCTGATCCAGCGGGAGGTGTCCCTGCCCATGGCAGGGGTGGAACTGGATGGACTTTGATGTCCCTTCCTACTCAAACCATTCTATGAGTCTATGATTCTATCATAATTTTAGGGTTCAATGAAGTGTAAATCACAGTAGAATTTGGACTTCCATACTATTATTATATTTTGTTTGCTGTGTTTGTTTGCACAACCCTAAGTGGTTACTTGTTTTCTAAGAAGGGCCAATTCCCTGGACCACTCTAAACAGAAACTTCCGAACTCATGGTTAAACATGAGATGCTGAATAAGGTAATTTCTAGATGCTTTCTACCACCTGATAACAGTCTTTAGAAATACATACTTTCAGAAACCTCAGGTTTGTTTCTGGTGGTTCCCTGCTTTAGGAAGAGTTTCTTGCTGATAAATGAGACGGTGACTCAGGGCACCAGAAAGTTGTTCATCACTTCTTGTAGAGGGATATATCTCTATCTATGTGCTTGCAAATGATATATATAGTTAGGTCCACAGTTATATATTTAGAGTTACATATATATACACATGTTTATATTTGGCAAACATACTTTTCAAGTTCTATAATAGTCTAGGAAAGATGTCTGGCTAGTTTTTTCCCATAAAAACAGTGGTGCTTGGCAGTGCTGGGTGTGGGAAACCACATCTTAACTTGAAATCCAAAATGCTGACCTGACACCATTAGGGTGTAGCTTGTGCTTGGTTTCTGGCTGCATTCACATGCAGATTTTAACTCCATCTCTCCTGACATCATGCTGGAATATAACATGACTGACTTATTCAGGGCCAGTTTTCTCCTTCCTAACTCACATCGGCTTTAGCTGGGCAAAGCCCTTAACTTTAAACACATGCTGGAAACTCAAGCTCCTGTCTCAAGTTCACTGCATGCTTATGCTGCTCTTCAAATGAGCACCAAGAAATAGCTTCCTTGTTTTTTGTAATCTCTTTTTCTTTCTGTTTTTAACAGATGGGATTGGGCAACTCCCCAACAGTGAGGTACATTTTACCTGTGTCTGATATAACCCCCTCAAGTGAAATCTCCAAGGAATGTAGCATATTTACATGACAAAGGTGTAAAATCCTCAGATGTAAATAGACTGGTGCTAGATTCCTGGCAGTCACTAATATTGCAGTTGCAGCAGGATTTTCCTGTGTCTCTTGGGATCCTGAATATCCTTCAGAAGCCTGAACTTTGACTCCACTGTGGTCCGTAGCCAGATGAACCAGTGATGCTATCAAGATGTGTTTATCCACACTTCTGACTGCACTGTGAGGAGTTACTGCAGACAGCTTGTTGAACCACCAGCAAGGGAGGATTTCAACAATTTCCTTCATCCTTCTGTCATATTCTGAGTAATATTATGACCCCCTTCACCTTTCAGAAAAGTAGCTTTTCTGCAAGGAGCTTAAATAATACAGTAAAGAAAATTTAGAATCATAGAATTGTTTGGTTTGGGAGGGACCTTAAGGATCATTCAGTTCCATCCCTGCCACTGGCAGGGACACCTCCCACTGGATCAGGGGCTTCCAGCCCCATCCAACCTGGCCTTGAACCCCTCCAGGGATGGGGCAGCCACAGCTTCCCTGGGCAACGTGGGCCAGGGCCTCCCCACCCTCATCATGAAGAAATTCCTCCTTATGTCTAGTCTAAATCTGCCCCTCTCCCGTTTATACCCATTCCCTCTCATCCTATCACTCCAAGCCTCTGTAAAAAGTCCCTCCCCAGCTTTCTTGTAGACCCTTTGGGTACTGGAAGGTTGCTCTGAGGTCTCCTCAGAGCCTTCCCTTCTCCTGGCTGAACAACCCCAACTCTCTCAGCCTGTCCTCTTACGGGAGGTGCTCCAGCCCTCGGATCATCTTTGTAGCCTCCTTTTGTGGCTGAAGCAGTGGAGCTTTGTTCCAGGAATGCCACAAATTTCCTGCATGACCTTGAGCAGCCAGGTACCCTCCTTACCCCACATCTACATAATGTGGCAGCTAGTGGTCCTCTCACACATGATGTGTCTGGGTAGGGACTGCCTTCTCTTGTCACAAGTAATATAATGAGGCCTTCATCTTAATGAGAGGCTCTAAACTCTGGTGCAACAGACTGAGGCTCTCTGTTCTAAAAACGGATCGTCCCCCTCACAGGAAGTTGTCTGACACTGTACAATTGCTTTCTGAATTCTGAGCGGGGAGAAGAAGTCAAAGAGCAGAGATTTCTCACCAGAGAAACCGTCTTTAAGTTTCATCTTAGAAACGTCCGATAATGTATTTGCAATCAAAATCATCAGACACTCTGAAATAATATTCCAAACCTTTTTAGTTTCAGTCTAAACAGACACACTGAACTCCAGACAGAACTTTCTGAGTCAAGATTTAATAAAAGAAAAACAAAATGAAGAGGTTCCTTATGATTCTTTTTATGAAATATTCGCAAGATTTTATTTTAACTCTCCTCATCAGAAAATATGAACCTTTTGCCCATGTGTAAGTTTTTCTCCAGGGGAAAAAACATAGAAATATTCTGATTGGAAAAACATTCATGAGTTTATTCGGAGCAATTCTAATATAACACATCTGTGGTTCCATGAAGTATAAGATGAGATAAGGCAAGACTTTAAAAATATAATTATAATTTGGCAGATTTTGAAAACTGAATAGCATTTTAGTAAGTACATGTAAATGTTTCTCTTTGTTTATCTAACCTTCTGGAGTGTGATCTATTTGTGACCTGTAAGAATATTTTCATTAGCTATCTTCTCTATTATTGCCTATTGATCCTCGAAGTGGCTGAATGCCCGTAATACCCACCCTCTTGTCTAGCACAGGAGGACTCCTAGAAATCTTGTTACTAATAGAAACCTCACACATGGAACTGGGTCTTGATCACTGGAGCCAGAGGTCCATCCATCTCATAGAATCATAGAACAACCAGGTTGGAAAAGACCCACCGGATCACTGAGTCCAACCACTCCTATCAATCACTAACCCATGTCCCTCAGCACCTTGTCCACCCATGCCTTAAACCCCTCCAGGGAAGGTGAATCGACCCCCTCCCTGGGCAGCCTCTGCCAGGGACCAATCACCCTTTCCGGGAAAATTTTTTTCCTAATGTCCAGCCTGAACCTGCCCTGGTGGAGCTTGAGGCCATTCCCTCTCGTCCTGTCCCCTGTCCCTTGGCAGAAGAGCCCAGCTCCCTCCTCTCCACAACCTCCTTTCAGGCAGTTGTAGAGAGCAATGAGGTCTCCCCTCAGCCTCCTCTTCTCCAGGCTGAACACCCCCAGCTCTCTCAGCCGCTCCTCATCAGGCCTGTTCTCCAGCCCCTTCACCAGCTTCATTGCTCATCTCGTCTAGCATCATCTTCCAAGAGTGATGTATCTGGGCTAAATTACTCACTGAGGCTCCAGCTATAATTAATGAGTGGTCACAGGTACCTACAAAGGGATATTTGTCCCATCCAAAGACATATGTCAAAGACAGCTGGGATACACCATGCTTCAGTGATGCTGGTCTCCTTTGACCACACAGCATGAAATTAGATGTCTAATTTCCACATGGTTAAAATTAGGAGAGATAAAAACCCTCTTTGAGTCTGAGTAAACACAAAATGTAAACCTCACAGGGAAGAAAGTAAGAAGAGGCTGTGCACTGCAGAGTTCCTGTGGGACGTCTTCCCGAGATGAGTTTGGACCAACTCTGTTGGTTTTCTCTGCACTCGTTACATCAGCATACTTAGGATCTGCTGAAGGGATTGTGTACTGGGAGACCTGGAAAGAGGTGCAAATGGTTGCTACTGGGAAGGCCAGTGATCATTTTCTGTGCACCACACGATGACTATATGGCTTCTACTGTTCAAAACCTCTGCTCTTCAATGTACCTCTCCAACTCAGATAGCAGCTGTGAACATTTTTGCTCCTTACCTAGTGATTTGATGGATTCTTTGCAAATGAACCCATGGCAATTCACTGGCAGTTTTGCAAGGTCCAAGTATTTTGTCTCCATCCATTATAAATATCTGGAGTGAAACACTTCAAATAAACTGGGATTTTTAATACAGCAGCATTAAAGAATCACAGCAAAAATGATTTTTCTCTTAATGCTGAACAACTAATGTTCTTCCTACTTAGGAAAAAATACTTGTAGCCACTGATTTAGGCTCTCTGAATTAATTTGAGAGTCAGACACACAAATTCCATTGCTTTAATGGTTTTGTAGAAAAGCATTTCAGGAAAGAACTCCTATTTGTTATTCTCTCATCCATTTCTCCTGATCTCCAGTGTGAACAACCTTTTAGAGGGTTCACTTCATCGCATTCCACTTCAATCACAAATGGAGCTACTGGTAATTTCCTTCTGCTGGTGCTCCGAATGAATCCAATTCTCCAGGCAGATCTTTAATGTAGCTTTTTCTCAATCTGTTTTCAGACTGATATAGGAAATCTCCCAAGGCCTTTGTTTTAACTGTGTTTTGTGGTAACAAAACCTTCACCATAACAGCACTTTTTATCAAGAGGAGAAGCAAGTCTTTCATCAATTTTGGACCTGTCATCTTGAAGTTTTATTTGAATGTCCATTCGCTCTTGTAACAAGGGGAAGTAAAAAGGCCTTCTCGCTGTGTGTCTTTCTATTTTCCTTATGATGCTCTTCAAAACAGTGTCATCTGAGCAATTTCCACTCACACCTTACTGGAAATGTTGGAGTAACTAGAGAACTTCTGTATTTTCTCTCCTCAGTGTAAAATCTATATTTTGAATAAAATTTCAGAATCTTTATTTTCTTAAATTTTCTTAAACTGTGGTAGAATTTGAATGTGGGTGAAAAAACACACTTAAGAAAATTAAATAAAGGAATAGAAAAAAATATGATAACTTTAAAGTAAAACAAAGTTACAAGGATTGAAAATAGGAATATTATGGTCACACTTTGTTTTTAACTAGATACCTCTCCTTTTGTAGATGCCATTCCCTCGAGTCTCTGCTGCCTGTTTTCATATCCAAAACTTTTTAACCCGTGAAAATGTCTTACCTGAGTTTCTAAATACCATTATACCTGTTCCAACTACTTCATTTCAAATTGTCGCTAATGTTTTATCTATTTGCTAGCCCAAGGTGCACCATGGAGCAGGAGGAAAAGAGAAAAAGGAGGGAAGGGGCTTTACATCTCCTCATTCCAACATGCTCTCTGCCTCAGCATTGTCCTCAAGTTTCCTTCCAATGTAATATCTAAGCTGTAAAAACTCCCAGGGACTTCCATCATCCATACTCTTCTCCTTAAAGTATTCCATCCCTGATCTTTGATTAGGGCTTATTTGTCCTGTGCTGAAATAGTTACTACTGCTAAAACAGGTCCCGCCCTGCAGGGCTTCTGTGCAGTGATTGCCGCTACTTTGCAATAAATAGAGTGGAAAGAAGTTTAAGCCACCGGGTTCTTACTATCTTTCCTATGTGGCTGAGAAAGAAGTGCAAAAGAGCTTAGATTTTTTTCAGCTTTGTGATATTTGGGACAGGTTGAAGAGCGAAGGCACATTATTTCTAGTGATGGAGTGATGAAATAATGGTAAATTAATGGAAAACACAATTAATGAAATGGTGAATATATGAAAGAAAGCTGGCAAGCTAAACGAAACAATAATAATAATAATAAAATAGTGACATATATAGCATTGAAAGTGAGTATGCTTGGTAGCCAAGGGATGAGGAATACGCCTCAGGAAGCAGATTAACACTCCGGGGTATGGAGCTGCACAGTTTTATGACTGAGGACCTGGACCTCTGCATCCACAACAAATGATGACTCAGGAATTTGGTTTGTGCAAGGGGAAGGTTATGGGAAAGACAAGGCAGAGGATTCACTGAGGTGACATACTGTCTAATGAAAGAGCTAAATAAACACCTATTTGTCAGTAGGTAAAATCTGCAGACCTCCACCAGCAGAATTTAGACTCTGAGAATCCACTGTCTGCCAGAATTTGTATAATAGTGCACGGGGAGACTGCTCACAGGAGGGCCTGGTGGCACACTGGCACCTCAGATCTCTTGCACGCTGATATTATTGTTGTTTAATATGCATCAGTCCTTTCTTGGAGAGCAATTGGGAAAATATAAGGAAATATAGTGTGCTTTTTCCAAGGGAGGTGGCCAGTTGGCTACATTTAAATCATACAATAATAGAATCCCTAGGTTGGAAAAGACATTTGAGATTATCAACTCCAATCGTACCTGTCCACTACTAAATCATATGCCTAAGCATCTCATCTACTCATCTTTTAAACCCCTCCAACGACTGGGACTCCACCACCTCACTGCGCAGCCTCTTCCAGTGCTTGAGAACCCTTTCAGTGAGGAAATTTTTCCTAATGTCCAATCTGAACCTCCCCAGGCGCAGCTTGAGGCCATTCCATCTCATCCTATCACCTATCACATACCACTTGGGAGAAGAGACCAACATCCACCTCGCTAGAACCTCCTTTCAGGTAGTTGTAGAGAGCAATGAGGTCTCCCCTCAGCCTCCTCTTCTCCAGGTTAAACACCCCCAGCTCTCTCAGCTGCTCCTCGTCACTCTTGTTCTTCAGCCCCTTTACCAGCTTTGTTTCTCTTCTCTGGACACAATCCAGGACCTCAATGTCTTTCTTACGGTGAGGGCCCAGTGTATCAGCATTCCCTCCTATAGTTTATGAGCTGACTTCATGAGAAATAATATGTATGTAGCTTGATTTTCTTCAAAACCCGGACACAACAGGTTATTTATCCCAGCAGCCACTCTCAGGTTAGTTTGCTTCTACAGTTCCCCTAGCCTGGCCAGATGCTGTAGCAGGAGAAGCAGAGGCAGCGAGGGCTTTAACTGGAAGCAAAGTTTTTCTCCTTCTGAACTCTCAGAGGAACACCTGCAATGTTTTAGAGGTAGCACGTAGCTTGTCCTTTTTCTGACAGGACTCTGAAAAGCCCTTTTGCAGCCGCAGCTGGTAAACAACTTGCTTGATCTTTGCCTCATGCTTGTTGCTGTGCACTTGCCAGGCTACTGCGAGAACTGCGAGCAGTACGTGAGAACACAGGAAAGGGGAGATGGGGAAGGATGCTGCTATCCTCACTTCTACCCCCCACAACCTCACTGCTGGTTCTCTCCTTTTTAAATGATTATCCCACTACCTTTTTAGTAAGTGAAATCTTTGGCTTATAAGTAGCTTATTTTATCGTTATTAATAACTGAAAAACATCTGCAGGGAAGAAAAAAAAACTGGCAGCAACTCAGAGATTCCCTCTATAACCTATAGAAGCCTGTTTGAAAGGGATCTGGACAGGCTGGATCCATGGGCTGAGGCCAACGGGATGAGGTTCAACGAGGCCAAGTGCCGAGTCCTGCCCTTGGGACACAGGAACCCTGTGCAGTTCCAGGCTTGGGGAGAGTGGCTGGAAAGTGCCTGGAGGAGAAGGAGCTGGGGTTGCTGGTTGACAGCAGCTGAACATGAGCCAGCAGTGGCCCAGGTGGCCGAGAAGGCCAATGGCATCTTGGCTTGGATCAGACACACCGTGACCAGCAGGAGCAGGGAAGGGATTCTGCCCCTGGGCTCAGCACTGGTGAGGCTGCATCTCGAGTCCTGGGTTCAGTTTTGGGCCCCTCACTACAAGGACATTGAGGGGCTGGAGCAAGTCCAGAGAAGAGCATAGAAGATGGTGAAGGGGCTGGAGAATAAGTCTTACAAGGAGCAGCTGAAGGAACTGGAGTGGTTTAACCTGAAGGAGAGGAGGCTGAGGGGAGACCTCATCACTGTCTCCAACAGCTTGACAGGAGGTTGTTGAGAGGTGAGTGTTGGTCTCTGCTCCCAAGTGACAAGTGATGAGAGGGAATGGCTTCAAGCTGCACCAGGGCAGGTTCAGACTGGGCATCAGGAAAAACTTCTTCACAGAAAGGGTTTCTTGGGCCCTGACAGAGGCTGCCCAGGGAGGTGATTGAGCCTCAATCCCTGGAGGGGTTTAAAAGATGGGTAGATGAAGTGCTCGGGGATGTGATTTAGTAGGGAACAGGTATGGCTGGAGTTGATCTCAAAGGTGTTTTCCAACTTAGGGTTTCTATGACTCCATGAAAAACATGTGGGTGTTGACACTGACGTCCAACACAAATCACAAGGGCAAAGTGGAAAAAATGACTTTGACTCCAGGCTGGCATGCTGCAGACTGTTGGAAGGCTGTTCTCATAAACAGAAGGCTTGAGGTAGTAGCAAAATCCATCTCCTTTCTCCATTCCCCTTAATTTTTAAGTAAGTATCTGGCTATCAAAATAAATCTCATGCGATGTAAGGTGTTTATATTCTTTAACATTTTGGAGTATCAGAGTCTAATGACAGAGTAGCAATTAAATTGGCACGAGGACTGCTTGCAACACCAGCTGCCAATGCTTCCCAACATTTTTGAATGGGCAGGCAAATTCATTAAGTCAGAAGCAGAATCAAGACTCTTTCTATATTGTTAAGGATTAAAAAGTATCACACTAGGATAAAAAAAGCTGTAAGTTGGTTGCTGTAAGGATGAAATCAGTCATCCAAAAGTCAATAATTCACAACTGAGGTTCTATTGCAAAGCAGTCTGATGCATAGGAAAGAACCCAAAGGACATAAATTCTATCAAGTTTGCAAAAAACACTCTTGAATTTGTTATCCTTTTTTACAGTTCTGTATCCTATGTCTAAATTTATTTTACATATAGTGGCAGTCTAAAATAAGATGATAAATCAAAACGCCCTGGTTGTATCAGCAAACATATTCACTAAGTGCTAGAAGGAGATTTGTTTTTCTAAGAGGTTTTTTTCCTTCTGCATTTGAGTTTTGCTAATGTTTCTCTGGAAAAGAAGTTGTATTTTAAATGCCTTCTCATTCTAAAATAGGAATTCCCACATGAAGTTTATCAGTGTAATTAAACCAGCATAATTTCTACTTACATGGCAAAGCTGTCAAATATGCCTATTTTTCCAAGTAAGCGAGTCTTTAGGATCCAAGACTGGTTGGAATCCTTTTCAGAGGAAATGGTTCTATCAGAAATAATAAGTTATGCAGATGCCTTTTACCACAGACACCAACCCAGATATTTGTGCTTGAAAAAGTTCAGTTATAATGAGGATTAAATGAATTATGTGGGGTAAGATTAATCTCAATTACCTGTTATCTTTTAGAAGTTAGATGTCTCGCCTAGCGAGTTTTTTAAGTGCTCTCTGTAGTCAAAGGAGAAAGGCAGGCACTGCTCCAGCCGGTGACTCATCCTGCTGTGCTGTGACACCTGGTTTAGGATGGGCTGAAACATCCTTTTGATGTGCATTTATCCTCCCAATGCTGACAAAAACTGTTTGCAGGGCTTAGAGAGGCACCTGAGTTTAAAGTGACTAAACCTGAGTATGAAAACTGCTACCTTAGACTTAACTATAGGTAGATAGGTAAATTAATCCTCCTGCAAATCACTGCAAACTATTTAATAACTGCATATCTGCAATGTAAGCTGCACCAAAACATGCACTAAGTAATTACTTAAGTATTTTCCCATGAAGAGAGATAGTCCTCTCAAAGTTTGATGGGTTTTTTTTTCCTCAGAAAACAGACAGAAGATACTCTGCATAGCCACATTTTTTCATATTTTGGGTATTTGGATCTTCAAAGCACAATTTTCTTCTCAGGTTCTAAAGAATTAAACTCTCAAAGGACAACAGACTTGAAGTCTGTCTTTGGCTTTTCCATCTTTAAGGAAAAAAATAATCACAGGAGAAAGTCTCTTTGGACACTTGCTCTACACTTTCAGAAATCTGCTTTTCACTCTGATCTATGCTACTTGAACTATTTGCAAAGAGCATAGAAAAGAGCATACAGGAAACTCATAAAACAGTAAACGATACAGACTTGCTAAAAAAGGTCAAACACAGGATCATAGAATCATGGTTTAGATTGGAAGGGTCCTTAAAGCCCATCCAGTTCCTCTAGGTCTGCGCAGGTCCTAGTGTTAGTGTTGTCAATGACAAATATTAATAAGTAACATTTGCAATAAGAGATTACAAGATACTCTGCATACGACTCCCACATCAGACTCAGAAATGAAGTAGGTCCTATTTGAGAATTCCTGGTACAACCGGTAGCAACCCAAGGGAGAAAATGGGAGAAAATACCCTATATTCACATGGGAGAAAATACCCTATTGCTACTTTTCAGGATGAAATTTCTTGAGTTAAAAACATGCCAGGTTTTGAGGCACTGAGGGTGTGTACTTTTGTTTGTGCTGTATTGAGTCAGAATAATCATTTCTGACAGGAGATAAAAAAATATAAGTGCTGAAAGTTATTTTCTCCCATGAGGTGTCTACAGATCTTGCCCAAGAATGCCAGATGAAGCTTCTAAAAAGTTACAGTGTGATATAGTGCATGACATTTAAGCTAAAAAGCTAAAAATTGAGGTTAATGACTTCTTCAGTATGAGAAAGAAATGGTATATGATGAGCTGTTCTTTATTATGCAGGACATATCTATAAAATAGGCACTTTGTTTGCCTTGAATCTTGTCTCAGGTCCTCCTTGAATGGTGAGGAATGTCACCAGGGAAAGAATATCACTGCTGCAGACCTTTTGTGAAGGCTTTAGATCTTGCTTGCAAACCTTTGGGTTTGAAATTCAGAAAAAAACCCCTTCCAAATTCTGTGTATTCCTTGTCAATGTGATGTAAAGCTAGCTGTTTCAATGACTCTGCAATCATATAAATAATCTATGTCTGACGGACAGCAGAAGGAGGAGTTTGTATATGTAGGACAGGAAGAGGACCTAGAAGAAAGCTGGGGAGGGACTGTTTGCAAAGGCTTGTAGTGATAGGATGAGAGGGAATAGGTATAAATTCAAGAGGGGCAGATTTAGACATAAGGAGGAATTTCTTCACCATGAGGGTGGTGAGGCCCTGGCCCAAGTTGCCCAGGGAAGCTCCCTGGAGGAGTTCAAGGCCAGGTTGGATGGGGCTTGGGCACCTGATCCAGTGGGAGGTGTCCCTGCCCATGCAGGGTGTAGGAACTCAATGATCTTTAAGGTCCTTTCCAACCCAAACTGTTCTATGACTCTATGAAGTCATCAAAGTGTAGTGGGACATCTTTAATTTATGCTTTTCCAGAAAGTAAATCCACGATAAAATTCCAGTCTAGAAAATTGAATTCAATTCATTAAAAATGTTAAAGATATATTGGTGGCTGGAAAAAAAAAAAGTAACCACAGTACCTGCTCTAGCTTTAGCTATAATATTTATATAGACCATCTGTAAAACATCAATGCATTTTCTGGAGATAGAGACTAATGGCCTCAAGCTCCAGCAGGGGAGGTTCAGGCTGGACATGAGGAAAAAAATTTTCACAGAAAGGGTCATTGAGCAGTGGCAGAGGCTGCCCAGGGAGGCTGTTGAGTCACCTTCCCTGGAGGTTTTTAAGGCACAGGTGAAGGAGGCGCTGAGGGACGTGGGTTAGTGTTTGATAGGAATGGTTGGACTCAATGATCCAGTGGGTCTCTTCCAACCTGGTGATTCTATGATTCTATGAACTGAAATGCAGCCCAGCTGGTGGTGCAGCTCAGCACCTGCTGTAACAGTGCAGGGTGCGGTGTTACACGGAGCAATGTGTGCTGGTGTTTGTGGAGGGTGAGCATGGGGGTGTGTATGCATCCACACACATACACACAACTTTATGTCGTTATTAATATGACATCCACATTTTCTATATGTATGCAACAATTAGAACGGAAAGCCCCAATTACACTGAAGTGAAAACCTGCTTATTAATTGACAATAGGCTGCAGCTAAGTAGCAACAAAAGAAGTGCTTTGTTTGGCAACCTTTGTTTAAAAAGTCCTTTGAAAACTCTGCAAGAATACCATGAATAGAGGTTGAACAAACCTTTAATCCTCTTCAGGTCACACATGTGCTAAAGTGAATAATAGTGTGAGGTCTTTTTCACCTTTTGAGTTCTTTTTAGGCAGTAACCAAACTTGACGTGAGATAAAGGAAAGGCCTAAGAAACCTTGAAAAATTCTAAGTTGTACGCTTCTGGTTTATTTATTCTGCTGCAAGAAGTCCAAATATGTATTTCGTGTTGGAGAGCTGTATAAATAATCAATATTTATAATACCATTCATAATTTGCTCAGTCCCTGCCAGTTATTTCCTTTTTATTCACTTCAAATGCATTTGGAACCTTAGAATTTTTTTTTTTTTCATTTAATGCTCCTGTTCTTTTGTGAGTATCAGTGTGAAAATCTTTCCTTCATGCTACAGTCCCTTTTTCCTATTCAACACTAGACTGCACACGATAATTAAACCTTGGGGGCTTGGAGATTTTGGACTAAAGCTTAAAGAAATGCAGTAGTGAGGCCTTTTCTGTCTCTATCTTCCACCACTCGCTGTGGGGATTTTCTTTAGTTACACATGGCTTCACAGGTAAACAAGCCTAAAAAAAAAAATCACAAGCACGAATTGAATTAACACCTTAGCGTTCCTTATAATGAACCAGTTTGCTTAATTACGTGATCGAAAAAAATTATGTTCTGAAACATGGCAGGGTGCAGACTGAAGTCTCTGCTCAGGCAAATGCCCGGAGAGTCGGGCCAGAGTGTTTGCAAGAGAAGTAACACCCCAGCAAAGACTGAAAGGGCAATGTGAAAATGCTGAGCTCCGATCCGGATTATGCGCTTTTGTTTTGTCAAACAAAGAAAATTATAGGTGTTTTCTTATACTTCAGCTTATAAGTGACACTCTCCATGTGTCTCCACGGCTTTGACAGCAAGGATGGGAGAAGATTTCTGAAGATATAGATCTGTAAACACTGAGCAAAGTGTTCGCCTCTGGCCTAGGTGAAAAACCCCACAAAAGATCTCGATGACTAAAAGAAAGATAGGCACTAAAGCCAACACTCCAGCCAAGGACCAGGCCACTGTTAGAGCCCCCTGAGCACCCCAGGGTGCCCCAGCCAGGGAGGAACCAACCACACTCCGGGCTGCTCCCAGCACAGCCACCACGCAGAATCACAGAATCACAGAATAACCAGGTTGGAAGAGACCCACTGGATCGTCGAGTCCAACCATTCCCACCAATCCCTAAATCATGCTCCTAAGCACCTCATCTACCCTAACCTTAAACACCTCCAGGGACGGTGACTCAACCACCTCCCTTGGCAGACCGTTCCAATGCCTAACCACCCTCTCCGGGAAGAATTTCTTCCTAATCTCAAGCCTAAATCTCCCCTGGTGGAGCTTGAGGCCATTCCCTCTTGTCCTGTCCCCTGTCACTTGGGAGAAGAGCCCAGCTCCTTCCTCTCCACAACCTCCCTTCAGGTAGTTGTAGAGAGCAATTAGGTCTCCCCTCAGCCTCCTCTTCTCCAGGCTGAACAACCCCAGCTCTCTCAGCCGCTCCTCATAAGATTTGTTCTCCAGCCCCTTCACCAGCTTCGTTGCCCTTCTCTGGACTCGCTCCAGAGCCTCAACATCCTTCTTGTGGTGAGGGGCCCAGAACTGAACACAGGATTCGAGGTGCGGTCTCACCAGTGCCGAGTACAGGGGGAGAATAACCTCCCTGGACCTGCTGGCCACACCGTTCCTGATCCAAGCCAAGATGCCATTGGCCTTCTTGGCCACCTGGGCCACTGCTGGCTCATGTTCAGTCACTGTCAACCAACACCCCCAGGTCCTTCTCCTCTTGGCAGCTTTCCAGCCAGGCTTCTCCTAGTCTGTACCTCTGCTCAGGGTTGTTGTGCCCCAAGTGCAGGACCCGGCATTTGCCCTTGTTAAACCTCCTGCCGTTGGTCTCAGCCCAGCAGTCCAGCCTGTTCAGGTCCCTTTGGAGCCTCCCGACCCTCCAGCAGATCCACACTTCCACCCAGCTTGGTGTCATCTGCAAACTTGCTAAGGGAGGACTCAATGCAAAGGCCCGGCTGAAGGGACTGGGGAAAACTGGGAGAGATAAGGGCTTTGAGGAGCTGGATATGGCAGAGAAACTAAGGAGGATACAGTATTGAATAGTCTTTGAAACCGATCTCCAACACTTGGGTTGCTCAAGGCTCAAATCAAAGTTGGGGGTGTTCAGTGTGGAGAAGAGAAGCCTCCGAGGAGATTTTATAGTGACCTTCCAGTGCCTGAAGGAGCACAAGGAAAGCTGGTGAGGGAATGTTTATAAAGTCTTACAGTGATAGGACTAGGGGCAATGGCTTTAAATTGGAGAGGGGCAGATTTAGACTAGACATAAGGAGGAAATTCTCCACAATGAGATTGGTGAGGCCCTGGCCCAGGTTTCCCAGGGAAGCTGTGGCTGCCCCATCCCTGGAGGGGTTCAAGGCCAGGCTGGATGGGGCTTGGGCACCTGATCCAGTGGGAGGTGTCCCTGCCTATTGCAGGGGGGGTGGAATTAGGTGGTCTTTAAGATCCCTTCAACCCAACCTAGTCTATGATGCGTACGGGCCGTGTGTTTTTATCGACATCCTCCCTTAGATTTCCTACTGGCCCTATCCATAATAAAATATTTCAGACCAGAAGGAAAGGGTAATGTCCAAAGAAGAATCCTATCTGAAACAAATACTTGCAAGTCTCTTTGCCTTTTCCTTTGTTGTGATGTGTATGGAGACATACCATAATATGAAGGGCTTTTAAAGCACGCACTAAGCTGCACAGCTAGTTACTGCTAGCATCAATCACAAATTGTTTTCTTTCTCAACACTGAAATCAGTATAACAGTAAAACATCAGCTGCTTCCAAAGACAAATGCATTGTTTAAATCGGAGCAAAATATTTACAAATAAATTTCAATATTCGGGGTATGAATTTTGCAGCATGTGCGCAGAATGTTTCTGTGCAGAACTATCAGCTGCGCGTGCACTTGATCACTTATGCTGAGCAATCTGGGAAGCAAGTAATTGGCATTTCTCTGAGCTCTGATCAGCTATAATCATTTCTGGAGCTCTGTAAGAAAATCTTGCATATTTTTAGCTTAGCAGTAAAAGCAGGTTTTTGCTTTTTTTTCTTTCCTTTTTTCTCTTCCAGGACCCGCTGTTTTACAGGGGGAATGAATCCTTCTGCAGATGTTTATTGCTTTATTTGTTTCTATACGCCACCATGCTCTCTGCACAGGCAACCACCAGACCCATGAATGATTATCTCCACTAAACGTAAAAGTTTTCTGCTGCCTTAAGTGTGAGCATTTAGTTTCAAAAAGGACAGTTGCTCAGCTGGGCTCTTCTCATAAGGAAATTAACTTTTTATCTCAAAGACAGCTAATTTAGCTCTCACCACCTCTGCTTCCACTCCCAAGTACCTTCTTATCTTGGGTAATCAGGATGCAGGGATTCCCAATCTATCCCTTTTTATAGCTCTCTTTCAGCAGTGTTACTGTTTGAACTTCATACCCCCGGATAAAAGGGTGAGCACACCAGCTCAGGAAGTAGTTTTAAGTATGAGGCAAATATGCAAGTTACTTAACAGCCCATATATGAACTCAATTACATCCTTCATCTCTTAAGATACGAATAAAAAGATTTGGCTTTGATCTTGAATTAAGCAATCCCTACTTATAAATCGATGTACCGTGGGATTTTATTAGGAGCAATAATTAGTGGTTAACATTGCAATGGATATAAGACTGGAAAGCTTTAAAATCCAGTGCCAGGCTGGGACATATTTCTCACATATATTAGCTGAATTACGCAGAGGAAGCTTGGACTTTTAATTGGGGAGATACAGTGGGGATATGCACAAGCTATTTCATTAAATATGATACATGAAAGTATTTAAGAAATAAAAGCATACACCTGAGTCTCTTATCATTACTTCACCCATTTATTGGAGTCTCATTTCAAAATCAAATTAAGAATAAAAGTTTTAGTATTTGTGTACTAAAATCTTAAGGCATATTGTGTACATTTGAAAGAACTACAAGCAGGCATCGGAAGTTACTTTTACTGTAAACACCCTTCATATGTTCCCATGTAGAATGTAACGTCTGCATAACAACTTCTCAAATGTCCAAACTCCCTCTTGTTCACATAGTGGGGAACAGATGTTGTCCTGCTTTTTATTATTTTAATTTATGAATCATACTTAGGGTAAATAATGAAATTAAAGTGATAGAAAACGTTACTTAAGCTTGGATTCTACTTCTGTATCTTTAAAACACTTTTACATGCTTGTTGGAGTGATCACTTGGATTATTTCCCTCCTAGCTGCAAGGTCAGATTCCGCTTTTGTAGATAAAAATGTAGCCGATCCCAAAAAGCTCACGTATGCAAGGAGCCAACTTAGAACAAGAACTGCACATCCTTACAGAAACTTGAGATCCATAAATTCAGCCATGCTGGAGAGAGCTTTTTGTTTTAAACAGTGAGCTAAACAAAATGCAATTAAGGCTAACAGGACAAAAAGCATCCCTCTTGAGATTCATAAATACACTGACGGGAGACTGGAAGTAAAGAGAAAAGACCAATATAATTCTAATTGTGTACTTGTCTGAGCTGACCATTTCAACAGACAACTCCCAGAGTAAACTGGTCCGGTTCATGTTTTTTACCCTTACTTAACCAATTGAAGTAAATGTAAATTTCCTACAAGTACATCAAGGCATTGGATGCAACCTTTTATTCCACATTGACAACCAATTGTGAGTTCTTAACTGTGTTAAGAAATACTGCAGTCTCTCAATAAATCTCATAAAATCATAGCGGTGCCTTAGCAGAGAATAATTCTTGCCTTATTTACGTGAGATTGGAAAAATTTGGAAGATACTAACATACAACATGTAAAAACCCGTGGACATAATTACTGATGTTACATCCTTTGCAGATCTGTCTTTGTATCTTTTCATGCTCTTAAATATTTACCTGTTAATTCCTTTAGGAAGTTTGCATGCTTTGCTCTTTATTTCTTTGCCTAGTTGTCAGATTACTTCACTTTACCCTATTATATCGTATGTTATTTGATTTAACTGCCTTGATAATAACCCTAATAATCTCACACACATCTGAGCCAAATTTATCCTAATTTTTAAATGTGTTACTGCCATCATGGACCATGATGATGGTTCTTAGCAGTGGAATGACCACCAGGAGAGGAACTTGAAACAACGGGAATAGAAATGTGCTTCCCTCAAGCTCAGATGGGAAGACAGGAGGAATCAGCTACAATGCAGGGGAGCGCTGGCTGGTTCAGAGCCAGTGGGCGTGACACAGTGCAATTCCATTTCAGTAGGGGAGTTCTGCTCTGAGCAGTTCCACTCTGGCTGGGGGGTTCCCACTGATCAGGCTTTTTGATCAGGAGAGGACACCTCAACAAATCCCAACCATAACACTTCCAGCTTTCACTGGCTAAGGCTCTGGCTCAAGGATGGAGTTTGCTAAAATGCTGCTTTTTTTGGAATGACGTGATTTCTTTTTTAAAAAATAATGCACAAGTTCTTGGCTTCATTCAATATGGACTGGGAACAAACTATGTTTTGTACAGAGATGTTTTGCACCTCCCCCTCTTGGTAGCCCATATGAACTGGGTAGACCAAGACACTAAACTGGGGTACAAGAAACCCAGAATTGCTCTCAGCTTTACCAACAAGTTCTTATGCATATTTATGAATCATAGAATCATTAGGTTGGAAAAGACCTTTAAGATCATCAACTCCAACCGTACATGTCCGCTATTAAATTATATTCCCAAACAACTCACCTACCTGTCTTTTAAACCCCTCCAGGGAATGGGACTCCACCACCTCTGCCAGTGCTTGAGAACCCTTTCAGTGAAGAAATTTTTCCTAATGCTCAGTATAAACATCCTGACACAGCTTGAGGCTATTCCCTCTTGTCCTATCACTTGCAAGAAGTGATATAGGTGACACTTACTTTGTCACCCTGTGCCTCTGCAGAACACAGGTGATGTTTATCTGCTTCATAGGCTGCTGTAGGAGTAATATTCTGCAATGAGTTTGATATGATCAGATAACATAATATGAGCCAAGGACTTACTCTGGTAGGCAAAGATTGCAGAACTGACCACTCCTGATGGGAACCAAAATGAAATATTCCAAGTTGTTTCCCAGGATGCATCACCGGAAATTTGGGAATGATATATGGATACAGAAGGTCATACACCTTCTTGCTTGTCAGAGGAGCCTTCCTCTCCTACACAGGCCATGCAATAGCTTCCAAATTGATCCATCTATATTGCTGACAGCACTCTCCGCAGCATTGTTCAGTGTAGATGTTAGGCAAGAAGATGTTTCAAAACTCTTCTGATTTTCGCAGCAAGTAGATTAATGAATTTGTAGCTGCAAAGATTTGTGCCTTTGGGTCAAACATGCCCAAATTATTATGAAGTGTAAAAATTCATTACTGTGAAAATAGCAGGCAACATGCAACAGCCTCTTCCTAAATGGAAAAACCTGTTTGAAAATCAGTCACAACTGGTGCATAATTATTATTTTAATTAAAATACTACCACACTTATGACTGTGTAACTATACCCATTACTTTGGGTTGTATAACTATAGAAGTGGTATAAATTAAGTTTTAGTTTTGTGAAATCTGCAGGAATTTTTTTCCATCTATTAACTCGTTTTCACCCCTACAATAATGTATTCTGTCCTCAGGTTATATAGCACGAGAGGTGTCCAAGAACTGAATCATAACTATGTATCTTCAGGGTGCCCAAATTTATGTTTCCTTTTCCTTTCCCCTCACTTTCTCCACCCAGGCGTCCTTTCCTCTTTCCTGATGCCTCAGTGTTTCCATTACACATTTATTAGGAAAATTTTTAGAGGGGAGTGGAGCTTCTTTTATTTCATCTGAATAGAGCTGAAGCTTCAGACATCAGTGTGAGATATTGCCTGCACATTTTATTCTCATTCAGAACAAGTTCCCATATAAGACTTACATCTCAAAATACCATGAGCTGTCCAATTGACTCATCTTCTGTAAAGAAAAGCCAAATCCTACATTTTATACCAAAATGCTTTAACGTCCTTAAAAAGACAATGCGTGCTTTCTGCAGAACTGATCACTCACCTGAGTTCATGAGCTATTAGCGACCATCCAGTACCTGAAGAGGCTACAATAAAGCTGAGGAGGGGCTGTATTCAAATATATTCAAATAAAATGTATTCAGATGTATTCAAAAGTCTGATTCTCTCATGGAGAGTGTAATAATTCCTTCAAATTCAGTGGACCTAGTCTATGGTATATGTGAAAATCTGTCCACCATTCTAGATTGTATTTGATTCCACTAATACTTTGCGTGTCAAGCAATACACTTACAGTACAAACAATTTTACCCTATGTGATGAAGAGCACAACTAATATCACAAATGGTGGAAAAAAGGATAAAGAGATCACTCTGTCCTGGGACTGAGATTTTAATTAGCTGAGTATAAATATATACAAAATTCTGGTGACTGTGTAGCGTGTTTGCCCCTTTATGGTTTAGTATTACAGGACTCATTCACAGTAAAGGGTAAAGTTTCATGTGCCCCATATTAATGCATAAAAATTCTTATAAAATGGAATCATTGCATGTGTTTCACATCCTTGTACTCCAATAAGAGTGCAGCTCTTCTCTAAAGCTCTGTTTACCAGAAGAATTCTCAGTTCATTATGAGATGCTGCCATAAATAACATTCTCTGAGGGAAGATGTGCCCATGAATGCACATATAGAATCAGTGATAAGAAGTGATTACCTTTCTGCATCGTCTGTGCTTTTTCTTCTTTAGTTTTCCACAAGTGATATACCTTAGATAAAGAGACTATTTCAATATATTCAATATATAGACAGTGTGATGGAAAGCTCACTCCTACTCCTTTTGGTTTGGTGAAATTAATTTTCATTGATTTTATTTTGTATACAACAGCATAAATTAAATTACCTTCAAAATTGGCAATGGAGAAAATGAAAGATTCTCCTCCAATGTCCAGATTCATTTAGATTTCACCCAACTTTTTCAAAGTATTTTCTAGGCTCACATGAAAAATGGCAAGAGGAGTGAGAGGCATTTATAGTGAGGTAATTAATATATATTAACCATCTGCCTACAAAATCCCAAAGGAGAAGTAGTGTGAGATAGCAAGGTGAGGTGAGCAGTAAGCCCCTTCTTTAATAGTTGACTTGTGTCCTCCTTCAGGCAGTAGCGTGAATACAACTGCTCTGCAATCTAATTTCTGCTACCACGTGCATAACAGTTAGAGAAAAATGCAGAGTTCTGCTTCCTGATGGGGAACTTCACTGATGGCTGGATGACTGAAAATGATGAGTACCATCAAGCTAGGCTATGGATAAACTTCTAGTAAAAGTGTTGTCCTTCTGCCAAAAAAAGGTGTTAGAAGTTCTATTAATTGCATTTTAATACAATGATGCAATGATCAGGTAAATACAATCTGCTAATGGCCTCAAATGGGCTGTTAGCACAATGTCTGAGCATACTCTGGCTATCAGATTTGCTCTCAGATGCCTGTGATGATTTACATAAACATTTCAGATGCTTATCTTAGCTCTCTTCATTTTCTAATCAAGATAGGAACTTCAGTATAATCATCTGGCAATTGTTGGCAGCTGTTTAGTCTGTGGTGGCATTATTTGAACTGAGTAATTTTTGGTCTCAAGCTTCATCTTAGTACTCAAGTAAAGTGGTCTAACAGCACAGAAAAATTGTATAGATCTTCTTCTTTAGCCAAGAGGCCACAAACTCAACTGGGATTTGAGACTCTCAAGGATAGGTTGTCACGTGACTTGGAGAGGGACTACTCATAAAGGCTTGTGGTGATAGGACAAGGGGGAATGGGTATAAACTGGAGAGGGGCAGATTTAGATTAGGCATTAGGAAGAATTTCTTCACCATGAGAGTAGTGAAACACTGGAGCTGGTTACCAAGGGATGTTGTGGCTGCCCCAGCCCTGGAGGTGCTCAAGGCCAGGCTGCGTGCGGCCTTGGGTAACTTGATAAAGTTGAATGTCCCTGCCCAGGGCAGGGGGGGTGGAACTAGATGATTTTTCAGGTCCCTTCCAACCCTAACTATTCTACAGTTCTATGATTCTATGACTCAGAAAAACAACAGGTCTGTTGCCTCATGGTTGGGGAGCCTGGTGGGAATGATATCCTCATGCACAATTTAAGTAAGACTAGTTTCCAATTCAGTAGATAAATTTTGGGTTAGAAAGAAGTTCTAAGCTAACAAGACCGAAGTCAGTAATGATCACTGGCAGACAAAGCAGCATCCCATGCTCCCTGTCTCATGTAGATCTCGTGGGTCACAAATTTAGGTTCCATAAATTCTGAAAGTGACTGAAGTGCACCTTGTTAATCCAGAAAGAGTAGATAACAATGGCAGTGAAAAAATTATGGCATGGATTTCAGGTCAGGCTATTAAAGCAAGCACACAGCTGATTTTACACGGTGTTCCAACTCAGCAGTAGTTGTTCTGATGTTCCTTCTCTGCTGTGGCTTTAGCCTACTGGTGAAGATCAGCCTAGGTCTCCCTCTCCTTACTCTATGTGGACCTTTCAATATGGGCAAAAAGCATGTTTAGTGGATACTTCCCTGATCTGCAGGGTGGAATTTATCTGCAGGGTGGAGATATCTACATGTTACTTGTTTATATCTAAACTTGTCACTCAAGACTCTTCTAATCATAGGCAGGAATAAACAGGCGGCCCTGGAGGATGAGTCACCTCCTCTCCACAGTAGGTGTCAGAAACAGGTGAGACGAATCGCCCTTCAACCTACTGACTGGGAGGTTAACATAGATGATTGGCACAAGCAGCTTTAGATATTAAAGTTGAGGCATAAATTTAATTGCTGGTGTGCCTCACACCTCACCTCCCTACCACCCAGTGCTGATAGCAGTTGATAGGTGGCTAGAATCCTAATTTATACAGCATTTTGAAGACTGTGGTAAATTTCTTCATCTTTAGTTTGGTGAGAATAATACGAAGAGAGTCAATAGTTCAGTGATGAGGCAGTTACTCAAATAAACATTCCTGCCTTCAGTCTCTAATGCAATCTCTGTTTAGAGATACGCCAACAACTCTGAATCAGTTTGACCTGTTCTTCTATTATTAAACCTAACAGTAATATATCCATTGACTGACTTACTTAGTATGCAGGAGTTTAATTATGCAAGCAGACATGGCAAGACGGTGTTACAGTGAGATAATGCACACCTCTGACGTGGTGTGAAACACCAAGTGGAGCTCAGAAACTTCAAAAGCATGAGAAGTATGTTCTGTTGAGTTGCACTATTGCATTGTGTGACCTTTCCTTTAAAGGAAATGCTTAAAACTGCAAAATCTATGTAAAGAGGTTACTGACTTGTTTTGTGGCTACCTCGTGAGTTGTAATAACGGCTGGGTTCTGTTCAAAATGTTTAATTTTTGTGTTTCCTAGTGGTAATTTCAATGAATAAATGAATGAATAAGGAATAAAGCATCACAACCTTACCTTATACTGGCTTAGAATATCAACCTGTCCTTCCTCCCAGGGGAAAGAAGTTTTTCTGTAGGTTCGTTGTCCTTATGAATCAGAGCACATCATTCATATGTCAAATGAAAAGAAAAAATCCTCAAATCTCAAAAAAAAAATCATACAAGGGAATAATGCTGATGAGAACAGAACTGGATCAAGTTGAATTACACTGAATTGAATCAAAATAAAGCAACAACCTCTGCATCCCAATGAGACACAAAACCTTTGGAATTGCTTCCCTTTCTCCTGAAGCAGTCTGCTGAATGTATACATGAGCATCAGAGCACTTTACCAAAAAGAAATCAGTGCTTTCTTGTAAAATCCCTTTGAGTTGTTATTTCTTCCATTAACTCATAGCAGGCAGAGCTTGTGGAAACTCAACCTTACAGAGAAAGCCATCGTGCCAGAGACTCTGACTCCGAGACCTAGACCTGGGATGACAGGCTACAAGACCATTTAAATTCACACCGTGTTGTTAACAGAAACATGATTTCACTTTTTGCATTTTTGTTAGTTTAATAGCTAGAGATCATGTTTAAAGAAGTTCCCAATAGGTTCTGTTCCATCCATTTACTACAAACTCCCGCATTCAAGTAGTTGTACAAGTTAATGCTGCCTTTCCTACAAAATCTCCTACCTCTAGGGACTGGGCATTATACCCTTAGTGGAAATGTGAGGACACTGAGCAACTCGGGGAAGGAATCCTGGAAGGTGACTAGCAGGAGAAAGAGAAATCTATTTTGACTTTTGTTGTCGCATCAGTATTTTGGTTTATTCTGCCATCACATGCAGAATGCAGGAGTAGAACCCAAAAGAAACTGCTGACGTTCAGCACGGTGCTCAGCAAGGAAGGGGCAGCGGAGGGATGTCTTCCCACTGAAGAAGAGGCTGACCCTTCGACCTTAGCTGTTCCCACTCACATACAGTTACAGAAATGTAAGCTGCTCAGCATGATGCCAGTTAATTTAAATTACCTAACATCCCAAAGGGCAGCTCCCTGCTGAGGAGCCTTTTCTTTTCTTTTTCTTTTGACCTTCTAATACAGAGTAGCTTTTCACAAGGATGAGTCAGATGGTCAGCTTGGGAAGTATTCAGTTTCTGTGGCCTTAGGAGGTTCATGCAAAAGGTCACCTCAGACTACATCCTGCTGAATAAGGGATAGGAAAATTGCTGATTTATTCTGAACGGCCAGATCCTTAGTCCATGTAAAGTGATGTAGCTGCATCGATGTAGCTGTTTCAGTGGGTCAAGCAATAAAAACTGGATTATGTTTCCTTCTTCCTGACTGCAATGTATTTAATTACCTTTAACCTAAGCAACTAAGGTCCTGCCAGCCCACTGAAGTTGTACCAGTTGCTTGGTGTGACAGCGATGAATTCAGCCCTTGGGGTCACGCAGTGGAGAGGGACCTTTGGGTGCCTGGTGGGTCCATCCCCCTGGGCTGTCCTGCACAGTAAAGCGCCTCAAAAACCAGGAACGCATTGCAAATGCAGAAATGATGAGCATCACTGCAAGAAATATTAGATGGGAAAAATTGCAGAGCTTTCAGGGAGGACCTGACAGACCTGTTTGAATGGTGTAAAAATAATGAAAGCAGCAAAAATGAAAGGGCTTAGAGAAAGTTACGTTTGCCCATGACATCTTTGTCTAGGTATGATCGTGTCCACGATGTGGGAAATAATAATGCTTTCCCTCTGTAGTTAGAAGTAAATTGATCAATTAGCAAAGACTTGACTTATAAGATTAATCTCTAACACCAGCTTCTATTAATTTCTCTTGCAACATCATGTTTATCAAAATCAATCCAAATAAAGGATTAATTTCTTTGACACCTATGTGTACTGGACAGCTTTGTTTAGCTTCGTAGATCCTCACAGCTCTGGGCTTTCCACTTCTTTTTGCTGTTTACTGGCACTTTGGTTAATGACCTGCTCCCCTAAACTTGTATTAAGTATACAGAGCAAACTCAGTTTGCCTGAAGAGCTGACCTCCAGTTCTTGATTCTCAACAACCTGTTGATGTTAATTTGTTGAAACACAGGCTTTTATTCTTTGCTGGTCGTTTGTCTGTCTCCAAACACTAAGTTGATGTCATCATAGGGCTTTGCAAGGTGGGTAACCCCCCCTGAGTCCCTCCTTTGCTGCTGGCTTAGCCGGAGTCCCTGGGGACACTGCCTGACACCTCCTGCAAGTTGTTTTTTTCCTGCTGCATTCCTTAAGGGAGCTCATGTTCATTTCAAGTGATGTACAGGAAAGGACTTAGCTTGTTTTTCCAAGGTTTCTCCTGTTTAAAACATTAGTTTCTTTGTCTGAGCAGAGGTCTCTCTCTTTTTCAGTCCTGTATTGTCTTAGTGGGGCCTCCAGAAGGTGTTACTATTTGGAGCTCCTACACAAAAAAATCCCAACAGACTTCAGGCAGACAGCAATGATATTTTATTTTTTTTTTTTTTTAAGATCCATGCAGTGATTTTGACTTACTGGGCTAGTGGGAACTGATTGTGAGAGTTGTGTATGTACAGCATATAAAACACGTATATAATTTTCTGCGAGAAATGGACTTTTCTCCTAGTATCACATTAAGCCTGCAAACAAATCTGTTAAAATCATATTCTGATTAGCCAGGGAACATAGCTTTTGCTGGCAATTATAGAACCTATAGACTAAATCGTAGCTATCTATTTTCAGACCTAGTAAAGAAGATATGCACTCAGTAACAAGGTGAAAAAAGGGGGTTGCTAAGAAGACCATGAGCTCTGGGCCACTATACCCAGTTTAAAATTCCATACAAGGATCTATCTGAAAATTACCACATGGAACAAATATAATGATAGGTCTCAGAAGTAAGTAAAACATGTTTTATTTGCCCCTCTGCTCAGGATCTCCTATCAACAGGTATTTATCAGTGCACTGGTGCTGCCCTCCCCCTCCCCACCCCCCAACCCCCCTGCTCCTTAAGGATGCTTTCAAAGGCTTCTTCCCTTGAAAGCACCAGCTGAAAAGGGAAGGTTGGCCCTGGAGCATTCACAGAAGACACTGAGGAGCAGTGCCTCACAATGATATGGATTCCATATGAATTATCAGTACCCTCTGAATATCTCTGCTGCTACAGGTTTTCTCTCCTCTGAGGGAGGGACCTCTGGGGTCCATGCTCCCTCTGCTCCATTGAGTCTGGGCCACCTGCATCTCTACCACGTTGCTTGACCCAGACCGCTTCTGGTTGCCATTTGGCACCCATCTGTTTCCTCAGTTCGAAGAGCTCGAGGCGAGGAGAAGCCTGCATTACAGCCCCAGGACAATAATCTCTGTATCCACAGCTAGCCTCCTAGAGTTGGTTTAATCCTAAATAAAGCTCGAGAAGAGCATGAATCAACAGATATAGAGAGCAGGTGATCAGACGGTTGGGACCCATGGGGGAAAAAATTATTTGCCACTGGTATTCATACCTGTGCATTTCCTCCGCTCAAAGAACATTCATTTGATCAGTGAGGCTTCCCCAAATCTGAGCCCCACGTGTCCCAGTAGTTTGCAGTAAGAGCTATTTATTAAGGTTCAGCTGAGACTGGGCAGAAGTAAAAGCATAAATTATTCTGTCATGATCTTAAAGAGCTGTTTGTCAGGGGTTATAGCAACTCACACATGCTACAGGGCTGAACAGAGGGGCCCCTCCAACACCTACTCACCAGCGGGTTGCACCACCCTGCTACACCAATTTACATCCTATATCAGAGCCCTAAGCTGGCTCTGAAGCAAAGTTTAAGTTGAGTTCAAAGCAACCCAGCTTCTTCCAGGAGATGCTGCATGTCGGGCAGGACTGGTGGGGGAAGTGGTGATTTACCTTTGAAGTCTTGCTGCTGGATGGATGCTGATGACTCATGTTACAGTAAGCACCAAGCAACTTAAAAGTGAGATCTCAATTTACTGAGCAGAGGACAACAGCACACAGAGTAATATTTGTCAGGAGTGCAAATGACTTCTGTGTAAGGCTAGCCTGTCTACAGAGGCAAAGAACTGCAAGTAAAATTGATTTCTATAAATCATTTCCCAAGAAAACAGTTAGATACACTGACAGTGGTCCTAATCAGATTATTTGCAAAACAATACCTAGGCAAATTAATTTCTCACTAAGTGGAATAGAGACCATTTAAGGTTTGGGTTTCACAGACAACACAATTTTTAATCTAATGTGTAAGTATACATATTTATATATTTATACCGTTATACATTCTCGGTGGAGGGTGAGATGAAGAAGGTGGAGGTTAGCAGAACAGTCGCCTTCAACTTTCAGGGAGCAGACTTTGGGCTGTTCAGAAGGCTGGTTGGAAAAGTCCCATGGGAGGCGCTCCTTGAAGGCAAAGGTGTCCATGAGGGCTGGGCGCTCTTCAAGAAGGAACTCCTAGCAGCTCAGGAGAAAGCCGTCCCCAAGTTCCGGAAAAGTAGCCGGAGGGGTAAGAAACCAGCGTGGTTGAGTAGGGAGGTCCTAGGAGACATCAATAGGAAGAGGAGGGTCTACGCCCTCTGGAGGAAGGGGCAGGCATCCTGGGTGGACTATAGGGAGAAAGTGAGAATGTGCAGGGAAAAAGTCAGGAGGGCCTAGGCCCAACTAGAAATGTGATTGGCCAAGTCTGTGAGAGACAACAAAAAGTCTTTCTACAAATACATCAACAGCAAAAGGAGGGCTAGGGAGAATCTCCAGTCCCTAGCAGATGCAGAGGGAACAAGAGTAACAGGGGACGAAGACAAGGCTGAAGTGCTCAATGCCTACTTTGCCTCAGTCTTTAACAGTAAGGAAAATTGTTCCCTCTGTGCACAACCCCAGGGGTTGGATGAGAAGTATGAGATTCCCAAGGTCCAAGAGGAGGTGGTTAGAGACTTGCTTGCCCAGCTAGATGCCCACAAGTCTACGGGGCCGGATGGAGTCCACCCAAGAGTTTTGAGGGAACTGGCGGATGTGCTGGCCAAACCCCTTTCCATCATCTTCCAACAGTCCTGGATGACTGGGGAGGTTCCGCTGGACTGGAGGCTGATGTCGTGCCCATCTATAAGAAGGGGAGCAGGGAGGATCCGGGGAACTACAGGCCTGTCAGTTTGACCTCGGTACCGGGGAAAGTCATGGAGCGGGTGATCTTGAGTGCGATCATGAAGCACTTGCAAGAGAACCAGGTGATCAGGCCCAGTCAACACGGGTTCATGAAAGGCAGGTCTTGCCAGGGTAATCTGATCACCTTCTATGACCGAGTGACTAAACTCTTGGATGAGGGAAAGGCTGTGGATGTATCTTCCTGGACTTCAGTAAAGCCTTTGATACAGTTTCTCACAGCATTCTGCTTCGGAAAGTGTCGGCCTCTGGCCTGGACGGGCGCACACTCTCCTGGGTGAAAAACTGGTTGAATGACCTGGCCCAGAGGGTGCTGGGAAATGGAGTTAAATCCAGCTGGAGGCCAGTGACAAGTGGGGTTCCCCAGGGCTCAGTGCTGGGTCCAGTCCTGTTTAATGTCTTTATCAACGACCTGGATGAAGGCATCGAGTGCTCCCTTAGCAAGTTTGCAGATGACACCAAGCTGGGTGGAAGTGTCGATCTGCTGGAGGGTCGGGAGGCTCCAAAGGGATCTGAACAGGCTGGACTGCTGGGCTGAGACCAACGGCAGGAGGTTTAACAAGGCCAAATGCCGGGTCCTGCACTTGGGGCACAACAACCCTGAGCAGATACAGACTAGGAGAAGCCTGTCTGGAAAGCTGCCAGGAGGAGAAGGACCTGGGGGTGCTGGTTGACAGCGACTGAACATGAGCCAGCAGTGGCCCAGGTGGCCAAGAAGGCCAATGGCATCTTGGCTTGGATCAGACACGGCGTGACCAGCAGGTCCAGGGAGGTTCTTCTCCCTCTGTACTCGGCACTGGTGAGACCGCACCTCGAATCCTGTGTTCAGTTCTGGGCCCCTCACCACAAGAAGGATGTTGTGGCTCTGGAGCGAGTCCAGAGAAGAGCAACGAAGCTGGTGAAGGGGCTGGAGAACAGGCCTTATGAGGAGCGGCTGAGAGAGCTGGGGGTGTTTATCCTGGAGAAGAGGAGGCTGAGGGGAAACCTTATTACTCTCAACAACTACCTGAAGGGAGGTTGTGGAGAGGAGGGAGCTGGGCTCTTCTCCCAAGGGACAGGACAAGAGGGAATGGCCTCAAGCTCCTCCAGGGGATATTTAGACTTGAGATTAGGAAAAAATTCTTCACGGAGAGGGTGGTTAGGCATTGGAACGGTCTGCCCAGGGAGGTGGTTGAGTAGCCATCCCTGGTGGTGTTTTAAGGTGAGGGTGGATGAGGTGCTTAGGGACATGATTTAGGGATTGGTGGGAATGGTTGGACTCGACGATCTGGTGGGTCTCTTCCAACCTGGTTATTCTGGGATTCTGTGATATATTTATACTTTTATGTGTTACATAATTAATTATAGAATCACAGAATTGTTCAGTTTATTAAAGACATCTATGATCATCGAGTTTGACCATTAAATTAACACTGCCAACTTCATTGCTAAATTATCATAGAATCATAATCCCTAGGTTGGACAGGACCTTTGAGATCATCAACTACAACCATACCTGTCCACTATTAAATCATATCCCCAAGCCCCTCATTCACCCACCTTTGAAACACATCTAGGAATGGGGACTCCACCACCTCCCTGGGCAGCTGTTCTGGTGCTTGAGAAAATATTTTTTTCCTAATGTCCAGTCTAAACTTCCCCCGACACTGCTTGAGGCCATTCCTTATTGTCCTATCATCAATCACTTGGGAGAACATTGCATTGTATTATATCATATCATATAAAACTGAAAATGTAATCAATTAATAGAAAGAAAAGACTTAATAGTCACAAGTCATGGTATTTTAACCAAATTTTCTCTTATTTTCCTCCTGATCATTGGCAATATACTCTAGAGTGAATGGTTTGGGACCCGAGTTCTGTGGTTCAGCCATGGCCCTAGCAAGCTGGGAAAGCCTCAATGCTACATGAGCTATTTTGTGATGTGTGTGGCAGCTGGGAAAATACTAAACAAATAAGAATGATCATGCAAGGAGGTCTGAGACTGACCACATGACTGATAAGATTCTTATCTGCCTTTGCATCTGAGACCGAATGGTATCACTTGTCCATAAATTAGCTTCACTTTATCAACACATGTCACCCTAACGTGGCTCAAAAGCTTTACTGGAGGTTCAGTTCTCTTTTCTCTGTCACTTAGGCTTCTGAGACTGTCCAGAAATGTGCACCACAGTGTTGTGAGATATGCAGTATAGAATCATAGAACCATAGTTTCATTTAGGTTGGAAAAGACCTTTAAGACCATCGGGTCCAACTGTAAACCTAAAACTGCCAAGACCACCACTAAGACAGGTCCTTAAGTGCCACATCTACCCATCTTTTCATTACCCTCCAGGGATGAGGACTCGACCACTTCCCTGAGCAGATTGTTCCGATGCTTGATGTATGTAAAGGTTCAGAATTTATTATGTGTTATGAGTGTGCTCGCAATTGCCATTACATCAAACAAACAACTTGCTCCTAATATCCGTCAGCCTTTGAAAGGGAGAATTAAGTAGCCCGAAAATACATTTAACTTGATATCATGGTGTGTGACATCCATTGTAAGAGTCTCTGTTCTTAGAAATGTCATTTGCTGGCAAAACATGCCTATGCATTCTGATTACATACTGGTCACAAAAACTATGTTCCCTTGAAAATATTTGACAAGAAATAGCTTTTTTCCTGTCAGTCTTGCTAAAGTGGAGAGCTGTTAGCATATACACTGAGTTTATACAGGCAAAGACAAAAGTGCAATTGCTCTGGAAAGATCTGAGCTCTAACGTCACCACTTTCAACCAAAGTGAGTCTCTCTGTCATCCTTTCACACTGCAAGCCTAACTATTTTTTGTACTCCTTTTTTTATCTTACTAATCATATCTTCCACTATGGAAAGGTCCCCCCAAAAAATCAATAGAAACCTGGAAATCAATAGTGGTCTTGAACAGAAAGAGATTACTGCAAAATTTTATATAAATAGAAAATTGTACCGAATGTCTGAACTGTCCTTGGAGGGTTCTTTGATTAACAGCCTATAGCATCCTATACATACAATTGGCAGTGGTATAATGTAGTGGCACAGTATTATGAAATGAGGGTGTTATAAAGATCAGTATAGAATAGGACTGAACTGATTCAGAAAACAAAGTTTTCCATGAGGGACAGGCTGTATGTAGTTGGGGTGTGCAAAAAAAAATTTATCATAAATAAAGAAGAATTCTGAATCAGAAACACAATCTTCATTAACAAGGTGAGAGGAAGTTAAGCCTTGTTGTAATAGTACATTTTTTCACTTTATCATTTGTATAATAATTTAAGGATTGTCAGTTTGGATATAAAACCATATGCATAAGCACAAGGATGTTATTTTCCTCTTTAAAATAGACTATTTCTGTTGTAAAATAGTGTGTTAATTGGGTTGCACTGGTAATTTACTTGACTGCAGCGGGATGCTTTTGCTCCTGCTTTAAGTGCTCTGAGACAAGTGATGAAATCTACTGAGTGAATTTAACTGTGGTGCTTTCCATATCTTGAAATACCAAGTTTCTGAGTTGATTCTTGATTTTTATTAATTCTGATTTTTATCACGCTGGATAGACTCTTCTGAGTATGTTTGAACCTCCCAAGGTCACACGCCTATTGTCCACAGAAAATCGCAGGATTTCATCTAGAAAACTTCCATCACCGTGTGATAGTTAAGCAAGTAGCCGGTGGAGCTTCACGGCATTGTTCCTCTCTAGTAAGCAAATGTTCATCAACCAAAGGTGCAGTTTGTCTCCCAAGATTGATATAGGAGTAAATGCAGCCCAAAATGATGAGTCGTTGGAGTGGAATGGCTTCTAAAGGCTGCAACAAAGAAATACATTTAATATTATTAATAAATAGAATAGTTTGGCTTGGAAGGGACCTTAAAGATCACCTTTTTCCAGGTCAGGGACACCTCCCACTGGATCAGGGGCTCCAAGCCCCATCCAGCCTGGCCTTTAACCCCTCCAGGGATGGGGCAGCCACAGCTTCCCTGGGTAACCTGGGCCAGAGCCTCAGCACTCTCAGTGTGGAGATGGATGGCTTGCTATGGAATGGCTTAACTCTGATTAAAAGAGTCTTTACTACCTTTCATATAAGTTCCACCAAGTTCTTTTATGGATGCAGGTGGTTGAAATAACAGTATTTTCTAAATCTAAAGTATTGACTCCGATCTTTACCTCAGGCAGAAAAAAACCCCCATAATTCTCTGGGATTTTAAACTCTCTGGAAGGATAAATGAGTGTGTTTGTGTAAATACATGCACAAGAAAGAAAAATCAAGCTGCAAATCTCAGGCCAGAGAGAGCCTGTAAAGAGTCATCAAGATATCCTGAACAAGCACAATAACATTGCCCCCAGGAAGGACCTTGAAAGAGTTTTTGAAGGGTAATTGCAGAAAAGAGGTTTGATACCGCTGGCAAGGGAATGGCTTCTAGTTGTTTGAAACTGCACATTTTAGAAAAAATTGATTTACAGAATTTTTTACTGACAGAGTAACATAGAATCATAGAATGGTTTGGGTTGGAATGGACCTCAAAGCCCATCCAGTTCCACACCTGCCATGGGCAGGGACACCTCCCGGTGGATCAGGGGCTCCGAGCCCCATCCAACCTGGCCTTGGCTGTTCCCTCCTGGTAAGAAGTTTGAGGATCTTGCAGGTTATTCCTGTTGGAGTAAGATATTGATGCACATGGTGAGGCCCTGGCCAAGGTTGCCCAGAGCAGTGGTGGCTGCCCCATCCCTGGAGGGGTTCCAGGCCAGGTTAGATGGGCTTTGGGTATATGATCCAGTGGGAGGTGTCCCTGCCCATGGCAGGGGGGTTGGAACTGGATAGGCTTTTCCAACCCAAACCATTCTATGATTCTATATGGGTTTTCTTTAGCTCTGGGCACAGCAGCGGTGATTTTCATTCATCTTGTATGGAGTTTGCTGTTAATGTCTGCGCGTGATGATGATGGGAATAGCCTGTCATGGTGTGAATTTAATGGCCCAAGCCTGCCACATACACAGGGAAATGAGGAGTTGTAGAGGAAAATCACATAGATGTGACATCAATATTTGTGTATATATTTATACACATACACACAAGTGCATGCATAAAGAAATACACGCATATCACCTCAATAGTTCTTCATAAATCAAAAGTCATTGAAGATGAGTCTTTATTGACTTCGGAAGATAATAGATAATGCTGTTAAATTCTGCTAGACACCTACCTCCAGTCCCAGGGAGGAATGCACACAGTCCGCTGCCCCTGGTTCCCAGGCATTGGCCATAGGACTGGCTACATCCCATAAGAACAAGATACCCAATAGGGAGGTCTTGCCTACCTAGTAAAAATAAAAAATGCTTACCTAAATCCACCAAGATCTCCCCTCACAATCAGCTCATTTAAACAGACATCCCTGGATAGTCACTAGTCCCACCTGTCTGAGGTACTTATTTAAGTGTAAGACATTAGAAAAAAAGTCTATAAGAACAGGCCTAGATGTGTGTGCTGAAAATGAGGAATCTCCTCTTCCCTTGGGTAGCCCTTCGAATCCTTGTGGCTGGACTCTAAATGGGGTGTCATAAAAAGGAAATACCTTTTTGTCTCTGTCTTCTGCCAGCAGGAATCTTGTTATTCAGCTGGAAAGGAAAGTGAAATGCAGTTTACAGAAGATCCTGTGACACAGAAGAGATGTGATACTCAGAAGATGAACTTGAAGGGTTTGCTTTAATTCCAAACATTTATTGAAAGAACTTATGTTTCCAAATACATTTTTAATGTCATTTCCATTTTTTGAAAACAATTAATAAAATAACAAACATTTCAAATAGGAATGATTTCTGTGGGGTGGAATTTTCAGGTTTTGGCAGCCTTGATTTCTGCAGTATATCTGTCCTGTGAAGATCTTGGCTAATCTAAGGATTTCCTCAAAGCTCAGAAGATTTAAAAGATTTATCGTAATATTTATTGTAGGAATTTTTTTTCTTGTTATCCATACTCTATGAAATAACGTGCCATCCAACCATCCAGCTTCTACCAGTCACTCAGTTTTGGCCTAAACCTTGTATTTGTTTGGATTACAATCCCCTAATTCCATAATACATGATGTCACCTTAAAAATATAATTAGAAAGGACACTCTTGGGAGCTGTACTCTGTATATGGTATCATGCTGTCCTGATTTAATCCTATAACCTTTCCAATTATCCTTAAAATCACGTGCGAAGATTCGACCATTTCAAGGACAATCCTATTTTCTTTTTATTAAGCAAGGTCTAGAGTTCAGTGCTAATGATTTTGAAAGCCAGCCTGGTATAAAACTTACCAATTCTCCCAGGTTATTCAGCATTCCTGGAATGTGATCCAGGCCCAAACGGAAAACACATTATGTAACTGTATCTGGCAAGAGAAGAAATTAGATTTATTGATTAGGATTTTAATCAAATAATGCCTCACACGGAAGTGTGAAGCTGTCTAAAGGGCACGCCTGATGGCAATCATGGACCATCACATAGGAATAAACTGGCTTAAGCACATTAAAGCCTTTACAGGATATACAGAGCAGTGGTAAAATAAAGGATGTCATAAATTATGTGCTGTAGCACTTTTCAAGCGGCTGAGTCTGCTGTGAACGTTACTGTATTTTAATTGCCTGAACCGTGCTGCTATTACAGTCTCCTTCTTTAAAAGCAAACTCAAGTTTAGACTGGGGTTATTGGCCTCTTCTCCCAAGTGACAGGGGACAGGACGAGAGGGAATGGCCTCAAGCTCCACCAGGGGAGATTTAGGCTTGAGATTAGGAAAAAATTCTTCACGGAGAGGGTGGTTAGGCATTGGAACAGTCTGCCCAGGGAGGTGGTTGAGTCACCGTCCCTGGAGGTGTTTAAGGTGAGGGTGGATGAGGTGCTTAGGAGCATGATTTAGGGAATGGTGGGAGTGTTTGGACTCGACGATCCAGTGGGTCTCTTCCAACCTGGTGATTCTGTGTGATATGTTTGATAATTTTGTAACATGCTTATATTGCCTCAGCTAGATCACCTCAGCCTGCCTAACCAGAGAATGCTAAAACCTGCTGTATGTGGGCCTTACAAGGGTTTTTCAAGAAGCCATTCCATACTGAATTGTGCTTTTCCACTAACACATAAAGTGGGAACAAACCCTGGGTGATTACTGTTCAGCTAATGTTTTATCAAACTCATTTTACTGGTTATCATTAAAGAAATCATTCAGAAATACACAGTTTTTCCTCCCTGTATCTCATGTTCTTCAGTCAGGCGGCAGCCACGCTTTTCATAGAATCATAGAATCCCTCAGCTGGAAAAGACATTTGCGATCATCAACTCTGATCGTACCTGTCCACTACTAAATCATATCCCTCAGCACTTCATCTACTCATCTTTTAAACCCCTGCAGGGATGGGGACTCCATCACCTCCCTGGGCAGCCTCTGCCAGTGCTCGAGAACCCTTTCAGTGAAGATTCTCCTCGTGTCCAATCTGATCCTCCCCTGGTGCAGCTTGAGGCCATTCCCTCTCGTCCTATCCCCTGTCACTTGGGAGAAGAGACCAACACCTACCTCTCTACAACCTCCAGTGCTGTTGGATTCTATATATGCCTGTTGCCAACTACAAGTGGAAATCTTTTATTTTCTTAAGTCATTTTATTCCTTTAGTGCTTTCAGCCATTTCTGTATGAAAAATCTCAGCAATACTCCAGAAGTGTTAATGTGTTAAAAGAGGTGTAAAAAAATAGCTATTTATACAATCAGAATGATGATCCACTTCAGTAAAAAAGGTCAGCTGGCAAGAAATGTGCCTCTGCTGCAGCTCAAGGGTGAGCCTAGTGCCCACGGGCAGCTCTAACCATGCTACAGCCAATTCATAAATTGATAGTAGTAAATCTGTGAGACACGTCAAGTTCTTTGAGGGCTTCACTGGTGCCAGGAGCCACCATAGGGAAAAATGAGCTTGAGCATGCCTGGCCCCGTTGCAGTCACGTCTTCCCTGTAGACGCAGCCTGACTTCGAGCAGTCTAACGGGTTGCAACGCATGAGCTTGCATGAGCTGTGATTTTACGGAATGCATTCTGCTCTCAGTTGCCTTCGAGTGCAAATGCTCAATTCATTTGATACCGTTGTGTTGTGTTACAGTTTGTAAGCTCTCCTTGGGTGTGTTCTCCAGCTGTACCAGGAACAAGGACAACTATCTGGACTTACAATGCTATCCTCTCCGTGAGATTTTAGGTTAAAAAAAAGGGTATTTCCAAAGGACCCCCTTTTATGGCCTCAGTGTGCGTGTTGTAAGGTTTACGCTGTTTATCTTTAAAGGGATTGTCTCTATTAATAGTGTAACTAAGAAGATAATAATGCAAAAATAGAAATAAATATGCTTATATATCACTATATAATAATTATATTTATAGAAAAAATATATACAGGCTGGGCAGAGGATAGTTTGGGAGTATCCTTGAAGAGAAGGACTTGGGGTGTTGGTGGACAAGAAGCTCAACATGAACCAGCAATATGCAGTGGGAAGTGTCCCTGCCTATGAGTGATCTTTAAGATCCCTTCCAACACAAACCATCCTATGATTCTATGAATAAATACAACGCAAAACAAATACAGATGAAAATTTGCATTGAATTAAAACTCTCAGCTGGAACTATAAGGATGGATTACTGTAAATCTGTGTATACTTTGTTGGAGACAGAATACCGAATTGCAGTAATTTCCAAGAAAGCTTCTATTCTACTACTGGTGTTCACCTTTATACGAAAAAAAATACTGTGATTGTATGATCTTGACCAAGTACCAAAACTAAAATTGTTGAAATGAGTTATGGGATTTCATTTTGGAGCCAAGAGATTAAACACGGTTACCTATCAGTCACTCAGCAGCTTATTTAGTTTGTCACTGCACTAAACTCGGTAGTCCAAAATCAATATAGTGCAGCTGCAGAATAAATACAATATATGCCCTTGGAAGAGGAATGCATCTGGTATGTAGAGTGATGCGTATGATAATCAACGTGAAAATGAACAATAGATTTGTATTTTCTCTTTCCTACCCAGATTCTAGAAAAGGGGAGTTAGCACTATAAAACTGAAAGCATTTTCACCTACATGTGTCAATTCCTCATTTTTCTTACCATTTCTGTGAATGTGAAAAACAGAGGATGGAAAATCTTGGTTTTCTAAGAAAAATGTGCATAATTCTCTCCCGGTAGGGATATTGTGTGAGTGCAAGTGCTTCTGCACATATTTTATTACTTCCATATACACACACACATACAGACAGGCACACGCCCACAAAGACACATTCTCTATGTACATCGAGAACGAAATAAAAGATTACACAGGTATAAACTAAATTTTTGCATTCTTATGTGACTAATCAAAATACCTATTCTTTATAGTGAGCTTTTGTTAGTGAAAGTATGCAAAGAAGTTCTCATGTTTGAAATGCCTTATGAAGATTATCTAATTAATCCCTCCAACTTCTCCAGGTCCCTTTGTAATATTTCTCTGTTAAGGTGGTATTTACTCCCACTTCTAGCTAATTAATCGCGTGCAAAATAAGAACAGAGCAGTCCCTGTAGCCACAGCACATCTACCTGCCGCAGCTCATTTTTCTGCCATCTATCATCATTCTTTATTTATAGACTTGAGGAGGGTTTAAATCCACATAGCAATGGGTCATTATGTGGAAAGTATTTTGAGAACCTAAAGATGAGGATAGGTGAGAAGACCTTTGTCTGAGGCCAGTACCTGCTTTTTAAAGACATACAAGTGCACCATGTGAAGACAGCCTCTATTCCAATGAGCTCTGAGTCTCAGCTGACAAAATCTTAACCACCTCCTGTTTTCTACAGCTTAACATATTTTTCTCTGTTGTGTGTTCCTGTCACATATTTGCAAAACCATCTCTTCTTTCTCTCGTCTCCCTTTGCCAACGTAAGCTCACTCAGATAACTGCCTGTCCGTCTGCTTTCTGTGCTAGCCCTTAACATTCAAACCCTCTCAAGCGACTGTCCTGCTATGATGCATTTGATGTTTGTAGAGCTTCGTGGCAATTCTCTGTTCTGTAAAATTAACTAAATGGAAACCTTTTTCATTCCCTTCTGTAGTATTGTGCAATAAAGAATTGTTGTAATAATTTAGCCATGAAATATATTTAAAAAGAAAAAAGAAATTAAAGAAATGCTGCATTATTCAGAAAAAAAAAAGAAAAAAAGTATTGGTCAGGAGAAGAACAGCCAACGAAACCACTTTATAAAAAAACTAATTCTGTCGACACTTAGAGCTGACCTGGTAGCACAGATCCATCCTCTTGCACCTACATGATATGCTACAATATGAGTGGAAGCCAATTACATCACACCCATTATTTCTGTGGTGCAACTCTGAAGCACAAGAATCCTAGCAAGCTGCCTATCGAACTGCCTTTTACTCCACTGATGGAAAAATGAATTCACCTTAATTCCCAGATGAAAAAAATAACAGTGAATGAAGAACAGGTCTTTTTCAAGGGATAGATAAACACGTGAAGCAAACTTAAAAGCAAGAAACAATAGAAGCATGCTGAAGTTCTCCATCCTAGGCTGCTGTGGGAAGACAGGATTTTGCAGAAGAGAGGGGGGTAAGGTCCGAAATCATATGAAAAAAGAAATCCTGGATCTTCATCCTGGTTTCCCTCCTACCATCACTTCTTCCTGCTTGACCTTGCTCCCCAGCCACAGCTCTTTCCATTGGAGTGGTTTCTCTGCAGCTCACACCACACAGACATCACCTCCAAAGAGGCTGCGGAGAGGCCATCACACAAAAATGATTGTAGTTTCAGGCTTCATTAACTTTTTGTGGATTTACTACTGATGGCTCAGTACGCACCCTGCTTACCAAACCACTTCAGTTATTGGACACTATGGTAGCCGACACAATGAACTGTGTCACCAGGAACTTCTCTTTCAGAAAAGTTCACCCTAGGATAGAAGAATGAACAACAGGTGGAAAAGAAGCAAGTGATTCAGACAATCTTATGAATATATTCTATGGGGATTTTGATTCCTGATAAAAAGGGGTTTGATGGCACTGTTCTGTTTCTTTCTTCTTACATTTGATATGTGGCAGTGTCCAAACCAACAGACATGACTCTAAGTGGACCAGAAGCAAAATATGTAGAGAAAACCAGATGGTTTGGGAACAAATACAGAGGGAGTAGCCTCAGAGCTTCTCCATCTCTCACCATCAATTGGAGTCTCCGGACTGTCTGGCTGCATTTATTTGTCTTGTGCTTGTTACTTGCAGCAACCTCAAACTCACTTCACTGCTCAGGTCTGTTCCTTCCCTCCAATCTGCTTTGGAAGGGCTTTCACAAGCTGTCAGCAGGCAAAAAAAACCCAACCCTTCAGCTGCTTCCTAATGTTTAATTAACAAGGGACTGAGAATCAGGTCTTGGCATCTTTAGTTTGAGTGGGTGACCTGCCCAGCCACAGACGGTGGTTGCTGGAACGTGTAGATGCTCCGTCTGGATGTGGCTTGTAATAAGGCAGCTCCAGCCAGTGCTCGGAAGCACAGCCAAACACGTGCTCACGTCAAAAATAGAAATTCGTCTGAGTAGTGTGTTGGCACCGCTTTGACAGGTATACGATTTATAAACTATTCCTCGAGGGGAAAAGGAAGGCAAATTGTTTAAACAAAAGTGTCGGTACTTTCATCACTCTGTTTCCTGGGCAGCGTTTTCTGACCTGTGGCTGTGTTCCAGCGCTCTCCGATACTGAAGGAGTGCTGAGAAGCTTCTGCCTCTCAACAAAGCTGGGGGCTGCATTCCTGGATGTTAAATTATAACTATAACTTTGAAGAGAACTGAAACCCCCTAGGCTGATGAAACGATATGCGGTAATAATGAGGGAAAGACACAAATCCAATCTGGCTCGGGCTTCCTAGAGTTGGTGTGCTCACCCAGCAATCACGGAGGGCACCAGCAGCTGTGAGTGCATCTCCAGGAGGAGAAGTTATGCCCTTGCTCTTCCAACCCACCTTCCCCTGCTGCCTGCAGGTGCTGGCCGGGTCTACCACCTGCACACAGGCATGACTAGACTGGTGACAGCTGTCTGGAATCTTCACTTTGCCTTTCAGGAATGTGTTTCTACGGAAGGGTCAGGAGCTGCCCTCCTGTTTGCTGCTGATGGAATTGGCTTTTATTCACTTGAGGGTCTTCACTGGATGGACATGTAACAGCTGGGCTAAAATGACAATAAAGACTTCCTTTGAACTCAGTAGAAGAGAGCTGGGACCTTAAAGACATTGTCCATCCCCCAAAAGATCAGTCAGACTTTTCTCGGCATCCCTGAGGCTTGGGAGCCAGGCAGCACGTCAGTCGCTGGCTAAATTCCCATTTGGCCTTAGGACTCTTGGGTTTGGATCTCTCCTACAGAGCATCTCTCTGGCTTTGGCGCTTGAAGACACTATTTTTTCCCCTCTTTCACATCCCTCTGGTGCCTTCGCAGCACCACAAGGCTGAGCCTGGCTGTTTGCTGACCCTGAGCAGGCAGGGATGCAGCTGCAGGAGATGTGCAAAGCCAAGCCCTGCATCTTCTTGGGGAAACGTTAGGCTTGAGCTCAGAGGGTGCAAAAGGGGCTTCCCTGGAGAACTGAATTTAAGTTGGGTCAGCCTATCTTCCATCTCTTCCTCCTGCCAGTTGGAACTCAAAAAAAAAGCCTGCAGTGGTGCTTTGGGCCACTCTTTCTCAAGGCAAAACGGATACCTTGGAGATAAGCAACATTATGTTTCATTTCGCCAGCAAACACATCTAAACAGCAGCACATTGTAAAACACCAGCTTCTATTGTCAAGGTTGCCTACTGTAATTCCAACTGCCATCAAAGAGCTTTTGACATTTTATCTCAGTCAATAGAGATAAACATTTTGTGCCGATTAACTCAATTAAAATGTGGTGCATTACAATGACAATTAACAGCTCCAGTCTCTGCAAAATCCTGTTTACAAAAGCAATTTGTGCTAATCTGTGACTATTCTAAGGCTCGAAGCTTGTCACCTTGTGCTGCACTGCCCTCTTTGGCCTCTTTTACAGTGAAAAGCTAGATTGTTTTAGAAAACATCATCAATTTGGCATAACCTCTGTTTCAAACGTGCAGCTGAAGAAATCCATAGAAGACTAAAGGATACAGGGCACAATTTTCCAAAGCACAGAAGAGATTTAGAAGGCTTTCATCAAGACTTAGACTCCTAGATAACTTTGCTGCTTTGGCAAACTGCGTCCTTACTGAGAGAACCATTTAACCTTAACAGCAATTTTGCCTCTTGGTCTACCAGGGGCTTGAAAAGCTTCCAGTCGTGTCCATCACCCTTGCTTTCAGGATTATTCATGACAAGCAACATGATATAAAGCAAAACTAACTTAATCTAACCTGAGCTTGGATGGGTTTCATGTAGAGGAAGAATACTTAATGCGTCCTGGCCCAGCCAGATTTTTATGAATTACGTAAACCAAATACAAGGACTTTGTCTTAAGGGAAAAATCTTTACTGATCTGTAACTTCATTGCCTGTGAGCCTTGATTAAGAAAGAGCTGTAATACAAGGAGGTCTCTGTGGCTGCATTTGATTTTAATGGAGTAGGTGGACATCTTCGTAAAACCCAACTATCAACCACTGGCTCTTGGTTCTGCTGCCTACTCTGAAAGGATGATCCATGAGTTCCTTCTGCTTCTGATCCCTTCCAGTGATCCAAATGCACTAACGGGGTCACCGCTTTATAAGTGTTTTGAACTATAATTTGTATGGTTTTGAGTGAAAATCCTGGGTGTGATCCATGAATACAATCTACCACACATGGGACATCAATTTTGCCAGTGGAAACTAAAAAAAACTCCAAGAAAACCTGAAAAAAGTCACAAGGTGATAAAACTGGTGGGAAGAAGTGTGAGTTGCCAAGAGTAAATCAGATTATATTAATACAAAAGAAGCTCTAGTCCTCCAAGCAGTTCAAATACACATTTCTAAGCTATGGGCTAGTTAACACACAGATATATATGCACATAATCAACAGCAGGAACTTGCAAATTACAGCTAAGCAGGAACTAGCTGATCATGACAGAAGGTTAAAAAACAGGTGATTTAAATAGCGTCCCTTTGCCTTTATTCACACAGTTTAGGAGCCCATTCAAACAAGCACAGCTCCAAAAGTTCCAAAGTATAATTTAGATGTAAACAATTCAGTTAGATTCACCTACAAGCAACTTTATTTATTGGCTGCTTCTAAATGAATCACCAGGCATACAATATAGCATGCAGCGCTTTCCTCTGTACTCTCTTGTCTACATCTAGGTTTGTTTTACAGGAAGACAAACAAACACTCTGTAAAGCCTTATTTTTATTTTGACTTGCAGTTTCCTCAAAGTCATTCCCACTTTGCTGCTGTGGCAAGTCCTTAATTTATACATATATGTATGTATATACGCAGCACAGTATTGCCACATTATTTTCTACATCCCGTGTGGCCACGAAGGGAAATAATTCCCATTGGCTGCAGATCCACAGGCTCACACACGCTTAGGATTAATGTAAAACCAAGGACATGCAACATCATATCATATTAAACTTACCTATAACATGCAATCAGTTTCCAGTGATAACTTATAACTAACAATATAGTTAGTGTAGTTAATTAATACAGTTAAATTATAAGCAATTTTTGCAGTAACGAATAATAATATGTGTTTATATAAATAATGTGGAAGACATATCTGAGGCTGTATTTGGAAAACTACATGCTGGCAGAGGTTTATGCAGCTATTTGAACACACAAGCATCAAGGAACCGATAAATTCACGTGTACAAAGTTAGAGTTATAGAATTTACTTTTGTGCATATAGAAAAAAAACCAAAGATGGAGGGTTTTAGGGGAGGAAGGTTGGAAACGCAGCTCGGGCCAGTTCTGAATGAAGGAATGCCTCAGGGTATGAGATTCATTTGTCTTTGTACTAATGGGTTTATGGTTTTCTTTCTAAACAGCCAGCTGGGGCCGGGGAAGGGGCGGGGAGCCGAGGAGCAATTGCTAATCCCGGCTCCTGCCCTCCCCATCTGCCAACAGCCAGAGGGGAGCTGGGAGACTGCTGCCCCCTAACCAGCCCCCAGCCAGCCCCCTGCCTGCCCCCCAAACAGCCCCCCAGCCTGCCCCCCAACCAGCCCCCCAGCCTGTCCCCTATCTGCCCCATAGCCAGCCCCCCAGCCTGCCCCCCAAACAGCCCCCCAGCCTGCCCCCCAACCAGCCCCTCAGCCTGTCCCCTATCTGCCCCATAGCCAGCCCCCCAGCCTGCCCCCCAACCAGCCCCCCAGCCTGCCCCCCAACCAGCCCCCCAGCCTGTCCCCTATCTGCCCCATAGCCAGCCCCCCAGCCTGCCCCCCAAACAGCCCCCCAGCCGGCCCCCCAACCAGCCCCACAGCCTGTCCCCTATCTGCCCCATAGCCAGCCCCCCAGCCTGCCCCCCAAACAGCCCCTCAGCCTGCCCCCCTGCTAGCCCCACAGCCTGTCCCCTATCTGCCCCATAGCCAGCCCCCCAGCCTGCCCCCCAACCAGCCCCACAGCCTGTCCCCTATCTGCCCCATAGCCAGCCCCCCAGCCTGCCCCCCAACCAGCCCCCCTGCCTGCCCCCAGCCTGCCCCCCAAACAGACCCCCAGCCTGCCCCCCAAATAGACCCCCAGCCTGCCCCCCTGCTAGCCCCACAGCCTGTCCCCTATCTGCCCCATAGCCAGCCCCCCAGCCTGCCCCCCAAACAGGCCCCCTGCCTGCCCCCCAAACAGACCCCCAGCCTGCCCCCCCAGCCTGCCCCCCCTGCCTGCCCCCCCTGCCACCCCTTCAGCCTGCCCCACTGCCAGCCCCCTGTCTGCCCCTCAACCAGCCCCCAGTCAGCCCCCTGTCTGCCCCCCATCCTGCTCCCCATCCTGCCCCCCAGTCATCCCCCTGCCTGCCCCCCAACCAGCCCCCTAGCCATCCCCCCTGTCTGCCCCATAGCCAGCCCCCTGCCTGCCCCCCAACCAGCCCCCCTGCTAGCCCCACAGCCTGTCCCTTGTCTGCCCCATAGCCGGCCCCCCATCCTGCCCTCCTGCCAGCCCTTCAGCCTGCCCCCCAGTCAGCCCCCTGCCAGGCCCCTAGCCTGCCCCTCTGCCAGCCCCTCAGCCTGCCCCCCTGCATGTGCCTAGCCCCCTGCCTGCCTCCCACTCAGCCCCCAGCCTGCCCTTCTGCCTGCTCCCCTGCCTTTACCTGCCCCCAGCCTGCCCCCTGCCTACCCCCCTTCTTCTGCCCCTCTGCCTGCCCCCTATATAGCCCCCTGTCAGCCCCCCATCCTGCCCCCTATATAGCCCCCTGCCAGTCCCCCATCCTGCCCCCTATATAGCCCCCTGTCAGCCCCCCATCCTGCCCCCTATATAGCCCCCTGCCAGCCCCCCATCCTGCCCCCTATATAGCCCCCTGTCAGCCCCCCATCCTGCCCCCTATATAGCCCCCTGCCAGCCCCCCATCCTGCCCCCTATATAGCCCCCTGCCAGCCCCCCATCCTGCCCCCTATATAGCCCCCTGCCAGCCCCCCATCCTGCCCCCTATATAGCCCCCTGCCAGCCCCCCATCCTGCCCCCTATATAGCCCCCTGCCAGCCCCCCATCCTGCCCCCTATGTAGCCCCCTGCCAGCCCCCCATCCTGCCCCCTATATAGCCCCCTGCCAGCCCCCCATCCTGCCCCCTATATAGCCCCCTGCCAGCCCCCCATCCTGCCCCCTATATAGCCCCCTGCCAGTCCCCCATCCTGCCCCCTATATAGCCCCCTGCCAGCCCCCCATCCTGCCCCCTATATAGCCCCCTGCCAGCCCCCCATCCTGCCCCCTATATAGCCCCCTGCCAGCCCCCCATCCTGCCCCCTATATAGCCCCCTGCCAGCCCCCCATCCTGCCCCCTATATAGCCCCCTGCCAGCCCCCCATCCTGCCCCCTATGTAGCCCCCTGCCAGCCCCCCATCCTGCCCCCTATATAGCCCCCTGCCAGCCCCCCATCCTGCCCCCTATATAGCCCCCTGCCAGCCCCCCATCCTGCCCCCTATGTAGCCCCCTGCCAGCCCCCCATCCTGCCCCCTATATAGCCCCCTGCCAGCCCCCCATCCTGCCCCCTATATAGCCCCCTGCCAGCCCCCCATCCTGCCCCTCAGCCAGCCCCCCGCCTGCCCCCCTTGCCCAGCCCTCTCCATGCCCCCCTGCCCGGCCTGTCTGCCCCTGTCCCCCCTGCCCTGCCCCCCTGCACTCCCCTCCTGCCCCCCGTTTCTCCCCCCGGCTCTCCCGTGCCCCCCGACAATGCCCTGCACGAAGCCAGCGGCCCTGGGAAAGCCATAGGTCAGAGCTCTGTGGGACAAAAGATGACACACAGAGAAGAACATCTATCTTGTGATTTGTGGTGGAGGCAGGAATATTTGAAATGCTGATGCCTGCTGGGTCACGGGTGACAGGACGTACCCTGGCTGCAGCGGTGCTGGAGCACCAGCTTCTGATTTTTATGCTCTTTTCCTTCCCTCCATACCCAGGGGGCCAAACTCACCCCATCGCTAGCATCCTCCATGCACACTTTCTTACTAATCTGCATGAAACTGCCTGGGTATGGAAGCAAAACAGCAAGACATCCTATCTTTGAAGAGATCTTGAGGCCTTTTGAGTTTACTGTTGTTGCAGTCATTATTGTTTAGCATATCCTTGAAGGTTTGGTCTGAGGGACAGCTGGTGGGAGTGCAATTGAGCTTGTTAAAATGCAGCAATTATTTAAATATACACCAAGCAGGAAAGCAGAGGCAGGGTGGGTTTCCTCTGTTAAAGTGTTACAATATGGGCCTTTCTGGGAGGGGAAGAAAAAGAAAACAAGCTAAAAAAAAGGGGGGGGGAGGGAAAAAAAAAAAGAAAAAAGGACAAAAAAAAAGGAAGAAAAAAAAGAAGTAGAAGAAAAGAGGAAACAAGATCAATACAATCTGCAGAGAGACCATTACAAAACGAAATTCAAGTACTTTCAGACCTGGAAGCAAATTTATATATCGTTGTCCGCAGTTGTTCAGCTACAGTTTAAATGTGGTTTATTTTTTAAAGTTCTGTATGTGGGATTGGAATGGAAGAGGAGCCAACTGGCAAATCTTCCCATAAAAGCATAGATGCTCCTGTAGCAGTGCTTATTCGCTCGGGGTGTCTCTCGCTGGTGTAAGCCTGGTGTTTCCCAGCACGGCTTGTCAGTGCTACCTGCTTGGAAACACTATCACTATGCGAGCAAATCGCATCAGCACGGATGGAGACCTAGAATCATAGAATCACCAGGTTGGAAAGGACCCACCGGATCATCGAGTCCAACCATTCCCATCGATCACTAAACCATGTCCCTCGAGCACCTCGTCCACCCAAGCGGAGTGACCTTTACAGATAAGAATTCATAGAACCATAGAATAGTTTGGGTTGGAAGGATATGGAAGCTCATCCAGTTCCACACGCTGCCGTGGGCAGGGACACTGGACCAGGCTACTCAGAGCCCCATCCTTGAACACCTCCAGGGATGGGGCAGCCACAGCATCCCTGAGCAACCCATTCCAGCGCCTCCCCACCCTCATTGTGAAGAATTTCTTCCAAATTCCTATCACTGCAGTTAGAAACAAACATGCCATAAGCGGCAGGAAGATCGCGGTGGATGGTGCTGAGCATGGTAGAGGGCAGGGACAGCCCGGTGACTTCTAATCCCAAAGTCGAGCTCACCACAAGGAACCCAGAAAAAATGTGCCTGTGGCTGGTGCTGGGCTAGGCTGGAGGCTGTCATCTCCTGTGTGTATCAGCAAAAAGGGGGGGGGATAGCGAGGCTGGAAGTGGCAGCAGAGCATCCGTAGGGTGGGAGAGCAGCCAGGGGAGGGTGAGCGTGGAGGAAAGGCGAAGCCCTGCTTGTTTTCTGAACGGAGTCCCGTAGGCGTGGTAGAAAACACGGCTCTCGGCCTCACGCGATCGCACCGCTCGCGCTCGAAGTATATGGGAAGGATGTCTTTGCCGAGCGCAATCTCTCTGCTCGAGTGGGATTAGAATTCGTGCAGGAGGGCTGCCTTGGCACAGAAAGGCTCGTACCTCCTACCAGTGGCTGATGGAGCCCCGGCGCTGCCCTGGCGAGCTCGCCAGCTCAGATAGCATCCCTCCCTAAGCCCCTCCTCAAGGCCAGTAGCTCCTCTTGCTCCCTTCCAGCGGCCAGGAGCCAAATGCCACAATTTGGTTCAAAGTATCGAGGAAGACCTCCTACGGGGCTGGTTACCCAAACCCAGAAATATCACATTGTTGAGAGGAGGAGGCTGACTGCTACCAGATCAGCAGCACATATCTGCTAACGCTGCACATTTCTCTGCATCAGGCATCATCGACATTTTATCCTCTGGTTTGTGATAACCCTTTCGGTGCCACAGGCCTGCTGCCTTTGCTTCACGAGCACCGCCCCTCAAAATATCAAGCGTGCAAGCAAAGGGCGGCTTGTTAAAGCCGGTGATCCTTTCCCGTGCCGGTGGCATCGCTCCCCTCTAAAGCCTTGCAATACGCTGTTTTCCAGTGGCATTCCAGTGAAATTATGTCCCAAAGGGCTCGCCACAAAGGGGTTAATGCTGTAGCAGCCTTGCTGGGTGGATCAAATTCATGCAAGAGCTCACTCTTCTTGCTTTGTTCTTAACTGGGATGCATTCGGCAGCCTCCATAGTGTGGGATTTGTTGCCCTCCATACACCAGCGTCCTCGCTCTCCTCCCCAGCTCCAAGGCTGTGGTCTCCGTTTGCATTTTGGGTGGCAGAAATGATCTCTCTCTCTCTCACGTTCTCCCAGCAGCGGCTCCACATCAGTGGACGGTGCCCCTGTGGGGCCCAGCTCGGGGACAGCAGCAGCCGCTGCCACTTCTGTGTCACCAGGCGGGACGGGGAGAATGCACCTCGCCTTGTCGCAGGGTGGGGAAGCCTGCTCTCCGCTCACAGCAAAGCTGAACAGATGCCACTTGGCTGGCTCGGAAATGGCTCTTCAGTTACTTGCCATTGGTCTGTCCAAGCATCCAGCGCGCATCCCACATCACTTCTGTAACAACGGATTTGCCTTTCGCCGTCTCTACACACTGTCGGTGTCTCTGTTGAAATCCTCATTCAAAATGTTAGATGAAAATGCTCCAGAGCATCCTCTGGCGCTGGGCCCGTGGGCAGGGAATGGCCTGCAGCTGTGCCACCAGGCTCTGCCAGCTCCAGACCTGGATGGTCACACGCAGCTCCTTGCCAAGACTGCGTTCTCGCTCGCTCTCACTTCTTGACACTTAAATGTGCTATTAAAAGCACAACCAAAGGCTCCTGTGTCTACAGTAGGCAAAAGCTCTGTATCGTGTGTCACCCAGAACATATTGCATTGACTTGGAAATATCCCTGCCTTAAGACATAGAATGATAGAATCATAGAATCACCAGGTTGGAAAAGACCCACCAGATCATCGAATCCAACCATTCCTATCAATCACTAACCCATGTCCCTCAGCACCTCATCCACCCATCCCTTAAACACCTCCAGGGAAGGTGACTCAACCCCCTCCCTGGGCAAAAAATGTTGTTATAATTGTAGGAGCTAAGGGTACCTTTGCAGCTGTGGCAGACATAGGATGATGTCTACAAAGCAGCAGCTGGTGAGCTGAGCTGGGAGTGGAAGGAGCCTGGGATATTCCCTGAGGGCCTAGGAGTGTTGGCAGGTGGCTGAGGTCCTGGGGGGACTCCCCGTCCCAGCTTTGCACAGAGCACAGAGGTTAAGGCTCTCAAAGGAAAATACTTCAAAAACTTGAAACAATTTCAAATCACCATCCAGCCAAACATCTGGGTGTGTTGCAAAGGAGAGTGGTTAAGGGCCTTAAAGCACATGGAGATTTGTGAAGTTGGAGAGCTTTTGGAAGTCCTGCTTGAGAAAACAGACTACCAGGAAATTTTCACATAACTATCCCAAGCCTAACAAAATTTGCCTCAGAGTCCTGGTCAAAAGTTAGTGACATTGGCCCATAAAATCACAGAATCACAGAATCACAGAATGACCAGGTTGGAAGGGACCCACCGGATCATAGAGTCCAACCATTCCCACCAATCCCTAAATCATGCTCCTAAGCACCTCATCTACCCTAACCTTAAACACCTCCAGGGACAGTGACTCAACCACCTCCCTTGGCAGACCGTTCCAATGCCTAACCACCCTTTCTGTGAAGAATTTTTTTCCTAATCTCAAGCCTAAATCTCCCCTGGTGGAGCTTGAGGCCATTCCCTCTCATCCTGTCCCCTGTCACTTGGGAGAAGAGCCCAGCTCCCTCCTCTCCACAACCTCCCTTCAGGTAGTTGTAGAGAGCAATGAGGTCTCCCCTCAGCCTCCTCTTCTCCAGGCTAAACACCCCCAGCTCTCTCAGCCGCTCCTCACAAGATTTGTTCTCCAGCCCCTTCACCAGCTTCGTTGCTCTTCTCTGGACTCACTCCAGAGCCTCAACATCCCTCTTGTGGTGAGGGGCCCAGAACTGAACACAGGACTCGAGGTGCGGTCTCACCAGTGCTGAGTACAGAGGGAGAAGAACCTCCCTGGACCTGCTGGTCACGCCGTTTCTGATCCAAGCCAAGATGCCATTGGCCTTCTTGGCCACCTGGGCCACTGCTGGCTCATGTTCAGTCGCTGTCAACCAACACCCCCAGGTCGTTTCATGCTGTCCCACCTAAGCCACATGGGTTGTCTCCAGAGGAACAGAAGAATCACAGAACCACAAAATCAGTAGGTTGGAAACATCAGGAAAAAAATATTTCCAAGAAAGGGTCACTGGGCACTGGCAGAGGCTGCCCAGGGAGGGGGTCGATTCACCTTCCCTGAGGGGTTTAAGGACGGGTGGACAAGGCGCTATGGGACAGGAGTTAGTGTTTGATGGGAATGGTTGGACTCAATGATCAGGTGGGTCTTTTCCAACCTGATGATTCTATGATTCTATGAAATAAGCTCCATGATCATCAAGTCCAACCATTCCTATCAGCCACTAAACCATGCCCCTGAGCGCCTCAACCACCTGTCTTTTAACCACCTCCACCACTGTAACACCTCAAAAACTGCACTTTCCTGGCACTGCTGCGGCACAGGACATCCCTGCTCCCTCCTTCGCTCACCTGCTGCTCACCTGCACGTCAGGAGGGCAGGACTATGTCCTCTTTTGGACCTGCTTAGTCTTCAAGAGCATGTTAAAGCTCCTTGGTATCAAACCCTGAAGTGTGTTGAACTGCCACCTTTTTTCTCTTTCGGGCAGGTGACAAACATGGAGGTTGGCAGCATTTTGACTCTATCCTGCATGGAACCCTGAAGAAAATATCTAGGGGACCTTGGAGGCATTGGTTCAAAAGTCAGATATCTTAAACATCTTCAAAGAAATGGGACTGTATCACAATTGTGTCATCAACATTCTTTTAACTGTCCAAACCAGTTTCCTTTGATCATTGTTTCATCCTTCCCATTAGCATTCATTCTCCCTGAGCATTCTTGCAGGTGACTTTAGAGTAAAGAACAAATTTACAGGTTGGTTAGTTTTAAGCAGATATTTGAGAGCACCCCCTTGATGCGCCTTCTGAAATCAAAACCTTCGTCCCTGGTACCAGCAGCAAACGGCTTGTGCAGAAGCTGAAGGTTATGAGGAACCAGCTGCAGAATTATCTGACAAATAATTCATGAGCCCGAGCACGTTTAATGAAATGCATCTCATCTCTGTTTAAACTCACATCTGAATAAAGCTAAAGCATCGCAACCGGATTCAAGTGGAAAGCAATGATTCCACTCTAACAGAAAATTCTAGGGTTTCAAATAATACCTTCTAAACATTTTCACAGTTTTCAGGGAAAAGACACAGTGTTCTTAGACTGCTTCCTTAAATCACTGCCTTTACTACTCAGAAGCACATTTTTCAATAAAATCACTTTTAAGAGGGAAACAGAAGGACCTTTTATGTTTCAGTGAAAACAGGATCTTTCTTCAGAGTCTCAGAATGATCTAAATGCAATAGTGTAAACTTCTAATTTTTCGTACCTTCCTGTAACAAGCAACCCCAAGCTTCCTTCAGGCCCATCACCTGAATGCACCTCGTGTATGATCAATTCTGCCTCCTAGAACTGTGCGGCAGGAGCTCAGAGGGGTCAGACACCACTCCATACCTGTGTTTCGTTGTGTGCCCCTTTGCATTACAGCTTTGTCTCTGTTGGCTCTGCAGCATTTTTACCTCCTTTTTCATCAATTGCTCTTGATGAGTTTAAGATTCTCTATGATACAGACTACGGATTTAGAACAAATAAGCCTTTCATTTAGTTAATACCAGCAGCACAGCTATAAAGCTGTAATAGTTTACAACTTTCAAGACATAACCTGCAACCACAGACAATACAAATTGTATTACACTGTGTTTTATTGCTCTTTGAGGCCCACTAAGAGTCTCAGTGCTGTTTCACAGTCCAGAGTAGCAGCTCTTTATTTTTTTAACACACAGCTAAAAAATACTGTAATTCTGTTACAAAATAGTTTGGGTTTGTGTGTTGTTTTTTTTTTTTTTGTAAGTATGCACTGAATAGAGCACGTAGCTTGCTTGCCATACGATGCGAAGAGCGCTTTCCGCGCAATTAGAGGAGAGTACGCATGCACAGAGAGAGATGCCTGCTGCACGCACCGCTCTCTGCACAAAGAGGAGCTCCATCTTGAAAAAACACAGCCACCAACCCACACTTTGATCATCATTTGCAAAGGCGTCAACATTCGAGAAGGGGATAAAAAAAACCCCTCAGAAATCGCAATTCCTTCCTAAAATGCCCCTTGTTTATGCCGGCGGTGTATTCAGGTGCCGACAGGGCCATAAACGCCGCTGGCCCGGCTTCTCAGTCCTGCCTCTTCTTCTCTTGGCCTGGGAGAGGAACATAAAGGAGTAGCCATGTTTGCTTTAAGCAGAGGGTCTAAATAAAAAACGAAGGTAATAGCGCTCTAGGAATTGCAAAGGACCAGAGGGAGCGAGCGTGCACAGACCAGCCTTGCCTTTTAAAACACGGAAAGGCCACGTACTTATATTTTTTTTTTTTCCTGCTGCACCTGCTGCCTGCTCGGTGTTGTATTATTGAAGAGGTCCTGCAGTCGAATCTGCATATCAAATAGCTGATTTGTAGATGAGGTCATTCATTTTGCGGTGGTACGTTTGCTGTGGTGGGGATGGGCTGTTGCCTAGCAGTCGGCCACAAAGTCCCAGCAGGTTTCTTGAGTCAGCAGCCATCCTCCTCCTCTCCCCTCGCCACTCCCCTCCCCTCCTTGCCGATGCAAACCCCGTCTTGACCTTAATAAATAAAACTCCAAAGCGTTCGATTGGTTCCCAAGTTGGAAGAGCGGGTGATGTGCTGGGAATTGACAGTTTCCTTCGACGAGGCATCGGTTTGGTGTCTCGATAAGCAAAACAGAGGTCCAGAAAGTTTGGTACCAAATGAGCGGGGGGATGATGGATAGCGCCTTGCTGCAAAAACACCCTCCGAGGGGATGGGGCTGCCTTGGTGCCTGGGTCCGCTGCTCCACTGCTAGAACATGGAAGAGGGGATTAAAAGATCAGCAACACGTTTATTTAATTATTTATACACGTCAGAAGCGATTTTGTGAAAATTTAAGCTAGTTTTCGCTTATGACTCTCAGGGAATCAATTATGCCTTTCCTGTTAATTTTGACAGCCACTTCACAGTGGGCGATGCTCATTTGAAACACTTTTTAGGAGGTTTTTTCTTCTTTCAAAAGCAGCTAAAGCTACTTACCTGTTAAGTACAGCACATCAAGCTGGTGCAAACAGAAAAAGAAATCGGTCACCGTTTCAAACTAAAAAGAGACGGGGGGGAGAAAAACAGGGCAAAGAAGATGAAAACCCTGGAGTACAAAGCTGCCTTTAGAAACTGCAATACATATATGTTGTCACCAATTGGTGTCTGATAAGTTGGCAGAAACTGCAGTATAAGTGCTTTTATTTTAGGAGTGATCTGCTGACAAAAGACACATGTGCAAACCATGCCATTTAGATGAAGGCCTCATATTCACTTTTTGCAAAGTACAATTTATTTATTTTTTCCAGATTATAATGTTTTCTAGGAAGAAAGGAATACAAAGACCCCTCAGCCCTGAAACAAAACCAAATATCTCAGCACAAATTGGAGCCTTGATAGCTCAAAGCAAAAGCCTCACAAACATCTATTAGAAACAGGAAATGTCTAATGGAAAACTTACAAACATCTGATAGATGAAAGGGAAGGCACAAAACAGGAAAGCAGAGGCATGAACAGCTAATTGCTGTAGATTCCTCACAGCATTCGCTGAAACACAGCAAGACACACCAGCCAGTTCCACAGCACTGGAGTATACAACCCCCATTAAAGTATTAGTAAGAACACTTAGAAAACGAGTGTTTAAAAGAATGCTAATACTAGGGACAAAATTAAGTTGATTCTGCTTGTGAGCGAGTTTACAAGGGTGCTTTGAAGGTGGCCAGAGGCATCCTGGGATGCTAATCCCTGCTAAGAAAGCTTGCAAAGAGAATAATTTTTGAAAGTAAACTTATTCACGCTGAAACCTCAGTACATAAACAAGCTATATATTTTGCCAGCTATCACGCATATACCCAAACTTGCAGCTGGAACTCGCATTTCATGTCGATAAGCTCTGGTCCCCCCAAGGGAAATGTGAGATTTGGAGCAACAGCAACGCATTATGCTGGAGGATGGACATGCAGCAAGCACACAGCACCTATTCTTGCCCCTTGTAAATGCCTGCTGCTTGTCTGATTTGAATAAAGTTATGCCTGCTACTGTCAGAACTGCATTTGGCTCATGGTCTTCATGCAAATTGCCTCTCGCCTGAATGTGCGCACCATATTAAGTATGCAAATATGTTTGGACTAGATGATTGTTCCTTTATTTGCTGTACACCCTAATTCACAAGGAGCTGAATCAGGGTAGTTTTAGTGCCTGCAAGAAGGCAGACTCAGACAAAAAATACATGAAACTGTTTGCAAATAAGTTAATTATGTCAATAGATCTGATCTTAACAGCCACCCTTTCTGATGTTAGGTATATGCTTCCTCGGACATAGCCAAAAAATAAAAGAAAACATATCTGAAAAAAAAAAAAAATGTTGTTCTTCAGGACATGGAATGAAGCACATTTTTCTGCACCTACTCCAAAAGAGATTTTGCCTAGGAATCCAGAATTTCCTATCTCCAGTGCTTTGAGCTCAGGAGGCCAGGATGTACCATTTTATCTTTGTCTGAATTTCAACCCACAGACATTCTGTGAAGTTAATCGTTTGTATTTGTCTATTGGAAAGGCAACCAATGTTAAGCTGAAGACATCTGGAAATCTAAAAAACAATCCCTCCTTTATAATTTGTTCAAATGAGTGATAACCATACCCATTAAAAATGTATATCCTATTTCTCATTTGAATTTCTGTGATATACTTTTTCATTCCTTCTCACTTCCAGCTGTTATTCTGGAACTTTGCCAACCTTCTGTGAGGCACTTGGAAAAAAAATGTAAAAACTAACATCTGAGAGAAGTGAAATACAAAACCCAACAAAGTGGCATGTCTAGATTTCAGGAACACAACAAAACTTTAACTACAAAATTAATTCAGTGAAATTGTAATTTTTGTTTTACTTCCAATTCTTCATGCATGCGTTTTACGGAATATTTTAAAATGTTTAGAAGGGAAGGCCCTGAAAATGAATGATATCTTATTTCCTCAGTAAAAAACAACACAAACGCAAGGAAACAAACAAAATCTTTTGGGCCATATTTTCCGAGCGTGCAATTCTTTCCTGTGGGAAAATTCACACTTTCCTTACGCCGAGATATTAAGTTTGAACTTTCAGTTCATTTAATTAGTTCTCAATTCAACAAAGTGTTTAAGCATGTTTTCCAAGCACAAAGCACTTAAGCACATTCTTATTCTGCGCCTGAATAGGGGCGAGTGCTGAATCGCACTGGACGCTCTCACGGAGCCCAGGGCAGCCCCATGGGCCACAAAGCCTGCAGGCTTCTCCCTGGTTTTATTCCCCAGCAAGAAGGGTTATGGCAGTTGTTACATCACTCCAAGAATTAAAGCCAGGCCTGGTTTAAAAACACACAACTTTTTGCAAAGCCCACGTAACATCACACGTTTTTAATACGAAATTGAAAACACGCGTGTGCCACGTGGAAAAAAAAAAAAATCAAAGAGTCCGTTGGGGATTTACATTTGCTCATTTTGGCAAGTATAAGTTTACAAATAGCAAACGATCACCTGATAACTCTGCAACCGGACTTTTGCTGTGTTTTAGATATCTGGGATAGGAAAAGGTAGATAAACAAAATTGCATATTTGACTGGACAGAAAAGTACAGAATTTAGGCTTCCAAGAGCTTCAGCTGCAAGGTGTCTGAGATGCCCACACAAATACACTCACGCACACACATGGCATTTTGGAGAATCAGGTAAAAAGATGATGCTACATATCAAACAGATATCACAAATGTATTTTCAGTTAAATTACCTAGAAAATTATCTTATTGGTAGCATTTTCTATCTTTTACATTCAGGTTTGCACAAAAAAATTTAATATTTGAAATAATGTTTTTCCTTTTTATTTTGTCCCCAGTGTGTTTAGCTATATTTTAAAATTTACATTGTACACTAAAATAGGAATATTTGCATTTCTGATTATTGCATATGAGATTTCTTTTGTCTAAAATAACCCCTTTTTGAAATTGAAACATTTGGCCTTTTGCTTCCAAGACTCCCTGTGGTATCAGTGAGGAATGTAGGCTTGAGCCCATTTCTGGGTAGCCTTTTCAACAAATACTTTCAGCAGCACTAGAGGTAGCGGTGGGTTCTCTATAGAGATAAGCACTTAGCAAAGGAAGAAAGTGAAAAACTAATGGGATCCCTAAGAATGTGGGACCTGCCTCCCTGCCACAATGCCAATGGGTTGTGCTGCTGTAACCCCAGAATAACAAAACATTCAATTGGGCTGCTTAGTTTTATGCTCACTCTCTGCATGGCAATTCTTTAATTGTCTTCCTTTGTGTTGTTTGTCCGTGAAGCTTTAAGGGTTGCAAATCTGGTTTACCTTCTACATATTGTTTCCAGTTCTCCAGAGCCAAATTCTGTAAATAATAATAGATTATACCCGTCACATCAGGTAATATTCAGATTGAGGAGAAATATGGCATTGCTTTCCCTTAAAAACAGTTTTATATAATGGTATTAAATGTGTGTATATATATATATATGTACATACATGTATATGTACATATACGGACATATCTATCTATCTATCTATCTATCTATCTATCTATCTATCTATCTATCTATCTATCTATCTATCTATCTATCTATCTTTCTATCTATCTATCTATCTATCTATCTATCTATCTATCTATCTATCTATCTATCTATCTATCTATCTATCTACATATATGGACGTGTGTGTGTGTATATATATATGTACAAACCCACCATTTGCAATTGACTAAAGGGATTTATAATGCAACTCAACTGAAAAAGTCTACGCATCCAGATAGAGATTCTCTGTTTCATTTTAATAAAATGGTAAAATATTGGGGTTTTTTCATTAGAATGGTGTTTCAAAAGGTTGAGACATTCTGCTGCCAAATGGTTTTAAGCTAGAAAAAAATATAAAGAACCCCTGTACATTTCATCTCTGTAGGGTTGGTGAAGCCTGAGGAAGGGGAACGAACGGTGCTTGCGCAGAGGCAGCCGCCCATCCTGCGCTCGCTGGCGTGGGATCGTCAGCCATTTCTCTGCAAACTCCCTGCCAGCGAGGGCTGGAGCTGCCTTCGCTCCACCATGGCAGCCCAGCTGCTTCTCCCCTCACCCCGAGAGAGCCTCCCCTCGAAAAAACATCCTCCAGCACACTACAGGCACATTGAGAAACATTCTCTTTAGGAGAGAAAGCAGACAAGGGATAGGGAAAGAAAGAAATATCATATTTTTCCAAACAAGACAAAGAAATGCGAGGCTTGTCCTGCCCGCCTTGCTTGAGAGAGCTGCTCTGCATTCAGGGGTGAGCCCGGGTGGAGAATGATGCTGTTGTCTCACAAAGGACTCACGTTGAGCTGAATCTTTGATTGCAGGACAAGTGCCTGCATTAGGCCCCTCGTTGCGCTCACATTCTGCTCCTGCCATTTGAACAAAATTCCAGAGGGATCTCTTTGTGAATATGGACCCCAACGGAATCAAAGGCGAGCTTCCTCCCCCTGCGATTTTTCTGCATGCACCCCTTTTCTCTTTCCCTGCTCCTCCTCTCTCTGATCCCCCTCTCCTCTGCTCCTTTCAGCCCCTTCACCATGTTCAGAAAAAGGACCTAAAAATCCCTAATGAACGTTAAACCCTGGAAATAGCAATGGAGATGGCTTTTTGGTGTCTTTTGAGTATCTCCCTCAAATTCTGGCATGCCGTCTGCACGAACAGTTGATAACCTTGTGCTTTTCTTAATGGGATTTGTATGTGCCGGCTCTCTGCAGAGCCTGCCACGCCGGGGAGAGGACCCCAGAGCCTTTGCTGTAACCATGGCCACTCCTAATTCTCAACTCCTGATGAATTCCTCCCCGTGCAATAGGCAGCGAAAGGAAAGATGCGCCAGCAGATGCACAAACACGATAGCCCCGCATCTCTGAGCAAGATGCTGAGGGCCTAGAGCCTATCGAATTTGTAGGTGTTATCTGAGAACGCTCTTTTAGCAAAATCACCTAATACTCATCATCTGTGATGCAGAAAATGAAGCAAATATATAATCAAACTTGATTAAAACCCAGCTTTGGTCAAATGTCACGCAGGCTTCACGCAGGCTCTGGAAACTGGATTTTTTATGCATCTGCCCAAATTGAAAAGGTTATTTCTCTGTCTTCAGGATGACTCTTGAGCTGGAGGCAGAGCGGAGGGTTGCTGCTCTGAAAGAAGGGGAGTTGCTAGGAGATAAGTCCAAGATTTCAGACAGCATTGGTCGGAGTTATCTCTAATTGACAGCTGCTTACCCTAAGGGTCTAATTCTAACCTTGAGACCAAAACCATAATGAGAGGGCAGCTTTCCTTCACCCCTGTTTTCTAGCCAGGGCAAGGAGATTACTGCAGGCCTGTTCTTCTCTGGGTTTTGTTATGCTTCTTTTCGCGGGGCAGCCCTGTGAGGCTCAGAGCCTGCTGTGCTTTCTGAGGCTCTACTTTGCATCAGTGAGCCCTGCCTGATTCGTACCACCTGAATAAACTTACTCTTACAGTTAAGATGGTCTCACTATTTTTTTTTTTTTTTTTTTTGGAAGGGGGGAAGGGTGTAAAGAAATTCTCTTAAACATAAAATGATTTAAAGACTTATTTTTTCAAGCAGATGCTTTAGTGTATGGTCTATGCTTAACCCTTTTTCAGGGGCCCTTAGACTGTCATTGTTAGTTTTAAATCAAGTCCATGCTGTTAGCAAGTTGCTGTTATTTAGGGCTCAAATCCAAACAAAGAGAAACATTCAAAGAAAAGAGATTAACAGAGTCAGGAAAATAAAGTGAGGTAGGTTTTTTTGGGTATATGTTTACTCTTTTTTTTTTTTTAACTAACTAGACTTGCCAAAATATTAGTCTATGAAGAAAATCTCTTTGAAAACTTTGATTTGTATTCTGATCAGAACTTTCCTTTAAACAGCTGAATTTTATAGCAAGGCGCTAAGTCAAATGATGTTCTTAGTTGTGCTGATGTATATCTGGCCTTCTTCTGCTGAATGGAGCTGCTCTGAATTTCTGCTAAGGTGACTGAAAGTGTAATTTAGCCAAACATTTCCAGTGGGAAGATTAAGAATAAGGAATGCAGTCATATTTAGGAAACCAAGAAAGAAGTTAAACAAAAGGAAAAGAAAGGACAAGAAAAATTAAAAAAATGAAAAAAAAGAAAAAGGAAAGCAATCCTTAGAATCTTTTGTAGCAGCTAATTCCATGGATTCTTGAATCTCAGAAATTTCCATGTCCCACAGCAAAACTGGCTTGTTCTGCATTTTTTTAACTAGTTAAGAACAATCAAAAATTCATATCTTAAGCCACATCCGAAATGTGCTCATGTCTTTGAGGGAGAATGCAAGCAGGAACCAGCTCATAAGTATGACGTTGCTGCCTGAATTGCCTCTGACAGGCCCTGTGGGGCTGAAACCCCCGCGACTGAAGCCGTTTCCCATCACTCTGCGTAAGAGCAGGTAACCAAGTGGGAAGCAGAAACAGAACTGCAGCTCCACGGTGACTTTCCTGGCAGGAGGAGAGTTCAGTCCCAGCCCCTTTCTCCTCAGCCTCAATATCCTGCCAGTTTTGGGTGATGTTGGGGGTGTAAATACCTACCCTTGAGAAATGCACCCAGACTATGGGCTTGCTCCACAAAGACCAACGGCTAACGCTGATGTTTTCAAAGTCAGCAGTGTGATCGTTTGGATTGCATTATGGTATTCTTATTCTGGAAGCAAAGTCCACTGGGCAAATTAATTTCTGAACGAATGGCTGAATGCCTGGCTGCCAAAGTGGATAATGAGTGTATCGCCAGTGAGTCAGAGGGGAGTCAGCAAGGGAGGCTGGACAGTGATGAAACAGCATAGAGGGAAGCTCAGACCTTGGCATCGCTCTCATCTCTGCTCTTGAGGGAGTGTATAAAAAAGACAACATCCAAAGCCCTTAGAAAAATTAATGAGTCCCATAGAATGAACCCATAGAAAGGGCTCTGTTGAGGCCGGAGGAATTTGCAGAGACAACCAACCCATACATGCGTAGCCGTAGCTGCTGGAAAGCAGTAAATCTCATCTTCAGCTTCAGTTTTTCCTGTTTAAATTGTTAGCTGTGTTTTCTTAATATACTGAGTCCTCTTATGTACTGCATGTGACTGCTGCCTCTGGAAGTCAGAGAATTTTGTATTGCTTAAATGGAGTTTGTATATCCTTAAGGCTTCAAAAAAAAACTAAATAATGGTTCGGTGGCTTATTTCTAATAATGTCTATCTGTACAGCGATTTCACTTATGATTTAATAAGTTGCATGTATATTAAAACTAATGTTTGTACTGGTGTCTGATGTGCAATTCAAATTTGCGCACAAAACCGCTGCAAGAATATTCACGAGAGCTGTTCTCTTGCTCTGCAGAACAAATCTCTGTTCATAGCACTGTCTCAATAAAGTTACCTAAAATATTTTTTTCTCCATCTGGAACAATGAGAATAATGAAAATCAACTGCTCCCACGAAGAATTGTGATCTTCGCAGCAGAAAGCAAGGAAAAAAAAAAAAAAAAGGAACAGGACAGAAAAAGAAGCATGATCTTCACAGCTTCCAGAACTGAGATATAAAATGAGGAGAATGATCGTGCAGTTTCGCAGGGACATAAAGGGGTGTAAGGCACCTAAATTCTCTGCATGGGTTGATGTAATAAAACTCTGCTCCAGAGTCAAGAAATCTTCCTTAATTTTTATCGTGCTGTGCACTTCACTTTCCTGGCCAGGACAGCTGGTCAGCCTTGGGGAAAGAGAAATAAGATGCTCCAAGAACCAGGCTTGTAAAAGCTACTGGCCTCAGGAATAAAGGGAGGGGATTGAACACTTGAGGAGTCTGGGAGCACATCCTCACTCTCTCAGTCACTGCTGTGCAGGCACTTTCCCCAAGCTGGTGCGAGGACTAGGATGTAGGAGAGGTTTGGTGCAGGTGAGATACGCCCGTACAGCCCCTTATTTGTGAGCTTTGCTGGTCTTGGAAATATTTTTCATGGCTGTCTAAGAAAGGTTTCAAAACAAAGCCTATTTAAACATTTAAAACATAATTTAAATATTTTAAAGGTATTTAAAATATTAAAAAAAAAAAAAAAAGGCTAGTTAGATTAGGTTTGATTCTGCCCTCACTGAAACCAGTGAAACTACTACAAGGCTCCTGATTTACAGCTGTGGAGGGATCCAATGAACCAGTTTCAGGATGTAACCATCTGTTGTAATAGCTGGTCATTGATGCAAGATTTTTTCATTTTTAATAAAAGAAGATACGTGCTTTAACAAGGTGCCAAGGATAAATCTCTGTGTGTCCGGATCAGGACACATATCTGGTTTTGTACATGGCAACGAGCTATCCTGTAAGTTAAAATTTACTCCTCAATATGTTTTCAGGTATCTAACATCTTCACCTGTTCTTTCCAAAACCATTTCTAGCTTACCAGATATGTGACTCAGCAGGACAAAATAAAGAAGTCTTCATGTCCTGGCACCAAGACCAATATCCCTTTCAATAATTAGCAAAACTAAGTCTGATCACAGGGCATAATGATATTGCTTTTGTCTTCATCAGTGACTAAAATATTTGAACACAATTTTCCTTATGTGGTATTCTAAAGTTCTTTCTCCTAACATAGGCAACTTTTTTTATTTATTTATTTTTATATCAGTAACTGGAAAACAGTTTATGCCTTTCACAGTTTTCCTTACATTATTTTATTTACTCTCTTTTTTTCCCCAGTTCCTAGAAGTCCTCCTTGATGTCCAACACTGTGTTTTGAAAATCAACATCGTGCTTCCTGACAGAGCCAGTAGATGCACCAGCCAGTATTAGCTGGTTTCTTACTTTTTCTCTTTGTGCTAGGAAGAAAAAAAAAAAAAGAAGTAAAAAAATTTGCTGACTTTAGATCTTAGCCTATCAGATGAAGACTTAGTGGTGCATTAGAGGCCTATTCAAAACAGGGCTTTTCTTGCAACAGGAGCCCCTCACAATTGGTAATGAGGACGGATTCTGAATTGTTTGTGAGCAGCTGCTTAGTAGGTAAGAGCTTGTTTGGATTCAATTGAACAGTGTTTTTAGAAGCAGTTACTGACCCCTGACCCTTCCTACAGACTGGGTTGATGGGATTAGGGAAAGCTAGCGTTCAGCTTACACTTGGCTATAACAAGCTGGCAAGAGATAACATACTTTTTAATTATCAAGTTACACCTCTGCCAAAGTTTGTCTGTGAATTTGCCGAATGGGTCAATGAACTATAAGAAATCAAGCGAGGTGATGGGATAATAGTTATGCAAGAAAATAGTCTTGAGGGAGATACAATTAATACATTTATCTGAGTTTCTTTTTTTCCCCCCCCCCGTTGCAAATATTTCAGAATTCCAAATCTTATTCTACACGCCTCTCATATGCATTGTGAAGGCCTGTGTTGTACGCGGGTTTTATGCCGATGCGTCTTACAAGGTAAAAAAAATATCTGCATTACTTCTGAGAGTTGCCAAAAGGGTAGTCGAAGAAAAAAAAAAACCACGTGCGATGCATGAAATACAAATTAAAACAATAAACAGAATAACATTAAAATTTGAAGCTTGATTTGTTCTACCATTCTTGACACTGGAGTAATATAAAAATACTTACTATTGGCCAGAAGCCAACTTGCCTAGCAGTCTACAACCATAAGAACAGAAGACAATTGTGGTATTATTTACCTGGAACAATTAAAGATAATTTCTGACACAGTAATAAAAATTTCTTCAAGGGCCCTAGGGATTTTATGTCTTAATTTTAATTAATTAAAATGAAACCAAAATTATAAAGCTTAATTATTTTGAATTATTCTTTCTCTGTTTCCTTCCAAGGCTGAAGTGTGAAAAATTCTCCTGTCGAGTTATTTAAGGGCTGTAGCTTTCTGTTAGAGCATTCAATTCTGGGAATTCTTAGTACAATAACCACAAAATTTATGTGCAGCCAGGCTGATCCCTTAATGGATTACAGAACTTACTGATAAAATAAAGCATCGTGAGCAGTACCGCTTGGTAAGCAGTACGGAGAGGTTGAAAGACGTAGCAAGGGTTAGGAGCTCGGATGGATTTCCCAGGGGGGTTTGGAGCTCTCTAGCTGTGCTCTCTGTTGCTGAAGGGCACTGCAGACCAGCCGAGCTTCTCAGGGACACCTGGGACTTCTCATGCTAATCCTTTCAAATCTTTTTTATATCAGGGAATGAGGGTCTCAAGCCAGGTTTTCATTCCTAGTCACATTAAATTTTCTGTCTCAACTGGATCTGGTCTCATCAGGCATTTAAAACAGAGAGGTGTCCCTGCCCATCACGAGGGTGTTGGAACTGGATGGTCTTTAAGGTCCCTTCCAACCCAAGCTATTCTACGATTCTAACACTAAAAAGCAACTTTGGGCTGGGAGACATCCCCTGCATCCTTAAATCAGGCCTTTCTCATGGAACTTACCACACGCTGCCTTTTTCTCAAGTGCCCAGCTGCCTTCTCAGACGTAACGGTATGTTTTCTTTCCTCTACCCCTATCAGAATTTGGCTTCTGAATCTCAGTGCTCTAGCAGTCAGATACCTTTTAATTTCCATCCTAAAGCTATTAATGCCTGATCTATACCCATCAGTTCCTTTGCCAGCACTGTCTTTCAGTTTGAATAATGCCTTCTCTTCCTTGCTACTTGCTTCCCTAAACTGTTTATATATGGCAACTGCTTCTTGCCTCAAACATTGTTTTTCCTAAGGTAGAGAAGCCAGAGTTTAGGCATCTTTGACATAGCTACTTCTCCATCTTCCTGATTTTCCCATAAGACAGGTTTAGTCTGTTTCTATTCTGGTTTTGTTTTTTTTTTTTTCCTTAATGTGACTGCCCAGAATTGTGAGCAGTGTTTTTGGAGGACACCTCATAAGCATCTGCAGCCGTGTAAAAGCCTCTGCCTATACAGCTCAAACCGACTTCTGCGAGGCCGCCTCCCTGCTGCTTTCCCAGGTCCTCCTCCATTCATTTATTTAAAAGTGGTTTCCCAGTTTACAGAAGGAACGTAGCTATTGAGTTTTGTGCTACTGAATTTCATCCTGTTTCTATTACTTCGTCCTTTAACATTGTTTTGTTTTGCCTGTGTAATAATCTAATAATGTACTGACAGTGCAAGCGGAGGGCACGGAAGGAAAGTGTAGCAACACGGGAGGTGTGCGCAGAGACCAGCTTTAGTCTATCAAGGTTAGTCTTCCCAGGCTGCCTCTGTGGCCCCAAGGAAAAGACAGTAGCTTATCTAGAAATAGAGCTGGAGAAAGAGCTTCACTACCAGGTATGAATTGTGCTTAGTGGAGTTCATCCATCATATGCCATGGGAAGGCTCCACAAAAATTAGTTCCACTGGAGTTAAGACAGCCTTTTTGAACACCCCTAATACTTCTTTCATGTACTTTCTTTACCAGTATATCGGTATCGTTTGCTAGTTGTTCTGGAAATATTAAACAGAATTAATACACATACATCATACTTAAGATGAGTCTGCCGCAGCTTTCCTCTAGCCTCATGCTTCTCTCTCAGCTCGGTGTTTGTAACATTCCAGGAAAATGCCCAGAGGACAAGGACCTGGGGGTCCTGGTTGACAGCGACTGAACATGAGCCAGCAGTGGCCCCGGTGGCCAAGAAGGCCAATGGCATCTTGGCTTGGATCAGACACGGTGTGACCAGCAGGTCCAGGGAGGTTCTTCTCCCTCTGTACTCGGCACTGGTGAGACCGCACCTCGAATCCTGTGTTCAGTTCTGGGCCCCTCACCACAAGAAGGATGTTGAGACTCTGGAGCGAGTCCAGAGAAGAGCAACGAAGCTGGTGAAGGGGCTGGAGAACAAGAGGAGCGGCTGAGAGAGCTGGGGGGGTTCAGCCTGGAGAAGAGGAGGCTGAGGGGAGACCTCATTGCTCTCTGCAACTACCTGAAGGGAGGTTGTGGAGAGGAGGGAGCTGGGCTCTTCTCCCAAGTGACAGGGGACAGGACGAGAGGGAATGGCCTCAAGCTCCGCCAGGGGAGGTTCAGGCTGGACATAAGGAAAAATTTCGCAGAAAGGGTGATTGGTCCCTGGCAGAGGCTGCCCAGGGAGGGGGTTGATTCACCTTCCCTGGAGGGGTTTAAGGGACGGGTGGATGAGGTGCTGATGGACATGGGTTAGTGATTAATGGGAATGGTTGGACTCCATGATCCTGGAGGTCTCTTCCAACTTGGTGATTCTATGGTTCTGTGAAGTCACTGCTGTTCCTCCACTGGTCCCAGTCCCTTTGGTGAAACACCCTTTTTGCAGTGGTAGCGTATTGATTGCTGTGCTGATGTTCACAGTACCTGTTTGAATAAGGTCCCATCAGGTGTCAGTATCTAGTGGAGCGTAATTTCCCTTTGACAAAACTGTATCACATGGTCTTTGAAGCCTTCAGGCCTGATTTCACTGAAATTCTCACTGCTGGGTCCATGTGTAGGTGCTAGGATGACTCTTCTTAATGCAGACACTGCATTTATATGCCCCCATCGTGAGGACTGCCACCAGCCAATTGCTATGCGAATTTGAGTTTCACACAGATATTCTTCCAAATTTGTGAGACTGCAGGTTATCTGAGTAACCTCAAATAGAGTTGAATATACTATCTGGGTTTAATATTCACTGTGCTTGCAGATGTTGCCTTTCCTATTTGCCTCCCGGTGTGTCATACTGCATTTAAAAACATGAATCTTATGGAAAACTGAAAAAATGTTTAGATTCTTTTTGGCCAAATATAAACTGATTCAAATAAAATCTGGAGTTTTCGTGTTTATCTCATCCTCCCCTCAAAATCATCCAACTACCTACCTCTTTCTCCTCGTAAGCACGTATCATAGAATAGTTTGAGTTGGAAGGGACCTTAAAGATCATCCAGTTCCAACCCCTCTGCCATGAGCAGGGACACCTCCCACTGGATCAGGTGCCCAAGGACCCATCCAGCCTGGCCTTGAACCCCTCCAGGGATGGGGCAGCCACAGCTTCCCTGGGCAACCTGGGCCAGGGCCTCACTGACCTCAGCATGAAGAAGTTCTTCCTTATGTCTAGTCTAAAATTTCTGTAGCAAACTTGAACTGTTTAGTCTGATTTCCTTTATGAGGTCAGATTCAGTTTGACTTTTGGCAAGTCTTACTTTTGCCAAGTCTCCCTTTATACTTGCATTTCTTGACTTTGAAATAATAGTTTTCTTTGGTAATCCGTGCTTTTTTCCATTCCTTGTAGGTTCCATACTTATGCCTAATGTCATTTTCAAGATGATTATTCTTCAGTGAGGTCTGGAAAGTTCTCGTAGAACATTTTTTTTCTTTGCCTGGCATACAAATTCCAGATAGCTTTAACAGGTTTGACATAGAGACATTCCAGGCTGACTTCAGAATCAAATCCCTGAGTTCCTTAGTTCAGTCAACATCCCTAAATAGTTACCTTGGGTCGCATCCAAACTCAGCAGCTTGCGCACCCGATGCGGTGCCTGCAGCCCCAGTTGCTCGATCCCCAGATAGTGCACGGTGTCAGAGCAAGGTGCCTCTCCCTCCTGACTCATGTGCCCAGATTTCCTTCTCATCAAAATCAAAGTTCAGCAGGGAAAAAGAGCAGGCACGTGCCAAGGTTTTGCCTTCGTGTGCTTGGGAGATGGCCAAGGCCTGTTTCCAGATTCGGCAGCTCGGAAGTACTCACGGCTGTCATTAGTCTAAATGAAATGTTGTCTTTTTGAAATGAGGACCTTTAGTGAGCTTTAACTGCATTGTCTTTTGTTGTTTTTCAGTTAAAACAAATTAAATGCTGCACACTGAAGGCACCACCAGTTAACAATACTTCTTCAGACAGAGGTATCAAGATTATTTGAGCCACTAGCACTATTGTTACTTATAGCAGGAAAATTCTGTTGTTTGTATCTCTGCAATGACAGCACAAAACCTTTATTAGTGTCCAGATTTGATTTTAGAATCAGTAACAGACTTCTATCATTCTCCTGCATCTGCAGAATTTATTTCATCCTATCTCATGCAGATGAGGCTGAGGGGAGACCTCATTGCTCTCTACAACTACCTGAAGGGAGGTTGTGGAGAGGAGGGAGCTGGGCTCTTCTCCCAAGTGACAGGGGACAGGACGAGAGGGAATGGCCTCAAGCTCCACCAGGGGAGGTTTGGCTGGACATTAGGAAAAAATTTTTCATGGAAAGGGTCATTGGTCCCTGGCAGAGGCTGCCCAGGGAGGGAGTTGAGTCACCTTCCCTGGAGGGGTTTAAGGGACGGGTGGATGAGATGCTGAGAGACATGGTTTAGTGTTTGATAGGAATGGTTGGACTTGATGATCTGGCAGGTCTCTTCTAACCTGGTGATTCTATGATTTCACCCAAACAAGTGTTGTTCCATTTTATTGCCTCTTGTTTCTTTACACATTATGCATATGTGTATCTGAAGAAACACTCCTCTGATGTTAATTTTTGTCACCATATTATGTCCAACACTACAGTCACCATTGCTGAAGTTTCATTCAGTGCTCCAAAAACTGAGGTTTCTCCATGTTGTTGCCCAGATTTCCTTTCAGAGTAAGAACATCATCCCAACTGTGCCTGATTCCATATCTGAACTGTACCTGGCACAGTTTTTCTATCAACTGTATCCAGCTGCTCATATTAGTATTAACCTCTCCCTCAACTAACAGAGCAAAGACCTCCACTGTTGTGTAGGTAACTCAAAGAAAATAGTGTTCCTGCACTTCATGAAGGGGATTCTGAGTCTGAGTTTACTGCTGTGAGGTGCTGAGAGTCTGCAGAAAAGTTTACAAATAATTACACTCCATCGACTCTACTCCAAATTCGGACAGAGTACCTCTATACTTGGGAGAACTCACCTGGAGTCCTGTGTCCAGTTCCAGAGTCCTCAACATAAGAAGGGCATGGAACTGTTGAAAGGAGTCCAGAGGAGGCTATGAAAATGATCCGAGGGCTCCAGCACCTTCCATTCAAGGACAGGCAGAGAGAGTTGGGCTTATTCAGCCTGGAGAAGAGAAGGCTCTGAGGAGACCTTAGAGCAGCTTCTAGTACCTGAAGGGGCTCCAGGAAAGCTGAGGAGGGGCTGTTTGCAAAAGCCTGTAGTGATGGGATGAGGGGCAATGGGAATAAACTGGAGAGGGGCAGATTTAGACTAGATATTAGGAAGAAATTCTTCACCCTGAGGGTGGGGAGGCCATGGAAAAGGTTTCCCAGGGAAGCTGTGGCTGCCCCATCCCTGGAGGGGTTCAAGGCCAGGTTGGATGGGGCTTGAAGCCCCTGGTCCAGTGGGAGGTGTCCCTGATCATGGCAGGGGGGTGGAACTGAATGATCTTTAAGGTCCTTCCCAACCGAAACCATCCTATGAGCGTAAGGCCAGCCACAGCCTAATGAAGGATTAAATTTTACACCAAACAGACAGCTATATTTTCACTATCAAGTACACAACACTGTATCTTCGAATTACAGTGTAGATCTCTACATCTCCCTGTGTAACTGGGGATGAAGTATGAAGTATTGCCTGGGGGAATCTGTATGACCTGGTTTTTACCTGCATACACAAAGAGTGTTCATCACAAAGCTGCTATGGAAGGATTGAAACTGATAAACAACACAAAATATTGGATAAGAGAACATCCTACCTCCTCCACAAGGGCTTGCATTTTTTTTTTCTCCTTGTTCACTAACATTTTACTGCAGGATTGCACTACTAGATACAGGCTTTAGGCTCATGATATGAGTTTTATTGATGGACTTACATCACTTAATATAACATCCAAAGGAAAGTTAAAACACAGACTCCACTAGCATGGTGAAACAGTTACTGCCAGAAACAAAATAAAACCTAAGTCAAATTTAAAGGTATAGCTATAACACTGAAAGAACTGAGGATTTCTGCTGTACCACAGTTTCTGTCAGCTCAAGTAGGCATCATGCGGTTTTGTATAAATAAAAATACTCAACTAAATTTTACTTCTCTATATTAATATATATATGAAAACACACACATATATAAACACATACACATATTAGGGGAAATTTTAGTGACACCATGCCCACTTACTCCTGGGTTAGCGCTAACTTGCTCTCAAAAGACACATTAGGTGGATTTAATTCAGTTAAATTGTAGAAAGGATTTCATTTTGGTTCCACATTTTTTAGCTTTATATACATGCATGTCCACAGGAGCATGTGAGTGAGACATGGAAGGAGAGGGACAGTTGAAAGCACAGTGTGAAAACGAACCAGCATTAATGCTTCAGATTAAAATAGCCAGGAACAGTCCAGTGACTGCTAATTAAAATGGATAAATAATTTCCCCAAATACTTGAAAATACATTATTATTAATTGCCAGAGAAAGTTTCCAGAAGAAAGAAGTAGCAGCATATTAAAATTATCTTTAATTTATTATGACCTCTTTCAAGGCCTATTAAGGATATCTACAGTTCTAGGTATCACAGAAATGTCTTGTGTTCCCTCCTTCAGCCATATGAATTTATAGTCACATTCGTAGGAAAACCAGCTTCTATCTAGAAAAGATAAGAAAGAATTATGAAATAGCTTTTAAGCTATGTAGTGGCATAGCAACACTTTTTTTTTTTCATTTTGCAGGTCTACTTGTAGAGGAGCATATTTTATTAGATGTATAGCTCATTCGTAAAAATATATGGTTTCAGAGGTACTAAACTTATCCATGAAGTTCAGACATTAGTTTGTCTGTATCAGTTTTAACCTTTGAAAAATCCAACCCCTGAAGATTCTGTGGAAGTAAATTTCTCCTATAGTTTAAAATTTGAAGGAGATTGAGGGAGGGGATTCTCCCCTTTTACTGAGCTCTCATGAGATCCCACTTGCAGTTGTGTGTCCAGTTCTGGAATCCCCACCCTAAGAAGGAGCTGGAGCTGTTGGAACGGGTCCAGAGGAGGTTACAAAGATGATCTGAGGGCTGGAGCATCTCCCCTAGGAGGACAGGCTGGGAGAGCTGGGGTTGTTCAGCCTGGAGAAGAGAAGGCTCCGAGGAGACCTTATAGTGACCTCCTAGTTCAGGAAGAGACTGCAGGAAAGCTGGGGAGGGACTGTTTACAGAGGCTTGTGGTGATAGGACGAGGGGCAATTGGTATAAACTGGAGAAGGGCAGATTTAGACTGGACATTGGGAGGAATTTCTTCACCACAAGAGTGATGAGGCCCTGGAACAAGTTGCCCAGGGAAGCTGTAGCTGCCCCATCCCTGGAGGTGTCCAAGGCCAGGTTGGATGGGGCTTGGAGCCCCTGATCCAGTGGGAGGTGTCCCTGCCTATTGCAGGGGTTGGAACTTGATGGGCTTTAAGATCCCTTCCAACTCAAACCATTCTATGATTCTCTGATTCTAATAGCAGTTGTTTCTCTACTGAAAAGCTCTTTTCATAATATAATCTCAATGTTGCAGAAAGAAGAGTCATAGATAAGTACATTTGCCTTAGGGTGACGATGCACTCAGATTTGTTTACTGAATTCTTGCACACCAGAATGTGGGAGTGTGAGATATGGATTTAAAAAAATCCACATTTATTCTTACCTACATAATTCAACCCTACATAATTAAACATTGCCTGCTTGGTATTCACCCCATAGCAGGCAGTTAAAGGTTTTACATTTGACGTTTGTGTGAGCAGAAATAGGCAGTGAATTAAATAGATATTCCCTAGCTATGGAAAGTGTCTTGGCAAGGAAGAAAACAGCTTTCTCGATTTCAGTCACAAAATAGATCTTGAAATATCTATTTTTAGATTTAATAGACCCTGCAGTTTAAACCATGTCTATAGCACCAGTTCTACCTACTCAGATTTACCAACTGGCTCACTCAGTCTAGAAACACTCTTACTTGCATATTATAACATTCAACAAAAATACTTCAGCATCTTTAAATATTGTCCTCTTATTTAAAATTTATTTTAATTTTAATGGCATAACAAACCATCTTTCTGTTCAGCAGAGATCTCTTCCCTCCGTACATATCTAGTCCCATCCCTGCAATTTAGAACCAAAAATACATTGTCATTGCAGGTAATTTTCACCTCTATCCATCCTGCTGAGCTAAGACAGAGTGAGTTGCATCCTACTTGTTCTTATGCAGAAATCACAGAATTAATTCCTGTTAGAGGTCCAACCTGTTATACCTGTGTAAACCTACGAAGGGTAATGGGGTTGCACAAGTGTCAGTAAAGGCATAATAGGTTTAATCAAGCATATCAGAGAGTAAATTGCTCTGCAAAATCCTCATTACTAGAGATGAAGTGCATTCATCTGTCTCAACTGTTAAACCATAAGGTGGCTGGGCGAAGGCAGTTCCTATGACAATGATACTCTCATTTCAAGGGAAACCTTTAGGTGACACAGTACAAACAAGCAACAATTGTATGATAATAACCTGGACTGATTACAAGACAGTGTATTAATTTGTCTGACATAACTGTTTATGTGCAAACTTACTACATGTATTCTATAAGTTGCACTGAAAGCCAAAGAGTGAGGCAGCCACTGTATTAGTCACATTTACAAAGTGAGTTGAATTATATAGGCAGGTCCTTATTCAAGATGAAGAGTTAATAACTTGCAATTCCCCCCCCAACAACATAAATATTTGTATTATGAAAAATAATCTATCAGCTCATACTAAAATATTTTCTTTAAAGCTAATAAAATATCACAGAATCCCTAGGTTGGAAAAGACCTGTGAGATTATCAGCTCCAACCATAACTGTCCACTACTAAATCATATCCCTAAGCACTTAACGTACCTGCCTGTTAAACACCTCCAGGGATGGGGACTCCACCACCTCGCTGGGCAGTCCCTCCCAGTTCTTGAGAAACCTTTTAGTGAAAAAGTATTTCCTAATGTCCAACATAAATATCGCTTGATGCAGCTTGAGGGAATTTCCTCTTGCCCTATCGCCTGTCACCTGGGAGAAGACACAGCATCCACCTCTCTACAACCTCCTTTTAGTAGTTGTAGAGAGTGATAAGGTGTCCTCTCAGCCTCCTCTTCTACATAATTGAAGAAATATTGATAAAACGATGCAGTATTGGACCAATTTACATAGAGTAGAAAAGCAAATGATCTTTCCAACTTTGACATCATGCTAACGACACTTCTTCAAACCTTTCCCATTTCACAAATCATTGACACAGGTTTCCACAGCTATGGCTCTGGTGCTGAATATTTCTAAGGGATGTTCCCCAGTTTTATCCAAGGACAGTTGTAGTCATCTTGGTCAGCTCTTGGTTCCAAAGGTTGTGTTCAGTTGGTTGTTCTTGGTGAGTCCCATGTTCTTTCTGAGTTATTATATAAATGGATTGCACCTAACTAGCTAAACGATCACTGGTCTTCTTTCCTCTTTATTTTTTTTGTTCTACTTTGTGACCCTTATTTCAATGACATTTGCAGACTTCATTAGTAATGATTTTTAAAGCTATTGCACAGACTGTGTTGACAAATGTTTTAAGCAGTGTAGATCTCCCAGAAGAAACATAATTACTTAATGATAATTCTTCACATAAGATTACAATTTAAGACTGATCGATAGCTTGTTTCCAATCTATACAATGCATGCCAACTCAATTTTACGTAATTCTGAATTTATATACCAATCCTGGATGTGAATCTGTTCTATCAGACTTTTTTAGCTCTACAAACCACATTTCCTTTCTGATCTAAAAAGTCATCAAGTGAGTTTGATCACATCTGCTTTCCATATTTATTGGAATTAGTTTTATTTCCTTGCATTAATTCTTTATGAATTAATCCCTATAGCAGATTTTCCATTATTTTGCCAAAGATCAATGCTGGACTGACAGACCTGTAATTACCTGGATCTGTTCATTTATCCTTTTTGAAATACTCACACATCACTGGGTTTGTTCCAAGCATCTGGATTACTGTTTCAAAAGTTATTTTAAAATAATTGTAGTGTCCTAGAGAGGGCTGCTTCAACTCCTTCAGAACTCCTGAATGCAAGCTATACAGATTTATTGATGCTAGATTCACAGCTTCCACAACTGCCTAGAAAGTTCTGTAACTCTTCCCAGTAAGGTTCATCCATTCTCATCCTCCTGGGAAAATTCTTTCTCTTTCTTATAGTCCGAACTCTAAACTGGCCCATGACCAGGCAATGTCTATGACTGTGCTTGTTAGCATGGGTTAAAATCTTGCAAAGGGAAATGCTTAAAAATAAGGAGCTACAGAAAATGATTCTCAGTTGCTCAAAGCTCTGTCCTGGCCTTGTTTTTTTCATCTGCATAGACACGGCCCTTGGGGCTTAGAAGTTCTCCCAGAATCATAGAATCGCTAGGATGGAAAAGACCTTTGAGTCCATCAAGTGCGACCATAGCTGTCCACTACTAAACTGTTTCCCCAAGGAGTTCATCTCCCTGTCTTTTAAACACCATCAGGGATGGGGACTCCACCACCCCCTTGAGCAGCTTCTGCCAGTGCCCACTAACCCTTTCGGTGAAGAGATTTTCCTGATGTCCAGTCTGAACCTGCCCTGGTGGAGCTTGAGGCCATTCCCTCTCGTCCTGTCCCCTGTCCCTTGGGAGAAGAGACCAGCACCCACCTCTCCACAACCTCCTTTCAGGTAGTTGTAGAGAACAATGAGCTCTCCTCTCAGCCTCCTCTGCTCCCGGCTAAACACCCCCAGAAGGACTTCAGCACATGGTTGAAACACGAAGCATGAGGATACAGCTACCTGCAGGAAGGTGGTGCTTCTTTGCTGTAACCAAGTTGTTAGCTCTGTGCTTCCTAAATTCCATATAAACTTATGAAAATAATGTGTCAGCTTATTTTTGACCCTGTGTACAAAACATAGGGTGAAAAACCTTCTTGAAAATGAAATGATGTTAATTCCTTAGGGACATACAATGATAATAAATGCTATCATAGATGTTCTATTCTAAACCTCCAAGTAAATATTAAGTAGGTAATCATTGTTAGATAATAAAAGGGAATCAGAACTTGCTTGTATTCAATCAATGCACATACAACAGCAATGGTACATAACATTTGATAGGAATGGTTGGAGTCTGATGATTCTGCAATTCTATGATTAAAACAGTTTTGATCATTGTCATCTTCCTCTGAGTTCGGATGTTGACCTGCATTTCCCATGTCGTAATTAACCCACCAGTTCAACACCAGCTCTCGCCAGTAAACACCACACAGTTTGCCTGGTAAGAAGCAGATGACGAGTGCAAGGATTTCTAAGCACTATTTGAGAGTCCACTGTGTTCTTCCTTCAGGCTACACCCAAGGCAGCTATCAAAGAACGTAAAATTCATGATCATTTCCTAAACCAGTGCAAGGCCTGTAAATCTGGAAAAGTGATCTGTTTGGGCTATATTAATTTCTTGTGTAACTCCATTGGAATTGGCAATAATCCATCAAGAGGTGAGGATTCTAGAAACATTCCAGATGTCCTGGGTGACTCCCGTCTGCAGGGCAAGACACTCACAGATCTGTGGAAAGAGAGCTTTCTGCAGAAACATCTCCTCTGCCTGATCTGTCTCTCCGGCCACAGGGCTCCTCTTGGTTCACCTATTTACTTTGGCACGAATTCCTCCTCAGCACCCAGTTCAATTAATCTTTTCCTGATTCACTGTGCAAGAATGTTGGAAGATATGCAAGAAGTTGCCTGGAATATCATATTTTGTTCTTTCAGATTGGCTTCAAGGTTCTGCTGTAAACTGTGAAGAGAAATACTGCTGCAGAGATTACCATTTACCTCCAGGAGTGAGGGACTGCTGTGGATCCCTTCTGAGGAAGGGACTCTGGAGAATGTCACTCAAAATGACCTTAAAAGTCAAAGAACCTCTCCAGAGAAGAGCTGTACGCTTGTTTTTTCGTTAAAAAAATACTCACAGAGGCTGGTCAGGTAAATTATGCAGCCCTTTAAGCCATGGAGACCCTGCAGAACCTTTATACTTACATGGACATACTACAAAAGGACGAAATACAGTCCTTGAGAGACAAACTTCATATGTGGTTTTAACAGTAAGTGCTTCTAGTTTTACTGGCTTCTAGAGGAAAGTCACTGCAGTGAGATTTATGAGCAATAAGAAGGGCAGATACAGAAATATCGTGTCTTAAAAGGTTAATGTAATGAGTTAAGCAGTTTCCTTCTCGGTTAAACAACCTGGAAGACTTTTTTTTCCAAGGGATATTTGGAAAAATAATTATGATCTTCCAAATCAGAGAATCTTAACAGAGGCGCTTCTGAAAAAGGCTACTTTACCTTACAGAGCTTGCAAAATTCTCATGTGCCCTAATTGGAAAGGGAACAGAAGTAAACTTAATATAAGAAACTTAAAATTTCTGAGCCATTTCTGCTTAAGTCCTGCCAGATACTCTTTCTGTGTCTTGAAGAAACAGGATGATTACCTTTCTGACTAAATCAGATACAGACACTGAATAATCTTGTAAAGGAACCTGTCCTTTATAATTAATGTGTGAGTCACTGGGTTTGTTAAAATGAATAAACAGCTTCACATCTTCCTGTCTGTGCACCATGTACTGCTCCTAGCTATATTATCACTGTAAAATCTTGATTGTCTAGGCTTTTGTTTTCAGCCTCTCAAATGAAAAACATCTGTTCCAGATTTAAGCTCAGCAAATTTTGGGTTCCAGATTTTGGAACCTAGATGAATCTTATTGTTGCAAAATTCTAGAAAACAATAGTTTAGATCCAGATACAAACTTTGGAGCCAATATGATGGAAGAAAACAGGATTTTCAGCAAAAGAAAAAGGAAATAATATAACTTAACTCAGAATTCAGGAAAAAACCGCATGGTTCTAAGATCTCAGAATCAAGTCGGGAAGAGCTAAAGTTGTCAAAGAAAGGGGTATAAATTGTGAAAAAGCTCTTACTTGCTACATGCTCTGGCTCTCAGCTCTTAATCCATTTTTCTTCCCATTACAGTGGTGTCACTGCTGAGGATGGTCTGATAATATGCTCCTATACAGATTGGGTTTGGTACTTACAGAATTCCCACTGAAGCCAAGAGAAATTCCACATTAAGGCTGTGGAGCATTGCTCTTGGAATTAGCTGAAGAAGGTAGGAGAACAAGGTCGGGTAGCTTCCATCCAAATGTGTAATATATACAGGAAATACATATCTGGAGAATTCCTCCCACTGTGTTAGTAAGAAGTGTAATTCCTCACCTGGAGGATTCCTTGACATCTACGAAACAGACCATTCTCTTTGCTTGATAAGTACAGGACTTATTTCTGTGCTGAGGAGAAGGAACACCTGTTCTGTCAGTGTCTAAAGACAGGAAAGCTCCTCCAAAGCTGTTTCTGCTGACGATTGCTCTGAAGAATCATCTGCTCCATACCTGGCTGTCTTTTGCAGCTGAAAAAAAGTCAGTTTAGAGAACACGTTCTACACATCCCTCCACTCTGTTTGAACTTTGAGATTCAGCTCTGAGCCAGGGAAACCCTCTGTCTGCAGACTTTGAGAGCTTGGGGGGTGGGAGGAACAGCAGAGAGAGGGCACAGCTCCTGAGCTTGTCCCTGCTCACGTATTCTCTGACACCTCTGGTACCGTCACTGATGTCCCCCTAAGTGGTCACAGTCTCCTGTGGAAAGACCAGCCAAGTCTTGTGAAAATGATATAAAAAACCCCTTAGGATTCTGCCTAGGTGCACAGGCATGTGTGGGTAATTGTTTGGAATAGGTAAATCATGAAAGAACTGTAAATCAAAACATAAATTGTAGGTTCATCTTCTTTCTGAAGAATCAGTTGAGCCAGATCCAAGGCCTACAGGACTCCAAAAAATTACTCCCAAGAGCTGCAGGTCATGCCTACAGCTTACCTGTTTCTTACTGGAAATAATCTGCGTGAATGTTTTTCACTTTATATCTCCTCTCCTCTCCTCTCCTCTCCTCTCCTCTCCTCTCCTCTCCTCTCCTCTCCTCTCCTCTCCTCTCCTTCCTCTCCTCTCCTCTCCTCTCCTCTCCTCTCCTCTCCTCTCCTCTCCTCTCCTCTCCTCTCCTCTCCTCTCCTCTCCTCTCCTCTCCTCTCCTCTCCTCTCCTCTCCTCTCCTCTCCTCTCCTCTCCTCTCCTCTCCTCTCCTCTCCTCTCCTCTCCTCTCCTCTCCTCTCCTCTCCTCTCCTCTCCTCTCCTCTCCTCTCCTCTCCTCTCCTCTCCTCTCCTCTCCTCTCCTCTCCTCTCCTCTCCTCTCCTCTCCTCTCCTCTCCTCTCCTCTCCTCTTTCGTAATATCAACTAAAAAATAATTGGAATAGGCATTGCAGGGAAAATTACCCACAAAGGCAGCAGAACTGCAAGTCCACTGCCATCACTGGACACAGACTCATTAATTTTAATGAGATGCAGGAGGAGCAGAATGCAGCCACTTCTCAAAAACCTACGTTGTAGGCCAGGGGAATTTTACTAGCACTCCAGATCAATAGTGGAGACAGCAGTCAATATTAGTAGACCTCACAATCATCATTAATTGAAATCTCTCAGCCTTCAGTCTGCGTAACAGAGCAAGTCATACCTTAATGAAGGATGAAATATCTCACAGTGTTGCAGCTTTCTGACCTCCTGCAACATCCTTGAGGATTAAGGTGGCTGAAAACAGTGGCTTGACCCTCTCCAAGTGCCTCCAAACACAATCACACAGGTGTGTCTACACACACTCCTCATACGGCAAGGAACCACAATGTAGAGATTTAAATAAATCCTTGAAATTACGTATCTGAATTCAAATAAAGTAGCTCAAGAAAATTCAGAGCACAGCAGCAGAAAGAAAAGCAGCAGAAAGAAAACAAAGCAAACCATCAAATATCCTCACTTTGTCCAGAACTGAAAATGTGGATATTGGAAAAACACTTAAGTGTAAAAACAATGTTTGAATTTGAGATGGAAAAGCTGGAGATAAATAAATAAGATTTTGAAGCGTAACTGCTCATATTTACACAAGTTTTATGGTTTTGGTCTTATTCTCTCTCTCTCTTTAATACACTGAATTAAGAGACATTTGGAAAAAGACCAGGGAGGCTAAAACATAGTAAGAATCATTTGCTAGTTGTCAGCCTAAATGTTCAGATGATTGAAGCTTGCAATTGTTCTGTTCTGTTCTGCCATATGTTAGTGTCTGTGTAAAAGAACCTGATGAAGATGGTGAGAGAACAATTTTCTGGATGTAACGCGTAAGGAGACTAGGAAATTGCTGGGAAAATTGTGGGATTAAGGTCCATTTATGGCAGAAAATTGCAAAAAACCTCTCAAAGCAAATGCAGGAAGGCAACGACTGAATTAGTCATTGATTCCACAGATCAGACTTTGCAAAAGAAGTTTGGCAAAACTTGCTTCCAGGCCTTTTAACATCAACCATCCTCCCATCCATACATTAAAAGTTACGTACTCTCAACACAATTACTTGCTTCTCCCTGTCCTTCCTATGAAGAACAATTGTGAGAGAAAATTGTCAGGAATAAGCCTCTTTTGTATTCCTGCTTTCTTAACTGCTTTCTGCTATTATTTCATGTGAGAGAAGAAACTGTAATGTCCCTTCCATTTCCCCACCGTCTCTCATGGATTACTGTAATTAATAGTGATAATAATGTATGATTATTCTCATTCCAGTTCTGTTCAAAAGCCTGAAGACAAATACACGCTAAGATAAAAGGATGCACTTCTTTGGTTTTATTTTTTTACCTTGACTCCTACCTTCATGTATTCAAGTTTTCCACAACTTTTCCTTATTTCTCCATTTTATTTTTTTATCTCTCATCCACTCTTTAAGCTTCCCCTTGTCACTCTGTAAGAGTAGGTGCTGTATTGGTGCTAGTTCCCATCTCCTTTGATCTCTTATTTCTCTCTCCTGTAGGTTCTTCTGCTGTGGATTTCACTTACGTGAGATTAAATATGAGAAATAACAGCACATTTTCTTGAAGCTAGGTTAACAGAATTGGATTTACTCGTGTTGAAATTTTTTTTAAAGTTTATTGTTTTTCATCTTCTCAGCACAAAAAGAACAACCCTTGCAGAACGTTTCTGTTTAGAAACCAGGAAAGGTGATAGGACAAAACAGCCAGGAGCCCAGCAGATCAGGTGCTCAGCAGAGCTGAGCTGTGGGAATGAAACACCAAGGTGAGTCCAAATCCATTCCAGCTTGAAGCTTAACTTTCTGAACAAGAAAATCTATAGTTTAGCAGTTTAGTGGTGAGCTTGCTCTGGTACTTCCTTGGTCCAGGTTTGACCCAGAAATTCCAATCATAGAACTATTTTTAATCAGAGCTAATATATATATAATATTTTTCCAGATAGCTAGTGAATTTGCATTGAATGATAGAATCATAGAATCATAGAATGATTTAGGTTGGAAAGGTGCTTAAAGATCATCCAGTCCCACCCCTGCCCTGGGCAGGGACACCTCCCACTGGATCAGGTGCCCAAGCCCCATCCAACCTGGCCTTGAACCCCTCCGGGGATGGGGCAACCACAGCTTCCAGAGGCAACCTGGGCCAGGGCCTCACCAATCTCATCACTAAGAAATTTCTCCTTATGTCTAGTATAAATCTTCCCCTCTCCAGTTTATCCCCATTACCCCTCATCTTATCACCACAAGCCTTCATAAAAAGTCCTTCTCCAGCCTTCTTGTAGCCCCTTCAGGTACTGGGAGCTGCTCTAAGGTCTCCTCGGAGCCTTCTCTTTTCCAGGCTGAAGAACCTCAGCTCTCTCAGCCTGTCCTTTTAAAATGAATGTAAAACTGATATTGACTTTGGGAGTGTACTCGATCCTTTTTCTTATGTTTGCTGAATACATATCAAGCTGGTGCTTGGCTCCAGGAGCCTGATGTCTTCAGACACATTTTACCTCAGATTCAAAACCTACTTCAGCATTTTGAGGAACAGTGAATGATATTCCTTGTGTTCCTCTAATTCCTGTTTACATGTGGTTTCAAACAAACTGCTAAGAAACAAAAAAGAAGGGGACATTTAAAGAAAACTGTCTGTCTTTTTCTGTCTTTGAAGTTTCCTGTTAAAGCACCAAATTAGTCTAGGGAGCAGTGACCCTCTTGTCTCTGTGGTCATGAAGTTCCAGGCAGACTTTGGGGAGGAGGAACAAGCTGGCACCTGCTCAAATATGCATGAAAGGAGAGGGCTGCCAAGACCTGGAAAACTGAAGAATCTACTCCAAGGGTAGTGATAAGGAAAGGAATTAACCATTTTGGTCCTTAATAGTCTGCCAAAATGATGTAATCATGCCTTTTTAATCTTTATCTTGGGAATAAATCCATGTATTCCCACTCGAGTGTCTTTTTGTTCTTACTGCAATTTTGGGGGTCACAAAAATGAGGTGAGATAATACCGTAATGACTAACATGGTCCCAGAAAAAATAAAGCAGGCTGTTGAACTGATTTGGGAAATGTGGCTCTTTTTAATTGAGAAAAAGATATCTTATTATTACAAGTTCCTTGAATAATCCATAGGCCCTAGATATGTACATTTTGACCACAAAATGCAGCTTGGTTACAGTGCTTTTCTGTGCGAGAAGATCACGCTGTCAAACATAATATCCCACACCAAGAAGAAATCAGGCTCTGGAAGGGTCTCAGAAAAGATTAGTATTAAATATATAGGTGGATTTTTGTCTGAAAACACTTTATCGATGGCATTTTTTGGTGTTAGGCTGGTAAAGCAGGTAATAAAAACCCAGAATATTTGTAATGTTTTTCTAGTATGTTCTTTGCATGTTAAATAATTTAATCTTTTCTGCTTCAGAAGCTTGAGGATGCACTTGTGACATATTTTCTTCTTCTCCTTCCCTATGGGTCGTATCAGCTGCAGCACACACTGGGTCTGCAGTGTCTTGACCTCCATGAGCTCCTTTTTACCCTCTGAAGTCATGACATGACAGAAAAGATCTGACCAAAGTGCCTAGAAAAACAGGAACAGAAATAATCACCTATACATTCTTTTGAGACAGAATTTCTAGGCTGAAAATATTAGGAGTCTGGTCTGATGTTTGTATAAAATTAAGTAAGACTAAGTATTTTTTAGCTTTTAATCAATAATTTCTCATATGGAAATTTTATCTTCAACTAGTTCTGATAAAAAAAAAAACCCAAAATGTTAAAATGTGGTAACTAAAGAAACAGAAATAACTCAGAAGAGATGGAGGGAAGAAAAAAGAGAAAAATCAAACCACTGTGAAATTTTTGTTTTAAGCAAAAATGAATTATTATAACCCTATGAGCCAGCAGTGGCCCAGGTGGCCAAGAAAGCCAATGGCATCTTGGCTTGGATCAGACACGGCGTGACCAGCAGGTCCAGGGAGGTTCTTCTCCCCCTGTACTCAGCACTGGTGAGACCGCACCTCGAATCCTGTGTTCAGTTCTGGGCCCCTCACCACAAGAAGGATGTTGAGGCTCTGGAGCGAGTCCAGAGAAGAGCAACGAAGCTGGTGAAGGGGCTGGAGAACAAGAGGAGCAGCTGAGAGAGCTGGGGGTGTTCAGCCTGGAGAAGAGGAGGCTGAGAGGAGACCTCATTGCTCTCTACAACTACCTGAAGGGAGGTTGTGGAGAGGAGGGAGCTGGGCTCTTCTCCCAAGGGACAGGGGACAGAACGACCTCAAACTCCATGAGGGGAGGTTTAGGCTGAACATTAGGAAAAAATATTTCACAGAAAGGGTCATTGGCCCCTGGCAGAGGCTGCCCAGGGAGGGGGTTGATTCACCTTCCCTGGAGGGGTTTAAGGGCTGGGTGGACGAGGTGCTGAGGGACATGGTTTAGTGTTTGATAGGAATGGTTGGACTCAATGATCCGGTGGTTCTCTTCCAACCTGTTTTTTCCATGATTCTATGATTATGTAAACTTCTGTGAAGATATTTACAATTAACAATATATTTCATCAGTCACAAGCTGCAGTGCTCACTCCAACAATGTTAGTGCTTCTCCCTCCTCTACCAACCCAATCCATCCCATGATTTTATGATTCTAAGGTCAATCGAACAAGTAGGTGAAAGAGCCAAATAGGATCAAAATGAAAAAGTGAGGTAAAGCTCTTCAGTCGATGTAACAAGCAGTGGTCACTGCACAGACATCTTCAACAGAGCCCTTTTCTTTTTTACCACCTTCTCCTTCCAATCTTTCCAAGCAAAACTCTCAAATTGTTCTCCTACACGTATCAGGGGATAACCTGCATACACATGTGCTGCCCCTTTGGAACCGTATTTCCCATTATTTTAATCTTACTTTGATCTCTGAGTTTTAAATTGTGCCTCTCCCCCGTTCTCCCCTTTAGAAATGAAGTTTTTACTGCTCAGCACAGGTGCAGGATTTGTGCCTTGCTTTAAGGCTGGTACCTGCTAACAAACCACTTGATGGGAATTAGCTTCATCCAGTGTTCCACACATACTGCAGCACGGAAAGCAAAAAAAAACACTCTCACAAGGAAAAGAAATTACACATTAACAAAGGCTCTGAAGGATTTGGAAAGGATTGTTTTGCCATTTTTTTTTTTTAAAAACCCAATAAAGGGATTCCAACAAGCACACAACTATCAAGTCTTGTCAATAAGATTTCATGAACGCAGGATTCTCCATTATAGCATATTAAAAATGTTGATCATTCAATGTGCCTGCACTTCATCCTAAAGAGAAATCCAGTTGCATTTTTTAAAGACACTAAGAATGCATCATTTTTTTCTTGCATCTTCGGCGCAATGTGAGTGCTGGCTATAAAATTGCCACATCAGTTATGTACCTAGTGAAAAAGTTACAGAAACAGAAACTATATTTTTCTGCAATTGAAGAAATACAAGAAGCAAACATTGTCATTGATTTTCTATCAGAGTGGCAGTAAGTTTAAAGCATTCAATCATAAACAAAATACAATAATTGGTTTTTCCTGCCAGATCAGATTGTCTCTTTCATTTTTAAAGAAGAGGTTTTAGAAATTAATATTTTTTTTGAATGATAAACATAACATAGATAGGTCTTGTCTGGATTCAGAAGAGGTCACTGCTTTGAAAATGGAGATGCTTGAAAGTGCTCAGAATTTATTTTGATTCTTTGACAATTTTGCACTCAAGGTGAAAGGAGCTGCTGACGTCAAACCCATTTGATAGGCAGTGATTTTCTATCTGACGTTAATTAATTCTCTTTTTAGCAGGGTCAACAATCAGAGCAAAGACTAAATAAATCAGGAATATCTTTGTGTAAATCAATGAAGTTACAGTGGTGAAAAGTAAGCATGAGAGCAGAAAGGACCCCAATAAATGTAGTTCATTATTCATTTCACTTAATTGCTGTGGAAGATAAGTGCCTTTGAACTTACCAAGCCATTAGCAGAAGACACTCAACTTCCATCTTAAAGAAAAGGGTGACTAATACTTAAGTGTTTTTCCGCATCCTGAAGACATCATATGAAATGATGATCCCACCACTGCGAGCTCTCTTCACTGGGCAGCAATCAACCTGCTTCAAAGGATCAGGTGGGAACGAAGGAAAGACGTGTTTCTCAGAATTCGAAGTGAAAACATGGCTTTGATTTTGCAATTAGTCTGCGATATACTAATAGACTCTGTGAAAGAATATCCAAGCTGCAAATAAATTCAATTACCTAAAGCTGTTGTATCTCCTTTCAAATAATTTCGCTTCCTGTGCAAAAAGTCTTATCCTTCTGCTTCTTCTCTCTACATTCACTTGCTCTGGTCGACACTTGCTGGGCTCCACGTGCTGGCGTGGACCTGGCCCACAGGTCAGACAGACCTTCTTAGGCAGAGCTGTGACTCAGACCCTTGAAATAAGGGCTCTCAGGTCCTGCAATAAGATGCAACTGCAGAAGTCAAGACACTACAAATCATTATCCTGTGTCAGTTTTACAATCTGGGACATGTGGTATCTAAATATTCCAATTTACTGGTGAATCTACACTTTGAAGGTTTGTTTCCAAATGGGTTCCAAATTAAGGGAAGTTCCATATTATTTCATATGGATCATAAAATAATTTTTCGTAGGAAAAAAGTGCCCTTCATAGGTCTCCTCTGAGCCTTCTCTTCTCCAGGCTGAACAAACCCAACTCTCTCATCCTATCCTTGTACAGGAGGTCCAGTTAGAATGATATTTTCATACTAATAAATTTGATTTTTGATATAACTGGTCTGGTTTTATGCTCTTTAATTTTTCCTGTTGATTTAACTGAAGGTATATTGAGTATTTTTCAATTAATAATGAATTAATATGTCTTTAGAGTCTTGAAGTCTGAATTTGCATCTGAATTTCTTTAAAATTCTGGGAAAATTAAACTACTGCTCTATTTCTATATTGAGAGTTCTTCAGTCTATCCGGATCAATACAAAATACTTCTTAATTAACTGTCAGATCCATAATTTGTAGACACAATTCATTCATCTTCCAGAAACTAAGTAAATAGGAGAGACGTGGAATTTTTTAGAAATTGAACTTTTCCAATATGTTACAAATGTCACAAGTCCACTGCAGAGTATTGGTGTTACTCTAGAGTTTCTAAGAAGGAAAAAAAAAAAATTGAATGGCTATTCATGACAATTAAAATATTTTGTGCAGCCTTTGACAGTCAACAGTGACTCTTGATTCTCCAGAGAGAAAAAAAAATGCACAACACAGGAATGTTTGAGGACATTTACCTGTAACACAGGGCAGAATTTAGTAAAGAGCTGTGATCCATGTGTACAATTAATATTTCAAGTTCATTGTTTTATTTCCATTAGTAGGATCATCAACACGCTCCATCTAGACCCAGTGTGGCTTAAGTGGTGAATACTTTTCTGAATGCAAAATATAGGAGTTAATACATACCCGAAGGAAGATGGAAGAAGATCCAATGTACCACACAGTTCTGTTATTTTCCTATGTTGAGTATTGATCTCTTTGAATTTCAGAGTAACATAGAAGTATAAACTGAGGCATTTTTACCACTGTTCACATTAGGAACTTTATGAACCTTAGAGTATGAAAAAATGGATTTTTTTTTTTCCCAGAAAAATAATCATAGAATTATATAATCACCTCCCTGCTCAAAGTAAGGTCACCTACAGCAGATTACTTGGGATCATGTCCAGTTAGGTTTTGAATATCTGCAAAGATAGGAATTTCACAGTGTCTCTGGGCTACCCCTGCCAGTACTTGTTCATGTTTGTAGTAAAACCCCCACTTTTAAAAATTTAAATGGACTTTCTTGTATTACAACTCATGCCCAAGAGCTGTATTTGAGGTAGCTCTATAGAATATGGAAAACAGAGAGACTGTAGTCTAAAAGGAAGTATTTTTTGGACCAAGATATGAGAGGTGAGTAAAAGGATAACCATAATCATATCTGTGATTCAAGCCAAATATCTCCTTAGGGGTTTTTAGATATTTCTACAGGGTCCATTATAACATCTTCTAAGTGTATCGTATTACGTTATCGTAAAAGTCAGCTCCCTCTTTTACTCCAAATCCCAAGCTCTTTGTCTTGCTCTGTGTATGTACAACTTCAGACCCAAGCTCTCTTCCAGAGTAAAGCAGTGAGACCTTTCCGGGGTGAAACAGTTCTGAGAACATTTGCTCTGGTGGGCTGTAAATCACTTCTCACATCATCTCAAGCATTTTGAACTGGAGACAAACAGGCAAACAAAAAATCCAGACAACTATTTAACCAAAACAAACACAGTGAAATGGTGCAGGTGTGCCAGCAGAAATCTGGCTTAAGTAGTACCAAGTTTAGCTGCAACCAGCTGGTAACCAGCAGTTAACTTTAACCTACATGGACATGATCCAGTCAAAATTACACAGTTGAGGGTCAAGGACTGGTATGGAAGCCCTGAGCAGTGTAGGTGCAGCTGCAGGAATGTTAGATGCCTAGAAAGCTTGGGGATTGTGCATTTTTCACTTTTGACAAAAGTAATTCTTGCTGAAGTCAGGAGGATCTCTGTGTTTTCTTCTAAGGAAGACCTGAACAGGTGAAGGGTAAGACTCTTTGAGTAAACTGACACATCCCATGAGGTGTTTGACCCAGGCAGCAAAACACTATATAAGAGAAAGACTGTGGAGGAACCATTTTAGATATAATTCAAGTTAACTCCATTCTTATGCTTCTTACCACCATTCCTGCTGGTTTCCTAATGCAAAATAAAATATATTTTTATACAATGACTTTTAAAATGTCTTTTTTTACCTGAGGAACTTTGTTTCAAAGAATCTGGGAATCAACAGTTGTTAACTGCTGACTGCTACATGCAAAGGTATGGATTTTACTGTCAAAGACAGGTGGGTTTTCATTCAAAAGCCATTAAGATCCTTGAGCTGTCCCAGGATAAAGACAGCGGGCAGATGAGACACTGCAGTTCCACCACATGGTGAGATCACCAACATTACACCATGCTTCAAACTCACACTGCCTGACTGATAGTTTAAAAAATTAAACCACGTCTTTCCAGCAATTTTACTTAAGAGCAATGTCAGTTGCTCCAAGGGAAAAACCTGCCTTTTGAGCAGTGAACCCAAGACCAAGGTGTCTGCTAGGTCTCAGAAGAGATACAGTAAGTCGTTGAAGAACATCTCAGGTGATAACATATCTTTCTCCAATTCCTGAACTCCAAAACTTTTCCACAGAGATAAGGAAGGTGGGTCACCTGAGAAATGTTGCAATGGTCTGTTGTTCCTAAATATAGACTCTTTCAATTGTACCTTCAGCCCCATCTGAGACCCTCAAGTAAAGGTTGGAGCTGCTTTGGGTTCAATGAAGAGTCCGTGGAGGGAACAGGCAGCCGGAGATCTTGCTCTCTGCATTGCTCTCTTGTAAGTGCTTTTCTCTCACCTTGGTTCCATGGAGTGAGTGGGGAACCTCAGTTAAATGTCTAGAATTAAATGGAAGAAAAGCAAACAAAGCTTCAAATGGATTCCAGTCCCCCCGAACAAGAGCGCTCCATGTTATAACCTGGACATTCTTTCTGCACTGATAATTCTCTAAAATTACTTGTATTTCACCCCAGTGCCTGAGGGTCAATGAACTGGGGAGTGTTGAAAGAGGTTTGGAGAAACACGATCAGTCTTTTGCCAAAAAAGGTATTTTTGCCTAAATTTAAAGCAAAAGAAATTCTCAAAATTTCTAACCAAGTAACACCAAACTTACATAAAAAATAAGAAATCCTAAAAAAAGAGATCTTGTGGACAAGTTGTAAGTTTTGGCTAATGAATTAACAAATGAGTTAACAAGACTTTGCTTCCTTCAGCTGGACACCTGCGTTATCAATGCCAGCTTCTAACAAAACTGTATTTGAACTAGTTGTTTATTGGCAACCGTGAAGTTTCTGCTTGCAGGAGGAATAACCTCTGCCCTTTATTTCAGAGAAAAGAAGGGTGAGTGAAAGATTACATTTTAAAAATGTGAAGCATCTTGTTGCCCTTGTATTCTAATGACGCGGCGTTATGAATAATGTCTGTGTGCTTTAATGATTCCCAAATCCTTTCTGCTTCCTTGCCTTAACTTGTCCTGCAAATCAGTTCAAATTTATCTCCTTTCCTGCAATGGCGGGTGCAAAAGGCGTTATTGCCTGTTTTAGCTTTGACAGCCAAATTAAAACGAACAGCTCAGTCCTGTAGTAATGAAAACAGTTTTCTCAATCACTAGCGTAGGCTGTAGGTGGACGTTAAGATCCACATACACCTCTGGTCTACACCTCCCCTTCCAAACCATCCCTGGGACCTATCTATTTTGTACTTCTACACTGAGATCGCAGCAATATCTCTCTTCTAACTCCATGCAGAATCAAACAAACCAAAACCAGCACAAAGCAGGGAGCAGCTCTAAATTAAACCGTGACTGCTGAGGTCTAGAAGCAGTCTGGCTCTACATTGTGGTGGTCTGCTTGGTCTAATCTGTCTGTCAAGGGCGTTGGAGAAGGCTGAGCAGAGGGATGAGGAGATGAGAGGTGTCCTCTGCCCTGTGAAGCTCTACTTTGAAATGTTTGATAAGTAACGGGGAGAAATTCTGCTTGCCTACAAGACCTGAAAAGCTTATAAGTTTGAGATGCTACTTAAGAAGTTCAGTTGTACACCTTTTTAGCATTTTCTTCACTGAAGCCCAGTTCCTGAGATATCATATAGACAGTGTTATTCACAAAGTACTAGATGTTTATACATAAAATGAGACCAGTTCCAGGTTAGTATCATGCGTAGGCTAATTGTCTAACAAGCCATCATGAACAAGTGCAGGAACTTCACCAGTTTCACCAGACCCCACCTACATCTTTTTGGTTTACATAGAACAAGAATTCAAAAAGTGCAAATTCAAGGAAACTTAACTCTCTGTTTTCCATAACTCTGGGGAATGAAGCATCCATGGAAATTTCTCACAGAATTTGTAAAGGACTCGGAAATGCACATGAATTATTTTCTTTCTATCACGCCCTGAGATCCTCACACAGAATCAGGGTCCTCTAGCATCTAGTATTGAAGAATTTCACAGAAAGACATAGCTGACAGCTGATACACTGCATTGCTCTGTCTGTCCAGTCTGTAATTAACTTTCCAACTCATCTACTAGCACATATTAAATCAAAAGCTTAGCTGATCCCTACATTTCTAGAATTGCTAGACTGCTGTGACAGTTGTGTGAAAGAAATCCTAAAAGGAAATAAAGTTGGATATGCTTTTGAGCTCATTATTGAATTTCAGAGTAATACTGAAAGCCCTAACAGATACCAGAAAAATGATGTCCTAATAACATTCTATGGTCCCTTTACTAGATCCTTGTAGTTACTTATAAGACGTCATAATGATGCATCATAATTGTTTTTTTATTTAGATTTCAGAAGAATCCACAATGTGCTAAATGTTTCTGCAGTACAGGTGAAAACACAGTCCTTACCCAAAAAAGGGGAAGGTCTAAGAAAATAGAGGATGATGAAGGAAACTGCGAGAGATATTTTACTTATTATGCGATATCTTTACTACTACTCAGAAAATCTTTTCTATTTCACAAAGAATCTGAGTTACAGTTTCACTGGGCCCTTTTTCACTTATATTCAATCTCTTTCTTCAACTCATGTTCAGTCATGGGATAAATGAGACCAATAAGCAAAATGGATTAAATAGCGTGGTCTGAACTCCACTGAAATCAATAAATGACTTTCTGCTAACTTCAGTCGGCTATGGGCTATGCTTTTAGCAGCCAGGTGCATTTAAATGTCACCATTTCCTTTAAATTAATTTCAAATACAGATAAAGAAAATGATCATAATTGACCCAGATTCTATTTCTGGGGCATCCAATCATGGAACACTAAAGCCTGAAATACCTCCCTAAAAACAGATGAGGTTGTGGTGTGAAGGAGAGGAGTGAGAGTCAGAGAAGAATAAAACTCTGCTTAAACTATTCAGCTTGGTTCAATAATATTAACTGTCTGCATCTCTGATTTCTTCAGACTGTAAACTGTTTGTCACCATATGTTTCTAAAGCAATTAGCATTTTGCTGATACTTTGAATTATCATTATTATTGTTATTACTATTAATTCCAAATGGTGACAAGACAAACTGAGTGTACCTCGTACAGAAAAGGAGGCGTATGTTTTGACTGTCATCGGTGGGACCTTTAGCAGTGTTTGTGATTTGAAGTACACTCTCGATATCAGCACAAACACTGATACTGATATTGCTGCTAATTGTTGTGATGGCCAAGTGTCCCACCCAGCAAATGAGAGCACATCTTTGCTCTGCACCTCGGCATTCACCGTATCGCTGCCTACAAGTGCCTGAAAGGAGGTTGTAGAGACTTGGGTGTTGGTCTCTTCTCCCGTGTGACAGATGATAGGACAAGGGGGAATGGCCTCAAGCTGCAGCAGGGAAGGTTGAGACAGGACATTAAGAAAAAAATTTTCACTGAATGGGTCATCAGGCACTGGCAGAGGCTGCCCAGGGAGGTGGTGGAGTCACCATCCCTGGAGGGGTTTAAAAGACACAGAAATGAGATACTTAAGGATATGATTAAGTGGCAGATAAGTATGGTTGGACTCAATGATCTCAGAGGTCTTTTCCAACCTGGCGATTTTGATTCTATGTACATTGTTTAACGTGTATTATTTCATGTACTACATAGGGCTGTGAAATTGTAGCTGAACTGTATGGAGAACATGTCCTTCCTCTCCAAGTGCATTCTAATTCTGAAGAAATCTCCCAAAAGACTGGAAAAGATGTTAAGATCCTTAGGAAAAAAGTAAAGTTCTGAAGGAATGGAATGAGTAGAACATGCAGGGCACCTTCAACCCTTCCCACTTGCTAAAAAAGAGTCAGAAACTTGAATAGACTGGATCATAGAATCATAGAATAGTTTGGGTTGGAAAGGACCTTAAAGCCCATCCAGTCCCACCTCTGCCACGAGCAGGGACATCTCCCACTGGATCAGGGGCTCCAAGCCCCATCCAACCTGGCCTTGAATCCCTCCAGGGATGGGGCAGCCACCCCTGCTCTAGGCAACCTGGGCCAGTGTCAAGTTTGACCCCTTCCTCCCTTGGCTGGAAATACCATAGCCTAGTCACTCCGAGGAAATCGGGTTATATCCTCAGAAATGTTAGGGGGAGCAGACATGTCTATAGTCTTTCTGAAGTATGAATCATAAGTTTGAACAGATTTTTCTGTGAACCAGTAGGTATGAGGTGCACCAGGTTTCAGGTATATTTTCCTTTTCCTTAAGGAAATAGGAAACCACACTTAAGTATTTTCCCTTTTAAACCTGAACACCTTCTTTCCTCATTTTGCGCACTAACAGTGATACTTTTCTCCACTCTACTAGAACAAAAAAATGTCATATGAATTAATTTCAAACCATGGCCAGTGTGAACAATGGAGTCTGACTGCCAATAACAACACAGACACACACACTGTACCAAAGGCCATACTAAAATTCTACAAATAATATTTTTTCCTTCTTCTCACTCACAAGGCAAACAACTATGATTTTGTACATATGGAAGTGTAAGAAGCATATTTCCTCCTCTTCTCTAATTTGTTCCTCTCATCTCCTTTTGCTGTGGTGGGACAGGCATAAAAACCTGGAAGTGTGGTTCCTTTTCTGCATTTTTTTCTGTCGTGCTCTACAAAAGCATCTTGTGGGTGAATGTTGAATCTTGTGTCTATCTCATCTAAGGATCCTTTCACAGCTGGGAAACTGGGACACTTAGAGAGGAAGAGAAATTGAATATATGATATGTGAATATAGGGGACGGCATAACATTAGCACACTGTCTCTGTTAGTATCCTTCCCCTCTTGAATAGAAAGAGTCAATGACTATCCTGGGATGGATGATTCAAGCTTGGGAGGTGTGTAAATGATGGTTCAGGATTATGTGCATGAAAAAACATTTACTCCATGATTTGCCCTCACCTCCAGTCTGCCAGCATGGATACGGCTGCAGCTTCAGCTACGTCCTTGCCTTTACAGGATTTTTCTGTTTGATGTCACGATGCTTTTGTGCAAAGCTGCATCACAGGGAGATGCCTTCACTTCTTCTAAAGTCCCATCTTTGCCTATATTTGCTCTTTAAGTCTTCACAAACTGTAAAAAAAGGACAGAAATTTCCATAAAAACTTGTGCGTGCAGGAAGTGAGTCTGGAAACAAGAGGCAGTGTCATTTTTATCTCTACCAAGGTCTGCAATCTCATACGGGCTCCAGTTAGTCTCTATCATTGCAAGGAGTCAACCATTCAGTAAATTTATCCTCAAATAAAAGATACCCGCTGAGGTTGCCAGGATTCCTTCAGGGGAGATCTGGTGGTCGGGCTCTGATGAGTCATTTAATGAGGCAACGCAGCTCCAGACACAATTCGGACGTTTGGTTTGTAACCGATCAAGGCCAATCTGCCTAGGGAAATCCTCCCACAACTTCTCAATCACCACTTTTTAGGCTACACACATCTTTATGGCACTGAAGGAGCTGTTGTGCTAAACAACACAAACCAGAAGTTTAATATTTAAAGATGCTCATGTTTTATGCTGCAGGCATGGGGTTTTCCAGTCATAGCTGCTGATCCCATGCTATATATTCGATATAACCCTGCAGAGACACATCCTATAGAGAAGTATTGAATTACCCTGCTACCGAGTGCTTTCTTAACGAGACATTAACGTCTTTGTGACATGACAAACTTCATCCGTGATTACTTCAGCACAGGTAGTGTGAGGAAAGCAAGCTGAAAGGCAGAAATATGGTTTTGCTATTTGTTTTGATTCCGGAATAACATATCTGTTCTAATTAGAGAGGTACCTTCCAGACAGATGTTCAAATGACGTGGGAATTCATATGCCAAATGCAAGATTAATGGGCTAACATGCTAATGAAGCTCTCTTTCACTTTCCACGCCAGAGAATAAAGGCACCAGCCCTTCAATGGCAAAGCTGAAGCTACAACCATCCTTAGCTGCAAAGGTTTATTCCTGTGGGATTCTTCAGAGATCATTTCACTGATTCATCAAACAATGTTTTTAGCTTTATCCTTTTCATGCTATAGTAAAAGGGCTTAGCCCTTTTTCTCCTCACATAGGCAAAACTCATAATTTGCATGTCTGGGCTATACAGCACCGTCGCTCTGAGAAGCATTTTCTTCCTGCTTCTGATGAGGCACTAAACAGAAAGCACTTCCCCTAAACAAATGAGTGCTGGCTTGGTTATAAGAAGTGACATTTCAGTTTGCCCCGGATAATAGACCAAGAGTCAATTTAGCATCAAAAAATAGCAAGTTGTCGGTCTATATGGAAGGTTTTGGGGTTTGTTTCCTTTCAGTGGTAGGCGAGCTGAGAGAGATTCTATCTCCACCATGAAAAAGGCCTTTATTTTGTGTTATTAAATGAAAGCTGAGCTTATCACTGACATCACAGGCTAGCCCTAATGGCTTTTACAATGGCCCTAATGGCCAGCCTGAGAGACTCCCTGGGCCACATTCTCAGGCTGTATAAACTAACGAACAACCGGACCCCCCGTTTTTAGTACTTCCTTTCCCCCAAGTGTCATTTTCCACCCAGTAATAAGCTACAGAGTACAGTTGTTTCCTGTGCCTGAGATCTGCTCTCACAATTTTCGTACAATTAATCATTTTTATACAAGTTCCTGCCTGAAATCTCAAACCTCCAGGTTCAGAAGGTCAGGTTCGAGGTGTTGATGAGTAAAGCCTGGTCTTCTTGCTCATCTTTGCCTACACCCATGTGTATGGCTGTGCTTGAGGGTGATTTAGGAATTCCCTTCATCAGCTTATCATTGGTTTTGTAGAACCCAAATTACCTTCATTTTCTTTGAATTTTATGGGAAGGAAATAAAACATAATAAAATATTGTTCCCAAAAGGGCAGTTGTGTAGTATAATCTGCATTTCTCTTCTATTTCAGGCTGCCTCAAGAGGACACTGTGTTGCCAAGGTTATACAGCTATAATCATCATGTATTTATGCAAAATAAGAACTATGTAATAGTGCAACATTAAACATGATGGGATTATTAAAAGGAAAATACAGATGAACATAAGCCTTTTCTTCTAATACTTTTATAGGAGTTTTAACTGAAGCTTTAGTCAAACATCTGCATAGATCCATTTCTTCATTACTTTACCAGTCTCGATAGACTAAGACAATTAGCGTCTCTGTACATTTATTAAATACATTGATTTTTAGGTCAAAAATGTTCTTCATGAGGAATTATCTGTTCAAATAAGCTGCAAGGGATCTGTATTTTGTGAACACAAGTGCTCAAGCACTGAGGGGTTTATAGTTAGAACCAACCACACCACAACAATTAGCTGTTTGTGTGTATTAACTGATGTGTGTGGTACATCCCAACAAGCACTAAACATCCTTAGCTCCCAGTCAGTCAATGAGCTGAGATATGGATTGGTACCTTAAGCCCTTAAAATCCTTCCTGTGCTGGGCAGGATGAGGATCAGACTGTCAGATTCCCTGGTTCCAATCTCTCCTGGTTCCAGAGATAGGGGAACACCCCCTTCTGCTACCCAATTTGAGATGCGGACGTGGGTCTGCACCGTTCTTTTGTAGATACAGCAGAGGATCATTTTGCTGCCTCCATGTAGGAATACAAGGCCATCTCCAGGTTTATCCCATTTTACAGTGCTGTAGGACATCAGAACAGATACTCTGGATCAGGTCCAAACCCATCTAGTGTGGAATCCCATCTCTGGCAATGACAAGATGATTGCCCCTGGAAGTACAGAGGAATCACAGAATCATAGAATCTCTAGGTTGGAAAAGACTTTTGAGATCATAAAGTCCAACTGCACCTGTCCATATCCCTAAGCACTTCATCTACCCTTCTTCTAAACTCCTCCAGGGACGGGGACTCCACCACCTTCCTGCGCAGCCTCTGCCAGTGCTTGAGAGCCCTTTCAGTGAAGAAGCTTTTCCCAATGTCCAATCTGAACCTCCCCCGGCACAGCTTGAGGCCATGAGGAAGGTGGAGGCTTGTGCTGATGTTCCTTGAACATCCTCCACTAGCTGAACCTCAGGAGCCCGCTGTGCCAACTTTGCTTTCTAGGTGTTCCCCATCATGGATTTCTCTTCCTTGTCCATTCTCCTCTTTAACCACAGCAAGTTTTGAGCACCCATAGCACCTTGTTGCAGCGCATTCCGCAGCTGAGTTACACACTGTGTGAAAAAATACTTCGTTTTGTTTGTATTTGGTCTACATCTTGCTCATTTTGGTGAGCCACTGTTTTTACGCTGGGATGAACTAACGAGCAAGCCATTCTAATGTGCCATTTCAACACCAATCATAACTTCATAAGCATTTCTCCTACCTGTCTAGAATTGTTCCCTTTCTGCAGCAATGTCACCTGGTCTGGTATTTGATAGGAATGGTTGGACTCGATGGTCCGATGGGTCTTTTCCAGCCGGGTGATTCTATGATTCTATTTAGTTCCTGCCTCCATGAAAGCCTTTACACACCTTTGATTTTCCTTACTTCTCCTCTTTAAACTTTTTCTAGTTTTCTGGCACCTGTTTTGAGATGGGAATGCCTGTGTAAGGAGGGTAAAAAATCTGACATATCCTGACGTTCCTGAGTAGAGAAGACAAGGAATCAGCCCTTGCACAAGTCCCAACATCTTCATACAGGTTCTATCAGAATTTGCTATCTTAGGTTCCCCAAAGCAGTAGTTGTGCAACAGATTTGGTTGCCTTTCAGTCAAGTGTAACACGATTCCTGAGCATGTATTTCTCCACACACCCAAGAAACCAGGCTGAGATTCCATATTATGATTTTTCAAGTTGCAGAGCTGGTTTAAGAGCACTCTTCCCCTCCTATATTGATACTCAGATGTGGCAATTGAACTGTCTGGGTGACCATACTCAAAACCGGTTCAGTGAAATGATCTAAGCAGACAGACACTCTCTCCCACCCTTCCTCAAGTGTCGCTTTTCTTTGTTTACTAACCTGCATCACTCCAGCTGTCAACAGAGATACCCATGAAAGGATTAGCCTTGCTGAAGGGCTGATAAGCTTCTCCCACCAGAGGTGGGGAAGCAGAGAAAGAAATGAGCTGGTGAGAGCAAAAAAAAAAAAAGAGATGAAATGTCTTAAATTGTCTTTCTGCCAGCAAAAATCCTCATGTGAAACCACGGTCTTAGAGGAGAGGAGTAGCTGCACTGATTTCAACAGTCGTGCTTTTCTCAGGGAGGGATTCTGCAGGTGGGAGGGATTTGAGGGGGTTTCCTGGGTTGAAAGGCTTTATGTTTGCGCAAGCGAGGATGGTCTGAATGGCTTATGAAGTCTCAGGAACAGACCCACTGCCTGAAACATCTGCTTTGCCACATAAACAACAAACCATAATCTCCCCTTCTTACAAATAAAAATAAAAGAACAGATCGAGAGATAGAGCATGGAACAACGGGGATGCTAACGAGCACCACAGAGGGAAGCTAGACAGGGAAAACAAGCAGAGTTTTCTAAACACGACTCGGAAGGTTTAAAAAGCAAAGACTGGAGAGAGCAAAATAAGGAAAAGCAATTCCAAGCTCCCAGTGATGCACTGAAACGAGTTCTGCCCTCCTTAAACCCCAGATTTGCCACAGTTTGCATCGCTAATCCGCACATTCCTGGCGTGCCAGCCAGGCCTCTCGAAGGGGCACTTGGGCAGGGAGGTGGTCTGGGCTTTGCCATTTCCCTGGGAGATAAGTAGAAATCCCAGATATTGTGTCCGCCGTGTCTTTCCCTCTGCCAGCCAAGCAGCAGCACAATCCCAAGGGATCCTCCTCAGCCAGGGCTTCACCCAGTGCCAGTCCACACCTCACCTGGCACCAGTTTACTCCAGGAAGCGTCTGGGCAGCTCTTTCCCAGTTTCCTCAGCAAGCCTTTAGTACAAAAGCGATGCTTTGGAGCATTTCACACTCAGAAGATGGCTAAGCTGATTGTTGACATCTATAATGAAAATTTCTATCATTATTTAATTTATCTTTAAACCTTTTTTTTTGTGTTTACATTTCTATCAAGAATTGCGCATCTTTCTGAATTAGAAAGAAAGTATGAAAGTGCTGGCTTACGATTTATTTCAGTACAAAGGCTCATGGTATAGATGGGTACTTTTGTATGTCATTTTATGGATATGAATATTCATGTTTATTGCACACAATATCGATAGAAATAAAAGTGAGAATACTTTGATTCTCCTAACATCCCTTTGCAACCCAGCAAGTTAAAACCACAGTGAACTTTGATTTGTTATGATATTTCAATAACCAAATATTTTCCTTCCTACCACATGTTCTTTGAGGAAATATATCAGGTTAAAAGAGTTTACATTAAAAAAAAAGAAAGACTTCTTAAGCAAAGGTTAAAAATTACACCATGAAAAATGAGATTTTTTCTGGAGAAGGAGTAACTAAATATCAGGGGAACATGGTATCTTCACGGAGAAAATCTGAGTTTTAAGTGAAACCAGCGGGGAATGGGTCACTCGGCGTGACCCCGCAGGCGTGCTGAACAAGCCTAACTCCATTTCAGAAGCCGGCACTGCTGCACTGAGAGGGGCTTGAAATGGGGCTCTGTAGCACGACACTGTTGTTTCCCGTCTCCGTTTTTCACAGGGAGCCCAGATGAAACCTCAACACAGAGAAAAATAAGTATTTCCACTTAGATTTTTTTTCCTTCCTCTGCAGTCAGCTGTTTAAAGGTTTAATGTTTTGATAAATCAGTGCAGCCACTGTATCTTAGTCTCTGCTCATGCTGATTAGTTCAATTAGATCTACAAGTCTGCATTAGATATCGTAGTTAATAGATTTTAAACAATACATTTTATCTTATGTATTTTATTCACTGTTTTTTTATACCTACATGCTTGTTACGTTTATATTTTATTTGGATTTCCGTTTTTCAGTGGGTGATTACATTTATTTCTTAATTTTGAAACTTTATTTTAGTAGCGTATTTGTTAGTTATTTGCTTTCTTTTTTTTTTCTGTTTTATGTCAAACCTGTGTGAAGTTTAGGTAATAAATCTTTTAAAGACAGGTTTTGTAGCTTGAAATAAATATTCTATGTTAAACATTTATTGTATTTGTAGGCATCTGTGAGACTGGGGTAACAGAATAAAAACATCTACAATACCTGCCTGTAGTTTTCAAGAGTTCCCCACTAGCTTTGCCAAGGTTTCAAGGATTTCATTCTCCTGCAGGTTTGGTTGTTGGTTTGTTTGTTTGGTTGGTTGGTTTTTTTTCCCCAAATTGTTTTATGAATGCAATTAAAGACCAAAGGCACATTTAGCACATTGAAATGTTTTGAGTTTAGAGGCACCCTGACATTTATCTTTGATATATTTGGTTTGTGGAGAAGTGTTATGGAAAGGGAGCCAGAGCAGGCAGCTGTTTTTGTACACGCGGGTGCAGGAATAAGGTTGGAAAGGACCTCACGTGGCCAAGCAGCTAAGCTCAGCGGAGACAACTGCAGTAGCTTCAGTGACTGTATTTGCTTAAATGCACGAGTAAGATCTAGGAGAGCCTTTGTAACAGAATTTAAAGAAGCTGGTAGAGCAGGAGTAGGATAAACCCAACAGAGGCTTGTCAAAGGGATCCTCTCTGTGCGATAGCTCCATCATTTGTTTTGGATCCTTTATGTTTTGAGTCCTTTATGTTGCAAGACATTGTGTATATACTGGAAAAAAAAAAAAAAGCTAATTTTGATTCTGATGGTATTAAAAATCCAGGATCTGTCCTTCTTTTCAGCTCTGGCCCAATGGATCCTAAAGTCCTGGGTCCAAAGCAGCCAAATGTCAGGTCTCGTAAGGAAGCAGCTGCCAGATGTTGGAACAATCGGTGTCCCAGATGCCAGGGGTGGTGTTTGTTTTGGGCAGCTGTCCCTCAGCCAGCCGGTGCCCCCGGGACACGGGCAGACGCCAGATGGCTCTGGGTGGCTGCTCCAGCTGCCCCAGGGCCTCTGACTCCTGGCAGGGGCTGGGGGACACGCAGCAGATTCCCAGGAAGGTGGGACTCAAACCAGAACCTTTGAAGTCAGTACCAGTTAATATGAACGAATTTGAGGCCATGTATGATAATCGTTGCTTCGAGGGGAGGGCAGCAGTAAAGTTAGACTCTTGCAGAACATCTAAATACCCAAAACATTAAGCTTTCCTGTGACCTGTATATCCTGGGTCAAACTCATACGGAGACTACAAAGCCCACAGGCTGAATTATATATTTGAGGACACAGCTAATCAGTCTCGCCTAATAAAACTACAAGAAAATGCATGCTCTGAGCTGACATCACCACAGACAAACTGCATGTAAAAGCACACTGTAAAACAATGAGCCTAGTGCTCTCCAGCCTCCAACAGGGACGACTGGAGGGGGATCTGATAGAGGAGCCGTAAAATCATTAGCAGAAAGAAGGTGAATAGAGAACAATTGGTCTCTGTCTTTTCTGTACAAGAGCTAAGAGTCATCAAAGGAAGCCAGCAAGACAGGGATTCGTAATGAGCCAAAGGTAAAAGTCTCTCACCCGGTGGAGAGGTAACCCCTGTGACTCCTTGCTGCAAGAGAGGACTGGAGGTTTAAGAGCATTCAGAAATAGATAAGTCCATGACAGGCAGATCTGTCAGGGATTCCTGAACGTAAAGCCTCACGTGCCGCTTTTGTACTTAAAATCATCTCCGGGTTGTTTGTCACAAGCTCTGTCAGGCGTGGGTTAGGGAGCTTGGGATATACTTGGCTGGGCCATCACTGCCATTCTCAAGCTCTCGTCTTCAGCTTTGCACAACCACAGAAATCTGGAGAGGGGACACCTTTTCATAAAAAAAAAAGGATCCCCATGTGGTAGATGAATCATTTCAGTCTAAGGAAAATGGCACAAGGTCTCATGGCTGACTTGTTGCAAAAGCTCTTTGGGGGTGTGGTGGTTTTCAGATGTGCTTTTCAGTTTTGCCCCCTTCCCTGCATTAAACCAGGCCGTTATGGAATGAACATAAGCTTCTAAACAACTGATTTGCTTTAGTTCATTATCTTTTGTGACCACATAGAAATAACCCATTGGCCATTAGAAACCTCAGGTTGAAAATTGGCTGTTACCGTCCCTGGGAGGTGGATTGCAGCCCTGGTCCCTATTCTTGGGTTCCTTTCTTTTCCTGAGTGAAGCTATACAGTTTAGCAGTCATGTGTCATAATCCCATGCTTGCTGCATGGCAGTTTCCAAGGAAACTAGCAGGCTGCACATGTTAGAAGTGATCCTGAGGGGATGGCAGCTAGGATTGTGTTGGTGGAGGTTTTGCTTGGAGTGGAAGCTTATCCACGGTAGAAGCTGGGTTACCCTTCCCACATTAGGAATCAAATATTAGAATTTGCCTTCAAAAAAAGCACATGCAGCATATATCTTGTTTTATATGCAGAGAGTAGCAGGTAAGTCTTCACAATAATCTGATTTCCTTAGTGTATTTTTCTTCCAATCTGTGTTCTGCCCACCTATTTCTGTAGCCTAATATCTGGTCTGTGAAAGCCTGATGTGTCTCACTAACGCTGTTTTGTGATGATTACTTTATTTAAAATGGCAACAGTCATGCAGGAAAAAAAGAAAAAGGATTAGGAAAACGCACATGGAGATACAAGCTGAGTAAAACAACCTATTTTCCCCTGGAGCACAAGCACTTGGCAAAGAAAGAAAAAAATGCAGTTTAAAAGATAAGACGAAGAGCCAATCTCCTAATGAAATAGGAGCGTCATCTGATACCCATATACTGTGTGCATCCAGGACCATCTGAGCATGTTGAAGGTTATAAGGCTGCAGCTTTCCAGCCTCTGAGAAGAAGCCCCCCTGTGCTGCACAAACTCCCGTATGCTCTGAGAAGCATGAATTAGGTTTATAGGGTTATTTCTGAAAGTTTCTGCCCATGCAGGCACCATTCACCTACTCACTTGGCCTGAGGTTACACTGAACATGTATTTTGGGAGAAGACTGTAGATGTTTTTCTTTCCCTCTCCTGTTTTTTATGGTTGTTGTAGATATTCTTTTGTTTTTGAGAGCATGGGAAAACATTAATTTTACCCCTTCCCAAGTCAGAGATTTAACACTGAAATATAAGAGACTGACAAAGAAAATAAATATCTTCAGCCTTCTAAATACTAGAGGAATGTTTGAAATGAAACAGCAATTCACTTGATAAGGCTTTTTATTGTCCTTCAAGAACGGACTCTCAGACTGTAAAGCATAAGAGTTTAAATCCAAACATTTCTTTCCACCATGTAATTGGGGACGCTGAACAAAAAAGCCTAGGGGTGCTGAGGCAGGCAGGAACAGAAGGGAGAAGGTCAAAGCCTGTGTCTTCATATTCTAAACCAGAACAGTAACAAAAAGTAAATAACCCCAGACAACTCTCCTCCCCCTGCACTAAAACTTGCAGAAGAGAAAATAAAGATTGGAAGAACAGAAAGCTACTAGATGTTACCAGTTATTTTAAACCAGTTTAAATGAGAGAGGAAATCAGTGCCACATTATCACACAAAATATACAGCAGAGGAGGAAACAGAAACATTTCCCTAAATTCACCAAAATGCATTTGTTTCATAACAAAAATATGTATAAGGAGGAATGCGTATCCAATCTGCAAGAATGTTAGCATCTAACACTCTTTTCATCTTTGTGAAAATACTCCTCTTCTGGGACCTTGCCAAGAATGAGGGATTTTGACAGGCTGACTTCTTCCAGGGAGAAACTGCTTCACATCTCAGCCCAGCTTCAGCTATGAGTCTTTTTCTTCTGAAGAGTAGCTAGTGTGAGGTTTGGGGTTAATGTTTCTTTGTTTGTTTGTTTGTTTGTTTGTTTTTGTTAGGTTTCTTTTAGAGTGGAGCCGTTATTTGATTTTGGACAGAAATACTCTGATATGTTATCTGGCACATTTGAATTCATCAGGTATTTGATGCCTGAGTGTGTATGGAGAGTCTGCTTGCTTTTAACCCATAAACAAAGACAGAAAGCAACCTTCACTTGCAAACCTATTAACTGCACAAGTTAGAAAAAGACAAAAAAAAAAAAAAAGAAAAATCTTCATGCCATTTCCTCCTATTTACATTAGATCAAAAAAAAAAATCTACGAACAGGAAGTTGCTTCAAAATTATAGCTCCTTCTGTGAAGCTGACATTCTTGGTTGCCTGCTTTCTTTGAAGAAGAATAATTGAACAGGCTCTAGTTACAGGGGGCAACTCTTTTGAAAGCAGAGCCACTCTCTAGGTGAAGGTTATTCTTTATACAGGGGTTAATCAGGGACCTGGATTTCTGTCTCTATAATAGTACTAGAAGGAAAAGATTGAAAACAAATTCCTCTCCTCAGAATTGTCCAAGATCTTAGTCTCCAGTGTTGATTGGCACTAATAGCAGCTTCTCCCTCTGCTTTTTTTTTTTCCTTCTCTAATGAAATCATCGTTAATTATCTTTTTTTAAACTATTTGCTAACAACTCCTACCTCTAGATACTCTATAACCTGTAAAATGTTGAATTCTTTGATCTCTAATCCAGCAATTCATTCTAACATGTGTGATCTTCAAGTCCGTGAGCTGGTTGTGTTTGTGGTGTGTTGTTGCTGTCTAGTGTTACAGAGGAAGACAGCAGCAAAATCTGTGCACTTAAAGGGTCCATCTCAGGTTGCAGAGCGAGCCCAGACTTCTGTTCCCTGGTTTATGGAATGATCTGGAAGTTGGCTGCCCCTTCAGGCACTTGGCGGGGTGTGAACACTCATCCTACTCGAAGACAAACCAACAAGATAAACCAAACAAGGTTGGATCAGACAGAACTCAATAATCTAGTGGCAGAGAGTGGAACAACCCGGGTTCACGAAAGGCAGGTCTTGCCAGAGTAACCTGATCACCTTCTATGACCAAGTGACTAAACTCTTGGACGAGGGAAAGGCTGTGGATGGATCTTCCTGGACTTCAGTAAAGCCTTTGATACAGTTTCTCACAGCATTCTGCTTCAGAAACTGTCGGCCTCTGGCCTGGACGGGTGCACACTCTCCTGGGTGAAAAACTGGTTGGATGACCGGGCCCAGAGGGTGCTGGGAAATGGAGTTAAATCCAGCTGGAGGCCAGTGACAAGTGGGGTTCCCCAGGGCTCAGTCCTGGGTCCAGCCCTGTTCAATGTCTTTATCAACGACCTGGATGAAGGCATCGAGTGCTCCCTTAGCAAGTTTGCAGATGACACCAAGCTGGGTGGAAGTGTGGATCTGCTGGAGGGTCGGGAGGCTCCAAAGGGATCTGAACAGGCTGGTCTGCTGGGCTGAGACCAACGGCAGGAGGTTTAACGAGGCCAAATGCCGGGTCCTGCACTTGGGGCGCAACAACCCTAAGCAGAGGTACAGACTAGGAGAGACCTGGCTGGAAAGCTGCCAGGAGGAGAAGGACCTGGGGGTGTTGGTTGACAGCGGCTGAACATGAGCCAGAAGGATGTTGAGGCTCTGGAGCGAGTCCAGAGAAGAGCAACAAAGCTGGTGAAGGGGCTGGAGAACAAATCTTATGAGGAGCGACTGAGAGAGCTGGAGGTGTTTATCCTGGAGAAGAGGAGGCTGAGGGGAGACCTTATTACTCTCTACAACTACCTGAAGGGAGGTTGTGGAGAGGAGGGAGCTGGGATCTTCTCCCAGGTGACAGGGGACAGGACGAGAGGGAATGGCCTCAAGCTCCACCAGGGGAGATTTAGGCTTGAGATTAGGAAAAAATTCTTCACAGAGAGGGTGGTTAGGCATTGGAACAGTCTGCCCAGGGAGGTGGTTGAGTCACCGTCCCTGGAGGTGTTTAAGGTGAGGGTGGATGAGGTACTTAGGGGCATGATTCAGGGACTGGTGGCAATGGTTGAACTCGACGATCCGGTGGGTCTCTTCCAACCTGGTCATTCTGTGATTCTGTGATTCTGTGAACAACATGGAGTTGAAGGTACTTTCACCTTCCCCGGAGGTGTTTAAGGCACAGGTGGATGAGGTGCTCAGGAACATGGTTTAGTGTTTGATAGGAGTGGTTGGACTCAATGATCCAGTGGGTCTCTTCAAACCTGGTTATTCTATGATTCTATGATTCTGCTGGGGGAAGTTATGCGTGAAGGAAATCTGTTGTTCACTCTTACGTCTAGGAGGGGAAGGACACATTAACATGGGCAATTCAAAATGAGCTGAGGATGCAGAGGAAAATGGTTCTTAGCTGAGTCTTACTCTCTCCTAAGATGTATTCATCTTCTTCAGTAAGACAGAAAAGAAAACATCCTTTTAATTTAATTTTTAAAAGCTCTGCCCATGGAAAAATAACCCATAGATGAGGCAATGTCCTAGGAGAGGTATTTTCCAGTCAAAAACCTGATCCTCATAGCACTCTGCTCTCAGCTTCCCTGCTCTAGGACTGAAGAAGGCATCCAGGCAACCATTCTCCAGGTAGCTGGGCAAAGCAGGCTGCTCCTGCTGTCAGACTGATTCTTAACCCTGTTTCTTAAGGAAAACAAACAAACAAACAAAGAAACAAAGGAAAAAGGAAAAAGGAAAAGAAGGAAGAAGGGAAAGAAAAATCCAAACAAAACAACAAACAAACAAACCAAGAACAAAAAAGTTGAGTAAAGAGAAATCCTGGGTTCATCCCTGACAAATGAACTTTCCATTATTTGCTGAAGATTACTAGCTGGGTTTCTAACTAACAGATGAATTGGCTTCGTCTGACTTGGTGCAGTTTCATCTGTCCAGTGGTTGCATTTCTCCAGATTATTTAATCTCAAAAAATGTACTGCACACTGCTTACTTTAATTCAATTCTTCCATAAATACTTTTTGCATTTCCAAGACAGCGGCTGCCTGGCTTGTTTTAGACACTTTTCCTCCTTTCTGCATCGCCAGGCTTCTCGGCTTCAAGCTTGGAGGCTTTCCCAAAGGTCTGTAATGTTCCAGAGAGAACAAGGAAAAGAAAACACAAGAACCCCAGTCAAGGGCAGCGATGCTGCTGAATTACTTTATTCTGTGAGGGAATCTTGCAGTACCTTGCTCTTTGGTCCTGGTGTTATTCCGTTAGGTGTTTTCTTTCAGAGACTGGGAAACTGAGGCAGGGAAATGGGTCCCACAGGCTACCAACTGTTTTACAGAAAAAGAAGTGCTGCCTTCCACAGATCCTTGTCAAATTATTCAGCAGCGTTGCAGGAGGAGCTCAATACCTGAAGGAACAAGCCAGGAGTGGCTTGTCTGAGGTCAGGGAAGCCAGTCTGGAGGCTCACGTTAGCGCTGCGGGGTTCCCGTTCCCAGCTGTCAGTGTGGCTGCTGAGCTGCTCACGCCGATCACCTGCCACTTGCCTCCTGTCATTCTTTCCCACTGTTTGTCAGCCCTGATTTTTGACATCTCATTTAAAATTAGACCCTAATTTTGAAACCTGATCTACGTGAGCATAGTCCGGCAGCTCCAGGAGTGCAAGCGAAAGTCTTGCCTGTGAGGAAAAGCTTGTGGGATGGCAGCCAAAGATTGCAACTGCTAGATTTGTCCAGCATCCAGCTTTCTAGGATTGCATCCTAGGTGGAGCCCCCGGGTGCTGGGAGCCAAGAGGGAGCCCCCTGAACATCCCATGCCCACCTCTGTGCCCACATGTTCCTCTGCCCCCATGGAGACCACCTTGTTCCCAGCCCACCGTGTCCAGAGCTGCTGCCCTTCTGTTCAGATTCACAGCAAGGACAACTCAGCAAAAGGTTGGTTTTCCTTGCTTTTATTTATTCCCCCCACACCCTTACGGCCAGAAAAATAACAGTGTTTTTGTGCTCTGTAGCTCACCACAAAATCAAGGCATCGTTGGAAGTTAAAAGAGGAGAGTCCCCTGCCCTCTCCACTGGTTTCTCAGCAATGTAAGCTGTTCCCAAACCATCCAGGGCCATGCAGCATATTTGGTTTTGTCTCTGAAGAAAAGGCTGACTTATTTGAAAAAACAGTAAGGACCCACAGGAAGAGATGGTCCTTTCAAAAAGTCTGTTTTGGCTTTTGTCTCACAGGTATTGTCCCTGTAGGAATTTGCTTATGTGGGGCGTAAGAGTGTACCAGAGCAACAGGCCAGGAAAAAAATAAAAATCAATAATTTATTTTTCTGCTTAGAGGCCTCTATTCACTCCCAGAAGACTAGTGGTGGAAAAATGGGTGTTGGAGCAGGGACTGTCATGAGCAGTCCTGTGCCCTAGGCACCAGTCTGAAAGATGGATACACTGGAAAGGATCCAGTCCACTGCAATCCCATCTGTACTGGGATGGCAGTGCCTAAATTGAGTTCATTTTCAGAGCAGCGTTACAAACTGCTTAACTTTGCAGACTCAAAATTCCTCACAGCTGAATTCTATGAATCACAGAATCATAGAATCACCAGGTTGGAAGAGAACCATCGGATCATCGAGTCCAACCATTCCTATCAAACACTAAACCATGTCCCTCAATGCCTTGTCCACCCATCCCTTAAACCCCTCCAGGGAAGGTGACTCAAAAACCTCCCTGGGCAGCCTGTTCCACAGCCAATGACCCTTTCTGTGAAACATTTTTTCCTGATGTCCAGCCTGACCCTCCCCTGGTGGAGCTTGAGGCCATTCCCTTACTTGGTCACACAAGGTCAGGAGACATGGGTGCCTATGTCTTACCTAAATCTCTGCTTTATATGAAATTGGGCTGAACACATGCCCAATATTCAACTCAGATCAGGAATAAAACAAAACCAACCAACCAACAACGTTGGTTTTAGGTTTATAGCTAAGTAAAAAATTAAGGACTGTGAAAGTACTTGTTTGAAAGCACAGAATGCGTCCATCCTCCCTTCATGGTCAACAAAGGGAAAACAACCATCAGCTCCTTCCAGCAGAGAAGATTTAAGGCACATTTTACTTCCTTAAACGTAAGATTGTAGTTCCACCTGGGGTGCCCTTGTGTTGTTTGTATGTGTCAGACGTATTCTCATGTGGGCATATCGAACCATTCTCTGATTCTATGATTCTAGGCAGCTAATTTTGAACTGCATTCTCCCACATCACCAAAGAAGTTGGGGACAGATCTTCAGCAGGCACAGCACTTCCCTTTCATGAGCCTGTCTAAGGACTCATACAGCCAAGAGAAAACCTGCTCCTGAGTCTGTGTCTTCAGACACAACCTGATATGATGATGCAGGCAGTGCAGGAGCGATTCCACATCACGGTGGCAGCAATGAGCTTGGTCCTGGATTGAAAGGATGACTCTTAATGTCTTTAACATCCCTTCTGGGCTGCTGCAAAGTGCCTAAAATGCAATTGCTTGGGACCTTCCTAAACAGGGACACCGAGGAAAATCAATCCAAATTAACTACAGGTGTAAATTTAAAGAGTTAAAATTCATTTTTAGTGTAAGTGTAAAGACAGTATAATACTGACTAAGGGGATCCTCAAAGGAGCTTAATGAGGTTTTACTAATCCACTTAAAGAAGTGAATCTTTCTTGAATTTTCCCTGTGGGCACACCCCTAATCTTTCTTCATAATTTCGCTATTGCTCTTCTTGTTTGCATAAATTTTATAAGCTTTGTGGGTTCAGAGCACCAAATAATGTCCTCCTGCCCACTGCTCACCTACTCCCAGTTTCCCTAGAGCTGAGTGAGAGCATTTCTGGCATTTTTAGGGGGGAGTTAGCAAACTTCGTTACAATTTGGTTCTCTATAACTTTTCAATTATTTGATTAAGTAACAAACCAAAATTATGTGGTTTATTTACAAGTTTGGGTTTTTTGTTTGTTTTTTTTTCTGAATTTCCAGCCCTCTCTGTACCTCCAGCAATTCCTTAAGACTGAATATTACTTCTCCCCAGCTGTGATCCAGAAGCAGGAGCTTAATCTCAGGGCAGAGTTGCAATGGACCAGGATTCAGCCTTTTGAAATGGAGGAGCTGTTTGTGTTCCTGTTGGAGATTAGCGTTTAGTGCACAAGAAAACATAGGACAAGGAATCATTTGTTTCTTCCCCACAAGAGGCTTTGAACTTATTTTTTCTGCTTGCTCAGAGTGCCCAGCTCAGCAGATCCCTACCCTCTTCAATAATTAGCATATATTCAATGCTAAAAGTATCTATGTTGAATTAACATATGCAATGAAAACGTGGTCTGTTCTGGTGAAAGAAACCGGAGGGAAGCCAGAGATTGATGGGAAATACAAATTTATTGTAAAAAAAAATATCCTTTTTCCCCCATTTCTTGGTCTTTCAGCATCAGCAGGACCCTGGGGTGCTGCCCTGCACCCCACCAACCACCCCCAACCACCACAGCGCCCAGCTCTGCGGGTCGGGATGCAAAGACCCAGGGCAAGGGTGAGTCCTGGTGGGATCCCCTCATTCCCACCAATGAGGATACAGGGCTTGGAGATGAGCAGAGGGAACGTGCGGTTCAACAACCCGGTGTGCAGCCAGTGTTGAGGACAGGGACTGGGATGCTGAGGAGGTGGGATGGTTTCTGGGGATGGAGGACTGCCAGGAGGAGGTGAGACCCACCTAGACAGGATTGCAAAACCATCCTTGCCGGCAAGATGCCCACGCTGGTGTGGAGGGCTTTAAACTAGGAATGATGGAGGAGATGAAGATAAGACTGAAGATACTTGTCATCGAGGGGTGGGGTGGGGGTGCAATCTCATATATTTGTATACATTTTGTTACTTTCTAATTATTTTCATCACCATTATTACTATTATTATCATTTAATTAAAACTGTAGAACTGTCCAGGGATGTAAAGGCAACATGCAGCCTTGACAGCAATGGCCTTAAGCTCCGCCAGGAGAGGTTTAGGCTGAACATTAGGAAAAAACCTTTCACAGAAAGGGTAATTGGGCACTGGCAGAGGCTGCTCAGGGAGGGGGTTGAGTCACCTTCCCTGGAGGGGTTTAAGGGACGGGTGGACGAGGTGCTAAGGGACATGGGTTAGTGGTTGATAGGAATGGTTGGACTCAGTGATCCGGTGGGTCTCTTCCAATCTGGTAATTCTATGATTCTATGACCATGAGATTGTTGAGTCCAAGAACCTACAAGGAAGAAGCAGGATTGTAAGCCTGGCCTTCAGGAGAGTGGACTTTGGCTTGTTCAGGGATAAAGAATCATTGAAGGGTTTGAGTTGGAAGTCACCTTAAAGATCATCTAGTTCCAATCCCCAATTACGTTCGGAAGAATCAGGGACTCACAGAATGGTTAAGGATGGAAGAGACATGTAGAGGTCTTCAGGTCTAACCCATGTGCTTAAGCAAGGGCTCCCAGAGCCAGTTGCCCAGGATCACGTCCAGATGGTTTTGAATATCTCCAAGGAGAGGTAATCCACAGTATCCCAAGCCAGTGCTTGGTCATCCCCACAGTAACAAAGCATTTCCTGATGATCAGACAGAGCCTCCAGTGTTTCTGTTTGTGTCCATTGCCTCTGTTCCTGTCACTGGAAACCACTGAAAAGAGCCTTACTCCATCTTTTTTACACTCTCCCTTCATTTATATGCATTCATGAGACTCCCTTGAGCCTTCTCTTCTCCAGGCTGAACAGTCCCAGATCTTCTCATAGGAGAGATACTCCGGTATCTTCATCATCTTCATGGTCCTTTGCTGGACTCTCCCCAGTATGTCCGAGTCTCTCTTGTACTGAGGAACATGGAACTGGACGCAATGCTCCAGGTGCGGCTTCACCAGCACTGAATAAAGGGGAAGGATCATCTCCTTAGACCTGCTTGCAATGCTTTGCCTCGTGCACCCCAGGATACCATCGGCCTTCTTTGCTGCAAGGGCTCGTTGCTGGTTCAATCTGGTGTCCACCATCAGTGCCAGGTCTTTTTCTGCCAAGTTGTTTTCCAGCTGAGGACCCTTCAGCACATCCTGGTGCACGGGTTTGTTTTTTCCCAGGCACAGGACTTTGCATTTCTCCTTGTTGAACGTCAAGAGGTTCCTGTCAGCCCATTTTTTCCAACCTGTGGAGGTCCCTCTGGATGGCAGCACAACCTTAGAATGTATCAGCCACTCCTCCCAGCTTAACATCACCCCCAGAACTGCTGAGAGTACCCTGTCAAATTACCCAGATCACTAAGGAAGATGTTGAACAAGACTTGACTCATCGTTATTCCCTGGGATACACCTCTAGTCACTTCTGAACAGACCTTGCACTGCTGAACACCGCCGTCTAGGCATGATCTTTCAGATAATTGTCAGTCCTCCTCCCTCTCTGCTCATCCAGCCCATACATCAACAGATTCAGTCCAATGGGGGGGACAGAAGTGTACACAGAAGAGCTAGTTGTTTTTCAATATCACTTTTTCCATGTTCAAGATGATTGATCAAGAAAAGGCGGTAGGAAACCTGCATAGATGGACAAGATTTGAAAGTGAAAAGGAAATGAGCAGAAGGTGGAAGCAGCAATAATGTTTCCCTAGGAGGATTATGATCCAGGAGGAATAAAGAGGTGCTGTGTGAGCATGCAGAGGGGAGGTGAGGAAAGCCAAAACCCATTTGAGATTGAATCTGGCAAATGATGTCAAGGATGACAAGAAGGACTTCTACAAGTGTACCAAAAGCAAAGGGAAGACTAGGGAAAATGAGAGCCCACTGCTGTGCAGGGCTGGGGACCTCATCCGAGTGGACACCAACAGACCAAGGTACACAATGACTTCTTCAGACTGGTCTCATTGGTAAATTTTGGACTACATGAATCTCAGGTCCCTAAGACACATGAGAAAGTCTGGCTCAAGGAAGACCTCCCTGTGGTGAAACAGGACCATGTAAGGGAACATTTAAATTAGCTGGACACATTCAAGCCCTTGCACCCTGATGGGATGCACCTATGAGTGCAGAGAGAGCTGACAGTGGCTTGTGTTGTTGCAAAGTCACTCTCCATTTTATTTTAAAGCTCATGGCATTTTGGGGAGGTTTCTGAGAACTGGAAGAAAGTAGATGTCACTCCAGCCTTCAAGTAGGGTGAGAAGAGGGATCTAGGAAACTAGATCGACTCCCTGGAAACTCATGGAGCAACTAATCTTGGGAACCATTTCTGGAAGCACAAAGGACAAGAAGGTTCCCTGAGTGTACTCAGCACATATTTATAATGGAGACATCGCTCCTTTCCAGCCTGACAGCTACTACAAAACATGTAGCTTAGAGGACAAGGAGAGAGCAGTAGAAGTTGTTTGTCTGGATTTTTTAGGATTCTGATTGCCCTGCCATTCAGAGGAACCTCAACAGATTGGAGAAATGAGCCATTAGGAACCTCACGAAGTTCAACAAAGGGAAATGCAAAGTAATTTTGAGAAATAACTGCAGGCTCCAGTACACACAGGGGGACAACTGGAAACCTGCTTTGTAGAGAAGGCCCTGGGGGTCCAAGTGCACAAATGGTTGACCACGAGCCAGCAATGTGCCCCCATAGCAAAGAATTTCAGTGGTGCCTGGAGGAAGAACAAGCATTACAAGGAAACTGAACGCTGACCTCCACTCAGCACTGGTCTAAGATACTCAGACAGGTTGCCCAGAGAGGCTATGGAGCTTCCATCCTTGAAGATACTCAAAACACGTCTGGACATGGCTCTTAACAATCTGCTGTATTTGACCCTCTTCTGGGCAAGGACTACATGATCTCTAGAGGTCTCTTCCAACTTCAGTGATCCTGCAGTTCTGTGACACTCAGCAGTTTTCGTATCCCCAAGTAAATTACCGCAATGAATAAACAAGAAAGGGAGAAATAAAGCAGCCAGTGTGAGTGCAACACTGCATGAGTACAATCAATATTCATCAAACAGAAAAAGCAAAAAATCAATACGGTAAAAATTAAAGAGTAAAATAATAAGAAATCTTCTCTTTCAATAAACAGGCACATCTGATCTCCACTGCCACAGACCAGGGAGTCTTTGTCATTCTGTGCGTGCTTTCACCTAATGGATCCACATACACAGTCAGGAGCATTAGGGCTGCAGGGACAATAATTTTGTAACTGTTAGGTGAGTGGCTTTCAAAATCTGACATTGTCTTCATGCAGTGACTTTCGCTTCATGCAATGGACACCTAACATCTATAGGCAAATGCTATATATAGATATAGGTATATGTACACACATAAACATAGAATCATAGAATGGTTTGAGTTGGAAGGGACCTTAAAGTTCATCTAGTTCTAAGCCCCCTGCCATGGGCAAGGACACGTCCCACTGGTCCAGGCTGTTCAAAGTCCCATCCAGCCTGGCCTTGAATCCCTCCAGGCTCTGGGCAACCTGGGCCAGGGCCTCCTCACCCTCATTGTGAAGAAATTCTTCCTTATGTCTAGTCTAAATCTGCCCCTCTCCAGCTTATTCCCATTCCTCCTTTCCTATCACTCCAAGCATTGGTAAACACTCCCTCCCCAGCTTTCCTGTAGCCCCGTCAGCTACTGGAAGTTTCCTACAAGGTCTCCTTGAAGCCTCCTGTTCTCCAGACTGAACATAAACATTCCTTCTTGTGAAGTGTAAATACGTCCTCAGGGCTGAGCAATGGATATTAATAAATTGCCATTGCTCTCTCTGGGAGAACAAACATCTAGAGATTCAGCGGAAAATAGCTAAGGCGTGTTTTAGTGCTAGTAGGTAGCTCATAGAGGCTCTAATTAGATTTTTTAAAGACAAATAATTGTGATGAATTTCAGGGCTTGTGTTTTTCACAAAGTGAATTCCAGTTTTCCTTTCCATCTTCCTAAGGGGGTTTGACACGGAGAAGTTTCACACAGAAAAGAAGGTAGTGTGGAGCTCCTTTTGTCCAGAGCTGTGGGGACCTTCCATCTGCATGGAAGACGAGTGTGGTTTAAAATGCAGCCATGTGTGTTTCCTTAAGCTGAGGTTGATGTCCTCGTAGACATCTTGTACAAGTTTCAACACTCTCCAGCAGAGTAGTAGAAGAGGGAGAGGATCAGAGTGAGCTGTGATCTGGTTTCATCTCTGTCAGGGCCTGCATCTAACAAAGACAGGAGAACTAACAAATGAAGTGGCCACGCTCTTTTGCCATGGGCAGCCCCTTCCTCCCTGCCTTGGACTCTCCCAGTCTCACACCAACTTTTCATCTCATGTCTTCCTGACAGCCAGAAATACTTGTTCTGGGACAATCATGTCACCAACCTCATTATAATAGGAGGACACCATCAATGTTCTGCCCACTATATCGTTAGGGCTGGTGCTGGGATTTCATGTGGGGCCAGCTCTTGACCAGCCAGGGAAAAATGTCCTGGATGAAGGCATCGAGGGCACCCTTAGAAAGTTTGCGGACAACACTATTCTGGATGGAAGTGTGGATCTGCTGGAGGGTCGGGAGGCTCCAAAGGGATCTGAAAAGGCTGGACTGCTGGGCTGAGACCAACGGCAGGAGGTTTAACAAGGCCAAACGCCGGGTCCTGCACTTGGGGCACAACAACCCTGAGCAGAGGTACAAACTAGGAGAAGCCTGGCTGGAAAGCTGCCAGGAGGAGAAGGACCTGGGGGTCCTGGTTGACAGCGACTGAACATGAGCCAGCAGTGGCCCAGGTGGCCAAAAACGCCAATGGCATCTTGACTTGGATCAGAAACGGCGTGGCCAGCAGGTCCAGGGAGGTTCTTCTCCCTCTGGACTCAGCACTGGTGAGACCGCACCTCGAGTCCTGTGTTCAGTTCTGGGCCCCTCACCACAAGAAGGATGTTGAGGCTCTGGAGCGAGTCCAGAGAAGAGCAACAAAGCTGGGGAAGGGGCTGGAGAACAGGCCTTATGAGGAGCGACTGAGAGAGCTGGGGGTGTTTAGCCTGGAGAAGAGGAGGCTGAGGGGAGACCTCATTGCTCTCTCCAACTATCTGAAAGGAGGTTGTGGAGTGGAGGGAGCTGGCCTCTTCTCCCAAGTGACAGGGGACAGGAGGAGAGGGAATGGCCTCAAATTCCGTGAGGGGAGGTTTAGGCTGAACATTAGGAAAAAATGTTTCACAGAAAAGGTCATTGGGCACTGGCAGAGGCTGCCCAGAGAGGAGGTTGATTCACCTTCCCTGGAGGGGTTTAAGGGATGGGTGGATGAGGTGCTGAGGGACATGGTTTAGTGATTGATGGGAATGGTTGGACTCGATGATCTTGTGGATCTTTTCCAAGCTGGTGATTCTATGACTCTATGAAATAGTATGAAGCTGCCTTTGTCGATGGCTGTGGAGAGCTTCCCGGTCCCTGTAAGACCATGATGGGGTGCTGTATTTTCTGTCCTGTAGAGCTCTAACCCTGCAGCTGAGTGGCAGAGGAGGGACAAGACAGAATCACACCATGATCTGGTCATATCAATCTGCAATACACTGAGGAGCAGCCACCCTCCATCACCATGGGCAGCCCCTGCATCCTCACCCTTCCCTCCCTGCTCTATCCTCTCAGCTCTTGTTCTCACGCCTCCTCCACTGCCAGACTAGGCTGCCATAGGCTTTTTTTAACCCATCCTGGGAACCACAGACGTGCCCATTGGGACACGACCACACCAGCTCAAGGGTTGGTGCCAGGAGCTGGGGTTACCCACTGGGACATGGCCATGACAGCACCAGGGCTGGTGCTCAGAGTTTGTGCTCCATCATTGTGACACCGCTATTATCTTTCACCATTCAAGCAAGCAGAAACAAATAAAAATAACAATAAAACCAAAACAAAACCAACAACTGGTGATGCTGGGGAGGGAAATTAAAGAAATGTAGCTGCAATTTAAGGGACAGCATCTCAGCACATGCTAAAGAGAATAAAAAGCTGCACATCTTGCCCAGTACCAGATTTTGAAGTTTCTGGTTGTAACTCATTCTGAGCCATGTGCATATGAATGTTAATTCTGGAAGAAAAATGCTTGCTGAATTGACTAGAGGTAATTTTTCACACCTTTGGAATTAAAAATTCCACTGTCAAACCCTGAACCCATGAGTGACTGATGTGTTTCAGGATGTTTCAGCATGAGTTGCAAGACTCATGTCTTTCTTTCCCCAAAATGAACTGAAGATTTTGCCAGGGACTGTCCAGTGTTACACAGTTCCATTGGGCACTAGAACAACATCCATAAATTAGCTTCCATCTGTTTGGTTCACCACAGACCATGACGTTCTCTTCACCTGACAGGGCCAGAGGCAAGGGGCACAAACTGGAACACAGGAGATACCACCTGAACATCAAGAAACACTTTGTTAATGTGAGGGTCACCCAGAACTGGCACATATTGCCCAGAAAGGTCGTGGAGTCTCTCCCCTTGGAGGTACTTGAAAGTCATCCCAGATGCAACTGGTTTTAGACAGCCCTGCTTGAATAAGGGGACCACAAGCCCTCCAGAGGTCCCTTCCATCCTTAGACATGCTGTGATTCTGTGATACATATGTATATTGTAGAGTAAAGCAACCAGAAACTTTCCATTATACATCCCTGCACAATTTCCTCAAACTTTTAACAGTTTATACTCAAAATTTCCATGCTTTGCCTTACTACGGAAAATGTTTATTAGCTTATTCCAGTTATTTGTGAACCCACCATTATGCAAACGTATTAATGGTATGTGCTGGCATTTTATGAGAAAGGGAAGATGGAGAAAGTAGTGTTAGGAAAATTTTAGCAGTCTTTTTCGCCATCATTAACTTCAATGTTGTGCTCTTACCGAGCCTTGGCAGCGGTGTTAGCGCAGCCGAGGAGAGGTTTCTTGGGACAGAGGAAGAGAACAGGCAGGGCAGAGGCTTGTTTCCCTAAACAGAATCAGGGAATCAGGCGCCCCAGCAAGCAGGAGCTGGAGGCATCAGAGCATAAATGCTTTGGCTTGCTCATGGTCATTAAAGATCATAGAATCATGGAGTCATTGAATGGTTTGGGCTGGAAGGGACCCTGAAGATCATCTAATTCCAGCCCCCTGCCATGGGCAGGGACACCCCCCACAGGCTCAGGTTGCTCAAGACCCCATCCTGAAGCTGACAGCTGTGTGTCCTGAGGTCTCTGTCTTCCCTGAGCATGCACCTACTCCCGGTGTGTGTCGAGATTGTCCCTGGATCATCCCTGTCCTGTGGCTCCCCAGCATTTCCAAGCCTGAGTAAGACTTTTGAGAAAGTAGGACCCATAGTTGCCTTGGACATGTGGGAGGTGATAGAGAGATAGGGATAGAAAAAGGAAGGAAAGAAGTAAAAGAATAAGGCAAGGAGCACAATTAGGAACCAGGGCTTGGAGGAAGGATGCATGCAGTGACACAGGAATGGCAGTTCCCCAAAGACAGAAGCAAGGGCAGGAAAAGTCAAGTGACTAAGCAGAGGTCGCAGCTACAGAAAATCAGGTAAAGCCCAAAGCACCACGTAACAGAGAGAGGAAAGCTTGTAAGTAGTAGGCACTTTTGTCCAGATCTTGAAATACTGTGAGGTGTTAACGCTGGCTGGATGCCAGATGCCCACCAAAGCTGCTCTGTCGCTCCCTGTCCTCAGCTGGACAGAAGAGAGAAAATACAATGAAAGGCTCACGTGTTGAGATACGGACAGGGAGAGATTACTCCCCAGTTACCACCACGGGCAAAACAAAGTCAACTGAGAGAAATCAATTTAGTCTATTAGTAATCAAAACAGAGCAGGGGAATGAGAAATAAATCCTAAATCCCTTCAGGTACTGGAAGGTCACTGTAAGATCTCCTCAGAGGCCCTAGGTACTTGTTCTCCTGTATTTCTTAAGATGGCAATAGCTTGGCCCCTTGTTGCAGTGAAATGAGATGCTGTAGTGAAGTGGTTAAGGGCATTTGTAATGTATTCAGCAATGTCAGTTTGCTCCTTGCTCTTTATGAGATTTTTTTTTTCTCCTTTCTCTTAACTGAACCAGCTGGGAAAACTTTCTTCTTCGTTTGAGCTGGGTAATCAAGAGAGGACCGAATTTTTTTGCTAGCCACATTGTTCTTTTATGGGCCAGTGGCTACTGAAATTGGAAATTTTATGCACCATAACACATCAGGCTGTACAGCCTCAGGTGAACACACAGCCACCACTCTGAGGCTGCGTATTGATTTTATTACCATGCTGTCTTGAAGAGACAACCTCATAGCTGTCAGCTGCCAGGGACCTCGGGTGATAACGACTTGAACTTTGTGGGATTCTTACTAAAAGCTTGTGGCTCTCAGAATGCTTTTTTTTTTTTTTTTTTTGCATAGCACTGATATTTTGTCAAATTTCTTCCATCAAATACTGCTGATTCGCCTTATGGAATCAGCTCACAGTTGCAAATGAAAAATAAAATGCTTGGGAGTATTTCCATACTGCACGCGTAGCAAGAGTGGTGGTGTCAGGTAGCACAAATCACAGATACCAACAAAAGCCTCTTTGGTCTGTCTGGGCTGATAAAGAAAGCGAGGCCAGAGGCCACCGTCCAACCCGAAAGACAAATAAGATAAATTAACTGCATTCACACCACACAGTCCGGGGGCCTCAGGGTACCCTCTGGCTCCTGTAACTCTTCTGGGCTTTAAAAAAAAAAATATTGGTTTTATTTTTCATTTCTTGCTTTTGCTCGTGGAGCCTGGAGACTGTTATCTCTCAGAACGACGTGTTCGCAGCGTGAAGCTGCAGGCGTGTGTTGGATGGAGTGGCTTGTGGCAGGAGGAGCGTTGGGTGGGGGACACCCAAACCGCTGCATTCTTCTCCAAGTGCCCTTCTGGGAATGGTCCTGGCACACGTTATCCCCCAAACCGTGCCCAGGCATTGTCTTGGAGGATTCTAACTGGGACAGGCAAAGCCCTGCCAGGGAGTATGCTAACAATTACGCACCACAGAAGGCTGCCAGGGCTCAAACCCATCGCCTGGCACTGTTTCATTTTACGCTACAGATACAACCTGTGTTTTAAATAATTTCTTTCAGAAATATTACAGGATTGGGTTATGAGGAACTCTCTCATCTCCGACTCTTCTCAGTCCCCAATGCACCATGTATGAAGCTTTCTAGTTTTTGCAGTTTTCTACCACCCAGGGCCCTGTTGGCGTTTCCACTTCAGCTCAAACCAGGACGACACTCACTCTGTGCTGGTGGCTATTATTCTGTTGGCCTTTTTTTTCTCTTCAACAATGCAATTGCCCTGGCTGCTTGGAGACGTTTCTCCAGATTTCCCTCCCTCAAGGATGCCTCCTGCAAACTGGGCTCTTTTGTCCCAGAGACAATCTTCAGTTCAATTCTGGAATCTTTAATGTTCATAAAGTTACACACATTGTCTTCAGTTCTGAATAAGTGTTTATTCTTCATTCTGATCTTCACATTTCAAACGATTCTATGAATCTTAGATAACCAGACAGCTTCTCTCTTTTATTAGAAGTCAGTCTTTTCAGAGGATAACTGGGATACAAAGGTACTGGGTTTACTATAATCAACTATGACAATTTCTGTTTACTAATTCTAATGATGAGATATGGAAATCTGGAGGTATTTTGCAAGGAACACAGAATCAATAATAATTGTTACAATCACCATAGTGCAGTAGTGTCTTCGCTATCTACTGATAAAAGATCAATGCAGACTTACGTAAATACAGTTTGCCACCTTTATACACAAAGACATAATGATCTATATAATTAAGTAAAGTATTCTAAATACTTCTGGTTTAAGTACGCTTAAAAAAAAGATTATGGAAAACAGTTATGAGGGATGGCTTCTCTGAAGGTGAAGTATAGTAGTTATTGATGATATGACATCTTTTATGAAATTAGGAGTATGCATTTGGAAGAATATTCATACAGGATCAAATTTACAGCATTGGTTTTTATTTCTGTTCTGCATTTATATGTCTTCTACATCTACAACGATAATTTTTTCTGTGTTTTTCATGAAATAGTGGTGTTACGTCAGTAAAGAGGGAACAATCTGTAGATATGTGCCTAGGCAATAAGAATGAGATCCAGAGGTCACACCTTGCAGATAGCTATGCTGTGATCTAAGGCAGCACTTGATTGAGTAAAGAATTGATTAGTCGATATTTCTGTGGTCTCATTCTGTCTGAAGTGATCAGAAATCTTGCTCAGCTGTTTGGTGTTTCAGGTATCACTTATGACAGCAGTGTCATTCGTGTGTCTCCTGTTTTTCTGCAGGTAGAACAGTTATAAAAATTACTTCAATTTCACATTTCTCCCATGGCTTTCCACTGTTTTTTCTGCTCTGCTTTTACTGTCTGATTGATGCCTATTCAAAAAGATGAGAAAAGTTGTTATTTTGCTTAAAACTGACAGAAGCTTCGTGGCACTTTTAATTTGCCTTCGTATTATAGAGCCCTGGAGGAAACTCTAAGGCTAATTTTTGACCATGACAGTGAAAATCTTACTTTTTTTACTGTAATAAACCTAAGATTATCTGAGAAACCCATGACACTGAGGATTTAGTCTTTAAGACTAAGCACAGATTATTACTAGTACTCAAGATAAAAACAATCCTGCTGATTTGGAATCAGCCCTGCCCTTCTGCAGCTACAGAAATAACCACAATAAGCTGAATATTAGCTAGTAGGAATTATTGTGGTTTTGCATATGTAGAATTATTTAGCATATCTTTTGAAATGTCTTCATGAAAGAAACAGCAATTAGTATTTCAGAAAACTTCACAGATAAGCCCCCTTGCTTGCCTGCTCCCACTAATTGTGGTTTCTTTTCCTGTCTGGTCCCTTTATGTTTCACTGACTTGCTCCAAGCCTGTCTTCACGCATCAGGTTTTTCTGTTTCAGCACAGTGCAGGATTGTGCCCACCGGAGAGGCTGGGAAACAGCTAAATGTGCATCCTTCTGGTGTCGAATGTAAACGGGAGCAATCCTACCTCGTTAGCTCTTAACAAGTCTTGACAGTGGCCCTTTGCAAAAGAGCCAGCTTTTCTTGGTAAGTGTGTAACAAAAAGAGAGCTTTTCTTAGGAAACGTGTTTGGGAAAAAGTTATTTTGATTGACAACAGTGGCAATACCCCTAAGGGATTGTGCGCACCACCGTAAGGGAACTATTGCTTTCTTTTCACACAGAACAGGAATGATACATTGGGGCACCTGGGTGGATGCTCCTTTCTTTCTAAATAACTTTTATGGTTTGGTTTTGGTTTTATTTCTTTTCCCGCTCTCTTCTTTTCCTCCAAGTTTCTAGAAAGCACTAGACTGCTAATATCTGCATTGGAGAGATTGCTGTGAGATGCTAGAAAAAGAGCAACTGAGATGGTTCTGTCACCTGTATATTTTTTTTTCTCCTTTAACCATTTGCTTCTTAATTAAAGCAAAATTCCTACTGATGTAGGTTTATCTTTTGCAACACACATTGGCCAGTTGCTTATTCTTGCCATGCATTGTGTCAATACATCATCATTAAAGGTGACAGCTGTGTGAAGCTGTCAAAATAAATATAGCAATAACTTTATTATTGTCCCTGTTGTTCGTATGTGTTTGGGGCTGCAACATCTCTGCTTTCAAAAATATGTCAAACACGAAATGCCTCGTGATTATTAAAACCACTGCACGCAGCGTGTATATATGGATACGTTACATGTATATGGGGCAGAGACTTGTATTTATAGTAACATGCTGTAATTATGGCAAAAGGTCTGTCAGCATTTCCAGTATAAACATAATTTTCAAGATTTATTACACAGCCATAGGATTAGATCCCAGATAGAATTTGGCAAATGAGGCCTCAGCCTGGGTAGCAAATTCTTCTACAACTTTTTTTTTTCTCAGAGAATTGCTTCATAATATATACACACACAAACAGAAACAGATGTTTGCAAAATTTTTATTTGTGCTGGTGTAATTAAAAACAAGCTCAGGTCTAAGCTGAAGTTCACCTCCGAGAACTGCTGAAGTTAAACAACAAAAAGAAAAAACAAACAAACCCAAAGTAAAGAAGAAAAAAACAACAACAAGGTTGAGTCACCTTCCCTGGCGAAGTTTAAGGGACGGGTGGACAAGGTGCTGAGGGACATGGGTTACTGATTGATAGGAATGGTTGGACTCCATGATCCGATGGTCTTTTCCAACTTGGTGATTCTATGATTCTATAATAACTTGTCTTGCCCATCATAGTCAGCTTCTTATCAATGCTTCAGATGTTTTTGATGCTAGTGAGGAAATATCAGGTCTACCATTCTCTCCTTCAGCTGGGTCAACCATGGGACCCTGTTTCAGGCTCTCAGGGGACAGAGAATTGCAAGGCAGCTGAAGTACTGCAAGCTGCAGTGATGCCAGTGTTGCATAAGCTATCTGGTTTTGTGAATATCTCTACCCTTTCCAGACTTCTTACTGTTGGATTTTGTATTTATACATTCAGGTTCTGTTTTGTTGTGGTGTTCCAAAAGCTTGTGGAAAGATCCTCATTCAACTGGAGATGACCCATGGAAGAGTTTCACCCAGCAGGAGAGCTCTTCTCTGATGAATCTTGGAGGATTTGTCTTCCCACTTTGACAGCTGCTACACTTTCAACTCAAAGCGGAAAAATACGGACTGTTGTTTTCTGAGTACAACCTATGCCATGGTGGGAGAGTTCAGCCCTGCTTTCCTTTGAGATGAGCTAGCAGAAACTTGCTCTCACTGCAGAGCAGATGAATGTCCCCTTTAATCCTTCTTTTGCAACCAAGTAAACCCAAGGGACCTCTTGGTGGACACCCAGTTCTTCATGTTTTCCTGTACTCCCTGAGGAGAGGAGGACTTAACCTACTCAGCAAGGTATGTCTGAACCCACTGCTTAGTTCAAAGCAAGGAGTTGTGTGTACATTTAGGGAGGAAAGAAATATTCAGATGTTCTCAGGCTTTTCAGGTGTGGTTTGGGAAGTCAGAAAGAACCAGAAGCTCTTGATGTCACGTTGTGTACAAAGAGCTTGTCTGCTTCAGCACCACTGGAGGGAATTGTCCAAGACATGACTTTAGAGGCAGACAGAAACATTGCATGGTCACCATGGGAAGTCCTAATAAACAAGTTCTGCTTCCTTCCACCTTCTAGGCTGGTGTCATTTTCAGCAAATCTCCCTTCAGCTCTTTCTATCCTCCTCTCAGATGAACCACTGTGACCACCCATTGCTCCAGTATCACGATGTAGGGCTACTTGATGATGATTTTATTTTCATTTATTATTCTTGTTTGCAGAGTTAAGTAGGTAGCTGATTTGGGGCATTATTTCCTACATTAAAAAAAATTCAATTCCAGTTAACTCTCAGATACGGCAAAATAATCCATCTCTTCCTAAAGCAGTATGAGGGAAATTCCTATTTCATCTAAAATAAAGGTTATTATTCTAAAATAAAGACCTGGACCTGTTAGAGTGGGTCCAGAGGAGGGCATAAAAAATGATTAAAGGGCTGGAACACCTCTCCTGTGATGAAAGGCTAAGAGATTAGGGGTTGTTCAGCCTGGAGAAGAGAAAGCTCCAAGGAGACCTTATTGCTGTCTTTCGTTATATAAAGAGGGCTTATAAGAAAAGTGGAGAGAGACTTTTCACAATGGCTTGTAGTGACAGGACTAAGGGCAATGGGTTTAGACTGAAAAAGGGTAGGTTTATGTTGGACGTAAGGAAACAATTCTCCGTAATGAGGGCGGTGAGACACTGGAACAGGTTGCCCAGAGATATTTCAGATACTTCATACCTGGAATTGCTCAAGGTTAAGTTGGACGGGGCTTTGGGCAACCTCATCTACTAAAAAATGTCTATTTCTATGGCAGGAGGGTTGGACCAGATGATCTCGAAAAGTCCCTTGCAGCACAAACTAATCTATGATTCTAAAATGAAAAAAATTCTAATTTTCATTTTGAAATTGTGAAAAGGAAAGATTTTGCAAGTTGAATCTCTAAGTGAAAAATAAATCGTTAAAATTAATACATATTGAAGGATCTTATCAAGTTTCTCAAATACTTTTGTTTCAGCAAGGAAAAAACTTCCATCTGAAATATTCTGGTTCAACAAATTACATTATGTTCAATGTTAGCAGAACTGGAGTTTGAGTCCAATGACTTCTAACCAAGTGTAAATTTTATTCTTAATGTGGCTAAATAGTCTATAGAGGAAAAAGAAAATAGAAAAAAAAATATATAAAAGATAATGACAAGCTAGATGTGGCTATTGCCTTGGTGACCTAAGAGTATTGTCAAATTTTCCATCATCTTTACGTGCAATTATCTCTACAGAGAGAAGCATCATACCAGAGAGGTCATATTTTAAACTGGAATTGTCTGCAAATAAGGGCCTTTGAGACTGGCGTGTTACTGTCACGTTTGAGGGTTTATCAAGAGATAAATCAACAACCCAACAGCAGCCAGACATTTGTGGAACATCTATACGGTGAGTACTTCAAACACTAGTGGGTAACACTAAAGCCTTGTGGTCCTTTATATATCTATATATGCACTCAAAAAGACTAAAAAAAACATGCATAAAACCACATTATATATAAATGTGATGGTAAAAGAAAAATTTAAGTTTCAAAGTGTAGATTCTATGGAGAGTTTTGTTCTTGCCGTGCAATACGGTGAAAAGTTCTATTTCTTAAGGCTTAATTGAAAAGAAGGGGTGGAAGGCAGTGATGTATTATAAGATTATTTGAAAGGACGGTTTTCCTGACATATAGCATGAGAAATATAGGACTAATGCCCTTTAACTGAAACCAATATCATAAATTTGCTCTAATTAGCTCAAGAAGAACAAACAAAGCACAGGTATGGTTTTGAGCTTATAATTAAAGTAGCTTACTTTGAAATTGCAGCCAAGAATGAAACTGCAAACAAACACACATTATTATCCATACAACATAAATGTTTGTAAGGGATGATTCATGGTGATCCATTTCCATATTCCAAACCAGGATCTTGAGATCTGGTATATTAATTTATGCAACCATTATCAGCTGAGAAGGAGAAAGCTATTGTGGCATTGAAAACGGACATTTCAGTTATTTTCATCAAATTTGAACCATCAATTTATCAGCCATGGTACGTGAACCAGTTCACTTCTATCTATACCAAGGTGCAAGAAACCTTCGGTTTGGAAAAATTAAGGTGAATAAAGGTCAGCAGATCTCTCTATCTGATTGCAGACAAGAAAATTGCTGAAAGTGAGCAAGTATGCTGCAGACACATTGGTGATTTTTCACAATGCCATTGAGTAGAACCTTGAAATTTGGTGCAGTCATAGATCATGGACCTCAGTGCGCACACACACACGTGCGCATAAAGGCAAAAAAACCCCCCAAAATAAAAAAAATAATCCAGATTTCAAGGTGAATGTTTCATCACAGTACAGTCAATATTTGAGGAATATATTTTGTTTGCCTTTTCACCTTTTTAGTCTTTCAGTGTCTCCTTTGTAACCTTACCCTAGCGGTGCTTTATTATTATACATTTATTTATCTACGCTTGAGCAATATGAAAACACCCATAGAAAAGCTCTAGGTGCCCATAAAATTAATTAGATTTACAATTCCAAATGATGGCCACCAAATAGCACAGCAATAATCCCATGGAGAGAACAAATTAACCAGCTAACCGATAAATCAGAACAACAGAGAACTGTGTTTTCTTTTTCACCTCCACAAAATGGAATCTGAATTTGCCCAAATGCTTTATCAAATAAGTGACCCTTCTAGGACGCTTAAAAGGTTGGGACGTTTCATGGGGTTGGGGGTTTGTGTTTCTTCAGTTTGCTTTTTTTTTTGGCCATAAGGAGAGTAATTAAATACGTATCTATTTTTTTTTGGTGTGTGTTTTGTTTCCCAGTGGTACGACATTGTCATCTGTCAAGACTGAAAGTTCTCTGATGTCACTACTTCTGTTTATCACATTCCAGCTAAGACAATAGCAATGTATTAATTAATTGGTTGAGTTGTTATTAAAAACAACTAGTATCAGCCTCTATAAGAAAATGGATGATGAGTAATTGCATATTGCAACTGGGAATGAGTGACCAAAGGCTGACATTCTCCAACAAAGTTTGATGCAAAGATATTTTTCTCACTCTTTAATGACAAGGGTTTGTCATAACCCCAGATGTCCTTTTGGGTGAAGGGACCATCGTTCACTTTGTTCATGTATTTTAGTAGTGGACAGGTACAGCTGGACTTGACGATCTCAAAGGTTTTTTCCAACCTTGGGATTCTATGATCCTATGATGTAAGAAACAGGGTCCTGATCTGGTTGGTAGTTCTCAAACTTAACTCGTCTTATTTTAGGGTATAACTGTACTGCATCTCTTAAAATACGATGTCCTACAAATGCAGTGTCCTTCCCACTTCAGTCACTCTACCCCAGAGTGGATGATGAGGCACAGATGTCTGCAGACTTAATACACATCCAAACACTCAGACCTAATACACATCCAAACACTCAGATTTTGATCTGTTACTCTTTTACCCCAGGTGCTGGGACTTGCAGAGAGGAGGTTTTCTTCATTATAAATGTTACTGCTAATAAGAAAAGTATAATATGTGTTACAGAAAGTAATGCAACCAGTTTATAGCTTTTTATGGTAGGTTAAGACCTGGTGGCATTCTTGTGCCTTCCTATAATTTTGAAATTAACATTTAAAAATAAAAGATAGACATCTAAGTTAAAAATACCTCTTCACTGGCATTTTTCTTTGATTCAGACTAATTGTAGCAAATTGGAGAGACAAATTTCACCAAGGTTAATAGCAAAAAATTATAGGTAGCACCAAACTCTGCATCTGCCTGCATGGACGGACTGGTACCCAACTGCATCTTGGATACGATTAAAAATATCATTTGACTTTGAAATCCAAATGTATCTAGCACCTTACTCCCTAGAGGACCAAACCAGATGTGCCTTGGTTTTATCCTTCTGGCAGTTAAACCCGATTTCCGAGGTAGATAGAGACAGAAATCCTGCGATATCTTAAAAAGTGAATTTCGTCAGGCTAAACACAGATCTATCGCATTAGACTAATGAAATTTTAAAACCCGCCCCATAAAGATATATTTCACAAAAGCGGAAAGCAGTTTTTATTCCCTTTCGCTGCAATTTTTCTGAACATATGGTGTAATGTGGAAACATGGGTAGTCAGAACAGTTAGCAGTTGCTGTGGTACTGCTGGCTTATTTCCACTTTACAAATTCATACGAAGCTAAAATATCACACTGGTGACATATGCTTACCGGCTCTCCATTTACTGCCTGCAGCTACGGGCTCCTGTATTCTAATGGTAATTCTACAATCTGTTCCCTGACAGCTCAGGGGGCCAGATGATATGCACACTACTGACAGGGACATCACTTTCATGAAACATTTACTTCTCTGCACCTGAATATTGGAGTAATCATATAGAGAGTCGACACACCATGAAATAGAGTTAGACTGAAGATTCTGAGAAGAAAATAGCAGACTGTCACTCAAAATAAAGTTCATTTTATACCCAGCAGAGCTAGGTTAAAAGACATTTCCATACACTGGAAAATCTTTCCATCTTTAAAGCTGCAGTTTGAAAGAAAAATGTTTTTCCCCGTATTTTTCTTCAGTGGCTCAAGGGATAATTACGCTCAGAGACTTGCATTTGAGAAAGCTTGTACTTTCTTGTCTTGTGCTATTTGAATGAAGACAGAATCATAGTGGGTGGACGTGCACTGAAAAGCCAACCCCGCCGCATTGTCGAAAGCACCGCCAAACGACCTCCGGGTAACTTAATTTCTTGTCCTCGTGCCTCCCTGTGAGGTTGGCTGTGAGGCTTTGAACTTTCGAAGGTTGTTTGCACAAAGTGACCTCTCCGATCAGACCTTTACATCTTATTGAGGCGCAGCAGAGGCGCGGCTGAGCTTTAGGTGGTGGGACGTTGCCCAAGGGGTCAGGACAGCCAGGGTGGGATTAGGCAGCTGGGGCATCAATTCCTTGAGCAGCCAAGGCAGCCAAAGGACTCGCTGTAGAACTGGGATCAGCTGCTGAGAGCAAGAGCTGCTGAGGTGCCCTAAGAAGATGCAGGCAAAGCTGATAAGAAGAATATTCAGGTGAGAGCTGGTAAAATGCATAATGCGTCGCATAAATGTTGTATTTTTACAGGAAAGGGTAATGACAAATTCCAAGGCAAAAGGTTAATTTAATTATGCAAAATTCAAGAAAAGGCCTAAAAGGCCAGATAATATCTTATCAACCTCGATTGTTCCCACCAGAAGATAACAACCAATTATCTATCGTTAGGAGAGAGGAACAAAGCAGAGTAATAAAATAGAGATTATTGCCTTGCTAATATATATAGGGCAGGGATAAACACCTAATGTGTGAGTCTGCAGCTGGACACCGTCTTTATAGTACCCATATTACCTGTGAATTGAAATATAATATCTCTATTAATATATTTTCCATGTTCTGGTATCTTGAAAGGAATTATGAACAGAGGAATTGTCAACCATGTGATTGTAGAAGAAACATAGAGATGGGGGTAAAGTTAAAAGCTGGACTGGAAGGCACATAATTAAATACTGTCTGGAAAGGAAAACAATCATGTGAGGGAAAAAAAGACATTTTGAAATCTTTGCACATGCTAATGCACCTCCAAAGAGGAAACATCACCTGGACTTCGAATCATAGAATCACCAGGTTGGAAAAGACCCACCGGATCATCGAGTCCAACCATTCCTATCAAACACTAAACCATGTCCCTCAGCGCCTTGTCCACCCGTCCCTTAAACTCCTCCAGGGAAGGTGAATCGACCCCCTCCCTAGGCAGCTTCTAACAGTGCCCAATGACACGTTCTGTGAATTTTTTTCCTAATGTTCAGCCTGACCCTCCCCTGGTGGAGCTTGAGGCCATTCCCTCTTGTCCTGTCCCCTGTCACTTGGGAGAAGAGCCCAGCTCCCTCCTCGCCACAACCTCCCTTCAGGTAGTTGTAGAGAGCAATGAGGTCTCCCCTCAGCCTCCTCTTCTCCAGGCTGAACCCCCCCAGCTCTCTCAGCCGCTCCTCGTAAGATTTGTTCTCCAGCCCCTTCACCAGCTTCGTTGCTCTTCTCTGGACTCGCTCCAGAGCCTCAACATCCTTCTTGTGGTGAGGGGCCCAGAACTGAACACAGGATTCTAGAAAAAAAGCTACTCCTGTGGTTATTTCATCTCAAATACATATTTGGATTCTTTCTATATTCTCAGTACAGAGATTGTGTAAAGCATAATGTGTTATTAATATGAAGATATAAAGATTTTTTTTATGATATCTCATGTTCCTAAGGCTATTTTCTCATTTTTGCTCATTTTGTGACCAAGGGAAGGCTATGCAATTTCTCTTTCCCTGCACCAATCTTTCTGCTTGTTTCAGAAAGGCTCGGACATGACATTATTTTGCAATGGAATCATGTGTCCTCATGATATTCCATGTACTAGGTTTAAGTAGCTTCCTTTCGTGATATAGGGATGTAGTACAAACAACATACTTTGGGAATGTTTTAAAGTTTTTCCTCTGAAAGGCATTTATATGCAAGACTTTTATATAAAACAGCTTTTTTTGGTAGAAAACTGAAATATCTTGAGTTAATTTTTGAAAACAGTACTAAGCTGGGAAAAAAAAATTTTGACCTAGTTAAACAGTTATTTTTAAACAAAAAGTAATTGAAATGATGAAACAGCTTCTGTAGTTGTTTTTGTATTGTCTTGTTCGAGTGAGAATAAAATACCTAGAGGAATAATAGAATATTTCCCCCCCCAAACATATTGTTTTTCCAATAAAAGACAAAAAGACACAATAATATTTAAAAGATTGAATCACACATAATTTTTGTCTGTTACAACATTTCAAAGAGAATATATACTATTTTTTGACAAAGTATAGCAGCTGGATTTATAAGATTACCTCGAAAATCTTATCTTGTCACACAACAGCAGGGCCAGCATAAGGCAATGCTCCCTGCTGCACAATGTCCTCTCCCTCTTCATTCTTTGAAAAAAATATTTATTTCTCTACCTCTTTTTTGTATTTACAAATCTGTACAGTCATCTATTAAAATTACATCTTGAAGAGTGGTTTATATAATAACAAAACATAACACCTCCTGTCCTGTGTGGGGAGATGAAGAGAAGGCCAACAAAATCTCTTCATTATTTTTCCCCAGTTTTAAGTTTCTTCAGTATTAAGCTGCAATACATTTTTTTTTCCAAATTGCCTAAGCACATTCTTGCCATAGTTCTTTCAAAGTGAAGTAGCTGAATGCAGTGGGCAGGGGCGAATACTCTACTGCCCCAAAGCTGGGAGGGAGAGCAGCACCGTTACTGTATTTTTTGAGGCAATTAATTTTACATCTTGATTGCAGCAGGCTTTTTCAAACTGAAATGCAGCCTGAAATTCAAAGAGTGATATACTGGAGTGGAAATTGTGAAAAATAAGACATCCTACCATGTCACTAAGGAGGCTCAGGTGGATTTTGAAGAGAACAGCTCTCTTCTTTCTAGTTTTCGTAGAATCATACAATCATAGAATAAACAGGTTGGAAGAGACCCACTGGATCGTCAAGTCCAACCATTCCTACCAATCTCTAAACCATGCCCCTAAGTCATGGAGCGGGTGATCTTGAGTGCGATCATGAAGCACTTGCAAGAGAACCGGGTGATCAGCCTCAGTCAACACGGGTTCACGAAAGGCAGGTCTTGCCAGACTAATCTGATCACCTTCTATGACCGAGTGACTAAACTCTTGGACGAGGGAAAGGCTGTGGATGGATCTTCCTGGACTTCAGTAAAGCCTTTGATACAGTTTCTCACAGCATTCTGCTTCAGAAACTGTCGGCCTCTGGCCTGGACGGGCGCACACTCTCCTGGGTGGAAAACTGGTTGAATGACCAGGCCCAGAGGGTGCTGGGAAATGGAGTTAAATCCAGCTGGAGGCCAGGGACAAGCAGGGTTCCCCAGGGCTCAGTGCTGGGTCCAGTCCTGTTTAATGTCTTTATCAACGACCTGGATGAAGGCATCGAGTGCTCCCTTAGCAAGTTTGCAGATGACACCAAGCTGGGTGGAAGTGTGGATCTGCTGGAGGGTCGTGAGGCTCCAAAGGGACCTGAACAGGCTGGACTGCTGGGCTGAGACCAATGGCAGGAGGTTTAACAAGGCCAAATGCCGGGTCCTGCACTTGGGGCACAACAACCCTAAGCAGAGGTACAGACTAGGAGAAGCCTGGCTGGAAAGCTGCCAGGAGGAGAAGGGCCTGGGGGTGTTGGTTGAAAGCGGCTGAACATGAGCCAGCAGTGGCCCAGGTGGTCAAGAAGGCCAATGGCATCTTGGCTTGGATCAGACACGGTGTGACCAGCAGGTCCAGGGAGGTTCTTCTCCCTCTGTACTCGGCACTGGTGAGACCGCACCTCGAGTCCTGTGTTCAGTTCTGGGCCCCTCACCACAAGAGGGATGTTGAGGCTCTGGAGCGAGTCCAGAGAAGAGCAACGAAGCTGGGGAAGGGGCTGGAGAATAAATCTTATGAGGAGCGACTGAGAGAGCTGGGGGTGTTTAGCCTGGAGAAGAGGAGGCTGAGGGGAGACCTTATTACTCTCTACAACTACCTGAAGGGAGGTTGTGGAAAGGAGGGAGCTGGGCTCTTCTCCCAAGTGACAGGGGACAGGACGAGAGGGAATGGCCTCAAGCTCCACCAGGGGAGATTTAGGCTTGAGATAAGGAAAAAATTCTTCACGGAGAGGGTCATTAGGCATTTGAACAGTCTGCGCAGGGAGGTGGTTGAGTCACCATCACTGGAGGTGTTTAAGGTGAGGGTGGATGAGGTACTTAGGGGCATGATTTAGGGACTGGTGGGAATGGTTGGACTCAATGATCAAGTGGGTCTCTTCCAACCTGGTTATTCTGTGATTCTGTGATTCTGTGATTCTGTGATTCTGTGATTTCCTTGCTTCACGGACTCACAGGACGTTTAGTGTCCTTGCAATCTAGTCTTATATTTGTCATATTTTCTCACTGTCGTAAGTACATTTTCATATAATGACAGAATCAGAGGATGATTTGGGTTGGAAGGGGCCTTAAAGATTATCCAGTTCCACCCCTACCACGGGCAGGGACACCTCCCACTGGATCAGGTGCCCAAGCCCCATCCAATCTGTCCTTGAACCCCTCCAGGGATGGGGCAGACACAGCTTCCCTGGGAAACCTGGGACAGGGACTCACCACCCTCACTGTGACGTATTTCCTCCTGGTGTCTAGTCTAAACCTTCCCCTCTCCAATTTAAACCCACTCCCCCTCATCCTATCACTCCAAGCCTTTGTAAAAAGCCCCTCCCCAGCTTTTCTGCATCCCCTCCTGCTGCTCTAAGGTCTCTCTGGACCTTTCTCTTCTCCAGACTGGACAACCACAACTTTTTCAGTCTTTCCTCTTGTGGAGGTGCTTCAGCCCTTAGATCATCTTTGTAGATTTGCAGTTAGATTTTCATCACTGGCTGATTCATTATACAAATAGAAAATAATGTGTTTCCTATCTTTGTCCCATCATTCTGTGGCATGGCACAGTTTTGATTTTTCCCATCTATTGAGGTAAGTAAAACAGAAAACGTATGTCACAGATTAGTGCAGGGGGTAATCTCTCTGAATACATCTTATTGGAAATCTCAGAGCAGCCCAGCTCTTGTCCTTGCTGTACCACCTCCCATGAGTAACGCAGTGGGACAGTGCCGTGCTGATAAATTTGGTTTTCTGTTCCACTCAGACTGCCTATACTGTCCTTTGATGTCTCCTGTTCTGTGTATTGATCACTGGCACTGACGTTCTCGGGTGCTTTCTCATCCTCATCTCTCAGCACTGGAGCCTCACGGCCTGGAATTGAAGTCACTGAGGTGCAGCCAGCGATGGCTTCTCCCTAATGTTGCCTTGATGGTGGCTCCTGCACTGTGCTTCTCCCCTGAAGGGGAACTGATGGAGTTGCTCCACCCCAAAGACCACACTCAGCAGCTCCTTTCTGCCTAGAGTTTTCCCTGGCCACGTTTTCACTAGCGAAAGTTGTGTTCTGATGATTTCACATCACTGCAGCTTGGAATCTTCCTCCGTCCCTCAGGCCTTAGTGTCCAGACAGGGAGGGTTGAGGGTGGTGCCTCATTTGCAATTTACTTCTCTATTATTTCAAACTTACGTTCTGGAGTCTCTGAACTTTTCAGGGTATATCACTGCATGCTTTTATGATCCTGGTATGTGAGGACAGGATCTCCTCTAAGACATGAAGAAACATGATGATTTTATTCTGGGGAAAATGAATAAGGATACGATAAATATGTTTTTAAGATATTAATGCATCAAGATTACTTTCAGAAAGGGAAACAGGGAGAAATATAGCATAGAACCATAGAATCATTACGTTGGAAAAGACTTTTGAGATCATCAGTTCCAAGCATACCTGTCTACTACTAAATTATATCCCTGAGTGCTTCATCTACCTGTCTTTTAAACACCTCCAGGGGTGGGGACCCAACCACCTCCCTGAGCAGCCTCTGCCGGTGCCTGAGAAAACTTTTACGTGAAGAATTTCTTCCTGATGTCCAATCTAAACTTCCCCTGATGCAGTTGAGGCCATTCCCTCTCATCCTGTCCTCTATCACTTGGGAGAAGAGGCCAGCACCCTTGTCTCTACCTCCTTTCAGGCAGTTGTATAGAGTGATAAGGTCTCCCCTCAGCCTCAGCCTCCTCTTCTCAAGGATAAACAACCTCAGTTCCCTCAGCTGCTCCTCATAACCCTTGTTCTCCATCCCCTTCACCAGCTCCGTTCTCTTCTCTGGACACTCTCCAGCCCCGCTGCGTCTTTCTTGTAGTGAAGGGCCCAAAACTGAATCCAGGATCTGGGGCACAGCCTTACCAGTGCTGAGTTACGTATGAAATGAACACTGCTATTTATTTCTACACTAGTCACTCAGGCTTCTAGACCCGACCAAAGGTGTCACATGTGTTATCAGAGTTAGACAGTCCATCCTGTTCACCCTGATCTCCTGAACCAAAAAATATTTTTGCCATGGATATACCAGGTAGACCTTAAAAGCAGATAAAGGCTAAAAGCTAAAGTTAAAATATAAAGCAGGAGTTTTGTACTGAGTGCCTTCTCAGTGTCTTTTTTTCATTATTTGTAGCCAGCTGAACTCCTCACTTTGTCAGAGGTTTTCTTACCAACACTTGCCTGCTCATTCAGTGGTTTCAAAGCAGCCTCTTTGCAGGCTAGGGATTGGGATGCTGAATCCCGATTTTTATCTGCCTGTTTCTACTCAGCTTCCTATTTTCCTTGTGCTCCAGCTGTAGATCAGAACTTTCCTGAATGTAAAATCATGGTGTATGCCAGGTCATATACGTAACAGCGCGAAGTATTCGTCTCCTTTGTCCCAGTGCTTAGAACAGGCCATGACTTTTTCCCCTTTCCTGCTTCATTTCCATCAGAAATTTTTGCTGTTGATTTCTCTTGTTCAACCCCAGGGTTACGTCTAAATACGTCAATATCTGTGTTTTTTCATGGTTGAGTTTCTGTTACTGGAAATTGCAACTAATGCTTGTTTACAGCAGCTTGTGGTTCTGCTCTTATATCAATGATACTATTCCCCTTACATTCAGCTTCATTAAGTACAGCACTGAATTTCCTGAATTTCACACTGGGAACAACATAAAAAAACACCTCCTTCCTTAGGAAGCAAAATTGATTCTTTTTTGACAACACATCAGAAAGATTCCACAGCAACAGTGAACTCCCAGTCTGACTTCAAACACTTCTCCAACCAAAATCAATTTTCACATTTGGGTAGAAAATAATAACAAAGAAAACTGAGTTCTATTAATTGACTTAAGCACCTCTACTCTACAAGTCTCAGCGCTAATCCAAACTTCTTCATTCTCTCAAGCTGAAAGTTTAAACAAGGAGATGCATTTAGGAACCCACCTATTCTTCTTCGCAAATATTTTTCCATCACAGAACCAGAACCAGTCCACTTTCTCCTGCATTATACTTCTCATCTCACATCTTCACTTTGAAGTGTCAAGCTAGGTTGCTCTGGCTCCTCTGGAAAGTTCCATTGTCTGTTCTGGAGTTGAATGGGATCTCTGGGGAGTTCCCATTCGGTCAGATCCTTCACTGCCTTTGAGGTGCTTGCAGGGACAAATCCCAACCAACTCTTCCAGTGGTCTTAGAGCTATTTACCTGCCTACTACTAGTTTGTAATCAGGCAAGCAAACAGCTGGCTGCTGGCTGCCCAGCTTGATCCCATAACAGGACTGAGGGAAGGGATCACCTACACCCACGACTGTTCCTGTCTAGGAAATAAAAAAGGTTGTGTTTTCTGAAACAAAGAAAAAAAAATAGATTTTGTAGCAACTGTTGTGATTCCTTGAACTGCTGTTTGGCTCTACATTTCTCTACAAATAGCAGTGAAGGCTAAAAAGAACAATTCTAACTACAGATTGGATGAAAATTCTAAACATGAGGAAAAAAAAGAAAGACTTGCAATTAACTCCCTGACACAACAACAAATAACAAGAACACTACCCATCCTAACCTAAATACCTTGCTTCTAAGTCTCTGCCTATCACTGTTTGCCTGTTTTCAGTTTTTACCTGGTAAGCCCAGTGAAACAAATACCTTGGCTTCTTCTCTATCGAAGCACTATTAGCTCTGAGATTATGATAAATTTTAAGGGAGTTTTAAGATTTTTCAGAGGAAAATAATCTTCTTCTACATCTTTTTTCTTCTTTTTTCTAAGATAAGTGAACTCCATCCCTTTTGTGAAGAAGTTTCCCCTCCAGACATTCGCCTGGGAAGTCTCAGCTGCCAGCTCAGAAGGTCAATGCCTGGTCACTTCAGACTTGGAAGGGCACTGTACTCGGCACTGGTGAGACCGCACCTCGAATCCTGTGTTCAGCTCTGGGCCCCTCACCACAAGAAGGATGTTGAGGCTCTGGAGCGAGTCCAGAGAAGAGCAACAAAGCTGGGGAATGGGCTGGAGAACAAGAGGAGCGGCTGAGAGAGCTGGGGGTGTTTAGCCTGGAGAAGAGGAGGCTGAGAGGAGACCTCATTGCTCTCTCCAACTACCTGAAAGGAGGTTGTGGAGAGGAGGGAGATGGGCTCTTCTACCAAGGGACAGGGGATAGGATGAGAGGGAATGACCTCAAGCTCCACCAGGGGAGATTTAGGCTTGAGATTAGGAAAAAATTTTTCATGGAAAGGGTCATTGGGCACTGGCAGAGGCTGCCCAGGGAGGGGGTTGAGTCACTTTCCCTGGAGGGGTTTAAGGGACGGGTGGACGAGGTGCTGAGGGACATGGGTTGGTGTTTGATAGGAATGGTTGGACTTGATGATGTGATGGGTCTTTTTCAACCTGATGATTCTATGATTCTGTGCACAGAATCCAATGGCTTCATTGCCCCCACACTTGCAGCTCATGTTTCAGCTCATCTCAGTAGAGCCACTATGCTGCAGGTAGGTCAACCCCACCGTGCATGGGCCTTTGAACCTCTTCTCTGGTGTGTGGTTGACCCAGAACTTCTGCCATGAGACTCCTACAGATGGATACATAGACTCCATGTGGACATTTACATATGTCAAAGTGCCACAGAGATTTTAACTTGAAATGCTAGTGGACATAAAAATAAATGCTTGTAGATTTTGAAGGAGCAAGACGCTAATTCCAGTAGCACGTGGCCCCTACAGAGCCATCGAAATTCTGCAGTTTCATTATCAGTTTCACCATGGAGAGAATTAAATTCAGACTAAGGCAGGCTAGTTTAAAGGGGAATAATAACCCTGTGAAGAGATGCACTGACTTTAGAGCAAGGGTATGTTTTGCAATTAAATCTAAAATAAATTAAGCAAACTCTGAGGAAATCATGCTTATTCTAAAATATAAGAATTAGTATAAGGTGTTAGTCACGTCTGGTTATTCTAGAATCACTGCCTATATAGAGAAACTCTAATATCAGATGTAGGTTTTGATTTTGGCTTTGGTAAGACCTTGATCAAACTTCTTAACTTCTCAGTTACATTATTGGGTTTTGCTTCCTTTTTTTTTTTTTTTCTACAGAAATTTATTATTTAAACAGCTTGTGCAGTGGGTGGCTTTGAAGCTTAGACAGTTAGGATTTTTAAATAACTATTGATGATGTAACATAATAATTTAAGCATTTAGGCCTTGAAATTCAATCTCTTTACAACCCTCAAGAGAAATATTTTGTATATGCAAAAATGCAGATGTTTGTAAAAGAAGCATGGAGATATCCAAGAGGAACATTTGGCTCCCTTAAGCCAAATGAAAAAAGCTTTCACGCTTACATGCACACTCACAAACCTACCCTGCTGTGAAACTAGGTATCGTTTTCTGATTAAATACTTTACCCAGTCTGACTGTACCACAGAATGACTGCAATAGTAATAAAGCCCCAATGTGGCATGGATTAAACCTTTAGGACTTTGTGGTGGTGCATTTCTGGGTAATTATGTTATCAATAGGTATCAGAGTGAAAATAAGAATGATAACACATCTAAAAAAAAAAAAAGGCAACTTTTGTCTTTGTTTTTTTAGGTTGCGTCAACATGTAAAGTTTCAATCTGAAGTCAGGATGATTTAATCTAGTGGAAAAATGGGGTTATCTCATGGAAATGCACTTTCTGCAGTGCTCTGTTTCTTTTATGGAATTGAAATCGTGGATGTATTTACTCTACAGCAAATGGAGGTGATTCTCAGTGGAGCAAACGTGAGTGCAGAGAGAATGTAATGATTATGGGAAAAGTCATGTTTACAAGCACGGGGCTTATTGTCCGGCATGGAGCATTTTAACAGAGAAATCCTGACTGCTGCTGAGGGGGTAGGGGGGCAGCAGAGGGGTGAGGAGCATTTTATCTCCCCATAAGCCTGTCTACTTGCAAAAGAGGCTGTCTAGTTTTTTCTATGATTCTATGGTCTGTGTTCTAAAAGAATAAAAGTATAAAAACAGATAAAATCAGATTTTTTAAAAACTAATGATAAAAGATTACAAAACTTTCCACTTGATCTAGTTTGTTTTTATGTGTGAAACTATTCACATATCTTTTTAGGGTTTTTTTTCTCTTATTTTGAGGGATTTTAGACAATGCACGGTTTGGAACATATTTTCATAGAATCATAGAATAACCAGGTTGGAAGAGACCCACCGGATCATCGAGTCCAACCATTCCCATCAAACACTAACCCATGTCTCTCAGCACCTCATCCACCCGTCCCTTAAACCCCTCCAGGGAAGGTGACTCAACACCCTCCCTGGGCAGCCTCTGCCAGTGCCCAATGACCCTTTCCATGAAAAATTTTTTCCTTATCTCAAGCCTAAATCTCCCCTGGCAGAGCTTGAGGCCATTCCCTCTCGTCCTGTCCCCTGTCACTTGGGAGAAGAGCCCAGCTCCCTCCTCTCCACAACCTCCCCTCAGGTAGTTGTAGAGAGCAATGAGGTCTCCCCTCAGCCTCCTCTTCTCCAGGCTAAACACGCTCAGCTCTTTCAGCCGTTCCTCATCAGGCCTGTTCTCCAGCCCCCTCACCAGCTCCGTTAAATAAAATAAGATATTGAAGACTCTTCTAAGCCCTTTCCTCTAGTTATGAACTATGGATGAACTACATCCATCCAGGGAACTACATCCATCTCAAAATGAATCCCAAGATGATATCCACTTCATCTCCCCATGCTTTAATTTATCCTAGGAAAACGTGAGGCTCACGGTGGGGATGCCCACCTGCCACCCTGACCTCAGTTCAGAAAGGTCCCTGGCATCTTCCAGGCTTCCACACTGAAGTCCCTTGGACATAGTCCTTTGGGACCTGCGGTAGTTGTGATTTGAGCCGAGGACAGTAACTGCATATGGAAAAGAATGACCGTGATAAACTGTGATGTACGTGGTAATATGATACGATTGTGATAAAGTGATGTTATAAAGCAGTACAAATGCCGTCCTTCAAGACTGAAACAAACAGTTCAGTCACAATTCAGCAGTGATCCCTAGGAGACATCTTAAAAAGGCATGTTTTGACAAAATATCAGTAATACGATTATTCCCAGTGACTAGCAGAGACCCCGACAGATTTTATTTTTGTCCATCTGGTTTGTCCATTGGAAAAAAACCAGAGAGATAATTCTATCTCTATTACTCTTACAGACCACTAATTTGTTTTTGATATAATTAATATTTGCTCAGCATCAATGAAGCCTTTTTAGATTTAGGGGGAAGAAAATTTTTTAGATTTAGGGGGAAGACAGGACGAGAGTGAATGGCCTCTAGCTCCGCCAGGGGAGATTTAGGCTTGAGGTAAGGAAAAAATTCTTCACGGAGAGGGTGGTTAGGCATTGGAACAGTCTGCCCAGGGAGGTGGTTGAGTCACCGTCCCTGGAGGTGTTTAAGGTGAGGGTGGATGAGGTGCTTAGGAGCATGATTTAGGGATTGGTTGGACTCGATGATCCGGTGGGTCTCTTCCAACCTGGTTATTCTGTGATTCTGTAATTCTTCTAGTGTAAGACATTAAAACCCAGTTATGAATCAGGACCTCCAGTCATCATACTGGGGTTTTCTGTCATTGATTCGAAGCACAGAGTAGGGTGAAAATATTTATAGAAACAGATTCCAATGTGCAGCGAAATTCAAACCAGAGGAATTCCTGGGCATCTTCTCCTGCTGTTTACATCATAATTCAGAGCTTCTGAGCAAAAACTATGTTTTTATAAAAATGAAAGCCTACAAAACACTAAGAAGGAACAAATTGTGTGCATTCTCACCACGTAATCCTAATTATTAAAGGGTATTTTAAAAAGGAGGCTCTGTCCAACATTTTCTATGTTGTGAGTGGGAAAGTCTCCTCTAAAAAGCAATTGTAAATATTTAAGATAAGTTTCTGCCCAGAAGTACCTTGGCAGTGCCTTCTCCCTTCTGTTGGACTGTGGAGGAAACCAAAAGATTCACCTTGTTAAACTTAAGGAGTATTTCTCTTGCCTTTATAGGAAGCCAAGGTAGCAGAACCTTTAAGGTGTTAGATGTCAAGAATCTGCTGCTATCGGTCCTCCCAAAGACTTTCATGAATCTTGCTACTTTTTTTTGGTGCTCCACAGGCAGAACTTCTATCAGCATTCCCATGGAAAGAGTTGTGGGAACAGAAATCCTGGTTTGGTGTGGTTTGGGTTTAGGTTTTTGGTTTGTTTGGTTGTTTTTTTTCCAGGACTCTGAACCCAAGGGCTTTTGTAGCAAAGCCAGATTCTCAGAACTCTGACTGAAACTGCCAGCTGAAGTTTCGATTGTGTAGGAAAATATGTGACTGTTAAAGCTTGAGAGAAATATATTTTCCCTTCTATTCTGCTATTGTTATCTCATTTTCCTTTGGCAAAATTAAACTCATTTCAGAAAATTTGATATGAACAACGAATAAAAATTCTAATTAGTTGCAAAATGCTAAACCAACTATCTGGAAGAGGAAGAAGCTGTGAGCAAAGATAGCCTAGGGATGAGCATCCAAAGTAATTGTCCAGCTTCCTGACCCACAAAAATCCCATCAAAGTGAGCTACGAAGGAAAGGCCCTGTATGCATCAAAAAAAGGAGAAACTAGTGCTCATACCCTGCTGAGCTTCAAGCAGGGTTATGAGTCACAGCTCACCTGGAAGAGATCAAAAATCCTGTTTCAGTGTTCAGAGACAACCAAATTATGAGTTGGAGTGGAAAACTCCCAGTTGACAAGAGATACATTTTTGATTTTGAATCAGACACATGAATCTTGTGAATTTCAGAATGCCAGTTAAGGATTATTAATACTGATTCTCTTAATTACACAGATTATTAAGGAGTAGAGTTTAGAAAGAAATGAAAGGTTTTTCCTGGCCATCTAACACACACAAGGATGCCACATTATTGAACTCTTGAAAAGACCTGTACTTTTATTACTACAGGTACTTACTCCTTGCTTCCACGGGCTGTGTTATAGCAATATATCTGCTGGCAGTCAGTGCCTGTGTATCAGCAGAACAAAGATGAGAAACAGATACTGCTAGCTAGCAGCTGTAAATATACATTCTAAATAAAAAGAAATTCAAGCGGGAATGCCATTAAATTTCACATATTATTAAATGGCACGAATGAATCTATTCTAATTATCTTCAGCTCACATGGGTGAAGGGATAACAGCAGGGATGATCATGAATGAAGAAAACCGATTTCACACTAGACTGGGGAAAACTGAGAAGAAATCATAAAGAAGGTCTTGACATCCTCGTTAACGAGAATTTTCACCAAGGACAGGAGCTTTACCTGGAGTATTAAAAAAACCAAGGTCCTTCACTGAGTAGCCCACCTGATGTTGTGCTAGTTTAAACTGTTTTTATGAAATGATGTCTCCTCACTCACATGAGATCTGCTGTCCCTCTACATTCTCAAAAGAATTTCTTTTAATTAATTGTAAGAACGATGACATTTTAATTAACGACAGAAAATCTTGGTATTTGGTTTTCCAGGCAAAGTTTAATCTTCTTTGTGATAGGCTTTATGAAAAATTTGCAGCTAGCATAAGAAATGAATAGAACAGCTGGAATAAGGAAGGGCAATATTAACATATCTGAGACCTGACTTCCCCTCCCCCCCACGAGGCACAAAGCAGAACTCATATTGAAATGAACAAAGAGATATTTCTGGATAAATCCTAGTGGTAAAGCCTCCTGTCACGTCAACTTTATCATATAATTCATGGACCACTGTCTGAGCCTTTAGTGTCCTTCACAGCCAGTTTCCATCCTACTTTCCATCTTCAGCAGTAAGATGATGTCTTTCATCTTCAGTCTAACGATAAGGAGCTACCCACATTTTAGTGTGTTTGCAAACATCTGTGCTTTCTCCTTCACACACAGTACGGTGAGGAAGCTATTCTCATTCCTTGCTTTTCAGCATCTGATTGGAATGCTTTTGTGCTAGAATCCAGGTTTTCCCCTGCCTGGTTCCCTTGTATGTTCTTTGGGGTAGAGAGCATCTTTTCCTGGGTGTAGATGAAGAACAGAGTTTATCAGGAGCCTCTGTCTGAAAATGTGCCTTTTTGCTTCAGATTTTACCCTTTGACAGAGGGAGTTAGAAGAGGTGTATGTTGCCTGAAGTACCACAGCTACGTTGTTCTGGTATTGAAATTTTTTTGCTTACGGCCACCTCAACCATGAGTAGGGCCATGGGTTTGGGTAGCAGGATGAACATGCTTCAAGGCAAACCATTACATACTGTAATAGCTGAATACATCAACTATAAAAACCTCGTTGCTTTAAAAGGCCTCATCAGCTTTTATTAGTGATATTTTTGCTCAGTGATGATCAGGTAAGGAAAAAAAGAAAGAAAAGAACAAACATCTCCAAATATCAAAAACAAAGAAAGAAACTGGAAACAACCTGGTTTTTCTATGATTCTATGACTTTTGCATTATCATGAGATATTGCATGGATGTCTTGGGGGCTTCCAGCACTGCTGAGTGAATTCTTTCAAATTCCTCAGCATCTTTCTCAGGCTGTCTGAGAATGAAAACCAGTGAACTTTCGGTATTGTAAGAATACTGGCACGCCCTACATTCAACCTAACTTTGTCATTTCCTGACTTTCAGACCCAATATATGTTGGTATAATTCAACCCGTTGGTTATAGCTGTTGTTACAATTTCCAGTCAGGCTTGATGGTCTCAAAGGTCTTTTCCAGCCTATTGATTCTATAATTCTAACCAGTTTCAGTGGGATCACAACAGCAGATATAGAGTCATAGAATCATAGAATCGTAGAATCATAGAATAGTTTGGGTTGGAAGGGACCTTAAAGATAATCCAGTTTCAACCCTTCTCTGATGGGCAGGGACACCTCCTACTGGATCAGGTGCCCAAGCCCCATCCAACCTGACCTTGAACTCCTCCCAGGATGGGGCAGCCACAGCTTCCCCTGGAAACATTTTCCAGTGCCTCACCACTCTCATTGTGAAGAAATTCCTCCTAATGTCACGTCTAAATCTGCCCCTCTCCAGTTTAAAGCCATTCCCCCTCGTCCTGTCAATACAAGTCTTTGTAAACTGTTCCTCCACAGCTTTCTTGTAGCCCTTTTAGGTAGTGGGATGTCGCTCTAAGGTCTCCTTGGCGCCTTCTCTTCTCCAGGCTGAGAGAATGGTCCTCAGTGCTTCACACTGCAACTTCCACCTCGTAAAATACTTATTATGTGAACTTTTTAGCCATGTTAAAGGCAAGAAAAGGAGGAAACCTATCAACACTGCATGGCTGGAAGAGTATGTGTCTTCTACCCACAACCTGAATTTTCCAAAGTTTTCAGAGGAGTTTCCCATGCCAGTGGTTCATCTTCCGTATACTGGGCCAGCTTTGCCACGTCATGACTTTAATCACTCATTTAATGGGGTTTACCTCCCCTTTTCAACATACTCTCAGACATCTTTATGTGTCAGTATGCCCTGAAAACCCTTTATCATTTGATTTTTACATTCTTCTGGTTTACTTTTCTATCTAAATGAACTCTTCATTCCGTCTGGCACAGCCCCATTCAGCCACCTCCAGATGTTCGGACGGCATGGGCTGATGGTTGTTCCACTGCATTCTCTTTCCCTTTTCGTGCAAGCAAAACTGAGGTTTGAGAAAGCCCATATAGCCTGAAATGTACTAATTTTTAACTAATTCTGAAGGTGGTTTGTTGATTTTGTCATTTTGTTTTAGTTTTAAATTGCATTGGTCTGTATCCAAACATCTTTCTGTGGGGTCAGAAATGAGTGACTATGCATAGATTTTAACTTTAATTCCCCCCCTTTTTTATTGGATAAGCAGCATTGATATTTTTGAGGGTTAATGTCATCATGAAGAAAAAATATCACATTTAAGCTAATTTGGGTGTTTCTCATTTTCTCTTCATCCAAAAAACATCTTTTTTTTTTTTTTTTTTATCCTCGCCCTCTCAAATAAAGCCCGATTTGGAGAATATTAAAAGAAAATCTCAAAATTTTTACTGCTTTTTTGAGGCAACATGTTTTCTAAGCTGAAGCAATCTATTAAATCAGAAGATTTCTCTAAACCTTTTGATTAAAATGACATTCATCACTTAGGGTGCTATAGTGTAAGCTGAGGTGAAGAGCGGATGCTCTGATTGCTGTAACTACACAGTCCACAAAATAGAAACTGGACAATTTGCTGTAATTTAGGAAGGTGAACATGATGCACAAAATCATATATTTTATTTGAAGGTCAGATTGCATGACTCTAATCAGGATTTAAAAACTGAATGAGATGAAATTGTACCATAATTATTTTGCCGTAAAAGAACAGAGAAGTTGTAAAGAATCTAATACATCTCTTTGAAGATTTTGAGAAACTCAGAGTAAAGAGCTGCAGACTAGGAAGGGAAAGCTACTCCTACTATTTACCTCAGTCTTGGTAAAATAAAAATTGGTTTATAATTCACTGAAACCTTTTTTCTTGCTAAAATAAAAGAAGATAAATGTTTCCACATGCAAATGTTACGAGTCCAATTTACCTTCAGTGTTTCTCTTTGGGCTTCAATGAAATTGCACCTCAGATAAACATTTTCCTTCTTTTCAGTTGCTACACACATCCTTTTATTGACATAAATTTCAAGCTTCTAATAAAAACAAGGGTTTTTTCTGCTTTAGAGCTTTTAGTTGTAGCCTAATGGGTCTCTGTATTTCTCAGCTAGGAAAGAGGCAATGCTGAACCCTGTACACCATCCCACTCGAGGCTGAGGTCAACCAGCCCCATTTGCCTTTCTGCGTGTAGCCTTTCTTGAGCTACTGTACTGGTTTTAAGTACCGATGAGAGGTGAGCTTTACAAACCCAGGCTTAGGTGCCTTTACCAAACATATACAAAAAGAAAGAGAAACGTGTACTTTGTGGAGCTTTCTGCTCTACCTCTTCAGGTCTCTAGCCATACTTCAAATTGATTTACAGAGAAGGAAAAGAGATTTTTACACATAGCTTCAACCGTCCTCATGACATTAGGCAACTCAATTTACTTCTCTGTTTTCCTTTTTCTTCTGGCTTTCTCCCTGACTTTCCCTATTTGATTAGAACGTAATTACAGCTCTTTATTCTTTGTCTCCTTGCCACACCACATGCAAAATATCTGTGCATTGAACTGGTGGAATACCAGGAGCACATATAAACATTACCCGAGTCAGAGCTCAGCAACAACTCAATCAGACAAGGAAGCTCTTCAAGCTGTCCTCAAACATGTTATGCACCTGAACCGGGGCTCTTACAGCAATTCCAGTAAAATATAATAATGAATAAGAAGTAAAATATAAAAAAAATTATGAAAAAGCTTATTTGGCAGATGTCATCAAGGTCTGTTTCTTTTGTTTGTTTCTTCTCCCTACATTGTAATAAACTGTTGGGCACCGGGAAGTGTCAGCTGGTGCTGTTCTTTGTGTTTGGAGCAGTCCTTGGTAAAGAAAGCTATTTGATGAAAGCTTTTGTTTCCTGTTTTGGTTTGGTTTGGTTTGGTTTGTTTTTTTCTCTTTTTTTCTTTCATTAGAATCAGTCCTCATAGCAGCATTGCTCTGCTATCTCAGGAGTCCTCGGGAAAACTGGATAAACTTGAATGGTCTTTGTCATTTTTTTTTTTTGGTCTTGAGCTGATGCTTATGGTTTTATATTAATTTCCTCTTATATACACAGAGTGAGATCTCATTGCCAAGTTCATACTTGGCTTTTATATGGTGTCTTCCATCTCTGATCTTCTCCCATGGAGGGCTGAACTACAAGCTCCTGATAGTCCTTTTCAGGGTTGTTTTAGTAGGGTATCTGCAACAGCTTACCTGGCAGAAAAATCTAGCTAGTCTAGAAGTTCATTATTGTTTCTCTTCTTTTAAAAGGAAGAATGCCAACTGTAGAGAAGAGACAGGCTCTAAGAGGAAAGCCCCATACAACTCTCCCTCTACACTCCTATTTAGCACTCTTATAGAGCCAGAGAGAATAAATTCTCCTCCATGGCCTGACTTTGTGAAACCACCAGGACATGTACGTGTATAATCCTTAAACAGGAACCACCTAGGCAAAATTCTTCTCAAACTATTTCAGAAATAGTGGGTGCCTTTCTGCTTGCAGGAGGAGATCCCTGATAAATTTAATACATTGTTTGCCTGCAGTTTTCCTGTTCAAGGGAGTAAATCTCCTGCAACCAACATGAAGGGAAATCCCATGTATCTCTTACAAAGGCTGAAGCTACGCCTGCCCAGCTGAAGTGCATTTACACCAATGCACCTAGCATGGGAAATAAGAAGGAGGAGCTGGAAGCTGTGGTAGGGCAGGGAGACTACGATGTCGTTGCCATTGCGGAGACGTGGTGGGATGACTTGTACGACTGGAGCGTACCCATGGTGGGGTATAAACTCTTCAGGAAGGACAGGAAGGGCAGAAGAGGAGGTGGGGTAGCCCTCTATGTTAGAGAGGGCATTGATACCCTCAAACTGGACTACGGTCAGGATGGGACAGAGTGCCTGTGGGTGAAAATCAGAGGAGTCCATGGGCAGGCAGGTATTGTGATGGGAGTCTGCTATAGACCACCCAGACAAGAAGAAGCAGCTGATGAGCTCTTCTACAAACAACTAAGTGTAGTCTCAAAATCGCTATCTCTAGTCCTTGTGGGAGACTTCAATTTCCCAGATATAGGCTGGGAGTATAATACAGCAGAAAGGAAGCAGTCCCGGAGGTTCCTAGAGTGTGTGGAAGACAATTTCCTCACTCAGCTGGTGAGCGAACCGACAAGGGACGGTGCCCTCCTGGACCTGCTGTTTGTGAACAGAGAAGGACTGGTGGGGGATGTGAAGGTTGGAGGACGCTTGGGGCAAAGCGATCATGAGATGATAGAGTTCTCAGTGCGGGGTAAAATGAAGAAGGAGGTTAGCAGAACAGTCGCCCTCAACTTTCAGAGAGCAGACTTTGGGCTGTTCAGAAGGCTGGTTGGAAAAGTCCAATGGGAGGCGCTCCTTGAGGGCAAAGGTGTCCATGAGGGCTGGGCACTCTTCAAGAAGGAACTCCTAGCAGCGTAGGAGAAAGCTGTCCCCAAGTTCCGGAAAAGTAGCCAGAGGGGTAAGAAACCAGCGTGGTTGAGTAGGGAGGTCCTAAGAGAAATCAATAGGAAGAGGAGGGTCTACCACCTCTGGAGGAAGGGGCAGGCATCCCGGGTGGACTATAGGGAGGAAGCAAGAACGTGCAGGGAAAAATCAGGAGGGCTGAGGCCCAACTAGAAATGCGATTGGCCAAGACTGTGAAAGACAACAAAAAGTCTTTCTACAAATACATCAACAGCAAAAGGAGGGCTAGGGAGAATCTCCAGTCCCTAGTAGATGCAGAGGGAACAACAGTAACAGGGGACGAAGACAAGGCTGAAGTGCTCAATGCCTACTTTGCCTCAGTCTTTAACAGTAAGGAAAATTGTTCCCTCTGTGCACAACCCCAGGGGTTGGATGAGAAGTATGAGATTCCCAAGGTCCAAGAGGAGGTGGTTAGAGACTTGCTTGCCCAGCTAGATGCCCACAAGTCTACGGGGCCGGATGGAGTCCACCCAAGAGTTTTGAGGGAACTGGCGGATGTGCTGGCCAAACCCCTTTCCATCATCTTCCAGCAGTCCTGGATGACTGGGGAGGTTCCGCTGGACTGGAGGCTGATGTCGTGCCCATCTATAAGAAGGGGCGCAGGGAGGATCCGGGGAACTACAGGCCTGTCAGTTTGACCTCGGTACCGGGGAAAGTCATGGAGCGGGTGATCTTGAGTGCGATCATGAAGCACTTGCAAGAGAACCGGGTGATCAGGCCCAGTCAACACGGGTTCATGAAAGGCAGGTCTTGCCAGACTAATCTGATCACCTTCTATGGCCAAGTGACTAAACTCTTGGACGAGGGAAAGGCTGTGGATGGATCTTCCTGGACTTCAGTAAAGCCTTTGATACAGTTTCTCCCAGCATTCTGCTTCGGAAACTGTCGGCCTCTGGCCTGGACGGGCGCACACTCTCCTAGGTGAAAAACTGGTTGAATGACCGGGCCCAGAGAGTGCTGGGAAATGGAGTTAAATCCAGCTGGAGGCCAGTGACAAGTGGGGTTCCCCAGGGCTCAGTCCTGGGTCCAGCCCTGTTCAATGTCTTTATCAACGACCTGGATGAAGGCATCGAGTGCTCCCTTAGCAAGTTTGCAGATGACACCAAGCTGGGTGGAAGTGTGGATCTGCTGGAGGGTCGTGAGGCTCCAAAGGGACCTGAACAGGCTGGACTGCTGGGCTGAGACCAACGGCAGGAGGTTTAACAAGGCCAAATGCCGGGTCCTGCACTTGGGGCACAACAGCCCTGAGCAGCTACAGACTAGGAGAAGCCTGGCTGGAAAGCTGCCTGGAGGAGAAGGGCCTGGGGGTGCTGGTTGAAAGTGGCTGAACATGAGCCAGCAGTGGCCCAGGTGGCCAAGAAGGCCAATGGCATCTTGGCTTGGGTCAGAAAAGGCGTGACCAGCAGGTTCAGGGAGGTTATTCTCCCTCTGGACTCAGCACTGGTGAGACCGCACCTCGAGTCCTGTGTTCAGTTCTGGGCCCCTCACCACAAGAAGGATGTTGAGGCTCTGGAGCGAGTCCAGAGAAGAGCAACGAAGCTGGGGAAGGGGCTGGAGAACAGGCCTTATGAGGAGTGACTGAGAGAGCTGGGGGTGTTTAGCCTGGAGAAGAGGAGGCTGAGGGGAGACCTCATTGCTCTCTACAACTACCTGAAGGGAGGTTGTGGAGAGGAGGGAGCTGGGCTCTTCTCTCAAGGGACAGGGGACAGGATGAGAGGGAATGGCCTCAAGCTCCACCAGGGGAGATTTAGGCTTGAGATTAGGAAAAAATTCTTCACAGAGAGGGTGGTTAGGCATTGGAACAGTCTGCCCAGGGAGGTGGTTGAGTCGCCGTCCCTGGAGGTGTTTAAGGTGAGGGTGGATGAGGTACTTAGGAGCATGATTTAGGGATTGGTGGGAATGGTTGGACTCGACTATCCAGTGGGTCTCTTCCAACCTTGTTATTCTGTGATTCTGTGTGATTCTGTGATTCTTCCTCTGAGAAAACAGAGAGAGGCCTTGAAAAGTTAGTGATGAGAGGAAACCTTACCTTATGACCATCCTACAAAGACTTGAGAGGGAAAAGATGACATTGAGGTTATTGTGATGTTTTCCATATCACTTTTTAAATAGGTGGTGGCATTAGTTCATAAAGAGCATCTCAGATTTTAAGCAAATGAGTTCCAACTTCATCAGCCGCTAAGGTGCTTAAGCTGGGGATGTGCTAAAAGCTTTGTAGAAAAGATATTATCATTAGAAAGAAATCATTTAGAAAAAAATCCTACGTGGGGAAAATGGGGAGATAAAAAGTGAGAAAGTAAGTATAAACGTTATTTCTTTTGAGTTGTCATTTCCTTCTGAGATCTATTTTTTTAAAGAGAGATAAAAATATTTATACAGATGTTTTTGAGACACACACATCCTTTTTGCAGTAAGTTATTCTGTGAGGAACTCTGGAGATGTGGGGCTTTGTTCATACATCTTTGTTGCTTCATATTTCTTTGTGAAATATTAATTTACGGGAAAAAACCCCACATGGTTATATGTACAGGGAGAGGGGAAAGAGATGGAAATGCACATCTGAGGTCATATCCATATTGTCAGTGGCATGACTGCAGCTCATGGAGGTGGACTCAAGTCCCATATGGATTGGAGGGCCTGAACTCCTCCATCAGTGCAGTGACACCACTGCTGAGCTCAGGAGTGTCCTCCAGGCACATTCCAAGGCTGCCCCAGTACACACCAGCTGCTTTAAGCTGCACCAGTTAATCTCCACAAGCTGTGTTGTGTTTCTTCTTAGTGATGTAATAAAGAATATAGCAGAAGGAAAAGAAAAGAGGATCATTGACTTAAATTCTTTCAATTGGTTGGCCCAAACCACTGCAAAATTTTCTACTAAAAATTCATAAAATAAGAAAATATCCACTGGATGAAGTTAGTCCACCAGACTCTGCATCACTTGCCTTTGTTTCTCGCTCAAAGATGGAGCAATGTTGTGGGGCCACAATGTGACAAAGCAGATCCCATATAAATAAAACAGCAAAATCTAAGACAAACCTAAATCATTTTAGCAATTTATGGTGTTGACAATGGGCAGGACACAGCACCGTAAGAATCAGAGAGATTTACCTCATTGCCTGGCAGTCTCCACACCCTTCACCAGCAAGGAGCAAGAATCAAGGTCACACTCTATAAAAAAAATAAAACGCTTGGAAGTTAGAAGCCTAAACAAAAAATAATACATGAGCAATAGTTTTCAGGTCCAGCCATTTATCTTGTTAATGACAGATCAACATATATACTGAGAACAAAAGACTGAGAGAAAAATCAAATCAGTTCTTTATTCTTTTTCCACTAAGAATCTAAAGTTCAAATTTTGTTATGTGTAGCAAACTTATATTGATTATAAACAGCCTGTTTTAAGTGTGACACTGAGTGACTAGCAAAATCATATCACTTCCTGAGGGAGGAAATCTGAGCAAATTGAAAGTAATGAAATATCAAAAGGTGTTGAACAAGGTGTAGGAACTGATCCATCCTCCTCCCAGGTAAACAGGACCAAAAACCCAAAGTGTAGAAATTAATCAGTGGCGAGGGAGGTTTATCATCTCTAGTTGGCAAAGCAGCCAGTGCCAGTGAATCACAGAGGGACTAATGAAAAAGACAAAACGAAACCAGATCAGAAATCGAGTGCTTATACTGCCCTGTCCCCACCCCTCCCAGCTCCACAGTTGTCACAGTGCAGCCTATTAAACTGTCAAATATCACCTCTTCAGCCCTCATTATTTCTGTGCTAGAATTGGTCATCAGATTTCCCAAAGGCTTCCTTTCTTCAAAGTAAACATGTCTTTTGTGTTTTCATATCATGATCTATTTAAGCCTAAACCACCACTACATGCCCCAGTGAACAGTCCCTCCCCAGCTTTCTTGTAGCCCCCTTCCCATCTACAAGAAAATATTTCAGCAGTACAAATATTGATGGTTGAGAAGCAAAAGGTGGAGAAAAAGGAACAAAGATTTTTCATCCTCCAGGTTCCAAGAAGCCTGTGCAAGGTACAAGCACCAGCTTTTAACTTAGCTGTGGAACACTTGGCAATGAGGCTGAGAACACAATGTAGAATCATCTAAGAAAGACCATCTATGGGAATTGTAACATCAGGAGAATTTCATAGAATCATAGAATAACCAGGTTGGAAGAGACCCACTGGATCATCGAGTCCAACCATTCCTATCAATCACTAAACTATGTCCCTCAGCACCTCATCCACCCCTCCAGGGAAGGTGAATTGACCACTTCCCTGGGTAACCTTGTTGTTCTTCATGAATGTTTGGAGAACGTGGGATTGAAACTGAGAATAAGCATATCAAGAAAGACAAATATCTTAGAATCACTGAAAAGATTCTTAAAACTCTGTAGAGGATATCTGGAAAACATAGAAACTGAGACAAGAACTCTAGTGCTGGTGTTGACACCCTCCACCCCTCCCCAGCAGATCTAAATAAGTCTTGAGCTATTTAAGTCCTCCCAGTGTGTGTCTGTGTGCACACCCCATACTTGTCAACAAGAAACAACAATAAAAAAGCAAGAAGGGTCAGCATCTCTCATGTAAATTACAAATTTTAAAAGCTTACCGTATTGCTTTTTTCTTTGGCAACGAGCAAGTATGTGGTTTGCTATGCTAACAGGTCCAGACCCTCCCAGCCAGTTTCTAAATTCTATCAGAGCCCAGCAAAGCCAAAGGCACCAAAGGAGTTTCAATTTGAGTTTAAAGTAGCAGCTTGGCGTGGAAAATGGTCAAGGTTTGCAACAGTAAGCATTGCAAAGCTTTTTCTTCTAGCTGTTTCTTTTACTATGATAAAGTATAATAAAGCATAAGGGACTACTCAAAAAGGCTTGTGGTGACAGGATGAAGGGCAATGGCTGTAAATTGGAGAAGGGCAGATTTAGACGGGACATTAGGAAGAATTTCTTCACCATGAGGGTGGTGAGGCCCTGGCCCAGGTTTCCCAGGGAAGCTGTGGCTGCCCCATCCCTGGAGGGGTTCAAGGCCAGGCTGGATGGGGCTTGGACCCCTGATCCAGTGGGAGGTGTCCGGAGTGGCACAGGGGTGGAACTAGATGATCTTTAATGTCCCTTCCAACCCAAACTATTTCATGATTCTGTGATGGTATAACTCTATGATTCTACGATTGTATAATTCTATGATTCTACGATAATCAAAATATTAGACAAATATGCTACATTTTTTACACAGATTCTAGAACTGCCATATTACTGTTTCATTCTCATTATCTTTGAAAAAATAGCTTGGTCTAGTGAGTGTTTCTAAGCTCTTTTTCTCTGGCTTCCATTAGATGTCGACTCTAACGTTTCCCATCTTGCTATTAAAAGAATGGAGTTTCTTCATTACAAATGCTTCTCAAGTATGTTTGAAAGGCAGTACCTCTGTTTTTAAAATTAATAATAAAAAACACAATTACTGGTATGTTGTTCCGTGTTTGGAATGGAAACAATACTTGGTTTTCTGGATCCTGAAGGAATCATATATTTAATCATGAATAAAGACTGCTCTCTGGACATTAAAGGTGGCTAGAGAAGCAAGGGCAATAAGGAAATGTTGTGTTTCAAGATAAAGAACTTTCCTCAACAAAGGGGAAAGGAACTGACAAAAAATAATATATTAAAATTATTATTTAACTATTAAATTAATGAATTGGACTTATTGTGGCTAGCTATGTCTTTCTTTCTCACTGTTGACCTTAAAGAGTTTCTTTTTCAGCATTGTTTGGAAAAAACCTGCCTGTAATAAGTGCAAGAAGAAGTTATAGAGTGCGTTACTATAAATGGAGCCTTTATAAAATCAACAGAAGATGAATCTATGAAGAATTCCATTGTTAGGATCTAAGATCACTACAGGCAGAAAACCTTTTAATGGATGCTTAACTTATGTATGAGAACTGCAAGGGAATAGAAATCCAAATTACGTCCTTGAACACAATTAAGTCAGCAAAGGTCTACTTTAAAAAAATTCCTGTCTTTGCTATGTTTCATTAGCCTTCCAATTCATTTGATAAATTGGATTTTTTTATCTGCTTTCAGACATGTGTTCTCAGTGCATGTACTGAAAATGATGCAGATCTGCGGTAAAGATAAAAAAAAAAAAACCTCTCTGTCCTGCGCTGCAATATATCCACTCCTCAAACATGTTTTTTTTATGTAAACTGGAACAATATCAACCAGTAAGCAAATAAAATCTCGAAGAACACGAGTGTACAAACAAAGTAAAAACTCTGAGTTGAGGTCAATTAGATTCTGAAGCAGAGGTTAAAGTGACATTTCTGGTATCTCAGAGCTTGCATTTCATTATTTCTAATTTAACTGTTATTGCAGCAGTCCTTCAAATTCTGTGAGAACTGGTGACTTGGACCTGACCCTGTTTTTCTGCGCTGACTGTGTAGCTGTGTGAGATGATCAGTCAGGTGTGAACCTTTCTGCTTTACGGTTGCTCAGATTGAGAGGAATCTTTGCTAAAATCTTCCAGACTTGCACCATCAGTCACATCTAAATCCTGCTCTTTTGAAGTAAAGGTGTAACGAGCGTTTACGGTGTTTGAGGATAGCGAGGTGCAAAATGCAGCAATTCTGGAGCACCTTCCAGCCCTGCCTGTGCACCACACAGCAGCCAGTGTTTGCTGGGAATCCTCCTCAATGACTAAAGCGGTCTTCCAATATCACACTTACGTGCTCCTCTCAATAAAAAGGTACTCTTCAGGATAAATTAAAATTCATTCTAGCTCTTCTGTGAGACAAATGTGATGAGAAGGTCTTGGTTCCACTGATCACAGAGCTGGCAGGTTCTGCAAAGGAAAATGCTATTCCAGCTTGGGATCAAATTTATTGAATCAGTTGAGTACAATCTTTGCTTAAATGCAGAGGGATCTGTTGAGCTTCCCTCCAGCACCCAGAATCTGAGACAACAGCAGATTCACACAGAGGAGGGGTTTGCCAAGCAAAGCAACTGATCGTCCAACTAGAGGGGCCGTGTCCTTGTCCAGAAATTGCTTTGACATTAGAAGTATTTATAGAATAGAAAAAAACCACCCATCTGTAGAAAATTATTTTGAAGAAGATTTTGTGGTGATGGGAGGAAGCAAAACGTAGGAAGGGAGAAAGCTTGTGATAAAGCAGGAGAGTTTAGCGAGGACAATACTGATAAATCTCATCAGTTCTCAAGACCTCATTCATGTTATATGGGGTTTTCGTTTTGTTTTGGGACGAGTACCCATCTTGCTGTGGCTCCGCTCAGTTTGGAGAGGAAGAGCCAGATCTTCATCAGAGTTCAGCTTTGCCTGAGGAAGGTCACCAGACCGTGAGCACCTGCAGCGTTTGTGCAGCTCAAGGAGTGAGAACCAGCAGCAAGGACTCAACGAGGAGATGCATGTTCATTTTCATGAACCGATATTGCTCAGGCAGGGACTGCGAGGGAACTCGGGTCCAATTCCTCCTTTTCCTGGCAAGTTCCTTACCGCAGTCAGGTGGGAGAGCAGATACAGCCAACTTCCAGGCCTGCCAGCAAGAAAAAGGGCAGGACAGGATTAATACGGGGGAAAAAAAAATCACCTAGATGTGAATTTAAACGGGGAGAGAGAGATGAAGAGCAGAACAGTGTGAAATACTTGCTAGAATAAAAACAATGTTTAAAATAAATCTCTTAAAATCCAAATAGAAAAACTATTCTGCCCAGACTCAAAGGCCAGGATTTAAGAATCATTGGTATTTATTTCTGCATACCACAAGACATTTATTTAATTAGAGAAACATGCTTTCATTGCATTCTGAGTCAATTAAATGGAAAAAACCATGGTTTTTATAAATTTTGAGGGTTTTGTAAAACCTCAACTCTCTCTGGATTCTCTGATCCTTAAACTTACTAATTATGTGCTTTGTTTTCATTACAAATACCATTTAAACTTCACAGACCTCCTTTACTCCTTCATTTCTAATGTCATGTAGCATACGTGTGCAGCTGCTCCACTATTAGGAGTTCTTCAAAGCATCCTCTGCTAGACATCAGGGGGAAATTCTTCACAATGAGAGTGGGGAGGCTCTGGCCCAGGTTTCCCAGAGAAGCTGTGGTTGCCCCATCCCTGCAGGGGTTCAAGGCCAGGCTGGATGGGGCTTGGAGCCCCTGATCCAGCGGGAGGTGTCCCTGCCCATGGCAAGGGTGGAACTGGATGATCTTTAAGGTCCCTTCCAACCCAATCCATGACTCTGTTCACATTAAAATCGTAACGTTTTCTTGTATTCGTCAGAGAACTGAAGCCCTGTAGGATCAGAAAGAAAATCTTGGTGGACTGACTGTCCATGAAGGGACATAGGGACCCTTTCCATTATTTCTCCAGCTTGATGTAGTGGTGGCCAACGTTTCAATTTGCTGCAGTACCTGTTTTTTTGTCTTCTCAAGCAGAAACTCAGCCAGCCCTCCTGAGCTTTGCAGGAAATGAAGGAGCTGACTACACGGCCAACTTGCATGCGCCCATGTAGCCTGCAGTCTTTGAAGCTCACAGGATAATTTATTGAAACAAATGCCTGCCATTTCCTCTATCATAAATATAATATATAATCTGCACTAGTTGCTCAAGACAAATGTTATTACGTACTTCTCTAATACAAGGTTTTAATAGGCTGTGGCGAAGGGTTGTACACAGCACCTAATGCATATTCTGACGTGTGTAAAATCTAAGATCAGGGAACACAGCGTACATTTATAGCAGTGTCTGGGAGATTATATGTAATGAATATATTATAGCACATGCACATCACAGGCAGAGTTAAGGATGCTCATGAATCCTGTAGTGTGGCATTCCCTACCTTCTGTGTGTTTAACTGTACAACCTTAACATTCCCTGAACATTCTCCGATGGAATATCTATCAGCCCACATAATCAGCCTGCAAGTTACTCCCACAGAGAAAGATATTTCAAATTGTCTTCTTCCAAGAGACATTAATTAATGCATTCTCATTTTCAAATGCGCTACTTTCCAGCCAACATGTCCTGCTGAAGATTAAAAAGCTTTAAATCTTTGTGGAGTAAGGCTCCCCAGGAAGCTTAAAAAAATACTGTCTGCATCCTTTTTCCTAGAGGCTTCTCTGTTTTGCCCTTACACTAAAGCTATTACGCACAGCTTGAATTCTGGGAAGACATGATGCTGTGGAAATGCAAGTAATTATACTATTCTCTCTCATTTCTACTGACTATTATTTTCATTTTTTTCTCTTTATTTCATTTTTTTCCAGCTATTTTTATGCACTGCAAGCATCACTTGCAGGTTTTTACTTGCAGAGAAAATGCCAGCTGAAAACTGGTGATTGGTGCAATGTAAATGATTGCATATTGGGGGCCCCAAATTACAAAATAGCTACTTGGGTAACTTATTTACTCTGAATTCTTGCATGCTGGGCAATTCCCAAATATTTTAAAGGCTTTGTGCAAATTACTCTATAAAATTGCATCTAAAGTGCAGTGTTCTTTATTAAAAACAATAGGATGTAAGATGTGAAAAAAAACGTGGTGTCCTTGGTAAAGTCAGCAAGCAATTTTAGGTGGCATGATAGACCCTGTTATAAAAGAAAACAACAGAGGAATTAGAGTTGGGTGTTAGTTCCTGAGTCAAATACAGCCCTGAGATAACCAAAGGCAGATCCATTAGTTGCTAACGCCTAGCCCACAAACCAGATGAAGAACGCTGGCATGTACATTCATATAGTTTATATTATGAATAGATCAGTTTTTATAGAAATATTTATGAGTATGTAGTTCTCTGAAACAGAAAAATCAGTTGCCAGCACAGTTCAGATTTTAGCTAAGCAATAAAAATCATAAAAGTACATTGTGTTGCATTTTAATTGTTCTTTATCTAATCAAGGGATTGCCTTTCTGAAACCCTCTGTTTTCAGAGAAGCGGCACTAGGGAGGATATAGCAGATGAAATGATGAACTAGCTTTATTTTTATGCGCAGTATTTATAGGTAAAAAAAGGCTTCAACAAAAGGAGTTCAGCTGAGAAATGTTAATGTACACAAGTCTGAGGGCCAAATTGGGATTCTGGGAGTTACACAACAGATGCATTTGTCCACCTGTGTTCACAAAGCTTCCAAACCCTAACAAATACAAGTAGGTAGTAAAACAAAGATTGACTAGTGCTGGTTGTAATGGCCTCAAGAGCAGCTCTGGAGACTGGATGTAGCAGGCGATGCTGCTGCCTGTATGAGGTCTCCCTGCTGCTCTGGCTGTAGGAAGGTATCCACGAGGCCCAGGTGGGCAGAGACCAACGCCGCAGAATGGGGATGTGCACCTCAGTATATCAAAAAAACATCGACTGCTGTCACAGATACCATGATGTCAGGCTTCTAGCACAAGGCCACGTAGCAGGTTATCGTTAGCAGCCTGTCTGTGCTCAAGATATTGTCTCAAAACCAGAAAACAATCAGTTCAGCCATCTGAAAGCGGCTGCGAGACCGTTGAGCAAAAAGGGGCTGGCAGAGACCAGGAGCAGAGAGGCAGGAGCTGGGCAGTTAAGGTTTCTGCCCTTTTCAGTCAGAAAACCTGCCATAGAACCACAAAACCCACAAAATCGTTTGGTTGGAAAAGACCTTTGAGATCATCAGGTCCAACCATATCTGTCCATTACTAAGCCAGATCCCTCAGCACCTCTACTACCCATCTTTTAAATGCCTCCAGGGATAGGGACTCCGCCACCTCCCTGGGCCACCTCTGCCAGTGCCAGATAATCCTTTCAGTAAAGACACAATGCCTGATGTTATTATTTATCCTGAAGGACATTTCATTTCTCTTCCTTAAGGTGTTTCATGGTATCGGTGGGGAGTACGGACTGGTAGGGCACCTCCCATAATTGCCAAGAGACATTCCTCAAGGAAAAAATGTTTTGAGCCTGTTCATATATTCCTCAAAAGATAAATGTGTGTGATAGTTTTGAAAGGATTAAATTGTTACCCTTTGATGTATCTTTACCGTTTTTTTTTGAATGCTTTGACCAAACAGTGCTGCTGATAAATTCATTATGGGCGATAAACTCATTAGAGTGATAAACCTGGTGTGGGTGATAAACTCATTACAGAAGAGGCCTTGTATGGTGAGGCTGACACAAGGCTTTCTATCACTGTCAGCAAAATTGCAGACTATAAAACTTCCTCGCACATAAATGATGGTCTTGGCACACTCTTCTCTTCCATCTCTCCCTTTCAAAGGGTGAGCTTAGACACTCACGTAGCTTCAACTATTATCATCAGTCCCACAACTCACCAATCCCTACCTGTTCTCGTTAACTAGTCCAGGTTCTCAGCTGGTTTCTGACATTTCCTCATTATCACCTAAATTCCAGAGGCAAGGTAGGAATTCCTGTCTTTTCTCTCTAGCCTAAACCTTCCCTTCCCACAGATATCCCCACTAACTCTCTAACCCACTATCACTTTCTACAACCACCTGAAAGGAGGTTGTAGGGAGGTGGGAGTTGGTCTCTTCTCCCAAGTGGCAGGTGATAGGACAAGAGGGAATGGCCTCAAGCTGCACCAGGGCTGGTTCAGATTGGGCATTGGGAAAAAATTCTTCACCCGAAGGGTTCTCAAGCCCTGGAAGAGGCTGGTGGATTCCCCATCCCTGGAGGGGTTTAAAAGATGGGTAGATGAAGTGTTCAGGGATATAATTTATAATTCAGTGGACAGGTATGGTTGGACTTGATGATCTCAAAGGTTTTTTCCAGCCTAAAGATTCTATAATCCTATGATTCCAACCCTCTGTATATGCACAGTTTGATGGAGAGCTTTCCTTTCTCTGACCTTGCATAGGAAAGTGCTACTTGTTTCTACTACCCTACCCACTTTGTTCAGGCCAACACCCTGTTTCTCCTCCTGTTCTCCGTATTAACCTCTGAGGGAAAATAATCCCACGCCCTCCTGAGATGATCCTCAAGATCATCTTGCATACTGCAAGGAAGGTCATGTGAAAGAGTAAAAGTCATGACATAAATCTCCATCTAGGAAATGTATTCCTTGAAAGAACTTGGAAAACAAGGCTTTTGTAGATGGGACCTCTACTACAGACTGCACAGTGAAGTGGCCTTTACTAACGAGCAAAGCATTTATAGCTGGTGCACTCAGCTGAATCTAATTCTCAGGTTCACTTCTGTTCTGAGTGTCTTTGCTTGTCTGAGGCCTAGATGCTCCCTTGTTTCACATATCTAGAACTTCAGATCTGGACTTTTACAGGCAATTGAATCTTGAAGATACCCTGCTGTCAGCTGAGACCCAAGTCTTTTAGCAGCTGCAGGCTGAGATTTGTGTTATTCCCTTGTCTCTCTAACAGAGATAACAGAGGATAAGTAAATAAACCATTATATCTGATAGCAAACATACACCATGTGTCAACTCTATCTCCTGGTAACGCCACAGAAGTACATTTAAAAAGTTTTAAGGAGGTAAGATCATGATGATTTTATTTCAATGCCAAAGTGAATATTCTGAGGGATAGTTCAGTGATAGCTGAGAGACTTGGTGCCAAGGAAAACTTTTCTCCTAGTTCTGTGTGTTGAGCTGTTTTCTGCTAAATTAGCAAACAGAATCAACTCAGTAAAATGTCTTATGGATGGTAGAACTAGCACGAAGGAAGGATGGGGGCCCAGCTCTCCAGCACCAGAGCAAGACGAGGAGGGCTGCAGGCACAGGTTGCTGAGGAGCAGGCAGCCCCTTCCACCAGCTCTTTGCAGAGAATCAGGCACCAAGACACCCTGTTGTCATGTAGAAATGTGGATAGGGAAATATAAAGTGAGAAACATTGAGTCAACAAGACTTCACCACAGCACAATATTTGATCTCAAGGTGTCATTTTCATCTTGTTATTTTTATAGAGGTACTGCAATCTTATTCACAATGAGAATCCTGTTATGCAATATATTGTACAAATTCAGGAAAACTAACTCTGCTGCAGCCAGCCTCAGCCCAAAGCCCTGAGCATGCAAATCCACAGATATGGGACTGCAGCATCCATGTATCTTTACATGCATCGCTACAAGCTCAGAGGCGAATTCTTATTTACAAAAAATTAGAATTTCAAAAAGGAGAAGAAAATAGCACTTGCAATAGTACGGCCAGCTGGTGACTGTTTTGTAACAAGGTCTTTTTTCCCCCTCCTTTAAATATAATTTACTAGAACTTCACTTAGAGATGTAACAAATTAGCAGCTATTCATTTTATAATGAAGAAGGTCTCATGCAAATCTAAGCTGTGAATAGGCAATCAGAATTTATTTGGACATAAAGGGTTATTTGCCAGGCTAATATTTCAATATTGAACTGCATGCTGCTATCAGTACCATCGTAGACCGTTTTATACAGTTATTTTAAGTTCTTATGTCATTACATTGCCTCTGTTTGATTCGTTATAGTACCCATGGCTATGACTACACATTCCTACATTAAAGACCACCAGAAAAACACAAGACAGTTCTTCTTTGGATAATATATAAATTTAACTCATCTCCCCTCAGGTGTGAATAAGTGTTAAAGTGGAAGCTTTTATTCTCCTGAAGCACCTCCTGCAGGAGGACAGGCTGAGAGAGGTGAGGTTGTTCAGCCTGGAGAAGAGAAGGCTCCGAGGAGACCTTATAGTGACCTTCCAGTACCTGAAGGTGGTGTACAAGAAAGCTGGGGAGGGACTCTTTACAAAGACACGGAATGATAAGGCCAGGGGCAATGGTGTTAAATTGGAGAGGGGAAGATTTAGACTAGACGTAAGGAGGAAATTCTTCATGATGAGGGTGGGGAGGCCCTGGCCCAGGTTGCCCTTCAATTCTGTCAGCTGATCTTTCAGGGGGCCACCAACAGCCCACTGTAGTGGGGTTTTCCAGTATGCCCAGCAAATATTTCCTGTCCTGCGGGATCCTGGTGATGTTAGTTGGTAAAACAAAGGGCCGAAGGTGATGGATTGCAGGTTCTTCTTGTTGCTGCGCCCTGAACTTCTTTCTCTGGGCAAGTAGCCCTGTTGTTTTAAAGAAACGGTGATCGGTTAGATTGGGCAAATGGTTTCCACTGACAGAGGTTCTCACAGTGGTTTTGGATTAAACGTGTGTGACTGCAGAGCACAGGGAAAGTGGGCAGCCAGGACAGAAAGCCCGTACCTGTGGGCATCCAGGCTCCACACACCCAACCTGTTGGGAAAGCAGGTGTCCAGAATCCTGGACAATGGTATTAAACCTTCAAAATCCACTAGGAAACCTTTAGTTATAACCTTTCTCTCGTTTCACAAAGATGCGTGTTAGAAAATTAGATGCATGGGAGCCCAAGAGCCTTTATGGGGTCTGTATGCATTCTTTCTTCTCTGAGGATCATCCGTGCTTAATAAATCAGTGACTTCGTCTGCAAAGGTATGTAGCTGCCTGGTTTGGGATAAGCAAAATTTGAAATCCAAAATCTCAGTTTGTAATAGATCCCTGAGAGGGTCCTACAACCATAACTCATGCAGGCAACTAAAGATTAGGTATCTAAGCATGAACTAATCATGCAAAGCTCACTTAAGTCTTTGTAATAAAGGTTAGGAAACAGGTCTCCAACTATAATAAATCTGAAAAATCTCTGGAAGTAATCTTATAATAAAGCTTTTGGTTACTAATTCATGGGAGGAAGAAGAAGTTATGCCACTTTTCCCTGTCAGGGGTTCCGTGCAACAGGGTTGCACATTAGTGCAAGAAAGGCAGCCACCGTGCTCTGCAGTGCCAGTCTGGGGTAGCACAGAGCCCCAGCGGGTGATGGATTTTGGCCCAGCCTGTGTTCTTCTCAGTCTGAATAGCTCTGTATTTGCTTCCTTCCAATTGTCTCCCAGCTGTAGTCATAGCACGTGGTTCTCTGCACTGGCCTTTCGTGTCAAAATAACTTGTAACTTGTGCTGGAGTCACGAGGAAGATTCTACGTGGGTGTGAGGTCACGCACTTTCTTAGCAAGTTGTACAAATTATGTGGGAATGTAACACTTCCACATGACTGGCAGCCTCGCTTCTTACTTGTTTTAATTACTAAATAAATTAACTGTGAAAATAAAGTAATATCTGCGAGCAGTCAATGTACCAGATCAGAGAAGATATTTAGAAAGTATGAAGGAAGTAAAAATAAGTTGAGCATGTGCTTAAGTGTTTCACCACTTTTGCTGAGGCTGTTCTTTCACAGCAAGGCATTTATATCACTCTCCTCCATCACCCTGCCCTCACCCGCAGACTCAGGGTCCTCCAGAAGAAGAAAAGCCCTAAATCCCCGTCAACCAGCTGAAGCCATGCACCGTATAATAAATTTCCTATGTCCCCAGAGGTGGCCTCACACAATTTTAATAAATCTTTAGAGATGTGTCTTCAGTGTCTCAACTACGTAAAGGTCAGACAGTGCTATTCTGACTGACCCTGACCCTCAGCTGTTCCATGACTGCAGAGGGGCTGCTCGGGGCATAATATACAGCAGCTGTGAGCAGGAGGGGCACAGTCTCTCTGTCCACGTACAGGTGGTATTTCTGGTGGTGCCAGGCCATGGGCATTGCCTCCCCAGCCCCCCAGGACAGAGGGGGCACCTTGCCCCCCGTCCCCAGCTCAGCCAGGATGCTGCTAGTGCTGGTTGTCTGCAGACTTTACGAGATGCCTCTGTTTTAGCCAGACCTTCTTTAATTCTTCACCTCCTGGCTCCCCCCTCGGTGATTTCCTTGTTTGGTTTTATCATTTTAATTTTGCCAAAACATTAAGGCAGGGAGCATTTCACCTGCTGACCGGGGGTGACAGCACGGCAGAGGGTGGAGGGAAATAAAAAAGATGCTCAGCTCAGCTGAACTCTCCCTCTCACCGCTGTAAAATTAATTGTTATCATTATCTAGCTGCTTTCTGGAGACCATCAACTTACCTGCTACACAAACTGTAGCGGCAGTAACAGCAGCTGGACCTGACATACAGCCTTGCCCTCAGTGTATTAAATCATTCTGATGTAATGTCTAACAAACCACATGACTCACCTATTAAACCTTTTCAGGGGCAAGAGCTCTGGCAGTAGGAGAGAGCTTGTAATGAGGCCAAACTCGCCGAGGATAAAAGGAACGTATTATGAAAACAAGCTATTGAAGGCGCTCGTGCTAATTTGAGCGAGCGCATTTGGACATGTAAGAGCTTTGCTGTTTCTGTGTAAAATGTTTCCAATTCCTTGCTTCCCATTGCAGAGCTGATTGAGTCAGCAGCAGCTTGCCTCTTGCATTCCAGGTGGCGTGATATGTCTCCTCATGCACTAACTCATATAGGTCATTAATATGCTAAATAAGTTGTAGCCAATTGGCTCCCATGGTGACAGCTCCAAAAGCTTCATGAATAATCAATGGAGCACCTGGAGGCATGAAATTTTCATACAAAGAATTTCTAGACTTCTGCATTAAGCTCTGAGCAGGGACAGACAAGTGATAGACATGACTGGCACTTTGAGGAGTTTTAAAAATAAGAAGTGTTATTTTAAAAGAAAATAGCAGTCTTATTAAAAAAAATAAAAAGAATGAATCTGAAACTCCATCTCCTGGTGCATTTCTAAGAGAGGCACCTAAATTGATTCCCTTGCTATCTTTTGGACTGAAGCATGTTTTTGAGTTGGGGAAGGCAAGTGGGAATACTTCAGCTCTGCTATATAATCTGCAATAAAGTCATCACAGGGTAGCAAGGATTTACTGATAGAATTAAACAGTTCCTTCTTTAGAAAATTAATAAACAGTTACTGCTTTTACCTGCTTTCTTTGCAAGAATTGTAATGCTTATAAATTTTCAGGAGTAAAAATCACACAGTGTGAGTGACCAAGCAAATATTATGAGCAGGCTGCGGGTCCACCCTCTCAAAAGTCTCTCTGACACTGCTTCAAGTGCTAACATTTTATCTTGTAGGCCCTTTCAGACACCTTCATTACTGAAACAGGCAGAGCACAGGCAGGAGACTCTTGCTTCGCTATCTGAGCATTTGTTAAGTCTCCCAAAGGAGCTGAGAAGGTGACAGGTTGGAAGTGGCCTTGAGCAGCCTGGTCCAGGGGGAGATGTCCCTGCCCCTTGCAGGGGGGCTGGAATTGGGTGATGTTTAAGTCCTTTCCAACTCAAACCATTCTATGATTCTATGATTCTATGATTCTATGATTCTATGATTCTATGATTCTATGAATGATTCTATGATTCTATGATTCTATGATTCTATGATTCTATGAATGATTCTATGATTCTATGATTCTATGATTCTATGATTCTATGATTCTATGACAAATGTGGTCTTGCCTCATGCTTCCCCCAAACAGGTTTGTACCTCACCTGTACCCAGTGCTGGGAAAGGAGAAACTAGAGACATGCTGGCCAGACAGCTTGTGTATATTGAAAGCTGCAAGAACAGAATAGAGGCAGCTCCAATATTTTCTCCTCCACGTGTGGCACTGCTGCATGTAAGAGGCCATCTTTCAGAATTCTAGTGCCACAGGAGATGGGTGTCCCTGCCCCTCCCAAACTTCTCCCCGCTGTCTAGTTCTCTGTTGTTGGTACAAGATGTAGGTGCACTGGGAGGCGCAAGGAAAAGCATCAACGATCCATCCCTGCTTGGCATAATTTTCACGCAACTGCTGAGAAGGTCGGCCCCAGCGTCTCCTTCTGGCATCACTGCAGGCAACTTTCCAACCCATTCCAGAAGAGCCTGCAAATTAAATGGACTTCAGCATCAGTTGTATTTGAGGTGTTTCAGATGAGATCCTCAGCAAAATGTTCGTGCTCTTTGCCATCTATTCTGACATGGATCGTCAACAGAAGGTCTGGAGAGGTCATGCTGCAGAAACACCAGGAACACCATCACGGACACCTCGTGGATTTGCTGATGAGGAGAAGGTACAGATATTGGAGCTACTCAAAACTGGCACAGCTGCTGTTGGCTGGGTAACTTGGAAATCCCCCTGTTTTCTCCTTGAACACTTCTATAAGTAGAAATAGGAGTGTAAATCTATTACCAGCCTGGTTCTACGTGAGCTGGGGCAGCCTTTACTTTGGGATTGGTGGAGTCTGTCCCCACCAGAACTTTGCAAAACTCACTAAAAACTTTCTTTGCTGATTTACCAGTGACATACAGTAATGATATAACTAGATAGATGATCTATAGATTTAAGATAAAACATAAAACTCGTATTAAATTCCAACAGATTTTTTTTTCCCTAAGGTTCAGTTGGATGTTCTACAGAGCCCCCCATTCAAGGTCCTTTACAAGGTATGGGCATTTTTTCAGTGTTTCCTAAAGCAACAAAACTACATATTCTCATTTTTCAGGTGTTATCCTGAAAACAAATAATTTGCACTGTTCTTGCTCTGTACAAAGTTATTCTCTGCAATACGTTACCCTATGGGCATACAGAAACAAATTCCCTCCCCAAACCACACACACACTGGCACCCACTCTTTCCAGCCTACCACACTCTTTCCTTTCGAGATCAACCGTCTGTTAAAAGGCATTGAAGGTGTCTTGGCAAGAGTCTGCCTTGGACACAAATGTCCTGAAATTCTCTAGCACTTTCATTCACAAAGGAACAAAGCAGGGATTTTACCTATCAATTCCTTAAGCAGAAACTTAAAGCTTCCACCATCAGTAGAATAATGGCATTGACTTCTGAGGTGAAACATGCAACTTGTTGGAGGGAAAGAAACTGCTATCCAGAAGACATAAATGAAAGAATACTCTTTATAAACTACAAGAATAAACAAAATAATTTGGACTCGACGATCCGGTGGGTCTCTTCCAACCTGGTTATTCTGTGATCCTGTGATTCTGTGATTATTCTGTGAATTTGGCTTTCTTGTTCTGGGATGGTAAAGTGAGAAGCATGCTCTCCGTTGAGGTGTGTTAGAAAGGTGGAGCTCCATTATTCAGTCCTGTAGACTCTAAAAGCTCACCCAAGTATTCCTGAGATAGTGATTTCCAAAGCAAAACCCTTCTGCCAGGCTGACAAAACCTGAGAAAATGTCTGGCAAAGAGGATTAATTTGAGTGGTGGCCACTCTATCTTATTGCAAACTTCTTCCACAAGGCATTGTGATGTCTACAACTTCAGTATGGAGAGCTTGAGGAAGGTGGTGACTAGGCAGGATCACATCATCCCCTAGCTGGCTTCACAAAATCATGCTTAGTGTTCTTTGTCTTCAATGACTGTTTCATGAGAGCCAGGACGTATGGCTGGTAAGTCGTAAGGTCTTCATGCCTGTGCTGGTTTTGGCTCGGATGGAGTTAATTTTCATCATAGTAGGTGTAGTAGGGGACAGAGCTGGGACAGCTGACCCCAGATGACCAAAGGGGTATCCGGTACCACATGATGTTGTTGCTCAATAATAAAACTGGGGGAAGAAGGTGGAAGGGAGGCATTTGTCTTCACGAGTAACCCTTACACGTCACCGGGCCCTGCTGTCCTGGAGATAACTGAGCACCTTCCTGCTGATGGGAAGCAGTGAATGAATCATAGAATGCTTTATTTGGCTTTGTTAGTGTACATAGCTTTTGCTTTACCTATCAAATTGTCTTTATCTCAACTCACAATGTTGTGTACTTTCACCCTTCCGACTCTCTCCCCCATCCCATGGATGGGGGGCGTCTGCAAGTAGCTGTGTGGGGCTGAGCTGCTGGCCAGAATTCCCTCATTTGGGTTGAGAAAGGGTTAACTTTATATCCAGTAGCTGCTATGCTTTGGAGTTAGCATGAGAATAATGTTAATTGCCAGGTAATGTTTATGTTCTACTGGAATACACTTAATTTTCTTCCCAGTGGCTGCTTCTTTTTAGATTCAGTATGAGAAGAATGTGGGAAATATACTGATGGGTTTTTAGCTGTTGGTAAGAAATCAAGGATTTTTGAGTTTCCTGTTTTTTTGCTAGTGCACAGGGGCAGTGCCAGGACAACTAACCCAAACTGGGCAACAGAATATTCCATGCCGTAACGTCATGTTCAGTTAATTTATATTTATATTCACATCTATAGTATTCTTTTATTGGTCTGGTAAAACTGTCTTTATCTCAACCCATGAGCTGTTTTTTGTTTTCTGATTTTTATCCCCGTCCCACTGGGTGAGATGGTGGGTGTGTACGGAAAGTGGAGGGAAGGGCTGCATACTGTGTAGCTACCAGCTAAAGGATAATCTCTGGTACAGAGTTAAACCACAGCGATGCCATAGACCAGGAACATCACTGGTGGCGTTGGAAACAACCTAGTTCTGCAGATTTTTCAAGGTTTTTACCTCCTGGGTTGTAGTCCCCAGTTTTCCAGATAGCTATGTCAAAGAGATAATCCTTAAAAAGATGACTTCTCATGTCTGCTTCCTTCAAGTTTTCCTTTCGAAGTAGAGTTTTCCTTTCTCCATTTTGCTTTCAGAGTTCAGCGCCCCAGATTTATTAGTCTTTGCAGCTCTGTTACCACATCCAGAACAGGCAATTTGGAACCTCACTTTGATTGCCTGCTTAAGAAATGAAATGCCACAGCGTATAGAAATATCTTTCCGTTTGAAAATAAAGTGCATAACTTAATGCAGGGGCGATCAATACTTGCAATGACTGATGGAAAGTGAGGGGAGTGGTGAAACTCACGCATGGCTTATTATGGCTTCTGTACATGGTAAGCCTTACAAATATGTTACATGGAATAACTTCTCTAAAGTGTGCTCGCTTCTGTTTGAAATTAAACTCTGTCTATAGGGTGTGAAAGAGCCTTACACGAGATAATTACTAACAGGGGTAAAAGCATGACTTTGACATTTTGAACATGCATCTTTCTAAATTCTGTTAGAGTCATTTGTAGTATCTAAGCAGCTATAAAACAGATTGGTGGCGTCTCTTCTGACATATTTTATGTGTGTGAGTTCCTTGCGCTCTACGAATATCATAACTACTTGCGGTGTTTTAATGCCTCCCTAGATCACAGCTGAAATCTTGCCCTCATCAAAAAGGACAGAAGTGACATTGGATTTAGTTACATCAGAATTTATTCTCATGTATTTGTTAAACCTCCTCTGATCGAGGGTTCAGTGGAAGTCTGAAGATAGCTGTGGTGGTTATTAATCTGTCAATTTGACTGATGTTTTAAAAATATATCTGAGTAGAAGAATTTCCTTCCACGCAAGAGCAGTAGAGAGTATTAAATCAGGATCTCCTGTGCTCTGCCAGGCTTGAGCCTTGGGATCACCTTGGATTACAGAAGGTACTGTGACTGACTTGTCCCTTGGAGCTGGGGCTTCTCAGGGTTTGCATTGACTTTGCAGCAGGATGAAGCCCAGTCCCCCCATTCCAGGCAGACAGGATGAATCCCAGCAAGTTCACCAGCCTAAATGACCAGAGAAACAAAAGAGCACAATATTGTAGAAGCGAACAATACGGATCAACAGTTTTGAAGGCTAACGTACTGCTATTGACCTCATCACCGGTTCTATGACTCAGTTTCCCTGCTGCAAATAAAGGATTGCCTTATTCCTTTTAAAGACCTGAGAATTTCAGATAGAAAGCATAGAAGAGCTGAAAAAAAAAATAAAAAAATCTCTGCATAGTTTGATGAAGAAATGCTTTTTATCCTCAGGGCATTATTTTGTGTCCACTGGGTTCCACTGTCTTCATTGCTCCTCTTGGATCGTTATTTAGACAGAAGCACGGAAGTAAAAGAAGTGTTGAAAATCTGTAACAGCTTTGTCTAAATTCCATTTTAAATGAATTGAAAAAGAATCTGTTAGTGAATAAAATATATCTGGCAGTCACAGGGGGATTGCTCCACACAGTCTTGTGTTTCATCATGAGTCCATTAAACTCTACAGCTACCAGAGACAGTTGGAAGAATTTTTTCCCCTTCTACAGTGAAGACAAGCTTCCCATGGTGCAAGTCAGAGTGCTGTCCACTTTGTGCAGCAGAAATTGATGTGATCTATAGGTATTTTCTGTAATTACTTTGCTAACAGTGTAGGTTCATCCATGTAAGAAAACACATGGGCATGTGTTATATTATGAAACGTAAGACACTAAGAAACTGGTGAAGCCACTTGGTTTCTATTCTCCAACAGCCTCAAACCATCATGTACATGTTAGTTCAGCAGATAGTGTTGAGCTCTGATGTGTTTCATTTTGTTTAGAACCTCTCCTGACTCAGGGCAGGTTTCTACTTTCAGCTAATACAATAATCATCGCAGGTTTAATGTCTGCCAGGTACGGCTTTTGTAAGGATCACTAAGTAAATTGTGCATTTTTCATTCATTTGAACATTCTAAAGTATGTTTTTATAGACAGCACAAAGACCAAATTCCACAGACAACTGTGACCTTTCATAGAGCTTACCACTGCGAACCTCATCCCCGTGGAAGTGTATGGTGAGCAGAGGTGGGCTATTATGGGCTGTTTTCAGTGGGTCACTCTTGTACACATGCAATGTACATGTTAACATCTGAGCTGTATTTCATAGAATCATAGAATCGCTTGGTTGGAAAAGACCTTTGAGATCACCAAGTCCAACCATCCCTGTCTACTACTATATCATATCCTCAAGCACTTCATCCACCCATCTTGAAAACCCCTCCAGGGATGGAGACTCCACCACCTCCCTGGGCAGCCTCTGCCAGTGCTTGAGAACCCTTTCAGTGAAGAATTTTTTTCTAAGGTCCAATCTGAACATGCTCAGACGCAGCTTGAGGACAACCCCTCTTGTCCTATCGCCTGTCACTTGGGAGAAGAGACCAACATCCACCTCTCTACAACCTCCTGTCAGGTTTAAATTCATGGAAGAAAAGTAAGTATTTTGGGGGACCAATTAATTTGGTGAACTGTAGATATATTTTTAAGGATGGTCCTTATTTTTTCCTGTCTATTGCCTCAGGGCTGAATTGTTAAGGTGTAGATGTCTACCGCATAAACATCTACCCATGGAGAGATGAATCACCACTGCAGAGTCCAGCACACCTGCTTAACAAATTCATGGGAAAATAGCTGAGAGATGTGGGTACTTACATGATACGTGTACGCTATTTACAAGCTGGTTTCAGAACATCATCTTTCTTAATTGCTTAGATAATCATAATAATGCTACGCTTTATTGTGATCTTTCCAAACATCACTGTAAATTATTGTGAAGCAATATCTGAGCTCCTCACAGCAATTAAGTCGAGCAGAATTCTAAATTACAGAGGTACGTGTAAAAAAATTGACAAGAGTATTTTAGAGCTGTGTCTACAGCACAGGTAATTCCTGGATGTCAGGTTATCCAATGGCATAAATGCTGTATTACAAATGTCGTTTTAAATATCTTAGATTTGCTAATCTAAGCTAAGCATTGTGTGGGTTTTTTGTTTATCGTCATTGACTGTTACAGTAAATGGTATTTAGAATCTACTAACTCTGGAAAGTATTTAATATCCTAAGCTTCAAGGGGTAAGTAACATCCAATATGAAGCATTAGAGATCCTGGCCCTGGTAGCAGCTTCTCACAGAATCTCTTAATTGATTTTTAACACCCATATCTGAAATAGGAGGAAATGGCCTGGGTTAGTGGAAGGAACCTAAGTAAGACATCAGACTGGTTTGATTCAGCCTGGTAGTTTGCTTGGAGAATGTTAGCACATCACAGGCTTCAGGATTCGAAGCAATTGCAACCTGCTGTCTAATTTGACCAAACGGCTATCTGCATTATCAACTGTCCACCATCGCTCTTCTCCCTCAAGACCCATGATAGTTCAGTATTGCCTTTTCTAAATGCGTCCCCCTCCTTCATTAGTGATTTTTTTGTTACCTCTGAGCAGCAGACGTGGGACTGCTGTGCACAGGTTGCATTTCTTGCACATGGAACCCGAGGCCACCACAACCCCCTCTGCAGAAGGCCAGTTCGCCATCAGCTGCCTGCAGACAGATGGCTCTTCCATTCCCTCACCATATGACGAGAAAGAACTGTGTGTCAACTCCGAGTAGACTGGCGCGGTATGTGGACACAGCTGGAAGAGCCATTTGAAGCCGTTCAGGTGCCAGGAGCTGCCTCTGCACGGGGCCAGGGATCTGCTGCACTGGCACCCAGCCTGGAAGAGCAGCTGTGGGGGTTGTTTCCCAGCCCCACTGCCGGCTCCTGCACCGCCTGTGTGTGAATACTTGGTCCTTCAACATGTGCTTGGCTGCCTTGAAGCCTTTTCATAGTGTCTTGTGTTTCAAACAGTGATTTTTCACTTGTAAGAAAGACTGAGGTCATTTCATCAGCGTTCCTGAAAATTCATACCCATTTTTTTTTCAAATTCTATTGAATGCTTTGTCAATATGCTATTATGGAATCATAGGAAAGACCTTTAAGATCTTCAGCTGTACCTGTCCACTACTAAATCAGATCCCTAAGCACTTCACCTGCCCGTCTTTTGAACACTTCCAGGGACAGTAATCTCCAGCCCCTTTACCAGCTGAGGGTATCAATGTTATTGAGATTAATGTCTCATCCTCCAGTGCAATGACTCAATATCATATTATTGCATGTTCTCCAGATCCAGCCATGAATTTAGGCCTTCCTCCTTTCCCCCTGGGGTTTCCAAATGTGCAAAGCTACTGCTACCCTTTGCAATCTGAGTATGTCATGTGCAAAAAAGAACCTTTTAATCTCATTTTACAGAGTGAGGAAGCGAGTCATAGAGACTGGAGCAAAAAGTTTACTTATATTTTGGTGTGCGGAGATGGTGAGGATGTGAGCTTTTTTCCAGCAGCTTTAGCATGGGAAGGTAGCACTGCAGATGTTCAAAGTGCAGCTCCAGTTGGCTTTTGTTCCAGGTCTGAGAGCACACAGGAGGAAAACACAGGCGTGATCATTTTTATGTTCACCATGAGTAAAGTCTACAAACATGATATTTCTTGCATCAAGCTGTCCCAGGAGAGGAGAAAGCCAGGGAAGTGGATCCTTGTCCAACCCACGACAGGCATTATAGCAACAGGCCAGCCGAAAGCAGTAATAAACGTGATTTGAACCAGTGATGGCACCAGTACTGAAATAAATGTAGCCCGATACCATCGACCGCTGCTTTATTGCTCAGCCCTTTGGGCAAAGACTCATTAAGCCCACTGGGAACTGCACTGGAAGGGCATTACTGCCACATCAAGTGCCTGCTCCCCAAATGTTTTGCCCTCCTGGGGTTTTGCATCTGGCCCTGGACGATGTGACCCCATCCACAGAGGACCCAGAAATGCAAAATGATTGAGGGGCCTCTGGTGTATCAGTTCCACTGAGGTCTGGAGTGAGCTGTGCAAAATGGTTCAAATTTTAAAAACTGGACAATTTCAAAGCTTTTTTTGTCCTATCCAGCCATGCTTGTCACTCTTGGTTAGAAGAGGAATCGTGTATTTCACTCTTCGGTGAGGAGGACACACAGTCAGCCTGTTCTCAGCAGCACACGCAGCCCGTGCTCACCCGGTGACACGCTCTGGTCCCCACGAAAGCAGGCTGGGCGAGCACGCTGAAAATGGTGTCGTTGTCAGAAATCCTTAGCTCCGGACCTTAACTGACCCGGGAGTTTTACAGGCCTTTAGGAGGAGCAAGTATTTGATTGTCTTCTCAGGGTGACGATAAAGGCCACTTTGGTTTTACAGTGATGACCTCGCTGTCAAATTTTTGAATCACGATGGTTTTGGAGATGATCATCAGCAGTTTTCAGCATGGGGAACACAAGGTATATCCCCCAGCTTTGTTCTTAGAGGTCACTGAAGTCTGCATTGACATTCCCTTCTGCCTCACCAGGCTCCTTTCCAGTGAAACAACCTCCTGGATTTTACCATTTTCAGTGCTTGATCGGAACTGTCAAACAACCCTGAAACAGGCATTATTACCAACAACCATTAATTATAAGGCAGCTTATTGCAGTAATGAATAAGCATCCTCTCCCCTTCCACCCACAGACACACACCTGCCCTTTGTGACTATCACAAACCCTACAACAAATTCCTGTGGGCAGGACCTTGATTATTTCCCTCAGTTTCCCCTCGTATCTCCTTAGAAAACTCTCAATGTTGTCATTGAGTTGGGAGTCTGCTGATTTGCAAAGCAAGAGCTCATTAAAGGGTCTTTTAAGAGATCAGAGGTGATGTAAGGCTAAAATTAACGGCATGTGCTCCGAGGCGCGCGGTGGCTGCGATACCTGCGGTAGATGTAGCGTGTCTGCATCAAACTCAGCGGCGCAGCCACCCCACGCCACGCACCCAAGCTCTGCGCCAGCCTCAGCTTTATCTCTGGAGAGAAAAAGGGCTGACTACAAGCCCAGCCCAGCTCTCGCTTGAGTCAGACAGGCTTGAGAACCATCCCTGAGGTAATACTGTTTTCTACCAAAGTCTAGTTTACGTTACAAGGCAAAAAAAAAAAAAATAATGAAGAAATTCCTTTAATATGTAGCAGTTGCCTTGAACTTGTCTGAGCACAGTGAGTTCAGTGGTTCTCTGGACCGACAAAATATATTTTCTCTGGAGCTCGTTACAGAGCTGGACTGTGTCAGAGACAAAGAAGAGGCTTTATGTAAAGACTTGAAAGAGAGGGCAGAGGGTTTGCAAGCCGGCTCAAGAAAAGCATTCGATGCAAAGGGGCCGTGCAAGAAGAAGCTGCAGAGACAGTTGTGAGAGAATTTAGCACATAAAAATATGTGCGACGCTACACTGAGGGTGTATATGTAATATTCATAAGACTGTCTTTTAGATGCACTCTTCCTCTAGATTTTGAAGCTGTCTGAAACCTGTAAGACTTTCAAACCACTTAAATATAATAAAGCCTGCGCTGATTATATCATGATTGCTGACATTTGGTGTCTGTCAGTCTGAAATAACTTTTCCTCCTTGCTATAATTTCCTCTGAAAAGGAAAGCAGAGTCAGTGATTTTCCAAAAAGCTTTCTCCCAGCACCTCCTGCCTGAACGCTTTGCTGGTTTCTTTCTAAGGTCAAACACTGTTGCCCAAAAGCTTTTCTTTTCTTCCCATGTTTACTGCATTTGTTTGTCTGGTACTTTTGTGTCTGATGCTCTTGACTGACAAACTGGAGTGCTACCTTTGTATAAAAGAATGTTATTAAAAAAAATCTTTAAAAGATCCTATTAATATTTTATTAGCATTTCTTTTCTTCCTGAGACTGAATGACAGCTTACCCAAGATAGTAAATTTTAATTATTTTTTCCAACCTGTATTCCTCTTGTCACCCTCCCTTCCAGCATCAATCCAGTCAGATGTTTTTCGTTATTATTACCATAAGGCCTCAGCAGCCTATAATTACTCTAAAGAATTTCTTATCTTTTATTTCTGAAGCTTAGATTTTTCCTTCTTTTCATTTGCTTTTTCTTTTTTTTTTTTTTTTAATATATTTTGGTAAGATCTGTAATTAACCTTGCAGCTGTTGATAGTCTGCTCCAGTCTGAAACTATTACACTTTGTGTCGCTTCTTTCTGTCCCCACCCCCTCCTTTCTGCTGGTGAAGGGCTGGTTACAGTAATGATATTCCTGTCTTCAAAGCGAGGAACAAAATGTATACAACAAATTCCCTTTGGGTTTGCTTTGCAGAATCCATTTTTAATGCTAAGATGATTAAAAGTCCTGTTCTTAATAGCACGCAGCGCGTCTTTCCAGACATTTCCACCCTGCCGTGGTCTGAGATTCCCAAGGATGGGGATGCGGCGGAGATGCTGGGTGGTGGCATCTGCTCCACTGGAAGGGAAGCAGCGGGAGCCCTGCTCTGGCTTTTGTCTGGGAGAGCGCCACGCCTCAGCTCTAGGAACTCAAATATAAACGACTGCGTAGATGACATGGCTGCAATGCTTTCCCTGGAAATCAATCTGCGCCTTCCACTGAAGAGGTGGAATAACGGAAAGAGGAAAGAAATAGTTTCAGAGCTGTAATGAAAAATATATAAGGCTGCTCTCAAGGCGCATCGCCTTCTCATTAGATATAAAAGGATTCTTTCAGGATACTGCATCATTTTCCTAGAATGTCTTGTGAGCAGAGATAAATGCAGATGCAATGTTTCCATGATAATGGTCCTTTCCTATGTTCTTACAGAGGTACCTCTGCTTTGCACAGGCTCCTTGACATCACTGCACACCTCTAAGACTGTGACATCTCTAAGAGGTTTCTTTCTGAAAAGAAGAAAACTATGCCCAAACAGAATACCTGAGAAATATATTTAATGAAGGCATTGCTTCAGCATTTTAAGATTTCAGTTTAGTCTTTTCCATGGACTATTGAGAGAAAGTCCTCTAGTGATGGAGAAACCAGGTAGAGGTTGTCATAGATAGATCCGTACCATCAGTTCTCTCCTTGAAGGGTTCTATGATGACCTCCACCATAACATGCAGAGGTCACCTATTTTATGAGTCAAAGATCATTTGGGCTTTTCAAAATACCAGGAATGAGGTCTGCTGAGCAGAGATTATTGATTTTGAAGTGGTGTATGTCATGATTTTAAGCTGTGTCTCACAGCAGAGGGTCAAAATTGAAGCTTCACCACTTGTTTTATTTCTCCTTGTGTAACAGGCAAAATAAATCAGTATCCGGTTCTTCATCTGTAAATTGCTTCTTAGATTTTAAAGCTCTTGATAAAAAAAGAAAATATAAAAGACATTCTTAATGACAGTTGACCTTGGTCTTGTATACTAACCTAATTCGTTATTTGTTTCACTGGTTTGATTTCAGCATCTCATCTTATGAGTCCCAGATAAGGAAAATCAGATCTGGGAGAAATTGAAACAAGGGTAAGAGTCACCTCTAGCTGTTTAAGTTCAGCAAAAGCTGGTGATTTGGGTTCACCATACTGCTGGAGACGACAATTCGATGCCCATTCGATGAACAGTTCACTCTATCCTAACACATGTGCCCAAAGCAGATGAGTGAGTTGGCTTCTAAAGATGTCTGGCTTTGTCCAAGGAATACTGTGCGCTTCTTGAAAGAGTATCACTGACTTTTATATATTCCTGAGGCAATAAAAAGCATAAATCATAGAATCATAGAATAACCAGGTTGGAAAAGACCCAGCAGATCTTCGAGTCCAACCATTCCTAATATCTCTAAATATCTCTAAGGGAACATTTGTGAAGTCCTTTGAAAATTATCCTAAACAGCCAAAGCAAAATAAAAATTACCAAATACTGCAAAGAATATTTTCATAATTCTTTTAAAAAGTAGATTGAGCAAAATGTGAGAGCTCTGTTTTAAACAACAGCTCTCTGAGCAACATTTGCTGTACTCAGCAGTTCATTTCAATACACGTGATCTTCAGGACTGTAATAGAAAAGAGTACGGCTGAAAATCTGTCGTATGTTACGTCTCAACATGTGTCAGGCAGCAAATTCATTAGAACCTGGTTTGTTGAAATTCTAACTATGTTCAGATTCACAGTAACCTACAGGGGGGATAAGAATTTCCTCCATCACAATACAGACTTAAGCCTACGTTACACTTCATCGCATGTTGCTGCTCTGCTAACAAATCTAGCTGCTCACTCCCTTTCTCCTTCGGTTCCTCTATATAAATCTTGCCAAATTCCATGGTGTGTTATGGCAGTCAACACATCTGAAATCTCTCCTTTAGACTGGACCTGTATTGGATGTGAAACCACGATGTTCAGCCACGTGCTTGCTGATATCAGGCAACTCTTCATGAACTGTAGAACTCACAGAATCACAGAATCACAGAATCACAGAATAACCAGGTTGGAAGAGACCCACTGGATCGTCGAGTCCAACCATTCCCACCAATCCCTACATCATGCTCCTAAGCACCTCATCCACCCTCACCTTAAACACCTCCAGGGACGGTGACTCAACCACCTCCCTGGGCAGACCGTTCCAATGCCTAACCACCCTCTCTGTGAAGAATTTCTTCCTAATCTCAAGCCTAAATCTCCCCTGGCGGAGCTTGAGGCCATTCCCTCTCGTCCTGTCCCCTGTCACTTGGGAGAAGAGCCCAGCTCCCTCCTCTCCACAACCTCCCTTCAGGTAGTTGTAGAGAGTAATAAGGTCTCCCCTCAGCCTCCTCTCGTATGTAGTGATCATACAGCGCCCTTGAAACTAAAACATTGCTCATGTCAGCTAACAAGACTAAATGTCTTAAAGCAAAATGCAACAAGAGGAGGAATTCAAAGTGGCTACTGGAATGCACTTCTGCCTTGTCAGATTCCTTCCATGCAATTCTGGTTATTAGTCCAGCTCATTTCTCCTTCCCTCCCCTAAATTGTTATCTGGCTTTGAGAACAGTTGACATCAGCAAAAGTAAACCCTGTAAAAGCTGCTAGTTTTGGCATTTTCAAAGAAACAGACAGAGTCAATGAAATTATCAGGTGTTGGGTTGAAAACAAACCAAAGGAAGTCCTTTTTCACACAGTACATAATTAAATTGTGGAATTCATTGCCAGAAGATGTTATGAAAGTCCAACAAATACATGTTTTGAAGAAGGAACTTGTCAAACTCATGGAGGACACGTCCATCAGTGGCTACTGAATGCAAGGGTCAGATTTGACCTTTCTTTCTGCACTGCCAGCAGGAGCTTCCTAGGGTGGATGAGGCCTTGTTCTGGCTCAGCGAGGTCGGTCTTATTTTCTTGAGGGCCTTAAGTGTTTGATGAACTATGTCTACCCTGAACCGTTCTTTTCTGTCTGTGTTTCTGGACAGATCTTTGTGAGTTTAAACCTGTGCAGAAAACAGGTCATACGTACAAGATCTGTCAAGTTTATTCCAATCCACCAGTTCCCCCTTTATTGTCATTTTAGAGTTCATGCATCAAAGTCTTCACATACAATCTCTGGACAAAGCTGATTGGAAATATTATTTGTGAATTTTGTCATTAAAGATATATACAATATATGAAGATATATAACACTCTTTGAAGAAGCGCATACCTCTTCTATTACCATGATTACAGAAATGATAATGATATTAATTGTAAGGAAAAAATCACAAATTTCACTTAAACAGTGCCACATTTCAAAAGACCAGAGATGGCAAACACCAATTATGGGTTTGGGTACAAGGCGGGCTCCGGGTAGGATTGTTCCTTGATGTTCATTTTCCATTGTTTCAACCATTTCTCCTGGTGAACTACTTAGAATTATTGAATTTTAGAATCATAAAATAATAGGATGGTTTGGGTTGGAAGGGACTTCAAAGCAGTTCCACCCTGCCAAGGGCAGGGACACCTCCCACTGGACCAGGGACTCCAATCCCCATCCAACCTGGCCTTGAACCCCTCCAGGGATGGGGCAACCACAGCTTCCCTAAGCAACCTAGGCCAGGGTGTCACCACCCTCAGCATGAAGAATTGCCTCCTTATGTCTGTTTTAATCTTCCCCTCACCAATTTAAAGCCATTCTTCTTGCCCTATCACCACAAGCCTTTGTTAACAGTCCCTCCCCAGCTTTTCTGTAGCCCCTTCAGGTACTGGAAGGTCACTTTAAGGTCTCCTGGGAGCCTTCTCTTCTCCAGGGTGAGCAACTCCAACACTCTCAGCCTGTATTTGTATGGGACTTTGTTTGCAGAATGTGAAATGTGAAATAAAATAACGCTCAGATTAGTCATCAGTTTTTAGTGGTTTTAGAAATATTAATTTTATCTTACCTAACTGGCAGGAGAATTCTCTGGAAAAGCTGAGAAGCGGATAGAGACTGAGACAGCTCTGTCTGCAGAAACGTGAGCTTCATATTTCTGACTCCAACCTCCAGAGCCCTACGGAGACATAGTCAGCTGCCTGCAAGATTCTCCTTGTCCAATTTTACCATCACCAGAGCTGCAAGGTAGAATCCATACTAATTACCGACTGATTACAATAACATCCATTTTCCTAAGTAGTCTTCTACATGGGTTTTTTGAACATATGCCATTGCACTGTTTCATCGCTCCTAAATGTTCCAGTTTTTCCTTTAAAATGGAGCAGTAAAAAAAGAATTCAGCTTCCAGGACAGTTCCTGTAACTTATAAAGTATTATCACTAATGCTCTTGTTCATCACAAAAGCCCAGTCAGAGTCCCAGTTTGTGGGATTTTTTTAATCCATCTAGGCAAATACAAAAGGCACAATCTGTCTCCCAAGGAGGATGAAAATGGGCATGAAATGCAAAATTTTGGGACAGAGGGGATCCATAAACAGAACTTGATTTTTCAAGACGTTGGGCAAGGAAAGAACCAAAACCACAGTCTTGTGGTTAGATACAAAATTTCATATGCAACTTTATGCTTCAAATAATGTTTGGGTTTCGGGTTTGGTTTTGATTTTGTCATGGTCTGGAGTTTGATTGGATTTGGTTTGTTCTATTTCTTTTAATTTTGTTTTAAATAACTAAAGGCACGCTTGTTTTTCCTAGGACTTCATCTGTGGTGCATTGATGGGCCTTGGCCATGCACCCCAGGTGGATTGTGTTTGGGGGGGATCCGAACAGAGCAGTGGACTTCTGGATTAGATCTGTGGATAGATCTTTTCTTTAAAATGAAGCTATGTTTGTGTAGTTTTGCTCATCCCCAAGCAAAACTTGAATATAAAAGCCTCTGCTTCTAAGTGTCTTGTTTTAATTGGCCTTGGAACTGCTCCTCTAGACTAAAAGTTGGAAAATTTAATTTAGTGTTTATTGAAAACCTTTCTTCTTATAGCCTTCTTAGTGAAATGATACAGTTTGGTTGCTTTTGGAAAGTCAGCGATCCCATCAGAGCTCTAGCATTGTCTTCAGGATCTTCAATTGTTTTACTTAAAAGTGAGAAAAGACATCGGAGATGAGATGTTATAGGTTTCTGTTCTAATTTGTATTTTTACTGACACAGGGAGGTAGGCTCTGGTTTTGTACATTGACATTGATATCCAACATGACTTGTAATAAAACAATATTTATTTTGGTTTTGCCCTGGTTAAACAAAAACCAGAATTCTGAAGGGTAGATGTCCTTTTAGTTTGTGTTTGCTCTTTATAAGCTGCCACGTGTTTCAGTCACATGCCCATTACAGTTCCATTATCAGTCACATGACTTCAGGATTTTGTCTTCATTATCACATTTGAGCAACGAAGCTGGTGAAGGGGCTGGAGAACAAGAGGAGCCGCTGAGAGAGCTGGGGGTGTTTAGCCTGGAGAGGAGGAGGCTGAGGGGAGACCTCATTGCTCTCTACAACTACCTGAAAGGAGGTTGTGGAGAGGGGGGAGCTGGGCTCTTCTTCCAAGTGACAGGGGACAGGACGAGAGGGAATGGCCTCAAGCTCTGCCAGGGGAGGTTCAGGCTGGACATTAGGAAAAAATTTTTCACGGAAAGGGTCATTGGTCCCTGGCAGAGGCTGCCCAGGGAGGGGGTTGATTCACCTTCCCTGGAGGGGTTTAAGGGACGGGTGGACGAGGTGCTGAGGGACATGGGTTAGTGATTGATGGGAATGGCTGGACTTGATGATCCGGTGGGTCTCTTCCAGCCTGTTTATTCTATGATTCTATGATTCTGATTTCTGTAAAACAATGGTTTATTTTTTGCCTTTTTTTGCCAGTCATAGACCAATTCCACTGAAGTGTTCTCCACCGCAGGGAGAAATCTCTGCCTGCTAGAATTAAACACAACAGAAAATACAGGGAAATTTGACCAGATTCTTCCTTTTGGTGCATCACAATGGCAATACTACTTTAGCTTTATGCTTTCTTTTCCTGAGTATTACTCATTTTCATCCTTTTTACAACTAACATGGAAGCATGGATCAAGGAAAACAAATGTAATCTTTCTGACAATGTCCTTTTTCTTTTCTTACTTACCTTTCAGTTCTCTCAGGAAATCACTCCCAGAGCACTCGCAGACCACATGTTGAATGAAACTGCTTTGCTGTGAGAAAGATAGAGATGATTCAACAGCAGCGTGTCGCTGTTAGAGGATTTCACTGTCTTTATCTTAAGTCATGCTCTAATCTCTGTTTCACATGTGCTCAGTATTTTAATGGAGTTCTGTCTTGACTCCTGAATGCTTCCACTTGTACTATTGTCACTTAAAAGTGAGAGAGTCCCCAGGTACAAACTCCTTGTCACAGGAGCTCTGGTTGGTGAGATGGCTTGTGCAGAGGTTACGTGTTCGCCACACTGGACTGAAGAGCAGGAGAGGACGAAGTAAATGGATTTGGAGTATAAACATCTATGACCTGTAACAGGCTTTCAGTCTGAGCATTTCAGCTGAATTCCTTAATGATATAAAATCATAGAATCTCACTAGGTTGGACAAGAACTTTGAGATCATCAGGTCCAACCGTACATGTCCACTACTAAATTATATCCCTAAGCACCTCGTCTTCCTGTCTTTTAAGCACCTCCAGGAACGGGGATTCAACCACCTCCCTGAGCAGCCTCTGCTGGTGCTCAAGAACCCTTTTGGTGAAGGAGTTTTCCCTAATACTCAATCTGAACCTCCCCTGGTGCAACTTGAGGCCATTCCTTCCCGTAATATCAACTGTCACTTGGGAGAAGAGACCAACACCCACATCTCTACGACCTCCTTCCAGGTTATCTCCAGGTTATCTCACTCTTTCATGCACTTTCTCAGTGGAGCAACTACAGTGTCTGTAGGGTTTTTTTTTAACATGTATCTTTGGCCACTGAGAGCTGGACCAAAACACTGTTTATTTTTGTTTTGAGGGCCTTGTGTCTACACTTTCACTTTTTTCAGTTTTTTAGGGGACTCCGTTATCTGCTTTTTTTTTCTTTTCTTCCAAGATGCCATTAAAAGATGACAAAAAAATAAATCAAAAATGAAAAACAACTGGGAGAGAAAAAAAAAAGCTCAAAGGACTTTAAACATGTGCTATACATGATGGGAACAGCTGCAGCCTTGTTGACAGTATAATACCACTGCAATCCCCAGGATATAACTCAGATACTGAATTTCAGACTGCAAAAGAAGGGTGCTAGAGGACTCTTGAAAAGAGTGATGTTTGAGTCCACTGGAAGGGGAAACAAAGTTTAAGTAAAACAAAGAGGAAGAATGCTGGTGGTCCAGCGCACAAACCACAAATACAGATTGGTAAAAAAAAAAAAAGAGAAAAGTTAGTACACCCGTAATAAACACGTCCAGTTGATACGTGTGCTTTTTCTATTATAGTCTTAAGTTTTCAAGGTTTATTTGGTTTTAGTGCTGTTAGGGACTGAAACACATGGTGAAAGCTGTTGTTTCTGTATTGCTACGCTGTTAACAAGCAAGGAACACATGCTAATATTAGAGAAATGACTGAAATAAAAATAATATCAATGATGTAGCTGAAGTACATTGACAGAACAAGACCCTTCTGTTCTTCTCTTCCTGCAAAATGAGCAAATGTCAAGACTAGTTGCAAGACAACTTTTAAACCCTTTCCTCATCTTTAATTACAGTGATGTTTGCTTTCAGAAAGAATTCATTATAAAATAAATAAGAAGTAAAATGAAATACAACAGTAGACCTTGTTTCAGTTTCTACTGTGAATGAAAGTTTCCACTCTGCTAATAATCCCCCTGTAAGATCTCTAGAGTAAATTAAACCGGTTTGTTTACAGTATTATATCTGCTTCTTCACTTTGGCTAAGCCTGTCAGTTCTATGGGATAAACAGTTCTTGGAAAAGATAGGGAAGTCTTTATTAACCCCCTATCTCCAGCAATGCCCTCTGTAGTCACCCTTTCCATTATACTTGCTTAGGAAAGAGGGGGCTCCAGGAAAGCTGGGGAGGGAGTTTTTACAGAATCATAGAATCACCAGGTTGGAAAAGACCTGCAGGATCATGGAGTCCAACCATTCCCATCAATCACTAACCCATGTCCCTCAGCACCTCGTCCACCTGTCCCTTAAACCCCTCCACCCCTCCAGGGAAGGGGACTCAACCCCCTCCCTGCGCAGCCTATTCTAGGACAATGGAAGTAGATGCTCTTAATGAATCGTACATGCTGCACTCTAGATTCTGTGGAAAATAAAATACCTGACATGTTTCTTCACATCTCAACTAAGTCAAGCAACCCAGACAGTCACAATAAACCAAAGTATTCTCTTAGTCCTCAGAACTGTCAGATATTTGAAGCCATGTAGCCTCCTTCTGTACACACCAGCTGTATAAACGGATACTTTTCTTATCTAAATGGTCACTAAGTGTAAGCAAAAATAATAATTATATAACAAATAATTACATAACAGATTTGCTCTTATTCTTTCACGCTGCTTTGACCTCCAGTAAATACTACCCTGCAGTATTTATTTTGCTTGCACTGGTAGTTGAGTCTGAGCTTGGGCTGAATGGACTGCAAAATCTTGCCAACACGTAGTAAATTCCAACATAAATCATGGTTGGGGAAATGCTCAGGCAAGCTTAAGCTTGTCTTTCAGAGGAGAAACTTTACAAGACTGAACTTGCTGGCAGTAATATTATCTATACCTCCTTGCATTATATTTTCACCTTATTTTTCTTTTTTTTTCAGATCTCCCTCCCCCTTTTTATTTTTCTCCTGGACAACAGTTACCTTGCAGTTTTAATGTTTTCATTGAGCTTCTGGAAAACAGTATCAGAACATTATTTACGTCTTGAAGCCAAGCCGTGTCTGGAGAATTTCAATCACATCGTTTTTATGAGACTCTACGAACCAAATGCTGTAAGAACTTCTGTGGCACTTTTCTTTAAAGCAGAGCAGGAAGCAGAGGAGAGGGGAAAACGAAGAAAAAGAGAGAGAAACTTTGCACTGCAAATACATGTTTCACTTTTCAGTAATAATAGTTCCTCAGTGCAGCTGTATTAACATGATATCCTTTCTGTAGACTGGATTTAGAGTAGCTTTATATAAAAGCTATGCTCTGATACTGAATTTTATTTCACATAATCCATGCTTAATCTGGCCTTAATGAAAAAATAAATGTTAGTAAGTGGATAGTAAAATGTACAAGCTGTTCTCCAGAGCTGTGGAGGGTGTTTCATGTCTCATACACAGTACAAAGAAGAACAAAAAATTGTGCACACCTAAAGGAAGCATGCCAATCATGAATTGGAACTCGAAGAAACGCAGCAACAAACTCAAAAACTGAATTTAAGAGGGGAACTTGGCAGTGTCATGTTGATGGAGGTAAAAGAGATGCAGTAAAATTGTTGGTTTAATAAAAAGTGAAGGTTCTAACATGAACAGGTTAGTAGTAGGCACGTCAGACCATGAGAGCACAGACAGTGTCACACTCATCTCATCATCATTTCTATTATTCCTGTGAAGAGAACGGCTCACGCAGCAGCCAGGCAGATGATTTGACAGTGTCCAGGGGTTTTGTCATTCTTAAAGAACCTTCAGCCTATATCTTATTAAAGACATACAGCCTGCTGATGGAAGCAAGATGAAGTCGCAAATCACATTCTCTTAACTAATCTTTCCAATCCAATTAAAGCCAATGGAGCTACACGGACCATCAAAATACAAGATTTGTCCTTATATATGCCTCCAGAAGCTACCTAGCCAACAGCAGAGATAAAATCCCAGCAGACATTAGAGCTTTTATCTCTTTTTCCAGGTAGAGTCTGATTGGTTGGATTCAAATCAGATCTTGCTACATTTTTTTTTCTTTCTGTTAAGCTGTTTGATTTGGAGGTAATTGATGAGCTTGTCGGACAACTGATGTATTAAAACTGGCAGCAATATCTCAGAATGGGTTGTCTTTTATCGAAAAACGATAAAACTACTCACTGTAAGTGAGTGTGGGCAAAGATCAAAACAATGGGAAGCTCAGTGTATCTTAAAAACAATAATATTTTACATCTTCAGTCAAATCATTGTGCAAACATTAAGTAGTCAATCATTTCAGTGATGCTACAACTTGGTAAGTACTAAATTTATTTACATCTCAACTGTATTTGTCGTTCTATAACTGAGAAAAACAAAATACAAACTAACAATATATTATTCCCAGCATTGCATCACTTGACTGTTTCTGTTATTTCTAGGTGAAAGGTAATGATATCGTTCACCCTCATGACTCAGTAATGGTTTTCAGGCTGGATTTTATGGAAGATCATCCGGAGCAAGGAAAGGAGGAAGGAATTCATGCAGCTATGGACTGATCCTCTCAACCTTCCAGTGCAGGTACTTCACATCATTGTAAGGTGGGTTTGTGACATTACCATCCTCCAAATTTATTGTCTAATGTGAAGTCTGCAGATTTTCTGATTTATGATTCACCAGTTTCATGAAGTTCTGCCCCCACGTACACACAAACCGTATGAGCCAAAGAGCTCATATGGTACCTAAGTTGCATTAGGATCTTCCGTGCCCGTGTTGTCTAGGAGGAGTCAAGTGAGACCACCAAATAGTTCTGGTACCCATGCACACAGTTACAAAGTTGTTTTTATTTTTTTATCCAAGGGAAGAAACTGCTGGGAGTCAGAGAATGGACAATAATGCAACGTCTTGTGTGTTTCTAGGTGCTAGTGTGCTTGCTTTTAGTAATATCACAAAACTATCTGAAGGAGATGGCTATCATTTGCTACCACTGCTTGTTGCTACCGAGCCCTCAGTAGCCTGGCCACCAGCATCCAGGCAAATTCTTCTGCAGGATGTAATGGATTGTAACATCTCATCGACACACATTCGAAGTGGTTGAGTCCCCTTCCCTGGAGGGGTTTAGGGGACGGGTGGGTGAGGTGCTGAAGGACGTGGTTTAGTGTTTGATAGGAATGGTTGGACTCAATGATCTGGTGGGTCTCTTCCAATTCTATGATTCTATGATTCTGTCTCAGGTGCCAGAATGCAAGATGTGCAGAGAGGGTGCACGTCACTACCCCATTCTAAAAGAAGCAGAAACAGAATGGCATGGAACAGCAGTTGGTGTTGATAGTCTATGGTCTTCCTTTCCAGTTATTTTTTTTCTGCACTCTGAGTAGAAAGCTACAGAATGAGTCTACAGCCTTTCTTATGGTGAGTCTTTCCACAGTCCCTACTTTCTCAAAAGAGTTCACTGCAACAACTGCTACTGTCAAAGATGATGCCACCTCTGTACCCCAAGGGACAACTCATCAGGAAAGTGGCTTCGACCAGAGCAGATAGAGCCATATGTACCTCTTTTTCTTTTTTTTAATCCTTTTGTATCAACAAGACACTTCTTCAGCACACTGGTGAGCAGGATCAGGCCTGTCTTTAGGCTCTGGTCAGGCTGATCACGTATCTGTTTTTACATGAGACTGACCTGTTTTTCAGATTGTGCAGTACGCATATATTTTCAAATATATGTTTGATGGTAGATTGGTCATTCTGAATGAAGTGTCTATCAGAGGTTGGAGTCCTTGCATATTTTTGGCTCTCAGAGGCATAAAGTGGAGAACACAGTCTGTCTAAGTGTCTCACATCTAGGTAACAAAGATACGGGAGGGAAGAAATTGCTGAGAGGTAATATCTACCTGTATAGAGAATTTAGTTGCTTGGCCTTACAGAGGCTTTTCATCTTGCCGGTGTTGTTGTAACCCCACAGATATTATAGATGAGAAAGACTGGGCTTACAAGAGTAATGAATGCTTCAAAGGGACACTGCAGTTTATTGCATAGGTGTGTGAGAGAAGTGAGATGTGAATTCATGTATTCATTTATTTTTTAATTGCTGTGAGAATTGGGAAAACTAATTTACACTATATCTGTGGTATTTTATAGGGAGATGTGAGGGGAGGACTCAGGAGAAACATAATTCACAATTTTTCAGTTTTTAATGGAAGAGGAGCTAGAGAGTAAAGAAGTCTATCAATATTTTAGACTTTTTCTTAGTTAGGGAGACATTTGAAGGGTTTGTTTATATGTTATATGTCACGTTTGTCTACATTTTGTTTAGCAGTTGACTTCATGGCTATGAGGGTTCAAGCAATGTGCTTCTGGCTATGCTTTGCTAGGCCCATACTAAAAATTATCCTTTAGCACTGAGGAGCACTAAAGAAAGCCCTCAGCACGTGAAGCATGAAATGCCTTAATGGAGAACATTTCAGCATGGGACTCATGCATGGGACACTCCACAACCACATCATACACACCCGGAAAATACGTGAGCTGGGAAAGCTTATGCACAGAGTCATAAAAGGGAGATGCAATAGCCATGAGGCAAAGATTTGTGTCATTAATATGACATATGAACACAACTAGTCCTTTCCAGAAGTTCATATGGAATAACAGAATAGTTTGAGTTGGAAGAGAACTTAAAGACATCTAATTCCACTCTCCTTCCATGGGCAGAGACACCTCCCACTAGATCAGACTGCTCAAAGCCCCATCCAACCTGGCCTTGAACACTTCCAGGGTTGGGGCAGCCACAGCTTCTCTGAGCAACTTGTTCCAGGGCTTCCCCATCGTCTTTGTGAGGAATTTCCTCCTAATGTCTAGTCCAAACCTTCCCCTCTCCAGTTTAAAGCCATCCCTCATCATCCTATCACTCCAAGCCTTTGTAAAAAGTCCCTCCCCAGTTTTCCTGGAGCCCCTTCAGGTACTGGAAGGTCATTATAAGGTCTCCTCAGAGCCTTCTCTTATCATTGAATAATGCAGACATGAGACACTCTGATTGCTCTGGGGACCAGGGAGTTTTTTCTGGTACCAAGATGAAGGTGTAGCCCACATGGCTTTTAGGTATACACCTTGTCGATGTGTGAAATCCTTTTTATAGGCCCGTGTGACTCAGTCTTACACAGAGGTCTCTGCGAAAACCTAATTGCTCTAGACACAACTCGTGTAAATTATCATAAGAAGCACTAGGCTGTGCTCTTTCTCCCCTGCTCGATGCAGATAACTGTAAGTCAAACAGTGGGGAAAATCAGTAAATGCAACCCCCCTTATTTGGCTTTAGGTCCAGATTTCATCCTTTTTCTCTAAATTTGTTATTGTATCTGTCTTAGTAATATGAGATGAGCTGAGCTGTAGAAATCCATGAGGGGAAGCTCTTCCATAAATGCTTTATTGCTTCAGCCTTCTAAACAGCTGGTTTGTTTCTTAGGAAAAGCTGACAGCTCCACCAGACTCTGCTGAATTACGTATCGTACGTCTGGGGAGCGAGCTGCAGTGTGCGATGCAGTGAGCAAAGCTTTCCATATACATTTGTCTAAGGATAAGACTCAGCTCCAAGTCCAGGAGGTGATAAACCCAGTGGTTTGTGTTCCAATCAGTTAGAGCTGTGCTCAAAAACAAGACTGTAAGTGCACATTAGAGGCAATGGAGCACAAAATTACACATGCAAATATAACTCAAGACACTGAGCTTATTTTTGGAAAAGAATTCTTCTCTTTTGTAAAAGAGCACTGAAGAGCGGTGCTGTTAACGGGGTTCTTTTGCATTCTGCCTTCTAAATTATGACCCTTGCAGACAAAGAGAGCAGGTGTAAGAAAGATTTCACTTGGGTACAAGAAGGACTCAAGCTGCGTTTGGGGAAGTTTGGATTCAATTTCAGGAAAAATTTCTTCACTGAAAAGGTTGTCAGGCACTGGCAGAGGCTGCCCAGGGAGGTGTTTGAGTCCCCGTCCCTGGATGGGTTTAAAAAACAGGTAGATGATTCTATGATTCTATGAAGTGCTTAGGGATACGATTTAGTAGAGGACAGGTATGGTTGGAGTTGATGGTCTCTAAGGTCTTCTCTGACTTAGGGATTCTCTGATTCTAAGCGTGAGGAGCAACAGTGTTGTAGGACAATATTGAACCAGAAATTCTTTGATTATGAGAAATCTTCCTAATCATGAGGTTCTGTAGCTGGAGAAAAAGTGAGGTTTGGGCCTTTACATTAGCAGTCATGTTCATGAATGTCAATAATAGGATAAAATTATACAGGTTATAATTTCTTTATGCAACATCAAACCCCCAAGAAATAACAAAAAGGGAAGAAATGCCTTTGTCCATGTCCTTTACCTAAGGTCACTTCACCTGAATGACAACAAACACTCAACACATTGCAGAGCTCTGGACCTTTGTTGCAGAGACAGCAGACCACCCCTCCGCAAACCTCAAGATCCTCCCAATTATACAAAGAGATTCACAGCCTGTATCTCCCCTACCTCACCACATGCACTGCATGATTCCCTGTCATGAAACATCTGGCCCTGAACTTCTTGACTCTAATTAGCATTCTGTTCCCTCAAATTATTTTCCCTCAGCCAGAGCATTACTAAAATAATTTGCTACTCTCCAGCAGTAAATGTAGGTACTTAATAAGTGTAAAGATACCCACTAAATACAACCTCTGGGTATTTCCTTGAAAGGTGTAGTTCAGGTTAAGGATCTGCTCTGTAGGCAGTTAATTAGCAATAAACAAGTTGTCTTCTGCAGGTAACAACAACAACATGTTAACACTTTTCTAGAAGAGAAAAAAAACAAGCCTCGTTCTTAATAGAAATCATTCAATATTAGAAATTTATTATTATTAATCCCCTCAGGTAGTTCATACTCTGATAACTCAGAGGGACTGTAGGTCTGCCCTGAGAAGAAGTCCATAAGCCCAAGATTTTCTTGGTGACAGAGTGTGTTCATTAAATCAGGAACACAGCTGACTCACAGCAAAACGAGACTGGATGATTGACAGCAAGATGGGAAAAGGGTCCAAAATATGGGTACAATGTGAGCAAAAGCACTGAAATGAGAGGAAGACTGATGGCAGGAGAAGAAGGAGGTGAGATACTAACAGCATTGTGGAGGAGACTGAGATTATGAGAGGACTGGGGTAAGGGGATTCTGGTCTATGTCAAGTATGAGCTGCTGATCCAGAAAGCAGCAGTAGAAGGCTCCAAGGAGACCTTATATCAACCTTCCAGTACATGAATGGGGCTACAAGAAAGCTGGGGAGGGACCCTTTACAAAGTCAGGGAGTGATAGAACAAGGGGAAAGGCTGTAAACTGGAGAGGGGAAGATTTAGACTAAATGTGAGGAGGAATTTCCTCTCAATGAGGGTGGGGAGGCCCTGGCCCAGGTTGCCCCATCCCTGGAGGGGTTCAAGGCCAGGCTGGATGGGGCTTGGGCACCTGATCCAGTGGGAGGTGTCCCTGCTCATGGCAAGGATGTTGGAATTAGATGATCTTTTAGATCCCTTCTGACTCAAACCATTCTATGCTTCTAATAACTCCAATCTCCATTTTTACTCTTTCTTTGACGTTACGTTTGAAAGTGGTTAACCACCAACTCAGAGCAGCTTGGACACAAGGGTAAGAAAAATTTGGAAGGTAGCCAGCCTCTGATGGCAAATTAATGTTCTGCAGAAAGATGAGAGTGGCCAGTGGAAGGCAATTCCTGGCTGTAATCACTTCCGCGGCCATTCGGCTGTTACCTGCTTGGGGTATTGCACGAGAAGATAAGTCACAAAATCTGACTGCTGGACAGGAGTATCTAAATAAGACACAGGAATCCATAATTTTTCTCATTTTTGTCTTACAGAGAGAAAAAATGCAAAGGGTTTAATTTAGGAGCTGTGGGACATTTCTTACAGACTGAGCTGGACGCGTGAGGTCACACAGAAGAAATCCCACCTAGAAGCACAAGCGCATGAATCACAGAATCACAGAATCACAGAATCACAGAATAACCAGGTTGGAAGAGACCCACTGGATCGTTGAGTCCAACCCTTCCCACCATTCCCTAAATCATGCTCCTAAGCACCTCATCTACCCTAACCTTAAACACCTCCAGGGACGGTGACTCAACCACCTCCCTGGGCAGACTGTTCCAATCCCTAACCACACTCTCTGTGAAGAACTTCTTCCTAATCTCAAGCCTAAATCTCCCCTGGTGGATCCTGAGGCCATTCCCTCTCGTCCTGTCCCCTGTCCCTCGGGAGAAGAGCCCAGCTCCCTCCTCTCCACAACCTCCCTTCAGGTAGTTGTAGAGAGTAATAAGGTCTCCCCTCAGCCTCCTCTTCTCCAGGCTAAACACCCCCAGCTCTCTCAGTCGCTCCTCTTGTTCTCCAGCCCCTTCACCAGCTTTGTTGCTCTTCTCTGGACTCGCTCCAGAGCCACAACATCCTTCTTGTGGTGAGGGGCCCAGAACTGAACACAGGACTCGAGGTGCGGTCTCACCAGTGCCGAGTACAGGGGGAGAAGAACCTCCCTGGACCTGCTGGTCACACCGTTTCTGATCCAAGCCAAGATGCCATTGGCATTTTTGGCCACCTGGGCCACTGCTGGCTCATGTTCAGTCGGTTGTCAACCAACACCCCCAGGTCCTTCTCCTCCTGGCAGCTTTCCAGCCAGGCTTCTCCTAGTCTGTACCTCTGCTTAGGGTTGTTGTGCCCCAAGTGCTGGACCCAGCATTTGCCCTTGTTAAACCTCCTGCCGTTGGTCTCAGCCCAGCAGTCCAGCCTGTTCAGATCCCTTTGGAGCCTCCCGACCCTCCAGCAGATCCACACTTCCACCCAGCTTGGTGTCATCTGCAAACTTGCTAAGGGAGCACTCGATGCCTTCATCCAGGTCGTTGATAAAGACATTAAACAGGACTGGACCCAGGACTGAGCCCTGGGGAACCCCACTTGTCACTGGCCTCCAGCTGGATTTAACTCCATTTCCCACCACTCTCTGGGCCTGGTCATTCAACCAGTTTTTCACCCAGGAGAGTGTGCACCCATCCAGGCCAGAGGTGACAGTTTCCGAAGCAGAATGCTATGAGAAACTCTATCAAAGGCTTTACTGAAGTCCAGGAAGATCCATCCACAGCCTTTCCCTCGTCCAAGAGTTTAGTCACTTGGTCATAGAAGGTGATCAGATTACCCTGGCAAGACCTGCCTTTCATGAACCCGTGTTGACTGGGCCTGATCACCCGGTTCTCTTGCAAGTGCTTCATGATCGCACTCAAGATCACCCGCTCCATGACTTTCCCCGGTATCGAGGTCAGGCTGACAGGCATGTAGTTCCCCGGATCCTCCCTGCGCCCCTTCTTATAGATGGGCACGACATCAGCCTCCAGTCCAGCGGAACCTCCCCAGTCATCCAGGACTGCTGGAAGATGATGGAAAGGGGTTTGGCCAGCACATCTGCCAGTTCCCTCAAAACTCTTGGGTGGACTCCATCTGGCCCCGTAGACTTGTGGGCATCTAGCTGGGCAAGCAAGTCTCTAACCACCTCCTCTTGGACCTTGGGAATCTCATACTTCTCATCCAACCCTTGGGGTTGTGCACATAGGGAACAATTTTCCTTACTGTTAAAGACTGAGGCAAAGTAGGCATTGAGCACTTCAGCCTTGTCTTCGTCCCCTGCTACTGTTTTTCCCTCTGCATCTACTAGGGACTGGAGATTCTCCCTAGCCCTCCTTTTGCTATTGATGTATTTGTAGAAAGACTTTTTGTTGTCTTTCACAGTCTTGGCCAATCGCATTTCTAGTTGGGCCTTAGCCCTGCTGATTTTTTCCCTGCACGTTCTCTCTTCCTCCCTATAGTCCACCCGGGATGCCTGCCCCTTCCTCCAGAGGTCGTAGACCCTCCTCTTCCTATTGATGTCTCTTAGGACCTCCCTACTCAACCACGCTGGTTTCTTACCCCGCCGGCTACTTTTCCGGAACTTGGGGACGGCTTTCTCCTGAGCTGCTAGGAGTTCCTTCTTGAAGAGCGCCCAGCCCTCATGGACACCTTTGCCTTCAAGGAGCGCCTCTCACGGGACTTTTCCAACCAGCCTTCTGAACAGCCCAAGGTCTGCTCTCTGAAAGTTGAGGGCGACTGTTCTGCTAACCTCCTTCTTCATTTTACCCCGCACTCTATCATCTCATGATCGCTTTGCCCCAAGCGTCCTCCAACCTTCACATGCCCCACCAGTCCTTCTCTGTTCACAAACAGCAGGTCCAGGAGGGCCCCGTCCCTTGTCGGTTCGCTCACCAGCTGAGTGAGGAAATTGTCTTCCACACACTCCAGGAACCTCTGGGACTGCTTCCTTTCTGCTGTATTATACTCCCAGCCTATATCTGGGAAACTGAAGTCTCCCACAAGGACTAGAGGTAGCGATTTTGAGACTACACTCAGTTGTTTGTAGAAGAGCTCATCAGCTGCTTCTTCTGATGAGCTCTTCTACAAATAATAAGTGATCTCCACTGAGTCAACGACAAATCACTTTGGAGATGACAATAGAGGTAGAATTCCACTAGATGGAAGAGTTGAAGCAAATATTAACAGGCCATGTCTGGAAACATAACATTTGGTCCAACGCATCATATTATCTATTTACTTGGAATATGAGCACAAACAGCCAAAATACACATTCTTGCTCATGCTTGGGAACAAGCTGAAGCAATAATCTTACAAGGGTTTCCTGTGTAAGACTTGAGTTAAATGGAATTTTTTTACCTAGGACCCTCCAGGTTTAGGACCAACTCACTGAAAAAGAATTCTAGTCCTTTAATTATAGAATAGTAGGAGCAGGTGTTGAAGTTATTATAGATAAATTTAGTGAGTGAGATGAAAAAAATCACATTTTTACTTCAGATTGAACAACTCTGTTTCATTTGTGAATCACTTAAACTTCTTTATTCTGCTTTTAAAGCTCTTCAGTTTCAAAATGCAAGGATTGTTTTCAATATTTCTGAAAAGCCGAAAGAAAAATACCTCACCCAAAGGAGATTTTGTTCCCTTGAAAGCATTTATACAAAACTTTCCAATACCTTCAAAACTTTTTTCTGTCCTTTTTGTTTCTTAAGGGTGTTTATAAAATAGAAAAAGTTGAAGGCCTGGCTGTTAGCTGTTGATGGGCAGCTGCTAATTGCTCTGAAATTACTTTTTTTCTGAATTTATGACATTGTAAAACATTTTATCCTGCTCAAGGGCAAAGCCCAGATGCATGGAAGCTGTAGAGGGGCTTTGGAGCTCAGGGAATAGCCTTACCTGAAGGAAAAGATAATATCAGGATCAGTATAGGACTGTCTGGGAAAAAACAGAGAACTCCTTTCAGCAGGTCTCACTTCCTTCTGAAAGGCTCCCGCTTTTCAACCATTGTTGCCTGCATTTTTGACACACCACCACTCTGGAAATTGGAAACCAAGGCTACCATGGTCAAGCAATATATCTCACTCCTTTGTGCACCTGGTCAATAGTCGCTTGTATTGCTGAACTCGAGGCACAGATGGTTTACATAGCTGAAAGACCCACCACGCTCTTACTGCAATATGATCCACCACCAGGATTTAGTTCCTTAGGCACTGATATTAATTGTAATTTGACTGAATGACTAAAACACTCTAATGAATTTCAAAGGTCCATTACAATGTACTTACAGAATATAAAATTTTCTGCATTTTTTTAATAACAAAAAACCCCCTCTAGAATGCTAATGCACGTGTTCTATAACATTTGTAGAAAGAGGGTTCGTTACATCAGAGACGATTTTCCTCAGATTGCATTTCCTGGATATCGTTAGAATTTTAGAGTCAATAAAAAGACGTCATGAGATATACTGCAAAGCATTAAGCCACATTTTAGCTGCAGTTCTTAGAAGTTGAACTGGTGCAGAGGCACTTCCAATAACAATCTGATCTGAACCCAGCTCCCAGTTTCATCACTGAAAGTCACACAAGTCTATTAGATACATAAAAGTCTTCCTGACCCAATTACTCATAATGGGATAGACACAGCAAAAATCAATGTCACCGTCTTTTAAGGGATGTGTTCAGAATGGTTGAGAACTGACAGCTATTGCATTCATTTCCAAAACTTTTGGCTGGTTCTGTAGTGTTTACCTTTGTGAATGACAGCAATCTATTATCTGTGGGTGAGCAACACCCTCGTGCAATGCATAAATGAGCATGAAGGAGCTCAGACAATCACAGTGCAGGCAAGGCTGTCGTATTAACTTCAGGAACTGGTCTGAAACTGTTCATTTGATGGTTGCCAGAGCTGAAGATCGCCGAAAGGCAGGGGAATTGCCTCAAAATACACTGACAAATGAGCTTTAAGGACATCTTTTAGGTGTTTCTGCCCATCCTATCTGAGGGTCAGAGGTTATCTAGGGTTTCTGAGGGGCAGCAGTACTAGCCACAATGATTCCTAAGATACTGTCTGAATTTATACTGCCTGGGAATGTCAGTTTGGACCAAGACACAGAATACAAACAGACCTTGCTAGATGTGAACTCAAATCCTCCTAAGCTATCATTGTGACATTGGTGGCAGCTTCCAGCAAGCACGTGAAAAAAATCAGGTGGAGTTGTAAACCGCTGTAGAGAAATTTGCAGGAGCCCATCTATCTCTTAAACTCCTTCTCCCCATGTAGGAAAGTGCTGGTTAACAGCTGAAAAAGATTGCTTTCTCCAGCCTCAAGTGAGAGCAGCAGTGTGAGCTCAGCTCCCACCCTGCCTGCCCTCCCCAGTAACCTTTACACCCGCTGCCCTGCAGGGGCCCAGGCAGCAAGACCTCTAACCAGGGGACTGCAGCCTGTGCTTCTCGTTGCAGATGTATCTTCCTCTGCCTCTGCTGTGCAGTCACTTTTATCTGCTATGTGCATCTTCACAGTGAACTCCAGCAATACTGCACCCCCTGTGAAAGAAGCTTTGTGGATGACTAAATAATCATAACTCGCTATCATATAATGATTTAATTGTTTTTATGTTTTATCACAAATTAATTAAAAGTCATCTTCACTTCAAGTTATTGATGCTGGAGTTTTCTTGGAGAAGCAGGGTCTGATTTTATTTACAGTCAATCCACGTATAGATTAATCCACTTCAGTTGTTTGAGATATTGCAGGGATGCTCACAGGGCAGACGTAATCTTCTTCAAGGCTTTTCTCAGTTTTTCCTTTCTTTTTCACTTTCTTTCCCTCTCAGTTCTCATATTCAGCAATCAGATCTCATTGAAAGACTCACAGCGTTCACACACTTAAAGATACGCAGATGTTGATACGGACGTTTCTGCAGTCTGGGTTCAAATTCATCCTTGTGGGAACCATCCTCAAAGTTGAAGACTATTGCAGATTTTGCAGAAATTTTCCATGATTTACTGTTTGTCTCAGGCAGTTATCGTAATTTTCTACTTCTCTTACAGGTGTTCCATCTTTTTCAAATAATAATCTGGATTGAATAGAGCATACACTGATGTTTTTCAAGCAATTCACATAACTTGTGACTCTAATTGTGATCGGGTTTTGTTATACGTAGCCAACATTTGGTAACAGTTAAGGGTGCATTTATAAATAGAGGGGATCACATCACTTGTTACACACTATTTTCCTAACCATAAAGCGTGTATAAATCTAAATCTGAGCACTCATCATCTCTCATCCAGAAGCTGAGCTGCTGGACTAGGAGTGGAAAATTTGTAGGTGCAGAAAAAAAAAGGACAAATAAAAGCCAGCCCAGTTGGACGGATTAGTAGTAAGATTGCTGAGCTGTAAGGAGACCCAAATCTATCAAATCCTGCTCCTTGAAGTATTTCCATTTGTTGGTTGTTGATTCTGTAATGACAATGCACTGCCTGGGGAGTAAGAGGTAGAACTTTGTTATAAAATTAAAGCCTTAAAGGTTGTGTCAGTGCCTGACAAAACATATAGACCACCACTGGACCAAGAACCCCTGCCCTAGGAAGTGATGCTTCTGAAAAGAACACAGAGAGATGGCATAAGGAGCCAGCTGTGAGCCATTCTATCAGCTCCCTGTGTGATGCTGCACGTAAGCAACTCTTGAAGGTTCAAAGAAGGGTACTTGGAAAAGAAGGTAACTCTACATGGAAGCACTGGCTAAAACTGGAAGAACTCACTGACAAATTAGAGAAGATTCAAAAAGGACCTTGAGGACGATCGGATAACTGGACTTGTAATGAGACATTGAATGAATATAGTCTTAATAAGAAAAAGTTGTTCACCTCTGTGGCGGACTTGTATGGAAAAGAGACTGCCTAACTCGATTTGCTCTGCAATTTCAGGTGCTACCAAAGGGTCAGGGCTAAGCCAGGTGACGCTCTGTGTCTGCTCAGGAGAGATCCCTGGAAGAAAGTTCTGTTGGCAGAGTTTAGGCATGATGGTCTGTCTGAAGAGCCCGAAAGCACTTGCCTCCATTGACCATGCAGAATGTAATTCCCTGCAGGGAATGGGTTCTCAGGACTACACGTATACCAGTTTATTAGATGTGTTTGGGACAAGTCTCTGTCACTGAGGCTGAGTGACAAAGCACACCCTTCAGTCAGCTCTCTTACCTTCCAGAACACAGCAGACTCCTTTAGAACACTGATGGCAAAGGTTTTTCTCACCTAGTCTCTGCTGTCACGCAAACACTTCCTGGGAGCTGTTTGGAAAACTCCTACTTATTGGAGGTTTCTAGGATCATTCCAGCAATGAAGCTCTATAAATAATTAAGTCCTAATGCTTAGTTTCTGTCCCAGACTTTTACATTTAGTAGCATAGATTGTAGGACCATTGAATCACTGGGTTGGAAAAGACCTTTGAGATCATCAAGCCCAACCGTACTACTAAATCTTAGTCCTGTGCTCCTCATCTGCCCATCTTTTAAACCCCTCCAGGGATGGGGGCTCCACTACCTCCCTGGGCAGCCTCTTGCAAGTGCTGGAGAACCCTTTTGGTGAAGAAATGTTTCCTGATGTCCAACCTTAACCTCCCTTGGAGCAGCTTGAGGCCATTTCCTCATGCAAGATACATCTTCAAAAAGCAGGAGCGAGTTAGACAAACTGGATTCTACACTGGTGTACCCCAGGCACAGACCTAGCGCACCTCTGAAGCACATACTCTCTTTTTGCAACTGAAAGAAGATAGGAGTTAGCTGTAGATGCTGCAACCTCAAAAATGAGGGCACTCTTTTATTTTTATAATTTTTCTATATGGTCTTTCGGACACTGAGAAATGGTTGCTTGGACAAAACTGGATTAGCTCAGGTCATTGAAAAAGTAAGAGTAATAAATCTGGAATATTCCTTATTAATAAGTGGTCATTTAATGCATTGCTAAAAATCCCAAGAAAAATTAGGTTTAGCAGGTTTCTAAGAAGAATTTGACTATCCAGTTATACTGGTTGACACATAAATAGAACAGGGAGACTAACATAAACCCTGATGTTTCAAGTTGCAAAAATATTCTTAAATTTCGAGGATTAGCATGAGATCTTCCTGGCAAGGAGATGGGGACAGATTCTACCCCATGTGCCTGCTGTGGAATTTCCTACATGCTTTTCTGAAGCATCTGCTGCTGGCTGTCATATGAAATAGGCAGGACTGAATAAGCCAAGGTTTTCTGCCCCTCTGTCCTCCCCAAATGGCATTTTCTGTGCTTCCAAATCAAGATGGAGTTGATTGTTTTTTGCTGATTATTTTCTCCACACCATTCAATGCATACGCCGAGATTTATGATTCCTGGGGTTCCTTTTGGTCATCATTCTCCCTGGTTTTATTAAAGCACTAGCTCAGGGACCATTGTAATATGGGTTGCAATCAATAAATCTTGAGCCGTTTGCACTTACTTTACCAGGAAAGTTGTATTTCTATATTGCAGTCCCCTGACACCTAGAATATTTGCTTATTTTTCCATTGTTCCCTCTCACTTCCTCAACCATCTGAAGGGAGGTTCTGCCCCAGCATGAGCAGTCACAGGGAGTTAACAGCAACTCCCTCGATGCAGCACTTGCTGCTTTCCAGACACACATGCTCAGGTAGTTTGCAACAGAAACCAGCTCTTCTCCTCATAAAAAAATCTTCCTGATTATATTGCAATTAAATGATCCGCTGTGTGACTAAGATTTTTACCCTGGTAGAGCAATAGCTGCTTTGGGCTTCCTCTACCTTGCGTTCTCACCTTACATGCACAGACTAGAATACATAGATCAGCAGAGGATTAAAGACAGAAGTGTTGCAGGAGCTGTCACTTTGGACATTTAATTAGTTTGAAGTACAGAGAAAGTGGAAGAAAGGTCTCCGAGTTAAAAAAAAAGAAACACTGGAGGCTTGACAGCAATACTGGAAATTCCACCTCCTGCCACATTCCCCAGCCACCTCCACAGCTTGTGTCTTCAACCACCAGCCCAGCAGTTGCTAACAGCTTCTTTTCAATGGAAGATACCTAATTAAGCACTTTGAAACCTGTGAGTTCTGGGCTAATTTCAGTGCAGAGCTGAATTTCCAGCTTGCATCTCCTTGCATGTTAATGACAGTAATGTGACAGTTTTGTTTGGTATTTCTACCTATTAGATTATTCTAATACACCCACGAGCATGCTCATCCTTTTTAAATAAGCAAAATATATATAAAAAAAAAAGGAAGATAAACCCAGCCAATCCCAATTTTTAGCTAAGCTTTCAGACTTAGGATGAAGACACAAAGGGGCTGCAATGGTTTTAGTTCCACACTGGGCTGTTCCAGACACTGTTTTTGGGGGGTTACTCTTGACTGGTGCAGCCTCAGCTTCCCAAAATGCATCATATCCCTCAGTGCCAAATATAATTGCCAGCATTTGCCGGTTTTCCAGATCCACAACAAAAGAAAAGGGACAGCAGCCTGCTGGCCTGTTCTCGGAATGAGAAATTAGAAAAGCACCAGCTGGTGTCAGAAGACGTCCACCTATGAGGCGAAGAACCCGGGGAACATCTTGAATAAAAGAGTTATCCGAACATGTGAGGGGTTTACAAATCAGAGCTGCTTCACAAAGGACCATCTTAAAATTAATCATCTGGTTTACAAGGCATTTGTGACTAACAAAGGCACGTGCTCTGCTCACTGTAAAATGCAGCTGAATGAATGAGCTGCAAGTGCAGGGCACCTAGTAGGACTGAGACGTGCAAAAATCACAGAGAAACAATGTTTATTTGTAGGAAACCAGCAAAAAAAAAAGGATCATAATTAAGTACTAATTAAGTTTCCAGTAGTTAAGTTTCTCTCCGACTTTGTCCCGAATCTGAGTTGTTTTGTTGCTTTATTATTACTGAAGTGTCTAAAGAGATAATACGCATAAGGAGAAACCAAAAAGCTATGAAAATGGATCAGAATTCATTAATACTCCCAGTGGAATTGTTCTCAGTGGCAGAAACTACATAGAAGTTGTCCAAGTCTAAGGTACATTCCAAAAGTAGGGAAATGTTACCCTCTGCTGTTATCCTCTGTTATCCTTCTGCCTGTGACGAAGGGAAGCGCTGTGGGACCAAGTCAGACAATGAACTTGAAGGCAGCTACAATTAGAATCATAGAATCATAGAATCATAGAATCACCAGGTTGGAAGAGACCCACCGGATCATCGAGTCCAACCATTCCTATCAAACGCTAACCCATGTCCCTCAGCACCTTGTCCACCCGTCCCTTAAACCCCTCCAGGGAAGGGAACTCAACCCCCTCCCTGAGCAGCCTCTGCCAGGGACCAATGACCCTTTCTGTGAAAAATTTTTTCCTAATGTCCAGCCTGAGCCTCCCCTGGTGGAGCTTGAGGCCATTCCCTCTCATCCTGTCCCCTGTCCCTTGGGAGAAGAGCCCAGCTCCCTCCTCTCCACAACCTCCCTTCAGGTAGTTGTAGAGAGCAATGAGGTCTCCCCTCAGCCTCCTCTTCTCCAGGCTGAACACCCCCAGCTCTCTCAGCCGCTCCTCATCAGGCCTGTTCTCCAGCCCCTTCCCCAGCTTCGTTGCTCTTCTCTGGACTCGCTCCAGAGCCTCAACATCCTTCTTGTGGTGAGGGGCCCAGAACTGAACACAGGATTCAAGGTGCAGTCTCACCAGTGAGGTGAGGAAAGTTCCACTTTATTGTGACCAGGCTTATGAGGTAAAATCAGCATGTTTTGGACTGGAGGGGGAACTGTTGGAAAAAAAACAAAAAAACCAGAAAGGGACAAATTTTTTTTGCACAGAAGTGCTCAAAACCCTCACTTTCTGCAAGGCTTTTACCTCCCATTTCCAATGAATTCCCAGCCTCACTGCAAAGCTGGAGGCTAGAAGCAGTCAGGGGAATAAAACAATGACTTTGTCTTGGCAAGGAAAGCATGAACATGAGAAAAAGAAGGTGACTTTTAGAAGCCTCATCTTTAGATGCTTGAAGTGAGAATAGATTCATGAGTTGAAAGGACAGCATATACCAGCTGAGATTTCAAGGGTCTTTAAAACCTCAGCACTACCAGCATCTCCCTGGAATACAGTCAGATGTCTGACAAGTCAGATTTTTATTATTTTAATACCTTTTCTTTTCAAATTTTTTTCTGTTCCTAATGCTGCTTTAAGGAGATTGTTTCATCTCTGGCTATAATTGCTATTGCTCCCAGCGTGAGGAGACATCTAGATGATGGATATGCCAGAGGTGCTGGGATAATTGCTGTCAATGTACATAGGATATCAACCTCCAGGTCTGCCCTGAGAATAGGAGAACTGTGTGCAGCTGAAGTGATGATCAGACCTCCAAACAGGTTACACCAAATGAAACCAAAATGACTATCAAACCCTCCAGTCTCAACTGGAACCTCAGCGGTTCAAGCATGCAAAGAAATTAGTCTCATTCTGAGTTGCAAAGAGGTTTTTGCTCACTTTGTGTCAAGACCAGTCAACTTTGCAAGATCTTCAGTGTGTTGGAAGGTGGCACAAGCACTGCCTGCCGCAGGATTTTGGGTGTTTTATGGGTGCATCAAGGAACAGCTCTTTTGAGACCTCATCAGATCGTCAGTGTTTATTAATAGCAACTATTTTCAAAGCTATTTCCAGCTGCATTTTCACTTCTATTTTCCTTTTCTGTCACCCTGTCCATTATATATTCCTCTTCTCCTCTCACCCACCATGATGTGCAGCACGTGGGATCATTGTTTTTTTCCCAGTGCGCTTTTCCCCCCCTGTTCTTTCAATACATTCTCCAAGGCTTTTACTTTAATGATATCTCCAAACCGCTTCCTGTGCTTTCGTTAATCTTCCCGTACAGATCTGCTCTCAGCAGACCGCTCCTCTTATTTACATGCCAGCACACTCTTAAGCCCTTTCAGCCCGATTTGAGTGATTGACAATTTCAGTTCCTTTTAGCAGTCTGGAACAACTGATTTACCACTGTGGGTGTAACTGCTTTCTCTCTGACACTGCTAATTTACCAAATGAATTGTGTTCTTGCACATTTAGTGAGGTTAACAGAAACTGGAAGTTAAAATTATATAAGTCAGTTGCAAAGTTATTCTGAATATTTCACTTAAACGCTGTTTTATCTTTGCAAAAGTCGGTTCCATCTGCTGCCATCAGCTAAGGTATAATTGATACAGATGGGTATCGCATTTTTATTTCTAAGTAAATAAAAAAAAATCCACCTCTGACATACAGCTTATGTTCACAGAAAAATCAATATTATAGCAGTAAATTCCTGCACGTGCCTTTTATGATTGTTTTCCTTGTTCTATACAACTACAAATGAAACTGAATTAAAAGCAAAGTATTTGCAATTAACCCAGGATTAATTGCCAATTCAGCACTTAAGTGAATTTACATTGAAGAAAAACAGTAGAAATGTAGAGGCAGTTAATTACTTTCATATACTTCATTTCAGGTTACTTCGTGTTTTGTAAGGAGCAAGGAAGGCATGGCGAAGAGTACGGTGACATTTTGAACCATGCAACCAAACATTACATTAAATATCTTCTAGGTTTGCAGAGCTGCTCTGTGTCCTTGCCATGCCAGACTCAGCCCCGTGCTCCTAAGGAAGCAGGAGGTGGCTTCCTTGCTTTGCAGTATGGATGAGCTGAAATTAAACAAACACCAGTTGGAGGAGGGTTGAAAGCTTTGCTGAAATTTCCTACTTATCAAAATCAAAGCTCTTCTTTCAATGGATTGCAACGTCAAGGTTTTTCAGCCTTAAAGAAAAGGCATGGTAGGGTTTTTCACTTTTTTTTCACATTTGTTAAAATTCCTCTCTATTGATAAAAAAGTTCTGTTTCATAATTTCAGACTGGCTTGTTATGTACTTACATTTGGTTATTTTGACATGAGACTGAAATCTGTTCCATAAAGGTTATTTCTCTTCCTAAGTATTATATGTCAAAATTACTCCAAGTACGTTCTGATTAGTATGACTTTAATTTTCTGGGAAAAAAGAGTATTTACGATGAGAAATCTTTGACAATTTTAGTAGAAGGTGTTAATACAGAACTATCTGCAAGGAGAGAACAATAAAACAACTTCTTTTGGATTGACTAATAGAGAAAAATTATTAATGGTAAAGAAAACTGACCCAACTGACCACTTAACTTCCATATGCAGGTCACGCCTTATTGAAGGACCAGATGAGTGTTGTAAGGTAAAACTTAAGGAAAGTTTTAGTGTATTCTGTGGCAAATCTACCAAACTGCTGAGGAACATCAAACAGAAATTGCCAGGCTCCTGCTACACTTGAGGTTCATTGATGCAAGTAAGAGGGGACAGGAGACCAACGTGTTCATTGCTCTCTGGAAGCTCCTCTGGCCAGCACCACAAGCTCAGTGTTTGCAGGGATGGTGCTGTCCTGGAGCTCACACGCCTCAGCATGTACTAAGTCAGGGCTAATGTGTTTAAGCCTTGCTGCTGGTGGCTGATGAGCTTGAGGAGGAGAAATACCAGGGGCGCATGGTAGCAGAGGGATAAGGAGCCAAGGGAAGAGTGCTCAGGGCAGCCAGCTCACTAAAAACCACAGGTCAGATAAAAAGAAGAATCATAGAATCACCAGGTTGGAAGAGACCCACCGGGTCATTGAGTCCAACCATTCCTATCAAACACTAACCCATGTCCCTTAGCACCTCATCCACCCGTCCCTTACACCCCTCCAGGGAAGGTGACTCAATCCCCTCCCTGGGCAGCCTCTGCCAGGGACCAATGACCCTTGCTGGGAAATATTTTTTCCTAATGTCCAGCCTGAATCTCCCCTGGTGGAGCTTGAGGCCATTCCCTCTCGTCCTGTCCCCTGTCACTTGGGAGAAGAGCCCAGCTCCCTCCTCTCCACAACCTCCCTTCAGGTACTTGTAGAGAGCAATGAGGTCTCCCCTCAGCCTCCTCTTCTCCAGGATCAACCCCCCCAGCTCTCTCAGCTGCTCCTCATAAGGCCTGTAAGTAGCTCTAGAGCACGAGTGAGGAGGCAATCGCAGGGACCCTGCAAGGACCCCAGGCTGGCAGCTTGCGTTGCCATGTGTTCACTGTTCTTGTCAGCTGGCTCGTGAGATAACACTGATAATTTGGTTTACTCTGGGCTGCAATCGCCCATCTAAGGAGGATGTGGACCCATCTCCTCCTCGAAGGAGTTGCCGCTGCCCGTGCTGTTCTCTGCGGGACGGTATAAGGTCTTCCCCCAACGCTGGCTGGGCTGGCAGCCCACGGCTAAGCGAGCAACATTTCCAGGGTAATGGATACGGGCAGTTGCATCTCGGCTTAGGGTCAGTTAGGAGGCACGCAGCAGAATGTTTTGAAATGGACATCTGGCATGCAGTAAATGTATTTAGGAAGCAATAAACAGCTCATTTTGAATGACTTCTCCAATTGGTTTCAACACAAGAAGCTGATGGAAAAACAAGGTTTTAGAAAGGTCATTTGGCGCCGTATATAACCCATCTCTAGCAGTTAAACTGCTTAGCAGTCTACAAAGTGATTCCCAGTCCATTTCTGGGCTGGTAATTAATAGTCTTCTGCTCTACAAAGAAAGTGGATGCGGTCCTTGTTATCTGGACTTAATAACTCACCATTCGAATTGTCAGGGTGTCTTTGAAAGAAGCTGAGTGTTGAAATACAAGTACAGGAGCTGTGAAATATTATACTCCGTTTCGTCAGGATGAACATGGAATTCACATGCTTTTGGTCAGCCATAGGTTACTGACAGCCCTGGGAAAAGGAGGAAAGATTTTTGATCGTAAGATGCAATAATGCAATTTTCTCACTGATATTCTGTTCAAGGAGTATAAGTAAATTATGAATACTAAAGTGTTTAATTTTCTAACCCTTTAAAAGGAAAGATTTTTGGATTCCCCTTTATTTATCATTTGGTGTGATGGATGAGCACCAGAAATGTAGACTTCCCGTGGTAAATAAAAGGATCAAATTACTAAGCCGCCCAGAAAAATTGACAGTGATACATGACAAATACATTGCAATTACCCTGAGAGAGGCTATTAGTTAGTTCCTAAAATAAAATAAGTATATTTGAACTAGGAAGCTGTCACTTCTAGACAACGTTGACTCCACGTGCTCCAGATTCAAAACCAATCATCATCTTTGCTCCTGGAAATCATTGTGTTTAGTTCGATTTAGTTATATGAAGTCTGCACTTATGGAAATGAGTGCAAGTAAATCACATTTCAAAGCGTGTATAAATATTTCAATGTCCTGGGATGGGTTAGTCTGATTTTTTTTGTGTAAAAATGTTATAAAGAGACCTCAGTGAAGTGTTGGAGATTAGTATTTTATTAAATGAATGAATGACGGTGTCAGCAACTCTTCATGAACCTGCTATGTGGTGAGTGGAAAAAAGCAAAAGGGGAGGAAAATTTTGGAAAAAAATGGTTTTAGCATTTTATTTTAACGTATCTTATTAAAGTATACTAAATATATATTTTTTTTAACTTTAATTTAGTAATGAAGTTGATTCTTTTTTTTCTGGCCAGACCATTACTTCTTAATTTTACTGTTCATCATCACTTGGAAAAAAAATTGCTGATGTCATTTTAACCAGAAGTCCCAGCCACAATCCACGGGTCTTCTCAGAAATTGTGTCTCCTTTTCTAAGCATTATTTTCTTAATTATTACTTAAGAATCAAGAGGCACAAAATTACATATCATGATACAAGGTAGAGATGTAAAGTTTGAGGTTAGCACTGCATTATCTGTGTGACCTCCTGCTCAGACCTGGCTCAGAAACAAGAATTTAATTTTGCCAAAAATGGCAGTTTTTCAAACTTTGCTTTCATCTTTTTGTCAAGTGAGTCAAAAAGCATCCAACATTTTCATTAAAAAGCCCGGAGACCAGTGACCAGTCTGCATCCATCAGCTTGGACCGTCTGATGGTGTAAGAAGGACTGTGGAGTTCCTGGTCCTGCAGCCCCTGGGTACCTGCTGTGTTTCGACAAAATCTGTGTTCAGAAAAGCCATTGTCATCTCTGTCTTATGCTGATCCTAGGTTAGTGTCTGGCAATGAAGTGGCATCTCTTTGGATGACGTAAATTTGTAGTGATGAGCAGTTATAAGAAGAAAGAAAAACTTACCCTCTATGTGCCCTTCCTAGATCCCCCAATGAAAGGACATTTCTGCTGAAAGAGCCTTCAAAAAGGCAATTAACACAGACCTTAAGTGGTCATAATTAGGTCTGTAAATTAATGTACTATTCGAGCCAACGAGTCCAGCTGCATTTCTTCAAAAATTGCTGTTCCTCTGGCCCTCGGCACAGCCTGGCTGGAGGTTTGGCTGTAATTGTGCGGAGACAATCTGATCCTCAGTAACTCACTGCGAAAAAAGTGGTCAGGCACTTGCTTGACTTGAGGAGGGCACTTCAGAAAGCTTCGGGGGTGCCGCAGCTGCCCTCGGTGGCTTCCAAACCCAGTTAGGTCAGGTCAGGATGGTTAAAAGGAGGCAGCACCTCTAGTCAGAAAGCCTGCAAGTCTCGTTTCACTGGGTAATGGGGAAATACGCTGGGCAAGAGTTAATCTGTGCTAGCTGGACCTTCCCGGTCCTCTTGGCCATGGCTGGTAGAGAGGGACTCTGATGGCCAGAGCTGCCATCCAACCATCTGCATGGGTTCCTGAGGGATTTCTCTGAGTGTCCAGCTTTGGATAGAAATATGAACCTAGCAGCAGAGCATTTCTATTTCTGGTGAAGCCCACCAAGAGCTTCAGTGGGCCCCCAACAATATTTACACCAGCAGGGATCAATCCATAATAATCAAGCCCACATACAAAACCCACTTACTAACGTGCACCCAAACAGTTTAGCCTCCCCTTTTCCTCGCTTACTCCTTAACACCACGGTTTTGCCCTTCAATATTCACTACCTGCCACACAGGATGATGAGACAAAGCAGAAGAGTTGGAGGCTTCAGCCTGAACCCTTTCCAAGGGATTAGCACTGCTCAAGGGCTCAAGGCTGACAGCCAGGGAAGTTCACCTGTCTTGCTGGAAAAGTTAAGCATTTCATTGAACACAGAGATCTGACAGCAGCGTATGACTCGTAGTGACTTTATCGAGCCTCGCTCAAAATTTATATGCATGAAATTATCCTACACTTTTCCCAGGATCAGGATGGGCTGAACACTTATCAAAGTGAAGGACCTCTAGGAAGAACAGATATGTGAGACAGTAGCCAATGATTGTTCACTCCTGATAAAACAGAATTTGAATTATCAGTACTACAATAATTAAATAAGGGCACAGCTCTGAATCCCATCTGGCCACTCCAGCACATTTGAATTTTATAGAATCATAGAATGGTTTAAGGTGGAAGAAACCTGGTTATTCTATGATTTTATGATTCTAATATAAAATAAATTATCAAAAAAAAAAAGAAACATGACTGCAATAGAAAAGTAGAAGAGTATAACAGTAACAGACAAAAGGTGTGTTTAATATTGGACAACTTTGCTTCTTGCAGCTGTTGTTGGGGAGAACAGTGTCTTAAAGACAGCTTAATTATCTGTTAAATATCATGTTTAAAAAATTAGTTGGATTTGAGGTGAAGGGAAGGGAGATTGTAAAATAAATAATTATCTGCTTGGCTTCCAGTGCTTTCAACAGAGTTTTTGGAAACAAAGAATTTAGGGGGAAAGGTGGAGCTGGCTGACTTTTGTCCTTATCTAGAGAAAGGACTGCACATACACGGACAGGTTGTATTCCATCTCTAGATATGAATGTCAGCCTCAGGTATTAACAGACTGGATCATCTGAAGAAATTATCTGCATGTCTTCTTGTCTGTAAAAAAACATTGCAATGATTCTGTGCCAAACATTTTTTTGGCAAAGCCACAATTATCTCAGAGAGCATTTTAGCTGGAGGAATGCCTGTTTCTGACTGCACTTGCAGGTAAACTAGGAGTGGAATAGATCTAAGTACAGTAGAGGAAGGAAATTAAAATGAGGTCCTCACACAGCAGGTCCTCTCGCTAATTAAGAAGTGGGAAAAGTGAGTGTGAGAAGCAGCTTTGTTTCTTCTGCTCCCTTAATTCATCCACAGTAATGTCAACTCAGCTGTATCACAGAATCACAGAATCACAGAATAACCAGGTTGGAAGAGACCCACTGGATCATCGAGTCCAACCATTCCCACCAATCCCTAAATCATGCTCCTAAGCACCTCGTCTACCCTCACCTTAAACACCTCCAGGGACGGTGACTCAACCACCTCCCTGGGCAGACTGTTCCAATCCCTAACCACCCTCTCCGTGGAGAACTTTTTCCTAATCTCAAGCCTGAATCTCCCCTGGTGGAGCTTGAGGCCATTCTCTCTCGTCCTGTCCCCTGTCACTTGGGAGAAGAGCCCAGCTCCCTCCTCTCCACAACCTCCCTTCAGGTAGTTGTAGAGAGTAATAAGGTCTCCCCTCAGCCTCCTCTTCTCCAGGATAAACACCCCCAGCTCTCTCAGCTGCTCCTCATCAGGCCTGTTCTCCAGCCCCTTCACCAGCTTTGTCGCCTTTCTCTGGACTCGCTCCAGAGCCTCAACATCCTTCTTGTGGTGAGGGGCCCAGAACTGAACACAGGACTCGAGGTGCGGTCTCACCAGTGCCGAGTACAGGGGGAGAAGAACCTCCCTGGACCTGCTGGTTACGCCGTTCCTGATACAAGCCAAGATGCCAAATAAATATTACCTTACATGCTTGAAAAATCAAAGTCTTATCATTTTGGTCCTAGTAGGCACTACTGTTGCCTAACCATATCTTAGCACACTGACATCTAATAAATAATATATTCAGAACAAGCTAAGCTTTAAAATCCACCTTGATGGTGTGGGGGAGAATGCTTCAGAAAACCGCTATCATTCCTCACCTTTAAGAACAGAGTCAAGGAGGCATTAAGCCATTATCAGAGCTACAAGAACTCACCATCTGCACAGAACAAGGATGCAGAGGAATAATTATCCTCGGGCTGTAATGCATCTCTCACTCCTCAGTCACCTCCCTTGAAATGCTGAGAAAAATGGAGAGAAAATGTACAGAAGGACAGAGTGAGAGTGCAGTTCTGAACTATGACCAGAGAGGAAATTAAGCTACCTCATTGTGTCCGTAAATCTCTTCTTCTCAAGTCTGGCTTCTCTATAAACACTGTAAGTAAAGGGTGTGCTTGGAACAAGTGAGAAATGGGCATGCAGGGCACCAGCTTCAGCAAGAAACAAGTGAGAGAGGTCTTTGTCCTCGGTCTGATCCTCACAAAGCTGTCTTCCCTCAAGAAAGAGTATGCTACGTGGAGCTATTCCCTGATTTCACTCTGACCCTCGGTCGGATGTCGCTGTGGTCAACGTGCTGAAAACAACTGCTCAGTGTGCAAGAAGCAGAGAGTGCATCAAGAGTGTGGGAGAAGAGAATATCAGTAATATTATAATGCTAGACAGTGAGTTGATGGTATTCACTGATGTTGTAAGCATTTAAATGCTACACTGCATGGATAGCACTGGGTACATTAACTTGCACAGGGACACTCGGACATGCCCAGGATTCACACACAAGGCATGGGATGACTCTGGCCCACTGTGGACCCCCTTAGCGTAAGATATCACTGTCTCAGGGTAGACATCTGAACCTCGCTTCATGATCCAAGACAAAAAATGAGCATCTTTACCATTCAATCAAAAAAAAAAAGATGTCTAACGATGATCAGATACATCACTATAAGAGGAGACAAAAGATACTAGCCCATACATCTCCTGTGTTGCAGACTACTTGACTCAGACATAGGGAACCACCTCTTCAATGTCTGTGCACCTAGGTTTCCCAAGAGCATCAGATCCAGATAATCTATTCAGAATGTACTGTATTCATGTGGAAAGCACTCACCTGGGCACAAGGAACAGCAACTTTGGTCACTCCTAATTAAAATAAAAAATAGATCAAAGCTCACAGCGGTGTGTAATTTTGGAAGGGATACAGTAAATACTTCACTGAGGAAGAAAGTAGAGGATGCCTGTATCCCAGATGACACTGGAGTCTGATTCAGCATAAACATTTACCTCTTGTTGCATAGTGTGTAGAGTTACCACTTACTTTTTTGTTTGATTGCCCTCTTTTCTTCGAAAGAGACATTTGTGGTGCTGCAAACCCAATGACTCCAGCTCTTGAGCACCACTGGGAACCATGAGCAATGAGACCACTTCTAGCCTCATTTCTGGAGAGAACGGGACTTAGTGTGATGCTGCAACTTATCAGAGTCCCTTTTCCCCACGTCCCCCTCAGCAACCTTTGAACTCATCCTGCTGTCAGCAGCTGCTACTGCATGAGCTTTGGTGCTTACTAAATTAAAACACTGCTCCACATACTGCTCCTGGTGTAAGACCAGCTCCAAACCATTTTTATCAGGGATTCTCATTCCTCTTACTTGAAAAGATATTTGGTTTTTTGGTAATTTAACTGGTGCCACTGCTCGCAGGGGGATGGCTCTGTTCTTCCTTTGGTCTTCAGGAAGGGCACGGAAACAGTGGGTGGGTGGTTTCTCTGCTGAGAACTGCTGGAAGAAAGATAGGGGGAAGGAGAAGAGAAAAGAGACTATAGTAATTAACATTAATTGCAGGGACATATGATTAATGCTGTTTGTATAACAACATTTAGCCAACAGCAGCATCCTCATAACAACGAATGGTTTGAGAGAATGTTGTGGCCAACATGAGGAGCTGCTGTTGGTGGATAATAATGTGCTCCTGCAAAAATGTCTCTTCATGATTCATGCATTAGAGGTGCAAAAAAAGCAGTAAGGGGGGGGAAAAAATACCTCCTGGGTACAGATACCAAACTGCAGCTGGACCTAGCCAATACCTTTATGAATATTGCAAGGACACTGACTTATCACCAAAGTATTTTCCACATAGCACAGCCTTCAAACTGCTAATAAGAATAAGTGAAAGAAGCTGCAAGCCTTGTTTCTCTCTCCCTACCCTGCTCTAGTATCTAGACCCTGTAAGGATCACCAAAGCATTGTTCATAGCTTTTAAGCCTGTGGATATTTTTGTGAAGATTATCCTTCATTATTATTTCTTCCAGTAAAAAATGCAAGCAAAAGAAAAGAAAACTGCCCCAAACTTGTTCCACAGGCTAGAAAAACAGCCTTTTTATTCTAAGTGCTTGCACTGCTGTTCATCTGCAGCCTACAGGAAATCAGGTCTGTGAGGGTCACATCCTTAAAAAGTCATTTTTTTGTGGCCATCGAATGGTTTGTTCAAGTCATTTTTCCTTGCTGGTCCTGGAGAACATTAGGAATGTTCCGTTATATGAGCTGTGGCTCCAGCTCTACAGACATGTGTGATTTGCTAAATTTAACCCCCTCCAACTCTCACTGTTTCCAATGAAATTATTAATTTGAACAGAATAGCTGACCAGCTATAAAAATAAACACAGCTGAGCTATACATTCAGGATCCCTAATTATAATGATAATAAGCTATTATTGTCTTTCTATTTGTTAAGTATCTACGGTTTGCTTAACACTGGCCATGACACATTAAAAGAACATGAGGGTTAAATCTAGGACCAAAAGAGAAAATTCTCTGAGGCCCCAACGGGGCCGTTATTCAGCCTTGCGATTTGTAAGGTGAATCTGAAAATAAAATATCCCACAACCTCTAGCTACACTTGATCAAATAGTGAAAAGAAAGTAATATTTAAATTGTTTGCTGAATGATAGAAAAAATTAACCACAATTAAACTTAAAATCGTTTTCTTGGAGGTTACATGCTTCATTTCAGTATTTTAAAACCTTCTGATGTTCTTGTGTAATAGAAATCCACATCAGGCAGGTATCTCTGCTGCACTTCTGCAAATAGGCTCACACCAGATGCAAGAGCAGCACAAAAATAGGCAACTGCAGAGTTTATATGAGAACTGGAACAGGAACAGGAACAGGAGGCTGAATATAGGGTGGTGCCTTCACAGAAGCAGACAGCATGGATTCATCTCTTCTGCTGTGTACAGTATTGGCTTTTCTGCAGGAAAAGAGAATTTCCAGCTAATATTGCAGGCAACATGAGGTGTGCTTCGGGGCTTATGTTCCCTTCACCACCTCTGATGAAGAAGCAGCAAATTCCACAGGCTGTAATAACCTGTGCTGCTTTTGGCTGAGGTAGAGTTAACTTTCTTCACAGCAACTGTTGTGGGGATATGGTTTGGATTTGTGCTGAAAACCGTGTCGATAACACAGTGATGGTTTAGTTATTGCTGAGCAGCACTTGTGCAACATCAAGGCTGTTTCTGCTCCTCACTCCACCCTGCCAGAGAGGAGCTTGGGGATGCACAAGGACCTGGGAGGGGATGCATCTCAGACAGATGACCCTGACTGACCTAAGGCATATTCCAAGTTATATCCCATCGTGCTCAGCATATAAAGTCATGGAAAGAAAAAGGAAGGGGGATGTTCAGAGTGATGATGTTTGTTTTCCCATCACTGTTATGCATAAGGAAGCCTTCCCTGCTTTCCTGGAGATGGCTGAACACCTATGCTTTAAAGGTTTCCAAAAAGAAAAAATAGAGTATTACAGCATTAAAGACCATTATATAAGAAACAGAAGATTGTTAGCTGTACATGTTATCTTAGTTCTGGCATGGCATAACTCCAGACTTTTTGGAATTTTTGCAAGTCTGACCTTGTTTTGCGACCTTCTGGACTTATATTTGTAATTCATAGAATGGTTTAGATGGATTATTAAGAATTCAGCTACTCTGCTCTACAGAGTACAATTTAGCTAAGAATTGCTGGTTTGAAACTTGAAATTCAAAGCCTGGTTGTACCTGGAATAATTCTGACAGGGAGAATAAAGGCAGTTAAAGGCAGGCTGACACACAGACAACACCTTTTCAGTTGTTCGGTTCCAGCTCAAAAGCCAAGCAATATGCAGGCTGTTCAGTTTAAACAATCATGTGAATAAATTAAAAAAAAAATAACAGGATTTTTTTTTCTCTATTGTCATTGGAAGAAAAAAATTCTTGTTTTAACTTTCTTTTTTTGGGGGGGGCGGAAATCAAACTGTGGGAGATATTGGGTGGGCAAAATTGTCATTGCTTACAGGTAAAGTCACAATATTTTAAACAATTTAAGCCTTTCAATCAATGGCACGTGGGACTCACTGTAGGCATCACAAACTATCAGGCTACATGAGCAAGTGACCTTTCCATTAATTTAAAAAGGCTGACCTTCAAAAAATAACAAAGATATTTTTTTAAATTATAAATTGTGCAATTAACCGGGTAACACATCACCATGGGGAACTGATAAAGTCAAGCTTAGGTAAGAATTGCAATGAAATTCCCTTTTCTGACTTCAGTAAAGAGGCTGCTCAACAATTAAAATTAATTAGAATGTCCTTTCTTTTTCAGGCAGGGACAGAAAGATTCAGGACTTGAGTCTTTCAGGATGGGGTCTAACACATAACATATTTTATACCTACCTTTCTGTATAATGATTGAATGGTTTGAGTTGGAAGGACCTTAAATATCATCTCATTCCATCCCTTGCCCTAAACACCTCCCGGGATGGGGCAGCCACAATGTCCCTGGGAAACCTGGGCCAGGGCCTCCCCACCCTCAGTGTGAAGAATTTCCTCCTAATGACTAATCTAAATCTTCCGCTCTCCAATTTAAAGCCATTCCCCCTCATCCTATCACTCCAGGCTTTTGTAAACTGGACACAGGACTCCAGGTGGGGTCTCATCAGAGTGGTACAGAGGGGTAGAATCCCTTCCCTCACCCTGCTGGCCATGTTGCTCTGGATGCAGCCCAGGACACAGTTGATGAAGCCAAGAGTGGCTACTGGTTATGGTCAGAAACAGGTTACAGTATGAAAGGGATGTGGCATCTCACCCTTTACAGTAACTCTCCTCCAGAACAATTCTGTGGTATAAAGTGCTACTCAAGATAAACGAGGGCATCAGAATACAAACGGGCTCAGTATCTGTCCATGAGCTTTGGTGGAAGTTTCTGGTAAGAAACCAGAATTTCTAGCTTCACATAGATGCACTTGACGATTGTTTTGGGAGCAGCTGCAGTTATCTACCTTATTTATGGAAAGCTTTAATTCTTATTGATTATATTGTATTTACCTTGAGAGTTTAGTGTTCCTATATAGAATTTATACATAAAATTCATCCTTCATTAAAAAAACCAACCAAACAAACAAGTGTTACATACCGTGGCCTGTTATATCCCATCATACTCAGCATGTAAAGACGTGGAAAGAAGAAGGAAGGGGGGATGTTCGGAGTGATGCTTGTTTTCCCATCACCGCTATGCATAATGGATCCCTGCTTTCCTGGAGACAGCTGAACACCTGGCTGCCAGTAAGAAATAGTGAACAAACACCTTGTTTAGCTTTGCTTGTGAAAGCAGCTTTTACTTTACCTATTAAACTGTCTTTATCTCAACCCATGAGCTCCACCTCACTTTTTGCATTTCTGATTCAGTTCCCGATCCTGTCGTTGAGGGGGAGGAACAGAGAAGCTGTTTGGTGCTGGGGCTGGGCAAGAAACTGGGAGGGGACACAGATGGGACCGCTGACCCTGAGCAACCAAAAGGATATTCCATGTTATATGACTTCACGCTCAGCAATAAAATCCAAGGTGAAAAATAAAAGGAGAAGAGGCATTTGAGTGATGACATTTGTCTCTGTTATACATGATGGTTCACTACTTCCCTGGAGACGGCTGAACACCTGGCTGCCGATGGGAAGTAGTGAACAAAAGCCTTATTTTCCTTTGCCTGCACCCATAGCTTTTGCTTTACTGATAAACTGTCTTTTTCTCAACTCACGATTTTTCACTTTTGTGAAAATGAGCAAGCAGCTGTGTGATGCGTGGCTGCCAGCTGGGGTTAAACCACGATGCTATACCAGAACATTAATTCCCACTCTTTTTCTTGGCTTTGTAAGCCACGCGGGCTCCAAGTTGTGCAGCTGTTGTGGTAAAAAATGCGTGAAATTTTGTCCTTAAACCTTGCTTTGTGAATTGCTTTAAAAATAACAGAGTGAAGCTTTAACTTTGCATCATGAAATGAATGAGGGTTATTAAAGATGCTCAAGCACCGGCCAGTGGCAGGGCTAGGAGCCTCTCTGTGTGTTCTATGATTCCTCTTCAGGCAGAAGCAGCCACAGGGGATTCATCCCTGAGGTGAGAAATCCTTTGTAGGTATTTCACAAGCAAAGGAGGAAAACTACTTATGAAGCTGGAGGAAGATTTCAGCATTGAGCTGCCTCACACAGAAATATTCGGATCATGTCAGCAGATCAGAGTATATGAAAGGATGTTGATTTGCACTTTTGGAGTTTCTCGTTTAATTTATTTTTGTGTTTTACTGACAGAAGTTTGAAGTGTAACACGGAGATAAATGTTTTTCTGAAGAGAAACATAACTAGTATGAAATTGGAGAATTCCAGTAAGATATTCTTGATCATCTCCACCCAAATGTAATTCCTTTCCCAAGGAGATTTACTCCCTCTTACACTCACGCACAGTCATGCCCAATATGATTTCTATCCATTGCAGCCTCTGTGATATTAATAACAGTCGTAATTACCTTGTGCCTTCTGACCTCAGTTTAACATAACACACTGGAGTTCACGCACTAAGTAAAATGTTTAATCACGAGCGTGCTGAGGGAGGAGCAGGTGTTCTCAATATCTTAACTCCAAATGCTTGCCCTATGGCTGATTTCCTCTCACACACCCATTTATTATAAAGCTGATGGAACTCACAGCTCCCACCTCCCTGAGCTTCTTAAGTAGTGCCTCTGGCATCGGCTTTATTAAAAAATAAAATCAAATGGGAAAGAAGTAAGGCAGGTGGATGGTCATAAGGACTTGGTGCTATTCAGATTACGCAGCTCCTTAGGTATGTCCATACATTTAGTGATGAGCATTTGGTACCTGCAAGTCTATAATCACCTCAGCTCATGTCATTACTTGGTTTAACAGCTAATGCTTAAATCATGTTTCTTGATGGATTGACAAGAGAATGCTTTTCCCTTCCAAACAAACACAAAGCAAAGAGATCCAGGTTTCCTTTTTTCTAAGTTGGTTTTTTTTTGTTTTTTGTTTTTTTTTTTAAGATTGTTTCGTTCCTGAACCTGCAAGGGCTAGTCACGAGTTTTCATTTAATAATGTGAGAAATGTACTTGATACAAACCTTGTGTCATTCTACGCAGAAAGGTAAAGCGCGGGTCACTTTCCTTTCAGCAAAGAAGAACTATCCAGTGTAAAATAAATCATAGATTCATAGAACCATGGAATGGTTTGGGTTGGAAGGGTCCTTAAAGATCCTCTAATTCCTCTCCCCACCACCATGGGCAGGGTCACCTCCCCCTGGATCAGGCTGCTCAAGGCCCCATCCCACCTGGCAATGGTTTATCATTCTGCAGCTCTGAGGTTCAAATTAATGAAAATGAATCCCTTGAAAATATCTTAGAATGCAAGGAAGGCACATGCTTATTAATTATGATAGATAACAAGAATTCTTGCAAATTGCTACCACTTGTATCTTTGTAACACTCCTGGAGCTTTCCCAGGGTTGACTTGCATTTTAAGGCCAGAAATGCCTGTTATCCCTGCCACTGCTGACCTTCAGCATGACACAGACTGGCAAACAATGCTCGGTCATGCCTAACTAAAGCCCATAACTCTTGATCGAGCTGTCCTTCAAAAAGCCATCCAGTCTTTATTTGAAGATCTTACGTGATGAGAAATGCATGAAGTGTTTAGATAATTAACTTCCATAAGAAGTTAATTTTATATAAAATTTTATGTTAATTCTAGCCACTAAACTGTATGTTGTCTGTTGGGATGAAGAGCCTTCTTCACTCGAAAATAATCTTTCCAAGCCAGTAGTTGTACAACATGAGCAAACCACCTCTTAGCCCTCCCTTGGATACACTAAAGAAATCAGACTTCTTTATCCTCTGGCTGAAAACATGTTTTTCCCAAGCACGACAGTTTCATATAACTTTTGTCAGCCTTTTCTAATATCCCTTAGCTGAGACACTAGAACTGAGAGTAACGGTCTGATTAATGCCAAGGAGAGCTGGACAGCTACTGCTTTATAATTTTCCCTGTTTCCAGTTCAGAAGTTCCCACATGTTCTTTCCACACTTAATAGTGGTGGAAATGGGTGCTCAATTGGTTTACTACTGTGACCCTGCATCGCCTTCAGCAATTGGTAAAACAGAATCTTATCCTATAAATATGACCCATTTCCTTGTAGCTGAATATATTAAAATGTGAGTTGCCAAGTAGTATTTGTAATGAATCTCAGATCGCTCCGTACAACTGGCCTGCTCTTAGCTTTATTTACTGCTCTTCAGGTTTTGTGTCAGCTGCTGATTGTCTATCTTGTTCATTTAGCATTGCTGTCCCATTAGTTCCCTCTCAGACTATTCTATGACCCATTTGTTCTCACCAAAAGGAAGTTTTATTCATCTTAGTCCTTTTTCTTTCTTAAGTTCATCCATTACTCCTATTAATATTCCTTTGTGTAATCTGAAGTCTTTCTTCTTTCACTCCAGGAAGCCAGTCTCCAGTGCTAAGCTTGGCAAAGGCAGTGATTGCAATTGGTGAAAATCTGTTTTGTTTATTTTTAACCTGCTTTCTTCCCACCCTCGGCAGCTGTTCTAACTGATTTGGGAATGACTTGCACCTCCTATCCCTATTCATCATAACTTGCCCCGTCTTTTATTCTGTCTCATCAAGTTGACTAAAGCATTTTTCAAAGGATCTGGGGTTTTTTTGTCGTTGTTTCCAGTATTTTCCTCAAGACAGTGCAGCAACAAGGCTGGCACATGCCTTGCTGCAGGCAATGAAACATGCCTTATGCCTAACTAAGCCATTTTCAGAGCCCAAAGCTCAGTCAAATCTTTATTGCACATCCCCTCTGCTATTCCCTGGTCCGCTCAGTTTACTGCAACCCCTACAACAGGAAAAGTCTTTTCCCCAAAAGAAAAATAGCTTAGAATAAGAGTTGCTGCTTTGTACAGCACAATATGTGTAGCTACTTGGAGTTGTACCATTTCTGTCTGTAGGGTAACACTCTTTGCTCTAGCAAGCAACGTATCTTCTTACACTACCCACAAATGGATCTTTAAACATCAGTTATAGGCTACTGAGAACTTTTTGACCGTGTGTTGACATTCATATCACAGTATCTTGCTCACATGTCAATACTCAGGTACCCAGCTGAGCTGATGCACTGATAATGCACTATGTTTCCCAGCTGGAAATAGCTTTGCTTCTCATCTAAAGCTGTACTCACTGAATATCTCACCCTCCAAAAAATAATAAAAAAAAGAGAGATTGTTTCCTCTTAAACTGGGAAGTGAAAAACGCACCTGAGAGAAAATTAACCTGAAGGCAAATCCATTTTCTGTCTGGTTTTGGGGAAAGAATTTGATTCCAACCTATGTAGGAGTCACCTTCTGTAGAGCTTTTTAAATCTCAGTTCAAGAAGGGGCTGATGCTTGCATCCTCAGTCCCAGGAGAGAGTTTACATGCTTGATTTTAGCTTGATTGTGGAAGGGGTCAGAAACAAGCAGGAGAAAAGGCTAATGCTCAGGATTAGGAGCCTGGATTGGAGGAAGCAATCCAGATATCTGGTCTCTGCTGCAGGGGATGCTGATACGTGTTGTCCGATGGCTTTTCTGTGTAAACTGTGCAAACAAGGCGGCAAAGCAGTAATTTTGGAAGCACTGATCTGTGCTTTGTAACATCTGTAGGTGTCTGCCCTCAGAACAAGGCTCTGAACTAGAGGGGGTACAAATTCCTGCCTAAAGCCCTCCTTGAGATACTCAAGAACTGGAAAGGAGAGGAGCTTTACCTCTCTGTGCTGACTATTCCTCTTGGTTAGCAGTAAAGTGAACTTCATTTAACGTGCAGAATTTCTGTTGGTGTTCTTTGTTTACCTTTGGGTAATTCAGAGCCCTGGATGCTGCTGTGGATCCTCAGGATGCTGAGGAGGCAGGTACCACAGCATCAGCTTGGCTGGGGGGCCCCACCCTGTGCTCTCTCCAACCTCAACAAAAGCAGAAGAGAAGTTTAAGAAGGGGTGGGTAGTGGATCTGCCTTAAACTGGGGGAAATTATGAGTACCGAGGGGAAGTCCCTCCAGATGGGATGCATTAGGGTAGGATGCGAGTGAAACGGATTTTTTTCCCAAAGAAGGAGTTGAGAGACAGAAGAGGGGGAAAAAAAAGACATTTCTTTATATTAGAAAACTTTAAAAAATTACAAAGGCGTATTAAGGCCCTAGGTAAGAGTATGTCTCAGGAACATTTCTTCTTTTGAGTCATAGAAAAGATCCCTGACCAAAAAAAATGTTTTTTGCTCAGTCTGAGGTGGTCCAGGGGTCAAAGTCTCTCCTGTCTCTGTAGTCCTTAAATGGTTCCCACCGCTTGCTCTCCCTTCGCTCTTTTTGTTTATCCCAAACGGAGCCATCTGGCCCAGCTTTCCCAAGGCTGCTCGGTACCTCGCCGAGCAGGGCCTCACACTTGCTTATTCCTGTCAAGCTTCTTAGTCAGATACCATTTATAGGTTTGTTTTTTTTTTTTTTTTTTCACTTGTAAAAACTACAGGAGCTTGGAAGCAATAGCTTCTAAATAAAACGATTTTACTATTGTAATAAAAATAGGAGATCACGACAATAAAACCACTCTTCTGCATTCATCAAATTAAAGTAAAAAAGTGATGATCTGATTGAAAGATGGGGAAAAGGGGGATTTAAAGCTAGGGTTGAAAATGCCTTGTTGCACACCAGCTGACCGAGACTGAGTTAATCCTTGGTGCAAGGGGAGCAGAATGATTTTTAGAACACCTCCAGCTTCAAATAAGAAGTATATCTGAATTTCCTGCATTTTCACATACTCAGAATGGAGCCTGGTATTTTAAAGTTAAGCCAGGCCCATATGCTGACCCTGCTTAGTTTATCAGTTTAGCTCTAACCGTAGTGGCCACATCCATTCTGCTCATTGACCTTAAGTAAGGTTGATTTTACACAGTGAGCCTTGGACGTGAAGATACCTGAAACACAATCCTTCAGGCTGTCTTAAAAGCATAAAAACATGCAAACAAAGATACAAGCACAGAAGCCAAACTCTTTCCTGAATACGTAATTAAAGGGTTTTTTTTCTGAACTTTTTGTCCTTTTGCTTTAACATTTTGAAATTTGGATGCTGGAAATGAGTTGAAAAGAAGATTCCAACCATTCTAAAAAATACAATAAAAATAATAAATAAGAAGTACGACATAAGGAATGCACAGTTTCAAAACAGGGAAAATATTTTTATCTATCATATTAATCTGTTTAACAAACAAACAAACCTGAAGATGAATATTTAGTCACTGATTAGAATTTGACCACTACAAACTGAGTCACTGTAAGTTCTGTTCATTAAAAAAAATGTTCAAATTATCACATAGGAATATAGCAATGGTACAAGAACTACTTTTTATCTCACTATAAATTATTTTTAGAGGGAGTAATTGTTATCAGATGCTGAAAACGCTCTTTCTTCTTCATCCCCAACGCTGACTTCAGAAGTGACACTTCAGCTGCTAAATGGGGAGGTGGACAACCCTAAGTGAGCAGAGGTCAGCTTGCATCATGAAAGAGGAGGCTTGATGAGCCTAAAATTTCTGACTTTGTTTTTACAAATATATAGGTTCATTTTGCCCCAGACTATGAGGAATACTCTTTTCCTTTTAACTTAATATTATAGCTCCAGCCCCGTTATTTCCAAAATGAGAGAATATTTGGTAACTACCTTGCTGGATATGGGTAATGTGATTTGAACTCCTAAAAGGATTGGAGAAAGTTGATTTTCCATATTGTGGGGTCAACGTTTAACCGGTAGGCTAGCATATAAGCAGCAGAAGAGATGCTGGTACTACCGATTCAGTACCTGAAGGGGCTACAGGAAAGCTGGGGAGGGACTTTTTACAAAGACTTGGAGTGACAGGATGAAGGGGGATGGCTTTAAATTGGAGAGGGGAAGATTTAGACTGGACAGAATCATAGAATCGTAGAATAGTAGAATACTTAGGGTTGGACGGGATCATTAGGAGGAAATTCTTCACAGTGAGGCAAGGAGGCCCTGGCCCAGGTTGCCCAGGGAAACTGTGGCTGCCCCATCCCTGGAGGGCCCATGGCAGGGAGCCGGAACTAGATGATTTTTAAGGTCTCTTCCAATTCAAACCATTTTATGATTCTCTGATTCCATGATACTGTTTCTCCCAGCAGCGCAAAGCGTGATGGGTGTGAGTATGTGTGAGGAGTCTCATACTAGAGAGCAGCATCTTGCTCAGAATTTACATTCTAGGTGTCAGTTTTAGCCTTTAACTGCCCTAGAGAAAATACTTTCTGTCTTCTACAGTTCTTTTTCAGTTCTGCCACAGACAAATATACACCAAAACCACAACCTGTGTGTTCCCAGCACAACAGCCCAGAGGTCAGGGCAGGTGCTGAGTGGTCAGGGGGGAGCTGGCCCCTTGTATGTGGTCAATAATGCAAATTCAAGGTGATGGAGAGACAGAGGGAGGTTTTCCTTTACCAAGGCACATCATATCTTAGATATCTTGGGTCAGAGTGAAGGTTGAAACTGTTCCTCGAACTCATATGCCTCACTTCCCAGACCCTGCTTTAATTATTATTAGGCTACTTGTCTTTGCAAACCTACTTTGGGAATCCTTCGCAGCACAGAGACGATGTCAGAGCACGCCTGCTGCACTAGGTGCTAGATAACCCTTCCTGGCTTCTCAGTTTATGGAAAACAGACCTGCATCGATGTGGTTACAGCGTATATTTCTTGTGCTGTGTCCTTGAAATAAAGATGTAAAATTCACTAGAATACAGGAGACTAGATGAGAAAGAACTAGCCATTGAACAAAAGCTGCTTTGATGACTGAAAATGCTGCAGAACACTAGTGAGAACTTTGACTGTCACATGAAAATTCAGAGTTAACTGCACAGTTATTAAAAGCCAGGCCATATTTTCCATCCGTTTTTATTTGTGAGGTCTCCTTGAAATGACTTATAAAACTCGGGAACCTAGACAGCTTCTCCCTAGGGAATATAAAACTATAGCAGCTGATACTGGTAAAATAGGTTATATGGAGCCTTAGAAATGACTGCTTGATTTGTCCAGTATTTATTGCCTGAGTAATGTACAGAAACAGTAAAACAGAAAAGCACAACTTTCCATCTGTGCTGCATTATGCCGTACACAAGGACTATTTTTCATTGGAAATGGTGGTAGCCCTGTAGGCTCTCTTGCTTTGATATCCCATGCTACCACACGTGATACGATAGAGGATAAACAGACTGACTGTAAGTCTGAATCTTTACAGTTTCGAAAGCTGAAACGTTCCAGCACTCACTTCTCACCGAGCAGGCTTCCTAAAGTGTAGCCTGAGTCAGGTGCTTGGATTTTTTAAGTGGAGACCAAAGGTTGTTGCATCAAAAACCTGAAGCCAGCCAGGAAAATAGAAAAAAGACTCAAAACAAGAAAACAAAAAGTGTCCACATCAGTTGCACAGCCCCAAAGCTCATCAGAACAAAAGCAAAGGGTTTGCTCTTTTAAATAGAAATTTTCAAGCATTAATTTGCCTTTAATTTTCTAAAGCTTTGCTCATAATTTAGTGTGGCTTACATTTCACTGGAGGAACACCATCCTCCTTTATATCCACCCATTTGCAACCAGAGGGAGGCAGCAGGTTAAAATAGAAGCTCAGGTAGCCTTGAAAGGGATTAATATTGTTGTTTATCTAGAAAGTCTGTTCGGTTTGGGTTTTCTTTGCTATCCTATGCCTCTGTTTTCCTTAAGAATATAAATTGGAACTCTGATAACTAAGTTTCTGGAACACAGTGGATTTTGCAAATTAAGCAGCTTTCATTATTTCAATGTTTTAATCAATATTTTCAGACTTGAACTTTAAATAAATTGATAGGAATGTGAAACTGTAAGCACTTTCTAGTGCTGAGGGGCCCTCTGGAGCCCAAATAAATTGCTTTGACTGCAATGAAGAGGGTGGAAGGACAAGTGTCAGGTATTCTGAACAAAACCTTTCTGTACCTATGGATAGGAATCCACCACTGGTGGCAATAAAATCTGTGCATAAGGTTTAAATTAAAGAATAATAAAAAAAAAGCCATAGTGTGACACCTTTTCATCAGAAATGAATACAACAGCAACAAATCACACTGGTAAGGAGAAGGCAGTGGAGAAGTCGAGATGCTTTCTCCACAGTGTTCTATCACTTCCTTGAGATGCTTTAAATCCTCTTGTTGGAAGAGAGTGAGGAAGGAAAGGCGAGGAGACTCCCAGGTCCAGGGGGAGCAGGGTGGTGGGGACGAGGGTCTCGGTTGTAGCAGGGAGCTATGAGCCTGCAGCTGAGGGCCAGCACCGCGTGGATTCCAGCCACCTCTACACGCATGTGCAGCTGCCCGAACATACACCCACAGCCACACAGCTTGCAAACACAAAACCTTACGCTACTACATCACCGAGAACGCAGGTACTCGGCAGGAGAAATCCTAAGAGGCCTCATCAGCAAAGGTCAGAGAAACCGCTGCATATTCTTAAATGTGTGTACAAGCCCTGGAAAAGATGAAACTTGAAATGTGTGTGGGCAGGAAGATATTCTTGTGCCTTCTGCCCACCACTCAAGAAAAAGCCGGAAAAAATGTTGATGTTATTTGCTTGTCTAAACTGAAGTAATTTCTTTCCTTCAGAACTACATTATGTATAATTTTCATTATAAAGGAATCATAGAACCATAGTTCTATGTTTTGGGTTGGAAGAGGCCTTAAAGATCATCCAGTCCCACCCCTGCCCTGGGCAGGGACACCTCCAACTGGATCAGGGGCTCCAGGCTCCATCCAACCTGCCCTTGAACCCCTCCAGGGATGGGGCAGCCACAGCTTCCCTGGGCAACCTGTCCCAGGGCCTCCCCACCCTCACAGTGAAGAAATTCCTCTTTATGTCTAGTCTAAATCTGCCCCTGTGCAGTTTATAACCAAGGCCCCTAGTCCCATAACTACAAGAAAAAAAGTGCTAGACATGTTTATGAACCAAATTACAAATTCTTCACTCTGAAATGGCAGGTACCTGTATTACAAAAGCAGTTGCTCTACACTCCAGAGTGTTTATGCACATACAAGCTCAGACATAAAAACCCTAAGACTAACCCTGTAACTCGGGAGTGGGAAGGGAGACAGAGAGACGGTTATAGAACATGTTCTAACCTGTCACAAAGCTCAGCTCAAACATTTAATTCACTACAAATGGACGTGTGTTCAAGCAGTAGATGTCTTCTTACCCTCAGTCAGAAAATGTCAGTGTGGAAGGGTGAACATCAAGTTTCTAGTGAAACTGAAGAAATCCACAACAAAAACTTTTAAATTATTGACTCATGGTGAAAAGATCCTAAAGACCAAGTTTTTTTTTTAGTAGAAGATACGAAAATGAAAATGATTGAGATACCCCACAGCCTTTCAGAAAATGATCTCTGGAATTGCTTTGGACGCTGACAGCATCGTATGCAGCTGTGTCAGCTCAGAGGGGAATTGTTTTGAAGGTGAGCATAGCTGATTTTCTTAATTTGTTAAATAGAAAAAAGGTACAGGCACAGTCTGGTTTTGTTGTTTTGTTTTTTTTTTTTTTTTGTTGGACCTCATACATACACATATATAACTACTGTTTCTAAAAAGGGAAAAAGTTGAAAACAGAAAGCATCAATATCCTTGACTTGGGAACAAAAAAGAAAATTCTGACTTTCAGATGTGCAAGACTTCAAATTTTAGAGGGCAATTTTTAAAGAAAATAATTTCCAGGTGAGAAATAGGAAAACAAATATGATATCCCCATGTATGTATTTGTTATAGTGCAGCCCCAGCTAATTATGGACACACAGGATGCACAATGTAGGACTAGCGAAATGACAGTTGCTTAATGTTAAAGATCTTAAATGAAATTACTTCATATCTTATATAAATTAAAAGATGTTTTGAGTGACTGAAGTGCAACAGCTACATTATTTTAGATTTCTCTCTAAAAATCTTTGAGTGCTTATCTAATATAGAAGGATGACTTTTTATTCTCAGGCCTTGAGTCAGGGGAAAAATAGTCAGTTCTCTCCACATTTCCCCCGTCACTACTTCTCAGCACTCCAGATAACATTCTTGAAAACTACTGCGTGACGCTAGATTTTTGTCTCAACTTTGAACTAACCACCCATTGTCCAAAACGCTGACTCAACCCCATTTCCACAATCATTATGTTACTAAAAAGCCAGAGCAAAGCACTGACCAAATGTGTCCTCGCAGCCCAATAACGTGTTTTGCCAGCAGTGCCCCACAGTTTCCTTTGACCCAGAGTGAACAACAGAGCCCTCTGCATGTCTCTGAGTGAGGACAGACCTTCCCCTTTGAAGCAACACGTGTAGCTTCTTTGTAAAAAGAAAATATATGATCTTTCAGAGTCAGGTAGAATATGTCAAGTGCTTTCATGACCTGTGGTGTCAAAGGCAGATGCCCATCTTTGCTCCATTGCTTGCAGGTGACTTAGTGATGGGAGGAGGGAGTCTTCCAGATTTAAATCAGGCTATTGCTTTGTTTACTTCATCTGCTCCAGTTGTTCATGGTTAATTGGGTTTCTTGCAATGCATGTGTCTATATGACAGTGCTCCAGGAACAGCCAGGGCCTGCCCTGCCTCAGCAAGGCTGTGAGAACAGGCTGGATCCTGTAGGACTGGAACCCGGCAGGAGCAAGCAAGAACAGCCTGGCTGGAGGAGCTGCACTGGCTGGGCTCCTGTCAGGTGTGGGGGGACAGATCATCCTCAGAAAACATTCTTGGGATGGATGTGGAGGCCACAGGCTTTAGTGCTTGCCAGTCCCTCCAATGCCACTCCACAGAAGGGCCTAGGCCCTGCTCAACTTCAGTCATGGAAGTAAGGAGGAAAATGACTGAAAACTCAATGATCAGGAGAATCACGCTCCTTCTTTTGTTCATTCACTGCTGACACTGCTGAAGGATGTTGAGGCTCTGGAGCGAGTCCAGAGAAGAGCAACGAAGCTGGGGAAGGGACTGGAGAACAGGCCTGATGAGGAGCGGCTGAGAGAGCTGGGGGTGTTTAGCCTGGAGAAGAGGAGGCTGAGGGGAGGCCTCATTGCTCTCTACAACTACCTGAAGGGAGGTTGTGGAGAGGAGGGAGCTGGGCTCTTCTCCCAAGGGACAGGGGACAGGACGAGAGGGAATGGCCTCAAGCTCTACTATGGGAGGTTCAGGCTGGATATCAGGAAAATATTTTTTCACAGAAAGAGTGATTGGTCCCTGGCAGAGGCTGCCCAGGGAGGGGGTTGAGTCCCCTTCCCTGGAGGTGTTTAAGGGACAGGTGGACGAGGTGCTGAGGGACATGAGTTAGTGATTGATGGGAATGGTTGGACTCGACGATCCAGTGGGTCTCTTTTAACCTGGTTATTCTATGATTCTGTGATTCTGTGACACCAAAATTTACAGCCTGGATGGATGTAACTCAGGTAGAGATTGCTATTATCTGAGGTAACACACTGAAACATGCTAACACCAAGCAGTATCATAACCGTACATAATGGCTCATTTTGGGTATGCCTTTTTGGTTTCCTTATCTGAAACTTGTAGCTGTTACACATGACTCAGCATAGGAATGACCCTCTAACTTTACATATCAGCTTTCAATTCCACATGCTTGTTGTAGTTTTTCCCCTCAAATTTCCCTTGCCCAGCAATTTCCTTAGCTGGAATCATGATGGCATCGCGAGCCTAGAAGTCTATGAGGACAGGTATTAGCCTTCCTCTGACCACTTCATAATAAATCGTCCCATGAACGGTCCTCACCTTGACAGATCTTTTGAAATCAATTTTCTTTTAAAACAAAGAAAGCATTTGGGATGCACAAGCAGTTCCACCTGGGAGTCAGTAAACACTTTCTCTAGAAACACGAAGTAAGCTTCCACATTAGATCTAAACCTGGTTAGTTAATTACCTAACACATGCCTGGCTCAAGATATTGATGAAAATGACTTAAAAAATATAACTGGATATAGGAGAAACCGTTGCACTTCCAATTTTCATTCTAAACCAATAATTCAAAATGTAAGTTATTCAGAGAAAGATAACTCCAATTAATAAACAATGAGGAATCAATTAGTAATCAAACTACAATCAGAGCAAAAAAAAGAGTGGTGTAATAATGGTTTGCATATTTTGCATTCATGAAGTATGCATATGCTGTACCCGTTAAAGCTGACTTAAGTTACTTAACATTCAATTGTGCATTTTGTGGAGTGAGTCAACAGAGTGAGTCACTAGCCCTGTAGCCAGTGCCATATGGGAAACTTTCCCTCTCCTGAGCAGATGGAGACTAAGCATGTCACAGACCAAATGTGTTTTGTCTCTGGAGAAAGGATATTGGCTGCTTTGTTCTTAGACTTTTCGACATGCCAAGCCTTCTGCTCACATTGGGAGTCCTACGTTTCGGGGGTCTCATGGATATTTCAGCATGTCTCTGAAATGCTGAGCTGCAGAAGACTGACAAAACCATGCTATCAAGAACCCTGCAAGTGAAATATGACTATTACTGTGCAAGCCAAGATGTAGATGGTAGGCGAGAGCAGAAGAAATCATCACCTTTGCCATCCTTTTAACATATAAACCCCTCTGAGGCAGACAAGTGCTTTCCATTTCCCTGTGGAAGATTTAGATAGAGGGTAATGTAGATGGCGTTATACTTTTGCAGGTGACCGAGGCCACAGAAACCCTATTTTCTATTCCGTCTGGCTGCATCCACTTAGAACTACATTTTCTTTTCTTTTTATCTTCCTCCATTCTTTTTTTGCCCTGCATCCCTTTTGTACTCAGTTTTACTGCTCTACTTTTCCTCATCCTTCTGGGGATAAAGGATGACCGGAGCCCTATGATATTTTTCTGAAAACGGCAGAAGGAGAATACTAAGTTGTATTACTATATTCCTTCCATTCCTAAAGAAATGCAGTCAACACCACATACACACACTCTAATTCTGTAAGTTAACAGGGGCAGCAGGGACAGAAATTCAGGCACCATTGGTTGTGCCAGTTGTCAATGAGCAAAATTCAGACTGTCCAAATGTTAAGTGTCTCCTGAAAGTATCTGCCTACCACTGCAAGCTGAGCATCTTGGAACTTAAGACAGCCCCTGATTTAAATGCATCCAGGGCTGGATGAGTCTGAGTTTATGCAATGACTCTCCAGCACTTGAATAGGTTTCAAGAAATCTGGGGAGGGACATTTACAAAGGCATGGAGTGATAGGTTGAGGGGAATGGCTTTAAATTAGAAAGGGGAAGATTTAGAGTAGACATTAGGAGGAAATCCTTTACAAGGAGGGTGGGGAGGCCCTGGCCCAGGCTGCCCAGGGAAGCTGTGGCTGCCCCATCCCTGGAGGTGTTCAAGACCAGACTGGATGGGACCTTGAGCAGCCTGATCCAGTGGGAGGTGTCCCTGCCCATGGCACAAGGGGTGGAATTAGGTAATCTTTAAGGTCCCTTCCAAACCAAACCATTCTGTGATTCTATATGCAAGGAATATATATGCACCTTGAGTACTGTGTTCAGTTCTGGGCCCCTCAGCACAAGAAGGATGTTGAGGCTCTGGAGCGAGTCCAGAGAAGAGCAACGAAGCTGGTGAAGGGGCTGGAAAACAAGTCTTACGAGGAGCTACTGAAGGAGCTGGGGTTGTTTAGCCTGGAGAAGAGGAGGCTGAGGGGAGACCTTATTGCTCTCTACAACTACCTGAAAGGAGGTTGTGGAGAGGAAGGAGTTGGCCTCTTCTCCCAAGTGACAGGGGACAGGACAAGAGGGAATGGCCTCAAGCTCCACCAGAGGAGATTCAGGCTTGAGATAAGGAAAATATTCTTCACAGAAAGGGTCGTTAGGCATTGGAACGGTCTGCCCAGGGAGGTGGTTGACTCACCTTCCCTGGAGGTGTTTAAGGTGAGGGTGGATGAGGTGCTTAGGAGCATGGTTTAGAGATTGGTGGGAATGGTTTGACTCAATGATCCAGTAGGTGTCTTCTAACCTGGTTATTCTATGATTCTATGAATCTAGGCCTACACATGACCAAGTAGAATATATATGTTTTTACAGCTCTTCCTTTACTACATCTCCATAACTTTTCAAGATTGTGCACTCCAAGGCTCAGGAGCATACATGTTCTGGTTTTGCAGTGTCTACCATGTTGAGATCCAGTCTAACTAGTCCCTTGAGTTTTTGCCAGATTAAACACCACAAGGACTTTGGCCTCTCTAACCCCATCTCTGCACACTTAGACAGTGTCTCCACATTCCTCCTGGGTCATAATCTTCCTGCGGGGGCACTGTCCCTATTCCCACCTTCTGTTCACTTTTTTTCGTGTTTAAATTCAGTGAGGAGCATTTTGCTCACCCATGCAAGTCTGCTATGATGTTTGCTTCAACACTTAAAGGGATAGATGAATCTGGGGCTAAGGAAAAGTAATCTCTGAAAATCAACCTGTTGTTCTGGGCTTCTATGCTGTTTCATTGTTTCCAAGATCTATTCTACCAATATCACCCTGCACCTTCTTACCAATCCAGTCCACAAGCTCTTCAATTGATTGTAGGTCATCATCATCACCCTTCCCTGCCCCTTCATTCCTAGTCTGAAACTCTCCTTATCAAGTTGGCAATCCTGTTGGTGAAGATCCTTTGCCACTTGGTACTTGCTCTACTTGGTCAGGTGGGAGCCTTCTTTATCTCAATCCTCATCAAGCATCAAAAAGTTGTAAAAGCCAACCCCATGTTGTCAACACTGACTGTACAATTGTTTTTGAACCTCAGGATCCACCTAGTTTTCATCAAGCCCTTTCCCCTCACTGGAAGAATAAAGTAAGTGCCACCTGGGCCCCCATGTCCTTGGCCTTCACCTCAACTGCAATATATTCACGCTTGCTACACTCCAGGTTTCCCGTGCCAGTGTCATCGGTGTCCACATGGAAAAGCAGCAGGGGGAAGTGGTCTGAGCACCAGACAAACCCTGGCAACCTCTCCATAGCATCCTGGATTCAAATGCCTGGTATCAGCAGACACCCCTAGACAACAGGTCAGACCAGCAGATGGAAGCTTCCATCCCCTGCAGCAGAGTCTCACACAGCTAATACTTCTGCTTCTTCCTCGTGCTGCTGTAAGGTTTAGGTTTAGCCAGATCAGATGCTTCATTTGACTCAGCTCCCAACCCTTCATCTGCTGTCTGGGCACTGAACCTCTTCAGTAGTTGCAGACTTGCAGATAGGTCAGGACTTTTGCTCCTAGTGTGAGAAGTCACAGGCTGGGGAGGGATTTTTTACAAAGGCATGGAGTGATAGGATGAGGGGCGATGGATTTCAGTTGGAGAGGGGAAGGCCTAGACTAGATATCAGTGGGATATTCTTCACGATGAGGGTGCTGAGGCCCTGGCCCAGGTTTTCCAGGGAAGCTGTGGCTGCCCCATCCCTGGAGGTGTTCGAGGCCAGGTTGGATGGGCCTTGGAGCCCCTGATCCAGTGGGAGGTGTCCCTGCCCATGGCAGGGTAGGTAGAACTAGATGATCTTTAAGATTCCTTCCAACCCAAACCATTCTATGATTCCGTGAAACAGAGATCACTGGATTAAAATTCACCCTTTTCTGAAACAAATGGCAGCAGGAGAGACGCTGTGGAGGTGTCTCCCTCTTTCTGTTGGAAGAAGGGCTGCCAGTCCAGATTCAAATAACTGTTTTTCATGTGTGCAGTGTTAGGTGAGATGAATCCCACCTCCAGTGCTTGAATTAGGATTCACAGCTATTTCTTTCCCAGCAGCTGCAGTGGAGGCAAAATCTGGCAGGTCTGCATAGCCTGGATCACTCATCCCACTCTTAAATTTAAGCACTGTATTAGCAGCAATGCCTAAATTAGTTATGTAGAGTAGGTGGTTTAAATACGGTCCCTGATCATAATTTCATATGCTTTTAGAGTGCCTGGAAACACTTGGGCTTCTTTCCAAACTGAAACATCCAAACAGTATTGCATTATAAAGATACTGTGAATGATATTTACCTCTGTATTGCAAAGTAATGGATAGCATTATTATCTGTATTTACTTTTCCCCTGGATGTGGTTTGAACAACCCCAGCAAGGCTGCTGATATCAACCACAGCGGTGACAGAATATGATTGCTCCACTCTAAAAGGGGAAAAAAAAATAAACCCAGATATTTTTATTTTATCTCTGAATTTTCCTTTTTTCCTTTCACATTTTGGGAAGATATTACTTCATGGATTGACCAATTCAGTTCACTTGAAGCTTTAAAAGGTAATCACAAGGTTGCAGACCTTCGAGTTAGTCTTATCTGGTTATTTAAGCAATGAATGTATGCTAATTGGATGCTGAACACAATATTGTTTGCTCTGCCAGGAAAAAGTACCTTCAACTCAATACCTTGTTGGCTTACAGTTCATTTAAGATGGGGAAGGTTTTATGGAATTTGATGTAAGCCAGAAAATGTAATTTCTCTTGGCTCTCTTGGATAAAGTATTATTGGAGGCCAGGATAAAGGTTCCAGTTTATAGGCCTCAGAAACATAGATGGATATAAGTCCAAAAGAGGTTTTATGTCTATGTTTTATCTGCTTTTGGTTTAATTTGTTGGGTTTTTCTAAAAAAAAAAAATCTTGTGTTTAGTTTTTCTATTCACAGTAAAGGCACCAATATTGAATTAATAGGAATCAATGCGGACGTGACCTGGAAAGAACTCTGAAAAAATGAGGTATTTAGCTTCTGTAATTAATAGGTATAGAATTAATACACATTATTCTCTGTATCTTTATTTGTACGAGACAGTGGAGGAAGATGCCTACTTTTGAAAAAACATTGTCCTGCCTGCTATGGAAATCTTCATCTTATTTAAACGGAATTGAAAGTTATAGAATCATAGAATGGTTTGGGTTGGAAGGGATCTTAAAGATCATCTAGTTCTACCTCCCCCACCACGGGCAGGGACACCTCCTGCTGGATCAGGGGCTCCCAGCCCCATCCAGCCTGGCCTTGAACCCCTCCAGGGATGGGGCAGACACCCCTGCTCTGGGCAACCTGGGCCAGGGCCTCCCCACCCTCAAAGTGAAAAATTTCCTCCTAATGTCTAGTCTAAATCTCCACCTCTCCAGTTTATACCCATTGCCCCTCATCCTATCACTCCAGGCCTTTGTAAACAAGCCCTCCTCAGCTTTCTTGTAACCCCTTCAGGGTCGCTATAAGGTCTCCTCAGAGCCTTCTCTTCTCCAGGCTGACAACCCCAACTTTCTCACCCTGTCTTCATGTGGGAGGTGCTCCAGCCCTTTGTAGCCTCCTCTGGACCCATTCCAACTGTTCCATCTCCCTCTTATGTTAAGGATTCCAGAACTGGGCACCGGACTCCAGGTGGGGTCTCACCAGAGCAGAACAGAGGGGTAGAATCCCTTCCCTCCCTGCTGCCCACGTTTCTTTTGATGCAGCCCAGGACACAGTTAGTTTCTGGGCTGCGAACGCACACTGCTGGCTCATGTTGAGCTTTTCATCAACCAGCAGCCCCAAGCCCTTCTCCTCAGGGCTGCTCTCAATCACATCATCCCCAACCCTGTATTGAAACTGCGGAGAGATGGAGAGTTTCCAGTTGTGCAGGAATTCATTGGAGTGTGATTTAAACTGACTCCAGGAAAATGTACTTGGAGATGCCACACAAGAGAGGAGGATTCCTCTGTTTAGAGAGAGCTTTGAAGCAGAGCCTTTGTAGATTGTATTCCAATATTGTAGCACAGAAACACCAAATATAAGCTGTCTAGTAGACAATTTCTGGATGAAGGAAAAAGTTGTCAACAGAAGTTCTGCAAGGCATGGTTCCTCAAATACTTTCACATGACATGGGATTTAGGGCCACTGCAAAGCTGGACTGACGGGGTCACACAGCACAGCTACGAGCTGAGAGACCTCCAAGAACATTTAGCAAGTGGAATTCTGACAGCTTCTCAAGATGAGGTCATGAGTAGGTAGTGTTGCTAGAAACCCGTGTTAGTAAAACTGAACCACAGGTTTATATGAAAGGAAGTATTCAAGGGTATATTTATTTTTAATCTTCTACTATTTTCATAAGAATAGATTTAGGTTAAAAGTACTCTTTTAGAAGCTGCTAAACAGGAAATTTACTTTCATGAATAACAGCTGAAAAATAATTTCCTGGCTGGTATGGTATGAAAGACTTTATACGCATAAGTGAAATCACAATTAGTTAGGAAATGTTTGATATTTTTTGCTATATAAGATTAAATTTAGATGCTGTGTAGGTTTTTGCACACATATTTTGGCATTAACACCCATAACAGTATCTTTAATTGTAGTCATGTTTGTTCAACACTGTCAATTATAAAAACATGTTTCAAGTATTCATAATTTTGTTAAATTTTAATAATCCAAGATGAAATTTCCCATAGTAGAGGCCTCCCTTAGGCTTATTTCATTTTTTTTTTGTTTTTTAAATTTTTTCTGAATGTTTTAGAGAATGCTTTTAAGACAAGGATAAAAGCAATACATACAGAGGAACTGGTTTGCATAGGGACAGTTCTTCATGTTCTGCAGATGGGCAGCATCACTTGTAATGGGAGAAATCTCTTACAGGTGAAATATTGTGGATTACGTACATCACATGCTACGATTCATTAGTCTTCCCACCTTGAAATGAAAACCAGACCCAAGTCACAACTGGAATCAGAATAAAACCTTTTTTAAATGTTGCAGTTTTCTGAAAGTGTCGTTTTACTGTGTATTTCATGGCTGAGTAGGAGAAACCAAACGCTGGAAGGAAAGTTGTTCCTGCTGTGCTATATGTCTAGCCAAACTGGAAAATATAATAACAGAACATCTCATGAGAGATTGTCCTCATGAGATTTACAAATGTGAGAAAGTGTTAAGATAAGTACATGAAACCATGAGAGTTTGAAACTCAGAATCTCAAAAGATTTGAAGCTTTCCTGTTGTTTCTAACATATTTTAGTCTACTTTTTTATGACCTTGAAGTGTTTTAAGTTCTTTTAGGTTTCTTTTTAACTCTGTGAGGCTACTTAGAGTTACCTTTGATGACACCATTGAGATCAAAATGTCTTATAATACCAGGGAGTGAATAATTTCCAGAAAAGACAGAATATTTTATTTGCTTGCACCTACACAACAAGCATGTGGTGTATTTTGTGCAGAGCTTCTAATCGTGCTTTTTAAAGAAGCACAAAAGCTTTGATTCAGAACACATTAGTGCTGACAGAGAGAATAGGAATTCCTAGAGAACTGAGGATTTATCCACACATCTCACAGCAATATTAGAGAAAATCTTCCATGTTTTGTTCAACCTGCTAACCTTGATATAAAGTAAGAACAAGTCAGTGTTTGGAGCAATCTCAAAATCACTTGTACCTGTAATCATGAAGTTTGTTGGGTTTTTTGTTTTGTTTTGTTTTGTTTTTTTCCAAAAGATGGTTGCAATTTCTCAGTCTGAAAATAGTATAGCTTTACCTAAAGATTCTCCTGATGTAAGAATAAATGTCTAAGGTCAAACACCAAGAGCAGAGCTACCATATTGCTATGAAAACAAAACTCCTAATGGTGGCCCTGGTCAAAGGACCTAATCCCCAGACCAAAGGCTACAGACACAGAATCACACAGAATAAAAGAATGAGCAGACTTGGAAGGGACTCACAAGGATAGTCAAATCCAACTCCTACCCCTGTTACGTCAGGTAATATGTCTAGAGTCTATAATTTTTGCTTTGATCATTTCCAGTAAACTCCTGTTCATACGTTTTGGTAAGAACTTTATATTTCACTATTTAAAATACTTCCCTGTTCCTTAGGACTTTCAAAAAGCTGCTTCTGAAGATCACAAACCCTGTTCCACTGGTGCTCAGTAGCACTGACAGCAATAAGTCCCATGAGGAGCTATCTCCACTGAACACTGAGCTGAGCTCCACGGACAGAAGTTTTTCATTTTTCATGGAGGCACAGTTGCTAAGGATGATGTCATATCAGACAGCAAGATGTGAGGTAGATGAGACAGATGCAGGCTGCACAAACAAAATTTTCATTGTTTCACAACGTCTGAAGGTCTTGGATAACAGTAAGAAAATGAGAATAGAAAGACTGTGCAGTGCAGGTGACGAGGTGATTAAGGTCCTGCACTGGCACGATGTGCCATAGCTTCTCTTCCTATTCCACGATGAAGCATCAAGGCTGTCCCTGTTTCAGGTATCATCTTCTAGCTTTGAATGGTTTTGCTGAGGTCAGCTGTAAATTTACTGTGACCTCAACACTCACATCTTCATACATTTCTGAAGCATCTCAGCACTTCATTAACACAGGCAGGAGGAATGTGGACGCTGCTCTAGCTTTATGAGAAGAAACTCTTGGGTTTTTAGCACAGAAATCTTCCCATACCCAACCAGCAAAAGAAATTTCACCAGAAAAAAAATTTCATAAGGCAACTATGGGCCATTCTTACAAAAGTTTCTGCTTTCTTTCTCTTACAAGTTTGCTTGTTCAGCCTTTTCAGGCTTTCCAGAGCTTTTCTTGCTCCCTTTCTGAGCTTCTCCTCCCTCTCTTTTCTTTGCTAGACTTTTCCTCATCTGTCTCGGTCTCCTTCCTTACTTCTTTCAGGAGGGCTGGGGGTCAGCACTGGTCAGCCATGCTTCCTCCAGGCTGATTGGACACTTCTGTCTGTGTTTGACAGATTAAATTCCCAAAGCTCCTAGTTAATTTTAGGGTGTCTGGGGGAGGAAGGAGTCTGGCACTGAACCAAACACACATTTAAATGTGCCAGAAAATTACACAGCAGTCAGAAAATTGCAAAATCTGCAATTTCTGTGCAGCCCACAATTTTCTAGAGGTCTTGATTATCATCCGGAGTGCAGTGTTTTACAGGAAGTGCAAGAGGTTACAATTCCAGTGATTTTTAGGTGACCTCAGAACTAAAACACTGGAAAAAAAATCATACCAGGATTAACCATTTCAGTGATATTTCTATCTATTTCAAAAGCAGTCAACATGGAAAGAAGATATTTAACAAAAGAGATTGTGGTTTCGAAGGTGATTTTCTCAAGGGTTTTATCTGTGAGAAATTATCCAAGCACTGATGGATCTAATGCCTTTAGTCTTTGGGGAGATCCAAGCTGAAAATGCTGTTGTAGGAGCGTGGCTGTGTGCATCTCTGAGTAACACAGTGGAGGTTTGAGAGAACAACCCTGTGCAGCTACAGACTAGGAGAAGTTTGTCTAGAAAACTGCCTGGAGGAGAGGGACCTGGGGGTGCTGGTTGACAGCAACTGAACATGAGCCAGCAGTAGCCCAGGTGGCCAAGAAGGCCAATGGCATCTTGGCTTGGATCAGAAACGGCGTGACCAGCAGGTCCAGGGAGGTTCTTCTCCCTCTGTACTCGGCACTGGTGAGACCGCTCCTCGAGTCCTGTGTTCAGTTCTGGGCCCCTCACCACAAGAAGGATGTTGAGGCTCTGGAGCGAGTCCAGAGAAGAGCAACGAAGCTGGGGAAGGGGCTGGAGAACAAGAGGAGCGGCTGAGAGAGCTGGGGGTGTTTAGCCTGGAGAAGAGGAGGCTGAGGGGAGACGTTATTACTCTCTACAACTACCTGAAGGGACGTTGTGGAGAGGAGGGAGCTGGGATCTTCTCCCAAGTGACAGGGGACAGGACGAGAGGGAATGGCCTCAAGCTCCACCAGGGCAGGTTCAGGCTGGACATTAGGAAAAAATTTTTCACAGAAAGAGTGATTGGGCACTGGCAGAGGCTGCCCAGAGAGGGGGTTGATTCCCCTTCCCTGGAGGTGTTTAAGGGATGGGTGGACGAGGTGCTGAGGGACATGGGTTAGTGATTAACTGGAATGGTTGGACTCGATGATCCAGTGAGTCTCTTTTAACCTGGTTATTCTGTGATTCTGTGATTCTGTGATATCTTACAAAGCAAGAGCAGTGTAAGTTATGCAGATAATGCTAGTAAGATGGGAATTTGTAGCTCCTGATTGTAGAAAAACAGAGAAAAATGGAATGGACATTATCTTGTCACTGATCTTGTAATTTTCTCCAATGTGACCACTTTGCATGTGTCCCAAACTGCCAGGAACCAACTTATGAGCTTGGAGACAGCTGGCAAAAACCCACTGGAGGTGACTTTAGAAGTGCTTAGTGTACAGATTTCTGTAACGTGGTTTTTATCACAAAAACCTCCTATTTCTTTCATCTTCATTGTTAAAAGGAGTGTAAACCCACAAACTTATGGCATGAATTCTCACCACAACTCATGAATGCATGCTGCCTTTTGTACCTAGGCAGAGTTCCTAGAATCATAAAATCACTGGGTTGGAAGAGACCCACCGGATCATCGAGTCCAACCATTCCCATCAATCACTAACCCGTGTCCCCCAGCACCTCATCCACCCGTCCCTTAAACCCCTCCAGGGAATGTGACTCAACCCCCTCCCTGGGCAGCCTCTGCCAGTGCTCAATGACCTTTTCTTGGAAATATCTTTTCCTGATGTCTAGCCTGAAACTCTTACGATGTGTTTGAGAGCAGCCCTGCAGAGAAGATCTTGGGGTGCTGCTGGACAAGAAGCTCAACATGAGCCAGCAAGACATTACATACCAAGACATTCTGGTCTGCTGCATGTGAAGTTGCAGAGTCACTTTTGACCTACGTATCTTGAGAAAATCTTGCAAAAAATACAGTTTCTAACTGGTGCTAGTGAAATGGATGTTGCTTGCAAGACTGTCTTTGCCCTTTTAATAACATGTCATCTCTTCTACTGGTGCACTTCTGAAGCTGACATTTAAGAACAGCACCAGAAATATGTTTTTATAAGCTGAATTTCTCCATGCTTGCTCTTCTTATAACTTACAATTATACATCAACTTGCAGTCGTGCTCCTTTCCTGGAGAAATGGTGATGACTGTGAGTTTGTTTTTATAAAAAGAAGACTAATAAAATTAAGCAATAACCTATAAGCATGGGAAGGCTACTGTTTAAATAATATCTCCTGTTGTGAACTGAATGGCAAGGTAAAGTAAAGGTTTTAGCATTTATAAATGTCAAGGCAACACAGACGTTCATTTTAACAGCATGTCATGCGTATCATGCAGAAACTTCTTGTGCTTAAAGACTGTTACCACGATACTACACAGATGGTTTCAGGGTCCAACTTAAAATTTTAAAAGGTTTTAAGTTTTAAGGCTTTGTTAAAATAACTGACAAATCTACTAAACCTATTATTGCTAAAGCCAGGAACAACAGTAATGTTATAAAAAGCATCATATTCTCACACGATATTAAATGTTCCAATGAGAAAAGAAAACTGTAAACAACCCTGGATGCTGTTACAAATATTCTGATTAAAAAGCACTACAAGTGGAATTGGCCAGAAATGTCATTTAGCCCAGGCTGTATTTTCTGTCTGCTCACTGTCAAGAGACAGGAGAACCGATAGAATGAAACGGTAGAGATTCAGACTGTTATCAAGACACCGCCCTTTCAAAACACTGCTGAAATATATTTACTTAGCCGGAAAGAAATGAGGTTGAAAAAGTGAAAGGTGTCATGTCAGCACCTCCAACTGGGGAATAAGATGTGGTCTATATGCCAGTTTATTACTCTGATCAGGGACCCTGACATTTTCCTTCCCTCTCCCTCCCTCCGATCCACCAACCTTCTCAGCTGAAAAGAAGGAAGAAAATGCACCATGGTGGTTTCTTCCAGGATGTCACTGCCATTTGGTGATCTAATTGGCCCCAGAGGGCCACTCAACCATTTCCATCAGAGATAGAAAAGATTTTCTTCCTTCTGCTAGAGTCTGATAGGAGACATTAATTATGCGGACAGCATCCAAGAGAGCAACAGTCATTCTCAACTAAATCAACATGCAAAACAGCCATGGAAATTGTCACATCATAACAGCAAATGGCTATGGCAGAAGGAAAAAAAACCCAACTTATTATGAATAAAAACCAGTGCAGAATCAGTTTTGGTGTGCAGGTTCTACAAAAATACAAAAGCTTGTACTTGATATCATCTCTTTCATTAGAGATGTGATTAAAAATACAGTCTTTCCACAGTATCTTAAGAAAAACATACTGTAATAAAAGCCAGACAAGGATTCTTGAAGCCTTTATTTGTGCTTCTTAAACTGTGAGGAAACAAAGATAGATTTCAGCCAGACATAATGGAATATATTTACTTTATGGGACTACTCTTCTCCCCACCTTGAAAGAGTAAAATAAAAAAAATGGGAGAAAAAGTCCAAATTCCAGTCATTTCTTTCTCAGAAAACACGAATATTTCTTAAAGTGTGAGTTGAAAATCCTGAGAGAGGAAGGGAAAAAGAAAAGGTTTTGGACAATGAAGCTCATTTTTCAGTACCAGATGGGACAAAATGCTCCTTCAGAAAAATAAAAAAGAAGCAAAAGGAAATATAATTTACAAAGTGGGGGGGAGGAGGAATTATTGAAGGAGGAATATTGATAAAAGAAACCAAGGGAAACTGCCTCAGTTCTGCAGAGTACATCTATATTGCAGACAGCTGCATAATTTACCCAGGAGAGAGGTGTCACATGGAGCTATTGTCAATAACAACATGAACCTGTTTGAAGTTGGCCAGGTGGCCAAGAAGGCCAATGGCATCCTGGCTTGTATCAGGAACGGCGTGACCAGCAGGTCCAGGGAGGTTATTCTCCCTCTGTACTCGGCACTGGTGAGACCGCACCTCGAATCCTGTGTTCAGTTCTGGGCCCCTCACCACAAGAAGGATGTTGAGGCTCTGGAGCGAGTCCAGAGAAGAGCAACGAAGCTGGTGAAGGGGCTGGAGAACAGGCCTTATGAGGAGCGGCTGGGAGAGCTGGGGGTGTTTAGCCTGGAGAAGAGGAGGCTGAGGGGAGACCTCATTGCTCTCTACAACTACCTGAAAGGAGGTTGTGGAGAGGAGGGAGCTGGGCTCTTCTCCCAAGTGACAGGGGACAGGACGAGAGGGAATGGCCTCACGCTCCGCCAGGGTTGATTCAGGCTGGACATTAGAAAAAAATTTTTCACAGAAAGAGTGATTGGTCCCTGTCAGAGGCTGCCCAGGGAGGGGGTTGATTCACCTTCCCTGGAGGGGTTTAAGGGACGGGTGGATGAGGTGCTAAGGGACATTGTTTAGGGGTTGGTAGGAATGGTTGGACTCGATGATCTGGTGGGTCTCTTTTAACCTGGTTATTCTATGATTCTGTGATTCTATGAAGTTCACTCCAGCCCCCTGATACGACACTGCCACCCCTGAGGAGAGACCCCACTATCAACTCTGAGGAAGAAAGTCAGTCTTTGGAGGAAGCTCCGTGCTCTGTCACCAGGGCCAACGGGCTAAACCCTGTGGTTGATGCCTTCAGAAGGAAGACTGGGGGCTTGGCCAACGTCAAGGAGCCACACACACACCATACAGAGCAAATACACTTGCTAGTCAGAAAGATACAAAAACCATAGAATCACAGAATGGTTTGAGTTGGAAGGGACATTAAAGATCCTCTATTTCCCCCTACTCCCCTTGCCATGGGCAGGGGCACCTCCCACTGGATCAGGCTACTCAGGACAACCTGTTCCAGTGCTCACCCACCCTCATAGTGAAGAATTTCCTTCTTATGTCTACCCTAAATCTTCCCCTCTCATATTTAAAGTAATTCCTCCTCATCCTATCACTTCAGCTCTTTGTAAAGTGTCCCTCCCCAGCTTTCTTGTAGCCTCTTCAGGTACTGGAAGGTCGCTATAAGGTCTCCTCGGAGCCTTCTCTTCTCCAGGCTGAACAACCCCAACTCTCTCAGCCTGTCCTCAGATGGGATGTGCTCCAGCACATAATAGCTAGCAAATAATACTATGTGCACATAACGCTCACATAATGGTTGGCAAAACCTCATAGTTTGAAAGGCTAAGTAAAACTGGTGTAGGCAAGCTCATCCTTTGAGGCAGACTCATGTTTCTTTCCCATGCACCTGAGCACTTCAGCTTCAGTAAGGGAGATGTATTTCACGCATCAGGCAAAGAGTCTCTGCTCTTCCTGTGCCCAAGAACATGTCTAAGTCCCTGAGGAAACTAGGGAAGATCCAGAGAGCTGATCTTTCTTGCTTGATGCTTGGCAAATGCAGTTAGGTGGAGCTCTCCTTCTTCCATTTTTGAAGTACTAGGAAAAATTCTGGCCAGTATTTGGAAATTGTGAGTCTGATTCCAGCTGAAAAGGTTCAAGGCAACGTTAGACGTAGCATTGCTAGATAGCAAACCTGAGCCTTCAGAGCTGAACTCTTCCCTCTAGCCTTAGAGTCCTCCAGGAACACTACTCTTGAATTCCCAGCAGGAAAATCACACACTGCACAAACAGGACTCAATGATTCTTCTGCAAATTGTGGTTTGGAGAAAATGTTTATTGACCTGGTAGGTCTTCCCTGACAAAAAAGTAGTTTTCCCAGGAACTTAGATGTTAAGAGGACCAAGTCAAAACAGTGAAGGAGAGTGCAATGCTCAGCATCACTGGGTTTTTTTCTGCTTTTAAAATGATTCTGATTAGAAGAATCTCACCTTTTGCACAAGTGCCTGTTGTCAATAAGCCCCCATTGAAATTACCACAGGTAACTGCAGGTTAAATCACATCATTTCACAAGTCCCAGGATTTTATGATAACATATCAAACATTTTCAGTATGCCAACCAGTCTGTCATCATCTCTATGAGAAACAGATTCCTTTTAAATTAAGAAAAGATAGTAAATGTAGTTAAAATGGTAATATAAGCAGTGGAGCCGGAACATAATAAAGTCAACATTGTACAGTGTATACAGTGCACTTTCAGCTTGAGAGAAAGTCCTCTGACAACTAATGACCAGTAAAATATCCTCCTGGCTTAGGAAATCTGTTTCATCTTGAAAGGTAAGGGGTGATGTGTTTTTTGGCAAGCAATTTTCTGTGTGGCGTTAGGCCCTGCTCACTCTCAGGCTGATGCACTCTGTTCCCCACTGACCATTGCCTGCAGTCATTGGTACCTCATGCAGAAGTGTCTCCCTACACTGTGTGTGGCAAGACTAAAATTCTGGTCTGCTTAAGCACTTAAACTAGAAGCACCTGAGTACAGTAACACTAGTTATGGAGTGAAAACTGATCGTCAGTTCAGAAATCTGCCAGATCGAAGACTTAGTGGATTTCTGCGAAGATGGTGAAATTATGTTGTACATAACAAGCATTGTTGGGTGCAGATCTGTGCTCCTTCCTCTCTAGACACTGCTTTTCAGAGGCAGAAACATGAGTTTTACAGCTGGGGATGGCTTGGTTTCTGTCATCTCTTTTCTTTCTTTTTAAACTCTAAAGTAAATTTGTTTTAATGGGAAGCTAATGGAAAAGGATGTTCCTTCTATTTAAAGAGAGGCAGAAAAATGTAGAGCTAGTTGCAAGCTGCCATAATTGTAACACAACATCAATTTGTCAGACCTGCAGGGAAGCCAGGGTGAGATGGGAGCGTGCGATCTCTGTGTGCCACAGATGCTACCCGGGGACTCAGGTTAATTACACGCCAGGTATGCGCGGGGACCACCCACGTAAAGCAGCTGGCAGGATGGAGGCTTAAAACTGCTCCCTGCTGGTCCTGCTGCTGCCCTCGTCGATTCAGCATGAATCTCTTCTTTTGGGCTAATTTACTTCAGCCAGGATAAGTAACTCCAATTCACTTATCTCCGCTCTCCAAGCCTTGCTGGCTTTGGAATTGATCCTCTCCCTTCCCTACCTCCGGTATTGCTTCAGTTGTCTGAACCTGAAGAGTTTATTGACGTGGATGGATAGAGTTTTCTAAGTGCCATACTCATCACTGCAAAAGCCAAGGGAAGCAGGTATTAATTTAAAAGAAAAATCAGTAACAAAGGCCCTCTCTGGTGTGTGCACTCATCTACCCAAGAAATGATTCACTGTTTTACTCCATGTTCTGCTCTAGTTACACAAAATACTGTTTTCTTATCTTCGCTGTACTACTGCATCATTTGAGATGCCACTGAGGTCACCCTGTTACATTTGTCTCAGCTCTGCACACCTAAAGGCTGATTTTGCCTCTAGCCAGACTGCTGCGATGCTTCAGGATAGGGAGGACTTTGGGGCTGTTTTTGTTAAAAAAATAACATATTATGAACACTAGCATGATCATAGGTGACAGAGGATGATGGAATATATTTGAGGCTAGTCTTACCCAGATCATGAATTAGATTTAATTCCTTAAGCCATTCCATAATCATAAATTAAAATGGTGATAAAATATCCTCGGTCTTAGAGCTATCAGATAAAAACGACCATCATGCTCAGTATATTTTTTTTTTATTAGATATTTCTCCTGTAAGGGGCTGGAGAACAGGCCTTATAAGGAGCGGCTGAGAGAGCTGGGGGTGTTTAGCCTGGAGAAGAGGAGGCTGAGGGGAGACCTCATTGCTCTCTACAACTACCTGAAAGGAGGTTGTGGAGAGGAGGGAGCTGGGCTCTTCTCCCAAGGGACAGGGGACAGGACGAGAGGGAATGGCCTCAAGCTCCTCCAAGGGAGGTTCAGGCTTGAGATAAGGAAAAAATTTTTCACGGAAAGGGTCACTGGGCACTGGCAGAGGCTGCCTAGGGAGGGGGTTGAGCCACCTTCCCTGGAGGTGTTTAAGGGCTGGGTGGATGAGGTGCTGAGGGACATGGGTTAGTGATTGATGGTTGGACCTGATGATGCAGTGGGTCTCTTCCAACCTGGTTTTTCTATGAGTCTATAATTTCAAGAGTGTGGTTATTACAGACTGGATATTGTCAGGTAGGTTTTCCTAAAATATTTTGTAAACAGAATGTGATGAGTAAGCACTAAGGTTGTGTTGCGGATGCTCTCATTGTGCTTAGTCTTTGGAAAAGACATTTGTTTTTAGATACTGCATGACAAACTGCCTGTAAACAATGTGGGCAGTCAAACAGCAGTCTCTTATGGTGAAAATACTGCGCAGACTTCCACTTCCAACCTCCCATTCTCCCACTGTAATGTCTTTTAAGCAGAAGTTTGCTCCTTGTTCAGTTTGCTTTCCTACCTCAGTCATTCAGCAGGCAGTGTCAGACCTAGCTCTGGCCTCAATAACCAAAGTTCATATTACTGAAGACCCTGCTCCAGCACTTATATGTAACTTGAGTAACTGCTAGTGCTTGAAACTCAATCCAGAGCCCACTAAAGCCACAGAAAAGACTGCCACTGACTTTAGAGTAGGCTCTTAAGCAGTGCTGTGTGCATCAGTTCCTAATTCTTGGGTGTTTGAATCTATGCTACGATCAAATTCAATAGTAGATGAATCGGGTCCTGCTAAAAGAAGCTGTCCTGAAGCTCCACTATTTTATCACTCATGTGAATAACATCAAGTCCTTTGATCTGGACAAGCTTACTATGAAGTATTTCTTGTGTCTATTAACAGCAGTTGAAAATGGTGATGTAAATAAATTTAGAAACTTGACACGGCCAAGGAATATGAGCAACGTCCAGTGAGTGGGAGTGAGGGAAATTCATTATATGTTCAGTGACCAAAATGAGAGCTTGAATCACACAAAACCTTCTGAATCTCGCCTCTGCCTACAATGCATGGAGCTCTGCTTGGGTGGATGAGCTGCTACACTCACTGCCAAGAGCTAAGGCGGCGCAAGACACCTCTACTTGCATTTAAAACAAATGTGGCACTTACACTGGCCCTTAACCAGCAGGAGGTTTGGTTACAGCTCTATCTCATTCATTTTTGACTTAAGCAGGCAGAGGTCATGCAGGATCAGTCCAGGTGCAGCATCGCCTTGAGCTCCTGTGCAGCAGGAAAGGGAGTGACCTGTGGAAGGAGTGACTTTGATAGGACTGGTTAAAGCCAGGGTTGTGTTGCAGCTCCTAGCAGTGAAACAGAAACCACTAACCGCATTCAAACACACTACCAGGAGGAATGAGAAAGTTTATATCCTTCTTAGTCCACTTCATATACCTGCTATAACTCCCCCTCCTCTCATTCCTGGCATCGGACTACACTCTGACCTGTTTTTTTCGTGGAATCAAGTATCAAGACACAATAAAACTAATCCACTCCATTTCTGTGTTTAAATATATATGTATATATGTATAAACAAGTACAGTGTATAAATATATAGTCCACCAGTGAATTATAATAATAGCATTGCAGGAATTTTAATGGAGTAGAGGCCCGACCACCGTGCGTTACAGTCACAGTCCTACTTCGCCCGGTTTCCAGCCTCTCACGGTGGCAAACAACATGCTTTAAGGTACAGGAATCCAGCCATGAAGCACTTCAGCTAATCTGGCCTCAACTCTAGGTTGTACCCCTGCACGGAAGATTCCATCTCCCTTACGAGAGCAACACGATAACCAAGTTCTGATCCCCATTTCTGTGATGGGCAACAGCCTAACCCCAGTGCTGTGAAAGCTATTTCCTATTGAAAAGCTCCTTTTGAATTTATCACCTTTAAATGTCACTGATCATTCCCACTTTCCCCTCTTGTTCAAAAGGGACAGCCAGTTTCTAACATTTTCCTTAGATGTATTTTGACTGCATATGTAGATAAAGTTTTGCCTTGAATCTTTAACAAGCCACCTCTGGATTTTCACAACATAATAAACTCAGGGCTCTTGGAAACACAAAACCAGCGTTACTCTGAACATACCTGAATAGACGAGCTGTAAGAGTGAAGCTCATTTATTGGAGCCATGCATTTTAAATTAGTGAGTCTGTGGCAGATTCGATCCAATAGTAAGAGCATTTTGTTGCTCTGTGGCCTCTAGCCAGGTAGGCAGAAAAATCTTCCTGAGGGAAGGAATGAAAACTCTGAGTCTCTTCTGTCTGAAGGAGAGAGACCAGAGTCTCCTGCTTCCTCAGCACATACTTCACTCAATGCAAGTACTGAAGGCGAGAAGTACCAGGCATTTTAAAACATACGTGATGCAAGGTTCTTTCCTGATGCTCAGCTCCTTGCTGTCTACACAACACATCCACAACTCAGCCTCAGGGAGACCAGCAGCAAAATGGCATGGAAGAACTGCGTGAAATGACAACAGTAATGCATTTTATTTTATTTTATTTTATTTTATTTTATTTTATTTTATTTTATTTTATTTTATTTTATTTTATTTTATTTTATTTTATTTTATTTTATTTTATTTTATTTATATTTAAAGAGCTCATTTATATTTTACATCACTTCAAATGCTTTCGGTTTCTGACAGGAGTGCTCTTTAAATGCCTCTGAGGCCTCACGCTAGTGCACTTCTAGGCATACTTGAAATAGGAGGATTAGATATCTGAAGACCATTGGTATCAAACAAGAAGCTTCTGTGAAATTTCAGTGCCCCCAGGAATGAGCAGGGATCAGGAGGTGCCGGAGTCCTTCTTATCAGAGTTGCATAACTCCAGTTTGTCATAGCCTCACCACTTCAGCACCTTCTGTCACCCACCACAACCTCCAGCGTCATCTTACAGCACCTAAATCTCCACTGCTTTACAAGCTGCTGTCAGGAATTTAGTACCTTAAGGCTGACTTCAACACCTTTCTTTAATGTTTTATGTTTTTTCCAGTTTTATAGCCATTACACGACTGCAGTAAATGGCAACAAATCAAGTGAATGACTTAAAGCACTGCAGAAAAATATCCCTTGTCTGCACATGCTGCTCTCTCAAAAAGAGTTAAGTGCTTATTAGAGTTATAAGTAATATTTTGACCTGCAGAAGAACATGTTTTCTTCTTTTCCTTGTTGACTGTTTAATATAAACCAAATAAATGACTCTGCTGTAAGTTCTTTTTGATGAGGCAAAGCTAATAAACAGCACCTGATTTCAGACTAGAGCCATTCCAGGTGCAGCTCACACTCGCCTTGCTGCTGTCAACAGATCCTTGGGGAGACTCTTTTCCTGCTCCTTGAAAATAACTAACACACAAGCCCCCCTTCTCAGTTCTGGCTGCTCAGGGCGCGTCATTCTTCAGTTATGCAAAGCCTGGTTACCTCAGTTTTGCTGTCAAAAGGCTTCACATTAGGCTTTAAGTTGAGTGGCACCCACAGCCTTGTGATCAAAGAGTTAAGTAGGCACGGTTTGATTTTCCCTTGGTTTTATCCCTTGGGTCAGCAAACTATTTCTGTAGCTTGTATTTTTTGAAGCTCCTGGATATGGCATATATCCACCGGCAACAGGCTCAAGAACTCCAAATGTAATCCCTTGAAAGCACTTGAGAACAATCAGATGATTGCAATTTGCTGTTGTTAAAATGAGAACTATCTTCAGACTGTTGCAATAGGCAACTTCTAGGAAGACGAGCTTATCACAGAGCCAGTAGCCTTCATTCCTCTCCCGAAAAGCTTTTCAATGTTTTATATATATATATTCTCTTTCCTGTCTCTCCACCTCTCCCTTCGTCCCTCTCTCTCTTTTCTCTCCCTCTCTCTCTCTCACACACATATACACATGCATATGCATCTACAGCTATACAGAATGGTGTTTAAAATATTTATATTATCTCATCAGTTCCTACTTTCCCATTAGTAGCTCAAATTAATTCTGAATAGAAAACACCAAAACCAAGGACAATCGTTGCAGTCAAGAAAACAAAACCATAGAGCTGATGTGAAGCACGGAATCACAGAATCACTAGGTAGGAAAAGACCTCCAGGATCATTGAGTCCAACCATTCCCATCAATCACTAACCCATGTCCCTCAGCACCTCATCCACCCATCCCTTAAACCCCTCCAGGGAAGGTGACTCAACCCCCTCCCTGGGCAGCCTCTGCCAGTGCCCAGTGACCCTTTCTGTGAATTTTTTTTTTTCTAATGTCCTGCCTGAACCTCCCTTGGTGTGTTGACTGGGCCTGATCCCCTGGTTCTCTTGCATGTGCTTCATGATCGCACTCAAGATCACCTGTTCCATGACTTTCCCTGGCACTGAGGTCAGACTGACAGGCCTGGAGTTCCCTGGATCCTCCCTGCGACCCTTCTTGTAGATGGGCACAACAGCAGCCTCCAGTCCAGTGGAACTGCCCCAGTCTGCTATAAGATGATGAAAAGGGGTTTGGCAAGCACATCTGCCCAGCTCCTTGAATACTCTGGGATGGATCCCATCTGGCCCCATAGACTTATGAGAGTCTAGTTGACCAAACAAGTCTCTAACCATCTCCCCTTGGGTTGTGGGAGATTTGTTCTGCTCTTCATAGACACAGACAGGAAAATTTTTCACCTAAACCTGTACTAGAACACAGAAAACATTATCTTAAAGCCAATTTTCAGTCTTCCCTCTAAGTTATGAGTATTCATTCCGTATTTTCTTAGGAGTAATTGGGTTTCCCATTTACAAGAGGAACACAATGACCAGCATTGATATTGTATGAGCCTACTGGACTGTTTGTAGCCTGAATGCATGCCTATAAAATACAGCTGGGGCCCAAGAGAAGGAGTAATTGTGCTGTTTCTTATAACTTTAGCCAGATGACTATCTGTGCTAGAAAGGTGAAGGCTTCTGTCTGAGGAAAACACGTACTGCTTCACTTGTGAGCACCAAAATGTGTGGGTGTTTGAAGGCACCTGAAATGACAGGCTAGGTAGCCAGAGGCATCCTTAAGCTTCTTTTTTATCTGTAAGCCTTTTTCTGATACAGAAAAGAGCCTGATATTGGCAAAAATCAAAGCATTCCACTTCGACTTTATTGGATAGTTTATCTGTCTCAAGTTTTCTTGCCAGGACTTTCCAAATGTTTACTATCTGAGAGGCAGAAGTGAACAAGGGGGTGAAGCAGAGTAGGAAGACAAGGGGCGGGGGTGTAAAAAAAAGGCTTGTAGTGACAAGGAACAGCTCAATGTAAACATTCCTTTTATCTGCACTTCTGTCCTTTGAATCAATCATATTTTCAAAGTCAGGTCTGAGATTTTAGCCGTGTGTTTCATGTGACCTTTAACTGGATCAGCCTCCCAAGCAACTTTGAAGATGTAGAGGTTACTAGTTGCTTTAACTGTGGAACTATTGATATCTTCAGTCCTTATAAAACTCTCGATTTCAGGTTATACTTTGTGTTCCCTCTTCAGGCTAGGTATCCTTTCCAATAACACACATTCTCCCAGTTACATCTAGTTGATTTGTTTCATTAATTTGTAAGAAAACCCCCTCTAAAGCATTATGCTGAAGAAACACTGCCTTTTGGTTGTTCTTTCATGATTTCTTTACTATGTTTTCCTCCCTGTGCAGAACTGATCAGTAAGCTGTCGACTCCAAGACTTTAGGTGTTGTATGTTTCTTTGTTGTATAAAACAGACTCAAGATATAGGGATTGGTTTGTCACTATTGTTCACTGTTGTCAAGTGAAAAAGCATCCAAAACTAAGCACAGGGTTAAAACGTGATAGACACTGCAAGGCGATTGAGCTGAGCTCCTTTATCCCTTTCAGGTTAGCGCTTTAGTTCAGTACTGAGCCTCAACAAAGTTAATTATGAAATTGAGCTCTTTGCGAGTTTAATGTATTAAAATGCTTTCCTGAATTGGAGACACATTAAAGAATTTATAAATCCATAGATTCAAATACAATGGTTTTGTAGGAATATTGATAAAATCACTATTTATTGACTGCTCCTGTAATTATGCCTCTTTATTAATTTTCTTACTGTCCAGATTATTAACATTGTGTTGAAACCCATTGAAAAGTTCATACGGCTGCTGATAGGGTTACATTTGTTCCCTGCTGGTGATCCGACTGTCTATAAACACACCTACCTGCTTAGGTGCAGAGCACCATGAGTTCACTCTGTCTCTGCTCTAAGTCAACAAGAGGTAAATCAATACAGAAGCTGGTTTGACACCTCCGCATGAAATTTTCCTGGAGTTAATATATCCTGCCTCTTTGAACAGACACATCCTGACAAGAGCAGACACAGCCTGCATGTACGTGGGTGCTAATCTTGGCAGCAGCACCGAATACCCGTATGCTGATGAACTCCAGACAGTTCTTCCCTTATACAGAGAATTTATTGAGAATGTTGGGCTTCTTTGAGCACATCAATGGTGCTTTGAACAAGTTTTCTTACCAGTTGCCACTTCATTGATTACATTCTTGAAAAGAAGGAAGAAAAACAAAATGAAAGATTAAATAAATGTAGAACCATACAAAAACTATCAAATTTTTCCTGACTGAATTGCCTCTGGCTGGATTTAAAATGCCATTACTGACATTATCTGTTAATCAGTTAATCTTGGATCTCCTGAGGGAGGCTGAAACCCCAACTTCTTTTCTAGATATATTAAAGGAAACCTAAATTAGGCAGTAAAAACGATGCTCCAATAACCACATCAACTAGAGAGCAACCGATCATTTTTTTTTAAATAAAAGACTAAAAGACATCTGAAAGATTAAAACTGGAATTTGGATTAGAATTATCTGTGAAAAATAAGAATTCTTTAGCCAACAAATAATTGAAAGGAAACTGAACACAATGTTCCATTTACAACTCAGGACTTTAAAGCATAGTTCTCCTACAGCTCTTGCAGAACATCCCCAAGGAACAATACATCAAACCCAGGTGACTAGGGAGGCATAGGATGTTTCTGGGACAGCTGTCCAACAGTTACAGGGCTTGAAGAGAGAAAATACCATTAGATGTCTCCTCAGTGCAGAATCTGTGAGAGGTTCCTCCGTTTGTAACCTGGTAGATGGAGGCCTCCACCAGGTACCCACTCGGTAGGTCGGTCGTGGCTCAAGAGGAAAGGAATCAACTTCCATCCACACAATTTGTTAAAAACAGTTTGCTTAGCTGATTCATACTCAGGTGCCAGAAAATGTGCCCATTATGATGAGGTCACATAGGTGACAATGAAGCATTGACACCAAAACAAGGGTCAGGGTCACTGTTTCCCTACTAGAATCACACTTGTGGTTGAAACCAACGTGGACACAATCATGAGGCAGGGACTGTAGAAACAAATCAGGTAAGAGGAAGATTTGCAGAGACTTAGTAAATATTTATGAAAAGTGAAGTGAAATGCATTAAAGAGGAGTCATCAACATAAGCTCTTGTGCAAGCATTCTGGAGCCCATAGGTCAAGATAATGAAAGAATGGCCTTATATATTTGAGACTTGTGTTTCCTTCCCATGGACTGCAGTTCTGATGGTGTTTTTTCCCTCAGCTCAGCAGTTTTTAGAAGGCAGGAGCAGAGTGATCAGTCACTGTGCCAGTGCTTGCTTTGCCTTTATGTAAGCTTCCCTCAACATTCAATCTGTCTTCCAGCAGCTGCCAAGGAGGGCGAGTTTCTTGTTCTGCAAACTGTCCAGCAAAAAGAGCCTCCCCTGACACCGAAAGACAATCTTCCAAGTTCTCTGAACATGTCAAAGGTTTAAAGCAGAGTGACAATGAAAAGAATTTTTACTGAAATTGAAAACCATTAGCTATAAATATGACTTTCAAAATGCATTTTTCCTAAACCAGTGTTTGCATATTTATATAACAATCATTTTGTTATTTTTCTTCTATGGCTTAGCTATTTTTAGAAAATAGAATAAAATTGTTTCAGCGGTTGTTGATATCTTATATCACTTTTATCATGTTACACTTGAAAAATTAAGCATTTTCATATATCTTACCACGCAAACATAAAATAAAAAGCAAGGGAAAATCATACCAAAAAATAGCTTTACCATAGAAGTTAAAAAATCAAATTTCTCAGTGTAATTGTTTTAAAAATTAAGTTAAGCATGGGTTAAAATTGGAGGGCTAGTGAATATGGGGCCAAACTCTGTGTAGGTTAATGGCAGAAGTATCCTCAAGCTTTACTGTTGATAAAAGAAAGATAAATGTAGGATTTAGATCTGTATAAAACTAGAAAGAAAACAGGCAGCTCCTAGCACTGATAAGAAATAGAAGAGCAGTGCCAACAGCAGTAACAAGGCAACAGGCACCACCAAGACAGCAAGAGATAGGTTGGCAGACGGAAGCAAGAAAGAAATTATACAGACCCGACCACGGTGACAGGATGAGAGTCTGAAGGCTTCCAGCTTTGCGTAACTGGGCCAAGAGCTGCCTGCTCCCTCCCCTGGGGAGCACTCAACTCGAGAGGGGCTGTGGGGGCCACTGCTGGCCTCCTTCTCTTGGTTGGCCACCACTCTGCTGCGGCTCGGGACCTGCCGGGATGTCCCCTTGGGGCACACACAGGCATGGAGCCCTCCAGCCTGGAGAAACCAGGGAGAGATGGGCACCCGACGTGGTGAGCACTCGCTTCCAGGGCATGGGAACCAATAACACAAGAAGGTTTTCAGATGATATAAAGGCTTGAGGTGGTCTGATCAGACACATCCTTATGGACTGAGGTTCCCGGCTTTCTAAAATCTCACAATGGAAGTAAGCAAGAAAAGGAAGGTTCCATCAGTTTAAGGCAGGTGACACCTCCTGGAAGAGAAGCAAGAGCAGCAAATGACTTTTGGAACAGATAGATGGATCCAACCCCTGCAGCTGCCACATTTCCAAAGAGGATGGTCACCCATTGCAGCAAAATGCCTATAGTGTTTTGCTGGGTTGCAGAAATGATGCTGTAAAAGTGGCTCCTAGTAGCCCATTGCTGTTGTAGCTGGTCTTTTTGCTAATGACAAGTATAAATTGCCAACCTATCACTCTTCTACCTAATAAAATGACCTCCAGCTGCCCTGTGAGAAGCCGGTGCTCCTAGGCACTGCGTAGGAACCCAGCTAGTTAAAAATCAAACTCGATCCTGAAAGAACACAAAAGCTCTGTTAGTAGAGCTTAGGATGATGGCTGTTCGAGTGGGAAACTTTTCACATGCTACATCTCACTCTGTCCATCCAAACCATGAACTGAAAAGGAAATAGTAACTTTGCTTTCTGAATTTTCTCTTTCTTTATTTCAGACCAGTCTAGAAGATAGAAAAATAATGCCCAGCAACTGAGAAGGTTGTTAGCAGTACTGGCTCTGCCTCTATTATGGGGTCAATACCAACAGTGGATGTTGGAGATGAGATGGAGGACATGTCATCGTTACAAGGATTGCTGGTGACATCAGCACCTTGTAACAGCAGTGACCTTCAGATTTTTCCTGCTACAAAAAACGTCAAAACAGAAAAGGAAAGAATGATTAGGTTGTGGTATGATGTGAGTTAAACTGATAGGAAACGAGATTTGTTTCTCTTTCATGATAAAACCAAATTTATAATAGAAGCAGGGGTGTAGAGGAGCACCTCAGGGTTAGATGTTGGAAAAACTAATTCATTACATGCAGGATGAGCCCCTTTCCTCTGGAGTGTTCTGGGACACTAAACTGTATAGGAAAAGAGTGAGGAAAGCTCTTCAATTCTGTCTTACAAAGGCATTCACAGAGAAAAAAATGAATGGTTTCCATCATGGATCATAGAACCATAGAATCACCAGGTTTTAAGAAACCCACTGGATCATCGAGTCCAACCATTCCCATCAATCACTAATCCATGTACCCCAGCACCTCATCCACCTGTCCCTTAAACCCCTCCAGGGAAGGTGACTCAACCTCCTCCCTGGGCAGCCTCTGACAGTGACCAATGACCCTTTCTATGAAAATTTTTTTCCTAATGTCCAGCCTGAACCTCCCCTGGCAGAGCTTGAGGCCATTCCCTCTCGTCCTGGCTACTCTTTTTGTGGTGCATCATCTTCTTGCACTACCCAGAGAAGACCTTGTGAAGGGAGCCTTTCATCAGCAGGACGTGCTGACCTTGGCCATGCCTAGTTCCAGCACACAAAGATCCTAGTTTAGCCACTTTATGAGCCTTATACTACTGCAAACGCTCCACACCCTCCTTTAACACTAATGGATGCTAGGGGCAAAGGTACCACATGCTAATGTTTCAGAAATTATGCGCCCACTTAAGCAACTTCACTCTTTCTAGGAGGTTCCTGGAATATATTTTGAGGGGTGATAAAGGAGCTATGACACGACTGTTCTTAAATAATGATGAATATTTTATGTATACATTATTTCCTGTTTCTAAAGTTTACATATAAAACTAGCAATTTTGTACATTATGTGTATTAATTCATAGCAGAGGTTATTTCTTGCTCTTCTAACTCCCAAAAAGCATTTATTGCTTTTCATTTTGTTTTTTTTTTTCCTTTTTACTGCCCCCCGTGCCACTGAGACTCTGTATTGATTGAAATCCAGAGCCTGGTAGGCTGGAGAATGTGCCAGCAGCGGCATTCCCAGGCTCTGTCCACCACATGTCCAGGAGAGGTGAGGACAACCTCCTGCCTCACGAGCAGGACGCAGCACGCCGACTTCCCAGCTGTCACCGTACACTCCGATTGTCACAAATTCCTAAAACAGATTAGAGGAAGTGGCTTTGACTGGCATCTTAAACTGGTCAACGTGAACGTACTCAACTAGATAGACCTAAACCTGCACCCCAGCAGTAAGTCCAAGCAGAGTTACCTGTTGTTTGGTTAAGGATGGTATTAGCCATGAAAAGCAAAGTTCATGATGGGTTTAGAGCATCCTTTGCCATCCAATTTCATCTTTTGCTGAAAGCTAATGAAGAGTAAACAAGAAGGGCTGGAGCACCTCCCGTAAGAGGATAGACTGAGAGAATTGAAGTTGTGCATCTTGGAGATGAGAAGGCTCTGAGGAGACCTTATAGTGACCTCCCAGTACATGAAAGGGCTACAAGAAAGCTGGGGAAGGACTTTTTACAAAGACATGGAGTGATAGGACGAGGGGGGATGGCCTTAAATTGGAGAGGGGAAGATTTAGACTAGACATTAGGAGGAATTTCTTCACAGTGAGGTTGAGGAGACACTGGCTCAGGTTGCCCAGGGAAGCTGTGGCTGCCCCATCTCTGGAGGGGTTCAGGACCAGGTTGAATGGGGCTTGGGCACCTGATCCAGTGGGAGGTGTCCCTGCTGATCATAGCGGAGGTGGAATAGATGATCTTTAATGTCCCTTCCAACTCAAACCATTCCATTATTCTAAAGTGAAAGGAACCGGCCTGATAAGGAACAGAGCTTATATGCCTTCTTAGCTTCATTGGCACAAGTTCTAGAAATGTGTCTTAGGGCAACCACCAGACTAAGACTTATTTGTTTGCCCAACTTGATTAATAATTTTGCTCTTTTGACTCAGTTTAGTGTTTTCTTTGCATTTGTCCTGATATTTGAACCAGATAACTGGCAAATGACAGCTTAAAAGGCATTAAGTAGGCAAATATACAAACACACCCTGCCATATCTGCCTTGGGTTTTCATGTGAATGACGTGTGTCAACCTGATCAAGGCAGAGGGATGCAATGATTTACTCTTTGTGAAATTGTTCACAGCCATGTTTGCATGAAAGGCTGTTCAAGTAAATTATTTTCAGTCAATGGCACTGTGGAAAAAATGGGTTAAGTGCTAAACAGACAGGTGGATCCAGTCAGTCTCTTGTGTATATTTACCAAATCTCTAGGAAGGGTCAGGGGATCACATTTCCCCCTGCAGCAGTAAAAGCCACAGAACATCTCCTGGTGCCTTTGGGAGACCAGTTCTTGTGTCTCCCAGGGGGTGGGATGGGTTTCCCTTGTTGGAATCACCTCTTGTGGGTGAGGCTTGGATGGGGGGAAGCAGGTAGGATTTAGAAAAAAAACCTCCTTAGAGCTTCAGGCTAACTAGTGTAATTTTGAGTGCCTTGGCCCAAAGATTCCTCTGTTGTTTTTTTTTCCAGAAACTGCATTTCCGTGAAAAACTTACTTCTCTTAAAACTATAGATCTAGAGTGCTTTTCCTCATGGCGGGGTCTACGGGTATAAAGGAAATGTTCAGCAAAATGAGGCATAGATTTTGGAACCACAGCTTAGGGCTAGTCATGATCGAAGACCAAGCAGATGTAAACATCACACAGCATCCCCCCCACCCCTTTTAAGTATATATTTTAAGGCAAGACTTCGTTGTAGCCCTTGTGGCCGGGCACCTTGCCTCTCTGCTCCGTGCTCACTCACTGACCCAAACCAGCCTTCATTTGTGTTCTTTCCATCCACAGAAAAAGTACTAGTCCTGGTGTCAGCAGAGTTTGTATCAAATAATTGAAGTCTCTGGAGACACAAAAATCAATTCTTGGCTCCAAGTCCATATTCTGTATCAGCAGAACTGTGTGACTACAATTTGATTACAGTGGTTATAGTACAGGTTAGTTAACTACTACCGAAGTGAGTGGGGAGAGAGGAAGACAAGCATTTCATCTTTCCTGTGGCATTGAACTTTGTTTTTGTCAGGATTTCACTGTGCTGATAGAAAAAAAAAAACAACAAATGAGACTTGCTGTGCCTGGACAGGACAAAGAGGAAAGCTGCTAAGCTATAGAGCACGATGTGCTGTGGACCCACATCTTCCTAAAGCCTGCTGGTGTTCATCCAGGGGCTTGTCTTTTTTAAATGTCTTGTAGTTATTTATTTATTCATTTTAGTGGACATGCTTTCCTTGCTAGAAAGAAAAAAAAAAAGGAAAAAAACTGACAATAACTGTTTTTTTTTTTTTCAGAGGGAAATTTTTTAGTGTTTCAAACTCTACCTATCAAGTCCCATTTAAAGACTTTGTGGTTTTCTAGAGGTTCCTGCACATCCTTTTTCTAAGCTCTGAAGGAAATGTTTCTCTGGTTGTCACTGACGTGCCAGTATGGGAGGGTCACAGTTTCATGTGTGCAGGATTGCAGCTCCCAATGAAATAAATGCAAGCATGACAAAGATGTTGAGCCGTGAAGGATGAGTGGGCTGTGCTGGACACAGCAGCAAGAAGAACACCTTACAGCTTAGCTCTCCCAGGTGGAGACTAAACATATTATTCACATCTTCTACGCTTAATTATGTGAAAGGCTTATGACTCTGCAATTCCCTAGGCTGGCAGACCTTCAGAGGGAAGAGGATGCTGCCCCAGATCACTTGCAAGTGGAACAGGAACAGGTAGCAGACCACAAAGACGCCCTGCTGAGTGTTTCAATACAGGGTGGGGGATGATGTGATTGAGAGCAGTCCTGACAAGAAGGACTTGGGGTGCTGATGGATGAGAAGCTCAATATGAGCCAGCAATGAGCACTTGCAGCCCAGAAGGCCAACCCAGTCCTAGGCTGTATCAAAGAAGGTTGAGGGAAGGGATTCTGCCACTCTATTCCTCTCTTGTGGGACCTCAGCTGGAGTCCTGTGTCCAGTTCTAGGATCCCCAGCATTAGAAGGATATGGAACTATTGGAACAGATCCAGAGGAGGCTATAAGGATTATCTGATCATCCTAGGGCTGGAGGTCCTCTCACATGAGGACAGGCTGAGAGAGTTGTGGTTGTTCAGCCTGGAGAAGAGAAGGCTCCGAGCAGACCTTGCAGCAACATTCCAGTACACGAAGGGGCTACAAGAAAGCTGGAGAGGGACTGTTTATAAAGGCTTGGAGGGGTTAGGATGAGGGGCAATGGCTTTAAATCGGAAAGGGGAGGTTTTAGACTAGACATAAGGAGGAAATTGTTCCTGATGAGGGTGGGGAGGCCCTGGCCCAGGTTGCCCAGAGAAGTTGTGGCTGCCCCATCCCTGGAGGTGTTCAAGGACAGGTTGCACGAGGCTTGGAGCAACTTGGAGGTGTCCTTGCCCATGTCAGAAGGGTTGGAATTAGACGATCTGTAAGGTCCTTTCCAACTCTATCCATTGTATGATTCTGTGATTTTATCCCACTGGACATCTCATATCCATCTGTGGAAGTAGTTAATCACAGCTTCATACAAGTGGGGTGTTTCTCATTTGCTCTGCACAACCCTAGGAAAGATTTGTTAGGGTGAGATAACAACATTAATAGATGAAAGATGATCAGTGTTCTGTAGTGCAGTGGTTAATGCAATAACCTTGTTGATAATTAGAAATAAACCCAAAAACTTAAAATACACTTTAAATTTAGGAGAGTGTGACTTATTATGTAGAAGTCTCAAGGAACTCCATCTTCTGCTCTGACAATTCTATTCTGCATGTTTTGTGCTTTAGCTGCAAGATAAGGTATTCAAAGAAAATTGCAGGTATCCATTATTTGAATAGAGCTATTATTCTCCAATTCAGCTGAGAAATCAGTTTCTGGATTCAAAATAAATATAAAATATTCTATACCTAATTACGATATATGCATCACATCCACAGAATATACACTAAATTGTCCATTTACATGATTGCTATAACACTTTTTTTCCTTTGAAACTGTTTTCATGTCTTGAGGGAAGTGACTGCAAAATGCATAAGGGCAGCCTATACAGTTGTAATATATTCCAAATATATTCCAATCTTCTTTACTATAACCTATCTAAAAATTATGCAAAGTACAGTGCTGAAGCTGAACCCCCACTAGTCCAGGATAAACTGTCAAAGCGTTGCTGAAGGATTTGACCGAGCTGTTCCAATTAATACTACACTAAATCCCTACACACAGCTTTAAAATCTGAGCCCTGGAAGACTAACCTGTTTGCCTACATTCTTTATGATTATGGTTATATCAACAGGATTTGTAAAGCTAGTTAACATCAGTTCATCACTGCCACCACCTGGTAAAACTCCAAAGCCCTGTCGCTCGAGCACAGGTGTACCAGAAAGGTAGTAAAGAGGGTAAAGAAAAAAAAGCAAATCTTGACCTAAACCAGTGCTTCAACCTGGAATGGAAATGGGAGGATTCGCTCAATGGCTTCCAATCTGCCAAGAATGAAAGGATAATGCCAAGCCTCCAGAGTTGTAGATGGGGTCTGTTACTCTTTTTTTTATTAATTGATTAATGGTTCACTCTGAATTGATTAATGGTTCGCTCTGATCGACGGTGTCTTACAAAGAGGAGACTGGGAGAGCCTAGTTGACAACAGAAATTACTTGGAAAGACAATAACATTACCCTTTAGATCCTGGTTGATCTACCAGACTTTAATATTTCTTCAAGAGGACTTGATCTAAATCCTTTCCCACATTGACAACCATTTGCCTTCCCAAGAGAAATGCTCAGGACTAAACTGGTGCCTGATGTCCTCTCCCTTATTTCCACTATCATCTTCTTCCCTGGCTCCCTGATACCCAGACAAATGGGTCTGGGCCGTTTATCTCCTAGGAACACTTTGTGCTCCTCCTAAATCTTTATTCCTGCTTTACAACATCATCTTTTTAGTCATTTAATGCTTTAGCCCACACTGCAGCCAAGTATCTGGACTGTGAGGCACCTTCAGGAGCTGGTGGGTGGCACAACCATGCACAGGAGGGTATTTCAACATTTCAGCATCTTCTTCTTCCATAAAAGCTGCTGTGTTCTTTAGGCATGTGGTGTTTTCATGTAATTTTACGCAGGGGTTTCTGGGACAAGTGGGAAGGATCTGTATTAATGCCAACTGGGAACCGCGTATTAGCTTTTGGGATGAGCTCGCTGAAAGAGGGTTCCTTGCTGCAGGACATTTCTGCTCTTCAAGGACTAACAAATTCCATGCAATTTTAATAATTTTCATTAAAAATACATCCCACTTTTAGGTCACTGGTTCTTCTCTGGTGGGAAGCTGCAATGAAAGGTTTCCTGCAAGCTGCTGATCGGAATAGAAAGTCAATTTAAATGTAATAAATTAGGGAAAATAATCTGGACAGTGGGAAGGTGGTTAAAGTCACTGTTCAGTTGATAGTTTTATTTCCACCCCTGTTTTAGCTTGGCATCTTTTATGTAACTTACATTATCTCAACTGTCTTTGTGCCAGGAGGAGTGAAGCACTCTCCTGTTCCAAGCTTCTGCTACTTTAGATAAGCCAGCAATAATTATTTCTAAGTGAAACAAAATTAACCCTCACAATGGAGCCTGGGTCCATAGCTGTGTTCCAACGTGGAAATCGTTTGTCTTGGGATGCAAAAGCCCCGATTCCCCATCAAACCAAACTGCGTTCTTACAGACTCAGAGTTTTGGCAAATCTAAAGTCTTAAAATCAGTATTGTAAATCTGTCATCATTGTTTTAGTGTCACTCTCCGTTCCCGTAACTCCACACCGACGATTATGCTTTGGGAATAAATTGTAGCCTGTCTCCCCTTTCATTTCCAAACTGGAGACACTGTTGTCTGATCCCATTACATTCAAAGGACGACTGTGGTGAGGCAGGATTTCTTGTGTGCCTGTTTTGGGATATACAGCCCAAATCTTAAGGAAGATGCAGCAGAAGATCAGACGAATAAAGAAAAGAGGTAACAGGTAAAAATGGAAGGGGTAAAACAGACTGAAGGGAAGGGAAGAGATTAAAGGCATTAGAGGCAAAGGGGAGGGTACTTAATTACCTCTTGAAGTCCCTTTACCCCTTTCTCTGTGATTTTTTAACAGGTAGCAGAGGATCTTGTTTTAGCAAACTCCATTTCATACTACACATTACCTTTGCCTGCATTTGAGACTGTTAGTGAAACTCTACTGGTGGAGAAAGCACAGCAGAAACAGGGGAATACGGAAAGTGTTCTCTGCATTTGATAGGAATGGTTGGACTCGATGATCCGACGGGTCTTTTCCAACCTGGTGATTCTATGATTCTATGATTTGTGCCAATACAGGGGAACGGATTTCTACCTAAGCAATACAGAAGTTGTAATTTAAAAGTAGCATTAACTGAATCCCCATCAAATTGTAATAAACAGGCAAAATAATGGGAAATGAAAATGACACACAACCGTAAAAAAAACAAATAAATGTTGTTTCTCTGCTTTAAAGCATTGTGTGGCAGATACATACATCAGCAGACAGTGTCATATATTTGTCTTAATCTGCGGAAGAGTGGAGTCTGCGGAAGACATGTCATGGTACACCTATCTTCATATTCTCTAATCTGTTAGCAAGTGCAGCTCTTCTGGCTGATAAGAAAAAGCATTTCTGCTGCCTCCTCCCCCTGAGTGATTCAATAAAACCCCAGTGACAAGCAAAAGCATACCTTCGTGTATTACCACAAAGAGCTTTAGACAGCCAATAATCCCAGCCTGGCCGTGCCCAACTCTGACAAGCTAGATATCTGTTCAAAGTGTCTTTGAGTACACAGCACAGACATACCTGCCTAATCCTTCACACCTCGTGCGTAGGTGATGTTATAGTGCTCCAGCGATTTCTAGCGTGCCCCTTTTCCCAGTTATCCACGGGTGTGCAATTAGAAGCGAAGCAGGCAGACAGATGTTGAGCAAGCACTGAGATGTCACCATTCATCATCACTGAGCAGATACTGAACTTGGCTGACTACCCCGGCTTAGGCAGATAGTTTGGCACACTGTCTCTCAACACTAGGTTTTTCACTCAGGATCTTAAATTGTACTAAAAGTTCACCCTGTAAATCACTCAGAACTGGGGGATGGGATTGGCCTCATTTTTTTTACAGTCAAGCACAGTTATTAGAAATTCAGACCTTTTACAAGCAATTTTGCTTCTCGTCTCTGTTTAGGTCTCACCTTTCATCTCAAGATAGCATCACTGCCTATCTGAAAGAGAAAAGGGCATTTGGCCAGCTATTAGACTGAATTCTTCTCCCCCATCCCACATGCTTAGTCTTGCATCTGAAGCACAAAAGGCAAAACCAAAGGTCTAATAGATGGGACCATAAGGAGCTTCACATGCCATCTCTGAGTAAAAGAGATCAAACAAAGACTTTCAGGAGCTCAGAAACATGTCATCATACGTGGTATTTCTCTTGTCAGCGGCAAAGCCGTCTCTAATGCACAGCACACTTAGCAAATCAAGAATGCTTCAGGCCAAATTTGGGTAAAAGCTAAAGCTTTGCCTCCCACAGGTTTTATCTGCAGCTGCTGAAGCAAACATTTCTACCTCCCCTCCCCAACTGAATGGGAGATTGTGTTTCAGACCATTGTTTTCTGTAGACACTTATTAACCCTGTTGAATTTAGAGCAGGGGATTGCACTCAATATCTATTGATTAGCAGTCAGTGCTGCAGTAATCCTCAGGCCTCGATCAATTTAGGTGGTTGACTAGGACTGGGTACACAGCAGTGCCCTTTTCAGCAGTCATTGATATGCAAGCGAGGATGTGGGAGAGGCAGGAGGGAAGGTTAGCATGAAGTCAAGTGTTTATACGTTACAGGAAATTCCTGGTGAGGTGATGGCAGCTTTTATCATAGCCTGACAGAGTCCAGAGTTTAAATCATGCAAGCATACATCAAATCAAAACACTTCTTGAGACAACGTCGGAAAACAGAATCCATTATTCAGTGACTGCAAATAAGAATGAACTTTGCCTAGGTAGAAAAAGAATCAGTGGATTCTTCCAAGCTCATCTCCTCCAATTAACATTAATATGATAAGCTTCATGGACCATTTGTTCTCTCTCCCTGCTCATCCTTTCTACTCAGAACTGGATGTGATTTGACATAGCACCTCCTTCCAAGAGGGAAAGGCATTCTCCAAAATGCGTCCCTAGCACTGCAGCCAGACTACAGAGGCACCTGTTTATTCAGAGTACAACTTACTAGCTGTTCGGTTGTTGGTTTTTTTTTCTTTGACTTGCTGTTCATTTTATCCTCCTCCTAGCTTCCATTCGGCATTGACTTCGATCTCTGATTTAAAAGCAGGGATGATGTACTTTGTGAAGAACTTAGTGTATCCTTTTCCTAGCGCCCCATCACACTTCCCCTCCGGCTCAGATGCCTGTGTAGCAGCCATCAAATTATAACTTACCCCAAATAAACCAGAAACTGCAATGTCTTTTTTTTTATTTAATATTCCAATCAGAAAACAATGGCAATTAAGAACTGCTGCTTCAAGAATTCTCTTTTTCAGGAGCATAGACTTCCAGGAGAAGTACGGGGCTGATAGCTGAGGACACAACTAACTGTAGCTAATTCCACCTAAGTTTAGACCCTTCATGAATCACAACCCTTTGAAAATCAAAATAAAATAGCAGAATGAGTCAAATTCCAGGATTTGATCTTGAATTTTTAAGGAAAATGCATTTAAAGATCTTGCTCCTAGAGCAGTCTGCAACACTGGTGGCGTCTGGGCTTGCATATCAGTAATACGCAATTGTGTGTTTCCCGATGGGTGTCATCAGGTGAGTCCAGTGGATGAGTGTGGGAAAACCCCAGAGAAAATTAATAGGGTCTTTGATTATGCAATTGATTCCCTGGTGACCAGATGTGGCTGGAACAATCTATCTGCTGGGACACCGTAATTCTTTTCCATATTGAAACAGAGTACTGCTACAATTCTTAAGCAAGAGTCATTTGAACTTCATTTTTCTGCTATTGATCCCTCTCTGTATGCTTCACCGTGTGTGTGAAGAGAGCCTTGCTACAAGCACCACCCAGAAAGGAGATAGACTAGTGATAAAAGCATCTGGATATCATCTAACCATGCACTTCTTTCTCATGCACTGCCCAGTAAATGGGCCACCCGCCTGCCCAGGTACTAGTCCAAGGATGTTTGTTCAAGGATGCCGTTTCTTATTTGTTTTCTCTGTTTTAAAATAACCCTTTTCTAGTTTTGAGTGTCCCCTAGCTCATGCAGCGAAGGCTTAGCTCGTTCAGCTTTTCCATTGCCTTTGTGATTCTGTAAGCTTCTTTCACGTCTCCCATGCGTTTTTGCTCTCCAGAGTGCCAAGTCCTGAGCGTTTCTTCCCGCTAGACAGCTGCTTCTTTTCCTTAACAAGTTTCCTTAACAAGCTGCCCATCCCTGTGCCATTTTTGCACTCCACACCATTCTTTCTGAGATGCAGCAGCAAGATCTGAACACCGTGGTTTTCTGCATCAGCTAAATTGTGTCTTCTGCCTTGTTCTCAACGCCTGACCTGATGCTGCCCAGTTTTGTCCTGGCTTTTTTTTTTTTTTTTCACTGCAGCTGCTCACTGAGATGCCAATTTCAGAGAAATATCAATGACTCTAAGATCTCTTTGCAGACTTGAAATTCCTAGGTCTTAGTCCTGAGCAGAAAGTCGGGCTGGTAAGTCGGGCATGATTTAGAGGAAGGGCCTTCATTAGCAGCAAAACAGGACAAATCAAGACAAGACAAGGAAAAAAAACACAAGATTATTTATACTGTCCTAGTACTCAGGATCCTAGTCCTCTCCTCATTGTAGCCCTGTAGCTCTCCCACCTTCCCGTGTTCGTACTGCTTAGTCAAAATCATAGAATCATAGAATCACCAGGTTGAAAAAGACCCATCGGATCATCGAGTCCAACCATTCCCATCAATCACTAACCCATGTCCCTCAGCACCTCATCCACCCGTCCCTTAAACCCCTCCAGGGAAGGTGACTCAACCCCCTCCCTGGGCAGCCTCTGCCAGGGACCAGTGACCCTTTCCGTGAAATATTTTTTCCTAATGTCCAGCCTGAACCTCCCCTGGTGGAGCTTGAGGCCATTCCCTCTCATCCTGTTCCCTGTCACTTGGGAGAAGAGCCCAGCTCCCTCCTCTCCACAATCTCCTTTCAGGTGGTTGTAGAGAGCAATGAGGTCTCCTCTCAGCCTCCTCTTCTCCAGGCTAAACACCCCCAACTCTCTCAGCCGCTCCTCATAAGGTCTGTTCTCCAGACCCTTCACCAGCTTCATTGCTCTTCTCTGGACTTGCTGGAGATCTAAATCATTGACCACAGCTCCATCAGGCACCCAGTTTCCTCAGTTCCTTGCTTCTCTTATCCATCCACCATAAACCCCACTTCCCATCAGGAAGCCCTGACACTAGGACAACGTGACTAATCCATCCTCCAGGTCTCCCACTCTTCTATACCAACCCTAGACACACACACAATGCCTCCTCAATGCTCTTTTCTCTTTCCAAGGCTGAGATTTTACCTTCCTACTGAATTCTAACCTTTGGCTGTACTTTCTATGTATTTGCCAGTTCTTTGGTCCCCCCCAGAGCATGCAGGATGAAAAACTACAACGGATGGTAAGGAGCACACAGCGAAACATTTGTAGGAGCCATTGGCTTCTGACTTGCACACAAAGTTCTTGGTACAAACCAGCTCCTCCTTGATGATTGTCTGTGCTATACATGGCCTTGCCTTACATGGAAGATCATTCCAGACTGTATTAACCTATTCCAAGAGAAAGGTGAAATGTATCTGTGTGTTCCAGGAGTGAGGAGGGACTCTTTACAAAGGCGTGGAGTGATGGGACAAGGGGGAATAGCTTTAAATTGGAAGGAGGAAGATTTAGAATAGACATAAGGAGGAATTTCTTTGTGAAATTCTCCTGGCCCAGGTTGCCCAAGGAAGATGTGGCTGCTCATCCCTGGAGGGGTTTAAGGCCAGGTTGGATGGGGCTTGGGCACCTGATCCCGTGGGAGGTGTCCCTGCCCGTAGCAGGAGCGTTGGAACTGGATGGGCTGTAAGGTCCCTTCCAACCCAAACTGTTCTACGATTCTATGATTCTCTGATTCTATGATAAATCTAGCAGTATGCTAGGTGCAGTTTTCTGATGTATCTTATATCACCAGAGGGAAAATTCACATCTGAAGAGTAGAGGGACAGAAAATTAGACTTTAACTGCAACAAAATGTCTAAATTGCAATTTTCAGAAACTTATATTTATCTCCATCCACTGAAGTTGCAGAGTTTAAAAGTAGTCATTTTATGGATTGCTTACGGGCAAAGGACGAGTAAAGCACATCTCTTTGTACTTTTCCCCACAAAATTAATAAATTCATATGTCTGCTCTCAGTTTGTGCACCCCTGGCACTGCCCCTGTTTCATGCTACACAGTAAGTATTGCTGTGTGGAAAACCTACACCTGACAGCCAAACACCACGTGTCCTTTAAAACAGCTGCAACAGAAAAATCTTGCAGAAATCAACTATTATCATTCAGGTGAAACAAAATAATTTTGGCTCACAGTAAGAAGTGTTCAGGAGTTGCAAAGAGATCTACAGATGGGTGAGTTGAAACTGCTTCCAGCCAGTGCAGATTGAAGGTCGGCTGCATGAAATAACACAACCATCTTATTTACCTGCAAAAATTATATCATAGAGCCTGTATTTAGAATAGAATAGAATAGAATAGAATAGAATAGAATAGAATAGAATAGAATAGAATAGAATAGAATAGAATAGAATAGAATAGAATAGAATAGAATAGAATAGAATAGAATAGAATAGAATAGAACAGAACAATTTCAGTTGCAAGGGACCTGCTGTGATCTTCTAGTCCAACTAGACCCAAAGTTAAAGTACCTCATTAGGGACACTGTTCAAACACTGACAGGCTTGAGGATTTACAGCTCTAGGAAATCAGTGTCTGACCACTTTCTTAGTGAAGAAATGCTGCCTAAACCTCCTCTGAAGGAGCTCTGAAGCATCCCCACGTGTCTTAATGCTGGATAGCAGGTAGAAGAGCCAAGCACCTTTCTCCCCATGTACCCTTCCTACAGGGAGCTGTAGTGAGCAAAGCAGCCTCCTTTCCTCCAAACTAGACAAGCCAAAGTCTGTAGCCACTCCTCACAGGACATGCCTTCCAGCCCTGTAACCAGCTTTGTTGCCCTCTTCTGTACTCATTCAAGGACCTTCAAAACCTTCTTAAATTGTGGGATGCAGAAATGCACTCAGTACTCCAAGAGAGGCCACACCAACACTGAATACAGCAGGATAATCATCTCTTTGGACAGGTTGGTTATGCCCTGTAGTCTGCCAGGGCACTGGTGTTTCTTATCAGCCTTCTTTCAACCCTCAACCGCAGACCCCTATCTGCAGGGCTGCTCTTCAGCCACTCCTCTCCCTCTTTAAAGAAGCAGGACACAAAATCTGACTGCTCAGGGCTTTTCCTGGCATCCCTTTGTTTCTGGGTTTATACTTGGGTTTTCTTTTTTCAGATCTCTTCCAGATTTTTTGGTTTGCTTTGCTTTGTACAGAGCAGGAATAAAGAAGAGGAGGTGTCTATTTAGACTGGTGTAAAGGTAGGGAGGGTTACCTGGAACAAGATTAGTCCTTCCTAGTGTTTTAGATCAAAAAAAATCCTAGAGTAATTTAGGTTTGAAAAGACCTTTAAGATCATCAAGTCCAACCCTTAAGCTAACATTGCCAAGTTCACCACTAAACCATGTCCCTAAGCACTAGATCTACAAGCCTTTTAAATACTTCCAGGAATGTTGACTCAACCACTTCCCTAGGCAGGCCTGTTCCAATTCTTAACAGCCCTTTCTGTGAAGAAATTTTTCCTGATATCAAGTCTAAACCTTCCCTGATCCAGAAAGACTTCCCTGTTGGCCATAAGTATACCTCTGTCTTTAAGAGACAGCAAATGTGTGTTCACATCTAGGTACGTTAACTTTTTATTTCTTTGTTTTGCTTTTCTATGCTTTATGTGTCCTTAATTATCATGCTAAATATGTGTTCATGAAAGTGAGAACTGTGCAGATAGTTACCAGTATTCGTGAAGGGAGCGGATGGCTTAGAGTATATATTAGCACTACTAGTTTAAATCCAGCCAACTGAGTATAGATTGAAAGCTATTTACATCTAATACATTTTTAATGATTCCTGTATCAGTTTGATAATGATATCTGTTAATGAGCTGACTGAATACAGACCTAGTGCCTATCTCATAAATTTTTTACCGTGCCATGCAGTAATTGGCAAAGGTAACAAATTGTCCTAAGAACTCTAGCTGAATTTTGATTTTTCTGAGGCTAAACCACTAGAAAAATCACGATGAATCAGGAGAATGAATAAAATACACCAGCCAGTAGTTGTGGAGGGCTGTCTATCAGCAAAGCTTTTGATACTGCCTCTCATAGTGAATGAAACCTTATTGCTCTTTACAACGAGAGCAGAGAGGTGGGTGTTTGTCTCTTCTCCCAAGTGACAGATGATAGGAAGAGAGGGAATGGCCTCAAGCTGCACCAGGGGACGTTTATATGAGACATTAGGAAAAATTTCTTCACAAAAAGGGTTCTCAGGCACTGGCTGAGGCTGCCCAGGGAGGTGGTGGAGTCCTCGTCCCTGGAAGGGTTTTAAAAATCAGGCAGATGAAGTGCTTGGGGATATGATTTAGTAGTGGACAGGTACGGTTGGAATTGATGATCTCAAAGGTCTTTTCCAACCAAATGATTTTACGATTCTAACCATCTAACCTCCTGAACCTTTAAATATAATTTCTTCAGCTTCAATGTTCCTTTAGATGTTTTGTGTTTCTATACTCAAAATTTAACTTTTGGCTTTTATATAATTTTAAGTTCTGATCAAAGGTTTAAAGAAATACAAAATGACAACAATCTTGCTGTAATTCCAGATCAACACTCTGAAAAAGAAGTTAATATTTTTTCCAACTGCAGTGTGTATTTTTGGCCAGTCCAGCCACATCTTTTACAATCATTTACTCTTTTCTTCAAAAACCTTCTCCACTGGGCAACATGCCTACTTCCTGATAAAGTTGACCAGTACAAATATCAGTTTCTTCTGAATTTGATACTGATACTTTATTAAAGAAAAAAAAAATGTAAACCCACATGGCATTGAGCAATGATTAAGCAAAATGCCTTGGTTTTATAGAACTGCCCTTTGAAAACTTTCATTTTGGAATGCAGAGCCTATCACTTTAATTATGTCTCTATTATCAGGGGATATGAAAGTGTATATTAAATTAATGAAATGGATTACCTCAGTTACACACTGGTTATTAACAGGAAGAGCTCCCAGTTTTCATATTATGTACATCAGTAACTTTAATTGCATTAGGCTGAGCTAGGAGAGTTATTTTAGGAGATTTTTCAGCAGCACAACAATTTCTGCTGGCTTTTTGCCCGCTGTAGCTCAATTTCTGAGGGTTCCCTCATAAATGCTAACTTATTATTTCTGTCAGTCATGCTTTAGCAAACACAGCCTCATTAAAACTACCCTAAAGTGGCTTTCAGTTTTGAAAACTCTCCCTTGATGTCTCTGTGAGACAACTGGTGCTGGAGGGCTATTTCTCTCATTTGGGTTAAGAGATAAGAGCGTTACGGAGTACAGATTTGCAAAAGACCAGTTTTGGGGCCAACAGCAGTAAAAATGATGGACTGTGATGAGCTCAGGCTTCGTAGGATAGGATACAAACGTGGGTATGGTATTAAAACTACGAAGCAAATTAGCTTTTAAATTATGGTTCGCAAGCACTGATACGCAAGTGTAAAATCAATTAGCTGTCAGCTATTGGTTAATAGCGACTCAGTGACCCGCCTGCTCCTGCTGGGAGCTGTGAGCAGAGGTTTATAATGGGCAAGGCACAGTGGTTCTTCTCTGCTAATAACGTATAAGATGCTAAAATCACTTTACCAGAAGCTCCTGGAAAGAGAATGTAATCTTGCTGAGATAGATGTGTATTGCTAAGATCTCACACTTCTACACAAGCTTCATGTGCTGTGCTAGGGGATTGACTGAAAAGACTTCCCAGCACTTATTCTTAAAGAGATCGAAGCAAGTTTACCCCTCAAGTAACTTTAGGGAAAGTACTTGTCTCTAGTGTACATCTCCCTGCACGCATGGAAAATATTCCAGTGACCCTACCGATACGCTGCATTACGGCAGTACATGGCTGCAAATTTAAGAACATTTCCCTCAGAGTCAGGGAGCAGCAAAGCTCTCCACAGGTCAAGGCCGGAGGGAAGAAGATGAACAGAGTAACGGAGGAGGCACATTGGGATTGAACATGAGCTGTTGTACTTTATCATCTCAGAGGACCTCAGAGCAACCTAGGGAACATGCAAGGGTTTAAAATCATAGAGCCATAGAACAGTTTGGGTTGGAAGGGACCTTAAAGATCATCCAGTTCCAACCCCTCTGCCATGGGCAGGGACACCTCCCACTGGATCAGGTGCCCAAGCCCCATCCAGCCTGGCCTTGAACCCCTCCAGGGATGGGGCAGCCACAGCTTCCCTGGGCAGCCTGGGCCAGGGCCTCACCACCCTCAGAGTGAAGAAATTCCTCCTTATGTCTAGTCTAAATCTGCCCCTCTCCAGTTTATAGGCATTGTCCTTAGTCCCATCACTCCAAGCTTTTGTAAACAGTCCCTTCCACAGCTTTTTTATGGCCCCTTCAGGTACTGGGAGGTCACTCTAAGGTCTCTTCAGAGCCTTCTCTTCTCCAGGCTGAACAACCATGACTCTCTCAGCCTGTCCTCATAGGGGAGGTGCTCCAGCCCTCGGATCATCCTTGTAGCCTCCTCTGGACTAATTCCAACAGTCTGTCTCCTTCTTATGTTGACATAATTCTCCAGCTGAGGTCTCACAAGAGAGGAACAGAGGGGCAGAATCCCCTCCCTCGCCCTGCTGACCGTGATTCTTTTGATGCAGCCCAGGACACTGTTGGCCTTCTGAGCTACAAGCACACATTACGCTCTCATGCTGAGCTTCTCGTCAATCAGCACCCCAAGTCCTTCTCTGCAGGGCAGCTCTCAATCACATCATCCCCCATCCTGTACTGAAACCGTGGAATATATGGTGAGAAAGCAGCCTCAGCCAAAATCTTTTAGCAAACCAACAGTGAATGGAGGTTTCGCTAAGTGGTGAGACGAGTTTGTTGTCCCCCATAAGACTCGCATTTCTGCCCAGTGCAGCTGTGTGAGCTTCATCCTCAGACACTGATAATACGTTTTGTCCCTAGGCTTGAACCCACAGAATAAAGAAAAGACTAAAATGAGATGCAGCTTGGGACATGTATAAGTTAGTCTGGACAATCTGCTAAAATTGTACCCCAGCTTGGAGAGGGAGTTATAAATAAATTCCCTGTCTACTGTTAATTTCTGGGTGCTTATGCAGCTTCATTGTCATACCATTTCAGTAAGTCAAAAGAATTAGTTTAGCCTCACAGCCTTGTTACTTAAATCATGTACAAATGGGGAACCTGAACTTGAAGCTCAGCTCCACAAAACACCTTAGATGTCTCCTGTGAGAGGTGGAGAAGATTAAAGCACTAAAGTTGGAAACCGGGGAAATGCCAAACCATCAGTGACTTAATGCTCCCAATAAACTAGTTTCTTGATTTCTGTTATTAAAGTTCTCTAAGTAAAAGAGTCCTGTTACTAACTACATAACTGCCCTTCTGGGAGTGCTGTAAACCTAGAATAAAATGTGTGTATGTAAAAATATCTGAAACAGAGGGATAAATATCTGTATGCATGTATGTATAGATGGGCTTAACACAAAAGTATACTTGATCTGTTCTTCACAAATAACGTAGAATGAGAAAAATAAGAAAACCCACAGCAGTAACAGCCACTGTAACCTTTCCTTTCTTCACAACTATCTACACAGCCTTTGTCACACACGTAGGTGGGTGAGATTTAAGTGCAGGGGACAAGTGGTGGTGCATTTAGGAGGACAGTGTGATTTAAGCAGTGAGATAAAAGAAAGCACGTGTGGTATTGCTGAGCATGCATGGATAATGGATGGTGGTAGGCGTGCACGGCCAGTCTGCAGAGGAGGAAGAGCTGAACCAGGGAGGAGGATGAGAGGACACAGAGGCCGTGCTGAGGCACTGCCTAAGGATGGGTAAAAGAAGGTAAATGAGCATGAGTTCGCAGACAGAGAAAGGCGTGAACAGACTGAAGAAGAATGATGAGTGGACTGAGCGGTGCCAGCAAAGTTGAGTGTCCTGGTAACACACCACAGCGTGGGGTGACAAAACTTAGGGGAACTTGCCTAGAATATGAGAACCTCAGGGAGTGCCAGTCACAGACATGTCATTGGGATTCAAAGAAGCTAGGGATAAAAATTGCTTTCCAAGACAATCTTGTGCTGAGAACCACCAGCGCCAAACTGAGGCCACCAACGCATCTTGACATGTTTTGGCAGGTGATCAAAGGATTCTTTCCAGTCTTCCCCTTCTTATTTTTTTTATTCTATAAAGAAATTCAGAGATCAACTTTTTTTGAAACAAGAAGAGTCTTGCCATGATGTTAATTTGGGATCCTCAAATATTTTCTTTCTTGTTTTCCTGTCCCCCTTTCTAGCAATTTCTAGTGACATTTAAAATAAGCTAGAAGATGACTGCTGAACAAAGCTTCCAGGAATATGAGGTGCTGCCATTGTCAGAAATGACAGTGTGCAGACACCCCGGGCTTGCTCAGAAAGGGAGTTCTTCAGTGTGAAAAATGATCAGTGTGGCTTTAGGTGCCAGATTTGGCAGCCTTGAAGCAATGCTAACACTTTTTCTTCAGGCTTGCAACCTTTGATTGATGTAACACCACAACTCATGGTAATGCTTTTATTTGAACTCTTGAGCTTAAGTTAATATAAATACAACAATTTCTCTTCAATGGTTGAGCAACGAAGCTGGTGAAGGGGCTGGAGAACAGGCCTTATGAGGAGCGGCTGAGAGAGCTGGGGGTGTTTAGTCTGGAGAAGAGGAGGCTGAGGGGAGACCTCATTGCTCTCTACAACTACCTGAGGGGAGGTTGTGGAGAGGAGGGAGCTGGGCTCTTCTCCCAAGTGACAGGGGACAGGACGAGAGGGAATGGCCTCAAGCTCCACCAGGGGAAGATTAGGCTGGACATTAGGAAAAAAAGTTTCCCAGAAAGGGTGATTGGTCCCTGGCAGAGGCTGCCCAGGGAGGGCGTTGAGCCACCTTCCCTGGAGGGGTTTAAGGGATGGGTGGACGAGGTGCTGAGGGACATGGGTTAGTGTTTGATAGGAATGGTTGGACTCTATGATCCAGTGAGTCTCTTCCAACCTGGTTATTCTATGATTCTATGAACTTATTTACTAATAACTACTCACAGCTACATTGAAGTCAGAGACTGAATGTTTCCTTGCTTCAGTAGGACCAGGACTACTCCCAAACCTGGCCCATCCTCTTGCCCTGGACAAGGATCATAAAGCTTGACAGGTTTCCTCTAAAAACCTGAGCAGTCTCATGAATATTGCCTGTTATGAAAATCCTTGACTTGTGGCAATTACCTGTGCTGGAAGAGCACTGTCTGGCAGGGCCAAAGCTGTGGCAGGGTGCATAGTAACAGTTGAATGGCATGGAGGATCATAAGTTGGAACACAGACCTTCAACAAGAGGCTTGCTTCTCGCTGGAGAAATAGTCCAGATGTTCATACCACTTGTGTCACAGCTCCCTTGAGCAGGGCAAGGTGTAATTTGAATTTCTATTGTGAGAACACAAACTCCAATCCAGTACTTACACTGCTCCTAGCACACGGGAAAAATGACACACTAGAAAAAGTATTTTGCTTCATTTGAGCCAATGCATGGTCATGTCTGCTTGCAGTATCCTTCAAGGCAGTAAGCAGAAGGCCTGTAACACACAGTTGAAATGGTAAGAAATTTTCTTACTACCTTTTACTTTGCACCTGTCATGATGTCCAAGGTTGTATGTGAATTACAGTTAAGTACGTAATTGTTTCTGCATTTGCTTATGTTCTCAACTCTACTATTCACCATTTTATAGTGTATTTGAGATCCTTGGGATATGAAAGAATCTATATAACACTCAGTCAGTTTTAATAATACAGCTAGGAAACAAGAAAACCAAAGCTCCTTGTAGGAGATTCACAGTCAAAGCCCTTGAAAGATTTACAGGTATTTTCTACAAGTACTACTTTCATGGACTTTTTTCCTTCTCCCTTGTTTGAGTAGATAGATGCTTACACAGCTTTGCATTACTTAAAGGAAAGAATAAAATATGTGTTGAGATCCATACACATCCTGATGAATTGTAGTGCAATTTGATCCTTTGTAGGTACAAAATATGTCCTCTGGGTTGCAGCATTTTATTTCACTACAGTAATCTCAGCAGTGTTTGCCTGCACCAAGGTATTTGATGCATTTACCAAGCTTTCCTTTTTATGTTTCATTTACTAGTGCTGGAGGCAAAAACATTTTGGCAAATCAGAGTTATGCAGAAAACCACTTACCACAGATGAGTCTGGGTTGATGCTTCTATTTGTACATTTAAACCCCATGATCTCCTGGAGACGACATTCCATACAGGGGTGCACAGCAAGTCGTGTTTCTCTACCCTCGCCTTCCAGAAATGCTGTTTGCTTGACAATGAGAGAACACGAGCCTGTGAACTGTTCGTCTAATCAGATACTGGACTGCTGCTGTCAACAATATGAATAATTTCTGTGAACTCGGCCTTCTCTTTGTCAGTTATAAAATGAGACAGGTTGACTGTTGCACCCGTGTGCCTTCACTCTTCGCTCACACATACGCACTCGAATGCAAACCTTGCTCTGGCCCATGGTTGCTCTGAGCACGATGGTGCAGTCCAAGCGGCTTTGCGAATCCGTTTTCCTAAAACAATCGATGTGTTGGGCTTCTTGGCACGAAGCAACCATAGCATTGAGAGGAGATTATTATTGGGGCCCAAACAGGCTACACTGGGAAATGTCCTTTTGTAAAACAGCATGCTCGGTGGTAATCATATTCTCATTTGATAGGGAAGAGGCCACCACAGTAGCACGGCTGAAGAGTTAAAGAGCTTATTTTCTAAATCCCTTCATTCTTTGTAGAACCATGAGACATTGACAGCAAGTCACTTAACTCTGTCCAGCCACAGCTGTGTGGATTTTGCATAATTAATTATTTATACCAAGGCAGACACAGTAATTAACTTCCAGATGAATATGATATTCTGATCAGAAATGCTTTGCATTTCAGCCGTCCCTCAAGCAAGTAACTGTCAAAGCCGGACTGTTTGACAGAGTGAGTCCTGCCAAAATCCCTCCCAGACATCTGTTCTCAGACAAAAAGAACAGATTCTCAAAGTGGTGCTTGCAGACATTGCCTCGTTTCATCAGGCAAAGAATAACCAATTCACAAATTCTGGCTAATTTCGTCCGAATTCAAGACAGAACGCCGAACCTTGGAAAAAAAAAAAAAAAAGCCAGGACCTGTTTTTTCCTGGGCACCAGTGAGAATTGAGCGTTTCCTCATGGAAAGTGATGGCCTGTGCTGATGTCAGGCAGGTGCAGGCTGGGAACGAAGCCCAGGGGGTTTGAGATGAGGTGGGTTTGAAGGCTGTGGGCACTCTTTTCTTTTCTTTGTTTTGGTGAACAGAAACTAACAATCATCATTAACAGTACTATAATACTGAATCATTTCCTTGCTATTAGTGCTGTCTGCAGCATAAAAGTAATTCACTGGAGTAAGAATCTTACATTGAGGCAAATTTACGCATAATTTTGTTCCTATTTTTCCTTTTGAGGAGAAATTTGTATTAATCACTAAGGATTGTGGCTAAACATTAAAAAACAAATACAAGAAAGAATAGACTCCTTGAATGCACACGCTGCAGCTAGAATTGACTGTAAATTGCGTTTTGTTGTTGTGATTTCTTAAGTAGGACCCATATAGTCCCAGTGCTTTTATGCTGTGTACTGGCTGGAATGGAAGACACGACGATGACTGCAAGAAAGAGGCTACAGCATAGCAAGGGCAAGTCTATCTAACACATCTATATGGTATTTCTTTCTCATTTACTCACAGTTCACTGACCATGCAGGACCCAGGAGGATGGCTGCTGGTTTGACACATCCTAGATGATGTTCTTGTTCACGCCAGGGGCCCAGGGAGCCTTTTCTTCCTTGACAGTATTGCAACTTCTGGGGTGGGAGAGAGGCTGTGAGAGCTAGAGAAGGATGGCCAGTGGTCAACCAGCCTCCAAATACTCCTGGAGGGCATAATTTTGTAATAGGCAAAAGATGATCTACCAAGAACAAGCATCTCCACTCTACCACCACTCCAGATGGTCCTTCAAATGGCATTGGCATCCACCTGCCCTTCAGTGGGCTGATTCAGTGGGCTAAACTTGCTGAAAAAAGGACGTTTTTGTTGATTTTAGATCAGTTATCTGCTGGTTTAGCTCCCTGGATCAATTCACAACAGGGTTATGGTAAATACCCAAACAATGGAAATAGAGGGGGCAAGGAGATGCATTGGTCCGATTGACTATTGACTTGGCTGTCTTAACAAGCCGTGTGTCCCAGGAGAATCAAAGAGCAGATATGCACAGCCAGACTCCAGCGGCAATGGACAGAGAGAATCTCCTACAGGCTCAGATATGAAGGAGAGATGTTTCAAACCAGAAAGTCCTTGAGAGGTGCTTAGCTTAAATCAAGCCTGAAAAAAAGGAGACTTTCTGCAGGGACAAAAGAGAATGAATAAGTTCGTTTACAAGCCGCTATTTAATCCTGTTCAAGCAGGAGTTTAAATTCTTGCCTGCTTTACAACTGTTTCAGTTGCATTAGTAAAACCTTTGGTGATGCTTTTGGTGCGTCCCTTTTTAATACCAGGGTACAGGTATACCAAGCCAGGTCAGGGTGCCATCTACCTTGGTCTGTGTCTCGACTGTCACAGCATGAAAACACTCATGCAAATGTTTCGGCAGTTAGACAACTTGCTTCTCAAGATACATAAAAGGAAGGCTGGGATTAATGAAGGTGTTTGTACCGACAGGGATGTAGAAATATTTCTACCTTCAGTTCATCTTTGGCACATGAAAGACCCCAGGACACAGAGCAAGTAGCTGGAATGAGGTTTATGAGCAGATTCTCACAGATGCCCAATGGCACACAATTTTCCTGTCCTCTAGAGTGTGACACTGGTAACCTGGATGAGATGGCACAGACTTATGGATTCATAGGACATGGAAATCAGAAGGAAGACTTACTGGATGCTGCACCTATTCTGATATAACTAGTCTTAAGTTTCTGCAATGACAAAATCGTAGAATCATAGAATGGTTTGTGTTTGAAGGGATCGCAAAGTCCATTCAGTTCCACCCCTGCCATGGGCAGGGACACCTCCCACTGGATCAGGAGCTCCAAGCTCCATCCAACCTGGCCTTGAACCCCTCCAGGGATGGGGGAGCCACAGCTTCCCTGGGCAACCTGGGCCAGGGCCTCACCACCCTCAGTGTGAAGAAATTCCTCCTTATGTCTAATATAAATCTTCCCTCTTCCAATTTAAAGCCATTCCCCCTCATCCTATCACTATAGCCCATGACTTAAAAAAAAAAAAATGTTCCAAAGTAGTAAAAAAGAAAATTTAAATTGTTTTCTCTCTAGTGATGCCACTTCTCCCATTTAGGCAAGGGTGACAGGCAGAAAGATATTTCATCCTTGACATTCTCTATTTGTAATACTATAGAGTTAGTTCCGTCAAGAAGCTTAGATTTGCAGTAAGTGCAGTGAGAGGTAAAGGACTGCCTGGTAATCCTTCAACTTAGTTCAACTCAATACTTTCCTGCTCTTCGCCTGTGAAACAATACAGAACCTTGATCATTTAAAGATATTTCCATCAGGAACACAATAGTTTTCCCCTCCTCAATGCAATAATTCAAGCTCACAGAAAAATTTCACAGTGTTGCTAGGCTTCCCAGTTTCACAGCTGGAGTTCATGGTAAATTGTTCGGGGAGGTCTGGAGTCCCCAGTGGTACCAGATACAAAATTGTCCCTTCGACCCGATTCCCAAAGAGTCTACTGCTGCCTGCCAGCCTTCCCACACTTCCAGCACACACAATCTTTGGCTGCTGACTGCTGCCCTCAGCACAGCAAATTGACAAGATGGACCCATGTGGGAACTCTGCATTAAGTATGGACTGAAAAACCCAGACATGCGTAACCTATTCTGTGCGGTTCAGCCGTCTCCCGGCAGAGAGGACACTCAGGGAGAGGTCACAAAGCAAATTCTTTCATGCCATCACCCTCAATTTCTAATCCACTGATATTTTTACCACAAAGCATCACCTACTGGAAACACATTTTACTTTTGAGTGTCCAGCTCAAAGGTTTGCAACGACGAAATCCAAACCAGCCTTCTAAAGCATTTGGCCTTATACGCCAATATTCTTCATTTGTCTTTGATAACTACTTTTTTTAGAGGAACTGGTTCCCACGATAACCATCTTGTTCCCAGTGTCAGTCTCATTCATTCGGAGCTAATTTTGTTTTGCATTGTCCTGGGCATGGAGCACATGCCCAAATGCCCCCTTAGGAGGTTTCTTGGTAAAGAAGACAGATTTTTTTTTACATTACTAATCCACACATTTACTGGAAAGGAAGTTTTTGTCCATGTAAATAATTTTGCACTTATTCACAGTCTTTATGAACTTAACTAAACTTATTGTAATGAGGACAGTTAGAGGAAAGAGCTTCCTGGAGCCGCAACTCTCCTCACAATAAACTATCTAAAACTATTCTTCTTCCTAAAGGCCATAACCAAAAGGAAGAACTTCGTGGAGCTACAACTCGCCTCAAAATATATGCTCCAGGGCTATCCCTCTTCCTACAGACCAAAGCAGAAGGGGAGATCAGGCTTGTCACTTGAAAACATAAAGATTTCTCAGTCTGAATTTCATGGCCTACAGTTCTTATCTCTGTCGAAAAGGCATTATAAAATCCCAAATTCCTAAAACTGGGGTCAATACATGGTTTGTTTCTATTTTCAGTATGAGAGAGCTAAAAAAAAAATGTGCTTTTGCAATAATGCATTGTTCCAAATGTCATGTTGCTGTAAGAGGATTCACACAGCTAACGTCTTACATGATGTTTGGAAGTGTGGTGGATTTGCATGTTGTTTTTTCTTCTATTTTTTCCAGAAAAGGAGCAGAGTCATGCAAAGCAGGAGAAAATAGAGATGATTTTCTGACTAAATTTTAAAGCCTCACAATAGTGGTTATGCTTGGAAAGCCAAGGAAGCTCCAGGGAAGGGACAGAATAGTGTTCCAGCATATCAGTTCTCTGCTTTATGCTTTTTTTTCTTTTTTTGTAGTGGTGTTTAAGATACCTCTATAACCATCCATCAGCACAAATGCCCTCTGCTCCGGCCTTCTTTTCCAACCACGCTCAGTCAGCAATTTCAGAAGCAATATCTCCTGCGAATAGCTGTGAGGATTCGATGAAGTGGATGAGAGGGGAGCAGGCAAGGAGACCCTTTCCCACCCACTTTCTCGACACGAACGCAGTGCCAGAAAGCCCCCTGAAGCAGCGTGTGGGAGGGGACAATCATGCTCCAAGTGACCAGCATTTGGGGCAGAAGGAAACGACTCGCAGACATCAGGAGCAATGGAATGAGAAATGGGGGATGGTGACAGGTCAGCAATCAGCACAAGCAGAAACTTGTGGCTCTTGCCAGGCAATTTAAACACATCGCATTCAGCGTCCTGTCTAATACGCCTCTTTTCTTAAAGCACAGACCCTGAAAGAGCAAATCTTCACAAAGAACAGTGCTGCCTCTACTTTGCCTTTTCAGCACACAGAGATTATTTTTTTCCCTGTAGAATAAGAAGGCACATGAGAGGACAATTAATAGTGAAAACCCAGCAGGGCTGCTGTTGCGAGTATGCACAGCGAGCTCCCCCGTTGCTTCTGGACTGGCACTAGCCTGTCAAATGCCTGGAAATGAAGCTTTCTGGAGCCTTTATTAAGATTCATGGGAAAGGCAGGCCCCAAACCCACAGACAGCATCAGCATGAAGCATCTCAGCCTCCTGTCTCCCATAAGCACTGCCAGCACATCTGGCTCAGGCTCTAGAGGGGAATGCAGAAGCAGGGAGGGGGTATAAAGTGAATCTGTCAGCGTTTACTTGCATGACAATCTGCCATGTAGAATACGTGCCACGCTCAATACAAGGCTCTCAAGCACCCGATCCCCTGCTACAACCTGGCTGTAGGCTAATGCACTCGCATTTCTCCCGTACATGCCAGAGAAGGGCTACAAACCTACGCACAAGGCTTCACAAAGGGCTGTGATGCCCACACAGGGAGAAGATGACTTCTTTTTTTCCCTTTATACTCTTTTGTAGGACCCCCAGCAGCCTTAAATCCCATCTCTTCAGAGACACTCCTGCAAACCCCAGGCCTCTCAGGCAATTTGAAGTCCAGGCTTCTGAAACTTTGCTCCTTCTTGCTGTTTTTCTGACAATTTGATTAATTATTAATGCTTCATGTATGTGTGCGCGTGCGTGCATCTGTCTGCATCTATAAAAATTAATGATTCATGTGCACCAACTCATTCCACATAGTCATGCAAACACATACCACTTTCTAGTAAGTTGAACTCCAAAATAACCTGCCTGATTCTCCCTTTTCCTACAGTTTTGAGTGAGCTTTTGCAACAGGGTAAGGACTGCATAACGCAATATATTCCTGTGTCATTCAGAGTAAAGATACTTTTCATCACTTAAAGGTACAAATAGTACATTTGTGAATGATAAATACATAAAAATGGTTATCTTGAAGAGCCAAAAAAGATACACAAACACTAGCAAGGGCAAAAGACGTGCCTTCCTGTGCTTTGTCTCCGCAGCACTTACAGCAAACCCAGATTCCTGTAGTCGCCTCGACAAAACACCCAGTCCTGAAAGCAGAAAAGCAATCATGTGCCAGTTGCTGAGTGAGTAGGAGAACAAGCAGTGCTTCTGGATATAAATGGTCTGTGTCCACACATTTCCACTTGTGTCTCTCAAATCTGGATTCTTAGTTTTAAAACAATACTTCATTTGCAACAGACGGGGCAGATAATATTGGTCCCCAAGGGTTTCTTGTGTGTGTTAGAAGTACTAGTTTCTTGGTTCATAAAGGACAGAAGAACATGAAATTATATCAATGAAAATAGAATCATAGAATCACCAGGTTGGAAGAGACCCACTGGATCGTCGAGTCCAACCATTCCCATCAATCACTAACCCATGTCCCTCAGCACCTCATCCACCTGTCCCTTAAACCCCTCCAGGGAAGGTGAATCCACCCCCTCCCTGGGTAGCCTGTTCCAGTTCCCAATCACCCTTTCTGTGAATTTTTCTTTCCTAATATTCAGCCTAAACCTCCCCTGGAGGAGCTTGAGGCCATTCCCTCTTGTCCTGTCCCCTATCACTTGGGAGAAGAAAGATTTATTAATAAAGATTTATTTGCAGAGCACCCGAAGTTTGCAGAAGTATCTGCTGTGAATCTTAACTGTTTGTTAGACACACGAACTCTCCAGGCAGTACAAGTATAAACTTCAACTCAGCACCTGGAGGGACAGATTTCATGGCCTTTGTTAGACTTCAGATAAAATGTCACACCAGCCGCAGTGTCTAAGTTCAGCATCGCTCTGGAGGCAAACCTGAATACGGTCTTTGTGCCATTCTTGTCATCCCTGAAACAGTGCTGAGTGCTTGAAATCTACAGCACTTTCAAGTCATCTGAAAGCTCTTAGGGATATGATTTAGCCGTGACCAAGTAAGGTTGGGCTTGATGATCTCAAAGCTCTTTTCCAACCTAGGGATTCTATGATCCTATAATTCTATCTTAGGCCACAAAAGGTCTGGAAAGAAGATCTCCCCCTGCCCAAGGGCACTGGTGTCCTTGGCATCTCTTCAGCTGGGCCATCACCCAGCCAGGTGCTCTCTGGCATCCCCTGTGCTGCTACCTGGTTGGGTGCTCTCAGAGAGTGTTGGGGAACAGCCCCAAGTCCTAACCTACAAATCACGGTGGCTTGTTGCTCCAGGCACACCTCAACGTGTCCACCAACAAACTAGAGGAGCCAAAGGTCATGAGCTGACTAACGGTGACCCTACAGTGCAGAAGACATCTGCCAAGTGTGGTGATACTGGGGCTGCTTCTTATTTGCTCATGTGAATCTTGGCTTTATGGTCTGTGGGTCACTCCACTATCACCCAGTGAGGGGACTCACTGTCTGATAAGCTACATTCCAAACAGAATATCTTCTATGTAGAAAAAACATAATATTTTGAGAAAGTTCAAGTATCTCTTTTTTATTTTTTTCTTCCGAAATTGAAAGTGTTCCATGGCGTTTCAGTCTTACGACAAAAAAGTTTCTCATCATGTTAAGAACAGGTCATTTCTATTTGTATTGACCACTAAGATAGAAGTCTAAATGGCAAAGCAAGAATAAAATATTTTGCATTTAAATTTATCAAGATGAAATAATTCATCAATTGTATGAAATGTATGCTGGTGATTTTGATGTGCTATTCAAAAAAACCCATTTTTCTACAAATCAACAATTTCTGACAGAAAACATAACTTTCATAATTCTTGACTAGTTCTTCCCTGAAGCAGACACAAGAATAAGTCCATACTCTTTCTTGTATGATTTTACTTATTTGATGGTTCTCGATGAATTTTTTTACCTACTCAGCATTGCAACTACACATTATTGCCCAGAAAGCACAAAGCAGACCTTTCTAAAAATAAATGCTATTTTTTTCTCTTTATTGCTTAATAGTTTACATTTCATTGATGATAAAATAATGGTAATTTATTCAGTAAATCTCTTGACTCAAAATGTATGCTTGTCATATTTATCTTAGCTTAGAGAAGAAAAATAATGATGCCATTTTCATTTTCTTGATGTCTGAAAAGAAGCCTTTCAGCTGAAATTTTTTTGTGTGTGTGCAGCGTGGTGAGAATGGCCCAGCTGTACCATAAACCAAATGCTTAGCCTTGCATTCAGAAATCACCAGCTTGCATTCAAAAGTCAGTCAGTCTTGTATTCAGGAAGCAAAGATCACATGAATGATAAATTATTTGTAAGGCAAGATGCATTTTTCCAGATCTTTTCCAAAGGTGGAAGGGCTCATCATTTTATGTTTCCCAAAATTGCATTTTCCTTTAAAAAGCAGTAAATTATTAAAATCTAATATCAAAACAGATATTTTAATAAGTAGAATGCAGAGGGTATGACCTCCGTCGCTTGCTAAGTGTATCAACACTCTGCATTGTCTCAGTGGTGTATTTTAAGGTGATCTTGATATAAGTCAGGTATTGAATGTGAAGATCTTTCCATTCTGACACGTTTTAATGAACTCCTTTCGATGCTACGTTGCGTAGCCAAGATCTTCAATCTGACTTATTGCCGCACTACAGTGCGTGAGGGATGATGCCATTTGGGTTGTGCAGGGGGGACTTCTCCTTTGTTAGGAAAACAGCTTTTGTATCTTAGCTTGGATAGAGCACCTCTCACCAACGTATCATAATTACAGACAAAACCCTCAGCTGCCTAAAATTAATCTTATTAAAAAATGAAGTAAAAATCCTAGAAAATGGACATATTGCACAATTACCATTTAAAAATAAAGACAGATGGTTTGAATAAGTGGCAAACTCATATTTTCATTGACTAGAAGCCTACATGTATTTGAGAAAATACTTTGACATTAATTATTTGCCAAAAAAAGATGTCAATGTTCTGGAGCTCTGCCATACTGTAGCATCTTGCCTGGTTGGACGAGGGGAAGGCAGATATGGACTCCATAATGATCTGTCATCATTCAGAGCAGTGGGGCAGATTCGAAATTAAAGCCAGCTCCAAATACCCTGGAGGAGCCAGTTTCACACTGCAATATGTCGATAGTTTGGGAGTATCACTTTCTTCAACTTCAGGCTCTTGTGCAGCCTCACTCCTCCTCAAAATCTAGTGTTTTTTTCTTTGGAAGCGTTTGCTTCTCGTTAACCATTTGTGGGAGCCCATCTATTTACCACATTTTGACCTGGTACAGTGAATCTGGATGTGAAGAATGAGTCTGTGCAGAGCCTACAGCACCTTGTGAGAGCTGAAACAAGAGGAGTTGAATCAGAACCTTGCTCTGCCCCCGATGCACCGTGTATGTTTGTGCAGCATATGCCACCCTGCATTTTCCCCCCAAATTATGGTAATAACATTTATGCATTTCCCAGGATTAACAGAAAGATTTCCCTGGTACCAAGTGATGTTTCCGTAAATGCCTATCATTACACTAAAGCATTTAAGTTGATAAAATAATCCTTTTCCTCTGCAGCAAGGGATATAATCACCTGTCTTAGCACTAATTGGGTTTACTATACCATCCTATGCTTGGTTTACTTTACCCATATTATGCTGGACTGAATCTTCACAAAGGAGTCCAGTATATTTGGCCCCCATTGCAAAACGGGACATGTATTATATATGCTTATGGTTTCCCTTTTGAAAAATAAAATTAGTTTAATTTGATCTGCACTAAGTTTAATTAGCTGGATATCACAGTGGCCTCTGGGATATGAACTTATTTTGGATAGACTGACTGCTGCTTCTGCACCCAGTTGTGTAAAATCCATTGTTATTGAGCAATAAGCATATATAAATGCCTTGAATACAAAAGAAAACATGCAAACAACTGAGACTTTGCCTGTGCTGCTTGCAGAGCACTGAGCACTATAGATATATGGAATATATAGTGTCTTGTAAGGTGCTTTAACTTACAATTAAAAACAGATGCAAAAAGAGATGAATAGATGGAAAGAACAGTTTTTTGTTCAGGAATGTCTGACAAGTTGATGCTTTAGCATTGTTATTTCTAGATAAATATTTGATTCTTTTACAATAATCCTATGAAAGCTGGAGGCTACGGTGATTTCAAATACACACATGCCCATCTCTTATTTTCCACCCAGCCCTAACAGGTACACGTAGGCTGGGGATGAGGCATTCACATTTTCTTTTAGAGAGAGGAAAACATGTGAAGTTTGTGAGAGGAGGGCTGGTAGGTAGCACTGGGAAGTGATCCTGGCTAAAGGATAAAATAAAAAAATCTATAAACTTCTTGGGCTGTGCAGCTAAACCTACAGAAACAGCGTGTGCACAGATTGTATTTCTTCAGCCTCATGTACGGTGGGAGTTATCTTAGTTCTTCAACACAAATGCAGTACATATCTCAAGGAATTAATATTGTTGTAATGAGCAGCTGCTTCTGATAATAAGATTGAAATCGCACATGCATAACTCATGAAGTGAATGAAGAAAATACACAGAAGAAGATAGTTTAATTTAGGTGTTGCCAAACACAGTACAAAGCAACGTTGCTGGTGAACGACCACCAACCTTTTCCAAAACTTCAAGCGCAGGTCAAAAAAAGGTCTAATTTCATCTCCTTTAATTATATCTATGCAAATCATTGCCTTCACCTATGTGTGTGTGGGGGGGGGTTACTATTATTTGCATCAGTGCTTCATCCCCCCTTGTAAGCAAGGAAAGCCCCGTGTTCTCTTTGACCTTACACTTTAAGAGAGTTTGAGATATTTCATTGACCCTACCCTCTCGACTCTGGGGCTAATATGTCTCATTATCTCAGTGCTTAAAACTGATTATTAAGTAGTCTTTGATGAAGCAAACAGGCTTCCACTTGCCCTTCTGAATTACCTCAATATCATTAATTGTTTAAAACTGACAATGAGGTCATTCAATTCCAGTATTCTCTATACAGGCTGCTGTGAATGTCATGGTGAGGTTGTTATCCAGAGCAGAGGGGGTTAAATTATCAGTATGCTGTTGCCGCTGTGATCCTAATGTAAATGAACATTTGGTGGTTTATTTTTTTTTTTCCTTAGCTGCTGGTTACTACGTTATTAGCATATTTGATGTATTTCTCAGCTCAGTTAATAAGCAGTTCCAAAAGGAAAAGATTGATGTTTTAGAAGGGGGTTTACAGACCATCCTCCCTCATAACGATATCTGGGACATGTCTCTGTGCTATTATGGCCAACTGACTGTGGGTTTAGAGCCACGTGCACCACTGACAAAGCTTAACCTGGGCTCCTGTACAGTATTTAGGTGTTTTATTGCTAGACTGTGGGCATATTATGAATTCTAAATGTTTTTTCTTTTCACTCTAATTCCTACTGAAACTAAATTCTGCCTTGATATTAAAGTGTATTAAATCATCTTCCATTCTTCAGGTGCATTAAAATTGTCGGAATGCCATTCTTTGTCTCAAATATGTTCAAAGCCCTAAGGACCATACAAGTAAGATTTACAAAAAGAATTCTCCCAAAATACTAAGGAGAGAATATATGGAAATTTAGGAAGTACAACTAGATGTATTCCTCTTAGACCCAGTGCACAGAATAGCATAGAGAAGCAACTCAGTGTAAAATATTCCTACAAAGCTTCTGGTAGAAGAGCAATTCAGGTGATGTTAACAGAGCAGGTGACAGCCGCTACATCAGCTGCTTAGGTGGGAAATTGGTGACACTCCTTCTTCCTCAACAACTTTGCTTTTGTACCTGTGCACAGGGAGAAGCTCTGGAGGGATGTTGAAGGGTTTGTTAGGGGATGGGGTAGCTGGCGCACTGGGGAGCTGAGCCATAAGGAGAGCTCCTCTGGTCCAAGGGCCAGTCTTGCCAGGGAGCTGTGGCACTTAGGTCCTGTCCATCTTTTCACCTCCCTTCTCTTGTGTTGGGTAGAAACTCAGCTGAGAAACTTGGACTTACTGTTGAGAAAAATGAATTAATTTAGCTCACCAACTGCCACTCTTCTTCCTGTCATACCATTGATTTCAGTGCTGCCACAATGCTTTGGGATGCTGAACGGCTTCCAAATCTATACTTGAAACCTACCCCTCTGAGCAGTGTCCCAGGTACTGTGATTGATACGGTTAGCAGTGCCTTTCGTTAATGACCTGTGAGGTTTCAAATTCTACTCAAGGAAATAAGACTCTTCAGCCAGTTTTGTAAAAACAGACTTTCTTTGAGACAGTTTGTCTTCAGATTTTCCATCTTTTACTGTAGCCTGTCCCTGCCATTTTGAGTTAAGCAGAAAAATAATGACTCTTGGAGAAACCATCCAGGCAAAAAAAAAATTATCAAAACTATTACGTCTGGTCAAAATATTTTCCATTTGGTGGAGCAAAGGGTTTGACAAAATGACATTTTGCCTAAACTCTTTCAACCAGCTCTCACTAACAGGCTTTCCCCAGATAAGCGACGTATATCCTGGTTTTCCTTCGTCAAGCTGCGACACTGCATGCATTTTGCCAAGCCTCTTGGCAGCTAATATTTTTGTTAAATTGGCTAGTACATCTGTCATCCCTGGGACAAAGCTGGGTTTCCGACCCTGAACCTTTCAAGCACAACCTTTTGTAAAAGACAAAATGCTGTATCTACCTTAAAACATAAAGGATCCTCGGGGCATTGGAAACTAATGTGCTGCTTTAATGCAAACATCCCTTGCGAGGGCTCTCGGTCCTTGTATGCTCTGAACAGCAGGAAGAAGAATACATGAATATAAATGAGCTGCGCAGCAGTATTCAGAAAATGGAGCTATAAGAGTTAATGAGATGGTGTCCTGCTGCTGGACTCTTGCATGTTAAAAATCCTGATGGTTTTATGCTGCAGGAAGTTTGAAAAACCTGTGCAAAGCCAGAGATTGTGGAGCACTGGTGACTACAGAATGGTGCCTTTTTCCATATGGCCTTGTTACTGACAAAGATCCTTTGATCTACCTAAACCTAACAAGGGAGAAAATACAGAGATTACTAGAAATCATTGACCTTGGAGGAATTCAGCAGCATTATACACTGAACTGCACATGGCTGATGTGCATATGCAGCTCTGAGGGTCTAGTTGCATGCAGCAACTCTAAGATGACCCTATAACTAAAAACCACTTCAAAATTCAATGTGTAGCAGCTGAACACAAAGGGGAGTCTCCTGTTTATGTCGGTGTTGGTCACAAACTTGCTGCTCCACTCGAGAGACCGTTAGTGCATCTCATTCTTGCAGCCAGAGGTATTTTCCCATAAATCACCCTGAAAGTGCCCCCATAGAGCTGCTGTTCAGCGTGTCTGGTGCAGGTCAGTCTGACCTACCATCCTGTGCTATCCTGCTAATTTAAAGAATTAACAGAATTAAAGAATTGACAGGATTCATTACAAGGTGGTATCACACCTGCTGTGCAGTGAGACAGTTCTCTCCACTCGCTGCACTTGGGTAAGATGCAGAGCTGCCTGACATAGGTGTTAATGTAAAGAATTTGCCCTTCACAGTCTCATGCTTGAGGCTCCTCCTCCCAGGACCTTCCAAACCCAATAAATCACCTTGCTCAGGTGGTTCTTCTGCTCAGGAATATGAGTAGTGAGGGTCGTGCATCAGAACTCCCTACAGAGCGTAAGAAGAGCTCTGTGCTCCATGGTCACCCAGGATGCCCACAGGCACTGCACAAGATTTGATGGGGAGAGAGCCGCTCAAAGCAATTCCATCCCTCTCTTTACCTACAGGAACAATCTGATCTATTAAACATTATTTTAAAAGCGTGGGGCTCATAACCAGCGTCAAAGTGAAACTTAGCTGAGCATGGGGCTTGTTTATACACGTTCAGTGATTATCACCCAGCTGGTGCGTTTTTCACTTGGTATTTGAGAATTAATAAACTTGCTGAGTGACAATTCCAACCTCATCTCTAATGAAATCAGCTTCCCTGGCACGAAGTGATGAGCGCAGTTTTGACGGGAGCTACCAGGTGTCACTGACATTTTTCTTGCAAGTTCTTTTTTGAAGGACTTGTTGACATGCAGGGATAGTCTAGAATAGTTATTAAAAAAAAATAGAAGCTTGCAGGTATACTTTTCTTTTCTGATAAGAGTATGTCTATGCAGATATCGAGGGTCACATTCAGGCCAGGGTTTGCCAGACATCTCTCCTGAGAGTGTCTGACCTCATCATGCCGTAACTCGTCAGGCAGAGGTCCAATCCCTAGCTGAATACCAGGGACTGTGAAGGAACCTGCAATATCTTACTATCACTTATTCATGGAGCTCCTCTGTGCATCTGTACATTGCACGCTCTAAAGGAAAATAAAATATACCATCTTTTTTTAACTATTAGCTGTGAAACAAAACACTCAATCTCGAAACGAGTGAAGGGAAAACATTAATTTTGAAAACTCTTCAAGCACCAGAAAAATTTAGTTGGTTTAGTGGTTAAAAGAGGGATTGAATTCACTAAGAAATGGGTACAAGACAAGGAAAGAGCCATGTCTTCTATGTCAAGCAAAAAAAAATAGTTAAAAATTAGGCCGGTCTGAATAGTTTTGAGTAAGAGCTGTGATGAGGACGTCAATAACAGAAGTCACATTTAATATCAGGAGTTTCCAAGGATGGAAGCCTCCTAAAAGGAGAAGAGAAGAGGTATAAAACATATTATTTGAAACTGGAATTAGATGGTTTAAATATTTTTAAATATTATCTGACCATCTCTTTTGTGAATAACGGCACTGCACTGTGTGAGTCCAAATTCACAGGACGATTTTTTTCGTTGCTCACTGGCATTCAGACCTCTGCACAGAAAACAATCTGCCTCATGAATCTCAGACATTTCAGATGTGAAAACGAGTCCAAAAATTCTTACTGGAATGATACTGTCTGTAGTTTGCTCCTCAGTCATCCAGCTCAGGGGAGAATATCAATTTGTCTTTTATGTTAAGCAAACATATATATGACAAATGCCTAGCAGCAAGGAGAAATTCATGAGCAAGTCATGGTTTAAGGTAATTAATCTAAACTATTCAAGAAGCAACCATGTGAGTTGAGGATTTCATAGAATCCGAGAATCATAGAATAACCAGGTTGGAAGAGCCCCATCGGATCATCGAGTCCAACCATTCCCACCAATCCCTAAACCATGCCCTTAAGTACCTCATCCACCCTCACCTTAAACACCTCCACGGAAGGTGAGTCAACCACCTCCCTGGGCAGCCTGTTCCAAAGCCTAATGACCCTTTCCATGAAGAATTTTTTCCTTATTTGAGAAATATGTGCCCATTTGAGCAGGACAGATCCAGAATCTGTCTAACTGCCAGAAGCAGATAGACAGGGAGGAGTGAGTGGGATGAGGGAACATGGAAGGTCTTGCTGAGACACATTGCCTGGGTATTGAAAGGAGAGGAGACTAAAAGGAGCCCTCACTGCACTGTCTCGGAGTTTCTAGAGGTTGTGCTGGGCTCGTGTCACCCTTTTCTCAGTGCTGGGTATCAGCTCTCCCCTAATAATTATGTATTAACATTTGATCAGAAGGTTTTTGAATGAAACACTGGAAAGTATAGATGTGATATTAGAAGATAATGTTATCTTGGAGCCTTGCTATCCTTGTTGTCTAAGGTAGAAGACTTTTCAGCTTCCTTACTCTCTAAGAAAAAACACATTAGGCAAGTCATCTTTGTTGCTGATGGCCCCTGAAGGCACTCTTTTAACAAGCAATTACAAGAAAGTAACACTGAGACAAAGAAGGTTTCTTTAATTTCATAGTTCTTGGTGAAGTCTGAAAACAGAAAATAAAGAGAAAGAAGCAAGTGGCACAGCATCCTACAGCCAGTTGTTCCTCACGGAGCAGAGCTGGTGATCTGCACATCAGCCACGCTGCTTAGAGCACAGACGCAGAAGCAGGCGCCTCAGCTGACTTGGAATATAAAAAAGCTGTTGAAGGTGGGTCTAACAACTCTCCACTCCCTGTACTTTCCAATCCAAAGAAAAATATTTTTTCCCGTGTCTTAACCTCCTTTCTCAGAGGATAATTAATTTTATCTGGAAGTTCATATTTCTTTCCCTTGACTGTGAAGAGACTGTGAGGTGTAGAATTATAGAATCCCTAGGTTGGAAAAGACCTTTGAGATCATCAAGTCCAACCACACCTGTCCACTACTAAACTAGATCCCTAAGCACTACTTCTACCCACCTTTTAAATACCTCCAGGGATGAGGACTCAACCATCTCCCTGGGCAGCCTCTGCCAGTGAAGAAATTTTCCCTGATGTCCAATCTGAACCTGCCCTGGTGAAGCTTGAGGCCATTCCCTCTCATCCTATAATGTGTCACTTGGGAGAAGAGACCAACTCCCACCTTGCTACAACCTCGATTTAGGCAGTGGTAGACAGTGATAAGGTCTCTCCTCAGCATCCTCTTCTCTAGGCTAAACAACCCCAGTTCCCTCAGCTGCTCCTTGTAAGACTTGTCTCGCTCTTCTTTTTTTCCCTAAATAAAGACAATACAGATTATATTCCTCCAGGAACCAAATTTTGGGAGGAAGAATCCCTTCGCTTGGAACTGCTGGTTTAAAAACACTATTTATCTCTGTCCTTCCAAAGAGGTATGGAGTAATCAGAAGCAAAATGCATTCCTGCTCTATCGGAACAGATCCAGTTATTTTAATAAAAAAAATTATTTGCCTGAAAAAACTTATTTTGATGAAAACAGTTTTGGCAATACAGGTTCAGCTTATAAACCAGCCAGGAGTCGATGTCTTCTGCCTTTGTACACTACAGTCCAGTGGCTAGGATCCTTTCTAGGCAAGTCAGACAGAGTGGATGAAATTACTGCTCTGAGTGAGACCAAATAATTCGATCCTTTCTTATAGTAAAGAGATTTTATAGAATACACAGGCTACATTTTCATGTGACCCAACTCCCTTTGTTTTATTTAAAAAAAATTAAGAAAATGAAGTCAAACTGCAAATGCTATTTTCTTTAATCCAAAACTTTATTTACCAGAAAATGCACACACCAAGACCCTTTCATGGGGATCATTAAAGAACTCTTTGTTTTTTTTCAGAGCATGTGCCTGAGAAGTAACCCTTTCTTTTCCAAGGTGCATTATATTATAGCAGTTCTTGTCAGAGTGATGGTCTAAATTCATAATATAATTATTTTTCAAGGAAGAGGAAGATTCAAGGAAATGGAAGTACAAAAGACATTCACCTACCTAAGTCCTATCAATCACTTTCCTTGGAAGAGAGCATCACGCTCATAGCATACCTTGAGTTAAAACACATACAAGGAGAAATGAAGAGTTACACGAGCAAAAAACACCCAATCAGTCTTTCGGCAGCAACATTTCCCTTCTGGTGTAGCAGATTATAGGGACAGCACATGGACGAGAGACATCGAACATGTGTTACTTCCGTATCTTCCATCAGCTTAACAGTCCTGTCACAGCAGAAGAAACTTCAAGAGTTCCTGGGAACAAGGTTGTGAAAAAGTGACAGGAAACTACTCTTCCTGCTGCTAGAAAAATTGCTCAGCATGCCTGATATTCCATTCCAAAAGATGCACAAACATTATGCTGCCTATCTTTTCAAACACAGTGACAATGAAGAAGAAATATACTTGCTGTTTCAGTAAAGTGCAGCAGACATTCTTTTTAAACACCTACAGGGCATGAGAATCAGAAGACGCTTCAGCTGCTAAAACAGAAACTTGGGTTTTATTTTATTATCATTTAATTATTGTTACCTGCAAAGACAGCCTTATAAAACATTATACAAATATGAATTTCTAATAAATCATTGGAAATTGCTCGAGAAACTTGATACATAGAATTAATTCAGATTTGCTTGGCTATGAACCCTGCCACCTGGACGTGAAACAGGCTTTGGAGCAGTCATCAAAGAGCAGTAGGAATGTACTGGAATGAAAATAGGAGGCCTGTGATGCTAACTGGTAAATAATCTCTCCCAGTCCTTATTTTGACACACAAACTTTTTCTTTTACTTCTCTCCCCAACAGAACAGTTTTGGTGGGCACCTGACCTCCAGCCAGGGTCAACCCACTGCACTGGTAGCTGGATCTGTCTTAGAATCATAGAATCATAGAATTATAGAATAACCAGGTTGGAAGAGACCCACTGGATCATCATGTCAAATCATTCCCATCAATCACTAAACCATGTCCCTCAGCACCTCATCCATCCCTTAAACCCTTGCAGGGAAGGTAACTCAACCCCCTCCCTGGGCAGCCTCTGCCAGGGACCAATCACCCTTTCTGTGAAAAATTTTTTCCTGCTGTCCATCCTGAGCCTCCCCTGGGGGAGCTTGAGGCCATTCCCTCTCGTCCTGTCCCCTGTCCCTTGGGAGAAGAGCCCAGCTCCCTCCTCTCCACAACCTCCCTTCAGGTAGTTGTAGAGAGCAATGAGGTCTCCCCTCAGCCTCCTCTTCTCCAGGATAAACACCCCCAGCTCTCTCAGCCGCTCCTCATAAAGACTGTTCTCCAGCCCCTTCCCCAGCTTCGTTGTCTTGTTCTGTCATATTCAGTAACAATAGGAAGGAGAAGGACTAAATGGACCTCAATAAGACAGGTAATTACTGGGACTGGGAGATCAGTTCACAGAATCTCTCCATCCTTGAGCCCAGGAGGCTGACTCCTGGGACTGAGTTAAGGAGACAGAAAAAGTTTCTTTTTCAGAAAGTTAATTTAATCAGAACTGATGTTTAATTAATAAAACCAATAACTATTAATAAAGAAATTAACATAATAGATACCTCCATTATTTAATTGGTTTTGCTATCTATGTAAAATTAACACATATTTTAAACCACGGGGCTTTATTAAAAATCTTCAGGAAGGTTCTACAGATCCAGATCCTGGGTAAGCCTAGCAGTGAGCATAAAACGAGGTACCTTCATCATTTAGAAAACAGTGGCTACATAGAATCATAGAATAGTTTGGGTTGGAAAGGACCTTAAAGATCATTTAATTCCAACCCCCTGTCATGGGCAGGGATATCCCATTAGAACAGGCATAGAAGTATATACATGAATACCAAATTTTCCCCAAAATGAGAATTCTTATTTTAATTATTAATTTTTGACTACATTACTTTATGGTTATGGTAGTTTATTGTCAGCTGATATTTTGCTCCCTTAAGCCTTCAGACTTATATAATGTGGGAATATACTTACACTGACAATCACTTTACATACATGTAAATTGCTAGCTCTGGTAAAATCCGTTGTAAAATTATGGCTTAGATTTCATTTTCTGTACCTGCGAAGTGGAACCATTAATTTCACTATCAAATGAGGTATGATTATTCTCTATGTAATACCTACAAATCTCCTTATGATTCTTAAACAGTTCATTGCTTGCATCCCCTCCAAAAATCCCAAGTAGCAGAACGATTTAATTTAAATATTTAAAGGGCATCAACATGTGATGAAAAGTCTGAGTGACTGAAAAAAGCATATGTAATTCAGTATTATTTTTATAGTGGGAAGCTATCCTTTCTGTTCGGAGGAGAAGTGTTTACTGAGAAATTAAAACAGTATTGCTCATAAAACTGTAAACTTCCCTTTTGACATCCCCCTAAATTCAAGTTTGAGACTGATGCCATGAAGAGTAGAGTTTGTCTTGATCTGATGGAGATTATCAAAATAGTATGTCCAATGCTGAATCTTCACAGACTTTAGGCTAAACATTAGGAAAATATTTTTCACAGAAAGGGTCACTGGTCCCTGTCAGAGGCTGCCCAGGGAGGGGGTTGAGTCACCTTCCCTGGAGGGGTTTAAGGGACTGGTGGACGAGGTGCTGAGGGACATGGGTTAGTGATTGATGGGAATGGTTGGACTTTATGATCTGGTGGGTCTCTTCCAATCTGGTGATTCTAGGATTCTATGATTATCATAAAGATAACATTTTGGCTGATGAAATCGAGGCCGGCAATATCATACTGTTCAGCAACCCCAACTGAGAAAGGTAAATGCTCAGGTACCACTTTTGAAATGTTTCAAGATACTGAAGTGTGCAAATAGAGATAAAACCATGGACTTGGTACCCTCTAGCTATGCAGAATGGGCATCCTCAGCCACAGAGAAGTTTCCAGGGTTATTGATGGTTGATGGGCAGGTGCCCTCTTTGAGGGACCCCTGGCAGAAATGAGCTACAGTCAGTTCTCAAAATCATAGAATCATAGAATGGTTTGGGTTGGAAGGGACCTTAAAGCCCATCTAGTTCCACCCCTGCCCTGGGCAGGGACACCTCCTACTGGATCAGGGGCTCCAAGCCCCATCCAGCCTGGCCTTGAACCCCTGCAGGGATGGGGCAGCCACAGCTTCCCTGGGCAACCTGGGCCAGGGCCTCCTCACCCTCATCATTAAGACATTCCTCCTAAAGCCTAATCTAAATCTTCTCTGCAATTTAAAGCCATTCCTCCTCATCCTATCACCCCAGGCCTCTGTAAAAATCCCCTCCCCGAGGTTTCTTGTAGCCCCTTCAGGTGCTTCTCCACGACCAAGCCCGCGGGGAGTCTCCCTGCACACCCGCGGAGAACCAGGGTGACGCTGCTTTGCAGGCCAGCGCGGTGTCCGCAGACAACACGCCCTGGTTTCCACACCAAAGGGGAATTCCTGCTAGTTAAATCTCCCCTGCAGCATTAGTGACTAGCTCTGCAGAAACTGCCAACCCAGGTCCTATATATCAAGCTATCCGTTCTGACAGTCAGGTTAGGTTAATCATTAAAACTCTGCCTCTCTCTCGCTGGGGGTCTCCAGGGCTTTGTTTAATGCAGCAGACAGATGGCACTGAGGAAATTCAGGTGGTGCCTGATGAGATTTGGGGGTTTTTTTAATGTGGTTGCTAGAGTTTTTCAAATAGATTAAGTTCAATTGTAAATCACTCCGGCTCCCAGAGTTGGAGACTTTATTGGCCCCCCAGTGCTTGCACCGAAGGGTTGATCCTTCAGCAGCAACCACACTTGATGGGGGAAGGTAACACTCTTTTTCCTTGCAGCACTGAACACCAGCTGTTAAAACCCTGCTACAAGGAGGTGATACGCTTGAGTGTAGCTAGCTAATTACCCAGCGAAACCTGAGTTCATTTTACCACCCATATATAAATTCTTATTTCATTTTTTCTTCATTTTCTTTAATCAAGGATATAATGCATATAATTACAGCCCACTTTCATGGCTGCACGAGTCTTTAAAACCACCTTGGCTACCTTGATCTGTTCATTGATGTTTCTTTTCTTTCTTCTGATAGTCACGCATTTCTGTCAGTCTATAATTACCATATTAAATATCATTTTGGAACAGGTGAAAACACAAGAAAGAGGACATAAGCCCCCTCTTCTCCCTTGGATTGGATGGAGGTTAGGTTCCTCCATTTTAATCCAAAAAGGACAAGAAATTCAAAATGTCTCCTACAGGTACAAACCTTTCTGGCAGCTTCACGCTCTCGTCATTGATCGTCCCTTCTGCCACTCATCCCCTGTCACAGCACGGCTCTTTGCACTGAGGCAAGCGGAGAGCTTTGGCTTAGGAGTTAAATACAACGTAAATTCAGCAGGAAAACTATATTTTTAAAAAATCAAGATTAAAAATAACCCATTATGGGGAATAAAAAGTTCAGTGTGACTGTAAGTGTTGCCTACAGAACAAAGGTGCCCTGAAAATGCAAGAGAAAATGCAACTGAAAGATTTCTGGGAGAAAAATTCATTCCTACCCAAAGACATCATCTGAATTCAGAGTTCATCCTCCCAAGATTACACAAACTTGTTTTCAGAAGTATTTTGCCAATCAGTGATGTCACATTATCGGGATGGTTTAAATATTTTTGTTCTCACTCTTCACGTAATTTTAACCTCTTGCACACATGCAAATAACGTCTCTTTGTTTCAGACTGGAGCAATTCAACCTAAATCACGCTATGTCAGTGAAAAAATAGGTCTCATCAGCGCATTGCGTTTGCGTAGGTGTGTTCATAAAAGAAAAACAGTGGCTAAAATCCCAATATACAACTATTGTTTGGTATGCGCAAGCACTACCAGGAATTCTATTTGAGTTGAACAGCTCAACAACAATAAAAATAATGATTTCTAGGCAGTATAATTCCTTCAGGGAGGTGTTAGTGCCAGGTATTGGCTTCTGCAATGTATGTTTAGAATTCCTGTATGTCTTCCACTCTCCCCCAGAGTAAAGATTGTACCCAGGTCACAAGCTTTAGCACACTATATTTTAACTCTGGTGTATGCAGAGTGGTTTTAGCTGTAGTCAAATTTTAGGCCTGGAAATGGTTCATGTGGATTTTACATAGTCGGATCGTGTCTTTTATTATCTTTTATATTTTAATTTCTTCCTTTTTGTTCCTGTTTTCTCCCACAGGTATTTGCAGAATATATTCCCATTTTCTGTCTTTGATGGTATCCTGAACAAAGGAAAACAAAGCTTAAATTTGTGACATTTGAGATCTTTTACGTCGTCTAAAGAAAATTGTGTTCTTATGGGGTTTTTAACGTTTATTCTTTATTTTTTATAAAGAAAAATATATTTATCAAAGCAGTTGTTTCTGACTATCAAATATCAAATAGTTTCTGTAAAGAGAGAAGTTTTCTGTAAAGATATAATTGAGATATAAAGATAGAGAGGGACGTATCTTTAAAAAGATACATTAGAAGCATAAAAAGAATAATAATAAAAAAACATAAAAAGAATTTCAGTGTTATCTACCTTATTTATCCAAGCTGTGAGGATTTAGGTGAAAATTCCATACCATGCCTTCAAAAACCTGTTGTATAAAGATTGTTTCTTCCTCAGTATTCGATTATTTTATTTTTTTTCTGTCTTTCTTGTCCCTTTACCTCTATTTCAACCTTGTTAAAAGGCTGGGATTATGTTTTTGGAGGAATTTACATATTTCAAGAATAAAGTCCAAGAAAGCTAAGGAAGGGCATGAAGCCAGCTCTTAAAAAAATATAAGTCTGAAGGAGGGAACACAATCCTCAAACACAGAGCGGACAAGGCAAGAACTATCAGGGGTGAATTCCATGAAGAAGAGTTTGGGTTAGAGTTGATAGTAAAAACAATCTTGGTGAGCGTAGGACAGTTAAACGCTGGACTAAGTTATTGCCAAGGAAGATGTTTTAGAGCAGGTTAAGCAAAGAGCCTCAAAGAACCAGGTGTTTCTGCTGCTGCTGTGGGGCAGCAGGAAGGATTCAACGACCTCTTTAGAACAACAGGAAAGTCATTAGAATCTAGCCAAGTGTACACAATAGTCATTTTTACAGTAGACTATTTCTTATGTGTAAAAGCAACCAAAATTTCATATTTAGCCTGACAGTGAGGCAGTGGCTGAAGGCAGAGAGGTACCAGGAAAAGACAGACTTGCAGCTACCCTGAACAGATTACTAACAGGTTTAAAATTTATACCTGGTGAAATTATAAAATATCTCCTTTATATACAGAAGATTCACTGGCACACTCCACATGGCAATTACCTTTCTGGAACAGGGATCTTCCACAGAAGTCCGAGGCATGTTGAACAGCCATTGTTCGTTAAATGTGGTTCTCCCTGTCCCTCAGCCTCCAGCTGCTCTTTTTCACTGGAAAATCACATGCCTCATATGCAGAGAGAGGGCAGGTCACATGCAAAGAATAAATCAGTTCTCTTTTTCAGGGTCCTCAGAATCATTGGAAGAAACCCTGCAGTTTCTGCAGAGACTTTAAAAAAGTGAAATACAAAAACAAGCACATTGCAATTCTGACTTTAAAATTTGTCTCGATTTTATTTTTTTGGTTTTATTTATAAAAGAACAATGAAGCATGGGAAAATGCACAACAGCTGGCCAAAACATTTCACAAATGTCAGCTAGCTTCACTTCAATCTTATTTTGGAGTGTCCTCACTGGCTTGACTAGAAGCCAGTGACCAGAACCTCATCCTCTTGGGAACCATGAGGTGCTTTATGCTGTAAGAAACAGTACAGAAAATGCTGTTGCAGGGGAGAGGAGAAATAAATCGCTGTGATATCCATCACAGACGGCCACAATTCTCATCTTGCATCATGTTATTCGTGAGATGATGTAGTGAAATCTGCCCCTGCACAGGAGTGGATGCCAGGAGTAATTCTTCAGGTATTGAGGGACGTAGGTGGCCACCAACTCATGAGCAAGTTTAGTATTTGATAGGAATGGTTGGACTCGATGATCAGATGGGTCTTTTCCAACCCGGTGATTCTATGATTCTAAGTCAATTAGGATCTGTATCCTGGGTTGAAGTCGTGAAGTAAGCAAGAGAATCAAGTAGGAAAGCAAGGTATGTGGTTAGTAAAGCTGAAGTCTTGATCTGAGGAGGCACGAAGGAAGGGACGAGTGGTGAGTGAGAAGTGTAAGACACATAATGTTGAGGTCCTGAGTTTAGGAAGTGGGAGAAATATGGATCCTGTGGACCAGGAGTAATAAACTCAAGTTTTAATGATGTGTCTACCTGTAAATTTAGGTTCTAATCCCACATCACAGTTTTCCTCAGTGGAAAATGTGCTAGGGGAATATCAGTACTTACCCAGGAACATATGGCCTCCTCCTTCTCCTCCTCCTTCATGGTTATAAAATCTCATGTCCATAGTCCTGTACACTGACTTTGAGCTTTCCACTCCCCCTCCCTGGGCATCAAAAGAGTATTTAATGTTCAGATTTTATCGGTTTTGAAATGTATTGAATTACACAATGATATTTTACATCTTTGACCCTTCAGCAGAGGGCTGAACTCCTGCCCCAGTAGTTCTTCCTCACTCACCCCATGGTATCAGATGTCTCTGTTCATGACAGAAAGTTTCCTATTTCTCTCCCCATATAGACTAAATGCACTTTTCCTTCTCAGTGCTCATTAAACAGCAGTTTGCCCTTACTAATTGATAAAGCACTTGTATAGTTCTACTAAAGTTGTCACAAATGACATAGCTAGAGTTATGATCGTTACCCTGCAGGATCAACAGAAGAACTGAGCAGTCATAACATGTTTTTTAAATAAATCCCTTCTTTTCCTGCATAAAATCTAAGAGAAATCAAATTGACAGGAGCAATACGTGATCATCACAAACATTTGAAGGTTTTGTTTGATAAGTCCAGGTCAGTAGATTGTGTAATATTCAGAGATAAGTGGATTTGAGATTTATCTCCAGGAGGAGAGGTGAGGTCTGTACCTGAGCAATTGTTTGCACACAGGCAACATGTATTGAAGAAAAGCTTCAACAACAGGGAGAGAGAAGCTCTCCCCTGGCTGTTTAAACATGCTTTCTACCTTCCTGGATGAACTTAAGGGTAGTTTATGTTGAAAAAATATGAATAATGCATATGCAGACCAATCAAGCTATTAATCTCCTTTCCAGGATGATTAAGATATAAATTCCTTAAGGTAGCCATTCCCTCTTTAAAGGTCAGCTTAGTGATATATGTTTTTATGAAGAGCTAGTCACTCCATTTTAACAGAGATTTTAATCATAAAGTACAACAAACTTTGCATGTTTGTGCACCCATTGGTGCCAATTGAACTAGAGTGATTTACAAAATGGCAGAGACAAATATATATTTTCTAAAAAAGGTATAGAAACTTTATTGGTTCATTTGTCATACTTTCCCAGACATATTATCTGCAATTACTAGGATTTTACGTTATCCTGAGAGGAATAGTGTCTAGAGTGACAAAATAAACCACTGAAATGACTTGAAAATAAATGAAAGGAAAATCTGACCCCTGAAATAATCTTTTTGGTTTAAGCATAAGGAAGAGATGAAGGAGGAAAACAGTCATTGCTTCTGCAGATCAAAAAAATATGTTGAAGCTTATAGCCAATATTAAGGTATGATGCTGCAGCATTTATGAGAAGGAAAATATGACATTATTTACATGAAGAAGTCCCTGGGGCTATTCATGCAATGGTTGCAGAAATGAATATCCATCACAAAATGAGTTAAAACAATACTACCTATTATTAAATTATAGAGAGCTGTTATCATAGTATTTGAGTGCCATTAGTGACTTCGGTCTATAAATTAAGAGTTTTGATGTCACCTTATAACCAATGGGAAAAATTAAGTAATTGAGGGTACGGTGCCAAAAGAGTTCAACACTTTGCAGCTTGGAAGAGAACCCTGCAGTCGGTGCTGATCTGGACACAGCAGGTCCAGTGTATTTTTGTCTATTAATATAAAGAGGAGAGATTATCTGTAAGTGGGGGAGAATGTGCAGAGCCTCCCATCTTCTGTGGTTGGTTGTGGCCATGCATTGATAAGTCCTAACATTTTTAGTGATATTTACATTACATTTTACCTTTTTTATCTGCTCATCTTCCTCCGCACTCTATCACTCACGTTCTTGGATCGCTTGTTTTCTTCACCTTCGTGTGCACTCTGAACTCTATGAACTGGAGAAAGATTATTTTTAATTTAATGGTTTTTAGGGGTACTTTTTGTTGCCAAATATCAGTGTGAAACACCCTCCCTCCAGTCTGTTGTGCACAGGAATATGTGCAAAGTGGGATAGTTTAGCTGGAGTAATAACATTGCACACAGAACAGCATCAGGATAGTTTAGTTTTCTGAAAACTTCCCATATTGTAGAAGGTTTCTCAGAGACCTGCCCTGACCAAAATCTCCAGCCTGTTTTAAATTTCTTGGATGAGCTCTCTTTTATAAATAGGTCTGCTGTCGTGTAGTTCACAGAATTATTTCACTGTCTGTTTATCAATCCTTCCATCCATTCACCTACTCATGTGTGTTTAAAGCAATCACAGAATCTTCTGACTTGTTGATAGGTCATAAGAGAACAGAAGGACAAGGAGGAATGGGTATAAACTGGAGATTTAGATCAGACATTAGGAAGGAAGAATTTCTTCACCATGAGAAACGTTCCCTAGGCTGCGCCATCTTCAAACCACCATCAAAACATCCTCTGAGAAAAAGCAGAGGAGAATGATTGTCCCGGGGGATTCCCTTCCAAAGGGAACAGAGAGACCTATCTGCAGACCGGCCCGGCTCCACAGGGAGGTCTGCTGCCTACTCGGGGCGTCAGCGAAGGATGCCACTAGAAAACTCCCTCCTCTGGTGAAAGACACAGATTATTACCCTCTGCTAGTATTCCAAGTTGGCAATGATGACACACAGTGCAGGAAGCTGAGGACAATTAAGAAGGACTTCAGGAAAAGAAGGATGTTGAAGCTCTGGAGCGAGTCCAGAGAAGAGCAACGAAGCTGGTGAAGGGGCTGGAGAACAAGAGGAGCAGCTGAGAGAGCTGGGGGTGTTTGGCCTGGAGAAGAGGAGGCTGAGAGGAGACCTTATTACTCTCTACAACTACCTGAAGGGAGGTTGTGGAGAGGAGGGATCTGGCCTCTTCTCCCAAGTGACAGGGGACAGGACGAGAGGGAATGGCCTCAAGCTCCACCAGGGGAGGTTCAGACTGAACATCAGAAAAAAAAAAATCACAGAAAGGGTGATTGGGCAGTGGCAGAGGCTGCCCAGGGAGGGGGTTGAGTCCCCTTCCCTGGAGGGGTTTAAGGGACGGGTGGACGAGGTGCTGAGGTTCATGGGTTAGTGACTGATGGGAATGGTTGGCCTCAATGATCCAGTGGGTCCTTTCCAAACAAGTGATTCTGTTATTCTGTGAGAGTAGTGAGACTTTGGAACAGGTTACCGTGGGAATTTGTGGCTGCCCCATCCCTGGAGGTGTTCAAGGCCAGATTGGATAGAGCCTTGTGTAACCTGATATAGTAGGTTTGTAACTAGATAATCTTTAAGGTCCCTTCCAATCCAAACTAGTCTATGATTCTATGATTTTATGATTCATAAATCATTGTCTGCTCTCAACAACTAATTGACTGTGCAAATTTTTTATTTATCAGATTTCAAAATATAATTCTTGGTGTTCTGTTGTGTTTTCACCTTTAGTACCTTAATTCCTTGTGTATCTGCCATCTAAAAAACATAGAAGGAAGGAAGGAAGGAAGGAAGGAAGGAAGGAAGGAAGGAAGGAAGGAAGGAAGGAAGGAAGGAAGGAAGGAAGGAAGGAAGGAAGGAAGGAAGGAAGGAAGGAAGGAAGGAAGGAGCAAACAAAACAGAAAAAAAATCAGAAATATAAAGCAGAAAATCAGCAAAATTTTAAAAAATCAAATGAGAAAGAAAAATATTTCAAATAGTAGATAAGTGGCAGATACTGTTATCTTTCGAAAGAGCTCAAGTTATTTGACAAAAGCCATTAATAAAGTATCTGCAGATGAAACAACTGAAATGATCCACAGACACTTCTGTCCCACTGGTTTGGAATCGCCTGTGGCAGAGCCCAGGGAGTGAGACTACGCGTGGGGATATTCACTTTCAACCTTGACTCGTCTGAAAGAGCTGAGGTAACTTCTTTGTAGACTGAAAGTGGCACAAGAAAGTTCACAGTGAAAAAAACCCAAAACAAACCCCAAAATTTTGAAACTCATCTGCCCAAATTAATCTGTACATATTTATCTCTTTCCTTTTTGTGCATTATCAGATGTAACCTCTAAACGCAGGCTGCTTTTGAGGGTTTACAAACCTTGTTCTTAATTTAAATAAAGATTGCATCACAGATGATATATCTCAGCTGTTAAAAGCTGTTTTAACTATTTGGCAATCTCTGCTTCCCTTCATTCATTTCCTCTTTGTCATCTAACTTTCAAGGCAAAATTAAGAGTGGATAGCCTTGACTTTTATTTCATCTTCCTTTTACTCTGAATTCCACTGTGCATTTGTCATGTGGGCTTATTTTTAGCTTCAATTTTATTAATTTTTGTGTGAGAAATAGGAAGAAAGTGAGAGCAAGAGAAAAATGGCATGGTTCTGAACACCTGCAGAGACAGAGGAGTGGAAATTCACTGGGTAAAGATGCCCTGCTGAGAATCTGAATTGTGGGAACAGCAAGAGCTTTTATCCTACTGTCTATTTTGCTCCTTCACTTTGGATTCTCTCTAGCTGGTACTTCAGAGGCTTACAGAAATGTAATACCTAAATATTTCACACATATTAATGTAAGTTATTCTTCCATATCACTAGTGAAATAAGAAGACATCTCTACCTTACAATATATGGGAAACTGAACGCACATCTGATGATGGAATGGTTATAGCTTGTGTGGCAATTAAAGTCCCAGGATTCTTCTTCTTGGTCCCCATGTAGGAAGACAGGGTCTTCTGAAATATTAATATTAACTGAACTTGCTGGATAAAGCTCCCCTATTCCACTCAAATTTCCCTGTTCATAGCCTTACGTTTTAGGCCAGAAGGAGAACAGATGGTCTGCTAACCCCGAAATGCTCCTTACTGTGTTGTTTTTTTCTATTAAAACAATGACTCTAAGCAAATCTCTGGCTTCAGATCCTGAACCTGTCAACAAGAACAGCAGAGAAAGGTTTCCTCTTTCTTCCAAGAATCAAAGGTTGGTCGAAGCAGTCAACCTGCACCATTGTTTCATGAAGAAGCCTGAGGGTATTTCTTGCTCACAAACTTTTCCTTGTGTTTGGGAACTGGCTGAGACAATGGGGAGCTGTGTCAGCCTGAGGAGCGCGAGACTCCTGACCAGCATCCTGCCATCTTTTAGTATTTGTTTGCAGTGATGCTGCCCTCACCCTGCCTGAGGCTCAGAGTTTTAAAGGCTGAGTTCATTTCATGTAACTAGAGCAACTGGCATCAGTACAGAGCCAATGGGGTTAGATGCTGTCATGGGATAACACACCGGATCATCTGCTCAGCGGATTTTGTTAGATGCTACACCTGTTGACTACTTGCTTTTGAGCCCAAATTCACCAGAAGGCCACATTTCTGGGACACGGGCTGCTGGTGAGGCCCAAGATTTGGATAAGCATAGGAGAAGAAAGCTCAAGTCTTGAATTTGGCTCTTACACACCTCTTGATTCACCAGGTCAGTGATCCAGGATTTAGTAAGCATGTGCTCGATGGGCTCGAATGTACATGTTGCAACAGCAGAAGACTGAAATAATTAGGCAAGGCCTTGCTCTTGCCTGCAATGTGGGATTTACAGGGTGTTAGACCTCATGCAGTTCTCACACTGCAAACAGTAACAGAACATTCTAGAGTCACAGTGAGGACTCTCATGGGTAGTCTTAGAGCACATCCCGCTTCAGTTTGATATTAAGGGCAGCTCCTCTGGACCCCATCTCACTCACTTATACAGATTATAGTATATTTACCCAACGGTCTTTAAGGTCCCTTCTTTCCCAAACCATTCTATGATTCTATATTTGAGAGAAAATTCAGCTTAAGGTTTTCCAATCATGTGTGTACAAAAAGCTTGAGAAGATTTTTACTGAGCACGCAACTTCACTTAACTTCTGTGTATATATAATGTCAGAGTAAAAACAGTCATCTCCTCATAAAGTAAATATCTAAAAGAGATCTCATGAATAACAGCCTTAAATTGCTTGTTTCTTCCCTAAACCTATAAAGGAAGTCTAGAATGATTTGCTCAGATAGAGGCCTCTTCTTGGTGTGAGTTTACATTCAATCAGATGAGGCTCTCTGATATTTTTACTCTCACTCTTCCAGCATGCTTTGAACTTCATGCTTGCACTGCTGCATTCATGTTAGAAATGTATAAATTAAAATAAACAGAATTCTCTGTTATTACATAGCAGGAAATTGCGTGCAGAAGATAAGTATAGATTTCTAAAAGTCACCTAGATCAGAAAAGAATTTCAAAACCACACCAACCCAAAGTCCTTTCAGACTGCCCCGGTTCAGGTGCCTAAAGTGGCTTTACCACTATTACTCTCAGCTGGTATTTACAAAACTGACATCTATATGGTCTGGTAGTGCAGCACCAAAAGAGCTGAAGGAAAATTAACTTCTAAGACATCTAAGTCAAATTGTTTAAAGTTTCCATCTCCAGGGGGAAGGGAGTGCATGTTACCCTACGCCCTCAATGCAATAGCTTATCCTTATTCGGAACAGTGTGTAGATATATTTACTATAGGCACGTATGCAAAAAATGAGATTTCAACACAAACAAAAGGTTTTCTGAAGAAGTACAGGATAAAATACAGCAGTGGCCCATGTGGTCAAGAAGGCCAATGGCATCTTGGCTTGTATCAGAGACAGCGTGGCCAGTAGGTCCAGGGAAGGGATCCTGCACCTGGACTCAGCACCAGTGAGGCTGCATCTTGAATTCTGGGATCATTGTTGGGCTCCTCACTACAAGAAAGACACTGAGGGGCTGGAGATCATCCAGAGAAAGGGAAAGGAGCTGAGGAAGGGGCAACTGAGGGACCTTCGGTTGGTTAACTTGGAGAAGAGGAGGCTGAGGGGAGATCTCATCATTGACTACAACTGCCTGAAAGGAGGTTGTGGAGAGGTGGGTGCTGGTCTCTTCTCCCAAGTGACATGTGGTAGGATGAGAGGGAATGGCCTCAAGCTGTACCAGGGGAGGTTTAGATGGGGCATCAGGAAAAGTTTAGTCATGGAAAGGGTTCTCAAGCACTGGAACTGCTGCCCAGGGAGGTAGTGGAGTCTGCATCCCTGGAGGGGTTTAAGAGATGGGCAAATGAGGTGCTTAGGGATGGTTTATCAGTGGACAGGCACGGTTGTGCTTGGTGATCTCAAAGGTACTTTCCAACCTAGGGATTCTATGATTCTATAATTCTATGATTTTGTTGAACTGTTTATACACTTGCCAAATTTCAAGTTCCCATAGAACTTGTCAAAGAAATATTGTTTATAAATAAATAACTGAAACCCTGAAAGCAATAATGGAATAAATGCTTTCTCAGCTCCATTCCTAGTATGCCAGTGGGTGAATAGTTTTCCTGACATTTTCTGTAGTTGTTATTTTTCAGTTGTTTTTATTTTTTCTAGTTGACATCAGATATGCAAAAATTCAGTCTGAAAGATGATCATTTGGGAAGAGGATAAATGGCTGAAAAGGACCCACAGAATGAAAAGGAAATCGTAACCTGTCCTTCTGTGCAGCTTAATCCCAGCAATTTGCAAATCTATTTGCAACCATTCATTTTGCTGGCCCATTCGCCCAATACTCAACTGCTTCTGGCAAGGAGTTTTTAATGTCATACATACAAAGAGATGCAGGGGGTTAATAGTCTGAATCCTGAATTGCTATCCAAAGAAAGCTCTGATTATCCAAGTAACAATTTCAATTCGTAGCCAGCCTTCAAACACAAAAGACCTATAACCAAAGATAGGCAACAAGGAGACATTTCTCTGCATTTAAACATTATATTTAAAGTATAAGCATCTTTTAGCAGTGTATGGCTCCCAAGAAGACAACACCTGCTGACAGGGATTTAGCTTTGCTCTGGTGTCTCGAGTGTGACTGTATTTATCTGCAAAGGAAAACACACAAAGCTACAAATTACTTGCCTGGTCACTCACACAGACATTAAAATGCACAAGTACTTGCATTAACAACCTACAGTTTTCTGCCCAGTGGCTCAAAGAATCTTGCACCCATATGTCACAATTATTGGTTTCCTGTTAAGCTCCAGATGATCTGTTAAATGGCAAAAAAAAAAGTGTGGGAGGACAGCTGGTGGGTTAACATTTCTTGTTATTCTATGTCTTTTGTTCCTCATAAATCCTTTTTTTTGGTTCATAGTGGTTAACAAGGAAAAGTATTCCCTGTGCTTTTTTTTCTTGTGAAGAACCAGCTAGATGATTCCTTGGAGTTGCAAACTTCTTTATTAATAGCTTGCTTCTCCACAAAACCACTGTAGCTTAAGCTGCTACTGGGTTTGGGAGCAAGAACTGATATTCCAGGGTTTTTTTCTGTTTCTCTGACTCTGTTTTATAAACAATTCCAAAAGGTGCAGTTGTTGCTTGGTCTGGAATTCTTATTTCTGCAACATTTTGGGAAGGGATGGATGCTGACAACACAAAAGAAACTGGCACACTTGGAGGCGGCAAGTCATTTTCAAAGAAAAATCCACAAGTTTTATCTACCCATCTGAGCTGCTTCTGAGCAGGACATGAAGAATCAAGTGTGTAGATTACAGCATAGGCAAAGCAGTGCTTTGTCTGTGTCTCACCTTTCCTCCTTTAACACATCAAATCTAATTTCTCCTTTCAGTTAAATAATTTCATAACTTCAGGATTTCACTCAGAAGGTGCTTGGGAAGAGCAGCAAAGATGAGTCTTGCTAAGAAACGTCCTCTACCTTAGTACCACAGGCCAATGCCCTCATGACAGACAACTAGAATCCACCAAGCAGCAGAGACAGGCAATGAATTGGATGCAAAACCACAGAAGAACCGTTCCACTTAACAACGGAGCTGCAGAAGTTTCCTTTTGTAACCTAAGACTGTTCCCCTTCTTGACTGGCACAAGCGTGAGGCCAACATGCTAGATTGTACTTTTGAACACTGTGGTCATTTAAACTCTTGAAGCATCTCATAGATAGTTCCAACAAGTCTATTGCAGGTGTTCCACAAGCCCAATCCATGTAATTTGCCCCAAGCAAGATTATTAGCTGCTATTAGAATGAGGTTTAAATCAGTCTTTGATTGAACAGTTAGAGCCATTCTTCTGTTCTTAGCTAGATAAGCCCAACCTGGGAACACGTTCTTTCTGGTCTGTTTCTGTTTGAGTAAGGATATTAATTTGGTAAAATTAATTCCTGAAAGGTGAATATAAAAAATACTGATTATTGAATTTACTGCAAGAGGGGCAATACTTAACCATTGTAGAGAAGGGCTTTAATATAGTCTGGATAGCCAGGTTCTGACCTTGTTTTTAAGAAAGGTTTCTTATTAGCCTTAGGTCAAGGAAGATTTCTTATGACTATTCCAGTCTATCTGTATCATGAAATACATTACCATGATGTAGACATTCCCAGCTTAATGAAAAATCCAACTTCATATCTTCCTGTGGGGGAGAAAACCATTCAGATAAATCAAACTGAATCCCGAATCAGGATAGCTTTGTGCTGTCAAGTCTGCCAAAAGGCAATTAGCTTGGGCACCACACCAAACTACGCTGCTCCGAGGCTCAAGCTGGCTTGCACGGTAACAGCCATGAAGAAGAAACACTGAATTTCTGTTTATGGCACCAATATGGTTTAGTCTTATAATATCCACCTTTTTTTTAATAACTTTTGCTTAAGGTAGCTCTTTCCAAGTGCCAAGATACTGCGTTTTGCTCACGATGTGAAATAGGCTGGCAAATGAGCCTCAGGAAGCAGTTTACAGGAGGGCTAACAAACTCTTTCTGCCATCAGCAGTTGTAGTAATTGCAGGTACTTTCATCAGCAGTAGTATTAAATGCTGAATACCATCATCAGCAATGATGGGTAGCAGCAGCAGCAGCAGTTAGGAACACCACCAGAAGCACCCGGTGCGGCTGGCGCGCTGCCACAGCGCTTCGCGTAGCTGGGATTGCACTAACGATGTGCATAGTAGTTTGGGAACCTTTGGCTTGCAGTGCCATCATCAGAACTTAACTCTGGCTTCACAGCTTCTATACAACAGCTTTTTCAAGTGCAGTGGTGAAGAGTTGAAAGCCCAGTAAAGAGGAGAGATACCAGTACGCTTTATGTGGAGAATTTCACTCTCGTGATCGTTAACAGCTTAATTGATTTATATTCTTCCTAAGTTTAGCAAATGTTACATGTTTCATACAAGGTGCAGTTTCTTGCTAGGAAGGATTTTTAGAATCACTTCAATCCAGTATCTATATCTACAGAAAAAAATAAAAGTTTATTGTGCTCTAATAGAGAAAATCAGCACTTCTATCCTGAATTACAGATTCATAGATTTGTTAGATTGGAAAAGACCTGTGAGATCATCAGTTCTAGCCATACTTGTCTGCCACTAAATCATATCCCGGAGCACTTCATCTACCCAGCTCTTAAACACCTCTGGTGATAGGGACTCCACCACCTCCCTGAGCAGCCTCTGCCAGGGCCTGAGAAACCCTTTCCATGAAGAAGTTTTTCCTACTGTCCAATCTGAACCTGCTCTGGTGCAAGCTGAGGCCATTCCCTCTCTTCCTACCACCTGTCACTCGGGAGAGGAGACCAGCACCCACCTCTCCACAACCTCCTTTCAGGCAGTTGTAGTCAATGATGAGATCTCCCCTCAGCCTCCTCTTCTCCAAGTTAACCAACCCCAGGTCCCTCAGCTGCCCCTTCTCCAGCTCCTTTCCCTTTCTCTGGATGATCTCCAGCCCCTCAGTGTCTTTCTTGTAGTGAGGGGCCCAACAATGATCCCAGAATTCAAGATGCAGCCTCACTGGTGCTGAGTCCAGGTGCAGAATCCCTTCCCTGGACCTACTGGCCACGCTGTCTTTGATAAAGCCAAGATGCCGTTGGCCTTCTTGGCCATCTGGGCCACTGCTGGCTCATGTTCAGCCACTGTCGGCCAACACCCCCAGGTCCTTCTCTGCCAGGCACGTTCAAGACACTCTCCCCAAGCCTGGAGCCACTTGGGGTTGTTGTGTCCCAAGGGCAGGACTCGGCACTTGACCCTTTCAAGCCTCATCCCACTGGTCTCAGCCTACGGATCCAGCCTGCCCAGATCCCTTTCCAGAGCCTCCTTAACCTCCAGCAGATAAGGCTAAAAAATCTGAAGTACTTCCACACATTTCTCATAGGTCTCTACCTACAAAGCTTGATAAGAGGAATGAATTGATAAAACTTGTGAGGATGGGGCCTCTGCCTGAACTTGTGGCTTGTGAATGTAGCATATTTCTGCTTTTATTCTTAACAGGGACACACTAACATCTTCACCTTGAACACCAAGATCCCCTAATCTTCTAACAACTTCCCAGCTGCCTGTTCCTGCACAACAGTGTGAAAAAAATGTCTTGCATTTCTTTTTCTTTAGATACTTGATGTGCTGCACATTTTTTTCTCAGTTTTATACTGGAGTTGGGGCTGGAAGGACAGACCTTCACATCCCTAAAGTAGAGCAGAGAGATAAGGATGAAAAGCTCAATTCAGACTGCTGCATCCCAATGTCAGTCTCTCCTTTTTTTCCCCCTGATACAAAAAGTCTTCTTGCTTGGCCCAAAGGTAAAAAAGGACAGGGCAGGTGGGGGGTACATAAATGCTGCCAAATATGTGGAAGAGACATCAGGATTCAATTAAAACAGCACTGATTGAAACAGAGAGGTCAGTCAGCTTCCAGCTCCTTCTCTCCAGCAGAAGAATTGTGGAGAGGCAGCAGGAGCGAGATGTGAGCCTGGGCTGTGGCAGAGGAGGGTTCTTGGTTCAGTCCTTTAGGTTCAGCAGAATGCTGTCTAATAGGGCTTTCACATTCGATTTTTCTGTTACTAGCTGACAAGACACAGAATTTGCTGCCTCCCAACTCTGTTTTCTCTCTCTCCCCCTGCTGCTCCCTTTTCCTGGTAGAGTCTGGAGCACTGAACCCTAGTCCTGCTGGGTGCAAGTGCCCTCAGATCATCCAATTTGTCCTCCACTGCTACACAAATCATCTCTGGAAGATGTCTGTACAATCTGTTCTGATGGGAAAGTCTATCAGCTCTATTTGTAAGTTGTTTCAGTGTTCTATTATTCCGTGACAGAGGCAATTTTTACTAAAATGTGTCTCAAAATTTCAGTGCTGCATTTATCTCGCTTATTGTCCCATTAGCTGACAAGATTAGCTAACCAATCTTTTATACATTAGAATACTGTCAACATGCCCTGCCATAGTCTTTTTCATTATTAAACAAGCCCAGTTCATTCAACCTTTCTTTATAGGTAACTTTTTTTAAACATCTTACAGTGTTTGCTTTCCTTTAGGCTTTTTTCAGTCCCCTTATGTAATTTCAATGTGGTCCTTTCAGGCCCCTTATGTATTTTTCAATGCGATCCTTCAGCACACCGGTGCGCTCCTGCAGCCAATAGATCAGTGCTCAGCAGAGGGACGGTTTTCTCCTATGTCTTGCATTAAATATTCCTGTTAATTTGCTCTATGTGACATTTACCTTTGTTGGTTTTGGAAGGAAATCACATCGTCAAGTCAAAAAGTTCATCTCCTGCTCCAGCGTGCTCTTTTCCACATGCAAAGCCCTCTGCTATCAGCTTGATCGTTGCAGGAATTTTCTGCACAGCAATGAATGTCTGTCACAGCATGAATTCTCAGCCTTTGCACCACTTCACTGCTGCAGAAAACGGCAAATTGCTCTGGACAGGAGTAGTATTACTTCTGCTTTCCTCTTCGACTGGATCCAATTCAGACAATGAAATAATAAATAAAAAATAAACAAAGTCTCATCTCCTAATAAACAAAAAATTCCCTCTTTTTCCCCTAGTTCTCATAGCAGAAAAATAATTTGGATGGACTGAAATAACTTATGGATCCAACACAACATCTCAATGATCTGTTTGACATGGGGCTTGATCAGACTTGTGTTGTTATTCTAGAATGACGTATTGAAAAATGGTACTTTAAAGTGTTGTTTGCATCACGAGCCCTTTCCTGTGGTTGTTGATCATAAAACAGAGATGGTCAAGCTTATTTTCATGTCAGGAATTAACAGACTGCAAGACGAAGCTCAAGCCAGGTCTCCCACATTGTTCAGATTTTCATCCTTTCCAGTCCAACAATAACATACAAAAGATGCACATTTCTAAATATCAACAACACACTGAAAAAAAATCTGATGATGCATTTTCCCCAGGAATTTACTTTTTTTTGTTAAATTCAAGACCTTTAGGAGCATTTCCCTATTTCAATAACCTGGGTGACGTTTTTGCTGGGCAGTTTTGAAAGCTTTGCAGTTGAATTTTCAATTTCTTAGCAATGCAGTGGAAGAACTGCCTCTCTGCCAGGACCCACAGATCTACCGTGAAAACGATCCAGGGCGAGTAAAACCAGCATTTCTCAGTGTCCAGAAGATCTGTCTCTTCAGGAGTTGGGACAGGCCTGGGGGAGACCTGAAGTCCATTCTGACCCCCCAAGGGGTGAACACCTTTGGCACTGTGAGAGCAGCATACCTGTGAATTTAAAACGATTTTCCCAATACTATTTAGAGGTAAACAGCACTGCAACTCTGAAAACATGATAATTCCATCTAGAAAGTGTGACTGGTGAGAATGCAGTTGGTTCTGAAGTCAGAAAACATCACTTTGTGGACACCCTGGGGACAACTTTCAGTCAGAACTAGGAATTTTTTTCTTCTCCTTTTCAAAACCAGAAATATTATGGCAAACCCGATTTCCTGTATGGCTGGAGGGTTAGAAAAGTGTGAGGAATACAGAGAAAAGCATCAAAAACCATACAAGTACAAATCCCTCATCTCTGTGTGTTGGTCGCTAGAGAATCACATCTACAGGGACCTGGATGCTGCAGGGAAAGGAGTGAGAAGTTCTCTCCAGCAAAGCAAATCACTCATACACTTCTCTGCATCTCAGCTTTGTCCATCCAAAGCTGCTCTTGCTCTGGGATCCATGCAGGATTTTCCATTCTCTCAATTCCTTTGGGTTTATTGTTAGAGCTGAAGCTGCTGTTAAAGAGAAAACAAGATTTGTTCCTGCAGAAAAGACAGACTGAGTGATGAAAGTTTATTATGTGATTAAGAGTTAAGCATTTCTTACTCCTTGGCTGAGAAATGAAGAGGGAACATTTATTGAAGAGGAATTATACAGATGGGAGTCTGACTGCAGGTAATGAGACTTTTTCTTGCTGTTATTATTTTGCTAAAAATAGAGAAATGTAGGACAAATATTAGAAAGAAAACTTACAATAGAAGAAAAGGAAAAAAGAATCATCCCCTGGGACACTGCAAATAAGCACCAGATATTGCAAAAAATCAATCCCACAGCAGCAAAACTTTTGACTGAAGGACATACCACTGTGTGTGTTGCAAGCAGCTCTGAGCATCTGTGCTGTGTTTATTATAACAATGTCTTGATTATTGGGCTGGGGCCTCTCGGGGCTACTGTTTATGACTATGACTCCATGGCCCTGAAGTGACACCAAGAAGTCAACTCCGCTGTAATATGTTTCTAATACTCTTTTTTTTCACAGACCGAGAAATTTCTGTGCAGCCAACTCCTGGCACTCTCGTTCAGGCTGAGTGACGTGTCACCTCTCAACATCTCCGGGTAAGGCTGGGTTGCTAAGTAGGGGAGAGGAGCACTGGGCTTTTTGTCCAACCATGATTTCCACGTCTTCCGTAATTACTCATTCACTAAAGGTTCAGTTTTCCATTTGAAAACCTGGCCTAATAAACTAATTTCTGCAGATGCCAGACTTCTGGCCAACCATCTGATACTTGTATCCCACCATACGGTTACCCATATGCAACCATGTTAACGGCAATAAAAATAAAGATGAAAAGACAAAATAAAAAAAAAAAGGTAAAATAGGTAGTTGAGCTGTTTGACACCAAGATAGTTCAGCTTCCTCTGCAAAGGAAATGAAATAGAGAGCCCTACGCTTGCCATGGAAATTGCCAGAAAAGCATAAATAACTGTTCAGTTAAAAAACTGAACCTGTCACCAAGTCTCTAATGACTCACTGTTATGAAAATGTCTTGTAGAACATTAGCTCCACCTAAACAGGCAGTTTTAAGAACAAAGGAAAACAAAGGAACAAACTCCTCCTGAAATCTTCATGATCTCATGAAAAGCTTCTAAAAGCAGCTGAAAAAGGCTACAGCAACTGCTGGTCACAGAGGCTTTCAGTGCTCCCAGCCCCATTACCTTGCAAAAAGCACTTTGGGGTGTTTCTCCTCACTTCTTTCCTGAGAAGATCTGCTGGCCAGACAGCAGTGATCTAGGAAGTGAGCAGGACTGACAATCTACAGCAGTTCACCATTAATGGAGAATATTGCTAGAAAAGGAGCACAGCTTGATAGATGAGAAGAAGTACATAAACCACAACCCAAGCGATATCTAGTCTTAGGTGTCTGAGGGATGTACTGTGAAAAACTTGGGTTTGGTGATGTGCTATGGAAAGCTTGGGTTTGATGTCCCAGCCCCGGTGAGGCTGGCAAAGCAAATACCCTATCAACTCAGCAGGTGTAGCCATGAGGAGAGGATGAGAATGATAATCCCTAGGAAACTAGCAGGCAATATCCAGTAGTGCAAGGAAGTACAAGGTGGGAGCAAGAGTCCTTTTTACTCAGGAAAGATGCAGGTCTTATTTTGCTTCTGGAGTGGAACAGTTTGGGGTGGAATCCCACCCCCTGTGTTCCACTGGGTCCCAAGGGTTTCAACTGCAACCCTGAATCTAACAATAGAGCCAGACTTGGCCACCCTGCTTGGTCACAGTTGACAATGTCAGCATGGGTCTCTTTTAGTCCCTGAGATTCTCGTGCTTCATAGACATCTGTGACATATGAGCAGATAACGACCTTCCAAAAGGCTTTCCTCCAATACCCTGATTCTGTAAAGGTCTGTTGGGTTTGCTGTCCACGGCCAGTTTGGGAGGAAAAAAAAAAGGCAAGATAATATACACTGATCATACTGAATGTAGATAAGCACTAATGCTCTATATCTAAATGGCCTTTGGTAAATAAATTACCAAAAGCAAATTGCCACAAATAAATAATACTACCACTAATATATAACCGCAAGGAAAAATAATTTCTGTATGCGCTACGTGGTTGCATTTTCATATTGACTAGACTAGTTTATGAGCTACGTGTCAACTGCTTATGATTAGGGCTGCTTCTGTATTTAAGTGGTGTACACTATAAAATTTGCAGGATTTAAAATGCAATCTGTGTTCCGTCTCATGTAAGGGGTGATAGACACCCTCAATTTGTAAGCATTAGTAAAATGAGATGCAGTTGCAGAAAATGTAATTGGATCATCTTTGTATTTTATGTCAGCATGTCTAAGTGCTGTTAAGAGACGCGCGATGCATACAATGCGATCTGACAGCAAATAGAGTAGCTGTTGTAGGCATGACAAATAATAGCAGACTTCACTTCCCATTGTCATTTTTTCATAGGCAATATCCAATAAACAAGAAAGCTATAAGACTGCCTAGAAACTTAATGGATTTTAAACCTTCCTTACATTATGTCCATAATCACAATTCGATTTAGAAAACATGGAAAGCTGGCTGTTTCCAACTAGTGAAACTCAATTTTAATCACAATCTCATCTTCACTTATAATTACCTTGAAACTTTGCAACATGTATCACTAAATGATGTGGAAGACTCACTTAGAGTATGTTATATTTTTGAACTCAATACTAGTCTGTCAATAACACAAGCTAATCATTACCTGAGTTGCCATCTGCATTTTTAAGGAGCTCATTAGCGTCATCACTAGACACAGCTGTATAATTTGAAGATTATTTCAGTCTTTCTTCTGGTGACAGCATGAGGTCTGCTCCCTTCATTCACATGGTCTCCTTACTTCAAAATAATTGACTCGAGGCAAATCAATGCTGGAAGCGTCTTCCAAGGATCATGCTTCCAGCTTAGCTGTTAAAGAACAGACCGTGGAAAATGATGAGTTTTGTGCAGGTAGGAAATCCTTCGAGCTCCAAAGATGAAGCTTCTTTACAAAAAGGTGAAGAATTGCTGCTGACTGTGGAGTGTAACAAGCAGCTCCCAGCAGCTTCTCCTTTCTCAGTACCTTTAGCAAAGGGAAAAATGAAGAGGTTTTCATTACATTGCTATTGCTTGTTACGTGCTGGGACACACAAAATTATCTGAATGGAAGGCACTGAAAAGGATTATGATGTCGGTAATGGTTGCATTAAGAAGTAAGAAAGAAAATCTTCTTTTACTAGAACTCTGTTCTGATAGACCCTTTCAGGTTTACCACTTGCAGCATGTTTATTTGATTTTCATATTTACTTTGTGTTTAATTAATAACTTTTAAAAACACCAAACTATTTTGTGCATTTTTTTTTCTCATTTTTGTCAAACAGATGTAAAACCCACAGAAACTGGGATGGGGTCCTGGGGTTCCCTTTTCATTTCTCCTCAGTATCTCATACCTCCCTTTAAAACACAAAGAAGAACCATGAAGGGCTGGAATATGGAAAAAGCAGGGGGACTCGGGTACGACTGAGCTGAAAAAAGCACGGGGAGCCAAAGAACAACTGCGCTTTGGTTTGTTAATGTAGCACCTCTTTATTTTGATTGGGGATGATCTCCTTCAAAGTGCCCAGCAAGACTTGAGTCCTAAATTTTTCTGCTAATTCACGATTACAGGTGTATAAGACCTATACAAGACATTTATGCCAATGGGAGGGCTCAGTGGAAATATCTCCAAGGCCACCCTTCCTCTGGGCTCATCAAATACATACAGGTGCTGTTCTGTGTTATGCTCACGTGCTCAACCTTTCCTTTTGTTTCTGTGTCCTGAGGTGCAGTCTCACAGCAAAGGACACCTGTGCGGAACGCTGACTGTACAGCAATAACTAAAAAAATGCTAAATTTATCTTATTTATTTTACGAGCCTGACAAATTTATAAGAGTACCCAAAGCAGTTTGTAAGCACACTTCTCCTTTGAGAAGTTACATGCAAGTTACATTAATTAAAACACTTGTTTTCCCATCATTTTATGATCTTGAATGACAAACTGAAAAGCAAGCAGGTAGGAAAAACATATAAAGCATTTTATCTGCATATATTTTAATTGTACAGTACTTATAATGGGTGAATTTGATTTCTGGATGTCCTTGATGATTCTCAGAGTTCTGAGCCCTGCAGGACCGAGCGCGGTGGATGATAAACGGCGTGGTGGGAGGCAGCTCCCGGAACGCTGGGCAGCTGCTTTTTATTCCAGATGCCACCAAAACAGAGACCTTTTTCATTGTGCCGATAAGTAACTAAACATTTATATATAAAGCACTTAGAGCAGGAATTTCAATCACCCAATCTAGTATTTACAGCTTGAGTATACAACCCCTCAGTGCAGCCCACTTAAAACTGCCTGTAAGAGAATTCATTACAGTCTGTTCATCAACCTCCTTCTGCCTGGCATGACTCTCTCTTAGCTGCTGGCATCCAGTTATTTTGCTTTGCCTGCAATATGTACTTACGTGCCCCAAACAAAAATGTAGAAACTTACTGTGCATTTAAACACCTTTTATTGCATAAAAGTAAGAAATGGGGGCTTGAATTATCATTTTACTTTAGCTAAACTACAGAAAAGCAGAGAAGGATGCTGCACAGGTCCCTAAAAAGATAGCAATCTCAAGCAAAAATGAAGCCATATACAGATAAGCATACTCAAAATATGATAAAAGCAAGAACTGGAATTCTCCTTCCTCAGGAAAGTCTGGAACTTGGAAGAAAGTTTCTTTCTAAAATGGAATTTAAAACAAAGCTGATGTTTCACATGGAACGAGAATTTGAAATCTTTAAAAGAAAAAATAATGAACTGCATTTTTCTTCTTTTTCAAAAGGTGGCCAACTGCCTTGGGCTTCCCAGACTCTGGAGACTACCAGATGGGGATATTTTTAAGAGAAAAAAAAAAAAAACCCAAGCAGACAAGCTCCCTGGAAGACAGGAAAGCTTTAGTCACAGCGTGGCCCTTCAACAGTCTTCTGCAAATATTTTATGCACCAGAACTTTATTTCTCAGGCTGGGAGGGGAAGGGTAGAAGAAAATGTCCAGAGGACATGGGTTTATTTTATTTTATTGCAGTTATGGAACCAGTGAGCTAACTTTCTTACCAGGCCTTGAAAAACTCTGAAATTATGCAAGGTGGGCTTGAAACAGGAATTACAGCTTCATTACAAGAGAAGACCAGGAACAATCCAACTCTTGGTAGCTGAGTTATCCTATTCAATCAGCAAGTTATTTTTAAACTGATTTCTAGAACAGTTCCATTGGTTATTCCTTTTTTCATTGCAGTACCACTTCCAAAATTTAGATTTAACAATAAGACTTCAAGTCTTCTCTTGAAATGAGCAAGTTAAACTGTCAAAACATGCAAAAATCTGTCCAAAAACTGAGTCACTTAATAAAAATTCTGAAATTGTTTTAGTTAATATGTAAAATGAATGAAAAATGTAAATAAATTTATGAAATTATTTCATGTAGTCTTGACAAGAGCAGTGGCTTTCTTAATTCATAAATTAAACCAACATAAAATTATGCTCATGTCAAAACATATGTAGAAATTAATCTTGTTAATAAATAATTATCAGAATAGAATAAATAAGAAGGATGTTGAGGCTCTGGAGCGAGTCCAGAGAAGAGCAACGAAGCCGGTGAAGGGGCTGGAGAACAAGAGGAGCGGCTGAGAGAGCTGGGGGTGTTTAACCTGGAGAAGAGGAGGCTGAGGGGAGACCTCATTGCTCTCTACAACTACCTGAAAGGAGGTTGTGGAGAGGAGGGAGCTGGGCTCTTCTCCCAAGGGACAGGGGACAGGACGAGAGGGAATGGCCTCAAGCTCCACCAGGGGAGGGTCAGACTGGACATCAGAAAAAAAAAAATTCACAGAAATGGTCATTGGTCACTGTCAGAGGCTGCCCAGGGAGGGGGTTGAATCCCCTTCCCTGGAGGGGTTTAAGGGACGGGTGGACGAGGTGCTGGGGGACATGGGTTAGTGATTGATGGAAATGGTTGGACTTGATGATCCGGTGGGTCTTTTCCACACTGGTGATTCTATGATTCTATGATTCTGTGATTCTATGTAGGGAATCCACTATCAAGCCCTTTCTGAGCATTATGGAAACCTCACAGAAAAGCAGAATTTTGAGGAAAAAAATAAGCAAGGAAGGCATTCTGCTTGATGATCTTCAGAAGTCTTTTCCAACCTGATTATCGTGTGATTCTATGATCCTATGAAAACAATAGAATAACTCTTGAGAAAAGTTCATAAGCATTGACTCACACAGGACAATGAGCATGCTCATTCCTCACTCCTAAAAAAAGTTCAACAAATGAGAACTGTGATTGTATTTGCCTGTGCCTCAAAAGATCAGCCAGTGAGTGGCAAGAAGCAGAAAACACTGGGGACAAGAAGAACGCAGTGCCAAGATCCACGCAAGACACCGTGGAGCAATCATGTTCAGATGCATCCAGATGTTAATGCAGTTTGAAACTAAAGACTGCATTTATTTTTGCATTGACTCTTCTCCTTTTGGAAGGCAGGATCTTTTCCAAAACCCTCTCAGGCGTTGGAAAGGCCAGGGGAAAGGGGGCTCAGCTGCCTGGGGGAGGAGGAGCTGGAAGCCACAAAAGCAGCCTTTCCCATCAGTGTCTGCTCCCATAGGAGTTCTGGAACCAAAGCCCTTAATTTGGATGGATTCCACATGTGCTCCGACAGAGTGTTGTGAGGAAAGCCCTAGCTGGTTACAGCTACAAGCACAACTCCGGCAGTAATGGGTTTTGCAGGAAACTGTATAAAATCTTTCTTTCCTTTCCTCTGCCTCTGTTTGCATACAAAAATGTTCATATCAGTGTGAGCACTTCTGTCCTTGAAAACAGAGAAAGAAAGAAAAAAAAGGAAAAAGAGAGAGGCAACTTGATGCCATTTACCATTCCTTTATAAATTTTTATTAGAAATCCTCTCCTCAAGGTAATTGGATCATTTCTCTTATCCATAGAGCTGAGACAAAGAAATGACAAAGAAATATCAAAATATGTCCATGACAGAGTGTAGAAAATGAATGGAAGCATTTGGAGGTACTCTGGAGAAGGAAAGAAAAGATAGATTTAGTTATTTTTACAGTTCAGAGCTGTTAATGTTTCATAATGCTGAGAATAGGGTAGAATTCACTTTTATATTGGTTTGAAAACGCTGAGAAGGGAGGCTTTCAAACTTCTTATTAATAACACCTTCTTGAGCTCTTTCCTAAAGCTAATTTATGGGCCTTAAAAGCCTACCTTTTGAGCTTTAGAGCTTTTTCTTCCTGGATCACCCTGACTGACACGAGTACCCTGAGGTTCAAGGCAGCCCAGGCTGTGCTGCTGCGGAGCCTCTATGGCCAAATAAAGACTCTGGGTCACAGTGACAGGGGCTGGAATGGATCCCAAATGAAAAAGAAACTGGAGGAACTGAGTGAACCATGAAACTGCCTAAACGTATACACTAGATTATGTGAAACGCTAACATCTCTTTTGGCCAGTAACTTGACAGCTTTAAGTCTGATACTTAAGCTTGATGCTTTTATTGTTTGGGTATGAAAAATACTCATTGAAATGGATGGCTACAGCCTTTGCTTTTGGTTTTTTTCTCTTCTGGAAACAGACTTCAACTGCAAGTCATTTGGCTGATTCTCAAGGACAGGGTTAAAACGAGTCGTCCCAAACAACTGCTACCTCCTAATTTCATTGCAAGTGAAAGGGATTCATTGCTTTGTGGGATCAAACCTTCCTGGAATTAGGTATGGGATAATCGAAAGCAAATATGTTCAGACTTCCAGATGTTCAAAATAACAATCTGGATTCCAGTGTAGCAGTTTCACTTATTTCTGATTAACTGTGCATCTTGTGAGAGTTAGAAAAGTCAATTTATGATGTGTGTATAGGTGCCCCAGTATTGCTTGGGCTTCCACGCTTTTTGAAATAAGGCTTAGGACAATGGGGCTAAGGTGGAATTGTACTGATAAGTGGAGAACGAAGGCATTTCTAAGTAAAATATATCAAAATACACTGAGGTCAGTGGTCCAAGATGGACACCAAACTGCAGGTTTGTCTCAGTCCCTGTCTATATTATTCATAGTGTCATAGAGTCATAAAAATCATAGAATCATAGAATAACCAGGTTGGAAGAGACCCATCGGATCATCAAGTCCAACCATTCCCATCAATCACTAACCCATGTCCCTCAGCACCTCGTCCACCCGTCCCTTAAACCCCTCCAGGGACGGTGACTCAATCCCCTCCCTGGGCAGCCTCTGACACGGCCCAATGACCCTTTCTGTGAAATTTTTTTTCTAATGTTCAGCCTGAACCTCCCCTGGAGGAGCTTGAGGCCATTATGTTCAAACGATCAGATGGTTTGGTTGTACAAAGCGAGCGTAATACTGTGTGATGATGCCGTGAAAGACCTTAAAGTTTCTCTGTCACTTCATAGACAAATATAAAATCCCACGGATTTCTAATTTTTAACAAAGTGAAGGCATTGGCTCCACTGCTTTCACACAGACCTCACTGGGTACAAAATTCAATGCCTTCGATATCACTGAGCCCGGCAGAGCAGTTCTTCTATCTCTTCCTTAAAAAGGCAGGTGAGAGATAGAAGGAAGAGTTGTGGTTCTGGGCAATGAATACACAGGTTTGGTTATCCATTCTGACTGGAAAGAATCATTAAAAAAAGAATAATTTTTAAGTCCTTACATGTTTTCTTCTTTTGGTACCGTATGTAAAATAAAATTTATTTAAGCAATGAAACATAATTAGAGTTTAAGGAGGTGCATTTGCATTAAAAGCAACAACTTCCTTATCACACCATCTGCTTGCTGCTACTTTTCTAGAGAAATTGAAAATGGCCAAAAAAGTAAAGTCATCACCGCCTAAACACATAGATAGCTTAAAAGTTAATAAAGTGTTAATTAAAGTCCAGTTCTTAGACATGCTGAGTGGGCGAAGTTCTCACTAACTTCAGTAGGCACTGCGATTTCTCAACACCTCTGAAAACACAGAAAAAAAATGGGGAGGATAACTAAGTACATCCTGCAAATATTAAATAGGTCAGCATACTTTATAATTTTGCCCCAATTACTTTACACATAGTAGGCAATGGACTGTTAGCTTGAAACCATACGTCTGCATAAAATTCAGATTAATCATGTTGAAAGGTGGTGGAATAGAGCAACAATCATTCCTAACAAATGAAAATAAAACAATAGAAAAGCAAGCAATCCACAATGGAAAAAATATATGTTGATGTGTTCCAACCATTGTACCTAGAATATGTTCTCCCCGTCTCTACCCATGGACCGTCTGGGTGAAATAGAGCCCTGTCATTCATCAAAAGTATTACCCCAGTGTCTGTGTGATATATGTATCTATCTGGAGCTGCAGCAACAATAAAACTGATAGCTGTGGTTTATAATGTAAGACTCTGGAACCAGTACAAGACAGAGCTGTATACCCAGCCATTAGCTCTGTTAGATACTGGTTCCCTCTCAAAGCCTTTTGGGGCTTTCCTAAGATATAACCTTACAAGTAAAGTATGCTATAATGTGATTTGGCTTTTCTCCAGCCTGAAACAAAGAAGCCATAGTTTTTCTTAGGTCTATAGGTTAATCTGACTTCACTTTACTCCACAAAATTAATTCTGAAAACATAAGAAATTAATTTTCCTGATCAGTTGTGCAAATATGATTAATAAAAGACATATTTTTTTCTGTTTAGACATCACAGCTCCTTAAATACCTCTCCTAGTAGCCTGGAGACAAACTTCTGGCAGTAGTTCACAATGTGCATCTGAGCGGGTCTGAACCATTGCAGAGATCAAACCGTACCTGCATAATCTGAGTTCCCATGGAAAGCTGTTTGACATTATCCATCAGCCTTTCGCTCTTTCTGGTCGCTGTAGGATGGACGTGTCGGGAAAGGAGTCGGCACCAGAACCCTGAACCCTGCTAGAAAGGGGGCTCAGGGCTGAGGGGAGGGAGAAGGAATAAAATGAAGGGATGCAGCGGTAAGGGGAGCGCTACAGAAAACAGGAATTGAATTTCATTGAATACCTGGGTCTTGTTAGAGCTGCCTGCAGTATGGTTTTCCCTTCCATGTAATGTCTATGCACACACAAAAAATATGTTGCACAGCAGGAGGTCATTGCCACAAGTGAAATGATGTGATTCCAGCTAGTTAAATGTCTCGTTCTGTAGCATAAGCTTTAAATACATAGACAAATATTGTACATTACGCTCTGTGCCACGGAGCTCTCATAAATACAGTTTGTTCAGGTCAGATTTTAAAGGGCCAGCTAACTTCTGGATCTGTTCAGAGCATCTGTAAAACAGTGTCTGGAAAGCAGAGTAGAGCCATGTAAGGACAAAATTTTCTAAAATGGGTGGCAATGGTGTGAGTTTGCATACATCGATGTCAAGGGTCTTGCACAAAGGCATCTCAAGGGTAAAAAAACACGCTAATGGAGAGATTCTTCTAAGCAAGTCTGGCGTCTTTAGTGTTCAGTGCTAAATGAGAGTGCTATTGGGAAAAGAGCTTGGTCAAGGGAACATAAAAGTGATTATAAACACTGTTTCTTGTAGGTGGAATGTTTAATAATTTCTGAAAGGATGGAAGGGATTCAAACCACAGTTCACTCGTGTTTCTGCAAATGATGTTTTCTGCAGGGGAGGACAAAAGAAGAAGGAAAATGCATCTTTGCCTCAAATAAGATGAATGAGATGGGGAAATTTGGTATGGAAGAAAGGGTAAGAAATGTCCTGAAGGGGGGCATTTTTTTCTCTGTAGCTGTGGAGCTTACATATGCTTTATGTAAGGCATGATTATTGCTTTTCCTTTGGTGTAAAGCCTCAGCGTTGGCAGTTTTTCATCCCAGATGATCTAATCTCTTTCCAGTCCAGGTTTTTCTCCCTTTAGCTCATTTGTCATATACTGTAAATACGACAAATAATGATACAGTTGAAACACTGAAAGCCCACAGAGGGCCCACATCATTCCTTATAATGGGTTCATCAACAGTCATCTGCAGAAAATTGTTCAAGACCTTGTTAGCTTGTGTTCAGTAGGTTGTTTGTGCCTGGCACCTTGCTCTGTGTGTCCTGTTACCTGGGAGAAGAAACTATTGCACTTTATAAAGTATATGAATCGCTTCATTCCCCCCAGGAAAAATACATCCACGTGTGTCAGCAGCCTGATGGGAAAGGGCTGTATGAGAGCTGCCCTTGAATTAGGATTCTGCTCACGGAGCCTGGTTGGGGCAGGAGGCATCTGGAAGATGGTCCGTGCTGTTCATGCTGCAAATACAGGTCAGCAAGGACATCTAGTAGAGATAAGATCTGCACAATCACCAGGAGTGGGTAAGATCCTGGGTTTGAATTCTTGTTCTGACAAACTCCTTTGGGTTCAGTGAATTCTTCCCCAACATCCAGCAAGAACCCATCTGGGATTGGTTGTAAAACTGAACTAGTACTGAGTTTCTCAAAACAGTTTCTTCCTCCAGTCCACATGCTCTTCATCCTTGTCAGATTCAGACTTGACCACATGAATGGGCTGGAGAACAAGCCTTATGAGGAGCACCTGAAGAAATTGGGGTTGCTTACCCTGGAGAAGAGGAGGCTGAGGGGAGATCCTATCACTCTCTACAACTGCCTGAAAGGAGGCCATAACAAGATGGGTGTTGGTCTCTTCTCCCAAGTGACAGGTGATAGGACAAGACAAAATGTCCTCAAGCTGCACTAGGGCAGGTTCAGGTTGGACAGCAGGTAAAACTTCACTGAAATGGTTCTCAGGCACTGGCAGAGGCTGCCCAGGGAGGTGGTGGAGTCCCCATCCCTGGAGGGGATTAAAAGGTGGGTAGATGAAGTGCTTGGGGATATGATTTAGTAGAACACGGGTATGGTTGGAGTTGATGACTTCAAAGGTGTTTTCCAAACTAGTGACTCTCTGATTCTAATTTTCATCCAGTTACCAAATCTCTAACGGCAAAGGAGAGAACTTCTCTTGGAAATATATTGTTGCTCAGGGTAGGCAGAAATAAGTAACAACTGTGTATTCAGTCTCAGAGAAATAAGTGAAGCAATGTCAAGGCACCTTCTTCAGGAAGGGCAAGAGGTTTCTGTGATCAGTCACATCAAATGCTGCACACAGGTCCAAATGTTGATATGGGAATGAAGGGACCTTGTGAAAAGCCCCTCCAAAAAAGATCAGATTGCTCAGTGCCATCATTTTGTGCATGAAGACAGATCAAACTGGTTACTCCAAATCATTGTACTAGTCTGAATGTCCACACTGTAACACTAAGGCATGGGCTGCTTTGCTTTATGCACCCACCTCTTCTCCTTTGAAGTCCTTTTTTTCTACCAACTCTATGTTAAACTCCTGAAGCGGTTTAAATTCTTACAACCTATACAGGGTTTAATGCCACACAACCATTCCAATTACTTTAAGGATTCAAAGAACCTCTCAGTTTTATAGTAGCTTAGAATCACTCCTTTAAAAGGTTCAAATCCTTCACCATGCAGGGTTACAAGGGAACCCCAAACATCACCCAGTTTTGCATGGTTTAGGGTCCTGTGCCTGTCAGTCTCACACCTTTGGTCCCAGTCATAATTTTAAATGTCTTCCAGGTCATAGCAGAAGGCAGTAGCAGCAGCAGAAGTTTTCTAAAGCCGTTGCATTGCTGATCCTCTCTACTTCGAGTGTGAATTTGACATCAATAATATCCATCTCTTTTCCATATTTTAATGGAACTTGAATACAGTTTCCATTTGGACAACACTTCAGCTGGTTAAAAACATTTTAAGCATGATTATATTCCTTTTTCTGTGGCTTTTTGACTGGCAAGAATTAAGGAGGAATAACTTAAAAACTTCTAAATTTTTGGCTAAGAGGAATATAAATGTTAGGGGGTACATCTGTGTGTGTGCATGAGTGGGTGGTGAGGGAAACATCATGGAAAAGAATAAACATTGCCAAACACATTCTTGCTAACACTTTCTAGTTGGTGAATGAAATATCATAAAAATATTTCTTGAATCTCCTCTTTTCAGTAACGTGGGAAATTCCCCTTCCCACTGAATTTTTTAAGGGGTTTTTTTGTGCCAATTTTGATAATACTTAGAAAAATGCTTTTACATTCTCACCCTTTGGAGAAGTATCCTAAAACTGTGCAAAGATGATTTGTAGTTATAAGATTTCCATGTAATCTGTTTTTTTAAAGATAAGGAGTACTTAACTAGTTTTAGCTCATTCACACATGACTGCTTGGCTTTGATACGTAGGAATGGTTGTGATCCGTTTGAAGATTTGGACTGATTGGCCAGGTTGGATGGGGCTTTGAGCAGCCAGGTCCCATGGGAGGTGTCCCTGCCCATTACAGGGGGGTTGGAACTGGATGATCTTTAAGGTCCCTTCCAACCCAAACCATCCTATGGTTCTATCATTCTATGAGAAGGTTTCTCAAGCTGATTAGAACATTTCTTTCATCAATGGATTGTCTGGTATCAAGCGAGTTGCAAGTTCACGTAGTAACATACTGTTTAGGTGAAAAAGCCCCTGCATCTCTTTCCTTTACCTGCCCACTTGTGGTCATAAAAAATCATATGTGACGACCAGACAATGTCCGAGACCTCAATCTTTTTGTAAAATACAGAAACTGGGTGAGAAGAACAATTTGTTGAGAGGCTGCAAATGAAGCAGGTTGGCACATACAGAGTGTGAGCATGCAAGCTGTTTCTGCATAAGGAAAAAAATTAAATGTAAGAGGAGGAAGATCATATAGACAGAACTGAGTTTTCATCCTGGCATATCATTACTAAGACTTCTGCTTCGTTACCGTTGTGGAGTTCTTGTTTGGAATACAACCCTTGCACCTTCAATAACTCTCCTAATCATGTAATCATTAAAAAATTTATAGAATATATAAAGATAGGTGTGCACATGCAAAGATGTACACCCTTCCTTTGGCACTGAGATGCCCGAGGCATATATTTTCCTAGCTTAGATCCTGCATTGAGCTGGATGATCAGGGTAGTGCCCTTGCCTCACCATCAAACAGTGTGTACATATTCCTATTCCTCCCTTTGCCTCGAAGAGAATTGGTTTCTTAACATGGTAACCAGCATTCATAGCATGAGAAAATGTCACATTTCAAACCTCAAAGAGACACCTTAAATGGTCAGAAATCATTGTTTTCTACAAACATGCCATTTTCTGGCTTGCATTCAAGGGACTGTGCTTTTTTCTTCTAAGAAGAAAGGGACTGTGCTTTTTTTTACCTCTAAGATACCTTCCCAGTTGAAGAACGGGCTCAGGACAAGTTATATCTGTCCAGATAAAGAAAAACAAAATCAATACAGAGAAGAACGTTTCTTAGGCTCTCAGCTGGCATGTGCCTTGCCCTTGTGCCATGCTCCTTTTGAGGACCATGCTGATTTGTTGATTTGGGATGAGGAAGGAATCTTCTAAGCCCAAGGTTTTCAAAGAAAGTTCAAGTTGCCTTCCTCTGTATGTACAGGGCAGTTCGTCTGTGTCTATTATACATATTCATTTTCCAGCATAAGTAACAGTTCAGAAATGAGCACCATCCTGGATTATCCTCTTCTGTGTCTGTAGTAGATAGTTTATTTTCCTTGATGCAGAAGTGCTTTAGCTTATGTGAAATCTGTGGCTTTAGAATAAGTAAAATCTAGTGTCATACAAGAAGTTCAGATGGTCACTAGGCCTCTTAAATTAATATCATGAAAGAATAGAGACAGGTTTTAATGAGGACCCTCCAGCAAAAATATTAGGAGAACTGCTAAATGTTACAAGCTAAATCTGAGACTATGGAAACAGAAATTATGCCTCAAGACCTGGCCAAAGTATTTCATCAGGGATTGCAACCCAAAAACTCCAGACAAAAGATCCTGCTCTTACATAACCACTCAGAATTATGGCAAGTGTTTCAGATAATTATTCCTGGGGGATAGTTGTGCACTTTTATGAATAACCTACATGGATTTGGATCTTTCTGACTACCTCCTGTCACCTTTGACATTAAGTGGGTGTTCAGTCTAGTGCCCATAAAATGCCTGTACATAAGGATTGAGTTTCCATGAAAGCAACTGGGGGGGAAAAAAGCTTCTAAATGTTAAGGCACACTTTGAAAAATAGGATTTCAGCCTTTCAGAGCCTTGAAAATCCTTCTCTAACCTGGCCATGCAATCTACCTCTGAATAGCAGTGTAAGTCAAAAGAAAAAACTACTAATCTGCAGCTCATTTCATACAGCAGACTTGAGTTCCCCTTTCTCCTCCTGGAATATCCCTCCTTAGTCCAAAGCAAGCTCCCCTGCCAAACCCAGATTCCAGGTCCCGCTGGATTTTTCGCGATCTGCTTCCAAACCCCGTTTTCCTGCAATCACCTCCTTTCTACACCTCCTGAGCCGATTGATCCTCACCTACTCGCAGCGTCTCTGATGTGCCCCCGTAGTGCAGCTGATGGGAGAGGAACCTTCTGGGGTGAATTACCTTCCCCTGCGGGCTGGCAGGTAGTAGACAGAAAATAAATGGGTTTAGGATCTCAGGGGATATTAGCGGTGCTGCTATAAAGGATTCAATGGTAAATAAATACAGCTAAATGAAAGAAAAGATGGTCCCTCTAAGCTTTGCTTTCAGGCAGAAAAAGAAGTGGGGCTGGAGAAGGGGAAGAACCCAGGTCAGTAAATGCTGCCCCCAGTCACACGAGATACGAAGCTCTGACTGAGTATAATTTGGCTCCCGCATTTAACTATGTTAGTCCAATAAACCATTTTTATTACACACAAAGCAGAGTTGCCAGCCATCTCTACATTTACTGAAGGTCATTAATTTCATTTTAAAATATAATGCATTCCTCTCTGAAGAAAACCTCATGAAACATAAATTTTAAGTTTAGAGAGATGCAGCTATAGATGAACATTTAAAAATAATATGCGCTATTATTCACTTTTTTGGCACTGTTTTATAGATCGTTTCAACATATATTTTTTAAACATTTAAATAAAGTCAAGGAATTGGTTTGGAAAACTACTTTTTTAAACAGATGACTTCCCCTAAAGAGTCTCGAAAGCCAACATTTGGAAAAATGTGGGGTCATGTCAGCAAAATATATGCTTTGTTTCCACAAATTCATTAGCAGGTGGGTTGTTTATTCTGATGCAAAGTGCCAAGTTACAGAGGTCAATGGATTTATAAGGTTCAAAGAGGAGAATTTACAACCCCAAAAAGGGGGCGACTGGCATGAGGAACTGCTCATGCAGTTGTGAGCTGTGAGAGTCAGAATGGGACTCCCGACCAACAAAAACTTGCCTGGCACCAAAAAAACTTTGCTCGTGAAAGTTTTACACCACAGCTATCGCACACATCGGTTGCCTATTATCATTATTGACGTTTATTTATGTTGTAGAGGTGCCCAGAGGCCCCACAGGGGGTCATGGTCCAGCTGTGTTCTGCCCAGTGCAAACACACGGTCTGTCTTCAAGGCACTTTTCCTCATCAGAAAAAGTGGCATTTGAAAATATAAAGGTAACTACACGTTTTTTTAAAAAACAACTTTATAGTGAGATTTATACACATTATAAATCTAAAAGATTGTCCCTACGATTCATTCTTTTTTATCAGCATGGGTCTAGGGAAAATATCTAAGAGTGAAGGAGGAGGTTTTCTGCCAACTGCAGGCAGGCTTTTTCTCATTTCAGAAGCAGAGATACGCAAAGAATTGCCCTGAACACGACTGCAGGGTGAGGAGAACTCTGTAAAACCTTTGCAAGGAAAAGAAAATTGATTTCTAAGGTTTGAGGTTTGGTTCCCAGCCAGGAAACTGGATTCTTCTCAAGGTTTGCTGAGCTTTCCAAATCCTCTCACAATGCTAGGAGAGGTTTGCAGGGAAAGGAGGCTGACATAGAGTTTACAATGGATTATGCATAGTCTTGATCCAGTTTTTAAGGCTTGAGATAAAATTCCCACTGGGTTTTGAGGTTTATTCAAATCAAAATGATGGGCTGTAAACCCACTCAAGCCTGTTAAAACGATTCACGTGAACTTCTGCAAGCTGAAATCAGATAACTGCACAAGAAAGCTCTAATAAATTTTTCAACCAGTGAAAACAAAAAAAAGTTTCGACACTGACTTGAATTAGAGCAGTGGTATATTTGGGCTTTTTTTAATTTAAAGCAAGGAGAAAGTGCAAGAGTCACCTAAATAGCAAGGATTATGCAAAGACAAGGAAAGCTTCTCCCGGCAGCTGTTGTCAGGGCTGGAGCCTCCACCAGCAGCACAGCTATTTTCACAACAGTACCAAAAAGCTAAGATGCTCCTCTATTCTCTGCAGACTCATTCCCCACTATGAAGTTTATACTTCTCAAAACTAGACTTTGCCAGGAGGATGGGATCTCATCCAGTGGGACCTGGACAGGCTGGAGAAATGGGGCTGTGAGAACATGAGGTTCAACAAGGCCAAGTGCAAGGTCCTACACCCAGGTCAGGGTAATTCACAGTTTCAATATAGGATAGGGGATGACGTGATTGTGACATTATAGTGACCTTCCAGTACCTGAAGGAGCTCCAGGAAAGCTGGGGAGGGACTTTTTACAAAAGCATGGAGTGATAAGCCAAAGGGGAATGGCTATAAATTGGAGAGGGGAAGATTTAGACTAGACATTAGGAAAGAAATCCTTCATGATGAGGGTGGGGAGGTGCTGGCCCAGGTTCCCCAGAGAAGCTGTGGCTGCCCCATCCCTGGAGGGGTTCAAAGCCAGGTTGGATGGGGCTTGGAGCCCCTGATCCAGTGGGAGGTGTCCCTGCCCATGGCAGGGGGGTTTGGAACTAGAAGATCTTTAAGGTCCCTTCCAACTCAAATCATTCTATGACTCTCTAACCTTAACAACCAAACTCTCAAATGGCTATTATTAGTGTGCCACAATAAAAATTTTCAATCTTAAGAAAAGGGAATCACACATCCATTTATAAAAAGAAATTATATATAAATATACACACATATTTGCAGGGTTTTCATGAAATTCAATTACCATCAATATAAATTAAATCAGTCACCACATATTAAGCTTTTGCATGCTTAGAAATAAGTCAACATAGAGTTAGAGATATTCTACACAGTGAAATATTTCATGTTCACAACAGCCAATTACTGTTTAATTTCTCAAATTTAAATTAAAAATCCATTTTAAAATCCTTTCCAGGTGAAGAAATACATCCTACATACTCTGTCAAGTATTTGATATGTCTATTACACTTCTGTAAAATAATGTGAGTATCTGTCACAGGTTTCTGAAATGCACAAAAATGAGAAGGTTTCTGATTGCAAATAATACATGGCAGGAGACCAAAAAACTTAAAGTAGTTTCTGTGGAAAGAAGGTTGTTTTGCCATACCAGTTTCTCCATGATTTATACAGATATTATGTCACAATGCAACTGAAAAACTGCCCTTAGAGTCTGCTTTTTCTTAATAATTACCATTACTATGAGGTAGGAAATTCTGTATTGGCTGAATGCTGGAATAGTCCCCTGCCTCCCACTCTGCCCATTACGAATGCTCACAGCTCATAAATAAATGCAGCTAATACTACATACCCTCTTTTTTTCAACTCAGTAAAAAACAGACAAACACAGAGAAGTTACAGTTGGTATTAACACAAGGATCGCGATGAAGAGTTTTACCAAAGCAGCACTGCAACAGAAGCGATAGAAACTTTGCAGGTGAAGCTTTGGTTGTGGGGTGTAGTTTATTCTGGATGTTCCTCCCCGGTGCCAGCCCTTGCTGCCTCTCCCAAGCACCCCTCTGCTGGCTCTGCTCCTCGTCTTTCAGCACTCCTCCTAATTTTTTAATTATTTCCTACCCAGCGAACCCCCTTTCTCCAACTGCCACACAAAAGTGACTTTTGTTGCACTGAAATTCACTTCTGAAGGCTTTTTTGAAAATTTTAACTTACATTATTCCATCTACCCCTGGGTGCCCTCGGGCTTATTTGCCGTATGTAGCTGCCGATCGATCCAAATCGTAGGGCAAGGGGAGTTTTTCCAAGTCAGCTGTTTTTACAGTTTCCTACCAGAGTTTCTTGATATATTAATGGTGCCCTCTACAGAATCATTAAAAAAATAATGCAGATTGAAAAGCTTCCCTTCAGTTTTAAAGGTAAATCCTGTGTTCTAGTTTTATCACAGGAGAAAATGAATTTTCTCATGAAATTTTGAAAGAAAATGTTGGAGGTTTTATTTTGGTTTCGGCTTAAAATTGGGAAATATATGCCATTCAGAAAACATTTTACCATCAGAAGCAATAGTAGTAATGATAAGACATATGAAATTAAATGGGAAATACTGTTTTTAATGGGGATGAGGTGCACATTCTCATCTTACATCAAATACAGATCTTCAAGGCAAATATGGAATATGCCTGTGGAATATGCCCACTGGAATATATCCTAGAAAGGACCTAGAGGCAGGAGCAGTCCAAAGAAGCAATATTTAATTAAAAACTATTTAAAAGTCAATAGTTCTCATTCCCAGCCATCACATGGGGTGACAGCCTGTCAGTCCCTACTGCTCTCTGGGAGTGTCTTAATGGGTTTGCAAAGCCTTAATCCACACGTGTGGATTGCCACGTGCCTTTTTTTCACAGCCCCATAGCCAACCCAGAGTAGCAGCTGCATGTTGGGCAACAGCTGATGCTTAACTAGAGAGAGCCCAGGCAGCTGCCCAGGACAATGTAGTATTAGGGGCACTAAGGTGTTTAGTAACTGTTTATGATACCAATGTGAGAATGTAGTAGCATTTGAGGCTTTCCAAATGTCTCAGACTGTTTCAGAGTGTGTATGGGAATATATAAAGCTCCATTTCTGAATATATTTCCCTTGTAACCTAAAGCCATGCTCCTCCCCCACCTCACTTTTCTTTTTTTCTTACATCCTCTGAGTATAATTCAATTAAAAATAAAGACATGTTTTCCTACTTGCTAAAGGGAAGCATGTGTTATTCATTAAAAAACTGGCTGGCACAAATGGGTGGCTTGTAGATAACATACCAGTTTATCCTGCATTCCTTTTTTTAAATTAGACTTTCCCTCTTCTCAGAGTCTTTTTTCCTACCCTATTGTTTATTGATGTCTTCGTTCTAGCTGTCTTCCCACCTTAGTGGTCAATCATAATACCATTAGGTTGGAAGAGACCTTTGAGATCATCAGCTCCAACCGTTCCTTTCCACTACTAAATCATATACCTGAGAACTTGATCTACGTGCCTTTTAAGCCCCTCCAGGGATGAGGACTCCACCACCGTCCTGGGCAGCCTCTGACAGTGCTCGAGAAACCTTTTCAGTGAAGAATTTTTTTTCTAAAGTCCAATCTGAACCTGCCTTGGCAGAACTTGAGGCCATTCCCTCTCGTCCTATCTCCTGTCATTTGGGAGAAGAAAGCAGCACCTACCCCTCTACAACCTCCTACATGTTGTTGTAGAGAACGAGTATCCTGTGTGCTTCAAGTTAGGTTCAGAAATGAATGACTATTTTGCCCACGCGCTTCTCTTTTACTTGTTTAGAATGACTTCTACTGTAGGGACAGACCTAAGGTGACATGGAAGAAGTCCAAGGAGCACATTATCTCTATTTTCTCCATGGAAAATGGCCTCCTCCTTCTCTACCAGCTCCTGGAAGACCTGGGTTGGGATCCCAACCACCGGCTTTGCTGTTTTCACCAGTATCACATCTGATATCTCCCGGGTGACATAAGCACCATAGCACAGAAAACAGGGTTCCTGGCAGGTTTTCACATTTGGCCAGAGATGAACATCCAAATTTCTTCATTCTGAGATTTTTTTCATGTTAAAAAATACTTGACGATAAATGAGTGTTCTTTGATGTCCCATAGGAGATGCCTCGACTTGTCCGCACAGGCTCCCACGGTGTTTTCAGCATTATAAAGGCCAGAAACACCGCTGTTACCATCATCCTGGTAAGATTCTCTGTTCATACAAGCAGAAACATTAAATCCTGTGTGCAGCAACCAAAATACATAAACACATTTCCATCTTGAAGAATCTTATTCTCTGAAAGGTTAAAAATTTTCCTTCGAGAAAGTAAGACTTGCAGTGCCAGCCAAAAGCTACGAGGGAAGAAGAAAGATCAAGGATCTGGTAATGAATAATTTGCAACAGACAGGCAAAGAGCTGCTTTCATCTTTCTCTATTTAAGATATTTGAAATCTGTGTGTTTTATTCAATGTATTGATTTTTAACAAACAAATCAGTTACAGCTGTTGGTTTCTTGTGAAGCTGGACAACTTTTCTAAGGCCATCAGTGTTGTTAACCGTAGACGGAACAAAATTATAAATGTTCATCTTAGAGAGTATTTCCATAATTTAATTTTTATTTTTAGAACAAGATGTTTCATTTTATCAGAAAAAAAAATTTTCTTTTCTAATTAATTGCAAGTTTTAAATTATTTCAACATATGCTTAGGAGAAAAATTGAATAATGCTGGATTCCAAACTGGTACTTTAATTTTGTGTTTTTTTCTAATTGTTACTTTTTCTGTATTTCATGTGATAGTGCTTACTATGATGTCATATCAAAGTGCCACGGTACCTTCAGTCTGCAGCTTAAGTTTAACTACGTCTTTAATATTTTTTTACACAAAACAGAAAAGAAATATTTTAGGCACTGCAATGTTAAATGCTGTTATGTACAAGTAGCAAGGTAATGAAATATTCTCAAAATAACTCCTATAAAATGAAAAATACCACTTCAAACACATGATTTTAAAAGAGTTTTCAAATCACTTGTCATAAGAAATACTGGCAAATAGGGTTCTTGATGCACAAAATGTCAATGAAATTCATATTGTTGGGGATAAAATAGATTTCGTCGAATACTGATTTCCCAAGGACAGTTTTTCCACTGAAGAATTTGCAGTCAGGCATACATTGATTCACCTGCCAGAGACATTTTTTTCCTTCAGTAGCCATAAGCCCATCAATCCAACTTTTCGGTAATAGTAGTGGATGCTTATGAAGAAATCCAGACCAATTCATTAGGCAAAGCATGAAACAGTGATGTTTTCTTCTTAAAATACGTCCGTGATTCTAGGGCACGAGAGGGTCACCCATCAGTAAACTGAGAATCTTAAAAGAACTAAATAAACATATTCATAGACATGTAGATTGGACTGATGAAGAAATTCTGTGCCTGAAAACATGCCTACTTTTTTTTTTTTCCAAGTAGAAGAGGCTGTCTAATAAAATATATCACTTCTTCTTACAGTCCTTGACCATCTGGATGAAAACAAGCTTTTCACTGTTAGGAGAGTGGGAAGCAGATAAATATAGTATTACGTTACAGAAAACTCCTAGAATATAGAAAATGTCATGTCAGAAGTTTACTCTAAAACAATTCAAATTTTTTGAACAGCCTTTCTGTGCAGTCGCTTTATGTTCAAGCCAGAGAACTGCCAAAGGAACAGCAAGTATAAATCAACTGCGTGGATATTAAGCTGTCCAATCCAGCAGGTTGTGGATTTCATACAGGACACGACAGACCGATGAACCCCTCCCGTGCACGTCAGGGCCAGCAGGGCAGCCCTCATCCCCTGCCTCGCACGCCTGCTCGGCCAAGAACTTCCACGTGTTCTCATTGCTGCGCTTTGGCCTCTGTCTTTTTGCTTTCAAGGAATCCCAGACCACGGCAACAAGGCACAAGAGTTGAAACCTGCATTCTGAGCAATCTGGAAATTCCTACTCCAGTCAAGTTTTCCTCGTTTCCTACCAGTGAGATTTCATTAATGATACAAGCCAGCGAGACCGTCGCAGGTGACTGAGATCGTATGAAGTAGGAGAGATGGTTTCTCTCACCAGTTCTTTCCACAGTGATTAAGGCATCTAGAGCAGGAGGAATGGCATTTTGGTGCAGGTGTACGGGCAGGAGTAAAGATAAAGAGCTATCTAAGTAGGATCTAAACCAGTCTGTACTATCGCAGAAATTATTCTTGTTCCTTTTCTTTTACTATCTCTACTGTCTCCTTGTGCCACATGAGAAAGGAGGCTGAAAATGGGATGTGATGCAGCTCATTGCTTTCTAAATGCCCTGCTCCCACTCATCTGCAACAAAAATTATTATATGATCAGCTTAGAAGGAATTCACCTCTTTTTTCAAACTTAGAATGCCTTGTTAGATGAAAATTGCATGTTGTTTCTCATTCTCAGCTAATCCTATGACAGAAAAGCGCTCCATCTGAAATGAACTAGAAATTGTACATGTGATGTTAAACGCCCACCTAACTCTCTTCCACAACCTCTTCCATCCCCAAGAAACAACTGTTGATGTACTTACACGATCTAATAATATTTAAAGAAATGCAGCTCATAAAATTACTCCCTCTAGCCAAATTTCAGGATCTCTTGGAATAAGAAGCTGATGAGCAGAGATAAATACACCCTCTCCCTAAATCATCTGATTTGCAAGCAGTCTTTGCTCAGTCCTGTTTCTCTGAGTAAAAAAAAAAATCAATAGCAGGAGGCGGTTTCCTCGCTCAGAAATCCCCACTGCAGCCCCTGCAGCTTACTCCAGGCCCAGAGAAGATCCTGCTTCTCCTCTCTCTGAGAGTTACACTCGTATTCCTTCAGGGGCCCCACATCCAAAGCAGACAGCCTACTACTAATTTCCTAACGCCTCTGCGTGTCTCCCTACAGCTAAGGGATCCCTGGTTAAATCCACATAAGTTGACGTTTGCGTGCCCAGCAGGTGGTTGTTTTCCAAAGTTAACCCTCTAGGAAAACCAAAGTATTTTTGCTTTAAAACCTTAAGCTCCTCAGAGCCCCAGAAACTGCAGACGGGAGCCCTTTGAGGAGGCACATATTTCATAGAATCATAGAATAGTTTGGGTCGGGAGGGACCTTAAAGATCATCTAGTTCCAATTGGGGATCAAGAGATTGTCACAGCGGAGGCTGAGCCTCGCTCACCTGTCCATTGTGACTCAATAGGGGATAATTTATGAAAAGAAGAAATTAAATCTTCCTTTTTTTCAAAAGCTCAGTCCGGGTGGCTTTTGTATCTGTGTTTACAAAGACACAGACAAGCAAAAAGGCCCACGGTACATGGATTCAGGGCTTCAGTCTGCTTTGGGGAGGCAAAGGAGGGTGGCAGAGATTCAGAGAGGGCTCTGGAGGAGCTGAAGCTCTGCCCCAGGCGTTGCAACAGCTGAGGGATGGGCTGAGGATTTTCAATTCAAGGTCCAGCCGATGCCACACGTGTTTAGTGGGTTGTTCCTATGAGAGATTTCTGCTGAGATCCAATCTGTGCTGCTCTGGGGAAGCTCAGAAATTATGTTCTTGTGGCCTGGGCGGTGGATGGGAGGGTCTGTTGTTTAATAACCCTGAAACAGAGGAGCATCTTTGATAGCAGGAATCTGGAGTCAAAATCATTTCATTTCTCACTCAAAAATGAAGCAGCACTGGGATAAGAAGTGGAGCCTTCCCAAACTCTCCATGTCTTCGGAATGAGAGAATGGTCTCTCCAACCCACCACATCAACACGGTGGGGAGAATTAACTCACATTGTCTTTGTCTAGCAGAGCCTAGCTACCTCTGTTTATTATCCAGCGCTACTGACAGTGATTCCTGAGTGACCATGCTTCCATGTCTCAAGTTTCTAAAGATAACATTTTACTGTTTTACTTCTGCACAATAAATTTCATCCTTGATTTAATCCCACTGTTTAAAATCTTTTTTTTTTTTTTTTTGCAATTACAAATGTACTGCTAACGCACCATGATTCAGGCAGCATAACAAAGTTTGCCAAGACCGGAGGTGGATGCTAAAAGTGGTGTCAACTAAAATTTTAAAGTGGTTGTTTTTCTGTTGGACTTTTTGCAGGCAGCCTCAGCAATCGAACCTGGCTGCCTTTATTGTGTCTGACAGAAGAATTATGTAGATGGCAGAGATAGGAGGGTTAAATAAGAGCACAATTATAGTTGTTCAGTGCATTTGAGCAGCCCATGGTAGAAGTAAACCACTATATTAAAGCTTTGTGGTGGACCAATTACTTTAGCCTTGATATATTTAATTCTGTTCCAAGCCAGGCTCTCAACTGATTTCACATGAGCACAGCTCAATTATATTTACATTCAGTGAGTTAAAACAGTATATAGAATCACAGAATAATAGAGTCATTAGGTTGGAAAAGACAGTTGAGATCATCAACCCAAGATCAAGGGAGGGGATTCTGCACCTCTATCCGCCTCTTGTGAGACCCCATCTGGAGTCCAGGGTCCAGTTCTGGAATCCTGAACATAAGAAGGAGATGGAGCTGTTGGAACGGCTCCAGAGGAAGGCTAGAAATATGATCCGAGGGTTGGAGCACCTCCCATATGAGCACAGGCTGAGAGAGTTGGGCTTGTTCAGCCTGGAGAAGAAAAAGCTCCAAGGAGATTTTATAGAGACCTTCCAGTACCTGAAAGGGCTACAAGAAAGCTGGGGAGGGACCGTTTTCAAAGGCTTGGAGTGATAGGATGAGGGGGAATGGCTATCAGTGGGAGAGGGGCAGATTTAGACTAGACATTAGGAAGAAATTCTCCATGATGAGGGTGGTTAAGCCCTGTCCCAGGTTTCCCAGGGAAGCTGTGGCTGCGCCATCCCTGGAGGTGTTCAAGGCCAGGTTGGATGGGGCTTGGAGCCCCTGATCCAGTGGGAAGTGTCCCTGTCTATGGCTGGGGGTTGGAAGTGGGTGTGCTTTGAGGTCCATTCCAACTCAAATATGATTCTATGAGTCTATGCTTCTATGATTCTATGAATTCTAATCATTCTACCTGCCACAAAACCAGGTCTCCAAGCACCTCATCTACCCACCTTTTAAACCCCTCCAGGGATGGGGACTCAACCACCTCCCTGGGCAGCCTCTGCCAGTGCTTGAGAACCTCTTCCATGAAGAATTTTTTTGTAATGTGCAATCTAAACTTCCCCTGGCAGTGTTTGAGGCCATTCCCTCTCATCCTGTCGTCCGTCCCTTGGAAGAAGAGACCAGCACCCAACTCTCCACAACCTCCTTCCAGGCAGTTGTAGGCAGTGATAAGGTCTCCCCTCAGCCTCCTCTTCTCCAGACTAAACAGCCTAAGCTCCCTCAGTCACTCCTCACTTTGAAAAACCAACCCCTTTGCCCACAGATTTGTAGTAAACTCTACATGCATTCTTGGGAGCAGGGAATTGTCAGCATTGTCTTCTGCAGGAGCTCTGTGTTTGAAGGGATGTGACTCACGTGGGAAACTGGTTGGAGAAGTTTCAGTGGAGCCATCAATTCCCTCTCAGAACCTAAATGCTCTGCAGACCAAATCGTTCCTGCCAGTGCTTCACTGCTGAAGCAAACTGGAGGAAAATGCAGAATTAAAACTTCTCACCCAACACCAAGATGAAGTTACGCATGACACAGGTTTGGATGGGTTGTGAACACAGTGGAGAGGAGGGTTATAATTCTATTTAGACAAATTGAGGAGTGCTTCAAAAATTTTCAAAGCAACTAAATTAAATTAAGTGCAAAATGTTTTCTTAGGAGAGAGAAATTCCCAAAGTGTAAGTAAAAAATGACAGAGTAGGCAGGAGACTGTGGACAAGAACCTGCATGTTACAAACTTGCTTGGTGCTGTTATAATAATTTAGTTATTCTTGGATGTACTGACTGGCACGTGGTACTTTAAAAAGAGGAGACAAACTGCTCTACACATCAATTGTGGAGCCATACCTAGAGAACTGTGTCATCATTTGAGCTTCCCACATTATGAGAGCTCTAAGAGAGTTATAGCCATAGGAAAGAAAGAGGAAAGCCTAAAAAATCCAATTAGTCCAGAAGATATAACATGCACCCTTTTTCTGCCTGCCTTTTCCAGGCAGAAGTGCCAGCTTTCGCAGGTCCAACCTTTTATTTCCCCTTGACAGTACCTTCCCAATCCGTTCAATTCTTTTTGAGAGATAGGGATGCTTCATCCCAGGGAAGAACACCTGAAGCAGGGATTTTTGCTGAACTTAGACAGTACTATGAGGCTGCACGGAGTATAAGTCCTGCAATGTGTATAAAGATGATTTAAATATGATCGACTGTCCACACTCCCAACAGAATTGGCTGAGATCCAAAGGGGTTGATATTTAATAAATAAGATAAGGATTGTTAGATACTCAGGTTGTGGGATGGGATTCTGCCCCTCTGTTCTCTAGTGAGATCGCGCCTGGAGTCCTCAATCCAAGTCTGGAATGCTCAATATAAGAAAGAGATGGCATGAGTCCAGAGGAGGCTACAAAGATGATCCGAGGGCTGGAGCACCTCCCATATGAGGACAGGCTGAGAGAGGTGGGGTTGTTCAGCCTGGAGAAGAGAAGGCTCTGAGGAGACCTTAGAGCAGCTTCCAGTGCTGAAAGGGGCTCCAAGGGGAGCGGTTTTTGTCAGGAGCCTGGAGTGATAGGACGACGGGAATGGCTTTAAATTGGAGAGGGGAAGATTTAGACTAGACATTAGGAAGAATTTCTTCACACTGAGGGTGATGAGGCCCTGGCCCAGGGAAGCTGTGGCTGCCCCATCCCTGGAGGGGTTCAAGGCCAGGTTGGATGGAGCTCTGAGCATCCTGCTCCACTGGGAGATGTCCCTGTCCATGGCAGGGGGCTTGGAAGTGGATGATCTTTAAGGTTTCTTCCAACTCAAACCATTCTATGATTTCAAACATAATGAAAGATTTGCTTTGGAACAAGTTATACTGAATGGATATGAAATCTTTATTAGCTGCAGGCTGGTTAGACTCAGTGGATCTCTACTACATGTGTGCATAGTTTAATTCCATGTATGCTATACAGTTGATTGGCACATGTATGAGTCAGCCGCAGGGCAGAATGGGGTTTAGGTGGCATGTCAATGCAATTTAACTAGCCAAGGTCACAGCACAGTCCAAAGTCAGACATCGCAATGCAACACAGAATAAATGAAACCTGCTGGACATCATTGAGTACTGTACAATGCTCGTCTCCTCTCACCTCAGGGTAGACAGTAGTTCAGGAGTTTTTATTTGTTTGTTGTTTGTTTGTTTTAACCTGAATACAACCACTATTAGCAGTGGCAACTGATTCTGCTACCAAAGGTAACAGCGGCACTCTGATAGCCGGGGCCGTCCTAATTTGAAATGGCTCATAAATCACTAATGGTTCCTATACCACAGTATTCCGTTATCTGGCGAGGCAGATCCAAGGTAGCTCTGTCTGAGCCTGGAAAGACTGTCCAGAACATTTAGAAGCAACAGGAACTGCTGCTGCTGATTAAGTGTGAGGCATTCTTTCTTCAGGCAAGACACAGTCAATCTCTCTTCTGAGATAGTAGGATCTTTGTGATGCTGCTGATACTGTCTTCTGGGTAAAGTACAAAATTGTCCTGCAGTCCCATCCATTTGTCATTTTAAACTCCACAGCGCGTTCCTGGAGGAGCTACCAAGCCCGTGGACAAAAAGTGGCATAGTAGCAGCTCATCTTCGCGGCAGCTTCTTGTGATTAGTGGTTTCGTTTCCAGCCAAAGTCATTACACAATCACATATGTTATTTCTGCTAATTCTCATCCACATCCCCTGCTCTTGCTTTAGTGAAATGAATCCAGAATCCTGCCCAATAACCCTGTCTTAAAATACTGGCAGTGTAATTCAAGTGCTCTGCTGAACAGAAAGCCAAATTGTTGTTGGAAGGTCTAGTGTTATTGTGAATGAGACCATAACTCCCTGAAGTGCAGCCTGGGAAGCTTAGAAGGTCCATAAAGCTGTAATATTAGCACTTGGATCCAGATTCTACTCCAGAGATATTCTGGTACTCAGAGGAACCCTAATTAACCATATGCTTCTATTTCCTATTAGTTGACAACCCTTATAAAGGTAGCCCTGCTTTTTCAAAGTTCCTAATGTTGGATTCTTTTTCTTATTTTTAAATGGGTAATAGTTCAACTCTCGAGCTAGATTTTTCTTGATGAGCTGATGGAGCTTTGCAATATCACTATATCCTTGCTGTTTAAATTCAGCTATACCCCTGATCTCTGAAAACCCAGCAACCCTTTCAGTAAGAAAGTACCAAGAGGGAAGTAGGAAATATCAAACTGAGAGGAGGCTTCAGCAGAGCAAACTCTCTTTGAGGACAGGATTCCTTGCTCTTATTCAGCCTTATGCACCTGTGAGGTAAGCCAACTTAATTCTTCCATGTGTAGAATGAACAAAAATCAATCAGCCTGGATAACTTGGCTCACCAGCTCTACAAGTTTCAGGAATATCATTTACTGTTTAGCCAACCTGACAGCAACTTTAAACTTTCTGAAGTAATCTTGTGATGCAATTTTCAGGAGCTGCTTTGTTGGAAGGCTGACAACAATAAACCCAAAGTTGTTACAAATTTATTATTTTATGTTAGGATAGCAAAAAATTATTCTAACTGTGACACATTTAGTGGCACAGGGTCCTATATTATTGTAGCCAACTTGTCTGTAGTGGAATGAGCACTTTCTGCATCCACACAAGAATCTAAGTAGATTACCTGACTGAAGAGAAAAGTTTTATTTAGAGCTTTGTAGCCTCAGGCCATTCTTAGGCAAGCTCTCTAATAACACCACCATATGCTGGAAGCGCTCTTGGTCAGTTTTCCAGCTGATTAAAGTGCCAGCCGGGGTGACAAATGACTTTTCTATACTCGGTGATTTGACTCATTAATCTCAGATATATATTGATGACATAAACCATATCACATCAGAGCTAGAGCAGGTGATGCACCTACTTCGTGAATTAATTGTGATCAAATATGCATTTGAACAGCTGACATAATCTGTTGATAATTTTGTGGTTTTAATTAAAATTGCAAACAGACCTGGTATGAGTACGAACATAACTAAGAATGTGTCACTGCTTCACCAACCAAAAGTGAATACATACACGAAAAGGCTCATTTGCTTGCTGCAATCTTCCAGAAACAGTGAATATCTGAGACACAGAAAAAACCCAAAAATAGCCCACAGGGACTCCAACCTGCCACAGTCAGACTTCTTCCTATGTCTGAGCCAGATGGTTTAAAACAAGCTCAGCTCTTTCTACATTTTGGTTTCCAGTCTGAGTTGTTGACTGGAAAAGAGCCGCCTCAAAGCATGGGAAATTTAGACAAAGTAGAAACTCTCTGATGGGAAAGAGGAAGACAGGACTTTCTAGCCCTCTTCTGCTCTGATGCCTGTCTCCTAGCCCTAACTGTACGGCTAAGCTGTGGGCTGGGTCTCTGCTATACATCCCCATCCATGGCCCAGGTGATGGACTTCTCCAGTGAGAATTCTTATTTGCAACCTAGCTCTTCCTTTACGACTCATCACTCCCAACCAGCAGGAGCTTTGTCTCTCTCTTAATCATAACTCAAAGTCTAACAGCAACCTTAACCCTTCATCTAGGTGATCCTTAACCAGGTGAAGCCAAATGGCTCCATCCATTGCCTTCCTACACACTTCGCAAAAAATTCCACAAACTCCCCCAGGACTTTATTCGTCCCTAGGAAACTACTTTATCAGACTGGACATCAGAGAGAAATCTGGACTAAATATCTCAGAAACTTTGAGCCATTTAATGATGGACTTGTTACCTGCAGCTTATCCGTGAAAAACACCTGGCAAGATGGAAATGTGTACCTAGATACTTTGGAAGTTTGTTGCCATCTCTCTTGCAGGTAGCGAAGGAACACAATTACAAATCACATTGATGGCAACTGTGAGATCACTTCTCTCTTTTTTCAATTTACAGACAATTTATTACTTCTTGTAATCACATTTGTCCTACTTTGTAAGCCTAGGGTTTCAGTGTAAACTCCAAGGTGACAGTCAACTGGCTTTGTGCAGCCTCTTCAAATCAAATTAGTACATTTTTATTAGAAAGAACATCCCTCTAAGAGGAATTAAAACCAGGAGAGAATCCCCATCTTCTGTCAAGGGCAAATTCCGACCTGCCAAAAGCAATGTGCTCTTTACATGAGTTTCATTGGATCCCCGAATTTGACTTGCGTGCCTTTTCCCTGTATTTAGCATGCATCTCGGATATTTACAGTGTAGCTACAAGGCACCCGTCTCTGACTCCAGGGCCACCATCAACCATGCCATATACTCCCAGTTTGCTTTATCTAACTGGTCACTGGTATCTGATCACAATTTAATATGGTTTGGGATCTTGGAACAGTCGAGGGAATGAGACTGCATTGGTTGCAGCTGCAGGCGAGGGCCCAAGTTCAAATGCCCAGTTCTCTGCTTTGCAACATAAACTGGTTTGGGTTGGAAGGACCTTAAAGCCTTCCTCTGGACTTGCTCCAACAGATCCTTGATGTTCTTAAGATGGGGGCCCCAAAGCTGAATGAAGTACTCCAGATGGGATCTCGCCAGAATGGTGTAGAGAGGGAAAATCCCCTCCCTCGACCTCCTTGACACACTTCTTTTGATGTAGCCCAAGAGGTGTTTGACTTTCTGGCCTTCAAGCACATGTTGCTGTGTCATGTTGAGCTTCTCATCAACCAATGTCCCTAAATCCTTCTCCTCAGGGCTGCTGTTAATCCATTCTCCATCCAGCTTGTGTTGGTGCCTGGGATTGCTTCGTCCCACATGCCGAACCGTGCACTCTGCTTTGTTGAACTTCATGACATTAGCACAGACCCACCCCTCAAGCCTGTCAAGGTCCCTCTGGATGGCACCTTTACCCTCTAGCATGTTGATCACAGCACACGACTTGGTGTCACTGACAAACTTGCTGAGGGTGCCCTCATTCCCTCTGTCTGTGTCTGTGACAAAGATGAAAAACATTGACCCCAGTACCAAGCCCTGAAAAAACATTACTCACCACAGGTCTCCACTTGGACATCAAGCCATTGGCTGTAACTCTCGAAGTGTAACCACCCAGCCAATTCTTTACTCAATGAGTAGCACGCGCATCAAATCCATGCCTCCTTCTATTTCATGGCTGTCATTATGATATTAGATTCTGGAAAATAATGTGGAGGCTCATACTCTGCAACACCACAAACTTCCTCAGGTCTATGTACAGTTACCTAACATGCTGAGCACTACAAGTCTCTCCTAGCAAGTTGCTCCCTCCAACTTATTTTTTTTTTTTGAGAAAAGAAACCCTCTTTCTTCTCTCCAACCTATCTACAAGGATGTCACTACTGCAGAAAACAAAAAGATACAGGACTGTACATCCAAGTGTTTATTCCCTAGAATGTGACTTGCTTTATAATAATCATAGAATCATAGAATCCTTAGATGGGAAAAGACCTTTGTGATCATCAAGTCCAACCGTGGGAGGTGTCCATGTCCATGGAAGGGGGATGGAATCAGATAATTTTTTGGTCCCTTGCAACTCAAACCATTCACAGGTCTATGATTTTCATTTCCTAAAATCATACCTAAAACTGTTTTATCAACTCTTATGCTTACAATGCAGTGCCAGCTCCTCTCTGGACCTGCATCTATCTTTCTAATAAACCATCCCTAAATATTCTCTCTTGAAACAGAAGGATCGTTATTTTCCTGGTGCTTATCACAAGGTTTCAAAGGGTAGCTAAAAATAGGTCATACTGATAAGAGTTCCATTTGACAAATGTCAGGCTCTTCTAATACTTCCCTTTGTAAGACAAAGGGCGCGGCAACATTTTCACAGCTGTCAAGTAACACTGAGACACGGCAGAACAAAACCTGACAGCGAACCATCGCTGCATTTAAGTTCTGGTTACACAAGGTAGTATAGGAAAATGAGTGTTTTTCAGATTAACTTTAATGTCAAGGCTGGTAGCATGAACCGTAATTATGTCTGATATTCCTACGCTGCAGCCTGACAGGTAGTTAGCAATAAATACACCACCTCACGCAGAAAGTGAGCAGACTTTCAATAATGGGAAAGAGAGGGTTTAAAGTACTTGCACAACTTCGGTGCATTTGATTTCCCTTGGGTTTTATTACCCCTTTGAAATGTTCCAGATCACCGTTTAGGTTCTCAACCCCTTCACCTCACCTTTCAGGGAGAATTTTGAGAGCAGATCTGCTTTCTGTGACCTGTGGCGTCCATCCTTTAGCCAAGAAAGTGAGAGCCATGGTCTTCAGGAGAAAATGTGTTCCTGACTCATGAACAAGGAGGTGAGCTTGAAGCGGGCCCTCCCGAAGAATTGGCATGAATAATAAACTTCCTTATAGCCAACTCCAGGTTGTGGATATTGGCTGCGCAGAAGGGAGACTGGCACAGGGGAGAGTGTCGGGGAGAGCAGTATGTGCCGGTGCTGTGGCTCAGGCCACATGAGGAGCACCAGAAACCTTCCCCTTGACAGGGAAAGGATGGGTTCTCTACTCAGCCAAAGGAGCACAAGTCACACGGATGAAGGGGAAGGCTGCAAGGGGCTGTTTACCAAGCTCTGCTGCTTTTGCAGTGCTCTGGATTACGGCATTAATATGAGATTGGGATTGGAATTAACATGGGCTGCAGAACAAGTCTTATGAGGAGCTGTTGAGGGACCTGGAGTTGTTGAGTCTGGAGAAGAGAAGGCTGAGGGGAGACCTTATCACTGTCTACAACTGCCTGGAAGGAGGTTGTAGAGAGGTGGGTGTTGGTCTCTTCTCCCAAGTGAGAGGGGACAGAATGAGAGGGAACGGCCTCGAATTGTGTCAGGAGAAGTTCAGACTGGACATTCAGAAAAATTTCTTTATGGAAAGGGTTCCTAGGCTGCCTGGAGGAGAAGGACCTGGGGGTGTTGGCTGACAGCAACTGACCATGAGCCAGCAGTGGCCCAGGTGGCCAAGAAGGCCAATGGTATCTTGGCTTGGATCAGAAACGGCATGACCAGCAGGCCCAGGGAGGTTCTTCTCCCCCTGTACTCGGCACTGGTGAGACCGCATCTCGAGTCCTGTGTTCAGTTCTGGGCCCCTCACCACAAGAGGGATGTTGAGGCTCTGGAGCGAGTCCAGAGAAGAGCAACGAAGCTGGTGAAGGGGCTGGAGAACAAATCTTATGAGGAGCGGCTGAGAGAGCTGGGGGTGTTTAGCCTGGAGAAGAGGAGGCCGAGGGGAGACCTCATTGCTCTCTACAACTACCTGAAGGGAGGTTGTGGAGAGGAGGGAGCTGGGCTCTTCTCTCAAGTGACAGGGGACAGGACGAGAGGGAATGGCCTCAAGCTCCACCAGGGGAGATTCAGGCTTAAGATAAGGAAAAAATTCTTCACAGAAAGGGTGGTTAGGGATTGGAACAGTCCGCCCAGGGAGGTGGTTGAGTCACCGTCCGTGGAGGTGTTTAAGGTGAGGGTGGATGAGGTACTTAGGGGCATGGTTTAGAGAATGGTGGGAATGGTTGGACTCGACGATCCGGTGGGTCTCTTCCAACCTGGTTATTCTGTGATTCTGTGATTCTGTGATATGGTGAACTTTTCAGCTTTACCATGGTAAACCAAGTCAGGAGGAAACCAGTTTGAGGGGGAAAAAAATCAAGAGCATTCAATACACTCCTCAGTTTTCCCTGTCTTTGGATTACACACATTTACAGACTAGCCTCTCAAAGAACGTGGAATTATATTTCTGAAAGTATTGCCAGTCAGTGTCAGTATTCAGTTCAAGGACTCTCTTTTAGCCAAGTAGCCAAAAGAAAAGGTAAGATTTTATACTTATATTCATTGAACTTCAATGGTTCTTTTAATCAAGCCTTTACACAGGCTCACACTACATCCTTCATCGTAGGAGCTTCTTCCATGTGGTGATTTTATAATTTCTTTGCTTGGTGATTGTACAAAATTCTCTCTCCATACCCTCAGGAAATTAATTTTTAATATCATCCAAAAGAATCTGCTTTCATTCACTGGTTCAATAGCAACCTATTCTAGATTAATATTTATCAATAATATTGCTGAAGCAGACTGTAATTCCCAAAGAAATCATTGTTCCTTCTTCTGTAGAGAAAATCATGAGGCTAAAATAAACTAGAGTAGTTTACAGATTGACCTGGACAGTCAAAAGCTGATTAGTGTACATCATAAGAACATTTGCATAAAATGTATTTATTTAAATGACCTGCTGCTTCTTGAGTATTTACAACTGTTAGTTCCCACAAGCGCTTACAACTGCCACACCAGATCCTCAACGAGCCTCAGAATTGCTGACACTTCTTTTCAGGGCTGCATATTTAAAAAGCACAGAATAGCGGTATTCACTTCTATGTGAATAGAGGCATAGAAAGGAGCAATATTAGGATATTCTTGTGGGTTTATAACACCAATGATTGCTATGAGGCAGGAGAAACAACATTTTTAGAATCTAGTCTGCACTGCCATCTTCTGTGCTTTAATGCAACGCAACTATTGATTATCTTTTCCCCTTTTTAATAAATCATAACTATCTGTGGGAAGTGACGTTCTCTCAGTGTTAATGCTGGTTTGGGGATCTCCATTTCAGATAATACCCTTAGATCTCTGTGTTGCAAGTAGCAGCAAGGAGGCTGCAAGTAGATAACTTCTGCAAAATTCGATGCAGTCCAGAGAGTATTCTTCCCAGAAAGTCATGCTGATGTGTTTCATGATCACTGACTACAAAACTTATATCCTCAATTTCCTCTGAGATCAACAAACACATTTCACTGGTTTCAGTGGGATGCAGCGGTCAGCAGGGCACCAGCATCCCACACCCATCCTATCAGAAGTCCTGTTTGAAGACCTGTCTGCTGAAGCACTTAATGCCAGTGGTGGAATGAAGAACTGTAGATGCACAATGTTCCATAGTGGTATCGAGCAACAAGTGGAGTCAGACACGATATATAGGCTAGAATGGTAATGCTGTCTTCGAAGCCTGTTTGCACAGGCATAAAATAATTTCTAACAATTACTCCAATGAAAGTGAAAATGCATGAGGAATAAGTACAGATGCTCATCCACAAAAAGATCTCTGTGGTCAGATAGAGTGGATGAAGGTCTCAGAAGAGAAACAAGGGCAATCCAGGCACATACAAGGAATCCTGGATTTGAAGGCAAGGTCCTGAGTTTGGTAGCAGGAAAAATGTCCCAATTTCATCTTCAGACTTGTCTCTAAATATGATACAAAACGCAGACGATGAGGAAACTCCTTCTGTGATCTAGTTTGGGGTGTTTTCAGCACTGAGGCAAGCAGGATGGGCACAACGGAGAGCAGAGCGTGTGACCCAGATGTCTAGTTTCCATCACTGTGAAGCCTGTATGGAAACAAGTATGTATTTGACTACTATGTTTGGAAGTCATTGTGACAGACACCATGTAAGAAATGGGAGTGCAATAAGAGCACTCAAGGCAATACATACAGAAGAGAGACATCTTTATCTTTTTGACCAAGTGGTGAAAAAGAACCAAGTGTCATCTTCTCTTCTGAAATTTTTGATGCATTATTAGATTCTTGGTAAATTACTTGCAAGGAATATCTCTATGGAAGAAAGCAACTGAAAACAAGAGGGCATATATGTGGTGGCTATTTTGAAATGTGGGGAAGGACTTGCAAGGAAAAGGGTCTTTCACCGAACAAGAAAATAGTTTCTTTATCAATGAACAACAGAACTTGAAAAAAGATTATATCATAAAGAATGCACAGGGAGGATGGAGTATTTTCTGCTGTAAGGAAAAAAAAAAAAAGTTTAAAACCCTGAAATCTTTCAGAAAGTGTTAAATATTAAATACTGCCCATGTCTTGAAAATGACTGTAAGACCAGGTGGTATTTCCAGAGATGCACATTGCTGAGAGGACATGTTAAAGGTCAGACAGTGGGTGTCTGTCTGACATTGCGTGGTGTTCAGCCAAGTCTGGTGGGATAAAGAATGATATCAACTAGGTGATTGGTATCTTCTATATGTGCACTTTACACAAGGGCAGAGAGAGAGAAGATGTGGGTATTGGTTTTCCTGTTGGGAAACTAACAAGACAAATCATCAGTTCTGAAATAGAAAAGAATATACAAGGACTGGTCACCATAATAAAGAAAAGTCAGGCACTAATGGGTGTAAAGAAAATATTTTGGACCTTTTTTTTACAAACTGGACTGGAGTGGGAGCTCAAGAAGGAAAACCATTTGATGATGAAGAAATTTTATATAACTCACATTGACACAACTTGTTGAGAGGCACCACATAACTGGCATGGGAAAACTTGCATTTCAGTTTATAATGGTGGAATAGGTAAAAAAGGAAAGAATTTGTACTCTCTAGTACAGGTTTTGTTATCTATTTATTACTGGTGATTCAGAACATGGGCATCATGAAGGCACATAGATCAATGTTCTAGTCAACGTAGCTCAGCAGAGACTAGGTCACTGCCTGTGTAACTGCCCTCTGAATTAGGAGTTTCTTCATAAGTATCTGTTGCTGATGGACAAGAAGAGAAATCATGCTGTTACAGGGACTTAAATTTGAGAAATGCAGACTGACTGGTAGAGAAACTTCTTCAGAATGGTTAGGCTCATGTATGATGATTTTGCACACAAGGAATCACAGCAAGAAAAGGAAACTCAGTTGTGTACTTCGTTGTGCCAGATAAAGCTGAATAACCACAGTACTGGGAGTCAGCAGTTACCTAGAAACTGGGGATCGTGACCCCATATTCACTAAGAACAAATACTGCCCCAAGCTCTGTCGTATAAAGAACATACATAATACTCCAAACTAGTTTACACTTAAAATCTGAAGAAATTAATTTAAAAAAACACCTCCCAACCTTCTTAGAAGGAAAAATGTTGACAGGAAAAAAAAAAGTATATAAAACCTCCATTAAAATAATTTGACTATCCAGTGTCAGCATTAAGAATGGAAACAATTCACAGACCAAAAGTTTGCCTTGGTTCACTAGCAAAGAAAACACACAGTTTCAAGGAAAGTATAATAGGTGGGGGAAAAAGTGAAATAGCTAACAGGAACTAAGAATTACCTAAAGCATCTTAAGGCAGCAGTTGAATGTACAGAGCAGCAGAGTGAAAGAGAGTTCAAAAACATTTTCAGAGTGGCCTGAGAACAAATAAACTATATAAAGGTCTAATAAAAATGAAGATTGTAAAATTGTCACTGATGACACTGGAAGAACAGAATTTTTTAATAAATATGGAGTCTCTATATTTGGAAAGAAGCAGAGTGCTGCATTCATACCACATGAGCACAGGGAAGTCATTTCTAGGCTATTAATAACCTTTAGGAAGAAGATAGACAAAATCTCCTTAGGATAAACATAGAATAATAGAACAGTTTGAGTTGGAAGGGATCTTAAAGATCATCTAATTCCAACCCTCTGCCATGAGCAGGGACACCTCCCACTGGATCAGGCTGCCCAAGGGCCATCCAACCTGGCCTTGAACCCCTCCAGGGATGGGACAAACATTTTTGAATCAGGCTTAGAAAACTTGCATTTGAGGGTCATACAAACACTGGCTAAGGAAAATTGAGACTCACTGATATCAATTTATTAGAAAAACTACTAATACATCTGTTCAGATGTACATTCAGAAATGTCAGGAGGTCTCAGAATAGCTAAGGTTAAGTCAATGCATTAAATGATCATGCAGAACAAGATATCTAAAACCAGATCAGTTGGTTGGTCTTACCTCCTCCCAAATTATGTGACTTCGACAGTATTAAAATCCTGGCTGATAATGATCAGATGCAGATATTGCATCCTGACCTATTCGTAAACCCAGATGAGCTGATGTGAAGACATTTTTCCATCATCTGAGGGCACTTTGCATTGACGTATCTCCACAACTCTGTCTCCACGCAGATGGGCTGCCTTTTCAGAAAGACTAACCAGCCACAGAATTGCTGCTTTTTCTTCTGAAGCCAGCTTGCTCTGTGCTGATTTAAGGAGGCCCACACACCGTCATGCTGCGTCGGAGCCCCCTTAGATTTTTGGAACAATTTTGGACTGCTTGTCAAAACTTTAGCATTGTGTAATCCACCGGGTAAATTAATTATTGGCAAACCTCGGCACAGAGATGTCATAGAATCATAGAATCATAGAATCACCAGGTTGGAGAAGACCCATCGGATCATCGAGTCCAACCATTCCTATCAAATACTAAACCATGTCCCTCAGCACCTCGTCCACCCGTCCCTTAAAGAGGCTGCTTGGGCACCTGATCCAGTGGGAGGTGTCCCTGCCCATGGCAGGGGATTTGGAACTAGATGATCTTTAAGGTTCCTTCCAACCCAGACTATTCTATGATTCTATGATTCTAAGTACCTTTAGAAGACAATTATGAATATTGCTATTAGGCTTTCATGTAGCAAAGAAAAGCATAAAAGAATCTGTGTCATAAAACTAATGCTAGGCAAATTGAAATTTTAAGCTGAAATCTAGATGATCAAAATGAGGATGGCTAACAACAGGACCAAGCTGACCACTCTGATGGATTTTCCAATATTTCTTCCAATATTTTCAAATTAATAACAGATGCCGTTCTAAAAATACATGTGTGAGGAAAAGTACCAAAAGCTATTCAAAATACTTGATCTGATGGCTCGCTCTGGCCTTGAATCTATGAAAGCACATGAAATTATTCACTGATGCTCAGGGCTTACATAGCAGCATCCAACAGTAAAGCTTTCTTTCCAGCTGGCTAAAAGAGTATTTCCTGGAAGGCAATGACCTGGTCTCTGTTATTCATGCTTTTGTCATTTCTCGTTTAGACTGCAGTGATTCAGGATTTAATATAAATGGATATAGTGTTCCAGTGCTTACAGAAATTCAGCTATTAAAGAATACTACATTTCATTTCAACAGTGTAGGCCACTGGGAACCTATCAGACAAGTCCCCCAGGCTTTTCCTTACCTTTCCATGTACTGCCAAAAGAAGTTCAAGGTCTTGACTCCTTTCTTTCAGACACATCATAGCTAGAGCTCAGGAATGAAAATGTCTACATAATTTTTTGTGATGAAAAACAAATCTGATATCTTCTTAACTGTTTGCTCTAATATAATGGACTCCCTACCCCTTGCCCATAACTATATCCAACTGTCATTTTATAGGCCAGACCAAGCTGGTTTTGTACCTGCTCCAATCCTGTCAAGTCTTCAGCCAACTGTGATTCGCAATCCCCATGATCATGATTGAGCATTGTTCCATTAGAATCACAGAGTAATTTAAGCTGGAAGAGACCTCAGGAGGTCATCTGGTCCAACTTCAAATCAAAGGTCGTCCAGCCTCAAAGTCAGGTCAGTTGCTCAGTCAAATTTTGTGTATCTCCAAGACAGAGATTTCAAAATGCTTCTGAACTATCTGGTTGACTTTCTGACCATCTTCATGGTGATTTTTTTTTATCACTAGATAGTATTTCCCTTTTCACAATTTTTTATTCTCATGCTCTCATTGTATTAACTTCTCTGAGAAATTTGACTCCACTCCGTCTGTAACTATCTACTTAATTCAGCTTATCACAGCACTTAGCTTCTCCCCATAGTCTTCCCTTTTTTAAGTGGGTCCAAACCAGCTTCCTCAATCTCTTGCTCCTTTAACTTCTTTCTCGTAACAGGCAGCTCCAAACTGGACATAGTACTCCAGATGCAACTTCGCAAGTGCTGGATGGACAGGCTGCTCTCTCTAGTGCAGCTGCATCCATCTAGTGCATCCCAGCTCCATATGGCCCAGCCCTAACTTGTGTTCAACTTCTCATCTACAGGTCCTTTACAGCCAAGTTGCTTCCATTTAATATGTCCCACCCAATCTAGTGTATCCCTCTCAAACCTAGCCACCATTTATTGAGCAAGGAATACTGTGGCAGAGTCAAATTTTCTTGGAAAGAGTGCAATCCAATACGATGGAATTTAAGGCCAAAAACTAGGCTTTTGTAAACCTAACTATTTTCTTAGCATGGGCAACATAAGCTCAAACTATTCCTAAAAACAGTGTTAAACAACATGAACGTTAAAAGAGAATCAAAAAGTTGCCAGAACAACACCTAAGTATGAAAATTCCTCTTTCCACTAAAAAGAAAAAAAAAAAAAAGAAATAAAAAATTACTTAACAAAACAAGACACTGAACACACTGAACACAATTCTCTTGGTTGGGAGAGAATATAAAAATAAACTGCTCAGAACAGATGTTCAAAGGCTGACAACTGTGTTTTTCACTGCACCAGAAAACACACGATTACTTGAGTGCTGAGCCCAGTGCAACAAAGAAAATGACAGGAAAGGAAGAGAATTTTTGCTACTCACCTTTTTTTTCTGTTTGGCAAGTGAAATTATGTCATTATGATGCTATAAGAGTATGACAATCATTATGGCAAATGATCTAAATATGACTAATTTTATCTTCGAGATTATGAAAAAGCCTTATTGTCAGAGTATTAGTGTTGAGGGCAAAAAGCACAACAGGATCTGCCATTCTATGTATAACAACGCATAAAACCTCATCCCATAATTTCCACGTCCAACGCCAGCTACATGCATGCATGTTTGGACAGGTGCCATCCTACTTGACAACATGAAGAAAGAAAAAACCTACACGTCCATTGGCAATCTGCCCCGAGACTTGAGCACATTCTTGATTTAATATATGCACATTATTTTCAGCCTAAATTGCTTTGCCTTTGATTCTCATCCGCTGAGAGTACATTTTAGGGCCTGTGTGTGAAGGGTCAGTCTTCTACTAACAGATATCCTATCCTCGTGTAGGTTATTTGTGTTTGTAATTACGTTGCCTCTTAAAAGCCTGTTGAGTAAGCTAAATACATGGAAGGGGGTTAACTGTAAAATATATTTTCTAGTATCCAAACCACTTCTGTTGGGCTTTTCTTGAAAACACAAATTGCTTCTTTTTCAACACATTCCCTTCCCAGCAACAAAATGAAAGCCGGGTCTAACAGGAAGGTTTTACTCTCATCAATACTTTACTAAGCTGCTGACACTTTATCGGCTCCCTACGCTTCCTCAACACTGCATCCAAGGATGTTAGTAACTCTTGCAATGACAAAAAGACCATCAGTCCTCTCTGCACTGCTCAAGCTGCCGTGACAGGGCCCAGAGAGTGATGGGAAATGGAGGTAAATCCAGCTGGAGGCCAGTGACAAGTGGGGTTCCCCAGGGCTCAGTGCTGGGTCCAGCCCTGGCCAATGTCTTTATCAATGACCTGGGTGAAGGCATCGAGTGCTCCCTTAGCAAGTTTGCAGACGACACCAAGCTGGGTGGAAGTGTGGATCTGCTGGAGGGTCGAGAGGCTCCAAAGGGACCTGAACAGGCTGGACTGCTGGGCTGAGACCAACGGCAGGAGGTTTAACAAGGCCAAATGCCGGGTCCTGCACTTGGGGCACAACAACCCTAAGCAGCTCCAGACTAGGAGAAGCCTGGCTGGAAAGCTGCCAGGAGGAGAAGGACCTGGGGGTGTTGGTTGACAGCGACTGAACATGAGCCAGCAGTGGCCCAGGTGGCCAAGAAGGCCAATGGCATCTTGGCTTGGATCAGAAATGGTGTGACCAGCAGGTCCAGGGAGGTTCTTCTCCCTCTGTGCTCGGCACTGGTGAGACCGCACCTCGAATCCTGTGTTCAGTTCTGGGCCCCTCACCACAAGAAGGATGTTGTGGCTCTGGAGCGAGTCCAGAGAAGAGCAACAAAGCTGGTGAAGGGGCTGGAGAACAGGCCTGATGAGGAGTGACTGAGAGAGCTGGGGGTGTTTATCCTGGAGAAGAGGAGGCTGAGGGGAGACCTCATTGCTCTCTACAACTACCTGAAGGGAGGTTGTGGAGAGGAGGGTGCTGACCTCTTCTCCCAAGTGACAGGGGACAGGACGAGCTTCACCAGGGGAGATTCAGGCTTGACATAAGGAAAAAATTCTTCACAGAAAGGGTGGTTAGGCATTGGAACAGTCTGCCCAGGGAGGTGGTTGACTCACCTTCCCTGGAGATGTTTAAGTTGAGGGTAGATGAGGTACTTAGGGGCATGATTTAGAGATTGGTAGGAATGGTTGGACTCGACGATCCAGTGGGTCTCTGCCAACCTCGTTATTCTGTGATTCTATGATTCTATGACCTCCAGGCCCACAGAGAAACATCCACGCATATCAACCCTTTGGGAGCACCCCTCAATACTTCCACTCATGCTCCAGCTGCACTTCACTGTGATGCAGAAGTCACTAGGACTAATAACATCCTAGACTTCTAATTTTTTTAAGTGATTATTCAACTGACGTATTCTCCAGATCGTAGTTATGTTGTCCACAGCACTAGGAATGAGATCTTTCTGGGCAGAGACCACGATTTTCAACATGTTCTTGCTTTTAGCTTAAGCTTTGATGCCCTTGGACAAGGTAGATCTAGGGGTGCTCACATAGCCCATGTCACATAGACGCTACCAAGGACATCGCGGAGTTAAACAGTAACTCAGCAGGCACAAAAACAACTATGGAGCTGCCTTCAGGTGGGTCAGAGAGATCCAGTATTTCTTGACATTTGTGGGAACATTTCCATTGGCTTCAGTGAGTGCAGAATTACCAGCAAACAATAGATTATTTTTGTGGCTGTTTTTACATTTCAACACACTGGATTGAAATTTATTAACGTTCCAAATCAGATCAATAATGAATAGTTCTGTAATACTTACCAGGACTCGACAGAAGACTCTATAAATTACTTCATGAGCCATATACTGCAAGTGCCAATTTTCCATAACAAGGGATTCATTCACTCTCTGTTTTCTAACAATAAGCACGTTTGGTAATTGTGACTGGAACTATACGTTGTTCATCCAAATTTTAAAATGTATTCATTTATTCCTTAGCTAAAATTGTCCTTGCATTCCAATACCAGGCCCATAACAAACAGATTCAACAGAGGTATCCACCAAGGCAAAGAGGTTCTCTTGAACCTCATGACCCAGATTAGAGTTTGAGCTGAAAATTCATCTGTACTAATATGTATTTCAAGGTTAAAATGTGATCTACCAGTAGCTAATTTAGACCACTGTAATACAACTGGCTGCCTGCCATCACAACTTTGTTGCACATCTCATAGGGCTGGAGTATTTATTGTAAGGTTTGAGTGACTATATGAAAATTTCCTTCATTTGTTTTTTAAGAAGTAGATTATTGGACTTCCTTCTCATAAGCAATATTTGAAAACCTGGGAGTAGAGAAGCCCATGATAAGGAATTCTATCTTAAAATTTAATTTTAAACCCATTTCATTACTGCATAGTCCCTTTTACAGTATTTGACAGCATCTTAGACCAAAATCAATTTGGTAGGTCAAAAATCAGAACTGAAAGGGAAGAGAATTTTAGAAAAATACTTTTCTTTTCTGTAGAGAACTGAGCTATGAACTTATTGTTGTGTTTCATATGGCGAAGGCACAACTGTCAGCAGTTGGTAAAACAAGGAAAGCCCTTATTCTGAAGCAGAATATTAAAATCATATTTACAGAAGTTGTAATTGCATTTCCAAAGTGATTACGAGGAACTACAAACTTTACGGTAGTCAAAATCCAAACTAACAGCTGTGAGCCTAAATGTGGAAGAAGATTATTCAACACTTTGCCTCAAAAATTAGCCTTAAAAATTCGTATGTTGACTAATTCTTTAATACCCGATAACGCAGAGCCAAGAACCGGAAGAAATCACCCAGTTAACTTAATTCGGAGATTTACTGCAAGTACCAATCAAACTGTGTAATCTCATCTCTGATCTTAGAGTTCTGAGCCTGAAACTCACCTCTATCCACTACTCCAAATAGAAGTCTCTTACAAATTAACCTTCACTCCTGCAGAGAGTACAAAAAACCTTCCTGTAACTTTCACATTGTAGAAAATTATATTCATGGCTATTATGATTTATTTGTTCTCATGCCAATATTATTCTTCAATGGAAATACATCTTTTACTTCTCTGATATATACTATTTTCAGGCTAACTTTCTGTGAAGCTAAAAAATCCAGTCCTCTAATCTCTCCCTCAAACTAAATTCTCAAATACCTATGCAAACAGTCCCTCCTCAGCTTTCCTGTAGCCCCTTCAGGTACTGGAAGGTCGCTCTAAGGTTTCCTCAGAGCTTTCTCTCCTCCAGGCTGACGGCTACATCTGTTAGTAGAATACCCTGAGAGATTTCAGGTGAATCTGTACAAACAACACCCAGAGAAACTTTGTGTGTATTATATGCCATTAAAATCTTGGTCTGTGCATGCTTATCAAGCTTTCATTCAGACCACACGCGAGCATTTGTATTCCTCGACCCCTGGCAGTACATCACCAAATCAGCTTCAGCGCTCCCTTCACTTGAATATTTGATAAAAAAACACAAAGCATTCTGGTCAAATTCACACGCAATACAAATAAAAGCAATGTTGGCTTTGACTCTTTATTTCTTAAATTTCTTATCTCTCAACCACCAGAGACAGCTTATTGAGACTGTGAATTGTTGAAATAAGTGATTGATAATGAAGAGGAGGAAAAGTTAATTAAAGATTTCAAATGAGGATTTTGATATTCTATGTGTTCAAACACAGTGGCTTTCTCAGATCGTACAAAGCCTTACCCATATGCTAATTTCATGGAAATGAGGTTTATTATACTCTCTGGATTTTTCATTAAACAAGCAGAGACATAATCATATATACTCTTGTCTCCCTACCCCAACCTCTCACACATCCTCTGAAAGGTGTGATAGCTGCTTGCTTTTCATCCATTTTTATCCTTTGTCAACTCATCTTTGTTGAATCAACATAAAAGAGACAGACTCCTGAGCAGGATGGATCCTCAGCCTGACTGAAATCAGCATTTCTTCTGATCCGCTCCAGCACAGTTCATTTTGTAGAATCATAAAATCCTAGAATCATGGAATGGTTTGGGTTGGAAGGGACCTTAAATCCCATCAAGTTCCAACCCCCTGCCGTGGCACATCTCCCACCAAACCAGGCTGCCCAAGGCCCCATTTCTACTGGTCTCTAAAAAAGAAAACACTACACACACAAGCTACTTACTGGGAATGTTGTCTGGCTCATCCTAAATCAAAAAGATATGCAAGAGACATGGCTAACATATTAACATTGCCTTTAAAACTGAGTCCATTACCCAAAAACTGTCCCAACACTTTAAATTTTGCTGGTTTGGACGTATTTTCAGCCTGTATCGACACTTCAGATGCCAAAGATTTTGTCAGATCATTCTTTGCCCTTCTTTCTTTGAAGCAGTTATCCCCTCATCCCACCTTCAGAGGGCTCCACCTGGCCCAGAGTGCAGCCACCAGGACAGGAATATGTAGACTCTTATTTCCCCCCCTAACCAGAGCCCTTTTAGCAGAGTTTTTCACATACTGCAGCAATACACATCGTCCTTTTGCCAGGGAGGAAAAAGAGCCAGCTCAGTTTCTAGATATAGGCGATAAACGCTATCTCAAGCCCATCCAGAGACCTCAGAAAGTTAAATTAAACAGGCTGGAAACTTCTTTCAGGCTTAATGCTCATGGAACTTCTCAGGAAGCACCTATGTGTTATCTTGTTTAGGAGACTTTTATTCACAGCTATTCATAATATTGTGTCTCTGAAGCCAGTTTGCACCCGGAGGCAAGCGAAAGCTGCTCAGATTCTACAGTCCCCTCTGCCGTGTTTGCTCTCTGCACTCTTTACTCTGCCTGAAAGAATAAGAGCTAAGCTGACTTTTCTGCACTTGCTCGCTCACATAGTACAAGTGCTCGTCAACACCACGGAGCAGGCTAAATTCTGAATATCAAGCACAGGGATCACACAACAGAATAAAAATTCTAGCACCATATTGAATTAGCTAAATAAAAGTGTGGTGCACATTTTTAATTTTAAACAGAGAAAAGTATGAAAAAACAGTTCTGATCTAGATGTTATGAGTGGCTCAAGAAGGCTGGGGAAGCATTTATGCTACTTATTATTTATTCAGCTACGTTAGAATCTGGCTTAGTTCCCTTTGAAATCAGAGGAAGTCATTCAGCTTGTCCAGTCAGCAGGTCTATAAGGTGTGTGTGTATATATATATATATTAATATTCTGTATTTTTTGTCGTTTGTTTTGTTTCCCTTATTTTACTGACAGAGACAGCTGGACATAAAGGACTCAATTACATTTTTTAGTTATACCTAGAATCCTCTCTCTATGTAAGATATACATATATATATGTGCTAGATGTGACATAATATCTATTAAATATCATTTGAGGTGTCCTAAATGTTCTCCAGCTGCCAGTTCAGAACGGTTTCTGTTTTCCTCTAGTTTTCTGCCATACTTGCAGTGCTCATAGATGTCTCCTATATCCCAAAAAGCCTACACATTCTTAAGAAGCCTCATTTGTCTTCAAGCATCTCCATCGAGCCCAAACAGTTGTAATATGGGACTATAACTCTACTGAAGAATGCTTTGGCTAGAAGTGCTCATTAAACAACAGCATGGATATTTGTCAGGTTTACACCAACTTCAGACTCACTAAAAATCACATAAAGAATGAAAATTCAGAAAAATATATGAAAAGCATAAATTCTGAGAATGAAATCATTTTAACTGCTGATTTTAGAGATTTTCCTCCTATGTTTTGTGGGGCTTTTTTTGATACTTTGTATGAGTTTTGGTCTTTCCATTTATGTAATGTGTTGAGTTAGAGAGGAGTTTGCAGTCTAGACATCTCTTAAACATCCTGTAGTGATGTCCTAGTAGAGATCAAGTAGATTTTTCTAATCTAGGTACCTAGTTTGTTGCTAAATGTGACACTGGGGAACTGGGTGTCTTGAAGCATGTAGTTCTTCCCAAGTCTATTCTTATCACACAGATTTTGTTCTTCCACTAAAATGTCTCCTCTTTACAGCTTTCAGAAGAATCTAAAATTAAAAAAAAAGTGTTACTCAATTTTGTTTGGTTTGAAACTTATGATTCTCCCTACATTCACCTTGAGGCGTGGAAGTCGTAAGCTGTGCCACTGCAAGCAGAGATAAATGATCAAGAGGAAGAATTAAATGTGGGAACTCTGGATCCAAGCACGTGTGTTTCTACCGACACGGCAAAGAGGCCCTTCTCTACAGCAAAGGACTGTGGTCAGCAGCTTCTCTCTGCAAATAAGAGGGGTACAACACTGCTTTCACAGGGCAGAAACGGGTTCACTGTTTTCTGCTGAAGTGCACTTATTTTGATCTCATTTCATAGAACTGAACAAAATATGTGACTGCTTTAACACCGATACAGTTAATGCTTTATGTGACCAGTGAAGTTGTACTGAGTTCAGGAATATTCTTTGTGAGCGTATTGATTTAAATTACAGAGAGATGCATAGAAAACTAATTAGGAAGCAACACTTAGCTTCCCAGAACAAATACTTAGGCCAGCTCTTCAAAGATAATGGGCAAAATTATTAACCTCAAGGACATGGCATCCTGTTTGCTAATAAGATGTAAGTTTACTTTTCCAAGCTCAGAGCTTGAAAATGCAAAGGCTAATGAGTAGTTAAAAGTCTCCTGAGAAGAAAGGATAGGATGCTTCTCAGAATACGGCTGGGAGAACAGTCTGGAAGGTTAAGCAGAAGGAAAAGTAGAAATAAGCCTGAGATATTGGTGCCTTTCCAGAACAAGGGCATAGCAAGCTGCAGGGAGGAGCTTTGTGTGAATATATGCTGCATTTAATGGTTGAAAGTGTGCTTTTTTGATAGTTGCTTTCTAAATAAATTACATTTCTGGAAGGTTATTGGTTTTAGATTACCTTGGCATGGTCAAAGGCAAAAGGGAACTACAGGGTCCAACCCTATTTCAGGCTGCCCAGGGAGGGGGTTGAGTCACATTCCCTGGAGGGGTTTAAGGGACCGGTGGATGAGGTCCTGAGGGACATGGGTTAGTGATTGACAGGAATGGTTGGACTCGATGATCCGGTGGGTCTCTTCCAACCTGGTGATTCTATGATTCTATGATTCATACCCAGCCTTTGGATGGAAGAACTGCAAGCCAGGGGACAAAGACCTGGAAGGGGCTACAGGAGCCACAGAGTACTGGATACTAATACTTTGTCAAAATAAACAAATAAAAAACCCCAAATATTTCTATTTCATAATAGTTAATATTTTACATTTTAACAGCATGCATCTTCATTTTCCCATATATACTTCTCAATCATAACTCTCAAGAAAGGATTCTTTTCCCCTGAGTAAGGGGATCTTTCTCTTCCTTGTACTATCCAGCTCTTCCTCTGCTAGATCATCTTAAGACTGCATTTTGACCTATTTTGGTTTGGTTAGAAATTGTGTTACCGTTCTAAGATACAGAGTAAGGTGAGTCGGGATGTGACAGCTTTATAACCCGGGTGATAGCACGGTGAACGGGCACATTACAAAAAGGACAAAAAGGCTTTGTGATGTTATTTACAGTACTCACTTTGCTAACACGAGCAGCATTGTAAAAATGCTAGTTCTTAAGGCTGCTAAAGTGTAGTGCCTGAGTTCTCTGCAGCACAAGTGGCTGATATGCTGATAAATGACACTGCACGAAAAGGTGGCCATGAAAAGCAAATTCACAGTGAATCACCCTCAATACCAGATTGGAGCAAGAGCACAGCAATGCTGATTTGTGGGCTGATGTTGCCATTTAATGTGGTTTCCATCAAACTGTTCGTAAAATTCATAGCTCCAGCTAGCCTCCATTACTGTGTCCTTGTACATTCTTCTGGAAAATAACTTGTTTATGAAGCTTCAATGGTGCAGGAGGATACTGTATGGTCCAAAGGCAAAGCAGTGGCCAAAAGGCATGTGCCTAGTCTGGATTTCAACTTCTTACTTGTGCATTGTATTTACGTCCAACACTCTTTGTGATTGCATCTGCTGTGTATGTTAAGACCAGCCCACAGGTGGATGCAGGTCCACAGCCCATAGATAGCTACACAGGCAATTTATTTCTTAATTTATTAATCACAGAATGGTTTGGGTTGCAAGAGATCTTAAAAATCATTTAATTCCAACACCTTGCAATGGGCAGGGACACTTCCCACTGTCCAAGCCCCATCCAGCCTGTTCCTGAACCCCTCCAGGGATGGGGCAGCCACAGCTTCCCTGGGCAACATGGGCCAGGGCCTCACTGCCCTCATCGTGAAGAAATTCCTCCTTATGTCTAAATTAAATCTTCCTTTCTCCAGTTTAAAGCCATTCTCCCTCATCCTATCACTCCATGCCTTGTCCCTCCCCAGCTTTCTTGTAGCCCCTTCATGTACTGGAAGGTCACTATAAGATCTCCTTGGAACCTTCTCTTCTCCAGTCTGAACAACCTCAACTCTCTCCACCTGTTCTCCTAGCAGAGGTGCTTCAGCCCTCTGATCATCTTTGCAGCTTCATACAGTTCCATATCCTTCAGTTCCTTATGCCTCTGGTAAGTCTTCAGTATTCTTACAGACTAAGGGTATGATCCTCAAGAAACACGAGGACTCTTCAGGATCCATGAAGGTGCCTGCCATGTTACCACCTTCAGCTCTTTGGAGAAGCTGTGGTTGAGACACTAGGACCAAATCACTTCTGTAGTAGCAGCAAAACCACGTTGGTGAAACACTATTTTTATTGGCAAATCGATGAGTCCAGGTGACATCTTCCACTGTGCTGATAAATCTTACCAGCCTCATGGCCAGCTTTATGTCCTTACATGTTCCACATTTCCAGTCCTTTTACACGACACATGATGAGAAAATACCCATGTTATACCTCTAGAAAGTATGACAATAAGATAGAAAAGTAGTCTGTTGAAGATCTGAGGGAGAATTTTTGCTTTGCTTGCTTACATTAATCCATCTCTTCTTTGCTAAAGGGATTTTGTTTGTGTCTACAGCCCTGTTGTTTGTTGCTTGTTTGGGTTTTTTTTTTTTGAACTTCGAAGTATCCACCATTTATATAAAAGTATCGCTTTTTTTGATGATGAGAAAACCAAAGATTCAAATTTATTTTTAAGTCTGACTGTAGCTAAGTTAAGGAAAGCTTTCTTAGATTCCAGCATAAGGGAAATGTTTACAAAAGCAGCACGTGTTGCTGAGGTGTACACTTCATACAGATTATGACGCATGTTTCAAACACAGATTTATACCATAAATTCAGCCTGAGGAGAAGAGTTTTTAACAATCCGGTAGCATCTTAACTCTTACTCTGATTTTTCATAGAAAAGGACCTGAAGTCCTTTTCAGATTAGATTGTGTGACTTGGCTAAATGAAAATCAAACTAGAAAGTGTAGTTGCCCCAAAAGGGAATAAGATTTTAGCAAAGAAGCCCTGGAAAGACCACGTGTCCACTGGGACATCGGGGACTGTAGATCATGGACTCAGTAGCTTCTTCCCAGAACCTGGCATTGGAGAGTGAAGCAAGTATCTCTCTGACCTCCATAAAACCCAAACTCCAAAAATCTCAACATTTTCATGTGTTGAGTACAATCAAAAAATTAAAACCCATTACTTGGAAGTTTAGTATTCAAGACTGAGAACTGATTAGAATACTGAAATTACCAGATATGTTTATAAATATTCTAGGCTCAGCCAGACAGGGAAGTAATTGAAATGTTTCAGTGAGATCCAAGCTTGCATTTCCCTGGATAAGCTCCTCAGCCTACTGGCTTGAAAAGGGAAAATACAAAGGGCATGATTTTCACAACTGATTAGGGAATTGAGAGAGTCACTTTGCATTTCCTTAAAAGGGACTGATTTTCATAAAATACAGAGAAGCCTTGAACCATCTCAAGCTGAGAACCTCAAGCTAAAGCAACTAAATTTACAAGTCATTTTCCCAGCAAGTGGTATATTTAAATTCAGTTCCATGAAAAAAAAAATATCAAAGAGGCAAATCCAATTTGATCATGTCGTACTAACTTTAATTATTGATAAAATAGATCAAACCCAGGAAGGATGCAAATGCCGCTGACGTCTTCTACTTTCATTCCTTGCTTGGGCTACCAGGAAGAGTCTAAACTAGCTTGCAACACCAGGTTGCATCCTGAAACTGAACATAAACAACAGCCCCTGCTCTGCAAAGTCCTCATCCACAGTCAGAACGACAAGAGCTAATTGGATATCCAAGAAATGGATTATGACACCCAGCATAGTTTGAATCAGTTAATTGGATTAAAATAGAACTGGCCATTTGGATTAAGGCATAATCAAACTTCTCCGCAGACAAAAGATCCGAGTAGCATGTTAACGAAAAAAATAAAGGAGAGAGAGAAAAAAAAAAAGATAAGGGACAAGAAATGCTTGTTAAGAGGGGGTACACTCCTCTCCTCTTCCCAGCTATTTTTAATGAAGGGCACATTATCTCCTTGCCTAGCAGCTGAAATAACATTGTGTAATGGAAATGAGATCAGCAAAAGGGCTGTAGCCATTATAAAAGATAAAAATCCCTAGAAATCTGTTTAAATAGAAAAGGATAAAAGGAGAAGCTAAACATCACAACACAATGTTACCCACTATGCAAAACTTCTCAGTCTGCATTCCCTCCCTTCCACATTATTGATTTTTAAATTACATTGTCTTTTTATTACTTTTCTCTAAATCTGTCACTGTAAGAACTGACACAAAATCTAATCAAACCGTAAGGAAACCATCAATTTTATCTAGTTATTCAGATGGGTGGTGAATAACATCACAGCCCCTGGTCCTGCTCTCGGTAATGAAATCAAGCCCCGGCCTGCGTTTTCTGATTTTAAAGGTTTTGCTTTGGAAGAACAGCACGGCTGTAGAGCTCACCTCTTTTGGAGCTTTGAGGAGCAGGAGGAGAGTACAAACCACCACGAGCTATTGACTATAATATTTCTGTATTTCTAATTGAAAGATCTACATGGAGATCTACATGCTTTGTGATGCCTTCCTGCGGATGCACCCTTTCCACCAGCAAGCCTTGCAAAATTATCTCTTTTTGGAGGTTTCTAAAGAAACAGACACTGTTCTACCACTGCCTTTCACTGAGCGTCACGTGGGTGTGCACAAAAAAAAGCAGCTAGTGCTAAGAGTCTTTAGCCTTTGCCATTAAGAACTGGCTTCAAACAAGTGCTGCCATCCATCTCCGAGGAGACCTCATAGCAACTTCCAAGGTGTGAAGGGGCTACAAGGAAGCTGGGGGGAACTGTTCACAAAGGCTTGTAGTGATAGGATGAGGAGCAATGGCTTTAAACTGCAGAGGGGCATATTTAGACGAGACATAAGGAATAATTTCTTCATGGTGAGGGTGGTGAGGCCCTGGCCCAGGCTGCCCAGGGAAGCTGTGGCTGCCCCATCCCTGGAGGGGTTCAAGGCCAGGTTGGATGGGCCTTGGGCAGCCTGGTCTGGTGAAACATATCCCTGCCCATAGAACTAGATGATTTTTGAGGTTCCTTCCAACCCAAACTCCCTTATGATTCTATAATTCTATGATTCCCATCCAGGCCTTGCAGAAAGACCATGGTGGTAGGAACATCTGCTGAACTTCTGGGCAGTGCAGGAGAGCCACAGGCTTGCAGCAGCTCCAGCAGTGGTTGAGGGTCTATTTTATCACCCAGCTCCTTATTGCAGAGGAGGTGGTAGCCTGGGCTGGTGGGAGGAAAGGCTGGGGAGAGACTCGAGGGAGATGAGTAAGGGAGACAGCCAGGTTGGCCCCAGCAGTTGTTGGTCTCCTAGGTATTCGGTCTCCCTCTGCAGTCCCGTGGTCCATGCAGGCAGCATTGAAGTGAGTTATTGCTCTTCCAGCCCATGCTTAGCTGTGAGGATAGAGAGGACATTTTTTCCCTTTCGGGTCTTCTCGCCCAGAGTTCAATTGCTCTGACTTTGCGCATTGAATGCATCCATCAACAAACAAAAGTAGTGAGAGGGTCATGAAAACAGATGACACTTAAGGTCAGAGATGGATTATGTGTCATAGAAGTTCAGGACTATTTGAGTAATTTTCCCAGCTGCACAGTTTGCCAAAAAAAAAAAAAAAATAGTCTATATTCAGCAGCAATTTGATACGTGTTAACTTAAGTGTGAAAATCCTGCTTCCAAGCTCAGCCAAGCCCCATCACAACCCCAGTAACGGTGCTGCATAGTACATGCCTTAAATTATCAAATTAATGGAGACAAGAAATAACAATAAACTCTACTCATAAGTCAATGTGTATTGAACTTTCCAGCCACTGTCTCTCAGCCTGCTTAGTTCTGCCCACATTTTCTTTATCATCTTCTTTCTCAAGAAATGAACAGGAAATAGTAAAATGCTATTAACTTATTAACATAGGAACAGAGCTGCGGATGGGATGATATACGTTCATCAAAAGACTCATTTCCTTCCATGAGTCAGAGAATACATTTTCTGTGTTTGGTTTGCTTTGCTTTGGCTTCAATCGAGAGACTGTGCTAGGGATATTTGCAAAATTATAGCAAAGCTTTGGCTTCAATTGCGTGTAAAAGTCATCTGTAGGAAACTTTTAAGAATTAAGAAAGCTTTTCCAAAATGTTACTGAAGCATAAGCAGCAACGCTGCACTCTGCGATCTGGAGGAGTTCAGAAAATGGCTTTGAATGCTACTTTTTGTACGTAATCATCTTCCTCATTTTTGTTGGAACAGCCAGGACTGTTCTTCTGTATCAACACAAGCATCACACGAAGGAACACTTTTTAGAGAGCTGCAGAAGGCTTTTTGCTCCATCAAAAAAAAAAAAAAAAAAACAGAATAAAGGGATTTGGGGCTTTAGGATCAACCATTGAATTAATCCGCTGTTTACCGTCACCTACAGGACACATTAGGACAGGGCTCAGTGCTGGGTCCAGCCCTGTTCAATGTCTTTATCAATGACCTGGATGAAGGCACTGAGGGCACCCTGAGCAATTTTGCAGATGACACCAAGCTGGGTGGAAGTGTGGATCTGCTGGAGGGTCGGGAGGCTCCAAAGGGACCTGAACAGGCTGGACTGCTGGGCTGAGACCAACGGCAGGAGGTTTAACAAGGCCAAATGCCGGGTCCTGCACTTGGGGCACAACAACCCTAAGCAGAGGTACAGACTAGGAGAGACCTGGCTGGAAAGCTGCCAGGAGGAGAAGGACCTGGGAGTGCTGGTTGACAACCGACTGAACATGAGCCAGCAGTGGCCCAGGTGGTCAAGAAGGCCAATGGCATCTTGGCTTGTATCAGACACAGCGTGACCAGCAGGTCCAGGGAGGTTCTTCTCCCCCTGTACTCGGCACTGGTGAGACCGCACCTCAAGTCCTGTGTTCAGTTCTGGGCCCCTCACCACAAGAAGGATGTTGAGGCTCTGGAGCGAGTCCAGAGAAGAGCAACGAAGCTGGTGAAGGGGCTGGAGAACAAGAGGAGCGGCTGAGAGAGCTGGGGGTGTTCAGCCTGGAGAAGAGGAGGCTGAGGGGAGACCTCATTGCTCTCTACAACTACCTGAGAGGAGGTTGTGGAGAGGAGGGAGCTGGGCTCTTCTCCCAAGGGATGGGGGACAGGACGAGAGGGAATGGCCTCAAGCTCCACCAGGGGAGGTTCAGGCAGGACATCAGAGAAAAAATTTTCATGGGAAGGGGCAGAGGCTGCCCAGGGAGGGAGTTGATTCCCCTTCCCTGGAGGTGTTTAAGGGACAGGTGGATGAGGCGCTGAGGAACACTGTTCAGTGATTGATAGGAATGGTCGGACTCGATCCAATGGGTCTCTTCCAACCTGGTGGTTCTACGATGTATGATTGCCGAGCCAGCAGCCTAAGAAGGAATTTGCACAGCAGTATTGGCTTTGAGCCACCCTCTCCTCCCTCCTCTCCTCCTCGGTGAATCTGCCTGTCAGTCTGCGGCTTCAAGGTGTCAGAAGCAAGCTTATTTGTGCTGAAGTAACCAATTAAGTTTTACTGCTTTATTGATGCCACAGATATAAAATGACTATGTAGAGCATCTGTCATAAAATGCTTGCTTAAGAATCCGTTGCTGGAGACATCAGTACTCCAGCAGAAAGATGAAAGGAAGATTCAAAGCACGTGATGCGGAGATGTGTTAGGAGCTAATTACATGCAGTGGGAACTGAGACAAGGATGGCTTGCCATCAGCTGTGGATTGCATCTAAGATGTGGATATCAGTGCTAAAATGTTTTCATAAAACAATCTTATGTGCTGTTGAGCTAGTCATTTTTCTATCATGAATTGTTCCTTCTAGTGATTTGTTTCTGAAGAACACTCAGTATCGGATTGAGCTCTTGTGAGGAGCAGAGGACTTTTATGAGGAATTCTCTAGAAGGCACAAAACATTAAATGCTGGTCCTGAACAAGGACCTATTGTCAGAACTGTCTCTGATAGCAATGGCATTAATTTATAGAAATGTAAGAATAAATTCAGCATGAAGAATAAAACATATAAAACTATCACAGATCGGTTCAAATGAACGTTATTGAAAAGAACTGGACTGCCAGTACATTGACCTAACTCCCTGAGGCAGAGAAAGTTTACAAAGGAAAAAAAGAAATACTAGTAATAAAAATGGAAAGGTATCTTTTTTTCCACTGTATCCTTTCATCTTTGATATATGCCCTGCTTCTGTGTTTTTTATATGAAAGCTTAAGAGATTATTGAAACTCTTTAAAAAGAAAGGAAGGAGGAAAGAGTGTCTATCGCCTCTCGGATACAGTCGCAGAGGCAGAGGGCTCAGATAGATAGATTAGGAAATCTTTTATGCTTTGGCAGCACAGGCCCCTGCATTGTTCTCTGTGGCCCAGAGCGGTATTATCTTCTTAATTTGTTATTTTATAAGCACTTTGAGCACTGAAACGTTTATAAAGCTCCAGAACAAAATAAAAAACCCAAACACCGCTCCTGTCAGTTTTAAAATGGCAAACCCAGCAGGTTCCTTTGAAAAGAGAAATTGTGCATGAGGATCATGAGCGTGGGGACACGTTATCAATCCTGAACGATTTTCAAGATGTAGCCTTGCCTGCTGCTAACACATTATACAGAGCTGCAAATCGGATGTACCCTTAAGAAAGGTCAAAAGAAAGATATTCTAAATACCATGGGATTCTTCTTCTTTTTATACGAAAGGCCATGCTTTATTGAAGAGGTGAGGAAATCTGGTATTGTAAAATCCACAGTGCAAAACAATTTTGTGGCACTGAAATAAGAGGGTATGTTATTTATTACACGTGCAAATATTAAAGAACTGAAAACCTGTTCTAACTTAACATTAAAACACATTTTTCACAGATCCAGGTGTATATCTAATAAATCCACCCTCTTACTCAGGAAAACATGGAGGCAGGATTAATTAAAACCGCTACCAATCCCACCTAGAGAAATACTCCCTGGTGATTTTCTTTCCCTATTCCTTTTTTCCCCTCTTTTCCCTTCTGTCTCCTTTTCCTTTTCCTCTATAAATATTTATTTTTTTCAGAGCCAGGAAGGACGTTTTGTGGCAAAAAGAGGAAAGACTCCTATTATTATTCCTTTTTTTTTTTTTTTACCATTTGTTTTATCCACATACCAAGCCTGGAATAGTTTCAAGATACTCCCAAAATATTGAAATTCAAAAGAAATAGGAAATTGCAATCTTTTTACACTGACTTGATCAGTTCTAATTGTATACACTATAACCTCCATAGCACATGATATTTCACTTGGTCAAGTTTATGGCTAGAAGATTGATGAGGAAATACTTATTTTTTCTGTCTTATTTTATTATTTAATTATAAAAAGATTATTTTTAATAATAAAATACACTGACTTCACAGTTCTATTTGGCTATGCGCTAAAACTCCTTGTGGAATTAATAATTTTATTGTGTCTACTTATCAGTCCCTACACAAAATCCTCTCTTGTTGATGCAATGAGCTTCGTAACCATCTCACATCTGCTTCTTTACAGAGCGCGTCTCCTGCCTTGACGTCTCAAGAGTCGAATGCAGATGTTAAATACCTGCAGGTAATGCTGTTCACCTGGATCCTGTCAAATAAGATTGGGTAAATCAAGATGTACCAGGACCAGCCTCTGCTGGAGAAATAATTCTGGTTAGAGAGAGCACGCAGAAAGGCTGCGATGGACCTGTCTGCAACTGTGCCCCAGCTCCCACTGCGCACAAAGGCAGCACCCGTCACCATCGCCAGACACACGTCTGTGTGTACTCGCAAAACCTATTTATATATAAAGCTCTGCTTGAAAAGTTGAAATATCCAATTGTCTTGAAAGTTATTAAACAAATTGCAATTATGTGTTCATACATAGTTGCAGCTCGAGTACTATTTTTGTACTTTGGATATTATTTAAATTAAAATGATTCATACGAATACACAGTCTTCTTTCATTAGTGCTTTACACTCCATAAATCACAAAATTAAAGAAACAACAGGCTGATGGAGTGTATATTGTAAACATTCCAGCTATAAATTTCTGATCCTGAGATAGCTTCTATCCAGATAGGACAAAACACGGATCTATCTTGATAATAGAGTTCATTAGGCAGGCTGCATGTAGCCTGAATTCCTGGGTCAACCAAAGGAGGCACTGGAAACACAAATTAATCCATTCTGTGCTGTAGTTCCTGGCCTAGAAAACATGAAGAATTGTTGCCTCTCCCAAATGTGTACACGAAGAACAAATCTTTTAATGGTTGTGCAAACTTGGATATCATAGTGTTGAGGAACATAGCGAATGCTCTTTGTATCTTTATGTTATCTTGTTTTCCTTCCAACTTTTTTATCTTCCTTAGTCCCAGAACCCTGTGGGAATTCATACAAATAGTCCTCTCATCTTGCCCCTATGTTTGTGTAACAGACACTGGTTCCCCACGACTGAATCCAGCAGCGGCTGAGGGCAGGCTGCAAAACGATGAAAATGGGAGCATGATCACATGGTTTTAATGGAGATCAACCACCTCCTGAACCTATCCTTAAGACATGTGTTAGTGAGGAGAATCAATTAAGTTACCACCACTTAATGAACTATTTCTTGTTGGCCAAGTCAGGGTACTTGAATATGTTTTTCTCAATTAAAAAAAATAAAGCCATAAAGGTGATATGCAGATACATTTCATTTCTGAGTAAGGTGGGCTGGGACTTCATAAACATTCAGATATCAATGAAAAGTATTGATTGGGTTTGTTTGCATTCAGACATCCCCTGTGGACAAACTACAAGTCATAAACGACAGTCGATAACTAAATCCCTTCTTTGGAGTCTCCCTGCAGCAGACTGGACCCAACCTTCTCCCACTGCTCTTCTCCATGAACTTTACGTCTTACTTTGGACTTTGTCTTACTAGAAATCCTTGACAGAATGTTTAAGGCAAGTAATTAAGCCACTGCAGTGCAGTCACGCATCCAAGCACGGTCAAATGCTCAATTTCAGCACAGGTTCAGCTAGTTAACGTATTTGTCAGATCATTAAGGACGTTGTTTGTCAGTGCTGCAAGGAACAGCATTTATTTTGAAAACTTCTGGGGTTTAAACTTTACGGTTTCTACTACATCCAAAGTTTCAAGCAGTGAGTAATTTGTGCCCGTGCATTTGCAGTTCGCATAGCGATGTCAGCAGTGAGCGCCTGCCCTGGCTCTAAACAGGAAAGGGTCATAAATGATCTCGACTATTTTTCTCCTTTTCCCTCAAGAGGACTTCCAAGGTCAGCGTTGAGGTCATTACCAGGACGGTGTGGGGAAACTCACACTGCAGCTCTCCCTCGTCTTTGTGGCTCATGGATAAACAGCAGTCTCCATTCTAAAATGTTTCAGTCCATTAATCTTCATAAACACAAATATTTATAATGCAGTAAGACTGTATTAGCCCTGCACACAGCGCCTGCCTGGTTTGCCTCCCTTGGCACAGTTCGTTAACTGTTTTAACACAAGCTCCAGTCCCAAGGTGTGTCGAGCTCACTTTTCATCCATCTGCCCACGCACACCAGGCACAAGGTATCTGAGAATGTAGGGCTCATCTTCCAGCTTGCGGATTTTGTTAGGCGACATTAATTGTTCCAACTCCACCTCTCCCTCTGAGGTTAACGAGGCCATGAGAAAGAGGATACTTTCCCCAATTGCTTTGAAAATCTTGGGAGAACCTTCACAGTGTACAAAAAAAAAAAAAAAAACAAAAAAAAAACAGTGCCATAAAAGCCTTTTTTTTTTTGTATTCTGTTCCCTATCTGTGCCAAGCTCTCTTCAGTAAAAAGATGCTGGTCCAGAAGAAAAATATTTTCAGAACAGACTTTCCGCTTTGGTTATTTCGACTTGAACAAAGATGTTTTGTTCCGCTGCATCAATGCAAATGCGCATCAGCACAGCTCTGTACTTACCACCTTTCTGCTCAGATCTGTATTTTGTCCACTGCACTTACCTTTCAGACACAGGTTCAGCAATCACAGCTGCAAGGAATGACTCTTCATAACACGGAAGAGCACTAACGAAGCTGTTTCTCTTGTAGAGCTACTCTAACTGACATAATATCATATCTAATGGGCCACTGTCAACAATGAACCATCCATGAAAGAGCACATTCAGCACAGTCACTTTCTAGGCAATTAGTTTCGCTATTTAAATTATTACTTTTCGAGCAATATTATGGCAGTGACATATGCACATCAAGAAAAAAAACATATTCTGGCAATTCTTCACCCATGGTAATTGCTTGCAGACCTGTGGGAAAGGCAATGGAAGCAAAAAAAGGAGAGAGGGGAGAAGGCAAAGTAGCCTTGTCAAGTTCTGAGTCCCCGATGGAAACGATTTAACATCAGTCATGTGCTTTATGTATACCAATTCATAGCAACAGAGATGTGACTTGTATTGTTTCCACAAATATTTGCTTAATTAGATTGCTCGCTTGATAACAATAAGTTATCAATTAAAATTACCTAGTATGTCTTCTTTCAGATTCCAGACACAGAAAAGTAGTTCTACTTATTGCTCAACTTTCTCACCGAAATCAGTCTGTCTTCTATACCTAACTAAGTTTTGCTTTTTCTGTGCCCAACGTGCAGATGAGCAGCACCCACAGCTTACACGAGGGCAGGATTTTCTAATAAGCAGCTAGATTTTAGCTCCAGGCAGTTGTGTGAACCGGGCAGGACAGCAGCGTACTCTGGCACCATCTAGCAAAAGCACAAAGTAATTCTATTCCTCTCCTTTCTGGGTACAGACTAAAACAGAGATATGAAATCACTAAACTGGGAGAGAATTTGAAATATTGGCACAGGGCCTCTTTTTTTGACACAGGTGGAAAAGTGCTGTAAGGTTTGAGCAGTTTGCCCACTGCTCAAAAGTGGGTTTGCACTGTAACAACAGAAACAAATTCCTTCTATTTCGATACAAATAGAATTGAACATATAATATATGGTGATGATTTATGGCTCTGATGAAGGGGATTAAAAAGCAAACTTTCATTTAAGTATAGGCTTCTGCTTTAATCTTACTTGGCACTGGATGATCTTTAAGGTCTCTTCCAACCCAAACTATTCTATGATTCAAGATCACCAGCTGAGGCAAATACCAATTACCTCCTGAAAGCCAAGGTGATTTCAACTGTGATTGGTTTGCTGGCCATGGAAAAGCCTAGTTTTCGATATCTCCATTTGTACAATGGGAAAACAAGATTGTTTTTACAGGATTGTTGTGAAGATAAATTCTTCCACATTTACCGATCATTCTGAAAGCATCAACCAATCTCGAGCAGCCAATTTCCTCCCTATTAGTAACCTAATCAGAGAGCTTTCAGGCAGAAGCTTAAATTCTTACAGGGAAATGAGCAACCAAAACCTGATATGAGGAAGAAAAACTTGTCACTGTATTAAATAGAGCAGCTCTACCGGTTTTGCTTTACTTTGGATCCAAAGGGTGAGCTCCTCAGCTGGCTGGACTTGCACTCCTTCCAGCTGGCTTCAGAAGTCCGTTACCTGGTTACCCTGACCGGTTACCCAGTGTTTTCTGACAAGTCTGACCTTAGAAATCCTTTTGTTTAAAGATGTTGTCTGGAAACCTTGCCTTCAAAACATTGATTTTTGAAAGACAGAGGCAGTTGGAGAGGTTTTTTTCCACAAATAAATAATTGTTAACTTCTCTAATTAGGGCTTTAGAAAAGTAAAACACAATTAGCCTGACTTTGTAAATCCTGTTGTCTGGACTCGCTTTTTAATTTTCTTCTCATCAAATGAATTGCTCCACTAAAGTTTCCTCTTTTTCTCATCTCACCAATGCCATTCTGCTTGCAATTTCTGATATTTGTTTGGGACCATAAAGAGCAGGGTTCCCTTGTGCTGGTAAAGGGCTACAAGAAAGCTGGGGAGGGATTGTTTACAAAGGCTTGGAGTGACAAGACAAGGGGCAATGGTTATAAACTGGGATTTAGACTAGACATAAGGAGGAATTTCTTCACTCTGAGGGTGGGGAGGCCCTGGCCCAGGTTTCCCAGAGAAGCTGTGGCTGCCCCATCCCTGGAGGGGTTCAAGGCCAGGTTGGATGGGGCTCGGAGCCCCTGATCCCGTGGGAGGTGTCCCTGCCCATGGCAGGGGGTGGAACTGGAGGGGCTTTGAGGTCCCTTCCAACCCAAACTATTCTATGATTCTAATTTATACAGCCCTTCTAAAGTACCTGCAAAATTTGGGGGAAATCAGGGGAATATTTGTTTATCAAGAGTTTTGAATCTAAAAATGTTAAAACCTTGTGGGCTATTTCAGTCAAAAAGCAGTAATTTAAAATGCCTTGGTATTCGTAAGCACAAAGTTCATTTTACAAGTTTATCTATGGACTTTTTCTTGCCTTTCTCCATTTATCTGAAAGAAGGGTTATAGTTAAATTTCTATTTAAGCCCATTCCACCTTTTTCCACCTATTCTGGTTTCATTCCATCACACCCTCTATGAAAATAAAGGAAATTTTTGGAAGATCAACTCCGAAACCTGAGTGTATTCAAATTCTCTTCAATTCTTCGTGAATTAATTCATGTATTATTATATAACAGGAATGAAACACTGACAGAGAGAGGACATTTCTGATTTCCTCACCTCTCCAAAGGGACATGGGCGGTTTCCAGGTCTGAGGGTTTTTCTCTTCCTGGTTTTCCTAGTGCCTGTAGCACATACTCAGGCTACAAAGAGCTAAGCGCTTCCATCTGCAGGGTGTAACCTCAAGATATGTTCTAGACATCTCAGCTGTTTTCTGGGCCAACACACAACTTGATGGAGACATAAACAAGCACACTAGGTTATCGGTGAGGAAAACGCATCTGTATCTTGTCCCCCATCTAGTAAGTATGTGCAGCAGTCCCTGACACAGCCAGCTCTCAGAAGGGCTCCTTTCAGCAGCAGGTTCTTCTCGTGGGTGGGATGTCCCTTGCCTTCTCAGGGGGTCCCAAGTCCCAGCACAGTCAGTTGAATCCTAATTCCAAGTCAGGCTACAGTGAGGAGCCCCATGGGGACTGCAGCAAACGACCACACCAATAAACCACAGCAGAAGGGGATCATTATAATTCACTTGACGGGTCTCTGCCACCATTTCATGGACCAATGGGAGGCCTTGGGCGAGGATCTCATGGAGATCAACGGCATCAGCTGATCGTACGTGCATAGCTTTTATCCAAACGTCTTTTCAAGAACAACGTTTGGAAACATTTTAAAACCTGATCGCATGTGTTATTTAGTCACCTGTGTTGGCCATTCCATACATAAAGATATATTTTTGTTGGCTTCTTGACATGAGTTTAAGATGTATTCGTGAATATAGCTATGTGGGAAATTATTTGAAACTGGACCTTCTTCTGTTGTGCTGGAACAATCCCTGTGGCTTTAGGGTAAATCAAGTGGAAGGCATTTTATTTAAGCTCTGTCAAGTCTCCACTCTCCAATTTTTCACAAAGTCGTGATGCACACATGCAAAATAATTTGACATATTTGAAGCTTTTATGCATCACAAATGTCATACTACTATTAAAACAAATGGACTATGATTTAGGTTTGTGATTTTTGTACCACACCAAGTTCCCCCATAGGATGAGCACCAGAGAAATTATCTCTGGAAAAACAGACTGATCATACTTTGTTTCATTAATAAGCTATCGGTGTGTCCCTCTAAAAGATCCATGCATGCAAATACTGGCCTTCATATATTTATTTTTTTCTGTGTTACCCCAAGACTGTCCTAGCTCACTGCAGCTGTGTCCTTTCCAGGCTGTCAGACTCACATATTAACTGATATTTCATCAATTTGGCCTGAGCTGCATTTGTAACTGAGCCCCAAGGGGAAGAGCTAATGCATTAAACACAGAACATTAGCCTCCTGGAAGTCGTATTTCCTTCAGAAGAAAAGAAGCCTTCTTCGGTTGAGCTGTACACACCAGAAGCACCAAGATGGTGTGGAGAAACTCATATCATTCCTCGTGAATTTTTCATGAGTGTTTCTGCCCATGCATCTCTAACATCCAGCCGTACTTTCCTGACCTTTACTTATTCACATCCCCATGGTGAAGATGGGAAAGGTAAAAATGATCTGGCTGTTCACATTTTTGGGTGGGGGTATTTGATACATAAAGAAAATAAAGATGCTTCTTCTCTGTTTAAAAGTAATTGAGGACACCAGGGAGGAGCTGGGGGTAGGAATCAGGATGGATGGACGTTGTTTTGCTAGTCCCTAGCCCAGTGTCTATGGAATCATGCAGTGCCGGAGGTAGGTAGTTTGTAGCTGCACAGATGGTCATGGTTGATAAGATTTGCCTCAGGCAGGAGAGCTGTTCTTGCTTATTCTACTGAAATGCAGCCTCAGATATCTGTAGCTAAATTGCTTTGATTTTTTTTTATTGTAAACTCCTTGACTTGAAAGGGTAAAGCTCAATTTATGAACAAGACGTCAGAAGGCGAAGTATAAAACGCAAGCATCTCTTAGTCTAGCTTAAATACAAATTTCAGAAACAATTTCATTTGAAATACATTTAACTTGCAAGCTTACCAATCACATAATTTCCCATACAGTTCAAATCAAGACTCAGCAGAACTTTCCCATTAATGCATCAAATAATGCAGATGTCCTTTTTTTGCCCCCTTTGAAGTGACATATGCTTCAATTTATTTTTAATCTTCTAAGTGATGTTGTAAGTAAAGCCGCCCTGTGTGACATATGAAGTTACTATTTTCTTCTTGCTATGGATCTGGAGAACTCAGGCAGTAGTGGCTAAACCCAGATTGAATCAGGCTGTTTAACCTAAACGTCAAGGAATGAAAGCCAGCATTTAATTGTGAGGACATATACAAAGGCAAATGCAATGAATTTGCCCCTTGCACTAAGACACAGAATACACTAAACACTTAAAAACCCACATCTGCACTTTTCTTTTACCATTTTCACTGCCAGATGAAGCCTTTCAGTTGTTGCTGTGTGGAACAACAGTGTCATCCAGTGGTTAGTTGGCTAACCAGACATTTTTCTTCCCTCCAGATTTGCCAAAGTGCGCATCCCAAGGCTGCCGTGTAGCTTGAGAGATGACAGCTTGGAAATGAAGCTGGCAGAAACATCTTCCCCTCTGCATTACATTATTAAGCAATATTTCAGTTAATATAATGGCTTTCTGCACTGTCAACACAAGAGGAAGGAGAATGGTTTCCATGAGGAGCCTGTCGGCCTTCTGGGGACAAAGTGCAATGGGCAACTGTTCTGCTTCAGTCTGATGCAAGCAAGGAGAGTTTGCAGCTCTTAGAAAGTGGTGGTCAAGGCCATTTTAACACACATTTCATAGAATCATAGAATCGTAGAATGGTTTGAGTTGGGAGGGACTCATCCTTCCTTGCCTTGAACACCTCCAGGGATGGGGCAGCCACAGATCCCCTGGGTTTTGACTCTGGAAAGCTCTTTGAGAACACTGCCCAGAAGTCCAGCTACCCCAAGGAGGGCCAGGTGAGGAGGTCCTCATGCAGCTCGAGATGTTTTCCTAACCTCCCTCAGCCTCCAGTATTTGGAGCCCAGGAGTTTTCTGAACCAGAGGCAGCACCACCACGTTCAGCACACCGTCACACATTTTCACGCCTTGGTGTATACAGTTGCTCAGTAAAACTGTGATCTTTGTATGTTCAAGGAGCCTTGTGGCTTACACAGACTTGTGCAAGAAAACAGCTTCTCTCATCTGTTTTCATAGAATCATTAGGTTGGAAAAGACCTTTGAGATCATCAATTCAAACCGCACCTGTCCACTACTAAACCATGTTCCCAAGCACTTCATCTACACGCCTTTTAAACCCCTCCAGGGATGGGGACTCCACCACATGCCTGGGCAGCTTCTGCCAGGGCCTGAGAGCCCTTCCAGTGAAGAAATTTTTCATATTGTTCAATCTTAACCTCCCCTGGTACAGCTTGAGGCCATTCCCTCTCGTCCTGTCCCCTGTCACTTGGGAGAAGAGCCCAGCTCCCTCCTCTCCACAACCTCCTTTCAAGCAGTTGTAGAGAGCAATAAGGTCTCCCCTCAGCCTCCTCTTCTCCAGGCTAAAATGTTTTGATTCTGCCATCGGTCTTTTCTCCTTCTTACTGGAAAAGGAAATGAATAATCCATCCCAATGCACTTTTTCTAGGCCACCATGGTGCCAGGTCTCCCTTCATCCACCTCTTCTCCGTTGCCAGACCTGTACTTGATTGCAGCAGCCACTCCATATCTTTGAGTTTCTTTGCCCTTCTCTGTGCTTTTACCAGCTCTACAACTCTCTTTATGAGACAGAAAGGCAGGATTGCAGAGAATGTTCACGATTAACGATGGCATTTTTGTCAAAGATGAAATTTACTTTCACTTTCAATAAAAAAAGTCAAAATTAATAATACAGTTTTGTTTAAATAACAAAAAGATCTTCGCTAGTATTAAAATAAATTGGTTTGCCTTTATTGTTTTGGTGCATTTTCTTCTGACCTAAGGATTAAATATTAATGTTACTCTCTATATAACATATCTACAGTATTTAATATTTTATAGTGTGATTTGCTGTGGTCCAAATGAAATCCTTTAATATTACTGATCTGAAACTTTCTGTCATTTTCAAAATAAAATGCAATAAATTCTCTGATGTTTCCAAATTTAAGCACATCATTAAAAAAAAAAATCCAGTCTTTCATAAAAATCAAAATTTCCATTTTAGTTTGGCATAAGAGGCTTTAAAAAAACATTTCCATAGGAAAAGAGTTGTATTTTCTCAAGGCTAGTTGCTTGAGCTTTCCAAATGGGAAATGATGCAGCTTCTCATGGGAATATAATGCTTTCCATATATGTTTTAAAGAAGTGCATATGACCACTTTAGAAAAGATATATTAATCTCAAGATTTATGCTTTGTTTGCAGCAATAAGAAGCTGCCAGGGACAAATACGACCTAAAGGGAAGCCTGGGAGAGGCCGTCCTGAGGACTAAAGATTTTATTTTTCTCACTGAGAGGCACCATCCTTTTTTTAAGCCTTAATTTTCCTCTACCTTGAATGGAACCTTTATAAGAAATTCAAGGCTTTCAGATCCCAAGATGATATCCCTCCTTTTGTTACTGCAGGACAGCACTGGAGATAAGGAATTTTATAGAAGAACATAAGCGATTTAAGCACAATTAGACATGTGCTCTTAAATGGGCGAGGTGCTTTTAAAAGTCTCCTCAGACAGGTTATGACCATTTATACCCTCATTTATACAGCCTGCCAGAACTACTTCTTTAAATTAGCTTGAAGCAGGCCAGATAAACCCAGAAGGAAGTCAGTTGTCTTTTCTTTTGGCATATTCATGGCAGTCGCTTCTGCTTTCAAGGCTAACAACAAACAAGATGAGGGTAGAGATAAGAAGGACAATGACTAAACCATCTTTTTCCTTAAGAGCTCACCATGCAAGCGGCAAAATGTCAAGACGAATTGGATGAAATAGTAGAGTAACTCCAATAGGAACAATACATCTTTTGAAAAGAAAGGCTGCCAGAAAGCCTGAAAATGTTCCTTGGCTAGATTACCCCTTCCCCAGCAAAGCACATGAAATCATCACGCTAAGCAATCACAGATAAAATGATGGGGTAATTACGAAGGTTTGAGCCATAATACTTGAACTTGGCAAAAAAAAAGCAAGAGAAAGACTTTCTGTTCATTAGTGTTATTAGGTTTCAGTTTGTGCTGCAAAATCTATGATATTTTAAGGAGTCTGGAGGCATAACCCAGCTTGAGGAGTAATTTCTGCAGGAGAATACAATGAAAGAAGAAGAAGAAGAAGAAAGCGTGTGAAATAGCATCTCTGCCAGTCTAACTGGAACTGGGTGCTGAAGCGGCTGGGAGGAGGCCAGAGGAGGCATTACAATGGCCCCAAAAGGTAAAAACGCTTCAGGGAATGTGTGTTGAGAATCCAGAGGAAGAAGGCAGGTTTTGTAGGAAGGTGACCTTCAGAAATGTGTAAGCAGAATATGATCACAGAGCTCTGCCTACAGCAGGAGGAGAAAGCCCCGTGTTCTGGGGGTGGCGTGGGGTGCCAGCTACAGACCCAGGTGCCCATATGTCTGTGCATCCTGATTTTAATGAAACTCTATAACACTGATGCCTTTTTTTAACCCACCATTTTGTTTGGGGTTTGTTGTTGTTGTTGTTACTGGATTTGGGGGGAATCTTTGTTTTCTTATATTTTGTGGCGGAGCGTGCACAGGTGTGAATAGCTGCTGCTGCCACACTGCAATGAACAGCTACGCATACATGTTCCAGCTTTGTATGAAATAAGTTTTCCAGCCTCCTCTCCGAGAAGAAAGAAGCAGGAGAAGGGTGACGGTGGCTTCATGCAGTTAGGTTTTTACTCGCCTGAACAGCAGCACATACAAATTTCACGTTATGAGATGGGGAGGGAAAAAGTAAGTTCATTTGCGGAGATCGAGAGGCTGGAACAGTCAAAAAGCGACCTCAGTGGCAAGAAGTCTTAAAAATATTGGCCATATATGGATAATATAAGTGTGGGCACATGCAGGGTTAAACTCAATGTCCAAGGCAATACAATGAATTTAACCTCCTATTCCAAAAGCAAAAATCATAGAATCATAGAATCATAGAATCACCAGATTGGAAAAGATCCACTGGATCGAGTCCAACCATTCCCATCAATCACTAAACCATGTCCCTCAATGCCTCATCCACCTTTCCCCTGAACCCCTCCAGGGAAGGCAACTCAACCCCCTCACTGGGCAGCTTCTGCCAGTGCCCAATGACCCTTTCTGTGAAATTTTTTTTTCCTAATGTCCAGCCTGAACCTCCCCTGGTGGAGCTTGAGGCCAACGTTCCTCTAAACATGACTCCGCAGTTGTTGGAAGCCAGTCCCTCACAACCAAACCATGGCTCGTCCAGGCTGTAAGATGGGGCAGTGGAGAGCCCCTAATTTGCCTGGGCTTGCAAAACACGAGGAGACACCTCCAGTGACACCGAGGGGGAGCAGTCCCGTCCCGTCCCTGATCTCTCCATGCTGCTCAGGACAAGTCAATAAGATTATGCTTCATAGAACAGCAGAGAGGCAGCAGTGATAGCGCTCCTACTGCAGCAAGTGAAATACTCCAGACCCTCACAACTGCCACTGTAATTCCATCGAGAGTTTCTGGTGACATTAGCTAACCCTCGAGTCTTTCTCTTGATGGAATTAGAGATCTGCTATGGTTTGTGGGACAGACATCGATGCTGATGTCATTAGCATGAGTGCTCGTTCTGCCTGAAAAGGGCAAAACATTGCAAAGCAGCTTCTAAAAGGAAGAGCAATTTGAAATAATGTTTTAATGGGAAGACCTCACGTAGCACAGCTTGGACGAACCTTTCAAGATGAAAGATATAACAGTGTACAGAGGAATTGAATGTGCTGTTTACATTATTTCTATAACATGGTACCTCTTTGCTTTTCTCTTTGCTTTTCACCTGGCTTGCACCAATATCAACTAAAATAGCATCGCTGAAGGCAGTGGGGTCACGTTGCACAAACCCATCTGATGTGAAGTCGGGATCAAGCTTTAAAGATAAGTATATTACTAATTCTAGGACAGCTACCAAGACAACAGTGAAAATCCTCATTTCCTAGGTGGCAATTTTGTTCTTGTACCTCTGTTCCCACAGGCCTCCACTTTCCAAAGAAGTTGCCTAACTGGTTACTGCACTTTGTCATCTTAAGTGGCCTAAAATATGCTGACAATAAAAGCTTTTTTTGACAGTTGTATAGAGGCCTCTAGTGGGGAGATAAACAGAGGGCTGAGGTTATTCATCCTCCTCCCTCCCCCACCCACCCAAGCTGGCAGAGCCAAAAATGCGTCCAATGCAGAAGCTTTCTCTTATTTTTGAAAGTTAATCTCCTCCAGAACTGGATTACCACTAGCTAATCTCTTTAACCACAGGCACATAATGTTGGAAATGGATAACTTGCTTAGAAACCTGCTCGGAGCACACGCATCTAGGACACATCCATGGCCTTTTGGCTGCTCGGCATCACGCCTGTTAGAGCAAACAGTGCCTGTCGCTGTGTGCTGCCGCCTGCCTCGCCCAAGAGCCCTGTTGTACCCTCTCCATACACATGACAGAAGGGTTTTTAATGAGCTGTTGTGCACTACCCTCCACATTATGCTGGAGCTCTGCTATTCCACCTCCTGCCTTCTCGGAATGTGTTTTATATTTCAGTTGGAGAGCTGTAGTAAAGATTTTAAATGAGCGGTTTCTGCTCATTACACAAGCCTGCTGCCCTATTAAACAGATAGATGTGCTGCTCCTCGTGCTGGAGCCTTCGTAGCAGTTTGTGTACCGTGCCCCACACTACACTGCCTCTTATTTACATTTCAAAGCACCTGTCTAGAGCTGTGCATGCTGCACAAAAGTTAAAATTACAGCCAAGCATCGGAAATATGCTAAATATTTCTGCCTCGTTGATGCTGCACTGGAATGTGGGAGAGGGGAGATGGAAGAAAAAGCATTATTATTTCATTGAGAAAGGTGGAGAGGGGCTCTTTACAAACGCTTGTAGTGATAGGACGAGGGGGAATGGGTATAAACTGGAGAGGGGCAGATTTAAGCTAGACACAGGGAGGAATTTCTTCACAGTGAGGATGGTGCCAAGTTGCCCAGGGGAGCTGTGGCTGCCCCATCCCTGGAGGGGTTCAAGGCCAGGCTGGATGGGGCTTGGAGCCCCTGATCCAGTGGGAGGTGTCCCTGCCCATGGCAGGGGGGTTGGAAATGGATGACCTTTGAGGTCCCTTCCAACCCACACTATTCTATGATTTTGTGATTCATTCAGCAAATATATGAAGAACCAGAGCATTTTGGTTAGAAGTGTGAAACGTAAAGGTGAGTTACAGTACAGGAGTAAAACTACGTTTTGGTTGATGAGTTAGGACTGAGCAGGGCAGCAGTGATGTTGGTTTTACTCTGGGCATCACTGGTATTTGTTCCATAATCAGCTGGGATATTGATTAAGTATAGATTGCAATACTAGCTCTAGTCTATCATGTAACAGCAAGGCAGCTTCTCAAAGTATAATTACTTATACAGATGGTCATCCGTGCTCTGTGCTGATTTAGCAGATACAAAGGAATATTATTAATATTCTGTGGTGGCACAGAGGAAAAGGTGATGTGGATACAGCATATTCTGAGTCTCACATTAAGGATCAAACCAATGCTACACTGTGATTCAGGGTGCAAAATCAGAGGCAGTCAAACGCAGTCCTAACCACCTCATAGCCTGGATGTTGATACCTGAATGTAAGATGTTCAGAGAAGAGCAACAAAGCTGGGAAGGGGGCTTCTCCAGGGATGGGGACTCAACCACCTCCCTGCGCAGCCTCTGTCAGTGCTTGGGAACCCTTTCCATGAAAAAGTTTTTCCCAATGCCCAATATGAACTCCCCTTGGCGCAGCTTGAGGTCATTCCCTCTTATCCTAGTATCTGTCACTTGGGAGAAGAGACCAACACCTATTCCTCTACAACCTCCTTTCAGGCAGTTGTAGACAGTGACAAGGTCTCCCCTCAGCCTCCTCTCCTCCAGACTAGACATCCACAGGTCCCTCAGCCAACCCTCATAAGACTTATTCTCCAGTCCCTTCACAAGCTTGGTTTCACTTCTCTGGATGCGCTTTAGTCTTTCTTGCAGTGAGGAGCCCAAAACTGAACGCAGGATTCAAGGTGCAGCCTCACCAATGCTGAGCTGAGGGTTAGAATCACCTCCCTGGTCCTGCTGGCCACGCTGTCTCTGATAAAGGTCAAGATGCCACTGGCCTTCTTGGCCACCTGGGCCACTGCTGGCTCAAATGGTTCAGATGTTTGAGTGATGTTGAGGGTGCATGTTCAGCTGAGCACTGCTGCTGGCTCATCTATTCTATTCACTTGTTAGCACAGTCCCAAGAACGTAAAAGGTATTAATACAGGTGTCTCTGCTTCCAGGACTTGAGCAGATCATAGAATCATAGAGATGGAAGGGACCTTAAAGATCATGTAATTCCACCCTCTGCCATGGGCAGGGACACCTCCCACTGGATCAGGGGCTCCAAGTACCATCCAACCTGGCCTTAACCCCTCCAGAGATGAGGCAGCCACAGCTTTCCTGGGAAACCTGGGCCAGGGCCTCCCCACTTTCATTGTGAAGACTTTCTTCCTAATGCCTAGTCTAAATCTTCCCCTCTCCAGTTTAAAGCCATTCCCTCTCGTCCTGTCACTCCAAGGCTTTGTAAACAGTCCTTCCCCAGCTTTGTTGTAGCCCCTTCAGGTACTAGAAAGTCTTTGCAGCCTTCTCTCCTCCAAGCTGAAGAACCCCAACTCTCTCCGCCTGTCCTCATATGGCAGGTAATCCAGCCCTTGCATCATGTGGCCTCTGTGACCTCCTCTGGATCTATTCCAACAGCTCCATCTCCTTCTTATGCTGAGGACTCCAGACACAGGGCTTCAGATGAGATCTCCCCAGAGCGGAGCAGAGGGGCAGGATCCCCTCCCTCCCTGCTGCTCCCACTGCTCTGGATGCAGCCCAGGACACGGGTGGTTTCTGGGCTGTGAGCTCGCGTTGCCGGCTCACGTTGAGCTTCTCAGCAATCAGCACCCCAATCCTTGCAGGCGCTGGGCTTTACCGTTCGGGCCGGGCTCATTTTCTCCTGTACCCCAGCACACTCACCTACCCAGCTCACACAAGCACACACGAGTACCCTCTAAGAAGATTACAGTAACCAGCAGTTATAATTTTACTTAAGCCTCTATGACGTTTTTTAATTAAAAAAGCTTTAGTGCTTTTCTAGCATGACATTTGATTGCACTCTAGATAATGCACCTTTGCCCACTCTCACAGCAGTAAAATATTTAGAAAATATATGAAATATTTTTACAAGCAATGTTGCCTGATCTCTGTGCAGTGAAAGACACAATGATTTCAAACCATGTGCATTCTTCTGAATAAAACATCAACGTATGCCAGAGCAAGATAGCTGGAGAAAACCTCCCTGGCCAAACTACTGTCCCTTCTAAACTGTCTTTGCATTCTTGCTGCCTAGATTGACATTTCTGTTTCACGTAAGATTTCACTTGAATTTTTTGTACCATTTTGAAGTACTGGATGAAATGAAACCTGCGACAAGCTGCTTCTTGCCTGTCTGGAAAAAAATGGGTCTGATGCCCTTGTCACCTGCAACGTTTGGCAGGGGGGTGGAGCTGGATTACTTTTCAGGTCCCTTCCAACCCGAACCGTTCTATGAATTTATTTGTCTTACTCCTGATTTTCATCTCAAGCAAAATCACAGATCCTGTGATGATGCCCCATCCCTGGAGGTGCTCGAGGAGAGGTTATTTGGAGCTTTGAGCATTCTGATCCAGAGGGAGGTGGCCCTGCCATGGGTGGAATATAAATGATCTTAAGGTCCTTTCCAACTCAAACCATTTTATGATTCTACCATCCTCATTTCTCAAAAACTGTCAGAATTATGCATTATTATTATTTTTGTCACTACTAATAATTATATTCATTTGATTTATTCCCATATATTCCTCAATCCACTTTGCTCAGCAGTAATCACACTTTGCCTAACAGTGATACCCTGTTGATCACTAACGCTGAACTGCGATGCTGTACTTTGTCCTCGATTTAGCAAATATGAAAGCAAAAATGTTTTCTCAAAGAACCTCAAACATTTTGATGCATTTGCAAGATCAAAGAACAAAATCATGTCACCACTGAAGTCAGCTGGACATAGTCATCAACAAAACTAGCACCTGGGCCTTTCTCAAAATCACATAAATACAGAATAGTTTGAGTTGGAATGGACCTTAAAGATCATGCAATTCCAACCCTCCTGCCACGGAGGGTTTTGTCCCTTTTGAACAAATTAAAACCATTTTTTTTTCAGTTTCTAGCAAAAACTGTGTGTCTTTTCTGCTGCAAAATATTAAGAAAGTTTTCTTTTTCTCTTCTGCCTTCAAACCTAAGCTTCAGTGGAGCATCCCTGCAAAAAGCTTTAGTCATTTCATGATGGATTTGTCCATGGCTCCATCAGGATAGGATGCAGGTGCTTCCCAAATGGACTTGTCCTGATAGCATCCTTGACGTGAGTACTTCTCACCCTTCTTCTAAGTCTGATGAAAAAACACAAAAATTCACATTAAAATCCTTCTCCTTACTTATGTAAATTCCGATTTGAAACACCAACCCTCAGATTTTTCAGTTTTACGGTGCCTTATTTGTCGTAGGGTGATTTATTTGCTCCGAGCACGATTCCCACTTACTCCAGTTGTCACCCTGAACGCTCATCATCACCCTGAAAGGCCAGACACCAGATGTCCCCGGTAGGCTCTACACTAAGGAAAACATACAGTTAGTTGTCACCTGTGGAAAAAAAAAACAAGTGATTTATGACAGTTGCTCAGGGATGTAGGGTGATCTGACCCTGCAGGAGCCCTGGGGCTCAGCAGGACCTGCCCCAGCCAGGGCCCATCTGCCTGCATGAAGGATGGGGGTGATGTGCAGGGGACAAGCCGCGTGTTGCAGGAAGGAGATATCTCCTCAGAGACAGCCTTGGGGACTGGGTGTTGGCTGGGCAGATTGCTCTGAATTTGATACCTACTTGAAAAAAAAAAAAATCAGCACTAGACTGGATCTGCTTGGAGGGGCCAGGGAGAAAATTGTTATCCTCCACCCAGGACTGCACAGGGCTCCGCATCCAAGAGCTGAATTAACTACCACTCCCTGCTTTAACGACCCATCCAGCCTTCCCATGGCTGCAAGCACCTCATTGCTTTCCATTTTTATAGTGAGATGAGGGACCTTTTGTAGTGAGCCATTGTTAAATCCCCATCTTGATTCATCTCCTGAATCCCCTCCATCATTTGTTGTCAGACTGAGCCTGGTGAGTGCTTCCTTGTTCACCAGTAGCTTGAGCCTGAAACAATGATAAGCTCATAGAATCATGGAATAATAGAATGGTTTGAGTGGAAGGGACCTTAAAGATCATCCAGTTCCAACCCCCCTGGCATGGGCAGGGACACCTCCCACTGGATCTGGTGCCCAAGCCCCATCCAACCTGTCCTTGAACCCCTCCAGGGATGGGGCAGCCACAGCTTCCCTGGGCAACCTGGGTCAGGGCCTCCCCACTTTCTTTGTGAAGAAATTCCTCCTAATGTCTAGTCTAAGTCTTCCTCTCTCCAACTTACAGCTACTCCCCTTCCTCCTATTACTAAAAGCCTTTGTAAAAGTCCCTCCTCAGTTTTACTGTAGCCCCTTCATGTGCTGGGAGCTGCTCTAAGGTCTCCTTGGAGCCTTCTCTCCTCCAGGCTGAACAAACCCAACTCTCTCAGCCTCTCTTTGTATGGGAGATGTTCCAGCCCTCGGATCATCTTTGTAACCTCCTCTGGACCCATTCCAACAGCTCCATCTTCCTTCTATGACAAGGTGACCCACTTACTGGATGAGGGAAAGACTGTGAATGGATCTTCCTGGACTTCAATAAAGCCTTTGACACAGTTTCTCACAGAATTCTGCTTCGGAAACTGTCACCTCTGGCCTGGACAGGCGCACACTCTCCTGGATGGAAAACTGGCTGGACAGAGGGCCCAGAGAGTGGTAGGAAATGGAGTTAAATCCAGCTGGAGGCCAGTGACAAGTGGGGTTCCCCAGGGCTCAGTGCTGGATCCAGTCCTGTTTAATGTCTTTATCAACGACCTGGATGAAGGCATCGAGTGCTCCTTTAGCAAGTTTGCAGATGACACCAAGCTGGGAGGAAGCGTCGATCTGCTGGAGGGTCGGGAGGCTCCAAAGGGACCTGAACATGAGCCAGCAGTGGCCCAGGTGGCCAAGAAGGCCAATGGCATCTTGGCTTGGAGCAGAAACAGCACGACGAGCAGGTCCAGGGAGGTTATTCTCCCTCTGTACTCAGCACTGGTGAGGCTGCTCATCAAATCCTGTGTTCAGTTCTGGGCCCCTCACCACAAGAAGGATGTTGAGGTTCTGGAGCGAGTCCAGAGAAGAGCAACGAAGTGGATGAGGGGGCTGGAGAACAAGAGAAGCGACTGAGAGAGCTGGGGGTGTTTATCCCGGAGAAGAGGAGGCTGAGGGGAGACCTCATTGCTCTCTGCAACTACCTGAAAGGAGGTTGTGGAGAGGAGGGAGCTGGGCTCTTCTCCCAAGGGACAGGGGACAGGACAAGAGGGAATGGCCTCAAGCTCCATCAGGGGAGGTTCAGGCTGGATATCAGGAAAATATTTTCACAGAAAGTGTCATTGGGCACTGGCAGAGGCTGCCCAGGGAGGAGGTTGAGTCACCATCCCTGGAGGTATTTAAAAAACAGGTAGACGAGGTGCTCAGGGATGGTTTAGTTGCAGGTAGGAATGGTTGGACTCAATGATCCAAGAGGTCTTTTCCAACCTGGTGATTCTATGATTGCATGATCTCCTTCTTATGTTGAGGATTCTGGAGCTGGACACTGGACTCAAGGTGAGGTCTTACCAGAGTGGACTCGGGGGGCAGGATCCCCTCCCTCCCTGCTGGCCTCGCCACTCTGGATGCAGCCCAGGACACGGGTGGTTTCTGGGCTGTGAACGCACATTGCCAGCTGGTGTTGAGTTTCTCATCGGTCAGCACCCCAAGTCCTCAGGGCTGCTCTCAGTCACATAGCACAATATCACAACTTACACCATTGGCAAGAGCCATGGGCTTGCACAGTACCTGTGATTTCTGAGGCACTGCAACCAATTTTTCAACAGTAAATTTTTCCCCTGCTTTAAAAAAAAAAACTCAAGACAACCTTAACTCTGGAGCTAACATGCTACCTCCACAATCGAACTCTGTAATATATTTAACACCGGTAATTCCTATGACTCCTACCATTATTTGTGGCCTGAAAGATATCAGGAGAAGGAGGGGGAGGAGTTCCTACTGACTTAAAAGAGGTTTTTGGAACTGGCCTGTTATGGAGTACAGTCCTCTTTTCCTTAATGGCCCTATTTGGCTCAAAGGATGCTTCAAGGCATTCAAAATGTTTTAAAAGCAGCAGATTCTCAACTACATGTTTCAAGTTGCAGCCAAGAGTGAAATTTTAAAGCTCATTGAAAAATAAGATCGTATTATGGAAAAAATGTGACACGCCCTTGCTTACTGCTGCCTGAATGAACCCATTGCAATAAAGCAAACTGATAAAAATCAGGAGACACAAGAGACAGGTCTGTAATAGGAAGCTGGATCAATGCCTTGCATGCCTCGCTGCAGAGCTCTTGGGCATCCTGGCTTTTTAATCAGGATACTTGGCCTGTAGCCTCAGCAGTTCTGCACGGTGAACCAGCCCAGGATGCATCTGAACAAGACATAACATCATTAAATAAAGGTAATTATTTTATGGTGGTTATAACAATCGAAGCCCTGGGTGCCTGCAACATATAATCTTCTTACACTCCTTTGTGTATACAGCATGTTCAGCTTCTCTGTGAGGGGAAGATGTTTTAATGTATTCATTTCAGACACACAGAGCAAATGGGGCGTAGGGGCACTAGGACTACAGGATTATTTAGGTACTTCACTTCAGCAGTTTTCCTGAGTATTAGTTACCTAATTACCCCTGAGGATCTAGGTCTGGGTGATTTGCTTACAGCCACACAAGACAGCAGGGACAGGAAAGGCAAATCTTGCTTCTGCAGTGCTGTTAGAATCATAGAATGGTTTGGGTTGGAAGGGACCTGGAAGCCCATCCAGTTCCAACCCCTTTGCCATGGGCAGGGACACCTCCCACTGGATTAGGGGCTCTAAGCCCCATCCAGCCTGGCCTTGAGCCCCTCCAGGGATGGGGCAGCCACAGCTTCCCTGGGCAACCTGGGCCAGGGACTCCCCACCCTCATCGTAAAGAGTTTCCTCCTCATGTCAAATCTAAATCTGCCCCTCTCCAATTCATAGCCATTAAAGTATTGTGTTTAAATTCTTTGCAACTGAGCGACGTATTAACCACCTTGTTTAATATTCCCCTTTTCCCTTTCTCTTAGAGCAATGGTATAAAGGTACTGTAAAAGCAACATCTTTATGCCGCTCAACAATTTAATTTAGTCAAGGTTCTCTCTAAAAGGAACGCAAAAATCGAAAAAACCTCCTACCACATGCATCAAAATGGCTTTAAACTACCTCCTGGGTTTCTACGTTTCAGTACAAACCTCTCAGCCAACTCCCTCTGTTCTTCCAGCTCTCTTTATGTTTTATGTGTTCATATGTGCTTCTTCCCCTCTGAAATCCCAGACTGCCTTATTTAGTGCTCTCGCTCCCTCTCGTGGCTCTCTATTACCTCCACACTGACTTTAAAGTATGGTTTGCAGGACAGCTGCAAACAAATATCATCAGAAGAGACAGAGTTAATCTAATGTGCTGCGGATTTCCCTGTACGAGAGCGCCTGATGCACTGGACTAACGGAGGCAGTAAAGGAAAGCAACTTAAAGGGAAAGGCACTGGCTTCCCAACAGATTTAGGGATGCAAATAGAGTGAGGTGGATGGGTCAGAGCCTGCCAACAGATCCTCAGCGCTTCCCCCTTTGAAGGACTCTATGGCGAGGTGCATTTTGAACCCAGGCTTCTCGCGTCTCCCTTGCCAGATTCGCTCCCTGCGCAGGGAAATCTGGGCAAGCGGCAGGGAAATCTGCAAGGTTCCCTCACCGAGGCTTCCAGCAGACTGTCTTGTCAGAGAAAGCACCGGGGTCTGTAGGTCTCTGAGGGAACCTGCCAAAAAACCAGTCACCTCCCTCCCCAGCACCCTGCCTCCTGCAGCCCAGCTCCCTGCACCTCCCTTTGGGCCCCTGTCATCCTGCAAGGCGAGGATTTCACAGCACAGGACCCTGCCTGGGGCAAAATAGGCTCCCCAAATTCACAATACAACCCTTTTTTTCCCAAAGGACAAGAAAAAGAGAGTCTTAACGCCAAGAGGCAGAGCTCCTTTCTGCACAAGTCTCTGCAGAGGTCAGCGGGGACATCAATAGGTCGTGCCCACAGCCCGACAGCTGGTGGTGGAGAAAGCACGCGATCTCAGACCCTTGATTCTGTTGGGATAGGCAGCAGCCTCTACAAAAGAAAAAGTCTGACAAAAGAAGTAAGAGATATTTGTCTGAAAGAAATGCTGTTCCTTCTGTGCCCTTTTATGCTATAGAACAGGTTAGGAGGGCAGGGGGATCTTTTGAAATGCCTTTAAATATTTCCCGCACTACTCTGTTGCTTGAAATCTTTGATTCTTCTTATTGAAGCGATTGAAACTAAGCGTATCTTGAGGCTGTAGACCTCTTCCAGTGCCTGAAACAGGACAAGATGCTTTCTCACTGCTGACCGACACTCAGGTCCTACTAGCTTGAGCCACAGCAAAATTTTTTTCTAAGGTTTAGGCTGAACATTAGGAAAAAATTGTTCAGAGAAAGGGTCACTGGGCACTGGGAGAGGCTGCCCAGGGAGGGGGTTGAGTCACCTTCCCTGGAGGGGTTTAAGGGATGGGTGGACGAGGTGCTGAGGAACATGGGTTAGTGATTGGTGGGAACAGTTGGACTTGATGATCCGGTGGGTCTTTTCCAACCTGGTGATTCTATGATTTCTGTGAATCCTATGAAAAAACATGTGCACAGCTCCTGTTAAAGACAGGAGGCTTAGTGCCCAGAGCTCTCCACATCTCAATATTAGATTCCAAATCCACCATGTGTATCCCATTAATTCCACACTGAGAAAGAATATCAGAGCTCAGAGTGATAATCCGTAATGGACCTGACCCAACGTCCCCAGCCAAGGCAGCCGTGACCCCTGAAGGAGTTCAGACCGACTCGTGCGCCTTCCTCCAGCTCCATAGGTTGTGTGTGCAACACAAGTGCAACCCCAGTCCCAGAAGACAAAGCAAACTCCAGATTTATTGATGCCCCAGCTGGGCTTGATCTACAGAAACTGGATTCAGGGCTTTTCCTTTCACAGCTAGCTGTACTGCTGGCATAGCTGGAAGCAAAGGACATGATTTGTTTTTCTCCAGCAGTGTATTAGTACATTCCTGCCTATTTTCAAAAGCTGTTTCTCTGTAGGATGAGAACTAGAACAAAGAGCTTGATTACAGAACTCTTTCAACTCCTCCTTCCCACTGGTCATCCCTTCACCCCCTCTTATGTCAATACCTCAAATTATTCTGCTATTTTCTGCTCTTTATCCTGGAAATGGGAAATGCTAAAATCACTCACCACTACAATTTTTCCAGTGGGATGTGAATGAACACCATCTACAATACATCCATGCCTCTCTCAGCGAGTACAGCTGCTGAGGAAGAGAAGAAAACAAAAACAAACCCTCAAACAGAGATGGGAAACAATGGTGAGAACAAGCCTCCTGCAATGCTTTGAAGCCTGCTGTGGTTTTATTGATACAGACACCTCTGAGAGCAGGATTTCTCATTGCTTCAGCATTTATAGTCCTGGCAGAAGGAAGGGAGAGGTACATAAATGAGAGAAACTGAGCTCCAGAAGCTCCTTAAGCAATTTCTTGGGCCGCTTGATTTGCGTTTGGAGTTTTAATCGTGTCCAAACTGTTCCTCTCATCCTATCGCTGATGTTTTTAGAAAACTGACCAACATGTTATTTTTTTTTGCTATCTGTGTGCCAAAGATGAAGCCAGGAGTCTGAACGAGGTACGTGCATTTACATGCAGAGCGTGGACTTTGACTGAGGAACTTGTTCCATCAAATACGCACAGATTAATGGTCTCCAAAAGTACCAAAGAGGATAGACTGAGCAGAAGGCCTCTATTAAATCCTTCTCCCTATCAGCTGCATCACTCCCAACTGCCCAGGAGAGCAACCTCACCGTGTTGGTACCCCCAGTCTTGAGAGCACAGGGACAACAACGCTCGTCCTTTGTACAACAGATTAACAAAATCCATTCCAGAAAGGTGTAACCAGGGTCAGATCCTTACTCTGCCTTCAGAAATACAATCCCTCATCTCTTTTCTCAGGTAAGAATTAGGCTAAAATTGTTTGGGGAATAAGAGCCTCCTTGGTCTCGTCACCCTGTAGCAAAACGTTAGAAATCACCACATTTCTGTTTCCTGAAAAAAAACCCCTGTCAAATGTATAAAATGTGTATTCAGAGACAGATTAAATTCCCTATGCCTTATCCCAGCACGCAGACACACACACGCTCACCCAAACATCACACACTTGAGGATGGCATCACCCAGTCCAACATCCCGCAGCCCTTGAAATCTTGCAGTGTGAATCTATTCTATGTAATCAGGTTTTGAAACAGAGAGGTCTCCACTCTTTGCATTTCCTTCAATTTTTTTATTGCTGATTTTGTATGGAAGGTTTACTGTGGTTTTTGTGGCACAACCTCTCCAGAGGGAAATGTGTATTCCTCTGAGCCTGCCATTTGTTTGCTCTGTTCCACCAGGGCAGGGTTAGATTGGACATCAGGAAAAACTTCTTCACCGAAATGGTTCTCCAGCACTGGCAGAGGCTGCGCAGGGAGGTGGTGGAGTCCCCATCCCTGGAGGGGTTTAAAAGCCGGGCAGATGAGGTGCCTGGGGATATGATTTAGTAGTGGACAGGGACAGCTGGGCTCGATGATCTCAAAGGTCTTTTTACCAATCTAGGGATACTAGGATTTGATGATTTTTCCTGTCTCGTTCTCTGTGACAGCATGGACTGAGCAGAGCCCCCTGGTTCCCCTGACTCAGATCTCCTCTCCGCCTGGTGGGCTGCAAACACAGAGCAGCTCCTGGGTTATTTTGCTCCTGCTGGAAGATTCCCTGTTCCCCTTCACCCTCTTTGAGGCACTTTCTGTAGCTTCCTACAATTTTGTTTGACCAGGCTTCGAGGGCATGGGCAGTACCTCAGGGCTCTGTGATCTGGGTGAGCATCAGGGACTGGTCTGGACAGGGAATTTGGGTGTACAAGTGGCTGCAAACCATTCTGCTCCCCTTTCTCCAACTGCCTAATAACTTCTTTGGAAAAGAAGATGAAGGTAGCAACCCCTGTCCTTGTTCGTTCTGAAAGGATTGTGAAATCACCCTGAAAATCCACCCTGTAAGCCCAGTGCCTCTGGAGACTTAGCTAAGCAACAAGATTTGTCCCTGCAGATTCAGATTTATACAAAAACCTTTCTGAAATGCTAAGCAATTTCTCCCTAAGATCAAACACTTGGAGAAAGTGAATGTACTTATGGTCATCCCTGGCGATGCTGCATATAGGTGCTACCTTTGAATTGCAGCTGCAGATAAATAAGTTTTAATTTCCTATAAAGAGCCCACATTCAGATCATTTCCTGGCTATCTGTTCAGAGAAAATCCCACACAGACAAAGGAGAGGCTTTTTATTGTATCTTGAGAGCAATTTGCTGTGCAGATGATGCTTCTTATGAGGGAGGCAGCTGTGATTGCAGAGTAGATGAACTCTGCGATGTTACAAGAGCCACGTGGGAACGCTGCCGGTAGCCGGGAAGCAGAGCGAGACCCAGTTGAATCTTCTGATCCCAAACCCCTCAGTTAAACCCAACAGCAGTTCAGAAGCTCAGAATTGCTAAATAAAGTGCAACTGCAAGCGCTCTCCTGTCACTAAAATAGCCTATATTCCATTTATGAAACAAATCCCATGTGGAAAATGGAAAAGCAGAGTAAATCCTGTGTAATTTAGCCAATACACATATGTACAACACAAAAATAATACTATGAATGCATTGTTAAGGAATGTCTATACAGCTCATTTGGGAGCAGACAGCCTCAGGTAATCAGGTCAGTAAAATATTGTTGTAAAGTGAGAAGGTTTAAATGAAAGTGTTAGCGCAGAGATGTTTTTGCCAACCTGACACAAAAGCACTGCATCTCAGTTTGGAGTGAAAACAGAAAATGGTCTTACGATGTTCAAGGATTTATTTTTTGGAGGGACAAGACAGGCACCAGGGGTGTCTGAAGCTGGTGTTTCTAGCAGTGTGGACTGTGGGAGGGGAAGGGGAGATTCTGGGAGCTGTAGTCGTGGAAGGGAGCATTCACACTGAAAGCTGATGGGCAGGGAACAAGGAGTAGGTGCGGCTGGACACAGATCAGACTTCAGAGGCACCAGCAGCACAGTATCTTCTGTGTGTCAATACTCCAAAATTGGCATCGTTAGCTAACTCTCCGACCTCACGCAAATGTGACCAATGGTTTGAGCTGGAAGGGATCTTAAAGATCATCTAAATACTGCTAGAGTTAAGAAGACTTAATTGGAAATGGTGCTCTACAAGAGTATTCCTATCATCAACAAAAGCCTCCGAGATGCTGGTCCTGATTTACAGTTGTGGGAGGTGGTCTAGAGCCTCTGCAGAAACTGTACTGTCTGTCCTCTCAAGAACAGCTGTTTCTGCTTGATTACAGCATCTTTTGCAGGAGAAAACTCAGAGCTCAAGCAAATATGCAGATATGCTGATCTTTCACATGCACAGCTGGACTTAGGGACCAGGAGAGCAGCAGCGAAAGTAAACTCATAGAATCATAGAATCTTTAGGCTGGAAAAGAGCTTTGAGATCATGAACTCCACCTGTACCTGTCCACCACCTCCCCAGGCAGCCTCTGCCAGGGTCTGAGAACTCTTTCCGTGAAGAAATTTTTCCTTATGTCCAATCTAAGTTTCCTCTGATGTAACTTGAGGCCATTCCCTCTTATCCCATCCCTTGCCACTTGGGAAAAGAGACCAACACCCACTTCTCTACAACCTCCTTTCAGGTAGTTGTGGAGAGCAACGAGGTCTCCCCTCAGCCTCCTCTTCTCCAGGCTAAACACCCCCAGCTCCCTCAGCAGCTCTGAGGAAAATCATCCCGGTGGAGCTCATTCTGTACCTTCCCCACGCTTAAAACAGGGCTTTACCTGGCTGGCTCTTCTCAAAAGCAATGACTTTATGGACATAGGAATATTTTTTGTCATATTTCCCTTGCTTGGGACTGCATGACCTGCACTGCCTCTGTGGCTGCTGGGAAGGTCGTGACTGACCAGCTGGTAACACAGAATGCATTTTCACACTAATGGCAGTGGATTCTAGCTTTTGTTTCACATTACAATGGCTGCATATTTACATAAACCCTACATCTGTTTAGTTAAATTAAGCCAGAGGGTGATGATCTTTGTCTTTACAAGAGAAGTGATTTGATTTTATTGAACATCGCTTTCCATTTAAAAGATCAAAGTCAGTGCAGCCCCCTGCAGCAACAATTCAGTCTTATGTGTTTCTTCAAATATTCAAATTAAGAAAATAAGGGACTTGGGATTGAAAAAGCTAATGAATTTTAATGGACAACTGGAATTATCCCTTAAATGAAAAACAAGAAGAAAGAGGAAAAGGAATAATAGAAATAATAGAAATTACAGAAATAGAAATAAAAATAAAAGCTCTTTGGGGTCTTTGCTTATTCCTTGGCTTGACAAGAGAGAGTTTTCTTTCCACCCAAGTCCCACGGAGTCTCCTGCCTCTGAAACCATCAGGAACTGGTGGAGGCCACATGCACATTATTAGGCCACTTTCTAGAAGCTGGTAATGCCGAGGGGAAAAGACCAAATCCGTGAAGGAAACCTGGTGAGGAACTGACCTCTCTGCATGCCACATGTTAGTTGCAGGCATTCAGCTCAGTGACCTCCTGCTTGTTAAAGCATCACTTTCTATTTGAACTTGCTTGTTGTCTCTACAGAAAATAATGCTGTAGTGAGGGGGGTGGAACTGGATGATCTTTAAGGTCCCTTCCAGCCCAAACCGTTCTATGATTCTAAAAAGCACCACAATAAAATTCTATCTGTAATGGAGATAGAAACTTCACATCATCCGAAAGAGCCCGTCTGTCATCTCTCAGCAACTGACTTTGGGGAATTAGTCTGTGTCTTGTAAACTTTGATGGTTTGGAGGGGACTGGCTGAATAGCAGCTTTTCATTTCACTGCTGGAGTTTGGTACTGGCTCGCAAGCTGTTTTATCACCTCCCAGGCTGAGCATAACACTTACTGCTCCCAAAACTGACTGAGCACCAGGGCTACACCCCACGCTGTGGCAGGATGGGGCCAAGCACACATCAAAGTCCCCTCTTCTTTGATCCCATCCTGGAGTTAACCCTGCAGGAAAGGTGACAACATGGACCAAAAGGAGATGTAGCTTGCCCCAGGTTAGTCTTCAACCAGGACACTGAAGAAACCCCCTCTATTCCTCTCTGCCCCTCTGTTCCTCCCTTGTGAGCCCTCATCTGGAGTACTGCGTCCAGTTCTGGAATCCCCAGCATAAAAAGGGGATGGAACTATTGGAATGGGTCCAGAGGAGGCTACAAGGATGATCCAAGGGCTGGAGCACCTCCCATACAGGGATAGGCTGAGAGATTTGGGGTTGTTCAGCCTGGAGAAGAAAAGGATCTGAGGAGACCTTATATCAACCTTCCAGCTCCAAAAACCTGCGGAGGGGCTGTTTACAAAGGCTTGAAGAGACAGCGCAAGGGGAAATGGCTTTAAACTGGAGAGAGGAAGATTTAAATTAGACATCAGGAAGAATTTCTTCACCATGTGAGTGGTGAGGCCCTGGCCCAGGCTGCCCAGGGGAGCTGCGGCTGCCCCATCCCTGGAGGGGTTCAAGGCCAGGTTGGATGGGGCTGGGAGCCCCTGATCCAGTGGGAGGTGTCCCTGCCCATGGCAGGGGGGGGACGGAACTGGATGGGCTTTGAGGTCCCTTCCAATTCAAACTATTCTATGATGATTCTACGACTCTACGAAACCAGGCCCGAAGTTTGTTTTGGCTTCAGCGGGAACAAGGCTCCATCCAGACAGAGCTACACCAAAAGATCTGGTGTAGGAGCACACGTATTGCACCACAGACAGACCGGTCCTTGCAAACAGATTAGAGCTGCTCCAAAATAAAACTCAAATACACTCAGAGCACACACTGAGACCTCTGCACCAGCTCCTCTGCGGTTGGAAAGGACCCACCGGATCTGCCCGACTTGTTCCAGGCCACCTGCTAATATAGAATTGTCCAAAGCGGCTGCGCTGCTGCTCTCTAACCCTCTTGCTGCTTTAACGGGGGAACAGGGCTGTTTTAGGCACCATATGGCATCCCTGCAGGCCTCCAGCTGCCACTCTGCAGATCAACAGCTCAGCCAAATGTCTCGTGTCGTATCTGCCAGCCCCACGCAGACATCTCAGATACCTCAGGGACACTGACTGGCTGTGGATGTCTACATTTAGGCAACTGAATATCATTTTATTTAGGTATCTGCTCCTCCTCAAGACCAAAAAATTGGAAGTGAATGAGATTAAAAATGAGAAAAACGTGCTTGAAATGCCATGGTGTTTCTATAAAATGAAACAAAATAAAACAAAACAAAACAAATTAAAAAAATAAATCATATTGCAAAATTATCCCGTACAAAGCTGCTGGAGCTTTTTTAAAAATAACTAAAAAATAGAAAAAGTTTATTTTGGATAAATGAAGGTACTGTTTGTACTTCAAGAAACACCCAAACTTTACATGTACTATTTATTGCCCAGTAAGGACTGGATTCATTGACTATAAGAGAGCAATTGAAAAGCTCAATACGCAGTTTCTGTGTGTGTGGTTGGCTGGTCCAACCCCCTCAGATGCTCTGAGGACTGTAGTGTTGGGGTCTTTGCAGGATCACATCCCAAAGTTAGGTCTGAACTAGTAAATTGGTAAACTATCAAACTACTGCATTTACTGAGGTAGAAATAAAAGAAATATGCTTTGGAGTATCCCTAGCCCTGAGGATGACTGACAGAGAGCAGCCTTCATCCGTGCTAGCAAACACCTGGTCTCCAAATGCCTCCAAGTGACAAACCTCCACAGTTTTTATACATGTAAGTTAAAGTAATAGTGCAGTCTTTTTAGAGACAAAAATGTGGGAGAAATTCCACAGAACTGGGATTATACACATTAACATCTGTACGTGGCACACAACTTCTTGAAGGCCTTGAATTCTAGCAAAGACATCAGAAAGGGACAGGATAGGGCCACCTTGCTTTGCTGCCACCTTGGTCTCGTCAAGTAGCTATGGGTTAAATAAAAACATGGACTATAAAGGCATACTGCATGTGTGCCTGATGCCACTCGTTGCATAAGTTATCAACAGTCTTCTAAAAATATAAACTTACACTTTAAGAACTCATCATCAACAAAGCGAACAGTCTGGCCTCATGTGCATAAGGAGGGGATTCTGCCCTTCTGCTCTGCTCTGGTGAGACCTCACCTGGAGTTCTGTGTCCAGTTCTGGAATCCTCAACAGAAGAAGGAGATGGATCTGCTGGAATGGGTCCAGAGCAGCCTACAAAGATGATTCAAGGGCTGGAGCGCCTCTGCCATGAGGACAGGCTGAGAGAGTTGGGGTTGTTCAGCCTGGAGAAGAAAAGGATCCAAGGAGACCTTAGAGCAGCTTCCAGTACCTGAAGTGGGCTACAAAAAAAACTGGCAGGGACATTTTACAAAGGCATGAAGTGATAGGATGAGAAGGAATTGCTTTAAATTGGAGAGGGGAAGATTTAGATTAGACGTTAGGAGAAAATTCTTCACTGTGAGGATGGTGAGGCCCTGGCCCAGGTTGCCCAGGGAAGCTGTGGCTGCCCCATACCTGGAGGGGTTCAAGGACAGGTTGGATGGAGCTTGGGCACCTGATCCAGTGGGAGGTGTCCCTGCCCAGGGCAGGGTTGGAACTAGATAATCTTTAAGGTCCCTTCCATTCTATGACTCTCTGATTCTACCACCTTGTATACACAGATTGGACAGAGGAACTGCAGAATGGAGCATTTATATTTTCAAGACAGATTAATTAATAGTTGCACTTGCTTAACACAGAAAAGTAAGCAAAATTTTTTATTGATATCAAATTTACATTTTAGCTACAGTCTCTCTGGATCTGTAGTTCATTCCTGACCCCACAAGGGCTTATCCATATGTTTAGTTTTACACTTAGGAGCAAAACCAGTGAAACTAACGTGCATAAAATTAAGCCTCTGCAGAAACAAACTCTTGATGGTGACCTATTTTCACATTCAACACTTGCAAAACCCACAGGAGAAAGAAAAGGTGAAATAAAAAGGTGCAGCCATTCCCATTGCTCTGATTCTCCGCAGTTTTTCATTTCACATTCTCCAACAAATTCTTCCCCCCAAAAAAATCACTTTAACAAAGCTATTAGTAAGATCTAGAAAACGTTTTGTAGAAAACTATTTCAGCAACCATCTACAAACTGGTTTTAATTTCATGTTCTTCTCAGGCCTCTGTTTCTAACATGTCAGCATTCTCCTACTGCCCTCAAAAATTTTATTTCATTTACTTAGAGGACTTCATTACTTAGAGGCCAAGATGCTACTTGGCCCTCATCTACAACACAATTTTTGCAGGAGCGGTGGTGGAGTCCCCGTCCCTGGAGGTGTTTAAAATACGGGTAGGTGAAATGCTTAGGGATATGATTATTAGTGGACAGGTACGGTTGGACTTGATGATCTCAAAGGTCCTTTTCAACCTAGGGATTCTATGATTCTATGATTGTTTTACTGTTGGTGACATTTCAGCCCCTCCTTGTGCATCTAACACTCCTGCTGCAGTCCAGTGAGTTCTGGTCCACAACGGAAGTGGGAACAGGTTCTCTTGGTGATGAAAATACAACATGACAGCATCTTGAAATGTCAGGGCATCAGAGAGCGTTCTGAGGCACTTTGTACCTAACCACAGTGCGTCTGTGCCTTCGCTAAGAATACTGAATAACACAAGTAGTGTTTTGCCTTATAGAGACAAGTACAGTAGGCAACACCGAAACAGATAATCTGCATGAATTACTGTGGACAGAAGAAAGAGAAGGTATCAAAACCAGGGGGGTAATAAAAGTTATCTTTTGAGCGCACTATCAAGTATCCTGTAAGTACAATGACACAGAAGTTACGTTCACAAAGCGCAGTGTTGTTTAATTAGCCGCAGCACTGTCTTCAGAATCTCTTCCGGGGAGGAGGTGGCATCAACTTCTTGGCATGCAGGATTCACCATCCTTCTGTACGACTCTTCAACTCTAGTTAAATGAGAACAAGAGCATGGAGTGACAGAACAAGGGGGAGTGGCTTTAAATTGGACAGGGGAAGATTTAGACAAGACATAAGGAGGAAATTCTTCACACTGAGGGTGGGGAGGCCCTGGCCCAGGCTGTCCAGGGAGGCTGTGGCTGCCCCATCCCTGGAGGTGCTCAAGGCCAGGTTGGATGGGGCTTGGAGCCCCTGATCCATTGGGAGGTGTCCCTGCCCATGGCAAGGGGGTTGGAACTGGATGGGCTTTGAGTTCCCCTGCAACATAAACCATTCTGATTCTATGAAATGAAACTACATATCACAGGGTTATGAAATGACATCAGTCATCAGCCTTAGCTTCATATCAGGTAAAATATCTGATATGAAGCTAAGAATGAAATCTACTGCAAATTGCAATAAATCATTAGTAGCTATTACAATGCAAACTGAAATCACATAATTTCCTTGACAGTGACTCCCAGAGCTCCACCCATATTCACCTGGCATGGCAGGAAGTATTTCTCTACATCCTAGCAGTGGATCCAGTGGACAGTGGACAGCCTGCCTCTAACACCCGAGTTGATTCATTCAGAGTCTGCTAAGGTGTCTCTGCCCTCTCTGGCCTGGCATTGCGTACGTGAGCTTACTGTCTGATCTCAGCTTGGAGCCTCTGGATTACTGAGCTGATGCATTGCTAAACCCTTTTCTCTGACCAACTTTGCTAACTGGCTGAATACCAGGATGAAATACAGGATGAAAACCCCTTCACTTAAACTATCACCCTTCTTCTAATGCAGAACTCTTACCAAATTATATTATGATGATGTGAATGAGAATTCCTAGGCTGGAAAAGAACTTTGAGATCATCGAGTCCAACTGTACCCATTTACTACTAAATCATATCCCTAAGCAGGGTATAAGCGAATATAATTTTCTGTGTTTCCATGGTACTTAGCCATGCCAAACATTCAGGCCACAAGGTACAAGATGAATCAAGTAAGATTCTGAATGTTCTCACATCCAGGCTGACATAATTAATAAGCAGAAATAACCAGAGGCTTTCTGGTACGGTTGGACTTGATCTCAAAGGTCTTTTCCAACCTAGGGATTCCATGATTCTATGAATGCTCCACAGAGCACACTGACTGTCTGGGGACCCGAGACACTTAGCGCAACTAAAGGCATCTACAAGAGAAGATCTAAATTTTCTTCTCATAATCTGGAGCTCAGTTCTAGGCTTTTCTGGGGAAGGTATGTGCATGAACTTCTTGCTCCACAGTTCTGGAACTTTTATGTCTCTCTCCTTCATGACCTCATGAAGAAAGGTGCTACAACACCAGCAGCAAGTACCAAAATACAAGTAGTTTAATTCTAAGATCCTTCACAGGTGAGTGAAGTTCGTCGATGCAGCTTTCAAACACTTTCAGTCAGAAGACCCAGAATTTACCCTCTTTGCCAGATAATAATCCTTTCCAAAAAAACCATCACAAAACCCTAAACACAGGAAATTCTTGTCGCAGTAATGTGAGCGGGACATGTTGCTACCGATTCCACAGGAGCCAAGATTGCCTCCATCCTCTTATTCCTCATTCAAGTTACCTTTGGCGAAACAAGCTGTTAGCTTCCAGCTCAGCTTCCTCCTTGGTTTTCTCCAGGCCCCGACGCTGAAGTCTCCGGACTCGCTCCTCGGGGTCAACAGTCAGGAGAAGAACAAGATCGGGTTTAAGCAGATCCTCAGGCCACTGGTACACCTCATCGTGAGCTGGCGGAAGATCCTGCACTTTCCCATTTGTTTCAGTGGCAATTGTGTAGGCAGCTGTGCTGTGCCAGTACCTGCCAGGAAAATAGGAATGAGGAGAGAGAAATTTCTCAAAGGACACTGATTTTTCAGTCATAGAGGAGACAGGTGTCAATGTAATCTTAGGTGCCATAACGATGAGGTGGGTGACACTGCAATTTTGAAGGGAAATGCGATGAACAATTTGTGTCATCCATTACTTCTTAACAAAGCAATAATCCTCAATGCAATTTGCATCATGGCTGTGAATTATTAATTAAAACATACGACAGAAGCTACATATTAGGCAGTATTCCAAATTCTGTCAGAAGAAAGTTATCTTATATGAAAGGTCAAAAAAAGAATCACGTCACGTGCTAAAATCCAATATTCCCTATTTTTGTGGTTCCCTACTTCATGCAACAGATTTGGTAGAGGGCATGTGACCCTCAATCACAGATTTTATTGATGGTTTTGCATTTCACTTGCATTTAACATTCCTTTCACTATGAGGTACTGTATCTCACGTGTTTCGGTGGGTTTGAGGATGGTTACAAACATCTCTCAAAGATAAGCAAACTTCTGTACACGTGTGTTTTGGGGGAGGGAGGTGTCACAGTACAGCTGCTGAAACAAGCCAGGGGTTTCAAAGTGCGTCTAGACTCTGTTTATTCAGAGTAACACTGAAAGCTGCCTACACAGTTACTGAAAACGAGAAATGACATAAACTAAACGTAACAAAGCGGAAAGCCTATTTCTGGCTTTGCACAAGAATACTTACTCAAAGAGTAAGTTTACCCTAACCTTGGTCATTCTCATCCACCCCTCTCTCAGACCTTTCTTAGGGGTCACAGTGAGCAATGCTCCTCCTCCTCAGGTTTGTCACACAGCCCTGCTTTGGCTCCGGCTGCAAAGTCCATGCCTCCCCTACTCCTAATATATGCCATGCGCTAAATCAGTTGTGACTGCTCCCTGACAGAAGTTCCCCACTTGACTGTTACCATAAGTATTAATTTAACATTTATTCCACTACTTGAAAAGTAGCACTTGGAAAAAAAAAAATTAAGAAAGAAAGAAGAAAAGAAGAAACCCGGATGCTTTCAACCCAGACACTTTCACTGAGAGCTTCTGCTTGTAACAGTGAACAACTGTATGATGGCCCTGATACAAGAGGACTTCTTAAAGATACAAACCTGTCTATGATCACAGGTGCCTGAGTGGATGCTTTCGCTATTTCAGAAGCAAGAATGTAGTTTCCTGCAGCATAAAACGCTCTTTTAATGGGTGCAGGCTGATCATCAAATATTGCCCTCCACTGGCTGATGCAAGCTGGTGGAGACCTCAGCAGAACGGCATTCAGGGTGTCCTTAACAGACCCGGACACAGTGGTTTTGCCTGCATTTCATTTACAGGAGAAAACAGTTATAATACGTGTCGGATACAAGCAAGTTCTAAAACCTGCAAAATGCTCCTATCCGCTCCTTTGCAGCACGTGTTCTTGACACTGTGACCTGAGTGTCTTTGATGGGGTTTTCCGTGGAAAATTATTGAGTTTGATTTGAAGAACTCCTACTCCACCTCCTACACTTAGGGCCTCCCACTCCTCCCTCTTCCCAGCTTGCTGTCTTCCCTCCTCTAAATGCATTAAATGGATGGCAATTTCTCTATTTATCCATTCACAATAGCTTTCTAAGTCAAAATTCATGTGGATGTTGCAATGCCATCACTAAATATTTTCTTTCTAGAGGGCACTTTCAGTTCTCTTTAACTGAAAGTGCAGAAAACAAAGTTATTCAGAGGATATTTTGGTCTGAGACAAACTGCTGCAGTTTCCCAGGCTGCCACTATTTCAGTTAATTTATTTGAAAATTTGCTGGTAAAAGCATTTCTTCATCTGCACAAGAAATTTAATTTCCAGTACTCAATGCTTTGTATTCTTTCATTTATACAGATAAGGAATTCATCCATGGAATGAAAATTAGCATATGCCATGTGATCTTTTACAAGTGAGAGAAGACAGACTGGTATTTATAATTACTAATTCTTTTAAATCCTTTCCATGATATTTTGCATTTCTAAGCCTTACGCCTGGCTGAAAGTAAAGCTGTCACTCTTTCCAACAATTTCTCACCTGAGGTTCCTCAAACACATTGCTCTTACCTGTGGCATCCAGCCCCTCAAACACTATGACAGGAAAATCTCCCTTCTTCTGGTGCTCTGGGCATTTCTCCAGCAGGTCAAGTACTGCTCTGGCCTCTGGGATCCACGCTGCACACTGCAAGGAGACTTGAAACCCTTAGAATCATGGAATCGCTTGGCTGGAAATGACCTTTGAGGTCATTGTGTCCAACCATACCTGTCCACCACTAAACCATATCCCTAAGCACCTCATGTACCCATCTTTTAAACACCCCCAGGGATGGGGACTCAACCACTACCCTGGGCAGCCTCCGACAGTGCCCAAGAACCCCTTTGTTGAAGAAATTTTCCCTCACGGGGGTGTTGGTTGACAGTGGCTGAACATGAGCCAGCAGTGGCCCAGGTGGCCAAAACCATCTTGGCTTGTATTAGAAACAGCGTGACGAGCAGAACCAGGGAAGGATTCTGTTGCTGGTGATGCTGCACCTCGAATCCTGGGTTCAGTTTTGGGCCCCTCACTCAAGAAAGACATTGGGGTCCTGGAGCGCATCCAGAGAACAGCAACAGAGCTGGTGAAGGGTCTGGAGTACAAGTTTTATGAGCAGCAGCTCATGAGAGAACTGGGGCTGTTTAGCCTGGAGAAGAAGAGGCTGAGAGGACATCTAGACTGGACTCGACGATCCAGTGGGTCTCTTCCAACCTGGTCATTCTGTGATTCTGTGAGAGGCTGCGAGAGTTGGGGTGCTCAGCCTGGGGAAGAGAGGGCTCCAGGGAGACTTTGGAGCAGCTGCCCGTGCCTGAAGGGCACCGTCATTTGCAGACTGGCTGAGGGTGCCCTCAGTGTCTGTGTCATTGATCTGGAGGTTCAACAAGGCCAACTGCAAGGTCCTGTCTTCAGGATGACTGCCCTGTGCCAGTGCCTCCCCGCACTCATCATGAAGGATTTTTGTCCTAATGTCTAATCTTAATCTTCCCCCTTTCAATTTACAGCCATTCCTCCTCCTCCTATCACTCCAAGACCTCGGAAATTATCCCTCCCCAGCTTTCCTAGGGCCCCTTCAGGTACTGGAAACTCACTATAAGGTCTCACAGCCTTCTCATCTCCAGGCTGAACAGCCCCAGCTCTCTCAGCCTGTCCTTGTATGAGAAGTGCTCCAGTCCTTGGGTCATCTTTGTAGCCCTCCTCTGGATCCATCCCAACACTTCCATCTCCTTCTCATACTGGAGATTCCAGAACTGGACACAGAACTCCAGATGAGGTCTCAGAGCGCAGCAGAGGGTGACGTCCCCTTCCTGGCCTTCCTGGCTGTGAATGCACTTTGCCAGCTCACGTGAAGCTTCTTATCAATCAGCACCCCAAGTCCTTCTCCTCAGGGCACCCTCAATCACATCATCCCCAACCGTGTATTGAAACCACAGATTGCCCCGACACAGGTGTAGGAACTTGGCCTTGTTCAACCTCATGTGGCTCCCTCAGTCCCACTTCCCCAGCTCGTCCAGGTCCCTCTGGATGAGATCCTGCCCTTCTGGTGTGACACCTCCATCTCTGAGCTTGTTGTCATTTGCAGACTTGCTGAGGGTGCCCTCACTCTCTGTATCATTGATCTGAAGGTTCAACAAGGCCAACTGCAAGGTCCTACTCTTGGGTCGGAGCACATGGGGGTTCCAGTACAGGGTGGGGGATGATGTGATGGAGAGCACAGCTGTGGAGAAGGACTTGAGGGATTCATTCATGAGAAGCTCGACACGAGCCAGCAATGTGCGCTGGCAGCCCAAAAATCAACTGTATCCTGGGTGAAGAAAAGCAACGTGGCCAGCAGGGTGAGGGAGGGGATCCTGCCCCTCTGCTCCTCTCCGGTGACACCCCACCTGGAGTGCTGTGTCCAGCTCTGGAATCCTCAACGTAAGAAGGAGCTGGAGCTGTTGGAACGGGTCCAGAGGACGCTACAAGGATGATCCGAGGGCTGGAGCATCTCCCCTAGGAGGCCAGGCTGAGAGAGTTGAGGCTGTTCAGCCTGGAGAAGAGAAGGCTCCGAGGAGACCTTATAGTGACGTTATAGCACCTGAAGGGGCTACAAGAAAGCTGGGGAGGGACATTTTCCAAGGGCTTGGAGTGACAGGCTGAGGGGGAATGGTTTTAAAGTGGAGAGGGGAAGATTTAGACTAGATATAAGGAGGAAATTCCTGGCCCAGGTTTCCCAGGGAAGCTGTGGCTCCCCCATCCCTGGAGGGGTTTGAGGCCAGGTTGGATGGGGCTTGGAGCCCCTGATCCAGCGGGAGGTGTCCCTGCCCGTGGCAGGGGTGGGACTGGATGATCTTTAAGGTCCCTTCTAACCTGTACCCCCCCGCGGTTCCCTCTCGCAGCCCGCACCCCGCGGCCCCGGGTCCCCCCTCACCTGCTGCAGGCGGCGCCGCACGGCGGGGGCAGCGCGGGGCAGCGGCGACCCCGGGGGTCGGGGCCGGAGCATCCCGGGATCGGGGCCGGAGCACCCCGGGATCGGGGCCGGAGCACCCCGGGATCAGGGCTGGAGCACGCCGGGATCGGGGCCGGAGCACCCCGGGATCGGGGCCGGAGCACCCCGGGATCGGGGCTGGAGCACCCCGGGATCGGGGCCGGAGCACCCCGGGATCAGGGCTGGAGCACCCCGGGATCGGGGCCGGAGCACCCCGGGATCGGGGCTGGAGCACCCCGGGATCGGGGCCGGAGCACCCCGGGATCAGGGCTGGAGCACGCCGGGATCGGGGCCGGAGCACCCCGGGATCGGGGCTGGAGCACCCCGGGATCGGGGCCGGAGCACCCCGGGATCAGGGCTGGAGCACCCCGGGATCGGGGCCGGAGCACCCCGGGATCAGGGCTGGAGCACGCCGGGATCGGGGCCGGAGCACCCCGGGATCGGGGCTGGAGCACCCCGGGATCGGGGCCGGAGCACCCCGGGATCGGGGCTGGAGCACCCCGGGATCGGGGCCGGAGCACCCCGGGATCAGGGCTGGAGCACCCCGGGATCGGGGCCGGAGCACCCCGGGATCGGGGCCGGAGCACCCCGGGATCGGGGCCGGAGCACCCCGGGATCGGGGCTGGAGCACCCCGGGATCGGGGCCGGAGCACCCCGGGATCAGGGCTGGAGCACCCCGGGATCGGGGCCGGAGCACCCCGGGATCGGGGACGGGGCGGGCTCCACGGGAATCGAAACCGCGAAGGGGAGGGAGCCGGTGCCGCCCCCGCGGCCTCCCAGCCGCCGCGTCCTGCGCTGCATCCAGAGCTACGGGCAGCGGGGAGGGGGGGATCCTGCCCCTCTGCCCCGCTCCGTGACACCCCACCTGGGGCCCTGTGTCCACTTCTGGAATCCTCAACGCAAGAAGGAGCTGGAGCTGTTGGAACGGGTGCAGAGGAGGCTACAAGGATGGTCCGAGGGCTGGAGCATCTCTGCTACGAGGACAGGCTGAAAGAGTTGGGCTTGTTCAGCCTGGAGAATCAATCACAGAATCACAGAATCACCAGGTTGGAAGAGACCCACCGGATCGTCAAATCCAACCCTTCCCACCAATCCCTAAATCATGCCCCTAAGTACCTCATCCACCCTCACCTTAAACACCTCCACGGAAGGCGGAGGCGAGTCAACCACCTCCCAGGGCAGACCGCTCCAATGCCTAACCACCCTTTCCATGAAAAATTTTTTCCTTATCTCAAGCCTGAACCTCCCCTGACGGAGCTTGAGGCCATTCCCTCTCGTCCTGTCCCCTGTCACTTGGGAGAAGAGCCCAGCTCCCTCCTCTCCACAACCTCCCTTCAGGTAGTTGTAGAGAGCAATGAGGTCTCCCCTCAGCCTCCTCTTCTCCAGGCTGAACACCCCCAGCTCTCTCAGCCGCTCCTCATAAGGCCTGTTCTCCAGCCCCTTCACCAGCTTCGTTGCTCTTCTCTGGACTCGCTCCAGAGCCTCAACATCCCTCTTGTGGTGAGGGGCCCAGAACTGAACACAGGATTCGAGGAGCGGCCTCACCAGTTCCGAGTACAGAGGGAAGTGCCGAGTACAGAGAGAAGAAGGTTCTGCAGAGACCTTAGAGCAGCTTCCAGTGCCTCAAAGGGGCTCCAGGAAAGCTGGGGAGGGACTTTTATCAAGGATGTGGAGTGACAAGACAAGGGGGAATGGTTGTAAATTGGAGAGGAGAAGATTTAGATGAGAAACTAGGAAGAAATTCTTCACGATGAGGGTGGTGAGACCCTGGCCCAGGTTGCCCAGAGAAGCTGTGGCTGCCCCATCCCTGGAGGGGTTCAAGGTCAGGCTGGATGGGGCTTGGGCACCTGATCCAGTGGGAGGTGTCCCTGCCCATGGCAGGGGTGGAACTGGGTGGGCTTTGAGCTCCCTTCCAAACTAAAACGTTTTATGATTCTATGATTGTCCAAGTGCTTCATAATCATTGTCAGGCTCAGTGCTGTGACTGCTTCCCCAAGGAGCTATTCCAGTGCTCCACCACCCTCTGGGTGAAGAATCTTTTCCAAATGACCAACCTAACCCCCACCCGGCACATAGAATCATAGAAGCAAAGAATCACTAGGTAAGAAAAGATGCCCAGGATCACTGACTCCAACCATTCCCATCAATCACTAACCCATGTCCCTCAGCACCTCATCCACCCATCCCTTAAACCCCTCCAGGGAAGGTGACTCAACCCCCTCCCTGGGCAGCCTCTGCCAGGGATCAATGACCCTTTCCATGAAATTTTTTTTTCCTAATATCCAGCCTGAACCTCCCCTGGTGGAGCTTGAGGCCCTTCCCTCTCGTCCTGTCCCCTGTCACTTGGGAGAAAAGGCCAGCTCCCTCCTCTCTACAACCTCCTTTCGAGCAGTTGTTCTTTCAGCTGCTCCTCGTAAGACTTGTTCTCCAGGCCCATTTACGTCTGCCTAAATCCATTTTTGACTCCACAACACAATCTGCATCCACAAACACCTGTGGAGATCAATTAATTCACAACCTGTTGCATAAAACCAATTTTCTTTTATAAGTTCCAAACTCATACCCTTCTTGTTTCCAACAAGTGTCCTGTCTAGTAACTTTACTGACTTCTGTGAACAGCAGTTCAACATTCAGTTTATTTTTCAGCTTCATGGTTCTTGCAAAGCTGTCAGAACTGAGAGGTATCACCTCTTCTAAGCTCTGTTCCCCTGATAATTTAGATGCAGAGAGAGTGTCTATAGGGCTATGAGGTTCTTCCAAGACATGGAGACACGAATAGCACCACTAGTCATGGTACGGCTACATGTACCGGGGTTTCACAAAGCATCAAAACATCATCTGCCTTCTTTTCAACACCTTTCTGGATGATACTAAGATTCGTGTTGAAACTTTTTGCTGCTGTCTCCCACAGAGCCGTTGATTCCAGAGCGGCAGCAGCAGTGACTCAGAGACCTCCTTCCTGAGAGGACAGCTCACTGGCTCAGCATAAGGTACACAGGGTTTCGATTATCCTTTCCTATGTGCATTGCCTTACTTCTAGCTGCACTGATGCTTATCTGCTGCTTTTCTGTCTACTCATTGTTTGTTTGGAGTTTTTTTCGAGGTCAAATTGACTCACAGACAAGTTTCACTCCAAAAGTGCTGGAAAAGCTGCCCATATTCCTCTGTAGCTCCTCCCTTTTCTATTTCTCTCTTTTCCTGACGTAACTGTTGTCTTTCCCCTCCCTCCTGGCTAAATGGAAAGTGCTCACTTTCGTTTTTCCTGCTCCCCTCCCACTGCTTCGACAGAACTTGTTTACAAGCATTCCTGACCCAAGCCGGTGATGCTTCTCTCCCCATTTCTAACACACTCACGTCACCACTTATATCAGGCCTGTGATGTCTGTCATGCTGGCTAATTACTTAAAAGTATCTTCCTACAAGATTTTAGGTCTTTCCCATCAGATTATACACAAACAGTTACAGGAAAAGGCAGTTGAATTTATGTCCAAGACAGGTCTTTGTTTGAAAATCAGTGTAAAGAGTATGACTGTGGTTTAAAAACAGCTTATGGTACCAATTTCTCAGTTTCTTCACGGGGACCTTTATTATTTTGTCTTCTGTATAATACGACACCATGTTCAACAGCAAATGTGCTACTATGTGAGATGTGCTAATACATGCTGATTGAGGAGAAGCTGCTGATTGATGCTTGACATGAGCCGGCAATGCACGCTCACAGCCCCGAAGGCCAATTGTGTCCTGGGCTGCATCCAGAGCATCGTGGCCAGCGGGGCGAGGGAGGGGATTCTGCCCTCTGTTCCTCTCTGGTGAGACCTCAGCTGGAGTCCTGTGTCCAGTTCTGGAATCCTCAACAGAAGAAGGAGCTGGAGCTGTTGGAATGGGTCCAGAGGAGGCTACAAGGATGATCCAAGGGCTGGAACACCTTCCATATGAGGACAGGCTGAGAGAGTTGGGGTTGTTCAGCCTGGAGGAGCTTGGAGTTGTTCAGCTTGGAAGGCTCCAAGAAGACCTTTTAGTGACTTTCCAGTACCTGAAGGGTCCACAAGAACGCTGAGGAGGGACATTTCCCAAGGGCATGGAGTGACGGGACAAGGGGGAATAGTTTTAAATTGGAGAGGGGAAGATTTAGACTAGATGTAAGGAGGAATTTCTTCACTCTGAGGGTGGTGAGGGCCTGGCCCAGGTTGCCCAGGGGAGCTGTGGCTGCCCCATCCCTGCAGGGGTTCAAGGCCAGGTTGGATGGGGCTTGGGCACCTGATCCAGTGGGAGGTGTCCCTGCCCATGGCAGGGGGGTGGAACTGAATGATCTTTCAGGTCCCTTCCAACTCAAACCATTCTATGAATTTGTGTTTCTATTAATCTAGAGCCTCTTCCCATTCTTGAGGCCCCACTGTGCTTGCATGAAGCTGTGGGGGAAGAGATAGAGACAAGAAGTAGCTGTATGACCAGTCAAACCCTTTTTGATCCACATGAAGTGGGAAAAGAGGAAAAAAGCTTGCAAACCAATCAACCTGTAACTTTAAGAAGTCCTCTGATGAAGATAAACATCTGTTTGGGACACTAGGCAGGAATGACCTAAACTGGGGCCCCATAAATGCATAGGTAAGTAAGTACAGCCAAATAGAATACAGCTGCTTTCATGCAGAATGAGCCTCAAAGGGCATCAGTAAAGGGCTCTCCAGTAAATATAAAGGTCTGTGGAGGAGATGACAAGGACTTAGCAGGTAGCACAGCGTCAGGCCAAGAGACCTTCCTCTTCTGCCCATGCCAGTGGCCTGTGGCACAGGTTTGGAGAAAAGTATGGAATGGACGCAGGAGGATCCTACCTCCCACACATTCCAGGACAGGCTGAGAGAGTTGGGGTTGTTCAGCCTGGAGAAGAGAAGGCTCCGAGGAGACCTTGTAGCGACCTGAAGGGGCTACAAGAAAGCTGAGGAGGGACTGTTAATAAAGGCTTGTGATGACAGGCTGAGGGGCAATGGGGATAAACTGGAGAGGGGCAGATTTAGACTGGGTGCTAGGAAGAAATTCTTCACACTGAGGGCGGTGAGGCAGTGGCACAGGTTACCCAGGGAAGCTGTGGCTGCCCCATCCCTGGAGGTGATTGGTGGGAATGGTTGGACTGGATGATCCCGTGGGTCTTTTCCAACCTGGTGATTCTATGATTCTGTGATTCTAGGGATGGGGCTGTGAGCAGCCCGGTCCAGCGAGAGGTGTCCCTGCCCATGGCAGGGGTGGAACTGGATGGGCTCCCTTCCAACCCAGCCCATTCCTCGGTTCTGTGGCTCCGGGGGCACCGGGCTCCAGCAGGACAGGGCTCGGCGGGCGGGGGCGCTCGGCAGTTTCGCTTCTGCGGGGAAGGAAACGAAACCGAGCGGTTCACGGAGGGGGGGGGGACGGCACTTAAATGGGATGAGCACGGAGCAGGAGCGCTGCACAGCCGAGCTGAGCCGAGCAGAGCTGAGCAGAGCCGAGCAGAGCTGAGCAGAGCCGAGCAGAGCCGAGCAGAGCCGAGCAGAGCTGAGCAGAGCCGAGCAGAGCCGAGCAGAGCTGAGCAGAGCAGAGCCGAGCAGAGCCGAGCAGAGCTGAGCAGAGCCGAGCAGAGCCGAGCAGAGCCGAGCAGAGCAGAGCTGAGCTGAGCAGAGCCGAACAGAGCTGAGCAGAGCCGAACAGAGCTGAGCTGAGCCGAGCAGAGCCGAGCAGAGCTGAGCTGAGCTGAGCTGAGCTGAGCCGAGCAGAGCCGAGCAGAGCCGAGCAGAGCCGAGCAGAGCCGAGCTGAGCTGAGCAGAGCTGAGCAGAGCTGAGCTGAGCCGAGCAGAGCCGAGCAGAGCCGAGCTGAGCTGAGCAGAGCTGAGCAGAGCTGAGCAGAGCCGAGCAGAGCCGAGCAGAGCCGAGCAGAGCCGAGCAGAGCCGAGCAGAGCTGAGCAGAGCTGAGCTGAGCCGAGCAGAGCCGAGCAGAGCCGAGCTGAGCTGAGCAGAGCTGAGCAGAGCTGAGCAGAACCAGAGCTGAGCTGAGCTGAGCTGAGCAGAACCAGAGCTGAGCTGAGGTGAGCAGAACCAGAGCTGAGCTGAGCTGAGCTGAGCTGAGCAGAACCAGAGCTGAGCAGAACCGAGCAGAACCGAGCCAAGCTGAGCAAAACCGAGCCAAGCTGAGCAAAACCGAGCCAAGCAGATCCAAGCTGAGCTGAGCAGAGCTGAGCCGAACCGAGCAGAGCTGAGCCCAACCGAGCCGAGCACAACCGAGCTGAGCAGAACCAAGCTGAGCTGAGCAGAGCTGATCCAAACCAAGCACAGCCGAGCTAGGCACAGCTGAGCCGAGCCAAGCTGAGCAGAGCCAAACGAAGCTGCTCCAACCAGGGCAGAGCCAAGCTCAACCCAACTGAGCGGATCCAAGCCGAGCAGAGTCAAACTGGGCTGAGCCGAGCCAACCTGAGTCAAGCTGGGCAGAACTGAGCCCAGCCAAGCTGAGCCAAGACTAGCCAAGCTGAGCAGAGTTGAGCTAAACTGAGACAAGCCAAGCCAAAGTCATAGAATCATAGAATCACCAAGTTGGAAAAGACCCATCAGATCATCGAGTTGAACCATTCCTATCAAATACTAAACCAGTCAACTGAGCCGAGCCGAGCCAAGCCGAGCCAAACCAAACCAAGCTAAGCCGAGCCAACAAAGAGCCGAGTAGAGGCAAGCCGAGTCGAGCCAGTCTGGAGGGAGCCATGTCCTTGAGCACGTTGGTCCACCTGCCAGTGGCGGTGGCGCGGGTGCTGCTGGCACTGCTGCGCGGGCGGCTGGGCGCGCTGTGCTGGAGCCTGGCGCCCTTCTCCCTGTCCCTGCCCGGCTGGCGGCAGGTGCCAGCCCCCAGCGCCCCGGTGCGGCCCCGCAGCCAGCAGGAGGAGGACGACGCGTCCCCAACGCCCACCAGCGTCAATTACCACTTCACCCGGCAGTGCAACTACAAGTGCGGCTTCTGCTTCCACACGGCCAAGACCTCCTTCGTGCTGCCACTGGAGGAGGCCAAGAGGGGGCTGGCGATGCTCAAGGAGGCAGGTGAGTCCCAGAAGGACCAAGTGACATCGGGGAGGTTATCGCATTTTTCTTTGATCCTGTTGATACAAAAAAATGCTGGCAAATAGAATCATGGAACACATTGGGTTGGTTTAGAAGGGACCTTAAAGCCCATCCAGTTCCAACCCCTTTCCACAGGCAGGGACACCTCCTACTAGACTAGTTGTAGAGTTTTAGAAAGCAAGCATCCTTTAATTCAGGACAGGACTCGTGAGGGAATGATCTCCATTAGTCACATATAGTGAGATAGGAGCTGGGGACAGAATACATTTCCCTTTTACATGCATGTGTATAATTTTTGACAGAAACCTTATGCGTATTCTGTTACTTTCCAAGGCCTCGTTTTAATGTTAGTATGAACTTCACGACAGTCAAATCTCCTGCTAATGAGGGCCTACAGGAAAGCTGGGAAGGGACTTTTTCCAAGGGCATGGAGTGACAGGATATGGGGAATGGCTTTAAATTGGAGACAAGGAGATTTAGACTAGACATTAGGAGAAAATTCTTCATAATGAGGGTGGGGAGGCCCTGGCCCAGGCTGCCCAGGGAAGCTGTGGCTGCCCCATCCCTGGAGGGGCTCAAGGCCAGGTTGGATGGGGCTTTGAGCAGCCTGGTCTGATGGGAGGTGTCCCTGCCTGTGGCAGGGGTGGAACTGGATGGGCTTTGAGGTCACTTCCAACCCAAACCATTCTGTGATTCTCTGCCTGACTGCATTTGAGACAGGGAAAGACTGCAGACAGAGGTGATTGTAGAAGACACGTCTGTTCAGCACAGATCATACTTCATTCAAGACATTATCATTTCCCAAAGAACAAGCAGTGTCTGGAAAAAGTGCTGTTTGAAAAACATGCTATATATATTCTTGTATCACTGTTCTAGGAATGGAGAAAATAAATTTCTCAGGAGGAGAACCGTTTCTTCAGGACAGAGGCGAATTTGTAGGCAAACTGGTCCAGTTCTGCAAGCAGGAGTTGAAGCTCCCAAGCGTCAGCATCGTTAGCAACGGCAGCCTGATCAGAGAACGGTGGTTCAAGAAGTACGGTAAGGGAAAACCACTGTGCACAGAAGCACTGGTGGGGTTTGGGAGCCCCCTCAGGGCATCCTCACTGAAAGGGGGTTCACAGTGTGAGTTGGAGATAGTTTGTTAGTGGCTCATTTTCAGCAAGCACAAACCAGATGTGAATACCAGTGAAATACTGTTAATTGTATGTGGTACTGTTAATTGTATAGTTTGTATTATTGCCTCTTTGGTATAATAGCTTAATAAGAGCTCAGACTGCCTTCACATTGCTGAACACACCCCCTTCCCCCAAAAAATATCTGTTTTGATGGTGCTGCTGCTGTGGCTTTTGTGGATCTGGTGAGAACTTCACAGAACTGCATTTACACGGCACTTGGCAGCAGATAATAAGGAACTGAAAGGGGGCAGACTCCTGACAACTTTTATCCAAAGGGCTGAATATTAACATATAAAACTTGTTTTCAGGTGCATATTTAGACATTCTGGCAATTTCATGTGATAGTTTCAATGAGGATGTCAACGTTTTAATTGGCCGTGGACAAGGAAAGAAGAACCATGTGGAAAATCTGCATAAACTGAGACAGTGGTGCCGCGAGTATGCTGTCGCTTTCAAAATAAACTCGGTGATCAACAGGTTTAATGTTGAGGAAGATATGAATGACCAGATCAAGGCACTCAACCCCGTGCGCTGGAAGGTAAGAAAGTAGTTCCTGTTCAGAGAAAAGTAATGATGAAGTGAAGTCCTGGAGTTGTTTGGACTTCTAATGACCTCAGGCAGGTGTTCAGCTCCAGTTTGGGCTGGTGTTAGTGGACTTCTTGTCGGTTAACTGGTGTTGAGGCAGGTTCTGTCTTTTAATACACTTATATGAGACCAATACGCTAAAATATTTTTTGTTGTCATATTATGGTTGGACTCGATGATCCGGTGGGTCTCTTCCAACCGGGTGATTCTATGATTTACAGCAAGTTACTGCTTCAGCATATGTACATCTAGTTTTTATGATATTAAAAATAAGATAGGAGGTCTTTAACATTTGGAAATGTATCATGGTGTCAAGAGAATGAGGAAAACTTAGTGTACAATGATAGGTTAGAGTTATCATATCATTAGGAATACATATGTACCATAGAAATTAATGTTCTGCTACAGTATCGGGGATTAATGTGCATATATTTTGATATTTTCTACTAGAAGCACATTAAATACATTATGTTATCAGTTTGAAAATGGGTAGCAATAATATGACCTGTAAATATGAGGGAACTTGTGGAATAATTTCTCATTATTTGCTGAGTGGAAATTAGTACACACATAGGATTTCACAGGAAAAAAATCACTATAAGTGAAATCTTGGTCCTATTAAAGGAGATTTAAGGCATTCCTGAACTTGATTTGTCTTAGTATAACCTCACTCAGTTCATAAACTTTCTTAACATTGAGTCTTCTAACTCTCCTCATGCCAAGTAAAGGAGCATAAGGAAAACATGACAAACATTTTTAATATTTTATCAAGCTTCCTGGCCCACTTTCTTAGGTTACAGAGCATGTTGATGGCAAAGGCACTGGGGTTTTTTTTTCCCCCTAAAGTAATCTGTGAGTGTATTTGAGGCCTTGGCCTTTAGAAGGAGGCTGTTTAACAGACAAACTTTACATTTTCTTTCTGGGAAGTCTTCCCTACCTTTCCTGTGACCATCTGAAGGCAGTTAAACTTGCATTCACCAATCAGTTTAAGATCTTTAAGAATAAAGATTGACTTGATAGTCTTCGTTGTATGTAGCATTTAGAACACAGCCGTGCTGTTTGAGGTATGATAAAAGGCTTATCTAAGCGTTGGTTGTCCATGCCCTTACGAAGACTAGAACAGTTAGGATTCCTGTGGAAACCTGGTCAGGAAGCATCACTGTACAATTACATTTAGAATGTTAATTTGCTAAAAAGAAATCTGTACAGTGCCCTTATACAGTGTTCAGTTATCACAGTTTGTGTCACTGTGGCTCCACTGACAGAAATATTAAAGAAATTTGCTACTGAGAAAACTGAAGGGGTTTTGCCATGGTGACATTCTCTTATCCTCAAATCAGGTGAAAACATAAAATCTTATCCAAGTGCTTTCGGTCTTCAGGTATTCCAGTGCTTGCTTATCGAAGGGGAGAATACTGGGGAGGATGCCCTGAGAGAAGCGGAGAAATTTGTTATTAGCGACGAAGAGTTTGAACAGTTTCTGAATCACCACAAAGATGTCTCCTGTTTGGTACCAGAATCCAATCAGAAGGTAAAATTGAAACTGCCCTGTTGTAACTTTATTCTGAAACAAATTTGGAAAGATGGAAAAGGACTAGAAGTTTTCAAGGCAATTAACACTTGCCCATTAGTGCTGGCTTAGAAAAGGTACAGGACAACATTGTCAGGAACTGGTTTTGTATGTCAGAAGCCAATGTTTTTAATTCTCTTTAAGGCTTTTTAGAAGACAAAGTTATTAATAGAAGAATAATAGTTATAGAAGAATTAATAGTAGAATAAAAGTTATTAATAGAAGAATTAATAAATTTATGGAAGAATTAATAGAAGAATAAAAGTTATTAATAGAAGAATTAATAAAGTTATAGAATAATTAATAGAAGAATAAAAGTTATTAATAGAAGAATTATTAAGAGAAGAGTAAAAACTCATCAATCCCAGTCCTGTAGAAACTAGAGGGAGTCCTCCCATAGCATCGTGTGGGCCTCTACTCAGTGAGATGTATCTGTGAAGTACCAGCCCAGAAACTTGAGAAACTGAGTTTTCCACAGCTGAGCGGTGAACTCAAAACAATGATTGAGCTCTTTGGAATGGAATAGCTCTTCCCTGCCTGGGCACAAGATCCTGAAAAGGAATCATAGAATAGTTTGAGATGGAAGAGACCTTAAAGATCATCTAATTCCACCCCCTGCCATAGGCAGGGACACCTCCCACTGGATCAGGGGCTCCAAGCCCCATCCAACCTGGCCTTGGACACCTCCAGGGATGGGGCAGCTACAGCTTCTCTGGGAAACCTGGGCCAGGGCCTCCCCACTGTCATAGTGAAGAAATTCTTCCTAATATCCAGTCTAAATCTGCCCCTCTCAAGTTTATAGCCATTGCCCCTCATCCTATCACCACGAGCCTTTGTGAACAGCCCGTCCCCAGCTTTCTTGTAGCCCCTTCATGTCATTTGTTTGGAAAAGGACATAATCATCTAGTATGCAAAACAGAGTAAGTTCTGTCAAGGAAGACGTTAAGGAAAAGCTTGGTTACTATTTAAAGCACTTTTAAGCAGCTGGGCACTCACATTTCAATTAGGAACTTTAGAGGCCATATTGAAACAATTAGTGGTTTATTCATGCTTTAAATCGTGCTCGTAATCCTGTTATTTGTTTATATAAATTTGATCCACACTTACTGAAGTAGAGGGAAGACGCTACCCGTTTCAAAGATTTGAGTCAGGCTTCGAATGAATAGTTGTTTGGTTTGCTTTTCACTAGAATGGAATTTTGCTTTGTATATTAATTTAGTTTTTCTTTTGATCTATTACAGATGAGGGATTCATACCTCATTCTGGATGAATATGTAAGTCTTTGATACTTGGCATTGTATGCTAATATATGCCTTTATACACCAGCAATAAATCAATTTACTATGCATTCCATAAATTCATTTTTCCATATAGTACAAGGAATAGATGCATTTTTTTCCCATCAAACACACTGAGAACTTGAATTTAAGTATGACCTAAGGAGGAGTTCCCATCAGGCTGCTTGCACGATCATTGCAGCCTGAATCCTAATGTACAGATGTGTATCTTTGCAGGATATCTTTGCTGTTTTTCTTTAACTTAAAAATACAGAACTTGTCCTGGAAGTTAAGTTTCAAAGAGTTTGCTTGGTTTAGATGTAACTAAAGAGCAAACATTAATCTTCAGGAATTATGCTGTGGCTTTTTTGCTGCTAAGATGTGTCTAACTATGAGCTTTTGAACCTTCAAAGGACTATGGTGAAGCCGTTCATGCGCTTACATGGGCTTTTGTGGGATTACAGGGCAGCTTGTTTAATTCTGTAGAAAAAATAAGCTTTCACAAATTGACTTTCTAACGTTTTATCTGTCCGTTTTCCAGATGCGTTTCCTGAACTGTACAAATGGGCGGAAAGAGCCTTCCAAGTCCATTCTTGACGTTGGTGTGGAAGCAGCTATAAAATTCAGTGGATTTGATGAGGAGATGTTCCTAAAACGAGGAGGGAAGTATGTGTGGAGTAAAGCAGACATGAAACTGGACTGGTAACTCAACAGAGAGCTTGGGCAGGTGCACTACGTGAAGAGGATGGGTGCGATGTGTGTGGATGTACAGATGTATCTAATGCTTCCATATGCACTTGGTATATTAGATTGTTGTTCAGAATAGCATGTGAAAGTGCTAAATGTTTTCAGCATGTAGATTACATCTTTATCTATTGCTTGGTTGCACGTTACTGAGGACGTACAGAGAAATAGAAATAGAGCTCAGAAATGGACTGTCTCGTCTAATGTATGAAGCCCTTAAGAGCAAACTGTTAAGGTAACGTCACACACAGGAGAAGGTTTAATGATAAAACCTAAGCGTGCATGCCAGAAAACAACCTCAAACCCACCCCAGTCTCTGATTCCTTATAAACAGCTGTAAGGATGGGGAAATGGAAATTTCTCACTGAACGGATCCTGTGTTGCTCTATGGGAATGGAGAGTGCAGTTTCTCACTGAGTCACAAGAGGGCAAGCAGGCAGCCCTGTGGAAGCAGCCCCTGCCTTTGCAGGGGTGACAGAGGGGCAGAACGTAGGAATCGGTATCTGTAGTAATATATACAAAAGGAAATCAAGACGAAAAAAATGCCATTTTCATTCTTTAGGACTTAACCAAAAAAGCAGCTGTTGTTCTCCGCCCTCTCCTCCACGGGCACACGCAGGGTTTGCAAAAGTGTTGGAGGATGTAATCTTTGAAAGAGTATTTTATTTGTCATGAAAGAATATTTTATATGTCCTAAAACATAAAAGTGTATTTTACCCATTTTGAGCAGCTTCTTATTTGCCATTAGCAATGACCTTAGTTCAAACAAATATTTACAGTGAAAACAATATTTGCATTTTATTCACAGCTCCTTCCATGTTCCTTGTATCTGCAAATATTATAATTATTATTTTTACCCCTTTTCTCTCCCCGTTAATATAGTTCTGATGAAGATTCCCATTGAGATGATAATACTACGTAGCATACATAACGTGTGTCTCATCTTGCATACTGGCTGTGTTACTTGTGTGCTTTTTTTCTTCCCCTAAGCCATGGAATTGCAAACAACAAAGTTCATGGATCGTGCAGCCTTGTTTTAAAGGTTGCTTGGCTTAGTAATCATTCTTACTTGCTGGTTACAAACATGTTTTAAGCGAAGTTAGTTGGGCTTTGTGATAGCTGTCTTTGAATTTAAGAGCTGACAGCATCAACGTGAACTAGAGAGAAGTCAATAAACCGCGTAAACCCAATAATCTAACATGCTGTGCTCATGCTTGGATTTCTGGCAGGTTTTCTGGCTTTATAATCACAGTTTTCTGAATCTAACTAGTCCCATTGCCCCTAAAGCTCTGTGTGAAGGGCGTGGGGACAAGCATTGCACAAAGCAGAGCTGGCACTACTCGTTCTTGCTGTCCCTCGAACCCAGACATTTAAATATTTGTAGCAGTTGGCAAGCATTACATATACCATCTAAAGAAAATCACACCTTTCCTTTCACTGATCATGCTAGTTGATTTATGTTAAAGAGTTTTTCAGGAGAAACATTTTGCATTCACTTAATGCATCAAAGCTGAAGGGGAAAGCAGGAGCTGCTTCTTCTGACTAAGGAGCCGCATCTCTGAATACACTGTGAAAATGTTTCCCTTTAGAATTGCTTCAGTTTCTATTATAAATACGCTGTCAGAGCGATGCTCTTTCGCTTCTTTGTGTTTTGCATTTTGCAATCACAACGCTTCCTAGTCACTTAAACTTAATATTATTTTTCCTTGCATTAGTACTAAGTGACATTTCAAATGCGCCCCCCACACATTAACCCCACAGCCTTTTGGCAGCTGTTTTGCTGGAATTCTGCCTGAGCAGCAACTCTAGGCAGCATAAATTTATTTAACAGCGGGGTTTGACTTCCTCGGCATTCTCCACTGTTCAGTCCAGCCTTGTCCCAAGCATCTCTGCTGCACGACAGAAAGGAAGGCATTGGTTAGGCATTGGAACGGTCTGCCCAGGGAGGTGGTTGAGTCACCGTCCCTGGAGGTGTTTAAGGTGAGGGTAGATGAGGTGCTTAGGAATCATGATTTAGGGATTGGTGGGAATGGTTGGACTCGACGATCCAGTGGGTCTCTTCCAACCTGGTTATTCTGTGTGATTCTGTGATTCTGTGAAGCGTATTCCTTTGCTGCTGGCTCAGTCTCAGCGTGGGGAAGGATTAAGCGTGTCCGTGTGCTGCTAAATCTACCAGCTTGCTGCCTCTGCAGGAAATGCCAGCTGCATCGCCGCACGCAGGCTCCCATTCAGATCCAACCCCGCCAGCCCCGGCTTTGCATTTCCCTCTGTAAATGGCTCTTGTGTTGCTGCACGAGATCCTCTGTGCCGGAGGGGGAAGCTGCAGCAGAAACAAACTGCAGATGAAAATGTGAAAAGACATCGAGGAGGGCTTTTATCAGAAGGTTCTAACTTCTTGTCTTCTTAAAATCTTAAGGATTTGCATTGCCCCGTGCTACCATACATTAAGAAGTCTGCTCTGTGTGATGCTCTTTTCCAAAGGCAACGCCAGTTGCATTAGAAATTAGTGCATTAGAAATTAAGAATTTGACATGGCATAGTTTGACAGGCAACTGTTAAGGTTAAAGAATAGCTATGATGTTTTTATAGGCAAAATCCATTTTTGTGTAAACTCTTAAAAAAAATTTTTTTCTCTATAGTTTGATTAACCTGATCTCATTTTTTTTTTTAAATCTATAAACACAGTTCATATTGGACCAAAAATGGACTCCAGGTTTTCATTCCTGTAGTTGGGCCTGGCTGTCAGCACGGGAATAGAAAAATAATACTGCAGTCAGTAGGGCTCCTCCCAGCCTTAGAGATTTCGTGCACACTGTGACCCTGCAGCGTCAGGGTTTAAGTTTAAGTACCACAAACACAGATACGCTTAATTGCGTTTTCATGTGTAATCTTGTAGTACTGCAACTAAGCACTTGCTAAGGATGCTGGACCGGGTAGGAACTCACGCTGCAGTTTGTCACCATTATCCGAATTTCTGCAATCTGGATGGGAGAATTATTTCCTCAGTTAAAATACACTTTGGGTAATGAAAAAAACTGACATTTAAGATGCATTTTAAGATGCCCTCTTTTTCAATGCAAAGGATGCTTGATATGTTTGAATGTTACAAATGATGAATTTTTAAATGAGGCCGTCACATCATCAGTGCCAAGTATTTTACATGAGTATTTGCACATTTCAATAAATGTTTCTATTTTCTTAAGTTTGTCTGTCACTCTCTTTTTTGTTTAAAAAAAACAAACAAACAAACCCAGAACCACAGCAGCTGGATGTGTGAGTGCATTCGCAAGAGATTTTAATTCCTGATGCAGTGTGTATTTGGCACAGGGGGCTGCTCGCTCAGCGCCCTGGAGGACAATAGTGGTGATTCTCCTGGTGAGGAAAAGCGTTTCTGACATGCTTCAGTGGACCTGGCTGTGTCGGGAGCAGACAGTTAGAGACCTTGTGGCGTTGAGAGGACAGCCTTAGGAAACCACACAACTACCCATAAATATCTGAGGAGGGGAAAACAAAAAAAAAAGATTATCTTTTGTTATGGTAAATAACAAAGGCTTCCTGCCTCCCACCTGCCCTCCCTGGCCCGTGACCTCTGCAAGGTGCACCTGGGGCTGTTGTCTCGTGTCACCCCTGTGGTCGCTTGGGCAAAGCCATAAGCTGCATTTTCCTAAATCAACCAGCCAGATCCTGTTCTTTCCCCCAGCGTGGTGTTTTTCCTTTTGTTGGCTCGGTGCGTGGCAGAAGAAGGCTGGTTGTGGCTCAAAACATAAACCAACAAGGAGCAAGCAGCTGTGTTTGCTAAGTGGGGCTTGCAAAACAGCCATGGCCATCACAGTTTCCTTACGTGTCCCTTCTTCTCAAGCGAGGAAAAAACTTCTGCCCTCCCTTGTCAGATGCCCCGTTGTTTCTTTCTGGCCACGGAGTGACCTGCAGGGCCGAGGGGAGTCAACACGATGGCCACTTGAGATGCGAATGATTAAAAACAATTAAAAAAAAACCCATGGCAGAGCCAGCAGCACAGCCCAGGGAGGCCACCACTGCCGGACCAGCACAGGGAACACAGGTGGCACTGCCAACCAGGGAAGGGAAGCTCACAGCCAGCAAGAACCCGTCTCCTGAGCTGCATCCAAAGCAGTGGGACCAGCAGGGAGGGAGGGGATTCTGCCCCTCTGCTCCACTCGGTGAGACCCACCTGGAGCCCTGCGTCCAGTTCTGGAGTCCTCAGCATCAGAAGGAGATGAAATGGTTGAAAGGGGTATAGAAGATGATCTGAGGGCTAGAGCACCTCTGCTATGAGGGCTTTTTCCGAGGGCCTGGAGTGATAGGACGAGGGTACGTGTCTTTAATTTGGAGAGGGGAAGATTTACATTAGATATGAGAATCATAAAATCATGGAATGGTTTGGGTTGGAAGGGACCTTAAAGCCCATCAAGATCCAACCCCCCTGCCACAGGCAGGGACACCTCCTGCTGGATCAGGGGCTCCAAGCCCCATCCCACCCGGCCTCAAACCCCTCCAGGGATGAGGCAGCCACAGCTTCCCTGGGAAACCTGGGCCAGGAATTTCTAAGTCTAAATCTTCCCCTCTCCACTTTAAAACCATTCCCCCTCGTCCTGTCACTCCAAGCCCTTGGAAAATGTCCCTCCCCAGCTTTCTTGTAGCCCCTTCAGGTGCTATAACGTCACTACAAGGTCTCCTCGGAGCCTTCTCTTCTCCAGGCTGAACAGCCTCAACTCTCTCAGCCTGGCCTCCTAGGGGAGATGCTCCAGCCCTCAGATCATCCTTGTAGCCTCCTCTGGACCCGTTCCAACAGCTCCAGCTCCTTACGTTGAGGATTCCAGAGCTGGACACAACACTCCAGGTGGGGTGTCACTGGAGAGGAGCAGAGGGGCAGGATCCCCTCCCTCACCCTGCTGGCCACGTTGCTTTTCTTCACCCAGGACACAGTTGATTTTTGGGCTGCCAGCGCCCATTGCTGGCTCGTGTCGAGCTTCTCATGAATGAATCCCTCAAGTCCTTCTCCACAGCTGTGCTCTCCATCACATCATCCCCCACCCTGTACTGGAACCCCCATGTGCTCCGACCCAAGAGTAGGACCTTGCAGTTGGCCTTGTTGAACCTTCAGATCAATGATACAGAGAGTGAGGGCACCCTCAGCAAGTCTGCAAATGACAACAAGCTCAGAGATGGAGGTGTCACACCAGAAGGGCAGGATCTCATCCAGAGGGACCTGGACGAGCTGGGGAAGTGGGACTGAGGGAGCCACATGAGGTTGAACAAGGCCAAGTTCCTACACCTGTGTCGGGGCAATCTGTGGTTTCAATACACGGTTGGGGATGATGTGATTGAGGGTGCCCTGAGGAGAAGGACTTGGGGTGCTGATTGATAAGAAGCTTCACGAGAGCTGGCAAAGTGCATTCACAGCCAGGAAGGCCAGGAAGGGGACGTCACCCTCTGCTGCGCTCTGAGACCTCATCTGGAGTTCTGTGTCCAGTTCTGGAATCTCCAGTATGAGAAGGAGATGGAAGTGTTGGGATGGATCCAGAGGAGGGCTACAAAGATGACCCAAGGACTGGAGCACTTCTCATACAAGGACAGGCTGAGAGAGCTGGGGCTGTTCAGCCTGGAGATGAGAAGGCTGTGAGACCTTATAGTGAGTTTCCAGTACCTGAAGGGGCCCTAGGAAAGCTGGGGAGGGATAATTTCCGAGGTCTTGGAGTGATAGGAGGAGGAGGAATGGCTGTAAATTGAAAGGGGGAAGATTAAGATTAGACATTAGGACAAAAATCCTTCATGATGAGTGCGGGGAGGCACTGGCACAGGGCAGTCATCCTGAAGACAGGACCTTGCAGTTGGCCTTGTTGAACCTCCAGATCAATGACACAGACACTGAGGGCACCCTCAGCCAGTCTGCAAATGACGGTGCCCTTCAGGCACGGGCAGCTGCTCCAAGGTCTCCCTGGAGCCCTCTCTTCCCCAGGCTGAGCACCCCAACTCTCGCAGCCTCTCACAGAATCACAGAATGACCAGGTTGGAAGAGACCCACTGGATCGTCGAGTCCAACCATTCCCACCATTCCCTAAATCATGCTCCTAAGCACCTCGTCTACCCTCACCTTAAACACCTCCAGGGACGGTGACTCAACCCCCTCCCTTGGCAGACCGTTCCAATGCCTAACCACCCTCTCCGGGAAGAATTTCTTCCTAATCTCAAGCCTAAATCTCCCCTGGCAGAGCTTGAGGCCATTCCCTCTTGTCCTGTCCCCTGTCACTTGGGAGAAGAGCCCAGCTCCTTCCTCTCCACAACCTCCCTTCAGGTAGTTGTAGAGAGCAATGAGGTCTCCCCTCAGCCTCCTCTTCTCCAGGCTAAACACCCCCAGCTCTCTCAGCCGCTCCTCTTGTTCTCCAGCCCCTTCACCAGCTTCGTTGCTCTTCTCTGGACTCGCTCCAGAGCCTCAACATCCTTCTTGTGGTGAGGGGCCCAGAACTGAACACAGGACTCGAGGTGCGGTCTCACCAGTGCCGAGTACAGAGGGAGAAGAACCTCCCTGGACCTGCTGGTCACACCGTTTCTGATCCAAGCCAAGATGCCATTGGCCTTCTTGGCCACCTGGGCCACTGCTGGCTCATGTTCAGCCGCTGTCAACCAGCACCCCCAGGTCCTTCTCCTCCTGGCAGCTTTCCAGCCAGGCTTCTCCTAGTCTGGAGCTGCTCAGGGTTGTTGTGCTCTCCTCGCCGGGAGGTGCTGCAGCCCTCGCACCCCCTGGTCCCGCTCCAGCAGCTCCAGCTCCTCTCGGTGAGGGCTCCAGGCGGGTTTCTAGGAGCAGCGGGGCTGCCCCCCCCCCCCCCATAACCCGCCCCTCCCCGCCGCCTCTCCCGGTCCTGCCCGCCAGGGGGCGCCGCCGCCCGCCCCTCCCACCCCCCTTCTCCTCCTCCTCCCCCGGCGGAGAAAACCCGGCGGCGCCGCCCGCTGCGCTCCTCGCGCTCGGCGGGGACCATGCCCGGGGCGGGCGGCTCCGCGGGGTAGCGCCCGCCGGCGCGGTAAGGGTTAACGGGGGGGGGGGCGGGCTCCTTATCCCCCATCCCGAGCAGCATCCCGGTGCGGGGGCTCTGCGGCTGCACGGCGGAGGGATCCCGCCGTGATGGGGGGGGTTGTACTGGGGAGAAGGGGGCTCCCTGCGTGATGGGGGGGCTGCACTGGGGGGGTAAGGGGCTCCCTGCGTGAAGGGGGGGGCTGCATTAGGGGAAAAGGGGTTCCCTGTATGATTGGGGGGCTGCACTGGGGGGGTAAGGGGCTCCCTGCGTGATGGGGGGGGCTGCACTGGGGGGGTAAGGGGCTCCCTGCGTGAAGGGGGGGGCTGCATTAGGGGAAAAGGGGTTCCCTGTATGATTGGGGGGCTGCACTGGGGGGGTAAGGGGCTCCCTGCGTGATGGGGGGGGCTGCACTGGGGGGGTAAGGGGCTCCCTGCGTGATGGGAGGGGTTGTACTGGGGAGAAGGGGGCTCCCTGCGTGATGGGGGGGCTGCACTGGGGGAAAAGGGGTTCCCTTCATGATTGGGGGGCTGCACTGGGGGGGTAAGGGGCTCCCTGCATGATGGGGGGGGCTGCATTAGGGGAAAAGGGGTTCCCTGCATGATTGGGGGGCTGCACTGGGGGGGTAAGGGGCTCCCTGCATGATTGGGGGGCTGCACTGGGGGGGGTAAGGGGCTCGCTGCGTGATGGGGGGGCTGCATTAGGGGAAAAGGGGTTCCCTGCATGATGGGGGGGGTTGTACTGGGGAGAAGGGGGCTCCCTGCGTGATGGGGGGGGTCTGCACTGGGGGTTAAGAGGCTCCATGCATGATGGGGGGGGTCTGCACTGGGGGGTATAGGGCTCCATGCATGATGGGGGGGCTGCACTGGGGGGGTAGGGGGCTCCCTGCGTGATGGGGGGGGCTGCACTGGGGGTAAGGGGCTCCCTGCATGATGGGGGGGCTGCATTAGGGGAAAAGGGGCTCCCTGCATGATTGGGGGGCTGCACTGGGGGGATAAGGGGCTCCCTGCATGATGGGGGGGGGCTGCATTAGGGGAAAAGGGGTTCCCTGCATGATGGGGGGGGTTGTACTGGGGAGAAGGGGGCTCCCTGCGTGATGGGGGGGGTCTGCACTGGGGGGTATGGGGCTCCCTGCATGATGGGGGGGGCTGCACTGGGGGGGTAGGGGGCTCCCTGCGTGATGGGGGGGCTGCACTGGGGGGGTAAGGGGCTCCCTGCATGATGGGGGGGCTGCATTAGGGGAAAAGGGGCTCCCTGCATGAAGGGAGGGCTGCTTTGGGGGGGTAAGGGGCTCCCTGCATGATGAGGGGGCTGCTTTGGGGGGGAAAGGGGGCTCCCTGCATGATGGGGAGCTTGCTTGGGGGGGGGTAAGGGGCTCCTTGCATGATGGGGAGGCAGCTTGGGGGGGGTAAGGGGCTCCCTGCGTGATGGGGGGGCTGCGCTGGGGAGGAAGGGGCTCCTTGCATGATGAGGGGGGCTGCATTGGGGGATAAGGGGCTCCCTGCACTGGTGGGGAGTTGCCTCGGAGAGGAGGGGGCTCCCTGCATTGGAGGGGAGGGGCTGCCTGCTCCGTGGCGGGGGGGGGAGGGGGTACCTACATGATGGGGGGGCTGCACTGGGGGGGTAAGGGGCTCCCTGCATGAAGGGGGGGCTGCACTGGGGGGGTAAGGGGCTCCCTGCATGAAGGGGGGGCTGCACTGGGGGGGTAAGGGGCTCCCTGCATGATGGGGGGGCTGCATTTGGGACGGGGGGGTCTCCCTGCATTGGAGGGGAGGGGCTGCCCTCGATGGGGAGGGGGCTCTGTGCACCCAGGGCTGTGCCTCGGGGAGGGGGGCTGCATGCACTGGGGTGTGCACCTCGGTGGGGAGGGGGTCCCTGCATGGTGGGAGGGGGCTGCGTTGGAGGGGAGGGGCTGCCTCAACGGAGAGGGGGCTCCATGCACCAGGGGGTGCACCTCGATGGGAATGGGGCTGCCTCCATGGGGAGGGGGCTCTGGGCACCAGGGACGGGGGGTGCTCTGGAGGGAATGGGGCTCCCTGCATGGTGGGGGGGGGGCAGCGCGTGGTTTTAGAGAATCACCAGGTTGGAAAAGACCCACCGGATCATCGAGTCCAACCATTTCACTGCGGGCTGGGGGACGACGTAACTGAGAGACTTGGGGGTGCTGGGAGATGGAGAGGTGGATGTGAGCCGGCAGTGCGTGCTCACAGCCCAAAAATCATCTGTGTCCTGGGTGTATCAGAAGCAGCGTGGCCCGCAGGGTGAGGGAGGGGATCCTGCCCCTCTGCTCTGCTATCCTGAGACCTCACCTGGATCACTGTGTCCAGTTCTGGAATCCCCAGCGTAAGGAGGGGATGGAGCTGTTGGAATAGATCAAGAGGAGGCTACAAGGATGATCTAGGGCTGGAGCACCTCCCGTATGAGGACAGGCTGAGAGAGTTGGGGTTGTTCAGCCTGGAGAAGGCTCCAGGGAGACTTTAGAGCAGCTTGTAGGACCTGAGGGGGCTCCAGGAGAGCTGAGGAGGGGCTGTTTACAAGGGCATGGAGTGATAGGACAAGGGGGAATGACTTTAAATTGGAGAGGGGAAGATTAGGTTGGACACTCGGAGGAATTTCTTCACTGTGAGGGCGGGGAGGCCCTGGCCCAGGTTGCCCAGGGAAGCTGTGGCTGCCCCATCCCTGGAGGGGTTCAAGGCCAGGTTGGATGGAGCTTGGAGCTCCTGATCCAGTGGGAGGTGTTCCTGCCCATGGCAGGGGGTTTAGAACTGGATGATCTTTAAGGTCTCTTTGAACTCAAGCTATTCTACTATTCTCCTTCAGCAAAGCCTTGGGCGCTCTTTCTCACTGCATTCTGCTTGAGAAACTGGCTGCCGCCACCTTGGACAAGCACACCTTGTGGTGGATCAAATCTGGCTGGAAGGCCAGGCCCAAAGAGTTGTGAGAAATCCCATTCAATCCCATTCAGTCGGTGTCCCCAGGGCTCAATGATGGGTCAGTTTCTGTTCAGTGTCTTTACCCATGATCTGGTTGAAGGGATGGAGTGCACCCTGAGTGAGTCCATGGATGACACTAAGCTGGATGGAAATGTCAATCTGTTGGAGGGTAGGGAGGCTCTGCAAAGGGATCTGTATCCATGGGCTGTGTCCAACGCGATGAGGTTCAACAAGGCCAAGTGCAGAGTGGAACACAACGACCCCAAGCAGCTCCAGGCTGGGGGAAGGGAAGAGTGGCTGGAAAGTGCCTGGCGGAGAAGGACTTGGAGGTGTTGGTTGACAGTGGCAGAACATGAGCCAGCAGTGGCCCAAGCGGCTGAAGAAGCCAGCAGTGTCTTGGCTTGTATCAGAGACAGTGCGGCCAGCAGGTCCAGGGTAGTGATTGTGCCCCTGGACTCGGCACTGGCGAGGCCACACCTCGAATCCTGGGTTCATTGTGTGGCCCCTCGCTACAAGGACATTGAGGGGCTGGAGAGCATCCAGAGAAGGGAACAGTGGAGGCGCTAGGGAACAAGTATTATGAGGAGCAGCTGAGGCACCTGGTGTTGTTGTTTATCCTGGAGAAGAGGAGGCTGAGGGGAGACCTCATCACTGCCTACAACTGCCTGAAAGGAGGTTGTAGAGAGGTGGATGCTGGTCTCTGTTCCCAGGCATTAGGTGACAGGATAAGAGGGAATGACCTCAGGTTGTGCCAGGGGAGGTTTAGATTGGACATTAGGAAAAACTTCTTCCCAGAAAGGGTTCTCGGGCACTGCAGAGGCTGCCCAGGGAGGTGGTTGAGTCCCTGTCCCTGGAGGGGTTTGAAAGACAGGTGGTTGAGGTGCTCAGGGGTCTGGTTTAGTACTGGATGGATATGGTTGGACTTGATGATCTCAAAGGTCTTTTCTAACCAAACAATTCTGTGATCATTCTGTGACACAGTTCAGTGTCGTGGAGTGCAATAGTCACTCTTGGAGGAAGGAAAAAATGAGAAATAAGGGCTGTGTGGATTGACATCCACAGCCCCTGTGGTCAGGTACAAGTGAAGTGTGCAGTTTGGGGAGAAATTGTTCTGTTTGGGTTGCAGGGATGGAAAACGGAGTAGGGCTCCGTTTCATGCTTCTGTCTTTTTATTCTTCTCCAACTGTGCTTGTGGGGTGCTGTCCTTGACTTCCCTGAGATGTTGGGAAAAAAACATATCAATGATAACAAGGTTGCCCTCTCCCCCCAGATCTCCAGTGTCCTTGTAAATCAAGGCTATCTTATTCTTCAAAAATCAGGCCCCGGGTCACTCGGTTTTTATATCCTCTAAAGAACTGGGAGTGTCACTGGGGCAGGCTGGTGGGAGAAGATAGGAGCTCTTGGAATTTCCACTGTATTCTTGGAAATACTGCCGGTTTTGCCCCGGAACATATTCTCCTCTGTTCTACAGCCAGTATGGATGATGTTTTATAAATAGATCCGTTTGCTTGTATTGCTCCAAACGGCTGTTTACCTTATGAAATGGATTGCTTCACTTCGCCTTAGCTTATCGGGGCTGACCCCGCCGTGGCCGACGATCCAGGGCTCTGGAGAGATGGCAGCAGGAGCTCAGGGTTAATTGCCACCCTCGCCATCCGCATCCGTGGCTCGACATGCAGTGAGGGGGAAGGAGGGTGTTGTGGGGCGATGTGGTCTGCTGAGGGGCATGGTTGTGCATGTAAAGACGCGTCTCTCTATGCTCGGATGGGACTTGACAGCGTGGGAGAAGCCCAGTGGCTGTGGGAGAACCTCATTGACTCTCCCTTCATAACGTCAGGGCATCAGGCAAAGGGACCCACTTGCAGTTTGTTAAACACCAGACACCACGTGAGGGAAGAGCGATGGTGGTGCTGGAAATCTTTGCTTTTGCTTAGAACCTACTTATAAAAGGCAGGATTAGTTTTTCCCCCCAGGATGAAGTTTTGTTCCCTCAACCCTCCTCTCCGTGGTCACCCCGTCTCCTTATCTCCTTGTGCAATCTGCATATTGTTCATGAGGGGGAGGAACCATCTGTGGTGGAAACAGGAGTACAATGACAGATGTTTTCATCTGATAGAGCTACTTTGAATAAGACAGCTTTTAGGTAAAACAAAAGGTTGATTTCCTCCCCCTCAGCTGCTCCGATTCCTATTTTAGAAGGTGCCTGATGAAATCATGTGCGTATCATCTACAAACAGTTACTGCAGACTTTTTTCCCTGAAACATAGTTCAGTATTATGAGTTTTATTCGCTGACAATCTGAATTTTACTTATTATAGCAGTAACTTGGGGGAAGAAAGACTGTGTATTGGCTTAACTGCATTTGTTTCTCAATTTTTTTTTTCCAGTACTACATTTCAAGTCTTTGTCACGTTTTCTGTGGGTATTTTTTTATAACTTTTGACAACTTTCCTTTCAGTGAAGCCAAAGGACGGGGCTGCCGCCTTAACCATGAGTTTTGGCTGCAGTGCAGTGCCGGGAGCATGAATGGCTTCAGTGTATCTGCTGTGTTTACAAGAAGGCTCCCATAGGCTGGCAGAAAACTCTTGTTTGCCCTCCCAGTGCTGATTCAGGAGAAAAATAACAACTCTGACCATTCTGCAGCTTGGTCTGCGCACAGGACCCTTTCCCCTCGGGACCCGATGTAGCCGGGGAATGGGGAACTGGTATTTCTCACCGTGTTTCCTCTGCGGTAGCGATAAGAGATAAGCAGTTGAGTTAGCAACCTGTGGTTTGATGAGGAGATTTGCTTTTAACTCTTATTTCTTCTTGTATCTCGAGTTACAAAAAGGAAATGGAAAACAATTGCAAACCAACCCACCCCTTGGGTTGAATGGCTTGGCAGTTCTGCGTCTGACTTTGTGGTCAGCTGCTCTTTCTACACGATGGGACCTTTCTCTGTTCTGCTTTGCAGAGAGGACCTCCTAATGATCATCGTTCTCTGACCTTGTGAAGGAGATCAGACAAAACCATCATAACGATAATTTCTATTTCTCACTTCTGATGGCGGGGAGGAGCTGCTGAAAATGCACTTGCTCCTCTGGCCGCATGCTGCGAGGTGATGGGAATGACTTTTCTATTTCCTAACCAAATCAGATCAGAAATGCTTACAGCTGCTCTGCATATACAGACAGTGAATACTGGAGCTGGCCGTGCTAAAGTGAGTTTCCAAATAGCTTGATTATTTGCTGATGGTGCCATTTATGGTGGTGACGCCCTAAGTGTCCTTTCTGAAAAGGGCTGAAGAAAATGAGGGACAGAGAAAGTGAACCAATGTGTCTAGTAGTTTTATTTACGGTGAGAAAAATCTCATCAGATGGTTCTAGTCTTGGCAAGACAATGTTGTTTTTTTTTCTCTTTTTATAGCATCACTTCCATTTCTTTGGAGAACAGCAAGTGAGTGGTGGCTCCTTGCATTAAAATACTTCACTTTTTGGAGTATTTATATTTACTCCTGACTTTCACTTGGAAGTTTTACTGACTTCTGTTTCTGGAATATTGGGGTTATTTCCTGTTATCATAGAACTCCACAACAAACTACAATCTGTGAAAGCTATCACTGTGGTTCTTGGAGGTTTCAGTTGACCAGCCGTCATTTGGGCTCCAGCCTCTGGAAAATAGGTCACCGCAGCGTAAGTACTGGGTAAAACCTGACAACTGTTGTGCACATCCAGCCCTCTTGGAGGACTCTTTTGTTTTGCTAGTGAGGAATATGGAGATGAATTTAGGAAAATACGTTAAGGCAATAATGCATTATTGTCCCACCCCAGTGTGTTATGTGATCAGCTTCTTCGTATGCACTTTATTTCTGCTCTTGGTGTTTAGAATCATAGAATAACCAGGTTGGAAGAGACCCACTGGAACATCGAGTCCAACCATTCCCATCAATCACTAACCCATGTCCCTCAGCACCTCATCCACCCGTCCCTTAAACCCCTCAGGGAAGGGGACTCAACCCCTACCCTGGGCAGCCTCTGACAGGAACCAATGACCCTTTCTGTGAAAAATTTTTTCCTAATGTCCAGCCTGAACCTCCCCTGGCGGAGCTTGAGGCCATTCCCTCTCGTCCTGTCCCCTGTCCCTTAAGAGAAGAGCCCAGCTCCCTCCTCTCCACAACCTCCTTTCAGGTAGTTGTAGAGAGCAATGAGGTCTCCCCTCAGCCTCCTCTTCTCCAGGCTAAACACCCCCAGCTCTCTCAGCGGCTCCTCTTGTTCTCCAGCCCCTTCACCAGCTTCGTTGCTCTTCTCTGGACTCGCTCCAGAGCCTCAACATCCCTCTTGTGGTGAGGGGCCCAGAACTGAACACAGGATTCGAGGTGCGGTCTCACCAGTGCCGAGTCCAGAGGGAGAAGAACCTCCCTGGACCTGCTGGTCACGCTGTTTCTGATCCAAGCCAAGATGCCATTGGCCTTCTTGGCCACCTGGGCCCCTGCTGGCTCCTGTTCAGTCGCTGTCAACCAACACCCCCAGGTCCCTCTTCTCCAGGCAGCTTTCCAGCCAGGCTTCTCCTAGTTTGTACCTCTGCTTAGGGTTGTTGTGCCCCAAGTGCAGGACCCGGCATTTGGCCTTGTTAAACCTCCTGCCGTTGGTCTCAGCCCAGCAGTCCAGCCTGTTCAGGTCCCTTTGGAGCCTCCCGACCCTCCAGCAGATCCACACTTCCACCCAGCTTGGTGTCATCTGCAAACTTGCTAAGGGAGGACTCGATGCCTTCATCCAGGTCGTTGATAAAGACATTGAACAGGACTGGACCCAGGACTGAGCCCTGGGGAACCCCACTTGTCACTGGCCTCCAGCTGGAGTTAACACCATTTCCCAACACTCTCTGGGTTTACCACACAGTCTGCTTCAGGTTTTATTGCTGGTGAGGATCCACAGAAAGGGAACCACGTGCAGATTTCTTCATCTCACAAACAATCTTTTATTTTGTATATAGTTATCCATGTGTGAAGGTATCAGATATTCTACATAACATTTCTATAACTTATGTAACTATCTTATATATATCTAAAGTACTTTTTTACCCTTGAATTTCTCTAAACAATGTCTGATAGGGGGTGGATCTGGCAGGGTTGTCAAAAATGATTGCATACTGTCCCACCCACACAGTCTTTCCTGAAACACTCATTATGACTTCTGATGTCTGTCTTTTTCCTAGCGCGCTGCCCTTGAGGTACATCCTCTTCAGATTTAGATATGCTGATAATGAAGTTTTCGTGTTGTCAAGCACTGCAGAGTTCAAGTTGCCTCTTGCTCTTGCCCGTGGTTAGTAGGCACGAGCTGGGGGAGACCAGGGCAGCCCACGCTGGTGGGGTAGCAGAAATGGTGAGGAAGCCAGGTTATTGCATGACAGAATGGTTTGGGTTGGAAGGAACCGCTGAAGATCTAGTCCACACCCCCTGGCATGGGCAGGGGATGAATTTCACTGGATCGGGTTGCTCAAAGCCCTGTCCAACCTGGCTTTGAACACTTCCAATGATGAGGAACCTGGGGATATTTCCTTTTTTCTAATATATATAAAAAAAAGAATCTTTCTGGCAGATCAGTCTTTCTCTTCTTGCGTAGATGAGCTTGCTGAAGCTGCCCAAGCAGTGTGGTCCCCAGAGTAACTTCGGGTGGTGACTCTGCTGTGGCCCTAAGCCTGCAATCTAGGCAGATGCTCTTGCTTGAAGGACTTCACCAAGCTGTTGCCAGGTCCTTTGGGGTGTTAGATGACTTCAGGTCCTCCCAGGAGGAGCTCCCAGGGTAGGTGTGGGGGTGCAGAGCCTGTACCCTGCTCAGGTGCTCCTCCCTGGGGTGACAGAAGAGGTCATGCCATATTGCTTAAGGCAGTTGTATTTTCTGGGCATGATGCTTTAGACAATGTTTAGGATCTCTCAGGAGGAAAAAGGAGTATTGTTTAACTCTGTTGCTGCTTAAGGGAAGTTTTCCCTTCTTTCTCTCTCTACCTGTATTAAGAAATACATTCATCCAGACAGAATGGGAGCGGCGCTTTGTGACTTGTGTGGTTGGGTTTATGCCTCCAGTGCAGCCTTGTCAGCGACTGCCAATTCAAGACCAAGCTATTTGTAGCCACTGTATATGTATTTTTAGTCTGGTTTCCTGAGAAAATAGAGGTTACGTGCAGCTCTCTCTGGGAACGTTTGTCTTTTGCTATCGCTCTTAATAACTTCTAAACCTTTTGAGCAATTCTCATTGTGTTTGAGAGGGGTAGAAGCTTCTCTCCAATAAACCTACAAGTTTTCTGGCAGTAGGCAGGCTGGTCAGATGGAGAGATGCCTGGTGAAGGAAAGACTGCAGTCCAAACTCTCCCTACAACTGTGACACACCTTCCTAGGAAACAGGATTTTACTGGCTTGCTTGCAAATCAACTTATATTGTGCTTCTATTTTTTTTTTCCTGTCTCAAATGAGACTGTTATTTCCTCTTTAGATATATTTTTAACAATTTTGAATATGGAGGAAGAGAAGTGTTTAGTCTTTAGCCCTAAACAGCTTTGTAATGCTGCAGAAAGGGCATGATGAGAGAGGAAAGGGTCTGTGTTTGGGGTTTTTTTTTTAAACATTATAATATTGTGCTTCATATATTATAATAACATTCTGCTTAAGTGAATTCCCTTTTGTTAAAATAATTATTTTTAACTTTTATTAATTCTTGTAATAGCAGTTCTTTAGACAACCAGAAACTTCTGGGATTCTTGTAGTTGTCTTATATGAAGGTCGTCATCTTGTATGAAGATTTTTCCCCGAGTGACACGCATTACTTGATACGCTATGAACCGAAACAGCTCAGTCTTATTTCTGTATTTCTCCTCTGTATTTGTCTTGCATAAATACACCCCGTGTGACCCTTTAGATTAGCTGATCGCTTCTGCACGCTGATTTTTTTTTTTTTTAATGCATCTGGCAATATGTTTGTTGCTTCATGTTGATTTGATTAGCGTTGTACCATCATCTTCCTTCATGTGTAATGTATTTCTTGTCAGGCATTTGAAGCCTAGAGGAGAAAACACCTACACCTACTTCCTTTAGATTAATTATGCATCACTTTTACCTTTGATGTGTACTGTCTGTTCTTACTTTTGTGGAAAAAGTGCTGACTGAGTGTGCACCTTTAGGACATGTGAGATGTTAGGTTTGTGGAGAGGCAGCCCGTACATAATTTAAAAACAGCCCCAAGCCCACAACTTCTATTAAAGCTCTCCATTTTTTCCTGATGCTATTCATACTTCTAGTATTTGTTGACATCCTGGATTTTGAAAGGCTGGCGGATGACATTTCTCTCTCCTTTAAATTACTAGATCTAGATCGTGCTTGTGCCAATTGTTTCCTAGCTGCATGCTTGTGTAGCTTTCTAGCAAAGATGTGACGGCATCCACTAGGTCTCACAGGCTGGAGCTGGAAAGCTAGGAGGGGTAGGGTAACAACAGTCACTGCTCCAGGATGCCCGTGCGTGCTCAGATGAGCCGTTGGTGCCCGTTGCATCTTGAGGTTTGGTCTCAGCTGATCCTCCAGACCAGACTTGGTGGCTGTGCAGGCAGGACCGCTGCGAGTGTGCTGCAGGAGGGTTCCTTAGGGATCAAGGCGACAGCAGCCTGCAGGGCTCCGGCTTGCTCCTGAGACCAGGCTGGGCTTGGAACCCTTGTGCCTCAGCTGAGGTGTGGGTAAAACAGACCAGACACCCCTTCCTATTAATCACTGAGCGGTGAAGCCCGTCAAGGCTGTTCAGCACAATGTGGTGGTGAACTTTGTAGTTGCTACGCGTGTTGTTGCTGGCCGCTTCCTAAGGGTGCAGTATGTATTATCTCACCTGCAGCTCTGATGGCAAACAGATAAAAGCCTGAAGTTCATGGATTTCCATCCGTTCATACTCTCCTACGGGGTGTAAGTTTATCGCGAGGCTCCAAGCTTGTTTGTTTTTCTTTATCTTGTGATGTGACAATCCCTGGCCTTGGGAAAGGCTGTGCTAGGAGCACTCGTGCGGTGCGAGGCTTGCCCTGCCGGGTGCTGCTGACCCTGGAACCCATCCATGATGTTGTTGGCTCCAGTACGTCTGCCTGGTTCTGTCCTGGGGTCTGGGCAGGGGTGGCTCGGAGGCAGCTGTTCACCCTTCTCTCTGCTGCAGTGCCTCACCTTCAGTGCTTGTCTGAGCAACCACTGCCAGAGCTTGGCTCACATCAAACTCCTGCATCACCTGTGGTGCTGGTCATGTAACCACCCGTATTTATCTCCTTACTTCCACGATCTTTGATAGAGATGGTTGGACTCGATGATCCGGTGGGTCTTTTCCAACCTGGCGATTCTATGATTCTATGATTTGATGTCCCACTGGGACAGCAGCATTAGCCACATGCTTGGCATGGTTTTGTGTCTGGAAATCCAGTCTCAAATACATCATCACTGACTTATATAGGGGAATAAAATGTATAGTTCCCGTTGTTTTTCTGTTGTGTTTGCATCTGTGAGGAGATGTTAGTAGGGTGATAGCACGCTTCTCTTTCATCTTCGGTTCCAGGTTGACATTGCTTTTGAAAAAATCTTACATCAGAGGGAGCAGCCATGCAGTTCTAACGTCACCTCACATTATAATTTGATTTTAAGCTAAATATCTGACAAATCCTTAGACAGCTCATAAATCCAAGCAGTGTGATAGTCTTTTTAGCAAACTGTCAGTTAGTGCTAAATATTTTCATCAGTCACTTCACATTTCCATTAGCTCCTTAAACAGCTGAAGTTCACAGGCTTGAATGAAATCTGATGTTTATGGCTGTGTTCCCTGGCTTTGAATTTAGACTAGTGATAGGAAGCCGTATTATAGCAGAGGTAAATGGGGCTTGGGGTTGATTTTCTTGGTTTTGTTTTCCTTTCCTTCATGATTCTACTGTGCTGGTCTCCAGACTGGTGCAGGCCTGTTCTTGTTACCTTTTGTTAATGAGAATTATTTGGTTTAGGTGGGATAATTCAACGTAGCTGCCAAGTGTGAGGAAGAGTCAAACCATCGTGTCCCTTCATTGCGCTAATAATAGTGATGTCTTGTTATTCTGGTGGCAGCTCCAGGAGGAATCACTGGAAGGGCAGCAGAGGCATTCAGGATCTCCGCTGTTTCTTTTCTCTTTAGGATCTTTCCTCATACAGGTTCATTTCTCACCCCTTAAGATGGTTGGATGGGGCTTGGGGAGCCTGATCCAGTGGGAGGTGTCCCTGCCTCCCAGGGCAGTTGGAACAAAACAATCCTTAAAGTCCTTTCCAACTCAGACCATTAGATGATTGTGTGATATCGACTTATTCTGATCATGAACCGTGGAAAGAGGGCAACGATAGTGGGAGTTTCTGGCAAGGGGTAGAGGGAAACCAAACCAGTATTTGTGCTGTTCTGGACAGTGTTACTGAAGTTACAACTTAGAGAGTGCCAGGGTAAAATAATATATGAACATGCACATCAGCATGTCTTGTCAACATCACCTCAATGTGAAAATACACTGATCCTCTTGTCTTCTAAATACTAGGGGCCTTTCATATGATTCCCTTAACGTGGGTGACATGGGAATTCTCCAGCTCTTCTGGTTATGGATGTTTTGAAGAATTCACAGTATCCGGAGTTTGATGTGAAAGAGAGGAAATTTTTGTTTTACTCAAAAAAACAATACTGCAAAATGTCTTTACAGTCCAAGTAACTCAAGGGAGGTGTGCTTAAATGACGGCAGAATTCTTAGGTTACAGTAAGGTCTAAATCTTCCCTAGTTTAAAGATTTCTGATAAATGTTTCATGGACTTTGGTTTTTGTTTCTTTAATGTTTACCAATTATGCTAAGAAGTTGGTAATCTTCAGGGGGGAGGTCTGAAGCAAACCAAGAAAATAACCTTTAAGTAAAGTACAACTTAATTACCTGAGAAAATGCAGCCTTATCTTTTCCCTGTGTAACTACCTGCGTTACTGCAAGGTCAGTGTCGAACCGCTAGCAAGTCAAAGTTACCCGTTTCTTCACTTAGCAGGCTGCTTGCCCACCGTTTGTGAGGGGAAGGGGAAAACCTGCTTGAGGAGCAAGGCTGTGGGATCGGTATTCGTGTGGTGGAAGAGTGCAGCTGAAAGAGCCTACTGAGAACTACCTGAAGCTAAAAGTGAACCACCCGCCTCTAAACAGGTATTTAGGGGGCTGGTGTTTAAGAAGACAGTGGGCATCCGTGCACTTGAAAGTTGCTGGATGGTTGGAGCATGTTGGTGTCTGACCTTCAGCAAGCAGGTCTTCTAAGAAGCATGGGAAATGGTCTTCATAGAAGCTGTAGACCTGAGCTTAGGTGTTTCTGCTGTCCAAGTGCACCAGTGCTCGAATGGGAGAAAATCTGAGGTTCTTCAAGAAGAAGCCCCCTAGACGTTCATAACAGCTTTGATTATTTTCATGCAGTGAAAATATGCAGAACTCTAGTTCATGAAAATCGTAAAAGCTGTAACGTGACAATATGAAATGATTTATGTTTGTTCAGTATGAACATCTCATTTTTTAATACATACACCCGATATAACCACATCGTGTTTTGATGCATTTATAAATGCTTACGAGGGCTTCATGATAACAGTATTTTCTGCGATTGCATCGTTATTTGCTGTGGGAACCTGAGTGCCCGATTGCTGCAGTGGTGGGAAGTCTGTGGGGATCAAAAAAAAAAGATTCCCTATTTTGCCCAAGAACTATTTTCTAAATATATTGTTCTAATTTCTCTAAAACAAGTTACCTTTCATAATAATACAAAAAACCTCCTCCAGTTTCAATATTTTCCTTCTTACTCACCAGCCTCTCGTATACTGAGACAAGGAAATGGGGGTATTTTGAAGTAGGGATACTTTGCATAAATTATTTCAAGAAATACTTGCTGGTTCTTGAGTATTGACATTTCCTGTGGATGTTGACGGTTAAGTCCTATAGGGGAATTGTCACAAAGAAAAAATACAAGTTCCTCAGAAAAGAATAAAGTAAATATAGTGGGTTTTCCTCTCCATGCAGTGTGCTTTGGCAGATGTCATCTATTCTGAGGACGGTACCACAGAGACAAAGCACACAGTCTGTCTCAAAATGAACAAGAACATTGGGCATTGGCTGGTACATCCTAAAAGTGCACAGATTCTTCATCTGCAAGGGGTTAGTGTGTCTGTAGATGAGGGAACAGGACTGCATGATGGGGAAGACGTGAGTTGTCTCAGCACCTTCTCGGAGGGTTGCCTGGTGTAGCGTGGAGGCAGCCGGGCTGAATGGGGGCCTTTGACTGCTGGGGTGTTATGAATTAAAGCATTGCACGCTGAGCTATAAAAGAGAAGCCGTGTGCACAGAGAAGGGACTGTGTGCCGTGTTAACAGAGCTGTATTTTGCTTCCTGGCAATTCTTTTTCGGATCATTCCCATTTTTCGCACTCGCTCCCCATGTTCTCCTGTGTGTGACTGGGGGTATTGGGTGGCTTGGCTTTGAGGCTACACTGGAAACTTGAGGCAGAAGCATGAAGATAAATTGCCTAATTCCCTTTTCTATCTATATTTCTATCTATCTATATTTCTATCTATCTTTCAATTCCTTTTATCTGTCTATCTAGGTGGCCAAGAAGGCCAATGGCATCTTGGCTTGTATCAGACACGGCGTGACCAGCAGGTCCAGGGAGGTTCTTCTCCCTCTGTACTCAGCACTGGTGAGACCGCACCTCGAATCCTGTGTTCAGTTCTGGGCCCCTCACCACAAGAAGGATGTTGAGGCTCTGGAGCGAGTCCAGAGAAGAGCAACGAAGCTGGTGAAGGGGCTGGAGAACAAGAGGAGCATCTGAGAGAGCTGGGGGTGTTTAGCCTGGAGAAGAGGAGGCTGAGGGGAGACCTCATTGCTCTCTACAACTACCAGAAAGGAGGTTGTGGAGAGGAGGGAGCTGGGCTCTTCTCCCAAGTGACAGGGGACAGGACAAGAGGGAATGGCCTCAAGCTCCACCAGGAGAGGCTCAGGCTTGACATCAGGAAAAAATGTTTTCACAGAAAGGGTGATTGGTCCCTGGCAGAGGCTGCCCAGGGAGGGGGTTGATTCCCCTTCCCTGGAGGATTTTAAGGGACGGGTGGATGAGGTGCTGAGGGACATGGGTTAGTGATTGATGGGAACGGTTGGACTCGATGATCCAGTGGGTCTCTTCCAACCTGGTGATTCTATGATTCTCTAAAGGAACCGTAGTCTTCTCAACTGATGGAGCGCCTTCAGTAAATGTGTTGATGCAGCTGAAGGGCACTGGCAGTCGCTGTACAGCTCGGACCCAAGAGGCGAAGGGCGAGAACCCCACAAATCCTGAGGATATGGGGAGCGTATACTTTGGGATAATGCCATTAGATCGCTTTGTTTTGGCTGCGGAGCTCACTGCCAGTCAAACCTCTGCCAAGTCCGTCTGTCTGGCCGTAGCCTATAGGAAAGGCAGTTGTACCCTGGGGACCTCAGTGCCCCTGCCGCGCGTTGTACAGATATTTCATGGCCTTGGAGGCGTCCCCTGTGTGTTTCTTTACATCCAGTCAACCTCTTGCGTGCTCAAGTTTTCAAGTGGGAGTGGAGCGCAGGCGCTTCAGGACTGCAGAAATGTGGATCTAGGGCATTTAAAAAGAAAATTTCCTTCATAATAAAAACATGCTACCTTTTTCCCAGTCAAATACTTCATGTGTTTCAAAGTACCTGAGATGAACAGCAACTTGTGATTGACTGTCAAAACGAGGTCAGGTTAAATCTCTGGAATTCCAGGTCAGGTTGAACCTGCCCGTAGACTCCTGTTTAGTTTCTCACTTGTACTTCAAATGAACAACAGCTTTAGAAAATATCAGCAAATGGAGGAGTTGAAAAAGGGATTTATGTTCTCGTGCATGCCTGAGGGATGGATAGATATTTTTTTGAAATTCAGATTTTTTACACCACTTGGCACTCCCATCATAGTCAAATTATTTTAATATTTCTGCTTAAGAAACTAGACTAGCAAACCGTGTGGAAAAAAGTTTTTCCCTATACGGTATTAATGCCATTCAAAGCGGTGTGATATGCCTACTTCTTCTTTCTTATAGGAATCCATACAGTATTACATCAACTTTACTGCATTTGAACATCATCTGGAAGGATTCCAAACCCTTCTCCAGTAAGAGAAATATGAAATGCTGATTTCATTACATTAACAGTAGGTTTTGATTGTTTGTTCTTTGCTGGAGGGAAAAATAAATATAGGGAAGACATTTTTCTATTCCAACTTTTTAATGAGCAGGTGTGTGAGGGTGGGGGCGAGCTGTCTTCTCATGAAGGCTTAATTGTACGTGCTTTTCTGTTGCACGTATTAGAGTAAACCTGGTACTTAAATCCAAGTTGAGACCACCTTACAGATCTAAAACAACACGGCTTCTTTTGCAAGTGCTCCCAGGAGTTATTCAAGTAGTAATAGCTGTCAGGTTTGAAGCAAAGCTAGTAATTAAATCTTCTGGCTTATCAGGTTAGAAAAGTACTGTATTTCCTGTTTTCAGCACACAGTATCTCCTGTACTAGTACAAATGGATCTATTAAAATACCTTCTATCACTATGGTTTGAGTTTTCCCATCTCCATGAAATCACGTAGCTGCTTTCTGTAAAAAGCCTTTAAAAAGCTTCCCACTTCTGTTCTGATAAAAAGCATCTTATTGTCACGACCCAGCCAGGCAAATTAACTGTTCAGCTCTGGTAACCTGAATAGCACTTGCCAAGTGAGAATGATGAGGGCGACGTAAACCTGAGGAAAGGAGGGGAGGATTGTGGCAGGTGGGTAGCTTCAGACTCTGCTTCAGGGAGTCCGTGGGAACTTCACCTCCTGGCTTGAACGATGGCAGAGTTGGGCTGGCACCGAGCAGCAAGGAGCTCGCCCTGAAGCTCTTTACGTCTTTAAGGATACGCTTAAGTTGTGCTTTAGTGTTTCAGGGTGTGACTCTGTGTAACCTCCGTGGCACAGGGATCGCCAGACTTGGATTCAGTTGTGGCATGTAAATACCTTGCCCAGCAGAATTTCCCTCAGGCGAGTGCCTTGTGTTTCCTCAGGTTTACAACTCCCTTCAGGTAGTTGTAGAGAGCAATGAGGTCTCCCCTCAGCCTCCTCTTCTCCAGGCTGAACCCCCCCAGCTCTCTCAGCCGCTCCTCATAAGGCCTGCACATCACCACTGTAAGTAAAATTGAGAATCCAAAGCTGAAATTCCTTCTTGTGCACACAGCCTGGTAAATGCCATCCTTGTCCTCTGTGTCCTTTACCTCTTGTCCGTGAACCCCGCGTCTGCCCGGCTGCGAGCTGCGGCGTCAGCTCTGACAGGAGAAGTGGAGGGAGGCGAGTTTCACGGCCGTTCGTGCCTCCCAGCTACTCTCGGCTGACACAAAAAGCAGATGAGCCATGGGCTGCCACACAAATATAGAGTAGATCCCCCAGCCTTTCTTTCCACATCTGTCACCCGTCCTGTGCTGAGCCTGACGCAGGTTTCCTAATTCTGCCTGTCAGCTTTTGGCTCCGTACAGTGCAGCTTTCTTGTTGGGGAAAACCGTCCCATCTCGTCAGCTAAAGCACGCTGGGTGGATGGAGCAGCAGCTGACTGCGAAACAGAAACAAGTAGATGTCTGTGGGAGATAAACTGGGAATCAAGATGCTCCAGGAGGACTGGGCTAGACCAGACACCATTTAAGTTTCATTTCTAAGACAGAAGCTTAAAAAAAAAAAAAAGAAAATTTAAAAAAACCCCACTTATGTTGTTTACCAGCCTATCATTCTCCAATTTTTCACAATAAGTAAGCAGTCACAAAGAGTGATTTCATTTTGATGAGTAAAGGCAAAGGCAGGTGACTAGGGTAGAGCTGAATGCGGTCGGATTTTTCAGTGCCAAGTTTCCTGAGCTCCCAGAGAATGGGAGATTGAATCCTGGAAAGCAGCAACTCTGCTGGAATCATACTGGGTGCAGAACTTCAGCCTGCTGGTGTGGTGTTGGACGGCGAGGAGAGGAGAGAGGACTGATTTGATAATTGGCTGAAGGGATTCATAAACTAAACATTTTTTCTCTTTGCACTGCGTTTGTGACAGTAACACTCAAGCTCTATCTGGTCCTGGCTCTCACATCTTTAAAAGGTCTTTTGAAAACCTTCAGGAGGCATAGAAAAAGAGCCACAAGAACTGTGAGTGCTGAAAAAATTCCTGGTAGCGATTTAATTTGGTAAAAGGGTGAGATTGGGAACAGCTTTTATTTTATTGTGCATTTATGTTATTTGCAATTATTGGATCCCTGTCCAGATCATTTTAGGGCAGATTCCCTGTGCAAAGACAAATGTCTGAAATGCGTTGGATGGACTGATCTGCTGGGTCCATCTCTCGGATCGGTTGCTCTGTTGGTGATGGAAGACCAAAAAAAAAAGGTGTTGAAATGCAAGGTGGCATGCAGGGGAGATGACCAGGTATTACACCCCCTTCAGAAATACTTCTGTTTGTTGAAGCCCAAGAAAAGGAGCAGGATCTTGACTGCCTGGATGAGACTTTTAGTTCTCTGACAAAAGACCATGAAACAGAAACAAGTAGATGTCTGTGGGAAATAAACTGGGAATCAAGATGCTCCAGAAGGACTGGGCTAGACCAGACACCATTTAACGGTTTCATTTGTAAGACAGAAGTTTTAAAAAAACCCCGTTCTTTTCACAAGGTTTAGACGTACAGGTTCCTGTTGAACATAATCATCAGCTTGTAGGCTGGGGGACTGGCTAATCAAGGAAGAGCCCATTGGGAAATCCTTGTGTGGGAGGGCAGATAAGAGGTTTGTCTGTCTCTGTGTAGAGCTTAATCTACAAGCTGGGTATCTCCAAGGAAATGTCAGAAAGGAGGATTGAAATCTCCAGTTTGGGTAAGGAGGGAGGCCGAGGATAGGAGGTAAATCTGTGAGGTCCCCCTGTAGAGAGGACACCTGACTCTTTGTGGCTGGGAGAGACTGGGAGCAAACAGGAGGAAGGACAAGCACTGCTGATAATAAAGGGAATTATTTCCTCAGGGTGTCTCCTGCCTTTGAAAGGTTGAAGGGGAAGAGAGGGCCCTGGGAAGGCAGTGCTGGTGGAGCACTTAGCGAGATGCTGAGCGAGGTGCTGCCAAGGGCAAGGTTTTAAGAGGAGGAAGGAGGTCAGGAGACGCCTAAGACGGATGAAGCTGATGCAATGACTTGAGAGTACTGGCCAGGACAAGGTTTGTGCCAGGGAAGAAGGGCTGGCAGATGGAAAACATCTGTGGTAGAGTTGTAGGAAAGGAGTTTGCTCAAACACAGACCGTACCCTGACAGCATGAGGAGAGGCTGAACATCCCTTCTGCCTTGATAAGAAAGTATCTTGCACTCATTTACCTTTACTTACCTTTTGAATTTTTTATTTAACTCCTTTTCCCATTTAGAGGCATAACTAGAACTATTGACTTCATCTCCTTTCTATTTAGAACTTAATGGCTGCAGCTCTTCAAACCAGTCAATTGCCTTTCCCACCATTAGAGAAAGGGGTGGATCTCCCCAGGTGTCCAGCCCAAGGCAGGTGTGTAGCCAGGTAGTATTTGTTAGCCATGTCCAAGCTACCTGTCTTGCTTTCAGGGTAGTTGAGGAAATGGGTAGTAATTTGTGGTGTTCTGGTTAACCAGATAATGCCTCCAGTGGTCCTCCTGACCCTAAGCTCCAGGAAGCCGTATTCTTATTTTACAAGCAGGTATGCTGTAATGAAAATAGACTTTCTAACTTTTTTCTTCCTTCTAAAATGTCAAGAGTATGTGGGAAGAGGGCAAAAACATAATTTACTAATTTTTAAGCAGGATTTGTGGCACAGAAGCAAGTAGGAGGGGGAGGTTAAAGTGAGGAGGATGTGCAAGAAGAGAGGAGAGAATCTCTTTTTGGTGACATAACCATTGGTTGAATAACGGCTCCGTAGCCTAAGATGTTACACATAGATATAGATATAGATATATAGATATAGATGAGGTTGTTGAAGTAAAGGTTGTCTGAGCTGTCAGCCCATTCCTTCTACTATTTGTTTTACTTTTTTTCTAAAAGTGTAGTAGATATTTTTTTTTTTGGATCACATCTTTCTAAATGAAAACCAGAAAGTGGAGGATGAGAATGGAGCTTGTGAAAATGAACATTTAATTTCTGCAACAAAAGTTGATGCATGCACTGACTACTACAAGTAGTTTTAAATAGAACTTAACATGAATAAGGAAGACCAGAATCTTGCATGTTTGGCTACAAGCTAATCCCAAAGCTGATGGGGTTTTGGGGTTTTTTTCAGTTTGAATTAAGAACAGTTTTTATGCTAAAAATCTACATACTTAGTTTGAGGGCATAGGCTTTCTGAGTGTTCAGTGTAAAGGAGCTGAGCTCAGACATTCTCTCAGCAATAATACTGTTGGAGAAGCCTGAAAATGGGAAAGAGCTTGAAGTGGAAGCAGGACTTCTGCCAGCTGCCGTGTTCTGAATTCCTCCTCCTTCTCTGGCATATAAATGCTTTATTAAAATGCTCTGCCTACAGACTGATTTTGCTCAGATTAGTGGGCTTTGTCAGTGGGTTTATATGGATGTTTTCCTGGTACAGTTGCTAGAAATGCTTTGCAAAGCGTGTGGATAGTTGCTGTAGGTCACTGTTGGGTTGGTGTGTGAGAAGCAGCTGTTGGAACTCAATGATCGTTAAGGGCCCTTCCAACCCAAACCATTCTGTGATTCTATGGTTAAGTCTCTGAACTTAATGCTGGATAGAATTTGTGATCCTTCGGGAGGTGTTTGCCTAACATTCTGTGAAACCCATTGAATTAAAAAAAAAGAAATAAAAAACACTCTTGTGTCCCCCAAGCTGATAAGTACAAACTGAGGCAATAAGTGCAGAGGGTAGGAGGGGTTAAGAGGTGAATTTTCTGTCTTCACTGAGAGCACTAGTGCAATTTTAAAAGCTCGCTGCCTGAACGGAGCTGTTAGATATGGTTTAATTCAGTCAGTCTAAATAACCTCTGACCCTTTTTGGTTTCTTATGCTTGTCTGACACTACCTTGATCTAAACGCCTAGCCTGGTTGGTGCTTTTTCACGGGAAAAGCACCAGAGCAGCCGAGCAGGGGTTCCAAAAGGGCCCGAGAGATGGGCTTTGTAGCCTCTGGAATTGCTGTCGTGCTCCTCTTCAACCCACACAGCCCGGGCTACTGCAGAGGAGGGAATTTGCCAAATTTGCTTTTAATTATGGAGTCCTAGAATGAAAAGGGTCGGTTCACTTACCAATTAAGCATAGGAAAACAACAAAATCTGTGTTCTCGCTAACTGCCCAGCAAGGTCCAAGGCACAGAGAGGAAACTTGTTTTGGTGCAGTTGGACAACTGCCTTCAAAGGGCAATTTTACAGTGCGCCCTAAAATGGATTCACTAGGCTTTTATTTTTATACCTCTATATAACAAATATAAATTATGCATCTTTATATCTCTATAAAAAGCCTGGTTTGCTTTCATATATGGTCCTTGGTTTAATAGCTTCATGTCCCACAATACTACACTTTCACTTTTAAACAGCAGTAAATCCATATTCCGAGTGAAGGAGATAATAAAAGAGTAATTTCCTTTTTGAGATGGCTACAGATCTATATTCCATAGCAAACTGCTGATGGATTTGATAGATGCATTTCCAGTCAATCAAGAAAAAGTAGCACATATTCATCTTGTAGAAGGCAGTGAAAACCCTGTTTAAATAATTAAAGTCTGTCCATTTCTGTTGGTAGTTTGGAAGAGATCATCCCGTAACTGTCTCTAGAGCTGGGGGGGCTCTAATTCATGGCTGTATACAGGAATAAGAACATTTTTAGATTCTCCCTTTGCCTGAGCTCGTGATCTTCTGTTGGTGGCTTTCCATTTTCCCAAGCAGTGTCACCTTCTCATGACGCATCTTCTGGAAATAGTAGTGAAATTCTTTTTTTTTCTTTCTTCTTTACTTTGAAACTCATGTTCTTGGCTTAATTACCAAAGTGTAATGATATTCTTGCTTGACTTTTTCTGATCACAGGAAATACATCTTGTGAAGACAACATAATCTAATTGGCTTGAATTTAAGTATTGAGGGTCTAATGTAACAGTCAGAGGCTGAGCTTGAGAAACGTGTCTTAAGGTAAAGAAATACTGTGTAACTGTAAAGCTTGTTGAAGTATTTTTCACTTCGGATTCTTTTTCTGCTGACTTTTTTACTACTAAGTGAAAAAAAAATCTTTTTTTGGCACATCTTTTTTTTTTATTAGCAGAAAAACAAAATGAGGGAAAAAAAGAAAGATTACATTTCATTTCAAACCAAATTGTCTGGCGCTGTTTTTCACATCCCTTGCTTAAAAAGCAAGTTGAGGTTCAGAAAACAATTCTACCGTTTCATTGCTTTCTTTTTATTTTAACCAGTTGACTTAAAATTTAAACACAGAGAAGCTGACAGAATGTCTTGGATCTACGCGGTTTGGGCTGTAGATACTATAATTCCTTTCATAAGCTTTCAGCTTACAAGTAACGAGCATCTAGACTCTCCCTGCTTCTGGAAAGCTGTAAGAAAAACGTGTAATGCATCTCTGATACTTAGAAACTTGAAGAAAGTTCCTATAATAAGTGAGCAATGACAAGTTTATGCATGTCTGTCCTTGTCGTCTTTGATGTCCCCCTAGCTTAAATAATTCCTCTCACATGGAGTGACGTGCAGTACCCTGCATCGTGGGTGTTCATGGAGGTCAAGGAGGGATCTGGTCAGTCTCTGTGCAAAGCTCGACAGGCCAAGATCTGATAGCCTCCTTCATGATATGTTCTGCTTGTTCTCCCCTCTCTGGTTGTTTAGTTTTCTTGCGAGATGTTTCTATAGATCTGCCTCACCAGAACGATGACAGATGGCAGATGACACCAAGCTGAGTGGTGCAGTTGTCACACCGGGAGGATGGGATGCCATCCAGAGGGACCCGGGCAGGCTGGAGGAGTGAGGCTGTGGGAGCCACATGAGGTTCAACGAGGCCAAGTGCAAAGTCCGACACCTGGGCTGGGACAATCCACAGTTTCGATACAGGATGGGGGATGATGTGATTGAGAGCAGCCCAGAGGAGAGGACTTGGGGTGCTGATCGATGAGAAGCTTGACATGAGCCAGCAATGTGAGTTCCCAGCCCAGAAGGCCAACCGTGTCCTGAACTGCATCCAGAGCAGCGCGGCCAGTGGGGCGAGGGAGGGGATTCTGCCCCTCTGCTCTGCTATCCTGAGACCTCACCTGGAGCCCTGTGTCCAGTTCTGGACTCCTCAGCATGAGAAGGAGATGGAGCTGTTGGAACGGGTCCAGAGGAAGCTACAAGGGTGATCAGAGGGCTGGAACATCTTCCATACGAGGACAGGCTGAGGGGGTTGGGGTTGTTCAGCCCAGAGAAGAGAAGGCTCTGAGGAGACCTATAGCAACCTTCCATTATCTAAAGGGGCTACAAGAAAGCCTGGGGGGAACTGTTTACAAAGGTGTGGAGTGATAGGACAAAGGGGAATTTCTTTAAATATGAGACAGGAATATTTAGACTAGACATTAGGAGGAACTTCTTCACGATGAGGGTGGTGAGGCCCTGGCTCAGGTTTCCCAGGGAAGCTGTGGCTGCCCCATCCCCGGAGGGGTTCAAGGCCAGGCTGGATGGAGCTTGGAGCCCCTGAGGTGTCCCTGCCCATGGCAGGGGGCTTGGAGCGAGATGATCTTTAAGGTCCCTCAAACCATTCTATGATCCTTAAACCTAGCCAGGTACCACATCCTCTTTTCTGAAATGCAAGAGGAAAACTTTAGTAAAGTACTCTGTGCCCAGGCTTTCAGAAAACCATGCAGAGCTGGTGTTTATTGTTCTTATGGAAGCAGAAAACTCAGTTTAGTGTCCTTCTGGCCAATGTGAAACAAATGTGGACTTGAATGATCTGTTGTGGAGTTCTGGGATCAGCGTGAGAGCAGTTTTGACCTATGTGCTCACACAGCTGAAACACGACTTCACTTTTTGAATGTTCCTAGCTCCTGCCAACCTTTTTTCACTGAAGGATTACTGACATGGAACATACGCTGGCAGAGGTCTGTATTGGAAAATATTTGTGGCATAGGGATGATCATGAGGTATTTGTGTAACGACCAAGAGCACGCCGTGCATAATTCAGACTGCTAACACGAAGCAGAAGAGCGTTGCCCTCGAGTCATCCTCGTGTAGCAGGCAAGAGCCCTCTGCTCCCCCTCAGTGCGACAATGAAATAGCAGAACTTGCTGATCTTCCTGAAGTATCCAGAGAAGCTCCTGTACATCTCATCTTCCTTAGCGATGCTCCCATAGATGTAGCTCGCTGCAGCTCGGTAGCAGGGAGAGAAGGAAGCAGATGGGGAAAGTCAGAGTTTGCCAGTAAAAGGCAGAATTCTTCTCTAATGATCTAGTGTTGGCTTGAAATTGTGGGGCTTTTTTTTCATGGAGTTGTTTACTTCTGTCTCATTGTTTATGACATTAAAATAGTTATAAGGTTTCATTTTACTGTGAAAGGAAGCAATCAAAATATTTTGGCTTTGGTTCAGATAAAGATAATGTTTTCTAAGTAGCTGTTTGTAACCCTAAGGGCAGATGAAACCTCTATAACAGAGCCAATATACCATAAGTGTGCAGTATAGGTGATGTGGTTCAAGTCCCACCTTTGCAATTTGCATCTATTATTATTATTATTACCATTATGATTATTACGTTTTGTAGTACTAGCTAGAGGCATGGCTTGGCTCAGTCCAACATAGAAAGCTTTGATAGCTAAAATGAAATTCAGGCAGATTATATTTGCATTTTTACTACAGAACTCAAGGAGTGGGGTTTTCCCAGCCTGTGACAAGAAGGAAGAGCTGCACTGCAGAGCTGACAGACTCATTCTGTGGCAACAGCCACAAATTAAAGTTTGATCTTAATTATAGTTCATGAAACAGAATGTAAAATTAAAGCTCTTTGTTGTCTTCAGTCCACAAAAAAAAAAATCTCCCCAATAGCAAAGAAAGATTTGAAGGTGGGAAACTACTTTTTATTTCTTAGTGAGGAAGATTTTTAAAGTAATTTACAGCAACTCATTCTAGAGGCATCTGTGTTCCTTTCTTGCCTTGCTTTCTGTATGTGCGGGTCTGTGGCTTATGCAGAGAGTCGTGGTGGGGTTTAAACCAGACCAGGGTTCTCAGCCTTCAAAGTTTTTAGTTGCAGATATCCCACTATTACTACGGAAGATTCATAGAATCACCAGGTTGGAAGAGACCCATCGGATCATCGAGTCCAACCATTCCCATCAAACACTAACCCATGTCCCTCAGCACCTCGTCCACCCGTCCCTTAAACCCCTCCAGGGAAGGTGGATCAACCACCTCCCTGGGCAGCCTCTGCCAGGGACCAATACTTACCTATTTAAATAAATGGCTGTAGACTGCATTTCTGAGGTTTTATTTGAAATAGTGGAAGGTTTTTCCTCTTTGTTGTTCTTGTCTAGTATTTTTTTCTAGTAAGTTCAGACTGAATAAGATGCTTGGGGGTTGAACCATATGCCAAAACAGAAATGGGAGTTACTTCTCTCCTTTTGTGTGTTGTAGAACCAAAGTGTGGCACCGAATGTTTCCTTTTTGGACAGATTCTCTGGGTATGTGAAACAGCCTTTCTGGATAGTTCATTCCAGGCTCTGTGTCACTGGTCACCCTTCTGCTAAGAAGGGACTGCAAGAGTCAGTGGAGTTGGGGATAGTTAATTTTTTTCCCCTGTTCAGCAGGCGAGAAGGGAGTAGGGGACAGTGACCACTGCAGATGCACAAAGCAACAGGGGAATCAGTACATTTCCAGTACTTAAATGTGCTGGAATGTACTGGCAATGTATGAAGTAGGGAAAGAGGCACAAGTCAAGACACTTGTCTGCTGTTGTGTATTTTGACCTTCTCAGAGAAGAGTTAGGCAACCACTGCATACCAGTCCTTGCAGCAATCATCTGCCTTGTGCAAAAAGGTCTCGTTGCTGTGTAATAAACTCTGTTCCTAAGCCTTCAGAAGCAAAACTTCCGCTTCGTCTGCTTCTTTTGAATGCAGCTTACACAAATTCATTGCAAAAGTACTTGATAAAAGTTTTCTTGCTCCTCCCTACATTCAGACGTTACGTTGGGGCCTCTAATTTTATCTCTGATCAGCCTTTTGTGCTCCTGTTAGTATTGATCCCATCTCCTGCCAAGCAAAACCAGTTCAAAAGCTTCTTCTGTGTTTCCTCTTGTCTAATTGTTACTGAATCTTTGTCCACCCCAAATGCTGGAAATGAAGCTCTTCCTTCTTTTCTCTTCTGTCACGCTTTCTGCATGTCTCAGTCTAGTTTCACTTGCCTCTGAAATGTGGAGGTTGGCTTGAAACCGTCCTGCAGGGTAAGACCTGCCAGTGGGAATGAAGCTGCTGAAGAGCTCTGTCTGGGAGGAGGGACCCGTCAGCTTCATCCCTGTCCTTTGCCACCTGGTAAAAGGCTGATTTACAGCTTCCAATATTGATCACTAGTCCTTTTAACGTATCTATCGTAATTTTCAGGTGCTGGTTGGCATTTCTGTAAAGACTGGAGCCGAGGGCTGAGGAGGAGGCAGGTCAGTGGCTGGTCTGTCCCAGGCACAAGCTGAGCTGGAGGCCAGTGACAAGTGGGGTTCCCCAGGGCTCAGTGCTGGGTCCAGCCCTGGTCAGTGTCTTTATCAACGATCTGGATGAAGGCATCGAGGGCACCCTGAGCAAGTTTGCAGATGACACTAAGCTGGGTGGAAGTGTGGATCTGCTGGAGGGTCGGGAGGCTCCAAAGGGATCTGAACAGGCTGGACCGCTGGGCTGAGACCAATAGGATGAGGTTTAACGAGGCCAAATGCCGGGTCCTGCACCCTGAGCAGCTCCAGACTAGGAGAAGCCTGGCTGGAAAGCTGCCAGGAGGAGAAGGACCTGGGGGTGTTGGTTGACAGCGACTGAACATGAGCCAGCAGTGGCCCAGGTGGCCAAGAAGGCCAATGGCATCTTGGCTTGGATCAGGAACGGCGTGACCAGCAGGTCCAGGGAGGTTCTTCTCCCTCTGTACTCGGCTCTAGTGAGACCGCTCCTCGAATCCTGTGTTCAGTTCTGGGCCCCTCACCACAAGAAGGATGTTGAGGCTCTGGAGCGAGTCCAGAGAGCAACGAAGCTGGTGAAGGGGCTGGAGAACAGGCCTGATGAGGAGCAGCTGAGAGAGCTGGGGGTGTTCAGCCTGGAGAAGAGGAGGCTGAGGGGAGACCTCATTGCTCTCTGCAACTCCCTGAAGGGAGGTTGTGGAGAGGAGGGAGCTGGGCTCTTCTCCCAAGGGACAGGACGAGAGGGAATGGCCTCAAGCTCCACCAGGGGAGGTTCAGGCTGGACATTAGGAAAAAATTTTTCACAGAAAGGGTCATTGGGCACTGGAACAGGCTGCCCAGGGAGGTGGTTAACTCACCTTCCCTGGAGGGGTTTAAGGTGCAGGTGGATGAAGTGCTGAGGGGCATGGTTTAGAGATTGATGGGAATGGTTGGACTCGATGATCCGGTGGGTCTCTTCCAACTTGGTGATTCTATGATTCTATGAGCTCTTCAAGCAAAGTAATTTTCTCAGGGTCCGTGGAAGGAACTTCTCCAGGAACTTGGAGCCTTCTCAAACCTCACTACTTGCTGTTCCAAGCACAACAACCACTTTTTAACTACATTTTCTTTAACCAAAACACAAAGGCAGGCTCCCCAGAAGAAAACATTTAATTTTGAGTATTTGTAGAGAAGACGGCAGAGAATTCAAACTGTCTGTGCCATGGGATAATTATATTGCCTTGGGCTCCACAAACCACTTTGCCTGCTTTTTCCGTCTGCCAAGTCTCTGACTGCTGCTGGCCTTGCAGGGACTCTGGTCCCCTGGTTATTTCAGGTCACGAGCAGGTACTGCTGCACCCTACTCAAACCACCTCAGGTGATTTAAATCTAGGGTTAGAAATTAAGTCCAGTTTGTCACTTAGTATTGAAGCATTGTGCTCGAGCGCAAGGGCTTGTATTGCTGAACAGTGTGGAGGAGAAAAGGTCTTTGCCCAGCAGCCTGAATTCTCACTCTAGTAACATTTTTCTGTGATCATAATCAGCTCCTTTCATGTTACTTCGTGATTGGTTTTTTTCTAGTGATTTTCTTTTTATCAGTCATTTTTATTAATTGTTACTATTCCTCATTTCCCATGGCATGACCACACAGTTAGAAGCCCCACATTGTCACCTTATGCTTTATATGTTTTTAAATCTTCTGTTTGGAAGTTTCCTTGTCTGCATCACATCTTTCTCATTTTTGCTGTCTTTAGTAAGTCTTCATTAGTGCAGTCAAGGGTTTTGTTCTTTTAAAGTATCGATAGACTAGAAATGTGCCTGTAGTTAATCAGTTACTAACCTAGTTGCTTTGTCAGTCATATTCCCAAACTCCCCATTAACTCAACTGTGTGACTTTAGCTATTAGACTTCTGAGGCTTAAAGCTTACGTAGTATTGCCTTGGCTTACAGTCTGGTGCGACAAGGTCCCTGTTCTCCAATTAGAACAGTGTATTTCCCATCTTCCGTTGTGTTGTGGGGTCTTCCTACACTGCTCTGCTCTGGGCTTCCCCCCCTAAATGAGATCTGGAGCCCACCAAGCACCTTGGTTCACGCTGCTGGGTTCTTCTCCCAGTTGTGCTCTCTGGTGTAAAGGAGATTCACTGCCCTCGTGTCTCCAGTTTTTAAAGAAATGCTCGTTCCAACTGTTTTGGAGAAGCTGCAGGCTTCCTGCTCCTCCCTCTTGTTTGTTTTTAAAGTAGCACTGTTTTGCTCTTGAATCTATTTAATTGGTTTCCTGCTGGAAAGAAACTGAAGGGCTGCCTTTGCCAATTAACTAGGGCAAAATACTTTATTAGCAGACAATGTAGGTTAACAAAGGATTTCAGGAAAGAAATGTGGGATACCTTTGATGGTTAAACACTTGTTCTTTTGGGGGTTCTTCTCGTTAAATACAGGGTAAGAATTCAAAGATGTTTCAGGGTTTAGTTCCTTCCCTCTGAAAGTTTTCTTCCTGTCTAGTTTTAATATTGACAAAGTATTTCATCCTAAAAGCATGTCGAACTCCTAGCCAAGCACTTATTGTCCTTTGACCAAAAAAAAAAACAACCAACCACCAACTAGAGAACGATTTCAGGCTTGTGACACAGCTTACTCATGTAAAAGGCTATCTTTAGGAATGCTAATAGCTATATTTTAAATGAAATTGCTATTATTGGCCTCTTAGATTGCTAGGTGCAATAAAGTCAACCAAGAAAGACTCAATCAGATTGAGTTTGTTACTAGGAATATCTAAAAACAAACCACAAAAGCTAATTTTAAGCAGTGGGTTGCAATCCGTGTTGTTTGGTTTAGAACCTCTGGAGCAATTCCTTTCCAAACGTCTCTATTTTAAACTGGAATGTCAGCTCTTCCACAGTCTCCTGAACAGAAAACATCGTGGTGACCATGAAAGTCAATAGAAAAAAGTAGCAATTATAGAACGTGCCAAAAAAGGTTCAATTCTTAGTACAGTAGATTCCCTTTAAATAGGGGGGGTATTTCTCCAGAGCTGGTGGGGGGGGTGTGTGTGTGCACCACGTTTCTTGGCTGGGACCATAATGAACGACTTCATCTGTCATCTTCCCAGAAGCTGAAAAGAGGGCAAGCTTCTGTGGTTTATGTTTTGTTTGGTTTGGGAAAGCACAAGTTGAACTTGGAAAGATTCCTACTCTCTGAAGTGCTCAACACGTGGCCTCTGGCTAGTGTAGAGTATCTTCCACTACCGGTTGTTAATTCAGCCTTTTTAATAGTAATTTTTACCAGTAGAATCTTGTTGTACGAAGGTTTTTCTGCTTTATTTTTTTTAATGTTGAAATAATGTTAAATGGTTGATAGGGTTATTTCTGCCTTTTTAGGCCGAGTGCAAACAGGAGGAAGCTACAGGAGTCAGGACGGCTCAGACAAATACTGCTGTTCCAAAGATACTCCCTGGCACCCAAGTGGGTCTAGAGAAAATCATTGTCTACTGAATTCAGCTACTTGTCCTCTTCTCGAGGCGGGGAATTTAGAACCAAGGGTATTGAAATTAGCTGAATGTTTTTTTGTAGCGTTAGGATGAGGGGGAACGGATTTAAATTGGAGAGGGGAAGATTTGGATTAGACATTAGGAAGAAATTCTTCTCAATGAGGGTGGTGAGGCACTAGCCCAGATTTCCCAGGGAGGTTGTGGCTGCCCCATGCCTGGAGATCTTCAAGGCCAGGTTGGATGGGGCTTGGGCACCTGATCAGCAGGAGGTTTCCCAGCTTATCACAAGGAGGTTGAAATTAGATGATATTTAAGGTCCTTTCCAACTCAATGTGATTCTATAACTTTGCATGGAACTTCATATTTTATAGCCCTGTATTAACTTCTGAAAGCTGCAGTCCACGGCAGTGTGCACTAAGGAGACATGAAAGAAAAGGTGAAACCTTTTCCCCACAGAGCAGTCTGCAATCTGAGGGTGACACTGACCCTGCTCCGAGTATCTTACAGCATGGAGCACAACCTGACCTAGTGTTTAAGGTAGTTTGCTTGCTTACTGTTACTAAACTGGCCGTGACAGGGCAGAGCGACCATCTGGTTATGTGTTAAGCTTCTGAAAAGGAATTTTTCAGACACAACTGATGTCCAAGTTGAGTGATGTCTTATGTAGGGAGGGGCAGGTTTTCAAAGAGCTATAAGCTGCTTCTTCGGGGAAAGCTTCAGTCACCTTTTAAATAATGACCTGATCACTTGAAGCTGTGGAAGGAGCTCCTTGTTTGAAGTGGCTTAGGGAATTTATTGTATCAATGCTTTAAATTTAAGTGTCACTGCCTTATTTTGTTTCCTTCTTTAGGAGGTAAAATGACTTAATTCTGGTAATCATAGAATCACCAGGTTGGAAAAGACTCACCGGATCATCGAGTCCAACCATTTCCATCAATCACTAACCCATGTCCCTCAGCACCTCATCCACCCGTCCCTTAAACCCCTCCAAGGAAGGTGACTCAACCCCCTCCCTGGGCAGCCTCTGCCAGGGACCAATGACCCTTTCTGTGAAAAATTTTTCCCTAACGTCCAGCCTAAATCTCCCCTGGCGGAGCTTGAGGCCATTCCCTCTCGTCCTGTCCCCTGTCACTTGGGAGAAGAGCCCAGCTCCCTCCTCTCCACAACCTCCCTTCAGGTAGTTGTAGATGTTAACTTCCTTTAAAAAACATCAACAATCACAGAAGAAAGCTTTCAATTTGACTGGCTTGTTTTTAAAGCTCTTCTTTCTAAAACCACAGAACGATGAGCACAAATTTAAGCTGCCCTAGATACGTTTTTCCTTCTCGTTAGCATAAATCTATGCAAATTTCTCTCACCTTATGCTGCATGCGAGATCGCTCTGCCGAGAAACGGCAAAGACTACGTACGCGTTTTCTGTCCTTGTGCCCAGGGGTGCCCGGTGCTCTCTGCCCGTAAGCAGGGCAGCAGTGCCACCCATCAGCAGCGAGCAGCGAGCGCTGGGCTTCAGGATCCTCTCTGCCCAAGCCTGAGAGCAGGGAGGAGCCGCGGATCGAGCAGAATGCGGGAGACCCACACAAAGCCACAAACCGAACCCCCTCCTGGGAACGTGCACCGGCACGCCAGAACCGAGTACCTGTTGCAACGTGCGTGTTAATTCGGGGAGGGTGTTGTTATGGTCTCGGAGTGCTAAGGGGCCATGAAAAATGCTAGCAGGCAATTCCTATCTTGCGAGCAGGCTGTCACCTCCCTTCATATCAAATCTACAGCAAAGTCAAGTCCTCCGGTCATGCTGGGTGGTTTTGCTCTGCATCATTGTCACCTGTGGAGCTCCTCCTTTAGTAGGATGAATTATGCTGGTATGTATAGGGAACTGACTTAACTACCTTCAGCTTCTCTTTTTACAATGCGCTGACCTCTAAGGCAGCAATTGTTTAATTTCTGGTTTATTTGTGTTTTTATTACAATCCTAATCAACTATGCAGATATCATGGTAGGAAAGCTTTATTTAATTTTATATTAGCGGCTTGCTCTATACTGAGTTGAATTTTTCCTTTGATTTTCACTATCTGTTCTGTTTAGGTAACTCAAAAGCCAAGTCTCTGCCATAATATTAGTGGTTAGAAAACCAAAAAGTCCTTACTGGCTACATACTGTCCTTACAAAATGAATTAATTGCCAGGGAAAGCTGTTTACAAATGTCGAACTGCCAGTAGAAAAGAAAAACTATAGTTCAAGCTCCAAAATCAACTTAATTTACTGCAATTAATCAGCAAGTAAAAGGAGAAAAAACTAAATGGAAACAAGAAGATAATAAACTGAGGCTCAACAGCTATTGATTTTCAAAAGCTGCGCTCAGGTGTACAAAGTGGTATGGAGCAAATCCCAATAGCGTTCCTCTGCGTGTGTTCCTGGAAGCAAAGGTCTGTAACTTATCAGTACTTGTTATCTTGACAACTGCCGTGTGGGAGGCTCCGCAGGGAGTGTTTCCACTGTGGTGAACCTGCACTCTTTCCTTTCTTCCTCGTACGCTCTCGGCACTCTCTACATGCCCTTAGCTCTTCAGTCTTTGGTTTTGGTAATTGAGCCTTCGCTGTGGCAGAGGGGAGGGTGATGCACGGCGGCAGCGCTGCTGCTTTCTGCTGGAAGCAGGTACACGTGTTATTCTATGATTCTACGACGTTATTAAATGGGGGGGAGGGAAAACCACCAACAGAGTAGGAAGCATTACTGTGCAATGGTAGTATTACTGTGATGGGATTAGAGCTGGGGCTGACGCTGAGGCTAATCAGCTCTGAAGGTGCTGCAAATGCTGATTCTCGCTCTGCAGAGGGAGAAGGAAAACATGCGCTCAGGCAGCTCATCCACCCACCAGCCTGTGTGGTGTGGCAGGTACCAGCTGATACGTCCATCCGAGGGATGACTGACCTGTACGAGCTGCTCACTTATGCAGTAGATTTGAGGCAGAAGAGGTTTCTTACAAATCACTAGATCATCCTTTTTTGTGTGTGTGTGATCTCAGCGGTTCACACTGACCTAAGAACTTTCTCTTGACTGTGTCTGTTGAAGGTCTCCCAAGGCCTGTGCCTTGGTTTTGGAAGAAACCAAACCAAATTAAATATCTTCCCCTAGTCACAGTCAATGATAGGAATGGTTGGACTTGATGACCCGGTGGGTCTTTTCCAACCTGGTGATTCTGTGATTCTATGGTTCAGTGAAAGTGTTGTTTATCAATAAGAATCTGTCTGTAATTTCCATAGCCATGTGAGTGACAAGTCTGTGCCCAGGCTTGTGCTGGTTGAGTGTCGCATCAGGACACGGAGAAATGTGCTTCTGTGATGCGCAAAAGGAAACTTGGGAACAAACAACACTCTATTCGCCCGGCTGGCATGCCTGAGATCTTAGCACAGACCATAATATAATTAAATTTTCTAACATGGTGCTTAAAGAAGGCAAGCTGCTCCTCTCCCAGAAAGAAGAGGAAAGCTTGTTCCAAGCCACTTCCCTAGTAGGACACGCTGCCCTCTCCTGTTTGGTTGACCTGGGCTACCTTGCCTTGGCTGCTGAGCAGTGGAGGTGAGACTGGAGTACTGGATTGTGATGTAGAAGAGGTGAAGTGAAGTGGGCAGGCTGCTTCAAGAAGGGAGGAAATTAGAGCAACAGTTATATATATAGGAAAGGATAAAAAAAATAAAACCTCTAGGGGGGTGCAAGAAAATAATCAATTGGATTTGAACAATGCAGAGACATCTGAATGCAAATCAAGTTTGTCAAGCTAGAAGTTTGCTTTAAGATGTCCTAGCTGATAAGTGTAATTTTTATCATGTGAAGCATAAGAAGATGTGGTGAGAGATGCAGGAATTACCAAATTTTCCCTCTGTTGCCCGTTTTTCAGTGTTGTACGACTCTTTAGAGAAACTGGATAGCTGGTGCTGTTGATGAGTGTAGATCACATTTGCAGGATGTGCCGAGCAGGCTCCATCAGAGCTTTCTCGTTATTTGAGAAAGAGACAAAAAAAAAAAAAAGATCATACTGATCTATGATTCAGCCCATTGCCCAGGCCAAGCCAAATCATTCAATTTATTGTCAGCAGATGGAATTATTCCAGAAAATTGTGGTGTTTGGTTTTTTTTCCTGTTTGGGTGGAGGTTTTTTGCCTTGGCTGAGGTGCCTGTTATTAGATATACAATCTGCCTCTCCTCATGGAGAAGGTAATGTAGGCAGTTATCTTAGAAAATCTGCTTCATTAGACATCAGCAATAGAGTGGCTCTCTTAGGTGGTCTAAATCCTATCCCACGTTTCTCCTCATGTCTGGTGTGTTACACCAACATGGTGAATGAGTTTATACCATAACATCTAGTTCAAATCCACTCTACTTTTCTCTTCTCTGAAGGCTAAAGGTAATTCTGGGTTATAGCTGATGCACAGTGCCATTTAGAATCATAGAATGGTTTGAGTTGTAAGGGACCTTAAAGATGATCCAGTTCCAACCCCTCTGCCACGGGCAGGGTCACCTCCCAGTGGATCAGGGGCTCCAAGCCCCATCCAACCTGGCCTTGAACCCCTCCAGGGATGGGGCAGCCACAGCTGTTCTAGTGCCTCACCACATTCATCGTGAAGAATGTCTTCTTAATGTCCAATCTAAATCTTCCTCCTTCCAATTTAAAGCCATTCCTCCTCTTCCTGTCATTCCATGCCCTTGTAAGAAATCCCTCCCCAGCTTTTCTGTCACCCCTTCCAGCGCTGGAAGCTGCTCTAAGGTCTCCCCAGAGCCTCCTCTCATCCCAACTGAACAACCAGAGGTGTGGTATATTTGGTATATATTTAGTGTGATAGAAGCTATCACTTCTGCAGAGAAGCTGTCCCACGTCTAGGTAGAGTAGGCGCTTTTAGGAAAAAGTACTTTTCCGGATGGTTGTACTTACTGCACAAAACCCGTCTGTGAAGTTTTTCTATGAAGAGTCTTTCTCTTTTTTCATACTTTAGCAATATTTTCTACTCAGTCCTGGTAAGTACATGTGCTCCAGTTCTTCTCTGTCTCGAAGACAGCCCTTCAGAACATGGGAGAGTCTCATCTGCCTGGCATTTTGTGGTTCTTGAGTCACAGGAAGAGAACTTTTAGGAAGTTAACAAGACTTCACCCCACGCCTGAATGCTCTTTTCTGCTACCAGCACATCTGCTTTGGGGTTCAAGCGTAGCTCGTGAAGGGGTGGCACTTGTGTATGTGTTGTCATACAGCTGTGATGTGAGATGTTGTTAAAACCTGAGCTGCACTCTGAGTGTTCAAACGGCAAACAGTAAGAGGGGCTGTGGTGGGTTTTTTCAATCCCCTGTGCCTTGTTCCTTGATCTGAGACTTGTAAAACAGAAGTACAGCACTGTTCAGTGCACCAAGCGTGCGTTTTGCCACAGTTGCCAGGAAAAAGACAATTTTTATTTCCTTTTGACTGCTAGAAATGAGAGACTTGCTCAGCAGGTCTCTCCAAGTGTCTCAGTCAGAACTGGGGCTCCGGTCCTCTTGATTATATTTGCATTTGCTTAGTAATTTTGCATAGCTTTAAATGCGCTTTTAGCTTTAAGCTTCCAAGGCTTTTCCCTCTCCTCCCCTGCCATCAAAGAAAAGACCCACAGAGATCAAGCTTTAGTGCTATTTGTGCTTTGTGGAAATGTGACTCTCTTAGAAAAGCAAGAGCTAACCGTGGAGAAGGAAGAAATGTGTGGTATGTTCAAGTTTCAAACTGCTCTTTTTTTTTCAAACTGATTTATCGCTATTGTGGAGGCAGCTCAGAGTGCACCAATGCATCAGTTCCTTATAGTCAGAGAGGAGTGAGGAATAAGAGGAAGCACGGAAAGGGGTGGAGGGGAAGGAGTTGGGGAAGGGAAAATAAAAAACATGGGAAAATCTAAGAGGTGGGAGGAAAGACATAGCAAATCCGTTGTTTTTTACGGAGTGTTTTGAATTTCTGGAAAAACATAAAATAAGCTGTTACTCGAGAAAGCAGTGGAATTGTCTGTGCCCTTATTACTGCGGCCTTCACAGGCTAGAACAGAACTCTAGTCATGAGTGACTTCTCACTACCAGGTGGTATTTGGGGATTGTTGAAGCTGCCAGTTGCATGCTTAGGTTACAGTTGGTGTTGGTTAAGAGCAGTTTCTCTTAGGTCACCTTCATCTTATCTCACTTTAAGACCTCGTACAGATGTCTGATTGACTGGGTTCCTTTCCTTGTGGGAGAGTTGGACCAGCAAGAGGGTGAGGCATACGGGGGAGGGGTGAAACCAGATTTAAGGGGTTTTAAATTCAGGTCATGATTGAGTTACCTGTAGCCAGTTGTAGACCTCCAGTTAGTTGTAGACCTCTAGTTGGTGTGGCCATCAGCGCTGCCAAAACAGGACATCTTGGCTGTAGCCCGTGGCTATGATGAGAGCTCATCGCTGGAAAACCCGAACATACTTTCTTAGCCTTGTTAATTTGGTGTAGGAATTAACTGTGTCCTGAGCTGCCTTCCTTGGCTGATGAATGCTATCTGTGCGGCCAATGGTTTTGAGCATCAATTCTGTTAAGATAGGTGGTAGCTGCAAAGTGTAGGATACTCTGTAAATCTGAAAACTTAGTAGCCATCATCTTTCTTCCAGTAGAAGCAAAATCTGAAAATAGCCAGCCAGGAAGATTGGTTTGATTGTTCTGATTGTTTCTGATAACCAAAAAAACGCAAGTCAATGAGATGTTGCTTTTTTAGTGAAAGTCCCTGGCATCTGCTGAAATGGCTCTTCATATCACAACTCCTTTCGAGAAAGATGACACTGCTTTTGTTGTATTCAGCTGTCAGTGGAGAGGAAAGATTTGTTTGCATTCCTGAATTCTTGTTCCTTTGGTAATGATGCCAATAAGTTGTTTTAATCTGTGCTTGATCTCAGAGTCTCTCTCCGATTTCCATCACGTAATCTTGGTTCTGGTTTGTTGAATCCTGGGGATAAGAGGAATGACGGAGTATAGAGGGTCACTCTTCATACAGAGAAATTCTTTATATCCTAGATTTTGTGTGCAGCTGTCTTTCCTGTCCCTGAAATACCTAGAGTTAAACATTTCAATGGTTAATGATTTAACCCTTGGTCTTCCACAGTTCTGCATAGGCTTAATGCTTGCCACGATGACACACAGATGGTACCTGGGTCTTGGTCCTGGTATTGAAAAGCAGTAAAATTCAAGGGGACTTCTAATGACCATCTAATGGGTTCATGACTCTTAAAATAAGCAAGGGAGATGGGCAGGCTCATTATTCCCTGAGCAAAATAGGTTGCGTTCATTGCAATGTATCCAGGTGATATACATGTGCTGCAGTGTCCAGGCAGTGGAATTCCACTTCAATATACCCTTCTTCTAGGAAAAGCCAGGAAAGTCTTTTTCCCTTTTTTCTCCTCATTTCTCCCCTGTCTTTCCTTTATTCTCTATCTTCCTTCTCACTCCTCTTTTCTTTTTATTAAATTATGTATTTGTGGGGTTTTTTTTTCTCCATACCTTGCAGTCTTCCAGTCCTTTCCCTTCTGCCTGACCTCAGTTTCTTTCACGCAGAGTAAAGTAATTTTTTTTGTTTCTTTGAAATGTCTTCACCCCTGCCTCCAAGGTCTGAATCACAGCCGCGCCCAGGTTTATTTCAGGTTGCTGCTGCTTGGCAGTGTTTCGAGAATCTGCAGTGGCACCAGAGCTGGCCACAAAAAGGGAAAATGCAAGGTCAGAAAAGTCTTTGCCTCTGCCACGTTATTCAGCAGCTGTATTTTCTCTTGGAGACATGAAAGGCTCTTGCCTCTGAGGTGCTCCTGCATGGACAGAAGATGAGCTTGTGGCGTGTCTATTTGTAGTGTTCTTTAAAAGCTGGAGCTTTAAAAATCTGGGTATTTTCTGTGTTTGCCTCCATAATACCTTTTCCTTTTTACCCACTCATGCATCTGATAGACATGGTATATATGTGTAGGTGTAAATCTATAGATTCACAAGCTGTCCATCACTTTTCTAATATTTAAAATTTTTCATGATCTGTGCTGTAATCAAAACAAGTTGCATAAATTTTCTTCTTCTTCTTCTTCTTTTTTTTTTTTTTTATATTTGACTGGTATGATGCTCCAGTTTCTCAAGAAAAGAAGTAAGAGAAATTGTTAGTCAGGTGTTTAGCAAAGAAATATTTTTTTGGTTAACTTCCCATAACTCAGTGACTAGTCCCAGAAGCAGTCAAATAGATTTTTGTTTTTATTCTTGATGCTATTTTTCATGTATATTTTTATTAGTGAGAAACCAGCTGTTCTTTTGCTCTTTACTCTTTTCTTTTCTTGGCCGTTGGAATGTTTGAATTTAACCTTTGCACATTTATATGTTTTTCATATATAGATGTGTGTATATATAGTTATATCATAGAATCGTAGAATAACAGGTTGGAAGAGACCCACCGGATCATCGAGTCCAACCATAATATATATGTGTATATATTGATATACAGAGTTGTGCATATATATTTTTATATATTTAAAAGATGTTTTGCCCCATCAGGAAAGTAGCAGACTAAAGAAACATAGTGTCTCTCCATGGGGTGGACTGTAATAATTCAGTTTTAGCTCAAGAGTGAGCCTGTTGCCCACGTGCTATAATAGCCAGGAGTTTGAAGTTGCTGACAGTGCTCTGAGCTTTTACGTGGTCTCTTATCTCTTCTAGTCTTGGGCTCTGGAATAGCTTAAAGACAGGAACAGAGATGGTGAGCTTGGAGTTGCTGGTTATCTGGTATAACGACTTAAAGCCAGGCCTGAAGAGTTCTCAATAGACTATGTGTTGACACGACTTTCTGCCGTAGTCTGTACAAGTTGAGGTTTCTTATGTGTTGACAAGATTTATGCCTGAAAACTGCAGTCTCTTATACTGCTGGAGGAGAGAACATGGCTTTACTGGTTGGGGCTGTCTGGAATTCAGAAGACAAGTGGCATCTGCTGGACTTGAGCAGCTGATGGTGGGTCAGGCTTATGAGTGAGCCTTAAGTGTTGAGTAGGCATTTGGCAGGATTTAAGAACCTGAGGGAAGAAGGCGCCAAACTTCTAAGGCGCCATCATCTCTAAACACCAAAACATCTACATAAATCCAGTCTTCTGAGTGCTAGTCTGGCTGACATCTACCAGAGAGACCTATTCTACTTCCCCTCCAAGCAGTTCTGTGAGCCTGAAGGCTCAGAGACAGACAGACAGTGCCGGGACAGACACCAGTAATTAACTAGGATTGGTGCACAAGAGACACTGTCTGCCAGCCAACTTGTATAACCATAAAGTCCCAGCATGTGAATTTATAAATTCATAAATTGGTTTTACAGAAGGACTTTTAAATGGCCTTACCAGTCTGTGGCACGTTTACATAATAGAAGATGTCAAGGCAGACAATAAATACTTGCTAACTGGTCTATTCTGTTATACAGATTTCTTCGTGTTGCTAGGGAAATATGAATCCTACGGAGAAACCCTGGAAGAGCTGGGGAAATGGCATCATGTACAAACTCTAAGAAAGGGGTAAAAAAATAATCCAAGTCACAGGATTGCTCCTGGACACTCTCAGCCACCACTCTTGACCGCGTAAGCTGGTCCTTGCTGACCTGGGGCTCCTGGAGGTGCAGCGAGCTGCAGCCGTGGCCACAGAGGAGAGCTCAGAATTGTTCAGGTCGCAGTCAAAATAGTCACTGAATGGATGTGGCAGGCAGTGCCAGTCCCAGATGTAGCGCGATGGCCTTTCTGCAGGCAACTCCTCTTCAGAGATGTACTTTTTCTCCTCTGTGTACCTAAAATCTTTGGAAAGAGTTTTATTGTTTCATATTTTTAGATATTTATAAATATTAAAAGCATAAATTAATACAGAAGCGTGCTTTATATATACATACTAAACTACTGGGACAGATGTGTTTGACTTCATTTGGGAAGAAGTGTAGCCTAGACTGTATAAATATATATGGTTTTATATATAAATATATCAAAAAAACCTGTCCTATAGCAGATGCGTTTGTCAGATTAACTCAAAACAATCCAGGCTACTAGATGAAAGCAAAGAAGGACAACAGGAATGAGAACCAGTGTTAAATCCCACTTAAATCCCTTCCTTTGGCTTCTAAAAGAGCCATTTTCCATCGTGTTGGTAAATTCAAGTTAAGAGAAGTCCTTAAAGCAGATGACTTCAAGTATACGTGATTAACTTGTTGTCTGGTAGGAGAGGGGACTGAAGTCCTTTATTTAGAACATAATTCAGATCCCTGATCTGAATCTGAAATGTAGAGTCTGTTGAAAGATCTGGTTTGGGTCTTGCTTTGTGACAAAGACGCACTAGTTAAAGGTTGCTCTGTGTGACTATTTTATTCAACCATATTTTCTAGTTGCTGTGTTCTTATGTGTCTGTAAAGTGTTAACTTGATGCACTTGCTGTTTGGCTCTACGGTGCCATGAAATAATTGACTATAGCGCAATGAGAAGCATCATGCTCTTTTATAATTTCTTGAATGGCGTGCATGGAAAAGAGTTGCATTATTTCCTGCTTTCACAGGGTTTTTCACAGATGTTTTCACATTATTGCTGTTTCACTGTTTTCTGTGACTTCTTGAAGCCTGGACAGAAAGAATTGTTCTATTCTTGACTTAGCAGAGATCAAGTCAGCCGTTTGTTCTCACTTGAAAATGTAGTCTGTGTAGGTGGACCAAAAACTAAGAGATTACTGTTCAGAAATCCAGTTTGTATTCACTTAATGAATTGATTGTTGTGCTGAAATAATGAAAGATTCCGGGTGGACGAGGTGCTAAAGGACATGGGTTAGTGATTGATGGGAATGGTTGGACTCAATGATCTGGTGGGTCTCTTCCAACCTGGTTATTCTGATTCTGTGAATCTAAAATTTGATTGTTAAAACTGAATACTGTTTTAGCATAGATTTAGTGTACAATTGAGATTGTAACAATTGTGTGTGCCTTCAACAGGCTAAAATGAAAGGCCTGATGCTATGCTATCTTGGACTATCTGTGCTTTATTTGAAAAAGTGACACAAAAAATTAAATAGAAGACTAATTGGTGACTTGGAACTTGTTTTCTTTGGCAGCACGGGGTGGAAGCCTTTAGGAGTCAACTAAGCATTTTTTTTTTTAACACACCACTCTGAATGGGGGCAATCAGCCTCTGCTGCACACATTCCTGTCTCAGCAGAAAGTGTTTGGCAAGGAGGGGGTGAGCAGAAATAGCTCTGCTGCTGTTCAAAGCTGCGTTCAGGATTTGCTTCCTGCTATCAGCGTGGCCGAAATCCTCACGGGTTACCAGCCAAATGCATGGAGCAGCCAGTTTCTGCTGGCCTGATGGATTGAAAGAAGTTTCACTTTGATTCACTCCTGCTTTGCAGGGAAAGACAAAGCAGAGAAATATTTCTCAGCGAGGTGTTACGGCAGTTATTGTTGTGCTGCGAAAGAGGCATTTCCACAGTGATACCAGGAAGCTGCAGAATCCTGGGGGTCAGGGAACAAGTATAGACCTTAGAGCTGGAAGGTTGATATCATCTCTTTTCTCATCATTTATTAACCCAAAATGAATATATAAAATTGCTTCTTTTTTTTTTTTTTGCTGGATTGATTTGTATCAATATATTGGAGATCTTAGTCTGAATTGTGTCAGATTTTACATCTTTGCCATAAAATTACATCTTCGCCAGGATTTTGGTCTGCCCAAAGCATGCAAGCGCATCCTTAACTTAAATTTATCCCTCTTCTTTTTCATCTGCTGGTTTCATCTGCTTTCCTGCCATCAGCAGACATGTGCAATTAGTTGGACACTCAAACTAACCACAAATAGTTCAGATGTTTGATCCCTGCTTCTCAAATACTTCATGAGTCTATCTGCAAACGTCACCTAAACAGGTTTGGAAGAAAATCAGCTTTGCTAATGTTTTTTTTTATTTAAAAAGTGGTGTCAGTTGACAGTAAAGAAGCAGTCTACTAGCCTTAAAACTCTTGGATTTCCATTCATATCACCACACCAGACTCCCATGTTAAGGTCTTGGAAAAGACCACACAGCACAAGTCCTATTTTGTGATGTGGGGCCATTATCTACGCGCCGTCCTGTACAACTCTCTGTTCTGTTCCCTTTGAAACGGTGTGGAGCTTACGTGGGGACTTTTGGAGAAAGCGATCGAGATCCCTGGAGATGAGGTTGTTGAGTGTTTCTTCTCTCCTCTCTCCTCCCTGATGGCTGCACTAAGTTAAGCATCGTGAGGGTCTGCTCTTTTGGTGCCTTTCAAAGGACATTTCATGAGTTCAACCGAATGGGAGGCTAAGGTAAAGTCTTTGCTCTGTTTCAGAGAATGTAGAGACCTTGGTGAAGTCATGTCTGCAGCAAACTGAATAGCGAAGACTTAACACTTCTCTGTACTCTCCGTGTGGTTTGTTTGGGGGCAAAAAGCATATTTTGCTTGAACATCTGCCTAAACCTGGTCTAAAAACCATAAAATCATCATCCTCGGGATATGAATTTCCCACACTTGGAAGGTCAATATCACAATGATGAAACAAGATGAAGTAATATGGTCTTGAGATTGGATATACTACATAAATTACCCTAGATGTTTGGGGGAGCGTGGGGTTTTGGTTTGTTTTTTTTTTTCCCATGTGTGTAACTGATAAATGAGCTTTCCTCTTCGTGGAGAATACATTTGGTGGTGTGTGCGAGATGATTTTCTTTCTGGTTAGTCATTTGACAACTCTCCATCTGGGCCCTGAAGGCTGGGATGAAGATGCTCTGCATGATCCTACCCAACTGCTGTCTCGACAGTGATACATAGGGTATTGTAGCCTCTTTTTATAGCTCACTTCGTATTCTTGTTTGCCCCAGTTGGTCGTTGCCACAAAAAAAGTTGTGATAGTGGCATACAGCAAGGGTTGGGAGAAAAACGCAGGCTGAAACTCTGAGTGCTCTCAAAATATTCATTATTTCTAAAATTAACCTAGCAAACCAATTGATCTGTCATGCTGTTGGTAACAAAAATATCTGGCTTTGTGAGCTGCAGTGTTATCAGGCTGGAAAAGGGGTTATAAGAGAGTCTTGGCTCACAAAAGACCTTGAGTCTTGCCTGGGTAGATGGAGCTGTGGGTGTTAAGGAATGGATTTTAAGTGATGGGTAATCAGTGTTGGTGAGGGACAGTTTGTACCTGTGGTGAAAATGGCAGGAATCAGGAAAGGTTTTTTGCAGGTATAATGTCACACAAAAGTCAGGGTCCTAAAGATGTTTCCTGATCCTATTTTGTGAGTGTATTATCCAGGATTGTTCCTTCTGCTTGGTGTTACGTATGCACGTGTGCAGCCCACTGCAAGTGCTGACACCGCCACATTAGCCATCGCTGTTTATAGCTCTTTTTTTCCCCAAATAGCTACCAGGCAGAAGCTGACAAGGAGACTTTCCGCGGCAGAAATCTACTGAGTATCGATAAAAGGCAATGATGGAACGACTTTGCTTTTCTGCTGTTTTCCAGACTGTTCTGCGATGACTACAGCAAGATATCGGCCAACGTGGGACTTGGTACTTGACCCATTAGTGTCCTGCAAGCTCTGCCTTGGGGAATATCCTGTGGAGCAGATGACAACAATAGCACAATGCCAATGCATCTTCTGTACCCTGGTGAGTTTGCTTTTTTATCAGGCTTAAAAAAAAAAATGTATGACTTTAACTGCAGAAATTGTGTGTTTCTGCTGAACGGGTTTCACCCTGAAGCGTCTGTGCTGCAATGGAAATAAATACCTTTCCTGTGTTCTTGGTACACATGCTAGCAAGAAAACCTTTTCCCATTTAAAAAAGAAAAGTTTTTACTCAGCACCTCTGTGTGCTGCTTTATGCAGTTGTCTCCTCAGCAAGGTTATTCAGATTTTACCTTTCATCTATTAACAGCTTGGATTTGTGGGGTGATTTTGTTGGTTGTTTTTTGGTTGTTTTGTTTTTTCTTAAAAAAACCCCCACCTTCAGCCCCAGGTCTTTCTGGAACAGTCACGCACACATTTGCAACTAGAAAAGCATTTAATACATCATGGATTCTAATTTCACGCAATCACATAATGAGTTTTCATTACCATATTGCACAAATATGTGCCTAGAAGAACAAAGATCTTGTCAGTTAAGGATAAAACACCCTTTGGTTAACGTAAGAGTAGCATGTAGCAAAGATCATCACAGTAAATTGATGTTAGTAGTTTAGAAACAGAAAAACAGAAGTAATGGTTTCCATCCCTAATGAATTGGAATGAAAACTTTAGGTCCTTTAGTTTTGCAGTTACACGAAAATGACCTTGTAATGATGGTTCAGCAGTGGAAGAATTACAGTAAAATCAGTAAGGATATAATTTATGGGATGCATTCTTAAAGACTTTAACACCATGTCATAAACTAAAAGTAAGTTCAGACTTGGGATCAGGTGATTTTTAGTTCAAACGTCCTTATCAACAAAGTTAGATGGGTGGAGAGCTCCTTTTGTTTCTTAATGTTGAAGAACAAGGGGGTTTTTTTAAGTAGCATTTTGTGGGTTATTTTTCTTCATGGAAACATCACCATGTTTTAATTTTTTTATGTCTGCTGGTTATTGAAAAGCGATAAAGGGGTTTGCCAACAGACCCCACAGCTTCTTCTTATGGCTTACTGAAAACAGCAAAAAAAAGAAGCAATGCAAATGGCTCCGTTCTGTGTACATTTAATATCAGAGATACTTGAAGTTGTCACAACCAACTTCACTGTTGATAAGAAAAGGGAAACTTAGTACACAGGCAGGTAAACAGCTCTAGTCTGTTGTAAATGCTGCCTGTCCAGTTAAAAAATAAGTATTGCTTCATTGTACGCTTTGAAAGCAGGGTTTGCTCAAGCATGTAACAGTATATAAAATAACAGGCTTCATGAAAAGCAGAATAAAAGGCTTTGTGAAACTGCGCTCTACTGCACAATAGACAGTTCTAGTATTTACAGCTGAGTTGTCTGTGGCTCTCCCTGTTGCCTGGATGCAGAGAATATTTTGATTTCATATTTCAGTAACGTTTAAATGGCAGGAGAAAGGCTGAGTTACCAGTTAATCTTTTCATCTCCGCCTCGTTCCTTCTAAGTTTTGCTGCCATCACTCCTCCCTTTCTTCTTGGTAGGATGCGGTTACTGACTGCAACCGCTCTTTCAAAAGGTATAACCTGTTGTAGATATTAAAGTGCGACCTTTGCCAATAGCCTGTAGGACCTGGTGTAAGTAAACTTACTGTGGTGACACTGGATTCTTGTCTCATACTCTGTTCAGGTGGAATGAATAGTCAGTCCATTTGTACCCCTGGCATTTGATTGTCTTGAATAGTTCTTTCAGCTTTGTCCTGTTTAAGTGAACCAGCATACCTTGATGATTCCTATGAGCTTCACTATGGTGACAGTGGAATGCCCTAAAAAAATTATTTACCCTAAAGCTTTCCTGTGAATTAACAGCAAATAATATTACCCATGCTTTTGGTTGTGTGTGTGGGGGGTGAGTTGGAAAAATAAGAATTGATCTCAATAGTGGCAGGAGAGAAGAGCTATAAACTTGTTACAGCCCAGGATTTTGGCATGAGTGAAACCCAAGGCCACCTCCACCTTTTAGGGCAGCCTACAGGTTAATAAATTGCCTGACATTCCCTTAACGAGCCAGGAAAGGCTTTTTGCCCATTGAAGGTTAAGGAAGAACATGACAACTTTGCACAGATTCCTCCAGTGATGATTTCCAGAAACTTGGTGCTTCATCGTTGCAGTCTGAAGTATGAACCGTGTTTTGTAAACAGCCAAATTTGAAGTTATTGAGAACCAACAGGAATCACAGAATCCCTAGGTTGGAAAAGACCTTTGAGTTTCGGCGAATCCAACCGCACCTGTCCCATAGTAAAACAGATCCCTGAACACCTCATCTACCTGTCTTTTAAATACCCTCAGGGATGGAGACTCAACCACCTCCCTGGGCAGCCTCTGCCAGGGCCTGAGAACCCTTTTGGTGAAGAAATTTTTCCTGATGTCTAATCTGAGCCTGCCCTGGTGCAACTTGAGGCCATTCCCTCTCATCCTATCACCTGGGAGAGGAAACTAACACCTACCATGCTACAACCTCCGTTCAGGCAGTTTTAGACAGTGATAAGGTCTCCCCTCAGCCTCCTTTTCTCCAAGGTAAACAACCCCAGTTCCCTCAGCTGCTCCTTGTAACCCTTGTTCTCCAGCATCTCAAATATCCTTTTGACTTGACTTTGGATGGAGTTTTCAAACTGTAGATCCAGTACATCACATTGTACTCGGCTAGGTGGAACTACAAGTGGAGAAATATTGACCGTCTCTGTTTTGTTCTTGATGGAGCAGTGTATAAGTTTGTTCTGGATTTTTCCTTTTATGTGAATGATCTGAGGTAGCCGACGGCCTCTGCAGTGGTTTGAGCAGGAAAGGGACGTCTCTTACAAGCCTGAAAGCTGGTTTTGCTGCTGCTCTTGCTCCCCGTCCTAGCCCTTCGGTCTAAGCTGCAGCAAGCTGAGGCAGCGTGAGCCTGCATTACCCAGAGCTCTCGAGTGCAGTGCTGCTGCGTGTAGGCAGAATTTAGATCAACGTGCGGATTTCTCAGTCCTATAACATTTCTGTGTGCAAGTCTTCCCTCTTCTGCAGTGCTGTGGTAAAGGTCTCGTGAGGGATTGTCTCTTCCCGGCACTTACATAATAACACAACATTGCTATTCAGGAGGCTAGAAGGAGGACGCTGTTTCCCTTTGCTCCCTGGCAGAGCTGTGCTTGAATTGAAGGGGGCAGACTGCCACTCCTCTGCTGATAAGGCACAGATGCTACAATTTCCCGTTGTATTATTTTGCCGCTTGTGGCCATGAGGACAATGGTCCATTATGGCTCTTATCGTTACAATCGTTACTGCGCACACAGTGCTGTGAGCTTTCAAGTTTTGTGTGTTTCATCCATTAGGAATGTACCGGTTGTCGGGCTGCTCGAGGTGCCAGAGGAACAGAAGCGGAGAGAGTAGAAAGGAAAACTAGCGATCTGCTGCTGGCTTTTTGTTTGGTTGCTTTTCTGAGTATTGTCAAGGGGAAAACTAATATCTCTTTCCTTCTGGAACCGTGTCAGCGACAGAACAGATCTTAAATGTGCTTGTCAAATTTTGGGCTCCAACACTCTCAAATTTCTTTTTTATTGAATCACGTGTTCCTACTTACCTAACACTCTCAAATTTCTTTTTTACTGAATCACGTGTTCCTACTTACCTAGCACACAGCAGTTAGCTGGTAGCTGTAAACCTCAAGTTTGCCATTTAGCAGTTGCTTCTGCAGGAGAAAGAATTGATTTTGCGCATTTTCTTCAGAAAGCTTTTCCTTATAACACTTACCTCATGGAAGGAAAGGGAGAGTACGGGAAGGACAAGGGAGAGTACGGCAAACACAACATCGCTTTTGAGTTATTTTATTATTTTATATTAGTTACTACACTGCATTCATTTAGGTATTACTTAGCCTTTGCTTTTTTGGGAGTGAGGAGAGAGGGAGAAGGAGCAATTTAAGTCCAATTCCTGCCTGAAATTCTGCTCATTTTACAATCTGTGATGAAATTCTCAGGTATTTTAAAGGACAGGATATACCCTTGATGTGTTATCAAATGCGCGTGTATTAAAGTTACAACAAGTTGTGTTCCAGTTGTTATTCTTGCATGAAATTCCATCTGTTAGTTGCTAATCCTGATTCAGGATCGTGTGTATATGAGTATACAAATATAATTATTTGTATAAAATGTACACATAGAAGTACCAAACATCATGTTGTATGTGCAGCGATGCCACTGCTCTTACTCAAAACAGGCTAAACTTCTCCTGGCTTCACATTAAACTGTTCCTCATGCATATTTTATGCAGTGTTTGTCTTTCTGGTACCAGAGGATTCGTTGTTTACTTTTCTCAAATTTAAAAAGAAAGTTAGTCAAGTAGGCAGTCTGGACGAGCAAATATCTAGAGAAATATGAAGCCTGAGAGAGGGCTTGGCTTTGATCGAAAGAATTATTTTGATTACTGTCATCTGCAATCCAAGTTGTTACTGATGGAAGGAAAGAGTGCTATTCAGGTATGAGAGAGAGAGAGGTCCTACAGTCAAAAAGAAAACAACAAACCCAATGTTAAGACCCATCTTCTGCTTGTTTGTGATTTCCAGTTGGCGAGCTGTGGCCACGTAGATCAGCTTTGTGGTGTTCCAGACAAATCATATGCTGATTTTGTATCTGTTTAGTAGACACTTGCACCTTTAGTAGACGCTTGCACTTAGTGCATTTGCACCTTAAGCCCTTGAGACACCTTGTTAATATTCCCTGGACCTTTAGGTGTCTCTCTGAGTTTGATGGAACTGTGATTTAAATCTGTATCTAAGTATGTTCTATCTCATGTAGCATGACAGAGGGATAGTGCAAGACTCCGCTGCTATCACTAGCCCTTCTTAACCAGGATTACTGCATTTGCTTAATCATGACTGTTTGTGCATGGCTGTTTAATTCTGGTTATTCCCCTAACTGAGCTTCTCCACAGAACCTGTGATCAGCAAGGCAAACATCATTAGCCTGCCTGTGATTGACATCGTGCATCTTTTTCTCTTCTTGTCCTGCTAGACTGGAAGCACGTAGAGCTTCGCTGGCCTCTGAGTTGAAAGACGGGAAAAGCAGAATTTACTTTATCGACTTTTCCCCGGGGCAAGGCAGAAACCCAGAGCAGCGGGATGGGAGCGGGTGGGCTTGGCTGCCTGCCTCATCCGCTGTGGTTTGTCCCTGCTTGCCAAGGGAAAGCTGCCTAGCAGGGAAGCATCGGGCTGAGGGCAGACTGTTCCCTCACCTCTCCAAAGAGGACATGCCTTGTTTGCTTGGAAACAGGAGGGACCGGGAGATCTAATGGTTTCTGGGTTTCTTTTATGGAGCTCTGGGTACTTCTTAGCAGTCATAATGTTTTCCAGTTTCCCACCACCTTAGAGCTTGCTCCATGTGTGAACATTAGGAAAAAAAAAAATTCACGGAAAGGGTCGTTGGGCACTGGCAGAGGCTGCCCAGGGAGGGGGTTGAGTTGCCTTCCCTGAGGGGGTTTAAGGGGTGGGTGGCCAAGGTGCTGAGGGACATGGGTTAGTGTTTGATAGGAATGGTTGGACTCGATGATCTGGTGAGTCTTTTCCAACCTGGTGATTCTGTGATTCTATGTGCTCATTTCCCCCAAACCATGGCAGAGAACTTGATCTTGACGCGTGATGTGTCGGTGGAGGCTTCGTGATTAGAGGTCACTAGGTGTTCGCGTGGCGATTCGTGTGGCTGTATGAGTTCTGACTTGTCTTGTAGGTGGTGTGATGATAAAACTCCGTTTAAATAAAAAAGTGCCTATTTACAGAGTAATTAATGTAGAGCTGGGAACTGCAGACCCTGGTTGAAAACTGAACTTGATCCAGAGCCTTCAACTCTCCCCTCTTCTGTGTGATACTGCTAAATAAATCAATATTATCTGTCTTCACCTGAGTGTTGGGAGAACTGGTTCATTTTTGTTTGCACAGTGTTTTTCATGTGAAAGTGGAAGGTGTTTCATTTGCAGGTGTATTGTCCTCCCACTCAGAAATATTCATTCTGTTCCAAAATAGAACAAACTTTCTCAAACAACCATGTAAGGGAAGACTGAATTTCGTTGGTGGTGGTGGTGGTGGTTTTGCCTCCTGGATATTTCTCACCTTGCATATGTTGGCATTTGAAAACAATTCTCTTTTGTAAAGTTTACGCTGTGTCTTTCTACCAGTTGTAGCCCTGAATATGTGAGAATAAGCAGCTTTTTGCAAAATAATGGAGGGGTAAAAAATCCATCATGAAAAAAATGTTTATGTGTACATCCAATTGAACAATCTAATCTAAAATGAAGATACGCACAAACCGCAGGGTGTTATCCTTGTCTCCTTTGGCCGTTAGCTGCTGACTCCTGATGTGAAAGACTCTTCTGAAGGAAAAAGTGATCCTTTTCAGTGTTTTTTACGGTGCGTACTCATATATAAATGTGTATATTACCTCCTTCATAGAAAAACAGCCAACCATTTCAAAGGAGAGGCAGTTGTTAAGTCCTAATTATCTTTCCTTCCTCTACTAAGACATTCAGCTGAAAACAGGCACTTGTTTTTTCAGGTTCATTTGGTTCCTGTTTGGTTCCACAGCCGTTGATTGCTGCGCCTCAAAGGATGTTTGCCACAGTTTGGTATTTCTCAAGCTGAAGAATCCAGCAGGGCTTCTCTTTCAGGGGCAGTTCTCACTGAAAATACCTGCATCCTTGATGATTCATGCACTTCTTGCCTCACCTTCATCCTTTTTGACTGATGGCCTGATGCTGACGCTCACCGGTACCCACACCGTCACGGTTACTCCAGTGCAGAGGGGAAAAACGATTCATTCTTGGCAATTTTAAACAAAAGGAGATCTTTAAAAGTGTTGGGAAGGTAGTGACAAGGAACTGTGTTAAACAAGGCTTTCTGAAATCACTTGCTGCTTTGGGAAGATGCTTATCACCTGTGCTGTTATCAGTGCCTGGTCCTGGCTGAGCTCCCTTCCTCGGTGTGTACCTCTTGTTCACAGGATAAAAGAAGGCTAAAGGAAAGCTGGGGAGAGGCTTTTTACAAAGGCTTGGAGTGATAGGATGAGGGAGAATGACTTTAAACTGGAGAGGAAAAGGTTTAGACTAGACATTAGGAGGAAATTCTTCATGATGAGGATGGAACAGGTTGCCCAGGGAAGCTGTGGCTGCCCCATCCCTGGAGGGGTTCAAGGCCAGGTTGGGAGCCCCTGATCCAGTGGGAGGTGTCCCTGCCCAGAGCGAGGGGTTGGAACTGGGTGATCTTTAAAGTCCCTTCTAACTCAAACCATTCTATGATCCAGGTGTTTTGTGAGGTTGATTATAGCTTGTTTTCTGGGGTTTGATTAGCAGAGCTGACTGAAGGATCTCTCACAGGGTCGTGTGTGTGCCTCAAACACATCTCTCTGATTAAGTATGTGTAGATATTCTCCAGTAAGTCACTCATCATACTCAGTAGGATTAGGGTGATGCTAAAAAGCCAGATTGCAGATCTGCCGTAGAGACTCGGGCACACTGCAGCAGCAGTACCAGAGCATTTCAACGTTGAGCCTGTGATTAAATTTTGAGCGGGATTATAACTGCTACTTTACACAAAGGCCATGTTTGAAAGAAGCTTAAAATCTCTCCAAAGAACCTACCACTTTTTTTTCCTTTACTTTCACATGTTTTCTTGCGTGCTCTAAGTGCACCATGGAAATCTGGCAGGGAGTAGTTTTCTTTTAAAGACTTTTAAAGATTAAAAGTGCATCTGTCTTATTACTGTATCAGCATTTGTCTTCCTTCTAGGAGTATCCCTTGAAATATTAAAAAAGATGGAATATGACAGTTGCATGGCTATAAGAATCCTTGCTTTACAGGAACAAGGAAGGCTTGGGTTCAACCCTTGCTCTGTCATTCTCCTCTTTGGAGAACTCCACAGCTGCTAGAGGTTAAGGGCAGTTTTTCCTCCTGGGATTGTTCAGCTTTGCCTAAATGGAAAGCCCATCTAGAAAGTGATGTCCTCCTCAGGGAAAAGCTCTCTAGCCCGGAGTGAATTTGCTGTTTGGGAGAAGAGGGGGAGCTGCTTTCCAAGAGTATTAGCCTCTAGCTGAGACACAAACATCCAAATTTATGTAGTGAAAGGCATCACTCGCTCGTGCACGCTCTCCCTGTGCCCCAGGGAGCGTTGGACACTGCTTCACTATGTGCTATTCTAACCCAAAGTTAAAAATGAGTGTTACATGACGTTACCCCGAAGATTTCATGAGCAATGTGTTTACCAGGAGAGGTGCCTCTTTACCAGCCTGCAGAATTAGGTTAGTGGGGTTGGCACAGAGCAGTGGGACAACCCTGATATTGCAGTGTCTTCTGGCAAGAGAAAGTATCACCTTCTCAGTATTCATTTTTTGAGTAAATTAAAGAAAATACCTGTCACGCAGAACACAAGAATGTTACAAAATGCTATCAGAAGTGGTTATTGCAGCTGGTTTTGTCGACTTACATAGCCTCATCACGTGAATTTTGAGCTTTGACTTAGTATCCTTTTAGCACAGAAACTAGCTGTAGATCAAACCATGGATTTATAGCTGCAAAGCACCGCTGAATAAGTGCTTCTCGCTCAATATCTTTTTGTATTCTTCATCTTTGCTAGACTGTAGGGCCAAGAGGGGTCCTTGTCATGCAGCCTGATGTCATTTGTAGTGTGGATCATAAAGTAGCAACCAGTGTTTCCTAACTGGTCGGGTCGTTGGATGCAAGTTTGTATAAATATATTTTAGTACATATGTATGTATATTTTTAGAAGTTCATCTGATCATGGTTTCAGATGATATAAAATTTGTGAGGCTTCAGGAATTTAGTCTACACATTAATAATCACCTTACTTGGAAGCATTTTCCGGTTCGTTGGATCTCTCTTCCCAGTATTTTCCATTTTCCCTCTTTGCACTGAAACCTAGGCATACTAATTTTAGAATCGGAATTTTTTGTTTTTTAAAAATAAAAAAAAATTACCCAAACAATCTCGCTTGTTGAAAAAAAGCATATCAACCTCTCCTTGTGTCCCACAGTACAGTGCAAAACTCCTAGTGATTATCTGCCTAAGGACAATAGTTACTTTATTGGTTATTATCTGTGCATAATAGCAACTGCCTCCGTCTTTATTTAATATTCACCTTAAACAAGTGCATTGTAAAAAAAAAAAAAAATTAATATCTTTTCTTGAATATTGTAAATGCTTGAATATTGTAAGATTTCTTTCTTTTCATTTCTTCTTTTTTCCCCTTTCAATTTTATCAGTAGGTGCTCAGTGTTTGTGAAATGTTTTACCAATACCAGCATGTGATGGTTTTGCGTGCAGTGCACTTTTTATTTTGGGATGACTGTGGCCTAGTGCCAACACTAAAATACATTTAAATTTGAAGACGTAAGTCAAATGATGTTGCGATGATCTCCTTGGCTCTGTGATCCTGTCATGCTTTTTTGGCCTTTCCAAATCCATTGACTTATTTATACGATTTCCCATATGACTTGGCACTTGCATCTGCAGCATTAGAGCAGTCAGAAATCTGCATTTTGACAATACCCAACTATCAGCCATTAAGAAAATAATGCGGGATCATCTTTTTGCCTGCCTAGCTCCCAAATAAAAGGTGACATCGTGAAAAGCCATTCCTTGTCTCCGGTGATAGCAGCATCTTCTTTAAAGTGGAATTTTTAGCCTTTTAACCAGGTATACTCTTCTGTTCTAAAAAATGAAGCTGCTCACCAAAAATATCTCAAGCATTTTTACTTATATCCACTTTATATTGTAAAATTGCCTTGGGCAACAAATGAACACTTTTTTTTTTTGTCAAAGTAGGTGTTAGATAAACATCGCCCCATATAGAAATGGTGAAAGTCAGATTCTTTCTTATGAATTATGATAGGAATATTTGGACTCGATGAGCTGGTGGGTCTCTTCCAACCTGGTTATTCTATGATTCTATGATGGAGTTTATTTGCTTTTGAGTGTTAGGTGAAGTAAGTCAAAGCACCGTCATCACAAATAGGTGTAGTTCTTACTTGGATTACCCTAGAAGGAAATTGAAAGGCAGACATTTTAATTCTTCTTATTGAGTTTTTTGTTGTGGCCTGCACGGGTTTGTTAGAGTTAAGTGCAGTAGAGTTAAATTATGTTTTATGGTTTGGAAATCGGGCAAAGAATAATTATATTGATTCTCACGGGTTACTGTAATCGTTATCACGTTAGACAAAATGATGTAACGGTGCGCGGCTCTAAAGCACCTGCACATTGTCGGTCACTGAACGTATGTTTGTGCGGCACAACCCATGGTGTATGAAGGTTAGAAGTACAGTTCATCTCGCAGAACTTTTAAGATGAGGCTGTCCTTGGCAGCCTCAGAAGGGAAGTCCTTCCTTTATGAGCCGTCTTTCTCTGAGGTCTTCGTTATTCCAAGTGAAGGATGTCAGAGTACAGCAATGAAGTAAAAAAAACTGAATGCAAAGGCAATGGTTCCTCTTACAGCCTGTTTAATTCAGTAAAGAGCTATTTTTTTGTGAAATGCCAAGTCTTACCCTGGCTTCATCATGTCAGAGTGTATATGTAAGCAGAAATTTTTAGGAAAAACAGTGTTTGATAGATTCCAAGTATCTCCGGGTCTGACTTACTTAAATTGTAAGTTTAGTTATTTGGTTACTGAAATACGGGGAGGATTTTTTCTTAAAGAAAGAAACAAAGGGAATTTTGTAAAAGTATTGCTTCAAATTAACTTGCCACTCGTGTTTGATAGGAATGCTTGGACTCAATGATCCGGTGGGTCTCTTCCAACCTGGTGATTCTATGATTTTATGATTCTATGGTTCTACACATCCATTAAAGGAAGAATGAAGGTGCTCCTCAGCATGTTGGTTTTATAAGAGTCAATGTACAACAAGAAGGGTATCTAGTCACCTTATTCCAATCTCAACCTTTAGGTACCTAATTTCAGCTCCTGTTTCCTCTGAGAAAAAAATATGAAGTAATTCATCTTGAAAGTTGTTTGGAGGTGATTAACGTGCACACAGTTCTCATTCATCCTATACAGTATTTTATCGCCTTAATGGATAGACCAGGAAAATAATTTCTTCCAGCATGAGATCAGCTCCAAGCTGCATAGAAAATGACAAATTTGTCACCTTTTTGTAGTTGTTTCATAATGAATTTTTCATAGCATATAACCGAGTACCAAATCGTGCTGTGTTTTGTTCGCATACTGGTACATTTTTTTGAGGGTCATGTTTTAGTATTTGATAGGAATGGTTGGACTCGATGATCCGATGGGTCTTTTCCAACCTGGTGATTCTATAATTCTATAATTTCCAGTACTGCAGCCAGTTTAAATGTTGTCTGACACAAGTGATGCATCTCCTGTCTGCTCTCAAGAGAGGCCACAGCTGCCTCGTGCTTCAAATTCTCTTGCAGCCACTTCGCGTTACTCGTTCTTCACCCAAGAAATCTCTAAAGTGAGCAAATCTTGTGTGGAGAGAGTGTTTTATCCTCTGCCTGATTTAGAGTGATCTTGCATGACTTCAGGACAGCGTCTGTGTTCACAGAAGGTGCAGCATAAGAAATGTGTTTGGGTTTTGAGGAGGTAGGGGAAGGGGAAGGCTTTGGACACTGCTGGTGGCAGGGATCAACTCTGTCATTCCTTTCCCTGTGAGGAAAGGGAAACAAATTGAACGGGCTTTGGCAACGGTCCCGAACGGGCTGAGGAAGAGAATCACCCACATTAATGATTGATGATGGCAAAGCTCATTCAGCTTGAAAAGTACTTTCTGTAAGTGCAAAGTGCTGGCATTAAAAATGTATGCATTATCATTTTAATGCGTGCTCGGCCCCTGCAAATGGAGGGGAAGGGAAAGAGCCAGCAGTGATGTTATGGCCACACTGGTACCTCCCTGCAGCTGAAATCACAGTTTGCCAGAGCGCGCAGCCTCGGACCTGGTTCTTGCAGAGCTCAGCCTGCTGTGGTTGCTGCTGGTGTTTCTCTTGAACTGCTCCACCATCTGCCCTACAGAGCTCCAGGCGAAGGCTTGGAAACCTACAAGTCAAACCATCTCCTAAGTGAACAGTTGTCTTCATTAAATCCCCCCTGACAGAGGAAGACATGGGTCATAATCTATCATACACGGATTTTTTTACCCGTGTAAAACTTTTAAAGGTATCAATTACCTAGTCTGTTTTTCTTCTGCAAAAAGCAGAACTTCTGTCTCTGAGTTGGAGACGTAGGGGGTATCTGTCAGGAATGATTTGTTGTGCTGTCAAGGTGGTGGCATGTTGCTGCTGTACCAAAACCAGAGAAATTACGTGGGCAGGAAGCGAAGTTTTTGCTGCAATTGAGCTGTGAGAGGTTAAATCTAAAATAAAATGTTAATGTAGGTGATGAGAGTCTCTGACAGGAGCAGCAGAGACATATCAAGAGGCAGCACAGAAGGAGAAGAGGTTGAATAAGTGGAGTCAAAGCCCAGACGTTAGCCACGTGGCACATGCAGAAAGGTTCAGGCTGGACACGTGCTCCTTGGTGGGTCTGTCTGGTGGCCTGGGTGGAAGGGAGAAGCGGGTTTGTGCTCTGCCCCCCAGTTCGGGGCGCTGGACTCGACAAGGTCAGTGCAGCTCTCTGCCTTTCCAGGCTGCAGGTGAGTCAGCAGCTGCACACCTTGTGCAAGTTCTGTCTGGAAATAGTACTTGAAGTGCCCGTTTTGCCAGCTCGCTGCAGACTGCGCAGTCCTTCCCACCTCCCACCCAGCTGTGTGCTGAGCTCGTTTTCTGTCTTCATTTTACTCTGCCTTTTGGTCTGGCCGTTCTCTGTTCACATCCCTGGTAACAGAGTTAGGGACCTATGTCCAGTTTGCCCCTGCCGGCTGCACTGGCCGGCAGGGTGAGAGCCCCACGGGGTGGCCTGTTTGCTGGAAAGGAGCCCCCTGTTTGGTCTTTCTTTCCGTGTAGTGTCAGCCTGGGAGAAGTTGTGCAGTGTCTGCAAAGAGAAGGGTATCCCTCTTCCTCTCCAGCAGCCCCCCAGCAGACAGCCCTCACCTTGGTGTGGAGAGGGGCGATTGGTATTCAAAAATCACAGAATCACAGAATAACCAGGTTGGAACAGACCCACTGGATCGTCAAGTCCAACCATTCCCACCAATCCCTAAATCATGCTCCTAAGTACCTCATCTACCCTAACCTTAAACACCTCCAGGGACGGTGACTCAACCACCTCTCCTGGCAGACCGTTCCAATGCCTAACCACCCTCTCCGTGAAGAACTTTTTCCTAATCTCAAGCCTAATAAATAAATAACCAAGATTTGGTCTTAATTTGTTATTAGTCTAAAATATCCACCTTTCTTCTCTCTCCTCTTGATGGTCGTGCTGTGCTAGATGCTGCGTTCTCAGTTATACCTCGGGTAAAACGCTGTGGTTGCTAAGGAAAAAAGCATTAGTGTTAGCAATATTTATTATTCGGTCCCCATGGAAACAGTAGTTCTTCTAGGAGTTCTCATACTCTCCTTTTTCCTTCCTATGGAAAAGAGACATCTTTAACCACGAGGTTCAGATAATTAATTTCTAGAAATAGAAGGCAAGCTGCGCCGCTCCCTTTTGCTCTCTGATATGCTTGAGAGACGTCTGTCGAAGCTGTGATTGTGGTTTGTAGTGACACGAAAGTTTTTGGAGTATGGTTAATCTAGTTTTATCGTGGTGTTTTGTTAGCGTTTTTTCCACTCCTGTCTCCCTGTTTGATTTGTCCTTTCCCCCATTGTTATTTTTCAGTATTTTAAGGAAGAGTTACTTGTTGGGGAAATTAACTCGCTGTTTTTTTTATTTAAAGGTATAACTATGGGAAAAGCTGTCAGCGTGGCCCCTTGTCATAAAAGGGATGCAGTGGTATCTGTTTTTTCAAAGAAATTTTAGTTCTTCAGGTTTTCAGAGGAAAGCTGTTAAAATATTGAGTGGTTTATCCTTGGTGAGATATTTAACTCGGCCTTTGGCTCTCTTACAGTGCCTAAAACAGTATGTGGAACTTCTGATCAAAGAAGGTCTAGAAACAGCAATCAGCTGCCCTGATGCTGCCTGCCCAAAGCGAGGTCATCTGCAAGAGAATGAGGTACACACTCTTACCGCACATAGGTTTGGGGTTTTTTTTTAATTTCCAGGGTGTTTAAATATGTCTTGCTTTGTATGTTAGATGCCCCATCCCTGGAGGGGTTCAAGGCCAGGTTGGATGGGACCTTGGGCAGCCTGATCCAGTGGGAGGTGTCTCTGCCCATGGCAGGGGGGTTGGAACTGGATGATCTTTAAGGTCCCTTCCAACCCAAACTATCCTATCGTTCTGTGGTTGTTGCTAACATAAGTTTTTAATAAATTTCTAGAGGTCAAATATTTTGCCTCCCTTTGTTGAAGATTTGTTCCTGATTGGAAATTTCCTTTCCCTTTTCCTTCCTTTGACAGATTGAGTGCATGGTTGCATCAGAAATCATGCAAAGGTATAAGAAGCTGCAGTTTGAAAGAGGTAAGGCATAACTCTCCCCATTGTGGGAGTGGGATCACACCAGAGCGATCCCACACATCACAGTCGGGCTCTGCACGTGTTCATGCAGTACCATCTTGGATTAATTGCTTGGTCATTACAAAAAAAAGAAACATGCCAAAATGAGAAAAGGTCTCTGTTCCTGCCTGTGTGATGCCCAGAACTGCAGCTTTCTGGGAATAAACAAAGGGAAGAAAATTGCCATGTATTATATTGCTCTATAACTAGCGGAGGGAATGACTTCTATTTCAGGCTTAGCTATCTGAGTTGACTACCAGCACTCCAGGGACCAGGGAGGTAGACCGACCCCTTTATGGAGTCACCATTATCTCCTGTGATGGCATCTGGCGCACAATTACTAGGCAGTCCTCTGTGTAATGATAACATGAACCTGATCAATTTTAATGAGGCTATAAGCCAACCGGATACCTATGGGGATGTGGAATTCAGTGCCCATAGAAAACTTTAAGGTTTTGCTGAAGGCAGGACCCAGCTTAGAAACCACTGAAGTCATTGGTGGGTGTCATTGGAGACATCCAAAGCAGCGTGGCCAGCAGGGCGAGGGAGGGGATTCTGCCCCTCTCTTCCTCTCTTGTGAGATCCCACCTGCAGTCCTGTGTCCAGTTCTGGAATCCTCAACTTAAGAAGGAGATGGAACTGTTGTAACAGGTCCAGAGGAGGCTACAAAGATGATCTGAGGGCTGGAGCACCTCTGCTATGAGGACAGGCTGAGAGTTGGGGTTGTTCAGCCTGGAGAAGAAGAGGCTCCGAGGAGACCTTAGAGTGACCTTCCAGTACCTGAAGGGGCTACAAGAAAGCTGGGGAGGACGTTTTACAGGGGCCTGTAGTGATAGGATGAGGGGGAGTGACTTTAAGCTGGAGAAGGGAAGATTAAGAATAGACATAAGGAGGAAATCCTTCATGATAAGGGTGATGAGGCACTGGTCTATGTTGCCCAGGGAAGCTGTGGCTGCCCCATCCCTGGAGGCGTTCAAGGTCATGTTGGATGGGGCTTTGGGCAGCCTGATCCAGTGGGGTGTCCCTGCCCATCTATATCGAACTATTTTATATATTCTATGATTAGGGTAGAGGACATCCTGAAATAGAGCCTTGCTGGGCAAGGCAGCACTTTCTGATGGGTGGTACCTGCATAGTGTAAGTTCTGTTTAACTTCAAATACAACTGAAGAAAAATACAACATCTCATTGTCAGAACCAGTGAATGAACTTAGGAAACCCACTTTAGTTTGATGCCTGTTAGTGAAGTAGGCAAGATTTATGTATAAGTAGGTAGCAAAGATCAAAAGGTTTCTTTTGAAAGCCTGTCTTCAAATGTCATGCCAGTCAGCCTCAGCTGGAGTGCATTGTTATGGAAGGCTGGTCTTGTTGTCACCTTTGAATTTTGTTCTTTTATGCCCCTTTACAGAAGTGCTTTTGGATCCGTGTCGGACTTGGTGTCCATCCTCTACTTGCCAGGCAGTTTGCCAGCTCCGAGAGCCAAGCCCACAAGACCCCCAGCTGGTCCAATGCAAAGCCTGCGACATTGAGTTCTGCTCTGCTTGCAAATCTAGTTGGCATCCAGGTCAAGGCTGTCAAGAGAACATGCCAATCTCTTTTCTTCCAGGAGAAACAAGGTAAAGTATTGCAAAAGATCAAGTATTTAGAAACAAAACACTCAGTCTTGGAACAAACCGGAGTATGAATAGCAAAGAGGGAGTTTTCCTAATATTTTGTTTAAAGACTGTTTCCCTCACTTAGTCGTTCCTGTTCCTTTAATGCTGTGTTCCAAAACTGAATGGCTCTTGGCAGCCTCACTCCTTGCCACCATTCCCAGCAAAACACAAAAGAGCTCTTTGAACCTCTATCAGCCTCCCTTTTGCCGCGGTGGGGAAAAAATATGACATCCAGGCAGCTCATGAGCTTCTCTTCAGAGAAGATCTAATTGCCGCCGCTATTCTGGGCAGCGTGAGGGTTGGTGACATTGTGCCAGGCGGTGACTTTTAGGGTACCCCAATAACCATCCGAGATGCTGCAAGTTTGCCCAATGATCTTAAGTTCTACTCCAAGCCGTTCCTACAGGCGTTCTGAATCATAGAATCATAGAATCACCAGGTTGGAAAAGACCCACCAGATCGTCGAGTCCAGTACTGCAGCTGGTAAATAAGAAAGGCTGTTGTGCACGTGTTCTCCTTCATGTTTAGGCTTTGACAAAGATTGTGTAGCAGTTCAAGGTATCATTAAAGCCCTGGATAGCCTTGGAGTTGCCTATTCATTGCTCATCTACTTTCAAGCTATCCTAAGTTCCTAGTTAAATACAGTAAGTTTTTCGCATGCTGGTGTGTGTTTGTCTATAAGTGAAGTTTACTAAACTTTATGGCAAGATAAAAATCCTTATTTATTTTCCTTAGTTTTTTGATCACTTCTTAGTTTTTATTTCATGCTTCATTTTTTTACTGCATTGAGGTATGTTTATCATTATTTTGGAGCATAATGTGTCAGTAGCAGTTTGTGCTGCCATGCTTTTAGATTTTCATATACCCTTTATGAATTACAGGCATTTTTTGTCATATGATTGACCCTAGTGTGACTAGTGAGTGTACGTCCTTTTATCTCGCCGCTGGGCAAATCAATTAATCAGTTTCCAGGAAACTTGATTCCCCAGCACTTGTTCTTGTATCTCCCACTGGCAGTGGCTGCGGGAGGTGTCATTTTTTTAAGGTACATTTTAGTTGTTTGTGTACATAAAACCTGTGTATGGTAGAAAGCTACTCAAGGGAAGTAAAAGTTCTTCTAGTGTCTTTGTGGTTTGTTAGCGCAGTCCTAGAGATGAAGAGAACAACTCTGAAAGAACGACGTGCCCCAAAACCCTCATGATTCCTGAAGAGAATTCCTAGGAAGGACCCTCAAGGGGGGCAGAGACAAGCAATCATTCCCTGGTGCCCCAGTCCGAAGGAATGTGGGTTTGGGCTTGTTGTGCTGTCAAGGGATTGCTTCCTCTTCTTTTCTGGGGGGGAAGAAAGAGAAGAAAGGAGGAAAAATAGAAAATTATCTAGACGTGCAAAGCAAACTAGCTGCAGCTCATTTGATATATTCCAGGAGAAAACTGGATACCCTGTATTAGTACTACTAGATAACCAAAACTGTTGGTTAAATATGCAGTAGGGGAAATACCCTGACTTTTACATAGGCAAAGTAGTCGTTAAACACTTCTTTCTAGAGATATGTTTAAAAATAGAGTATGGCTGAAATATCTGGTGGACTTGGCAGCCTGATGTTTACGGTTGGACTTCATGATCTTAAAGGTCTTTCCTAACCTAAATAATTCTGTGATTCTGTGATCATGAATAACCGAACTCAGTTAAATTCCTGGATCTCTACTGGAGGCTTATCTTCTTAAAATTCCTTCTCTTCTTCATTGCCACACGTCTTATTAAATTCCTCACTCTCTCCCACAGTTCAGGGTTTAAAATGGAAGAAGACGATGCTCCGATCAAACGCTGTCCAAAGTGTAAAGTTTACATTGAACGAGATGAAGGCTGTGCCCAAATGATGTGTAAGAACTGCAAACATGCCTTTTGCTGGTACTGTCTGGAATCTCTTGATGTGAGTACAGGCCATGTTCTCCGTTTCTCACGTGCTTAGTTCATTGCTTTGCCCACCCAGTTACCTCATTAATCAATTAAATCGTAGCCCAGCTTGGTGGACTGTGACCCACCAGAGCTGATGCTGGGGATTTGATAGCATTTGTATGCTCTGTTTTACTTGTCTGACCTTTGATCTTAGTGTTTTGCCCGTGTAAGTCTGAAATTAATAATTTTGAAGCAAAATTTTATGAAAAAGTTGCTTGCAATCTTTCCATGGTCACCAACCTTTTGGGGTGGGTTTGTTTTGGTTCTTTTTTTTTTTTTTTTTGATACTATTTCATTTAGCACTGACTTTTCCTTGTGCCCCTTCTTGAAGGAGTTACAGGATGAGTATAACGATGTTCTTAGTCTGGGGAAGTTTATCAGGCTTTGTGCATCACCATGCAGGAGTCTAGCAGTCAGATTTGTTTATCATTTGTTGTATTCTGTGGGACAAGAAATAGATCTGGCATGTGAAAAAGAATGCGATGTTCTCCTAACACCGGGCATTTGTCAGTCTTTAAGCTGCTGCTGTCATATGTTTATGTTCATTTCAAACCAGCCAGTTATCATGCCCAAGAATCAGAGGATATATAACCTACAACATCTGTTTCCATGTCATCTGTTTTATTTTATAGCATTGTTAACAATAGCAAGGAAATGGTTTAGGTTCCTGAAAGCTACTCTGACTATTCAGATCCCGTGGCTGTCCTACTTGAGTGCTTCACTAACAGTCCTTTGGTCTCAGGCTTCTCAGAGGCTCAGTTAAAAAGCAGAATTCCTTGGTCCTAGGCCTGATATCCTATCTGGTTTTCCAAAGGATGGCAGGACAGATAACGACATAATTGCTTAAAAACCTGTATTGTTCTTTTATTCTTCAACTAATAAAAGGAACCACTTTTGGGAAGTCTGCAGTGCAAGTATTCATGTTCTTTGCTCTGTGTGTGTGTAAAATACAAGCAATGGACAGCTTATCTTCTTGGATCCTCTTGCCAATGTCCATGCTAGCATTTAAATATGCAGGTTGAGAGCCTTTGGGACAAGAGTTCACTATAGGTATGTAACACTTGCTAAACAAGCCTGATTTTGAAGGCATTTAACTGTGTACAGAGCACTTTGGAAAGGCTGGACAATGCAATGCCCACCTCACTAAGCTTTGGTCCTGTACAATTCCTGGTCATGAGTTCTCAGGAAATAGTATTTTATAGTTTTAAGAGCAGTTTGTATTTCTGTGTGTTACCTACCTTTTTATTTAATATCTTGTAGGATGATTTTCTCCTAATACATTATGACAAAGGACCTTGCCGAAACAAGCTGGGACACTCCAGGGCGTCTGTTATCTGGCACAGGACACAAGTAAGACTTGGATGTTTAAAAGCTTTTTACAGGTCCAGTGCTGTATTAGGGCCTTCCTTTTCCCTAATCATTTTAATACCTTAGGATAAAATTCTATGCCAAATGGTAACTGATTTTCGTAGCAGTAGCTTGGAGAGGAACAGCTCTCCCAGAGTGAACAATCCATGGATGAAAAACACTGAGAACTAGAAAAGGTTCATTTGCAAAGCTGGTTAAATGCCAGTCCAGTTACTGTCTGAGTAAACTTGGAGGGCAAACTAAGTTGCCTCCATCCATGCTATTACCAGGGAGGCTCATCCTGCAAGGAGTCTGGATCCAGAACTGGAAAGGAATTGGCCTGAGTGTGCTCAGTATCTTGCTGTGGAGTCCAGTTGACTCATTCATGTAGGTTGGATAGAGGGCAACCTAGAGAGCTTATCAGCAGTTCCAAGCACAAATTCAAACTGACAGACACAAATGGAGAGGACGACCTCTTGTAGACTGGATCCAGTCTTGCTGAACCCCGCAGGAGTGCTGGTAATGGAAGAGCTCTCTGCCCTACTTCGATGCATTCAAAATAAACGCCAATGTGTGACTTAGCGCAATCTCCTCTGCTTTTGCAGCAATACAGAGACATCTGGGTATCTGAGTCATCTCTTCCTAAATTAACTATGTGCTGGTAGATCACCTTAGCATGAGATGAGGGGCTGTTTGTGAAGTACAGTTTCATTTCTGTTTAAGCATAAACCCCAAGTCCTGAGAATAAATCCCAAGTCTGGACTTACAGCTAAACTGAAATGCAAAGGAGAAGGTTTGCACCCCTCTCCCTCTACATATGCCCCTGGGTTCCTGAGCTACAGACTGGGCTGTGCTTGGCTTAGCCAACCATATCTTAGGAAGCGTGTGGGTACATAAGCTTTTTTGCTATGCCTGTAATGTGAGGTGATTTATCTGATATTTGGAGTTGGTTCTTAGCCACAGCATTTAGTGGAAATATATTTGATAGGGAGCATGTTTGATATTCTGATCGTTGCTTAGAAAGAAAGTGGTAATTCCCACTAGTCAGAATACAACTCTGCTAAACCCACTAAAGCTGAATCACTGTTGCAGTCATTTCCTTTTGATGTTCCTTTCAGTATTTAATCCAAGGCAAATTGAGGTGAGCCCTTGGTTTTTTTGTGGATGCAAGAAAAATATTTGTTTTGGCCAGAGAGAATGACTTGATCCTGAGTAGGGCAACAGCTCCTGCAGAAGCAACAGAACCAAGTAGAAAAAGAGTAAGTGATTCTCAGCAGGCAGCTTTGTTTGAAAAACAAACAAGCAGCCGAAAACCTGACCCAAAAAAACCCAACAAAAACCCAAAACAAAATAAAAAAAAAACCAACAAAACAAAAAAAACAAAATCCAAACGAAATGTAAGGAATTCTTAGATGGCTTATTGAGGTTGAAAGAAAGTTGTAAGTAGGTATCTCGTAAAAATGACCAGTAGTCAGTTTGTTTCACTGAATTGCTACCTTCCAGCTTGGAAGTCTGAGGAGCACACTCTTAGCGTGGGCTCCAGAGAGCAGCGTGGCAATAGCTGCAGCTCACAGCTTATAAAGGAGATGGGAATTACCTTTGCGTTATGTCTGTAGTAAATTAATGCAAAGATTGGTAAATGGAAGTTGCATCAGGTTGTCAGCACTTCCAAAAAAAGAACGAGTAATGAACGTGCACACCTCTGAAGCTGAAATTCAAAGAAATTGGTCTCGGCAAGGAACGAAATTGCTGGGGCAAGGAAGTTTGAGCTTATTTCAACAGCCAAAACTCAAGACTGACAGAACTCGAGTGCTGTCCCACAGCGCCTTCTCCTGCAACCAGCCCTTCCTCTTGGCCCTGTCTGCTCCCTGCACAGCGGGGTTACCAAAGGAAGGACTTAGGAATCAGAGAGAGAAGTTGTCTGTGGCTGACAGAAGTACTAGTAAATCATCCTGTCTATACCATAGCTAATTAAACGTTTGTCCATTAGTTCATAGAGTCATAGAATTGCTTGATTGGAAAAGACCTTTGAGATCATAGTCGAACCGTCCCTGTCCACTACTAAATCACATCCCTAAGCACTTCATCTACCTGTCTTGTAAACCCCTCCAGGGATGGGGACTCCACCACCTCCCTGCGCAGCCTCTGCCTGTGCCTGAGAACCCTTTCTGTGAAGAAACTTTTCCTGATGTCCAATCCGAACCTCCCCTGGTGCAGCTTGAGGTCATTCCCTCTCGTCCTATCACCTGTCACTTGGGAGAAGAGACCGACTCCCACCTCACTATAACCTCCTGTCAGATAGTTGTGGACAGTGATGAGGTCTCCCCTCAGCCTCCTCTTCTCCAGGATAAACAACCCCAGCTCCCTCAGCCGTTCCTCACAACATTTGTGCTCCAGCCCCTTCCCCAGCTCTACACGTGTATCTAGTCCTGGCTAGAAGGATTCTTTGAGTACTACACTCTAATTTCATTTTCCCTTCAGTTGTGAGGTTTTGCTAGCAGAGTAGCATTCCACTCTTGCCTTCATTATTCCAAATTACTCATAGACACTCTCATGGGAATAAATCTAAATTATTTTCTCAAATAATCTTCGGGCACGTTGTCGCAGCATTGCTCGTACAAGTGCTCATGGCAAATGGGTAACTTCCTCAGGCAACAGACATTAACTTGAATGTTTTTTCTAATAATTTTCCAACTTTAAACTCTAGAAACTATGAGTCTGGCACACTGACAGGATGGCTGGGTCTGTGCTTCTCTGCCTGTTCGGGGAAGAGGGTGATCAGTAAGTGTAAATGAAAGAAATGCTTTTGGATAGAGTTAGGTCATGTCCCGTGAAGCAGCAGGATGAGATCAGGTTTGACTGAGAGCAGGCTGCCCAGGGAGGGGGTTGAGTCCCCTTCCCTGGAGGTGTTTAAGGGACTGGTGGATGAGGTGCTGAGGGACATGGTTTAGTGATTGATGGGAATGGTTGGACTTGATGACCCAGTAGGTCTTTTCCAACCTGTGATTCTATGATTCTATGACTGCAAGGAGCCATTTGGCACATGCCAAGTCCTCCTGTAGTTCACAGTGTTTTTCGTCTGTGGCTAATTCCCAAGCTTGTGTTCCTGCTGGGGGGAAGCTTGTTGGAATCTTCCCTGAATCTCCATGTAGAGCACTAAAACCTCTTTGGAGATTTTTCCAGCAAAAACGGAGAGCCCTTGAAAGTGAGAGTGTGTTAACTCTTGCAGTCTCGATCCTCTTATTTAATATTTAGGTTTGATCAACAAAAAGAGTGTCTAGTCAATTGCTTCACTAGCTTTTTGAGACACAGCGAAACTCAAAAACATGTAACCATCTGCATCACTTTGGGTGATGGAACCGAGTTGTGTGGCACAGCACGGTTCTGGCTGATTTCGCTCACATTTACCGATCGCAGGAGCAGACGCTGGCGGGAAGTCCTGGGTCTGGTGAGGTCAGTGGCGTTTGCTTTGATCCTTTTGCAGGACACTGATGCACCTTTGTCAGCAGGATCAAGACAGTTTTTATCCCTAATGCAGTGCTATTCCTTTCTCTTGCAGGTGGTAGGGATCTTTGCAGGATTTGGTCTTCTGCTTTTGGTGGCCTCCCCTTTCCTTCTACTCGCTACACCGTTTGTTCTTTGCTGCAAGTGCAAATGTAATAAAGGAGATGACGACCCTCTGCCTACCTAGAAGGAGAAGATTGGACTCAACACAACACGTGTTTTGATTTTATTGTTGCTGTTGTTGTTTCCCTCTTGCACTTACATTGCTGTAGTCTTATGTGCCCCGTTCTGCTTTTCATTGACACAGTCTTGGTTCCAGGAACTGTTGTTACTACTGTTGCGTAGATCGATTGATAATAGACTAGGAGGGTAATGGAAAGCAAGTTTGGTGCTAAAGGGAGACCATGGACCCAGGTAGCTGTCTGAAATGAAGAGGTGATACTGCTAAAAACAATGCAAAAAGTTTCTGTTGCCCTGCTGGTGGACTTGGAACTGTGCTGAATAGCATCAGCGACATGAGCTGAAAATGCATACAAACCTAAACTCTCTGCATATCTGTTTACTCCAAAATCTGGTGTCTTATTCCTGTATATATTTAAGTTGTTTAAATCAGATAGTCAACTTAGTATGACTTTACCATGTTTATTACGCATCTCTCCTTGTTAAAGCCATCACCATGTCCTTTTCAGTGCATATTTTTCCAAGTATAACAAAATCAATAAGGTGCATATAGGCCATGCTATGCCTTTCTTGAAATTTGTGGGGGTATAGAAGGACAAAATTGGTCTTGTTGCCTTCCAGGATTTTTTTGAAGTCTTGTAAGACGTTTATTTGATTGAAAGCTATATTTTAAAAATGAATTGATGAAGCTGTAAGGTTGAGTGGTGACACAAACCTGCTGTCTAATCAAGGTTCTTTTAAAAGTGCATTGAAGGTATTGATTACCGCTGGACCACTGGTGTTTTTCTGAATTGCTATTGTTTTGCTCTTGGTTCGGATTCTGCTACAATTACAGGGCTACGTAACTTCTAATCCAGGTATCTTAACCTTTTGTATAGAGATATATATATACAATCCTATTTAAACCAAATGTGTAAATAGCTGTGCTATTGAAATATTTTGGAATTTCAAGATAGCTTGCTTCTGTCTTTATGGCAATTATTAAAAAAAATACAGGACTAATTTTACTATTTAGCAGCCCCTTGGGTTAAAAGTGAATCTTTCCTTTTAAGTATAAAAAGACATAAGGGTTATCCCTTTAGTTGCTAATAAAAATTCCTGGGATACTTGTGGAAGTTGTACTTCATGTTTAAACTCCTTAGCCCATTTTCAGAGTTAGTCGTGTGACGTATGGTGTATGCTTTTAGTAATAATACTGTGACAAAATTATTTTCATTTGAAAAATAATCACTTGATTTGATAGTTCTGCGGAATCCAGTGCTGTGTTTCCAGGGTAGTAAAGCGCGCGAGCCAACCTGCTATTAATTGTTGTCGTTCCTCTTTAGAATTAAGTTGTTGAAAACCATTTTGCTCTGATTTTAAAGCCGACAAGAATTTGACTGATAACTCCTTGCCATGAAATATAAAGCACCTGAAACAACGTGTATGCCTCTGTGTGGTGCTGGAGGAAAACACGCTTTTGAACGGCTTACGGACTGAAGTTTGACTGCGTTTTTCACCATTTATCTCTCTGCATTACCAGTGTATCGAGGTGGATGAAAATGTTGAAGCCAGGGCACCTGTGCACTGAAAATGTATAAAAACCTACAAATGCAACTGCTTCTGGCTGCTGTCACAGGCTAGCAATATGTTTTCGTAGCTCAAGCATAAGGAAATTACTCCTTTCTTTATTACCTTTTGGATTTTTTTTTACTGTCTGTTAAATAAAAAGACTGCAGGGTACAATTTTGAAAAGGGCCACTGTCTTCTTATAAAACTACTCTTGAATTCCTTCTCTCCTTTCTTCTGAGTTTAATGGCATCTCAATCCAAACTTTCCAACCACAGGTTTTGGCTCTGGGAGCTGGGGGTTATCTGCAGTTCACTTATTTGGCATGGTTTTAATGTCCTCAGCCATTGCAATGTGAGGGAAAAGGATAGCTGGTTTCTAGCAAGTCTGAACTCCTTGCGATATCTCCAGATTCCTTATGGCAACGCGCAGTTTAGACCTTGCCTTGTAATACCTGGTTTTGTTATCACAGTATTGGCATATTGGCTCTCTTTGCTATTCAGATTCACGTAGTTATAAAAAAGTAGCTGTAGGAGAGTCTGAGTAGGGCATTCAGTCGCTGTTTGCCAGCCCCGAGGGGCACGGGGAGCCCTGCTGAGCTCAGGAGGGGTTCTGGGTCCATCTCCCCAGGGCGCAGGCGCGATGGGGACCCTTCTGCAGAGAACAGCGGCTCCCAGGTAAGCTTAAACTACGGCCTTTCCACCTTAACCCCGTCATTCTGTCTTAAGTGAAGAGAAAAAAGACTGGACAGCGGGATATAAAGACATCATGGGTTGCTAATTTTTTTTAATAGGGAGCAGGAAGGGGTTTCGCTGGGTGTGGCAGTGGCTGCAGTGACTGGTGTGCTGCTGAGGTGATGGTAAAGAGCCGAGGAAGGCTCTGATAGAAGGTTAATTCAAACCGTGTCTTTCTTTGAGGCAGCCTTTACCTGGTGATATTGTGAATCATTGAATGGGTTGGGTTGGAAGGGACCTCCAAGCCCATCCAGTCCCACCCCTGCCACGGGCAGGGACACCTCCCACTGGATCAGGGGCTCCAAGCCCCATCCAACCTGGCCTGGAACCCCTCCAGGGATGGGGCAGCCACAGCTTCCCTGAGTTTTCCGCAGTGCTGTGTGTGGCCGGTTCATAATCAACATTAATATTATTGCACTTCCAGTTTAAAAAAAAATATATATATAAAGGAAAAAAATCCTTTACAAATATGGACAGTTTTAAATGATAGATTTTAATTAATGCTCACTGTTAGCATGATCAGAAAACTGTACTCTATCAGCACGTCTGTCTCCCATCTCAATGTATTTGGATCGCTACTGGGGGGTTTTGACACGTCATGGTTCACGTTCTGGCTGGTTGGATAGACTGTGTGCTGACACACATTCACCAAATCCCCACTCCTTTCAGGTTTGCTAAATGTCCTTCCATCTGTATTTTTCTCGGGGATTTTTTCTATTTATGTTTACTTTTACTTTTTTTTTAATGCTGTTTTGTTTCCAAAGTAGCAACTTCTGGTGGTGATGTATGGAGTGTGGGGTGGTTTTATGTTACAGTTTATGTTGGTAGCGTGACATTTAATAACTGAAATGGAATTGTAAATACATTATTTTAATCTCTAACATTTAAACTTCCTGCTGTGGAAAAGCAAATGTTCATGTCTGCTGCTTTTCAGATGAAGTTCTGTTGCAACAGCTTTGGCTTCCTAGGTTTTCACCAGAAAAATAAGATTCTCTGCATGATTTCTGTTGCATTTTTCTGGTTCTGCCATTACGTAGGTGTTTTGCATTGTCTTAAATGCTGTTTTGAATGGAGTCAGTAACAGAACCTGATCTGCATGTTCTGTTGCGATAAAGTGGGATCCCATCTAGCAAGCGTGTGGAGCCCGCACTCCAGGAGCTCTTGCGTCTCCCCGCTCGTTAGTTGGGCTGAAACCAGTCCTGAGAGAGAGATCAGCAGCTTTGAGTATTCCCCATGTGGCTCCTCTCCTCCCAATTTAACCATTTTCTAAACAGATGGACCAGTGTTTACCTGCCTCCCAGGAGGGCTGTGAGGGCAAACTCGTTGGTCTGCAAGTCCCTCAAGATTCTGTGATGAAAGATTCCATATAAATACTTACTGTTACGTTACATGCCAAGAACTTGAGATGCTTTCCCTACCCCTCCCCATCCTGAGCAGCAAATATGCTGGGTTATGAGTTGGGCAAGATCTCCAATTAGAGCTGACCGGGTCAACTCTCAGCCTACAGTTCATCTCCAGACGTGCAGGAAACACAATCAAAATTAATGAAGAGCTGACAGGGAAAGATATCACAGATCAGAATGAGATGAAGTGCTTTTGATGTAAAATTGTTACGGGAAGGAAGATAGAAATGAAGTTTTGTGCATCCATCTGTTGGCTTTTTACTATATAGGAATAAATCTATTTGATACCAGCGGTTCTCATCCCAGTGAGGTGCAGCATGCATAAAGCTTTGTGCAGATTTGCTTTCTTTTAAAAACCAAAGTTTATCCATTTCAAATATGTAATCCAAAATCTTGAAGGAAACAGATAGCGTACGGTTTTGATGACAGCGATATTAAAGACATCAAAAAAGCCTGACTGGTGCTTAATTGCTAATGAACTCATACTAAGTAAGGCATGCTGTTTGTGTTTAGAGCCCTGTGGTCTTCATTATTGCCTTGATTTGTGTCTCTCTTAAGAATTCCAGGAACGTTAGGTACAGGTGTGTGATACAAAACCGAACCTTTCTTGATCATTTTATCATGGATATATTTTAAACTTGTATAGGGACGAGCATGAAGGAGTCATGCGTATGTACAAATAATGTATTTGACCAGTGTAAAAATAGTTCTGTCGATGTATTTGAAATGTAAGTACATTTTGTGCCACTAACACTGTGATGTATAAAAGAGCTGCTGAATGCCTTTTAATGTTGTGTTTTGTACTTTGAATCATATTGAAGAGTTTAATTTGTAATTTCAATAGATATTTTAAATGAATATGTCTCCTGTCATTCCTAATAGTGACTTTTCAGTACTCTGCTCAGCTACAGGGAAGTGCTGCTGTTGTGGGTGGAGTCCCCGTGCTCACCAGCCTCTGAGCAAGCCCAGCCTGGAGATGTCCTGCTGCACTTCTGGCCCTAACTGCCTTTCTGAGTCGGCCAAAAGAGTGAACCTGGTTATCTCTAAAGCTAATTTGACCCACAGATGAGGCTGTGGTCCAGCTCGCGTTGCAGTCCGCTGATACACGCTCTAGCTGGGTGAACCTGCTGCTCTGAGCAGCACCCCGAGATGCCTGGATATTCTCACACCAAAGATCAAAGTGGCTGCGAGTAGCTTGTATTCCCCTCGGTTTGGTGGTTCGGAGGTGAGACTGAAAGGCAAAGCCTGGTCTCCTGCACAGCAGAGCGTACTTACCTCTCTGGTAGCGGGAAAGTGTTCTCCCGTTCTTGACTCCATCGACAGGCACCGTGCGTTTTGCCATGGCTGAAGATGCACTTTCCTTCAGTCACCGTGATTTCTTTCTCACTTGTTAGGACACACTTTGTCTGTAGTCATAAAAAAAAAAAAAACACCCAGACACAATTTCTTCAAAAAAAGGTGTTCATAACTAATGTTCGTGTATGTACCTCGTACCTGGCAATTTAGAAAAACTCAAGGCCACATAATAGCTGCTATTCAGTCATTCCTTCTTTCATTTCCATGGAGCATAACGATTTTTCTCCGCAAGGGTAAGATCAGTTTGGATATTTTGTTCAATTACTTGGGCAGAAAATAGCCTACAAATTCTGCAAGGGGTTGTGGCCTATTCAAGGTGCAGAGTGATCTTCCCGCTGTCTTCCTCTGCTCCCACAGTCTCTTGCTTCCAATTAGGGTTTAGTTTGCTTTGCAGTTTCCTTTTGGAGGGGAGGATTATATCTCAGTCATTCGCAATTACTGCATAGTTTAGTAGCATTTAGCTCCAGGGCACGTCCTCGGTCTGCGCCAGGCTCAGCTTTCCTTGCTCTAGAAGGGTTTTCTTGCCTCTGCCTTCAGCAGCTTGTCCGGGTTTCTCTGTAAGTCTATAATCCGAGAATCAAGCACTGTTGAAACAAAGTGGAGTGACAGGCTTCAGGGTCTCGACTGCCTAAAATTAGAACGTTTATGTTGAGTTCTTAAATGGCCAAATTCTAACCCGTATACGTTTTAGTACACGGTGTTCGGGATCATTCAGTCACCACATCCGTAGTCATCAGCTCTGTTAGGAGTGGCCCCGGCCCCAGAATAACTCCTGAACTGGACGTGGGCATTGGATGGGAGAGTTCAGGTCACAGTCGCGCCAGGAATGGTCCTCTAAAAGCTGAACGATTGTGATAATTGAAACCCACAGCATAGAAACATTGTGCTAGTTCTGCTGGCTGTAATGATTCTGAGAGGGGTGTGACCATAGAACCTGGATTATGTACATACACAACAGGAGGCACAAGGTATCAACAATAATTTTTATATAATAGTTTTTTAATTGGAGACCCTCTAGGATGTTTCTCATGGGAGATTACATGCTCATTATCAATGCATCTATACCAAGAGTCTTATTTTATCAGAAACTGATGGAACTTGTGTTGATTCTGAAAATAAGAAAAGACTATTTTGTACAAGGAAGCCTTTGCTACCCAGACTCTGCACTCCGCGAACCAAGATTCATTCTTGAATCTGACCCCTCTTAGGATGAGGTTTGTGTTCACATTCAGGTTTCTGGCCTTAATTGATGGCTGGCAGTGCAAAGACACTGGGCTGAGACCAACGGCAGGAGGTTTAACAAGGCCAAATGCCGGGTCCTGCACTTGGGGCACAACAACCCTGAGCAGAGGTACAAACTAGGAGAAACCTGGCTGGAAAGCTGCCAGGAGGAGAGGGACCTGGGGGTGTTGGTTGACAGTGACTGAACATGAGCCAGCAGTGGCCCAGGTGGCCAAGAAGGCCAATGGCATCTTGGCTTGGATCAGGAACGGCGTGGCCAGCAGGTCCAGGGAGGTTATTCTCCCCCTGTACTCGGCACTGGTGAGACCGCTCCTCGAGTCCTGTGTTCAGTTCTGGGCCCCTCACCACAAGAAGGATGTTGAGGCTCTGGAGCGAGTCCAGAGAAGAGCAACAAAGCTGGTGAAGGGGCTGGAGAACAAGAGGAGCGGCTGAGAGAGCTGGGGGTGTTTAGCCTGGAGAAGAGGAGGCTGAGGGGAGACCTTATTACTCTCTACAACTACCTGAGGGGAGGTTGTGGAGAGGAGGGAGCTGGGCTCTTCTCCCAAGGGACAGGGGACAGGACGAGAGGGAATGGCCTCAAGCTCTGCCAGGGGAGATTTAGGCTTGAGATTAGGAAGAAATTCTTCCCGGAGAGGGTGGTTAGGCATTGGAACAGTCTGCCAAGGGAGGTGGTTGAGTCACCGTCCCTGGAGGTGTTTAAGGTGAGGGTGGATGAGGTGCTTAGGAGCATGATTTAGGGAATGGTGGGAATGGTTGGACTTGACGATCCAGTGGGTCTCTTCCAACCTGGTTATTCTGTGATTCTGTGATATCAGTCTAAATTGAAGTCAGTGGGCTCAGCCATTCCTAGACCTTCACGGCTGTGGTTTATTCTTGAGGACAACTGCAAACAAACAGACTTTCTCTTTGCTTCCTTGAGATGATGTTTTGGGTTTCGGTGAGTGGCAGAAACGCTTGAGCTACCTCAAAATCCTGAAAGCTATTTATAGTTTGAGAGTGACGCTGTTATTTTGTGGGATTACCCACAGAAGATGTGGTGTGGAGTGCAAAATTTCATTGATCAGCTACCTTGGCAGACGAGTCTAATGCAGCAGCTCTTTATTTTCAGGCCTCAGTGATTCTGAGTGCACTCAATCTGCTGAAGTTACATGTCCCTTCTGTGATCAATATACGTCTGACGAGGAAAACCTGAGTTGGAATATGGATAAACTTTTTGTGATGCGTTAGAAAAGCCGAGGGAAAGGGTATAGAAGCCCTTGTGCTAAGCGGTGCTGCTACGAGCCAGCAGAGTGCAGTCTCTGAACACCGTTTCAGACAATGAGGACTTGCTTTCATTGAAAGGATTGCACGTAAATCCATATTAACAAGGTTTCCATCTCAAGCTTTTAAAGTCTGTGTTTCAAAACCTCCACAGAGTTAATTGCAGTGATATCATGGCTAAAAATAACAGGTTTATGATGGGCTTGCAGACTCTGCTGGGGCTGTTCCAGTCTTAATTTCCATTATTGCTCCTGTTCTCTGAAAGTACGTGAACCTTTCCTGGAAGTGAGAAAGTCTAAGTATTTGAACTCACAGAAAACTGATGTGATAATAGAAATGTTTCAATCTGCAAATGCAAACTGAGACGTGCAAACCCAAGGTCTCTCAAAATGCCAGGTTCAGAGAGCACTGATTAATGGCACTGAGAGAGGAAGAGAGAGCCCTGAAAGTGAGTTTGTTCAAAACAGATTAAGTATTGGCTAATAACGTGGCATGTTCTCTATATTTTATAATTGGTGGATGCTGTAAATGAGCCAAATAGTTCTCTTCTCCCTTCCTACCCGTGCCTGCTGTCATATCTGTGTTCCTCAGTACAGATGTTCAGCAGAAACAATGCAACTGTCCAAACAATAACTCTAACCATCCGTTTAGCAGCCCATGTGTTTGGCAGGGGAGCCGAGCTGCAGCGGGGGCTGCTCTGACTCCTTCTGCCTTTACCTCCCTCTCTTTATATGAGTTCCAATGTTCATGAGTCTTCCTTCCCCCCGCCCCCCCCACCCCGAGTTTATCTGAATAAAGCAAAGCAAAAAGTTAGTTTCTTTTATTTTTTTGTGTCCCAGAGGCATCTTCCAGGTTCCTTCCAACACTAACGCTGACTTTAAGAAAAGTGTCCCAGCTGCCACCATCTCCCTGCCAAACTTCTAGGGACTCTTGGGAAACTTCTGGTTCGTGCCCATTACAGCCTCTTAGGGATGAGTTTGGAGCGTGTGTTTCAGCTGGATCCGTTTTCTCTTTTCAGGACTCACAATTATGTTATGCAAAGCGATATCGTTAGAGGATTGGGGCAGCACAGTGTGTCTTCAAAGATGAGTAGTGCTTTGCTGCCACCACGTCACTGTGTGTAGTTCAGCATATTTTCTCTGCCTTCAGGTCTGGTCAGGTTGATGCAGGCTGAGGGCGTTCTTGGTGCAGGATGCCTCCAGCCTTTTGGTGCTGCTGGTAACTCCTCCTGGCCTCCCAGCAGCCGCAGCGTGGTTTCCAGGTGCAGAGCAGTAGTGTGTGTTGGAGAATGGCCTTTAGAAGGTGCGTATCTACAGGGGGGCATCCCACTGCTCCCCATAACAGGAAACAGAAAGCAGAGATACAGAACAGCTGAAGGGAGAGCGCTGAGAAACAGCATCTTTCTCTCTACCTATGCGGTAGCAGATCATAGAATCATAGAGTATTTTGAGTTGGAAAGGACCCTAAGGATCATCTAATTCCAACCCCCCTGCCATGGGCAGGGACACCTCCCACTGGATCAGGTGCCCAAGCCCCATCCAACCTGGCCCTGAACCCCTCCAGGGATGGGGCAGCCACAGCTTCCCTGGGCAACCTGGGCCAGGGTCTCACCATCCTCATGGTGAAGAAATTCCTCCTCATGTCTAGTCTAAATCTTCCCCTCTCCAATTTGTAGCCATTTCCCCCCTGTCCTGTCACTCCATGGCCTTGTAAACGGTCCCTTCCCAGCATTCCTGTAGCCCCTTCAGGTACTAGAAGGTCTCTCTAAGGCCTCCCTAGAGCCTTCTCTTCTCCAGGCTGAACAGCCCCAGTTGGCTATGAGTGACGTTGCTGGCTTGTGTCGAGCTTCTCATCAACCAGCACCCCAAGTCCTTCTCCTCGGGGCTGCTCTCAATCGCATCACCCCCATCCTGTACTAAACCCACGTGTTTCCCCAACCCAGGTGTCGGACCTTGCTCTTTGCCTTGTTGAAGCTCATGAGGTTCCCACAGCTGCACTTCTCCAGCTTGTCCAGGTCCCTCTGGATGACATCCCATCATGTCCAGGACATTCAGGTCCATCTGGATGGACGTGTACACTTGCTGCTTAGTGCCCTACCAGCAATTTTTATCCTTCCACTTGTAATTTTTTGGCACGTTGCACTGCAGGCTCTGCAGGCAATTAATGGCACCTCCTTACAGCTCAGGGAGGGAGGCAGAGGGGAGGTTGAGACTGGGTTAGAATCTGAGAGCCTTATGTGAGAGCTGACCCTCTGAGCAGGCTTCTCACCAAAACCGAGGCGTTTAACCCAGATATTTTCTCTGCCATTTGTCTGTAGAAAATGAATATGAAACGCTGCCACACCTGCAAGCAGTGTCCTCGGCCTTTTCAATACATCCTGGGGCTCCTTTTAAACCCAAAGAGCTCTGTCGGGTGCAACCATCTCCCTTTGGTAGCTTTTACTGTTGTGCCTGAGAAAACCACTTCTGGCCATGGGCTATGGCTGTGAGGCAAAGAAAACTGCACAATTCCTGAGGTTCCAGTGACATCTGCTTGAAATTATGGGATACCTTAATGACCCTGTAGGACACTCAGTACTTAAGGTCTTTAAAGCTTTTGATGGCAACTTCAAATGTGCCTGTCGGCACAGCTCGATGAGGTTCTAACACGTCTTTTGGCTGGATAAACTACAACTTTCCTCAGTCCAACCTGAATACGGAGCCTGCAGAGGAACTCTAACTGCTTTCCAACACTAACAAAGCAGCTGGGAGCTGTCTGCCTGCCATTTCCTATGCATTATGAGGCACTCAGTATGAAATATTCGTTGTTGTCTGTGCTAGTAGGTCATTGTCTCTGAATACGGGTGGGCAGCAGCCCCACAGAGATGACTGCAGCGTTCCTGGTGTCTTGCTTCAAGCAACAGTTCTTGCCTCGGTGGGGAGGCTGCACCAGGTGAGATTTGCTAATAAAGCAATGAATCATTACCTCGATTTCTAGCAACTCCTGCTGTGCTCCAGGATGATACTAGACAGAAAAAAGATGTAAGGGTGAACGAACACATCTTTGAATGGAGCATGTCCTCATCACAGATTGTAGCGAGGTGGGAGTTGGTCTCTTCTCCCAAGTGACAGAGGATAGGATAAGAGGGAATGGCTTCAAGTTCTGCCAGGGCAGGTTCAGGTGGGACATCAGGAAATATTTCTTCACAAAAAGGATTCTCGAGCACTGGCAGAGGTTGCCCAGGGACGTGGTGGAGTCCCCATCCCTGGAGGGGTTTAAAAGCCAGGCAGATGAGGTGCTTGGGGATATGATTTAGTAGTGGACAGGTATGGTTGGACTGGATGATCTCAAAGGTCTTTTCAAACCTAGTGATTCTATGATTCAACAAAGGATGACCCACTAGAAAGGTTTTATAAAACTTTGTGTTTCCAAGTATTCAACCACCACGTGTGAAACAGAACTGCAAAAGCTCCTGGATACAAGAAACACTCAACATGTTGGTAGGAGAAGAAAAAGCATTTCTACTTAGAGAAAAACATCATAATCTCTTTAAAGGCTATAGAAACAGTCAGGATGTAAGGTCTAAAATAAATTTCCATTACTCTTCAGGGTATGACCTTTGTATAAAATAGGTATTTCCATCCTAAAAACCCCACAATCTTGGAAAAGCTAATGAAGACCCAACCTAAGGTTTGTGTGGTGGGTGTGTGGGCTGCGCTCTGGCTGGTTGCTGCCCCTGGAGCAGCTGGGAGAGAGTGGCCACAGCAGGGTAGTAAACGAGGGGTAGTCCACAAAGATAGAAAAGGTGATAATCACTTGATTTAACAGGGGTAGAATCAGGTAATTTAAACAAACGTCTCTGAATCATTATCATTATTTCCTTCTACAGGGATGATCTCAAAAGATATCTGGCATCCACCTCCGTCCCTCTCCACAGAGTGGGAAAACCTCTCTAGGGTTACTACTGCCTTTTGTTTCAGTAAAATGGATTCTCTTGCTATTTCAAATATAAGAAACAAACCCCCAAATTCCAACAAGCTCTTGAGTGCTGCACAATATGTGGCTTATTTCTTTTCATGCATGGTGTCATGGCAACAGGGAGAATTCACAATTAATTATAATCCAGGCAGGATGGCCTCTACTTCTATGTTGCCTTCAGCCTAGCCTTGTGATTTTATGTTTGCTGAAACAATATCAAAGGTGCTCTTTGCTACCAAGGATATTTCTTGCTTTGGTAAATGAACCTTGTGGTCACTAATTTGAGCACATAGCAAGCAGCCAATGAAAATTATGACTTTGAGTTAGTTAATATAAAGATATGAGACAAAAGCCTGGAGAAGAGAAGGCTGAGGGGAGACCTCATTGCTCTCTATAACTACCTGAAAGGAGATTGTAGAGAGGAGGGAGTTGGGCCCTTCTCCCAAGTGACAGGGGACAGGATGAGAGGGAATGGCCTCAAGCTCCACCAGGGGAGCTTTAGGCTGGACATTAGGAAAAAAATTTTCACAGAAAGGGTCATTGGTCCCTGGCAGAGGCTGCCCAGGGAGGGGTTTGATTCCCCTTCCCTGGAGGGGTTTAAGAGACGGGTGGATGAGGTGTTAAGGGACATGGTTTAGTGTTTGATAGGAGTGGTTGGACTTGATGATCCGGTGGGTCTCTTCCAGCCTGGTTATTCTGTGATTCTATGATTCTATGATTCAAAAGGAAAAGCAGAAAAAGATAGTAAATGAGTAAAAGAAACAGATTTGGTTTGACTTTAGTAAACCCAATGAGTAAAACAAAGCACTTTCTCTTTAATAGGAACAGCTCAATAAACACTGCTGTTAATAATTTCTTTAAAGAGATTTGATTTATGGGCTTAGTAATCAAGTATGAAAATGTGTTTCATCTGAGCAATGTTCGGTACCTGCCTCGATAAAGTGACACTTTAACCTTAAAGAGACTTCAGTAATACACAAAGAGAACTCAATGAATATTCAATTAGGCTTCCCGGCCTAACAAGTTTCATTTGCTCATTTACAAAGTCCCAAATTCTTCATTTCCCTCTTCTACTCTGCATTGCTAAAGAGTCACACGTGGTATGCATTTTCCAATATAAGGAGGATGAGCCTTTGAGCAGCCTGATCCAGTGGGAGGTGTCCCTGCCCATGGCAGGAGGATTGGAACTGGATGGGCTTTGATGTCCCTTCTGACCCAAACCATCCTATGATTCTATGAATTTACCATTGACTAAAGAGGATATTGTCTTTTTTTTAAATGGAAGGAAAAAATGCTAATTATTGTTAGAATAGGAAGCTACATCCATATGGTAAATGAGAAGGTTATGTTCAGGTGTTACTGTGCATTTATTTCTTGACCAAAGAATGCAAGAGCAGACATCGAACTAGGCTGATAATCCCTCAGGGATTAGGCACTAGGCAGTCGCAGAGGTTTGTGAACGTCACTGTCATTCAAGCCTCTGCATGCAGCCAGAGCTAATCAGAAGGGTTTGTAGGTCTCTCTGCACTTTGCCTCTGTGGTCTCAACACAATTTTGAGGAGTTGTTGCACGAGATGTGCTGATGACAGTAGAAGTTCCAGAAGATAATGCTCCTCCAGAGTTTGGCATCAATGATCAGTGGTATTGAAACTGATCCCTGGATGTTGTGACTAATTTCTGTGCCAGACCAAGAGATCCTCATTGCAGCAGCTGAGGAGGAGCATGTGGGAAAAGAAGCAATGAGCACCGAACACCACATTGACGCACGTCCTCCAGGAAGAGTGCTGGAGAACTGATCCACTTACCAGATGTGTGAGAGAAGTCCAGCAGCCTTCCCCGATTCCTCCTGTCTCCACATGTGGAACATCAAAGAGGTGAACAAAGACTCTAGTAGCCACATTTCTGACAGGAAAATTGCGCACTCGGTTATTCAACAAATATATCTTGGGAGGTGTGAACACTTCCCCAGGATGGAGAACAGAGACAATCTGGTGTGAGATGCCACTTTAGCATCAGCCTTCTGAAGAACCCTGGGAGGCTAAAGAAGAGTAAGAGAAAAGGAAGCAAACAGATTTACCAGCCCTCAGCTACTCTGAGGAGACGTGCTTTAGCTGTGGCTCTCTTTCTGTGTTTTGTGCCTGTGCTGCCTGTAGGCAGCCTTGTTCTTAACCATAGATAATACCAGAGGATTTATAGCATCTGAATTACTCCTACATGCTTTCAGATAGTTCCAAAATCTATTGCCGTTTACTTTGGATATTGTTGTAAATTAAACAGATGATCCTTAAGATCCCTCCCAACTCAAACCATTCTATGATTCATTCTACAATCATGTTTTTTTCATGCACAGAGATAACCAGACCCAGGTTTTTTCCATACAGACTGGCAAGCAAGCAGCAGGCAAGAAGACTGATGTGTGCCAGTAATCTCTCTCTCCTTGAACATGATCCCAAACCACCACTTCTGAAAAATGCAGTCCTGGTTAGCAGAACAGTGACACCTTGCAGGCAGCTGAAGAGAGTCTGTGTGTTTTATCCGTAGCTAACAGGAACGGGAACGCAGTAGGAGCCCAGTATCTTCCTGGATATGAGCAATGTTACATCAGCTGGGAACCTGGCAGAGCAAACTCATAGTGAGGGCAAAGACAAAAGCTCCAGGAGTCAGGGGAGTGTCATCCAGTAGCCTACGAGAGGCCACTGTGCTTAACAGAATGGAAATAGGCACTGGCGGAGGCTGCCCAGGGTGGGGGCTGAGTCCCCTTCCCTGGAGGGGTTTAAGGGACGGGTGGCCGAAGTGCTGAAGGACATGGGTTAGTGATTGAAGGGAATGGTTGGGGGACGAGGTGCTGAAGGACATGGGTTAGTGATTGATGGGAATGGTTGGGGGACGAGGTGCTGAAGGACATGGGTTAGTGATTGATGGGAATGGTTGGAGGACGAGGTGCTGAAGGACATGGGTTAATGATTGATGGGAATGGTTGGACTCGATAATCTAGTGGGTCTCTTCCAACCTGGTGATTCTATGAAACAAACAGCAGTGGCTCTGAAAAACACCCAACACTGCGCAAATATGAGTGGAAGGTGACAAAAACACCAAATGCAAATTAAGCAGGTGTAAAACGTTTGTGTGAAAAACCACAAGTACTTACTTTCATAGAATATCTGTGTAAAAGACTAGAAAGGCCACGATAAGGTCTTCTCGGAGTCTTGTCTTCTCCAAGCTGAACACCCCCTACTCTGTCAGCCTCTTTTCCCAGGGGAGGTGTTCCAGGCCTCTGATCATTTTAGTGGCCTCCTCTGGACCTGCTCCAACAGGTCGATGTCTTTCCTATGCCGACAGCTCCAGAACTGGATACAGGACTCCAAATGGGGTCTCACCAGAGCAGAATAGAGAGGGAGAATCCCCTCCCTCCCTGCTGGTCACGCTGCTCTGCTTTAAGAGTTGCTTAACACAAATATTTATCTGTTTCTGAGCAACTGGAAATTCCAAATGATATTTCATCAATGAAAATTAAGTTCAAAAAATACAAGTCAAACTAATTCTGTTACTGTTTAAATTATCATTATTTGGGCAAGTCTCACCTCTCTAATTAGTATGTTTTGGCTAAACTCAAGGCTAACGCTTGCATCTTAGATTCACTTTTGTTTGAAACCATAATTGACTCTATTATTTCTGAAGCAGTAAGACCTAGGATGAAACACCTATTCTTTTTATTTTTCGTATTGTAACCTAAGTCCCTTTATAACTCATAATGGTGAAATTCTGGGAATGGACTGGTAACCCTGAAACCTCTCTGAACTCCGCTGTCCAAGATCTCAAATTCCATGATGAGACCTTCTGTTATCAATAACCATCCAAGCAGCACCTACTCTAAACCTTCAGGACAGTTCAGGATGTGTGTTTGGACAAACGGGTGAGTTATTATGGTCCCTAAGGTGTTTTGTAAGACGGGAAGAATTCCCAAACCTCGATCCCTGGCAGCAACTACTCAAGGTGGCGCACGTAGGAAACAGTCCCAGCGTCTGCTTCACATGATTACAGGGGTGTACGTGTTACAAGTGGTGAAGTCTTGCTTGATAAATGGAAGACTCTTTTCCTCATCCCTGTAATGGCCCTCAGGAAAGAATGAAAGGACAGATCGCCCTGCACAATGGGCTTGGTTTTACAGAGTCTTTGAGAAAAGATAGGAAGGGGGCATTTGAAATAATTTCAACAAAAACTTGGGAGTGAAGAGAGAGAAAGAAAACAGAAGGACACCAGGAAAAGGGGATTTAGTCAAAAAGGCTGGTAAGGAAACCCTTGTTTCGCAGGCAACAGGTCAAACCAGCAACAGAGGAAACTTGTCCAGAAAGTAAAACCTGACATAAACACATTCAATAACCTTATTTGCTTTTTGATGACCAAACAATGGGGCTGCTTGGCACGCCAGTTGTGCCGAGGTGACTAGACATAAAAACAGAGCAAAATGCTTCTCTGGCTGGAAGCAAGACTTGCTCTCTTTGCAGATATGGGCTGCAGTGCTTGAGGAAAGCTTTTTAGAAGAAAGAGCAGGCTGAGCATTCTGCCAAATCAGACTTACTTGGCAAGTCACTAGAGTAGATCTCTACTGTCTTTGTCTTCTTTTTTGTTTAAGTGGAGTGAAATGACCTCAAAATCCTGCCATACCATAGTGTTTCCAGAGCCTGGAGACTCTTTTTAACCTTATGCATCCACAAAAACAAATTGTTCCTCGTCCCACTTTGTGCAGATCAAAGTGAAGATAAAGTTCCCAGGGACATCTTGAGAAGTTACTGTTTTCCAGGTGTGTACTCTATTCTCCCTTAGTCCCTTCGGGCTAGCTGTGAGCTGAACAATTACTTTGCAGAACAATACGTGCACTGAGGACCAGTAGTCAGGCTCAGTCATACTCTTGCAAGCCCTACACAGATTGATCTCACACAATATTGCACGTGTTGGGTAGATCCCAGCTGGAGCTAAACTCTCCCCTACTTCTAAAGCAGTGGAACAAAATCCTATTGATGTATTTTCCTATGAGGTGAAAAGCAAGGAGGCAGCTGCACTTTCATTTTTTTCTGCATATTTCTAGTGCAAGATAGCAGCGGGATTTACATACAGAGGACTGGCAGGAAAAGATGTGACTTGAAATTTAATCTTGCATAGGAAAGGAGGGAAGGTGTTACTCTTCAGGTTGTCACAGATGCAATATCGTACTTCATTTCCTTATCTGTATTGTATGAAATTAAAAAAAGCAATCTCAATAGCTGCAAAGAAGCAAAATACTACAGAGGAGAACAGAGTGTAAAGTCTGACTGCTCATATTCCAAAAGAATGTTCTACATCTGATTGTATATGTTATTACTTTATCTTGTGAAACTGAAAAAATATAAGTGTGAGAGAAAGAAATCAAAGTAGGAAACAGAAAAAAGCCATGGGAAACAGATGAGTGATGACATTCGAAGAATGGCATGAAAAACTGAAGAAATGCTACACAAAGCCAGGAAATTGTCATTTTGCAGCAATGGCATCTATCTGCGAGTGTCTCCAGCTCCGCTTCTCCACATCCATCAGCAGAGGACACACAGATGTCACCAGGAGAAATTCACTGTTTGAATCAAGTTCCACAGCAAGCAACGGGAAGGGTTTGATTGACTCCAGCGGGCTTTGGATTGGGCTCTTTCCATATCCTGGCTCATTTTGGCTCAGGATCTGAAACCACTGTTGCTCTTTTTTAATAACACCACTTTCCACTTTTACAGCGACTCCCATCCACAGGGCTCAGTGAAAGCTCTGATTATTTCCTTTTGTGAGTTCTATTAATATCAAGTAAGATAAAGACCTTTCAGTTTGGAATAGAGGTCTTCGTACCTTGCATTAATCTCACAGTTCAGAGCCAGCTGGGAATTATAGTTAATTTTTAATAAGAAATTGTAGCATCTTGAAATGCGTTCTCATTCTGATGTACAACAATGCATCTCTTGAATTCAAATGAATATTATGAAGCATAATAACCTAAGAAGTTATTTAGATTTTGAAATACCATCACAGATCATTCTTCGTTTTATTTTATTTTACTTATGAAATACGATTTACTTCTTTTGTGCATATGACAGTCAAAATCGATCATTAATTACTGAAATGCAGACTATCACTGCCTGTAACACATCTTAATCTGTTAAAATACAATTGAAAAATCCAGTTCTTTGGGGTTTTGTTTTAAGTAACAGTGTAACGAACAAAATCACTCTCTTTTTTCCTTTTTTCTTTTTTTTTTTGAACAGTATCTCCTGTTTATGTTACAATGAAATTGTTTGAGCCTTTAAGACAGGACAATACACTTTGAAAACTAAAGGTAATAAAATCAAAAAGTGCCCCTCGAGCATGAAAAGTAATATGAAAATTGTTCTCCTGCATGTTTAAGGAATGGAAAAACTGCACATGCAGAGCAATATCATGGTGGGTTCTTCTGGGGAATCTGCCCTGGGTCATAAATAAGTAAAAAAAATTATTTTCAATGGACAACCAGAGACTTGTAGACATTGAAGATAAAATATCTCTGTATAAATACAGGCAGCCATGGGCACACAACATTGGGGGAGGGAGGGTCTGGGTGTGCGTGCATGTCACCCTCTTTTCCCTAAAAAAGGGATTTCCAGATTTCCAAAGATGTGACCAATAAAAGAAAATAATAATGCTGCTATTTAAGCAACACAAAACTAGAAGAAAGGCAGTGCCAGCAGGAGCAGCTTGCTGCAAGAAAAGAGATTTTATCTCTCCTTCCACTCTGCTATCGTAGCTGAGCATCACAATGAGATATTGGTTCCAGTGCAACAGTGCGCTCCATTTTTAAAGGCCAAGAGGAATCTGATGAGGCTGTCTTGATTCATTGAAAAGAGCCTTGTGCTGAAGTGGAAGAGGGCTTGTTCCAAAGCCTGCTGAAGTCAATAAGAGTCGACTTCAGTTGCCTTTGGATCTAGGCCACAGGAACGACAGAGGCACCATGAGGTCATGGTTTAACGATTTCGTTCTAAAGGACAAAGCCTAAAATGTTCCAGCCCTTGTGAGTTCCTTACTTAGCTGCAGGAGGCTTCGATGGACGGTTTGCACTCTGAATTGAATCCACTCTCCTTTCAGTCGAGAGGATGCTACTGAGTGCTCGAGTTAGAAAAGCTTGTGGTGGTTGGGGCTGCCTCTAGAACGGGGCGGGGGGCGCCTCTCAGGGGGCTCCGAAGCTTTCTCCATAAATTACAACAATGCATCTCAACTCCCTTCTTCAGCCGCCACCACAGATGGCCTGGATGGGATCATAACTGCGTGTCACCGTAGCTGCCATCGCAGAGAGCATCCTGAGGGTTGACATCAGCAGGTCAGCATTCGCCCTCCTGTACTAGCTTCTTCCTAGAAGACTTATTATTTTTAGACCAACAATAAATAAGTGCACATCATAAATCTATCGGACACTATTTTTTCCCTGTCTCTTATTTGCAGAAGCCTTCCTTTTTTTTTCCCTCTCTGGGCTCCCAGCCCCTTTGTTCCAGGCAGGCAGAGCAGACCACATGTTGTTGCCCTCCTGCCTTTGCTCACTGGCCCTTCGCCATTCGCCCTGCTTTGCTGGATAATCCTGGGCCGGTAAGGTGTTCATCCCATAGCCATTTCATCAATTGTGTGTCTTTGATTTAACACTGACCTCAGGGAATGCTTTTGTGAGCCCAGACCTGGGGTTTGTTGTGCTGGGCAGGGATGCCACTGAGCTACCACAGGGCACAAGGTGCTCTCCAGGAGTTTCCCAGAAAAGCAGCTAAGAGGTATGGGAGATTGAGGAAAGGTTCAGGATGGGGCAGGTGAAGCACATGTGAAAAGAAATTGCCTGATTTTTGACCCACCAATTGTCTGATTTTGACCCATCCAATCTGGACCAACACACAGTCTCGTAGACAAAGTGTAAAACCTGCGTCTTTCCCCTGAACTGTTGTGTGAAGGTTTGGATCAAGTGAGAGCCTCCAAACTTGGGTTCAAACATAAGAAAGAAATCTATGAAGGATCATTATAAATGAAACTGCTACCAGTAAATAGATCCCAGCTGCCTTTCTAAAAGGAAGTACCATTGAGGGTTTCTTTTTCTCCTACAATAGTTGCAAAATCTAAAGAAATAAAATAAAACCAAAGATAATGTTACAGTATTGAGCGAGCTTTGCCTGTGCAAAGGAGTCCCATACAATTAAAAGCCTATCCTGGGAGGCTGTGGCTTAGATGATTTGAATGAAATACCATCAGCATCAGAAATATCTTAAATAAAGCTTCCTAAAAGCATCAGGTTTTGAGAACTATTTAACATTGTACATAAATGCAAAATCAAGACACGTTTATTCCTGGGAAGGGATAACCTGAGCCCTTGATATGATCAGAAATATATGAATTCAATATCCCAACAACAATAAAGCCCCTTATCTATCTTTGTATTATGCAATCCCCAGAATGATTATTTGCTCTCTGTTAGACTCAGCAGATCTGGTCCTCTATCTGGTTCCAGTAGCCTGAGCTGTGGCATTTCTGATGAATTCTGCCGCTATGGATGCTTGTCGGTTCTTATCCTTCATCAAAGCTTATGTAAGTAAGTATTTCACACCAGTACTGTTAAAAAGGTAGCTTCAACTAATTAATATTAGCTAAATAGATCACACAATTTTTACTTTCTGTACATGAAGCGATTCTTTCATGGACAGTAAAGGTTTTGTCTATTCTCACTGAATAAACCATATTTTTAGTCTATTATCTCCCATCATTATTGTAAAGTTACTCAATAAAACTAAATGCTTTATTTGTTCAGTGGGGTGACAGTGTATTTCCTTAACAACACAACATCATTGTGCGCTTTAGGAAACAGCTGCGCAAGCCAGTAAAGTGATGACACATACTTGGAATTTTCTCCATCTCTCAACCACATTTTGATGAATATCCCGTGAAATGAATAAAAGCTATCTGCTGTAAATGTCAGGCAGGTGCTCTGCAGCTGCACACCAAGCACGGAAGACCATTTCATGAGAATCTATCTGCTGCGCCTATCTCTCCTCCTCTCCATCTCTGTGCTCTGTCTACCCATCTACATCTTTCCTGTCTGTTCTGCCTAAATCTCATCTCTAAGTCTATTTAAGTCCAACGCTTCTATATAAACCCGGGATTTGCTTCCTGCTGCGTCTACGTCCTTCAAACCCTTTTACTAAGGACATTTGATACAGCTTGTTTTCCAGATTTGGTGTCGGTTGGGGTGTCCTATCACGGGACATTCGAGAATGTCAGCTACCTTTTAGATACCATTTAACTAAAATGGTCGTCAAAGTGGGACTGACTTCCGAATTTTAAATTATCTGACCCTAACGTCTTGCACAGCTCTTTGTGAGAATTTTTAACAGGAGTTTTGCTTTCACATCCTACTGGATAGAGGCATTTTAATATAATCTTCCCAATGGTTTGGCCTCACTCTCCGTTGTCTGCAGAACGTGCATGGGACCGACACTTGCTAAAATGTGCTTGAAATGAGATCCAGCTCCCTAAAATTTATTCACATGCCATGAATCTCACCTAATATGTGCCTATGTGGAATCAAGGTGTGCATTTACATATATTTTTATACATACACACACACACACAGGTATATACACACAACCCCTTGCCCCCCCCCATTTTTGTGTATATGTGTGTGTGTGTGTATATATATATATACAGAGAAGAATAAAACAGAATATTTCAGCTGTCAGAGATCTACAAGGATCATATAATCCAGCTGCCCACCTGCCTGTTCTATATACTCGAGTGCGCAAAGTCTGTGTTTGTGTGTATGTATGGCTCTGGGTTAAGGAGAAGCACCAACACTGTAAGTAAATCTACGGCATCCGCTCATATTCATGTTAATTGCAAAAAGGAGGGGAGTAGCCAGTACACAAGATGCTTATGCTGCAATTTAGAAGAACCTCAACTGGCTGGAGAAATGATCCAACAAGCATCTTTTGAAGTTCAACAAAGGGAAACGCCAAGTCCTGCAGCTGAGGAATGACTCCATCCACCAGTACACACTGGGGGCCAGCCAGCTGGAAAAAAACTTTACATAGAAAGCCCTGGGGGTTCTGTTGGAGACCAAGCTGGTGATAAGCCAGCAATGTGCCCTCACAGCAAAGGCAAATAACACCCTGGCCTGCGTTAGGGCTGTATCTCCAGCATGTCAAGGGAAGGAATCCTTCCTCTCTACTCAGCCCTGAATATCATGTCTGGAGTTCTGGATTGCGTGCTGGGCTCGCCAGTGCAAGTGAGACATTTACACACTGGAGGAGACCCAGTGAAGGACCATGAAGTTGACGAAGGTAGTGGAGCATCTGACATATGACAAAAAGCTGATTCAGCTTGGAGAAGAGAATCATAGAATCACACCCAGGTGGCCAAAAAGGCCAATGGCATCTTGGCTTGTATCAGGAACGGTGTGACCAGCAGGTCCAGGGAGGTTCTTCTCCCTCTGTACTCGGCACTGGTGAGACCGCACCTCGAATCCTGTGTTCAGTTCTGGGCCCCTCACCACAAGAAGGATGTTGAGGCTCTGGAGCGAGTCCAGAGAAGAGCAACGAAGCTGGTGAAGGGGCTGGAGAACAGGCCTGATGAGGAGCGGCTGAGAGAGCTGGGGGTGTTTATCCTGGAGAAGAGGAGGCTGAGGGGAGACCTCATTGCTCTCTACAACTACCTGAAGGGAGGTTGTGGAGAGGAGGGAGCTGGGCTCTTCTCCCAAGGGACAGGGGACAGGACGAGAGGGAATGGCCTCAAGCTCTGCCAGGGGAGATTTAGGCTTGAGATTAGGAAAAAGTTCTTCACAGAGAGGGTGGTTAGGGATTGGAACAGTCTGCCAAGGGAGGTGGTTGAGTCACCGTCCCTGGAGGTGTTTAAGGTTAGGGTAGACGAGGTGCTTAGGAGCATGATTTAGGGATTGGTGGGAAGGGTTGGACTCGATGATCGAGTGGGTCTCTTCCAACCTGGTCATTCTGTGATTCTGTGATTCTGTGTGACACAGTTGCCTGGTTGGAAAAGACCTTTGAGATCACCGAGTCCAACCGTACCTGTCCACTACTAAACCAGATCCTTAAGCACTTCATCTACCCGTTTATTGAACACCTCCATAGGTGGGGACTCCACCACCTTCTTGGGCAGCCTCTGCCAGTGCTTGATAAACCTTTCAGCAAGGTTTTTTTGTTTCCAAATGTCCAATCTGAGCCTGCCCTGGCACAACTTGAGGCCATTCACTTTCATCCTATCAAGTGGGAGAAGACCAACACCTACCTTGCTACAACTTCTTTTCAGGCAGTTGTAGGCAGAGATGAGGTTTTCCCTCAGCCTCCTTTTCTCCAGGCTGAACAACCCCAGTCCCCTCAATTGCTCCTCTTACAGCTTGTTCTCCAGTCCCTTCACCAGCCTGCAGAAGGCTCAGGGTCAACTTTCCAAATGAATATAAATACCCAGTGAGAAGACATAGCCAGTGCCTAGCAGCATCATCCTCGCAGCATCACCAAGAGTGCAAAGATAATGTAGAATAACTGGTCTCCACTCCAGACCGATGTGTATTCACAGTTTATTCAGTCAAACTAATCTTTAGACTTTCTTGTTGTGATGATCCTATGAGTAAGAAACGTTTGAAGCCAACATTAAGCTCAGCTCTCTCTTCTGGTTAGGTTTATCTGGCATTGGTTATTTGCACTGACAAAACTTGCCAGGTAGAAGAGTAGCTGAGAACTGGTTTTCCAGCCTGCTGAAGGAAAAAAAGCAACCCACATTTCAGAGAACCAGTGCTCAGTTCTAGTACGTACTACTCTAGAAAAGGAAGATGTAAAGAATAAGAAAGGTGTGAACCAGTTTGACCCAGTAAAAGCTTGATGAATAGAATCATTGCCTGACATATCCTAGACTGAGCCTCATATAATTCTATCAAACAGACACATAACATTTTTGCCTCCTGAAGATAACTAAAATCAATTTCTTTAAACTCCCAATGCATTTAATAAAATACGTATTAAATAAATAATAAAAATGTTCCATGTCTTTAATCAATCACTTTTTCTATTATATTAGTTCCCAAATGTCACATTTGCATTAGATAGAATTGATAGTACAAGTTCACCAAATAGGTCTACAAGGGCCTACAAGATATTCTCACATTTCACATGAAATCAGAAGAAGGAAACACACTATTTATTTTTGTTTACGGAGCAAAATTTGTAGGTAAACATTACATTTTTAGAAGCTCATAATACACATTTTTTTATTACAGTTTATGAGACAAAACCCACTAAACACATAGCTGTAAGGAAATGCTTTCCTGTTGTGTGTGGGTTTACTTTTTCAATTATTTTGTATGTATTTAAAACTGAGTGTAGCCCTCTGCTTTTAGTCTCCCAGTCAAAAGGGGGTTTGACTTCTCTGTAAAGATTTTGAGCAGAAATGCTCATGGGTAAAACTTTCAGTCATATCCTGCGGATGAAAGGATGCTCTACCTGACAGGTAAGAATAAGGAACAGTTATTTATGTCTTTTTCACTTTCTAAATGGACTGGCTTGATTCCATACTCCAGAATATGAATCTGTCAGCAACACTACTTGTCTTCCAAGCTCTGTGGTGATTTCAAAGCCTTCAGGATACGCTGTATTCTAAACCAAGGGTATCTAAAAATAACTGGCTTTTTTTACAAATTGTTTTTCTCTACAAATTCATGTGTCGAACACTTGTAATATTTTTAATCTATTCCAATGCCTTTCTAGAACTGAAGTTAAGCTCCACTCAAGCATAAATGACTGAGGATTCCTTTCCCCCTTTTTATACAAGTAATACTTTATGTTCGCAGTCTTCTGGAGCCTAGCTATCCTCCATAATCACCAGATTTTCTGGTATTGCTCTAGACAATGTCCTGATTACTCTGAGGAGAATTTAAACAGGGTATCAAATGATTTGAAAACATTTAACTTATTTAGTTAGCCTGTGAGTTGCTGCTTTTCTGTGCCAGCTGACTTCATACTTCTTTGACATTGATGATAATTGTGTTCGCTATCTAATCACAGTTGGTGAAGGCTGAAGCCAGAAAAAAATAAGCCACTTCAGATCCATTGGCAACATCTGCCATTAGCCTTCGCTCTCCATTAAGCAGAAGACTAGATCTTACTACTTAACAAATTACAGAATGCTTTCTTGTCATTCCTTTTTGTGTTACTGTTTTGTAATAACCGTACTGAAATTATGCTGCCTTTTGGTCTTTCTGACATTGCCATGGCATATTTATGTTATCCTTCATCGTCAACAATTTGAACAGTTTTTCTTTTATATTCATATTTTCTTAAGAGTGAAGCGCTGAAGAGCTAATTCAAGTTTAACCTCTTACTTAGTTTAGTGGTGGCTTGGCAGTGTTGGACTCTATGATCTTAAAGGTGTTTTACAACCTAAATGATTCTATAATCCTATGTAACAGTTATTAAGGAGAATTTGAGGAAAACTTTTAACTGATATTATGTTTTGTTACAGCTGAAGGGAAATGAAGAGGCAAGGGAGGAAAAGCCTTGTGAGGGAGTGAAAAGACTCTCCTCTGTTCTGGTCTGCAAGGTTGTTGAATACAGTGTTGGATTCCTTAAACAAGAATGTTGAAGCAGTCCTCGAGATGGACACTCTTCCTTATGCTGACTTTGCTGTTCATCCTTTTTCTGCCTGTATTTAAGGAAAGTGCCAGCTCCTTCGGACTCTCTTTCCTATTGTTGCAACCAATTCTTTGATCTGTGACAATCTGTTTCACCAAAGCCCAGTGTCCTTTTTTTTTTTTCCCCCTCACTCTTTACTCCTCCTCCATGTCAAAGAATTATCAGTTCTACCAATTTACTGATCATTTTCACTTAAGTTTCCTCCCTTCCCACTTTCAGTCATTTCCTCCTTTTTCATCAGAATCAAATCAAGAAAAGGTTTCATTTCCACTCAGCACTTTTTTACATTGAGAGTATAAGTGAAAATCATTTAATCTGACTTTAATTACCTTAGGTACTTTGCTATCTAGGTTTCTTCCACAGTTTACGTAGAGACAGGCTCATCCAGGAGCAATTCTTCCCACCCTAAAATAGCCGTTGAAGACAGGTGGGAGGGTCTGATTTCAATATGAGCCTGCATGACCTGTTTAAACTAGATACCTAAAAGTCTAAAATTAAATTAAACATACCCAGCTTTGCATTGTCTGCTGCATTTCTTTCCCAAAGATGCCCTTTCCTCCTTCTGTTATGACCCTGGAGACTATCAACGGGTCTGTCTCCCACCAGATTCCAGATCTCAGAGAGAACATGTGCATCCTGCGTCATATAAGGCAAAGTACTTTACACATATCTACAACCAATTCAGTCATTTCCTTCTCGTCCCTCTTATGACCCTATGATGAATGCCTCCTCCCCCCTTCAGGAAGCCCAAGTCCTCTAAGCTGCACCATCTGTAGAGCCATATATTTATCTCCAGGATGTGTCTGTCCTTGCTCAGGCTTTTACCCTCTCTGATGGGATTGAGAAAAACACCAGCTGAGGCTCCGATTCTCTCATCATTGCTTCAGGAGCCTTGCCACTTCTTATGGCTTTCCCTAGCTTGTTCCTAGAGCAGTAGCGTTGGCTCCCAGGGGAATGAGCCACATGGAGGAAGTGTCGGATGGCTGAATGAGCCTTTGAAAACTTGTACAATAGCTCAAATTTGTGCAGAATCTCTCCATACGTGTTAGGTCATAACGACAAATGAATGTTTCTGCTACTGAGAGAAGTGAGTCACCAACCACTACCACCTTTCATTTTCTCTTGCAAGTAGGGTTCATGAACTGCTTAGCCACCAGAGCATGTGGTTTTTTTCTTCCTTCAGCACTGCAGTTGGTTTCTTACTCACTGCCAAGACAGTTTACTACTTTTTTTTAAAGCTTGATAGATTGCCAGCTGAGGCTGAAGCTCCATCTGCCAGCAATAGTAGATCACAGCCAGCTTTCTCCCTGTGGAGAAACGTGTTCCTTTTCCTTTTCTGGGGCTTCTGCAGACCTCAGCTTCTTTGTTCTTGCAGTCTCCATATCTAGTACGCACATGAAGTCTTTGTGTTTCCTCACAGATATCAGCTCACCCTCCCTACCTGTAATTCTTCCATTTGATTTCTAGGAAATTGCACTTCCTGGCTCTCTGTAGGCTGCTAAAAACCACATTCACTGAAAATCCAGACTGTAACCCAGATAAACTCGTCTACTATTGGAAACCTTGTCTGGACATAGCTCCCCTGTTGGCAGGTGGAAGAACAGGCTGCTGTAGCAAGGAGAAATTGCTCAGCCTTATTACCCTCTTCTTCATAGCCCTGTAAACTTTCTGAAGCCTGGTTTATTCCAATTTCCCTATGAAGTTCTCTCTTGCTGTCATCTGTTGCTGGTTAAGTGATCCCAAGCTATGCGAAACAGGGTTTTTAAGTCCCTGATTTAATACTTCAAAGCTGAATCTGAACTTTAAATCAAACGTGATGCTTTGTCAGCTGATGACCTGAAAAGTTCTTTAGTCACATTTTATGAGTCAGCATCTTCCATGTGGTGATTAACCCTCATGGGAGCTGTCTCTGAGCCCCATGATGATCAGATTAATGGCTTGGGCCAAACCTCTGTGTTTAAGGACAATTTGCTGTCCAGGAGCCCACTCCTTTCTGGGACTGACTTCTCCACCGAGCTCAGCAACAGCTCCTCTGCTTATCTCCAGGGCTGCACCTACACTGTTCTTTGGCAGTTTCAAGGGTGGCGCCTTTTATGAAGCAAATGAAGAAAAACAACGTCAACACTTTTTGGCAGGGGACGTGGAGAAGAATCTTTACAACTCTCTACAACTACCTGAAAGGAGGTTGTGGAGAGGAGGGTGCTGGCCTCTTCTCCCAAGTGACAGGGGACAGGACGAGAGGGAATGGCCTCAAGCTCCACCAGGGGAGATTTAGGCTTGAGATTAGGAAGAAATTCTTCCCGGAGAGGGTGGTTAGGCATTGGAACGGTCTGCCCAGGGAGGTGGTTGAGTCACCCTCCCTGGAGGTGTTTAAGGTGAGGGTAGATGAGGTGCTTAGGAGCATGATTTAGGGATTGGTGGGAATGGTTGGACTCGACGATCCAGTGGGTCTCTTCCAACCTGGTCATTCTGTGATATCTGTGATATCCAGCAGGAATCTGCAGTTGAGTTTGACTTAAGCCATTGGGGTTAGTGGTGCTGGGATTTCATATAATGATTTTGATAGGTTTCAGAGTAGGTTGATTGCTAGGAATAGAATCATTATGTTGGAAAAGACCTCTGAGATCATCAATTCCAACCGTACCTAATCAAGAGCTATTAAAATCATTATTTAAAATGAAAGTCCTTTCAAAGAAGATCCACCTGTGAGCCAGGTGTTACATATTTGCTGATAGAAACAAAAATTTAAATGGACCTATTGTAGAAAAACCTTCCCTGAGTTACTGCTGAACAGCATGGCACAAGACTAGGACTATTATTATTTCAGTCTGAAAACTCGGCAAAGCACGTTGAGAGGTTCCTAAAGTCACAAATTCTAAAAAATCCACCCAGGTATTTCGTCCATCAGCTAAATGCCAGAGATGTGATGGCAGGAGGAAGACCTGGAAGGGCTGCAAGAAAAAGTGGGAAAGTTTATTTTTCCAGCTTGCTGTGTGGGTATTTTTCTACTTCAAATCAGTTATGTCCATAATACGAGAGGTTTTCCAGAGCAAGATGCAGTACACACTCTCCTGCTTTTTTCCTGTAGTCATATTTTTCTTCTTTGTGAGCATGAGTATATTTTAAATGCTTCGGCCGCTGCCGAGCTATCAGTGGTCTCAGTGTACATTTGGGCAAAGGACCAGAGTAGCTGTTGCTAAACTTTATTCATAGGCAGCAGGCAGAAAGAAAAAAAGAAACCAACATTCTATTTTAATTCCAGAAAAATAGTTACTGGTTTGTTTTATTTTATTTTTAACTTTAGAGTGTTGCCACATCCTCAATCTAATTCTTGACACTCCTCCTCCTATCTTGTATGTTTGTATTCTAAATACAATTTCCTTCTTGTTCATGTGCTATCAGATTTCTGTTTCTTTTTTTCAGTCAGGAAGGGAAAGGGGACAGGAGTTTTACCCAAATCTAGTAAAACTGCAGCATTATTTCAGCTTTTAAATACAACTTCTCCTGTACCTGCTGTCTGTCTTGTTTCAGTGGCTCTTGTTTTCATTGTTGTTTTTCTACTAAGCTTATCCCAAATGTGTAATATGTGTCTAATTTAATATAATGTCCCTTTTGTGTCCTTGACACTCTTCAGGTTCTCTGAAACTCTCACCAGGCCTGGCACAATGCTGTTTTGGTAGAGATGCACTATCCTTTTTTGGAAATTCACAATTTTGTTCTCTCCTGTTTTGACTTCTGTCACTTTGACCTTTGATTTGTAATTTCCTTTAGCATGTCCTTGTTTTCCCCACTTTTCCTGTAATCTAGTTATACACCGTTTTCACCCCACTTTTCCTTGTTTTACGTTTTCTCTTAAGTGGTCAAGTCTGTTCCCCCACATTTCCAGAGCAAATGACTCAAAAACGACCTTCCCACTCGTTCGGGCTGGATTTAGTGCTTATATAAATGGAAACTCCTTTTCTTACCACCACCTTCAACACAATGGGAGAAAAAGGCTTTTTGTCTTCTTCCACAAACAACTTCTTAGTTCCTCTAGGGACAGATCTAATATGCTTCCCACTCACAGAGGGCTGTGGAGGTGTGGGTTGTGTGGCCAGGGAGGGAGCAAGGAGGGATGAGCCAGCATGAGGCACCTGCTCCAGAAGGGAGAATTTTACGAGGTTACCCAGCATCCCTGGTTTATCCATCCCTGGAGGGGTTCAAGGACAGGTTGGATGGGGTGTGGGCACCTGATCCAGCGGGAGGAGACCCTGCCCATGGCAGGGGTGGAACTGGATGGGCTCTGCGGTCCCTTCCAACTCAAACTATTCTATGAATCTATGATTCTTCGAGCAACAAAGCTGGTGAAGGGTATAGAGAACAGGCTTTATGAGGAGCGGCGGAGAGAGCTGGGGGTGTTTAGCCTGGAGAAGAGGAGGCTGAGGGGAGACCTCATTGCTCTCTCCAACTACCTGAAAGGAGGTTGTGGAGAGGAGGGAGCTGGGCTCTTCTCCCAAGGGACAGGGGACAGGACGAGAGGGAATGGCCACAAGCTGCACCAGGGGAGGTTCAGGCTGGACAGCAGAAAAAAAAGAAAAAAATCATGGAAAGGGTGATTGGTCCCTGGCAGAGGCTGCCCAGGGAGGGGACTGAGTCACCTTCCCTGGAGGGGTTTAAGGGACGAGGGTCTGTAGAGGGGGAACAGCAGCCTGCGTGGAGCAACCTGGCTCTGCAGGCAGGCACTGAGTAGCACGTCGGCCAGGACAGCTGCAGGAAATTAATAGATTAATAATTTCAAGGCAACGGGGAAATAAGTTACACATCCGATGACACACCGGTTTTATTTTAATCCTCTCCCTCTCTACATACCCAACCAATATTCTTCGCAGTACCTTATATTAGATAAGCCCAACGTCCTGCTCTTCACCCATCTGGTTCAGACTGTATGATCCCTACAATTACACTACAATGCCTTCTCCGCTGTTCCTAAACCTGGCAAATAGCAGGCTGTACGGTTCATAAACCTCTTTGTTTAGGGAAGCTGTTTTCACTAAGCTCTATCTTGATTGTGTAGATGTAAAAATAATAGCTATGTATTTCCAGGTCCTTTATACACTTCTGATCTGGAAGTGATTCCAAACTGTATCTTAAAGAAAGTCCATTTTACAACAGTAAGTAACTAACGAGAAACACTTAAAGTTGCTTAAAAATAATTATTAAATGGACAGATGTTTGCTAGCTATAAATCAAGGTCATCATCACACCATTATGTCCTTGCTCATTATTGATATTTTATTAAAAATACTGCAGCTAAGTACCAGGCATCCCTGAATCCGAAGGAGCAATGTTACCTTCTCTGTCACACGCTTCAGCGCTATGTGCATTTCTATATAATTGATGACCTTTATGAAGGACACGAGAGAGATTTATGCAATGCAGTTTCAGTTGTCATGATGTCATGTCAATAGGTGAAGCAACATCTGCCCAGCTGGTTTTGATATGTGAAATGTGCAGTATCTCAACATTCTCTCACACGGAATTTCTCAAAAATCATAAAAAATATGTAATCTACAGCTGATGCCAGCATGACTCCTTAGCTTTGAAATCCTGAGAGCCAGGTCTGATGGACAGAAACCCAGGCCAACTGCATCTTGCTGTTGTTTGAAATGGAAAGAAGTTCTCAGCCTGTTTGGTTTCTACTTTCTTGCTCAACTGTAACATTCATCACAGAGTCAGTCTTTGATAGATTTGACGTGCACCGAGTCTCTGCTTCAAGGATGAGAGGGCTTCGGCTTTGAAGAGCTCAGAAGCAGAACTGAAGATTGTGGATTTCAAGCGAGTGGGTATTAATTTTATTAATTTTGGAGATCTGAATGATAATTATGATAAAATATATTGTACATTTGATGACAGAATACCAGAAAGGCATATAAGGAAGCAGACATCTATGTATCAGGAAAAAATAAAAGGCAAGGCAGAAGAACCACTACTAAAAGCTTTCTGCTCTGCTGCTAAGGGCTCAGCTGGACCATGAATACTGTAGTTCTGAGTTCAAGAAATATGTGGACCAGCTGGAGAGCCTGGAAGCTGAATTAAAGGTCTAAAAAGCATGAAGCATGAGGAGATATTGACATAAATAGTGAAAGTGGAGGAAAGAGCAAAATCGGAAAGAAGATAAAGTAACAGTCTTCAAGTCTATAGAAGCTGGTGCAGCGAGGAAAGGGATAATCTGATTTTTACATCCAATAGGGACGTGCTGAAAAACAAGGGACTTGAAGATAAACAGGGGAAATCCATGTCTAACATTAGGAAAACTTGCTAAAATAAAGGTAGTGAGCCAGTGAGACTGGTAGTGAGCGAGTAGAAGAGGTTGCTTGGGGGTCAGGAGGTGTAGGTATAGTGCATGTATATAATTAGAAGGCATATTTATGGTGTAACTAAAAAGTATAACTGTTTCCATCCCACAGTAGTATTAATCCTGATGTCCCTTCTAACTCTACTTTCGTTATAATTTTTTAAATGAACCAGGACTTCATTATTCAAATAATCTTGGAGAAGCCCTGTGCTAAACACGGTCTTTAAATTTGTTTTTCTTCACGATTCACCTACAGGGAAATTTACTTTCCACACTGAATGCTCAACCATAGTAACCCTCTGTGCTCTCTGCTTGAGTTCCTCTCTTTGTGGACCAGAAACATTCAAAGGAGTCAAATTTGAAATCCCTGCAGCCTTGGAGGTGTCTCCCATGTTATTCATGGGACTGTCTGGTGGCCGTAAGAGCACTCAGCAAAATGACTTTCCCAGTTGGTTCGTAGACGCCAACTGTAGCAGCAAGGCAAGTGCTACGAGAGTCGCTCTGCAGAGGGAACGTGCCGTGTTTGTAGGCAGAGTGCCAGCGGCATTAAGGAACATGCAGCATCAGTCAGAGGTTCTGCAAAATCTGCAGATTCTCCTTGCCACGGGTTCCAGCCGGGCGCTGAGGTCTGACTGGCGCTGGAGCCTGGAAGCGCTGCTGCAAGGAGCGGAGCTGCCACAGGATGGAGCGATCTGCCCAAAGCTGCAAAACTTGGCTGATGATACATTTCACACTGTAAATTTAAAACAGAAATCTGAATATGGCAAAAACATAAGCTGTTTCTGGATGTGTCTCAACAAGACACGGCTTCTTGCAGAGAGCAGGTGGAAAAGAGGGAAGAAAAAACAAAGTATGGTACAGCAGTGGTGGGGGCAAATTTTCATAAAGCCTACAGAGATCTGCTGAGCGCCTGTTATGTTCATCGGTACCCCTGATCCAAGCTGTAGCAAAAGGAAACCCTTTCCAGGGCCCCCTGAATTTTCATTGTGTAGAGCATCACCTAAATTCTACTTCCTAAACTCAATGTTGTTCACTCTTTCTTCCAAGTGGAGTCCACTTGTCTGTACATAAAATTAATATGAAATAAAAATAAAGTAAGAGAGGTTCTTGTCCCAGAGAAAAATATTGGGACTGGAAAACATCGCTGAACTACCAAAGCCTGTCTGTTAATTCATAGAATCGTAGAATAGTTTGAGTTGGAAGGGACCTTAACGATGTCGTAGTTCCAAGTTCCCTGCCATGGGCAGGGACACCTCCCACTGGATCAGGGGCTCCGAGCCCCATCCAACCTGGCCTTGAACCCCTCCAGGGACGGGACAGCCACCACTGCTCTGGGAAAACGGGGCCAGGGCCTCCTCACCCTCATCATGAAGAAATTCCTCCTAATGTCTATTCTAAACCTGCCCCTCTCCAGTCCTTTCCCGTTTCCCCCCCACCCTCTCACCACAAGCCTTTATGAATAGTCCCTCTCCAGTTTTCTTTGATGATCCAAGGCCTGGAGCATCTCCCATATGAAGACAGGTGGAGAGAGCTGGGGTTGTTCAGCCTGGAGAAGAGGAGGCTGAGGGGAGACCTCATTGCTCTCTACAACTACCTGAAAGGAGGTTGTGGAGAGGAGGGAGCTGGGCTCTTCTGCCAAGGGACAGGGGACAGGACGAGAGGGAATGGCCTCAAGCTCCACCAGGGGAGGTTCAGGCTGGACAGCAGGAAAAAAAATTTCACAGAAAGGGTGATTGGTCCCTGGCAGAGGCTGCCCAGGGAGGGGGTTGATTCACCTTCCCTGGAGGGGTTAAAAAGGCAGATGGATGAGGTGCTGAGGGACATGGGTTAGTGATTGATGGGAATGGTTGGACTCAAATATCCAGTGGGTCTCTTCCAACCTGGTGATTCTGTGATCTTAGAAAAAAACTTACATAGAGTAACGTTGTTATCAGCTAGTTAGATTTGGTGGCTATTTGTGAAGAAATCATCAAGAACCCTCATGGTAGAAAAATATTATAACACTTGTATTTCAATAGACACTCTTAAACTTTAACCATCACATTTTTTAAAAGACTAATTTATACTTTCAAGTTATAAAGACAATTCTAGGGCAGCAGAATTTTACAGTTTAAAAATTCTAAGAGAATAAAGATGACTTTTAGTGCTTTTTTTTCAGAATTAGTTAGATACTTTAATTTATCTCATCACAGACAATGAAAAACTAGCCAAATACTTTTTGCTGCAGAATGATTTCTACCATTCTTTACTATCAAATGTTCTGACGACCCAATTTCTCATGATTATTATCAAACTCTTAAACTTTAGTAAGTACTGCCTAATGATGAGAATCTCCTGTACGGAAAAAAATATCTGCAGCCATTGTAAGTCGTTTTATTAGGGTTTTTTGTTCCATGTTTTGTTAAAGCATATTTCCAAGGAAAAAATATATTAAATTCACTGCAAGTATTGACTATTAAACTTCATTTGTCTGCATGATTGTGTTTAAAATTCATTTTAGAACTTCAGGAATGTCCAGCTTCCAGGAGATGGTGCTGTGGCTCTTCAGCTGCCTGCTGCCTTCCTGTTGGGATGGATGCTCAGGTTTCCAATGCATATGAAATTTTTCATTGTGATTCCTTGGAAATGCAGGAGCTACCTGCACCCTGAGATGTCCCTGTTTTCCTCCCCTCCCATGAAACTCTTCAATTTTTATGAAGTCAGAAAAGTTTAAAACCAAAATGGAGCATAAATACTTCTTTCCATTAACTTGGGGATCAACAGAGAAAGAGAAATCATGAGATGTAAGATTAAACTACTTATTTTGGACCTGATTCAAACAAGGTTTGAAGTCACTTCTGCTGCACTGGTTGATCTGCTTCCGAAGGGACCAGCCTGTATCTGATCTCTTATTTCATCTATCTGATTTTTATTTCAGCCTTGTCTTTGCTCCTAGAGTATCCTCAGTGGTTAATTAGAAGAGTCAGCTCAAAAGGCACCTTATTCTTCTCCCCCAGTGCCTGTTCCAGCAGCTCTCATGGACTGGATGCACTGCTTACTGCACAGAAATAATAAACAAGAGTGCAAAAACCTCAGCCAAACAAACAAAATGCAAGGATGATTTAAAATCTGATTGGAATAATACTCCTCTCTCTCCCCTTAGATCCATTGTTGCCTCCAGCAGGCTGATGTGCATCAGTCAGGGTGCAGAGGAGACCTCTGAGGGAGCTGCCGTGGAGGAAAAGGATGAAGAGGGAGCTTCGTACAGGTCTGAGGCTGGGAGTGCCCAGCTTGTCACTCCTCGTCTCCAGGGGATACCCTTGATTTATGGCCTTCCAAACCCAGGCAGGAGAGCCTGCAGTAGAGACAATTTGAGCCTGACAGCTAATTCTCTAGCTGTGGCTCTGCAGACGTGGGAAGCCGATCAGCGCTGCGAAGGCTCCGTATCTTTTTGCACCACCCTGCCCTAACTTTTGTCTTGCCAGTGTTGCAGGAAACCAGAAGTCCTGGACACAATCCAGTATCTACATTTCTGTTTTCTTTATGTAGATAATTTGGAGCCATGTTTGGGGAGCTTGCTTTATCTTCTTTCTCTTTTATTTTATTTTTTTAACATGTTTCTGAAATATGGTAGCACAAAATTAAATACTTAAGTGCAAGGGTCTGGAAATCAGTACTTCCAGATGCCACTGCTGGCACGGGCTACAGCCAGGAGGGAAGCGACGTTGTCCACACAAAACACTGGACAGATATGAAAAATGCAGGGCCTTAAAAAAATCACAATTAAAAATCAACCATTTGTTCATGCTTTTTGTGGGAAAACTGTGGGGAAAAAAGGAAACTGCTCTCTGAAAAAGATTGCATATTGAAAAGAAAAAAAAAAAGAGCCTCTTGTTTTCTTTTCTGTAGGAGGCTATCAATGTGAGGGTTTTTTCACTGGGTTTAACAGTGACTCGACAGACTCTGCTTGACCTTGAGCAAAACTTTAATTTGCTGGTTACCTACGTGGCTCCCACCTATGTCAGAAAAGTGTCTGTAGGAAGATAATGAAGTTTCTCTCTAGTGTTTTCCTGCAGACTTGTTTATATTCATCCCATACAGCTACACGTACAACATTCGCTCGTTCTGCTTCCTTTCGTTTCTCTCCTGATGTAGAATTGCCTTGAATTTCATGTTTTGCCTTCTTTTACAAAGGCAATAGCATGGAGTCACCAGAGCAATAAACATTCCGTAAGTCTTAGAATCACCAGGTTGCAAGAGAGCCACCGAATCATCAAGTCCAACCATTCCCATCAAACACTAAACCACGTTTCCTTTCCTCTGGGCCACCCAGAACCTTTAGCAGAGGCAGCCTGGTTAGCGATTAGATGTGCCTGATAGCTTCAAAAATACTCACAGAAAGACATGTTGCCTGACAAGAATTACTGCCTAGTCCTCTCCTGCTCTCCACAGTGTTTGCAAAAGCTGAGAAATGTCAACGGAAAAGCAAGGTGTGTGCGTGCAAGTGCAGGTTGGATGGGACCTTGGGCAGCCTGGTCCAGTGGGAGGTGTCCCTGCCCATGGCGGGGGGGGGGGGGTGGAACTGGATGATTTTTAAGGTCCCTTCCAACTCAAACCATTCTATGATTCTACGATTCTGCAGACTTCTAGGGCAGAGAAAAGGGTTTGGGCCAGGTCTGCCCTCCACCTGGCTGCTGCAGGAGCTGTTGTTCCACCTTAAAAGCAGGCAAAACTACAATAAACTGTGAAAGAATGAGTTAAGCATAGAAAGTGCAACTGAGAAGGGAATAAAATGTTAATTTAAGTTAGATTATACATGTTTTTTTCCTTTCTTTTTCAGAATATATCTGATTTTTGAGACAAAGAGAATCCAGATGATCTGATCTATCCAGCCTTCTGATTCAATGGAAGAATCTGATTCCAGAATACAGATATGATTTTTTTTCATTAGAATTAGAAAATTGAATTAAAACAGGAATTATAAGTGACTTGTGTATGCTGTAGTGAAAATCAATTGTATTATCTTCCTGGAATGATCTTAAATCTATGCTTCTCGAAGAACTGGGACGTTTTAGCAGGTTAAAAGACAGAATATATTTAGCAATACCAGATCATTTATATCATTCTTTTTAATCTTCTTTTTATATATATCATTTCTTCTGTATCTTTGGTCATACTTCATGGTATATTTGTGACTGCAAATTGCATTAATTGTTCATCTTTTCTCATCTGATCTTGCATTTTTGTAAACTCATTGCAAAACTGAGAGCTCTGGCCTTGTGCATGTGCAGATAAAATAGTTTACAAACTGCATTCCCCACTTTAGCGAGCAGTACAGGACAGAACAGGAGACGTTTTGCTACAGCTGCCTCTAAGAAATGAATATTTTTGTCACTGGCTGTACAGTATCCAGTCTTAATCAAAACCTTACATAAACACATCCTTATTCATGAAAAAAAAACTTGTTCCTAGCCACACCCTTTCCAAAATCTGGCCTGGGTTGCTACGTTTTGGCTTGGATTTTGATGTGCTAGATAATGCAAAAACAATAAAGCTGTGTGCGCTGGAGCTGTTAAGTAGCTTAACCAGGAGATTAATCTTGTGGATTACAAAAATTGAAGAACAAAGGAGAAGCTGACATTGAATATGAGTTTGCGAAATGTTTCATTTTTAGTTCAGCAGAGACAACATGCTTTAGCTGAGCTACTAGCCATATTGCAATGCACAGGAGAGTCATTGTCATAGCGATAATAAGCTCTGCTCCCAGCATGGAGACTCAATGGTAGAGAAAAGTGACTATTTAGCTCCTTTCTCATATAGTTCTACCAACATAAGTACATTCATCTCTTCCACCTGTCGGGATAGGTAAATTTGTTCCAAGCCATCTTCATACGTGGTGCTTAAGCAGAAAAAAAACACTGATTCTTCACTGATCTCCTGCATTGGTTCAGCTTCACTGATATCTCACTTGCCTTCCTAGCAGTCGACTGGAGAGACAAGACTATTCGCATCTACAAGAGAATTATGTGGAGAAAAAAGTGAGCAGCTTTTTCCAAGCATAATTCTTTTTAATTATTCCAAGCATAATTCTTTTTAATTATTCTTTAGGGTCAGTGGATTAGAGAAACTACCTACTGCTGTGTGGACTTACCCACACGATGTCATGGGCTGGGTGTGGAGCAGCAGTCTGCCTGGCTGTTAGGAGCTGATAATGATAGAACCATAGAATAAAGAATGGTTTGGGTTGGAAGGGACGTTATAGATCATCCAGTCCCACCCCTGCCATGGGCAGGGACACCTCCCACTGGATCAGGTGCCCAAGCCCCATCCAGCCTGGCCTTGAACCCCTCCAGGGATGGGGCAGCCACAGCTTCCCTGGGCAACCTGGGCCAGGGCCTCCCCACTCTCAGAGTGAAGAATTTCACCAAATCTCCAATCTGAATCTTCCCCTCTCCAATTTAAAGCCATTCTCCTTTGTCCTGTCACTCCAGGCCTTTGTAAAAGTCCCTCCCCAGTTTTCCTGCAGCCCCTTCAGGTGCTGGAAGGTCGCTATAAGGTCTCCTGGGAGCCTTTTCTTCTCCAGGCTGAACGACCCCAACTCTCTCAGCCTGTCCTCACAGCAGGACATCCCTGCTAGGAATTGCTCTGGTGATAATATCCCTGTAGCCCTCCAGGTGCTATCGTTGTATTGCTCTGATCTGCACCAGACACGCACACACTGCCCATTCAGAGCTGCTTTTAAAGCAGAATTGGTCTGGAGCTGAGGAAAGTGAGCCCTTTGAAGAATCAGTCTCGGTCTTATCTTTTGAAATGATATTAAACTTAGCAAAACAAGAAAACCCTGGAACTTCTTAAAGTTATGTAAACCATCTACTCAGGACTGAGTTCCATGTACACATACTTTATTTTCTGCTATTCACGGGCAGCATCAACTTCTCTGAAACATTTAACGGAGTTGAGAAATGAAATGTTAAATGTGACATCCTTGATGCTCTCTAGCACTACTTTGTACAAAATAAGCAGCAGCCTGATGTGTGTCTGAGGGCTGATGCATACAACCCAAAAACTGACTTTCACCCGAAGTCACCCTTACATACCTCAATCTTCAACTTCTTGAATGATAAACGATGATTTGTTTTCTCAGTGTTCTCTCCTCCAAAAGAAAACATTGAAGTCAAAATCACCAAAGACACAGCCTGGTATCCTGATGTAATTAAAGCCACTATTCAGTGACAAAGGCGGGTTTCACCGTTCTGGTGAATGATTGTCCTTTCTGTAATGGTATCAGGGCAATTCGCTTGATTCTCAGGCAGCAGCACACGGGTAGTGTAAAAAGACATGAAAATGTTTAATAAGTTATTCTTACTTTACAATCTGAAGTCTTTTTGTATTGCTTTTCTCAGTAAAAGAGCTCTAGGGTGAAGGAGAATGGCCTGCATTGCACCACAAGTTTAGAACAATGTGACGAGCAAGAAAATATGTGAGTTCAATACATCACTCTGCTTATTCATTCCCTGATCTGGATAACTGACAAAGTACTTACTCAACAAGCATTTCTTTAACTCCAGAGCTTCCCTTCCAGTGAAGGTAAGTTGTTCATGATATTTACATCTCTGCGTTCACCAATCCCAACAGCTGATGGATCTGCAGTTATTCCCCTATTTCTCCTATTTATTTTGGCCAGAAAATCTACCCTGACTTGAGAAACTCTTACCAAAGATTTGTCAAGACTGGAATGTTCTTGAAAAAAAACGAAGTTTCTACACACTGATCTTTCCAAGGATAAATACTTCGGTGAAATATGACTGATCAGCTTGACTGAGAATCTCAGATGCTCTAGCAGCAACTCCTTCTCTTCTCCATTAAAAGTGAGGTTAGGCCTGGACTCTTCATCTAGAAAAGGGCAATTGGAAGGGAATATGATATGGTCCATGGTATAAAACCATGGACTGTTGGAGTAAAGCAAATAGATTCATCTTTATATGTAAGAACTAGAAAGCAGCCGATGACAGACCAAGATTTACAGGAGTAATGAGTATAGTTGGAAAATTGTCGTGTTTGTATCATAGGAAGACGAAGCACAATGAGGATGAAGAGTGAAATTAGCTGGTAACATATTAAAAGCAAGCAGGCAAACTAAAAGCTGAGAAAAAAAAGGCACAGAGGTGCGTAACAGGGAAGGGACCACCCTGCATGTGACCTCATCTTATTCCATCCTGAATATGCATTAATGCTCACTGTAAGAGTCAAGTCGCTAAACTGGATGAACCTTTGATCTGACTCAGTACAAGGAGGGACAAAATCATGTAGGCAGATTTCCTCTGAGAGGAAAGGTGTTGGTTTCCTATAGGACAATGAGGGAGAGGGTGGAGGTGTGGTTTTTTAGTATAGATTTGATAGCAATAGCACTAATTTTAGCGTATCTATATGACTTTGCTACTTCGTACTAGAAACGATAGCAGCAGATTGAGTCCTTCATGAGACATTTCTGCACTGGAGTACTGGATTGTCTTTGGTGCTGAAGTAAGATTATGGCAGCTGCTATTCTTATTGCTATTCTTGCCTCTTCAGTATGACATCCTTCCTCTCCAGTGGTGACAGGGTCACAGACAGTGGTGACCCCACTGAAATCTTGACTACTATCAGAGAATCCTTTCATTCATTCCTTAGGGGGAGAGTGTTCTGATTAATCACCTGAGTTATACCAGTAAGATGGGTTCCAATACCTTCAAAAATATCTTGGCAGCTTGCTTTCAACTTCATCGATGCTATCTAAAAAGTGACTTGCCTCCTCCAAAACCAGAAGTTATAGCTTGTGCTCCCCATTTCTGCAGCAATGGCCCCACCATTTCATGTTTACTATGAGTAAATATGTATTCCACTCATCCATGAAGAGCTACCGTCCACCTTGTATGTGTCAGAAACTGTTTCTACCTGGAAAATGGATTTATTGGTGGCTTTTGTTTTCTCCCTGCAACAGAGTGAAACAATTGAAATGCACTGGTGATGGGGTGATATTTATTTGTCTTCACCTTGCTGTGAAATTTTGAAGCAAGTGAAAAGTTCTGGTTTCTTGCTAAGTGTAAAAGTTTTCATAAGCCCCAGGGGGACGACCGAGCGTGTGAGCGGTTGCATTGTGGGATCAGCCTCTCTCAGGTGTCCTGCTCAGGGGTTGTGCTTAGTGGCACATTTGCCAAGGGCTCTTGTTTTGATTTTCCAAACGCATTCTGGGTAATTCCGTAAACTGCATTCAAATACATGGAATTATGCAGTAAATACCCCTGTCTGGTACATTAGGTCCAAACCCAAGAAAGGTCAGACAACACGATATGAGGATGCATAAGCCTTTTTCATTAAACACAGAGAGCAACATCTGTTTATCCTTATTCCAGTTTTACTTTAACAGATATTGGTTGGTTAATGATTATGTGGCAATTTACCATTATTATGCAGGTGAGACACCACAGCACAAAAAGGCATTTTCCACAGTCTGTGGAAACTGAGGCTGTGCCACAACCGGGCAGCGCACATGCCCAGGAGCTGTGGGGAGGCAGGGTCAGCAACGCCACCGTACTAATAACCTTTCCTCTGGAGACAGGCACTGTTCACATGCCTCTAAAATAAATTCTGGTCTGAAAGTGGCTCGCAGAAAGTGATGCTGGGGTGTTAATAGTCAACGTTTAAGTTCTCAGAGTGTCCCATCAGGCAGCACACAAAAATCCAGGGAAAAAGCAACAGAGCTCAAGCTAAGAGTTCAGAAAACAAACAAAAAATACATGTTGCATTTGTGGGCAGGCGGATGTCACTGAGAACAGAGGCATCACAAAGCAGCAAACTCTGAGTTTTTGGTCGTATTTTAGATTTCACAGAATCACAGAATCACAGAATAACCAGGTTGGAAGATACTCACTGGATCATCAAGTCCAACCATTCCCACCAATCCCTAAATCATGCTCCTAAGTACCTTTCATTCATACCTTGAGAGTGGTTGAAGTGGGTGTTGGAAATATTTTTTGCCCAGTAACTCTTCTTGTTGAAAATAAAGTCAGACTTCCCAGCTAGCAGGAAAAAGGTTGCTGGGTTTGTGTGCATTTTAGAAAACTCTGACCACTTCAAATCGCCAGAGTACTTTATAGGTATAAAAGAGCACATTTTACACGAGTGCTTCATAAAATAGACTTTTCCAGCTGGTAACTCCTCTAAAATCAACTTGCTTGTACTCTTACGTGTTGTAATTGGGGCAGGCTGGACAATATAATCACCATATGAAATTAGTTGTCTTCTGCCTGAATACGAGTATTTGTGTATTCAGTATTTGTGTGCCCAGTTGGCCAAGAAGGCCAATGGCATTTTGGCTTGTATCAGGAACGGCGTGACCAGCAGGTCCAGGGAGGTTCTTCTCCCCCTGTATTCGGCACTGGTGAGACCGCACCTCGAGTCCTGTGTTCAGTTCTGGGCCCCTCACCACAAGAAGGATGTTGTGGCTCTGGAGCGAGTCCAGAGAAGAGCAACGAAGCTGGTGAAGGGGCTGGAGAACAGGCCTGATGAGGAGCGGCTGAGAGAGCTGGGGGTGTTTAGCCTGGAGAAGAGGAGGCTGAGGGGAGACCTCATTGCTCTCTACAACTACCTGAAGGGAGGTTGTGGAGAGGAGGGAGCTGGGCTCTTCTCCCAAGTGACAGGGGACAGGACGAGAGGGAATGGCCTCAAGCTCCACCAGGGGAGATTTAGGCTTGAGATTAGGAAAAAGTTCTTCACGGAGAGGGTGGTTAGGCATTGGAACGGTCTGCCCAGGGAGGTGGTTGAGTCACCGTCCCTGGAGGTGTTTAAGGTTAGGGTGGATGAGGTACTTAGGGGCATGATTTAGGGATTGGTGGGAATGGTTGGACTCTATGATCCAGTGGGTCTCTTCCAACCTGGTCATTCTGTGATTCTGTGATTCTGTGTGATTCTGAGTAGCCCTGGCTGGGGCAGTTTTAACCCTCTTATCTCTCCAGTGTTGCTGCATGGGACAGACCACGCTGTGATGAAGTGTTAATGGAATGGTTGGACTCGATGATCCAGTGGGTCTTTTCCAACCTGGTGATTCTATGATTCTATGAATGAACAAGGTCAATGAGTTCTGCAGGAGCAGGCAAAGACCAAAGGAGGACTTCCCTCCATGCTTCTCCAAGGTGGTGCATACTCTCTTCTTACGTGATGACACATGAGTACCTGGGAAGGCTGTCCCCAGTTCCCTTCAGCCTCTGTGAATACAAGCCCTTGCTGTCCTGCATTGTTTAACTAATCAGCTTGTATACAGCCCTGCTTAATTTCTTGTGGGATTAGATAGATAAAAGAGCTCTCAAAAAAACCCCAAAAGGACAAAGTCAATGAGGAGAGTTGCTGAGTACAGAAGAGACAGCGTTTGTCTAGGAAAAAAAATCAACAGATTATCTTATGAAATTCTGAAGGTTGCTCAGTCCATATTTCATCATTTCCATTATCTCAGCTACCTGTAAACACATTAGCCTTGTTACACAATTCAAACTCCTATTGGCATTACTAGGATCTTACAAGTTAGAGACTGAAGAAGCCTATTCGGTAATGCAGCCATCTCCTGGCTGATGCAGGAGAAGACATTGAATTACTCATGTTCATTGGAGAAGAGAGGCCTAAAGGTAAAGGACATAAATAGTACAGGTTAATATTGCATCTATGGTGACAAATAACTAGAATATATGGGACTCAGTTCTTCAGAACTGTGAATAAAATTCTTATCAGCACTAAATAATATTACACAAAGTCAAAAAATATTAAGTTTCTGAAAGGCACGGCAGGGTAGATAAACGCTGTATAAATCTTTTTGCAATTATATGCTTTATGACTTCAGCTCTTGGACTCCTATTTCTAGTCTTTGTCCAGTGTGTGATGTGCTTTTACTTTCCTACAGATTCCCTGCCTTTAGCTGGCAGATCAGACTGGATAGACAGCTGTAGTTCTTGCCTTTGGGAGGCTGTGATTGCTGAAGAAACCAAGCTGCATCCCTCTAGTTGCTGGGATGCACTGTAGTGCACCTCTGGGAACTTGCATCCAGATCGAGTCACTGCTCAGGATTATTATATTTTCTGTCTTGTTCTTGCATTGCTTTTACATGGAGACCCAGCACTAAATGTGAGGAAGGAGCAGCATCTTCCACCAGTGTGATGACCTAATGCACGGTGCGGGATTCAGCTGGGAGATACACTACTCAGGAACTTGAAAACACACAAAAATAAACAATTTAAAACTGGAAGCAACACACCAAGAGGAAAATACTTTTAGAAGAATGACCCTCTCTATGCATGCTTTCTTCCCCCAACATCCCATTATCTTGAGCTGTACAGGTCTGTTTTGCCAACAAACCTCAAAAAGGGGCTAGGTCCAAACACCTCACAAGAAATTCCCACCACCCTTCTGGAGAGATTATTTCTATTTGGTCATGAATCCTTGGTGGTCCACGATACCTCGGAAGGTCAAAAATATTGTTAATTGCCTTGGAGTCAGGAGTCTGCATCCTCACAGATGATAGGCCGTCTATTGTCCTTCCACAGCGTGTTACCATTTACTACGGCTCTGTATCTTATCTGACACCATTCTTCATTCTTCCTGCTTGTTCCTTTCCTAGCTACAGTCAGGATAAGCTGGCATGTTCACATAATAATTACTGAATAGCCAGGTCACATGAAATATTCATAAGTTGTTGCAGAACAGCCCCATCAGCCACCACACTGATGTTAAAAAAAAATATATCCTGAAAAATAATCACCAATTTTGATGTTGCTGCCTCCCTGCACAGACGTATTTCCTTCTTTCCTTGCTCTACTGTATTTTCTTCCCATTTAACGAGTTATATAAAAAAGTTTAAGCAATTTATCTGATGGCTGAGCAGCAGTTATTTATAATTATGGAATATTCTTGGGTGTTTGTTTAAAGCATGCTGGAGGGCTGCTGGTTTTGTTTTTTTCTGGTAGGCGGCTCATTACTTCATAAATCTGTGACTGAATGGGAATTGTGGCTGGGGAGCAACTGTGCTGCTTCATGCATCATGACCAAGTGTGTGTGGGAGTCAGGAACAGCACCTCTCTGGACCAGCTGCTCCATCCATCTGCAGCTGGGTCTAGGTACCGTGATCTACGGTCAAGATCTGTACTGGGAGTATTTTTATAGCTATTTTATAGCAGCTGGTGTGAATGGCAGTGGAAAAATGAACGATCAACTTCCTAACCATTAGGAACAAACTAAGAAAGAAAAATAAGCATAAAAATTAGCACATTTTTGTTGGTATTATAAAAGACACTCTTTGAAGTTCAGTTTCTCAGAAGAGTTACTGTAAGCCTACAGTTTTATGGGTTTGTCACTCAGATGAAAATTTGCTTTATACCAAAACTTGGCACAAAAATACATTCGAGTGGCGAATGATGTTCATAATTTCAGATGCTTTTATGTCCTCTTAAAACTGAAAAATAACTATTTAAAAAGGAAATGTTATTTGAAGCTACTCTGGCTTTGCCACTCTTATGGAGAAAAATAAGGGTGCACGATCAAACTGAGTTATTTTTCCAATCCAGGTAGGGTGGGATTGATTGTGAAATACTGAGTCTATACTTCCAGCTCATATGGAATTCAGCCTATGCTAGCAACAACTGAGGCTGTTTTAACAAAAGGGTCAAATTCTGCTCTCTATACATTTAATAGAGTGAATGACTTTTCTTTAATATTCAAGTTTCAGCAAAACATATGGAGAAATATCTTTGTAGAGCTCTAGCTTTTAATTTTGGAGCTAAATAATCATGAGGGATCTCAGCACATTTTAGATCGCATCTCCAGCTTTCCTGGAGGAGGTTCTGCATGATGTGGCTCCGCGGCTCCTGCCAGAGGAAGTATTACTGTCACATAAAGGCTCCCCTGTAACATGTTCACCATGGCATAACACAACAGGACACAGAAAGTGAGTTGGTGGCTTTTTCTTGGAGTTGTTTTTAGAATTTACTCTGTGATTGTGCAAACTTCCCTTACAGAAAACAAGGAGTGGACGAAGAAGTGAAAGGCTAGGGCTTCCGCGAGTGATGCTTGGGAAGAGGATTCGTGGTATCTCCTGGGTAGCTTTCCCGACCTTGGAGGTAGGTGAGAAGGATTTTTGCGCCTCCCAGAGTTTACCTTCTCTGTAGAAATGCTCATAAAAATTACTCGGAAAAAGAATGTCTCAAATACAGCAACTTACACTCGATCTTCAAGATGTATTAATACCTGGAGAACAAAATCTCTTCAGTCTGTGGTGTTCTCCTGGAAATGACAAGTGCTAAACAGAGTGTTTCAGAGCACAGAGGCTCAGCCTTTCTTTCATAAAAGAATTCCTTGCCCATGAACAATAGCCACGCAATTGCCAAGTCCTGATGTGTCCATTCTCGGTTTTGTGTTTTGTCCATGGAGAATGAAAATCCGCGGATCATTGGCAACGCCCACATTGTCACAGCGTGCTTCTGATCACACTGGTTTCAGCACAGGCCATTTCATGGAACGACGTTCCTAAATTATTGACAGTGGTTTACTGTTTCTGAGCCTCCCATGTAGACCTGCTTACTCCGTTACTCGTTCCTCTGCTCTGGATTAGAGAAAGAAAGATGTGTTAGGTGGGCTGGTCAAGCACCAGAAACACCATTTTGTTCACATAAAAAATAAATGCTTAAATCCTGCTTGCTTTCTTGAACAGAATTTTTCCTGACTGTGGCTGAAGAAAGGTAATGGGCTCAGACTGACAGAAACAGGAGATGGAGATACAAAAGTAAGAAATGTCTTGGGGAAATCTCTCAGTCTCTGTCACAATCTGACTTACCTGAACTTTTTGCATGTTTCTGGTTTAAGTCAATCTTCCGGCTACTAAATTTAGCTTAAACTTTGATGCCCTTTAAGAGAGTACATACCTTGCTAACAATTATACCACCAGTGCCTTTCCTGCTTCTTCAGCAAAAGCCTGATCTGGAGCAGAAGTTTTTCTTCTACCCTTCAGAAAATAATAAAAAAAAAAATTAATTACAAATTGCCCTTATATCATTTAGAAATAAACTGTCAATTACTTTCCATAGCGAATACTTTGCATTGTGTTAATACAGAATATAGGCAGCCAACACAGCACGTAAGTACCACGGTACCTGGGGAAGACGATTATTCCGGGAACATCCATAGATTTGAGAATTCAGGTCAGATGGAGCCCTGCTCTGGGCAGAGCTGAGCCCTTTTGCACCAGCCCTTTCTGTTCAGTGTTTTACTCCCTGGATGACGGGGATGCGGTCGCGAAGTGGGAGGGGGCTGGGGGGAAGGAACAGGGCATAGTCACCCCTTAATCACAGCCCTTCTCAGGCACCGCTAAGAAAAATGGTAGAATCAAAATTCTATCAACATTCACAACAATCATTTCAATATAAAAATTGGAGTATCCAATATGAAAGAGTCTAATCTGAAAAAATCAGCTGCTCTTTCATGGCCGTGAACAGCTTAGAGCTAAAGAATTAGAAAATGCTACTGTATATTCGATGGGAAAACAGGTCTCTTTAGTGTTTTCCAGTCAGCAGTGACAGTCTGTCTTCCCTGAGCTTGGTGCAGAGGGTCAATTTGAATCCTCTGAAGTGCCAAGAGCTCCATCTGCTCTTCCATCTGAAATGGGAATATTTTTGCTCTTTTTTTTTTTAATCTTGATTTGGTCTTTCAGTGTTTGTGTTAGAACACACAGCCCAGATGCCAATAATGAGGAAAATATATTAAGTGATAAGCGAGAAAACAGAGAAATTAAAATGAACGAGGTAGGAAAATTGTAAATGGAAAATGGGAGCTGATTGCAATATCCAGCCCAGGTGTGGCTGTGAATTAAAGTGCTTCCCTGAGAGATTCCAACAGATATATCCCATAATCCTACACATCTGGGAAAGTGTTGGTCAAGACAGTCAGGGAAGTTGTGCCAAAAACACCTTAAAGATATTCCACACAAAGATCCAGCTTGCTATATGCTCCAGCTGCTGTTTATTAGCGATGCTCATATTTTATGTATGTTAGCACACAGGAATTCTGTTACAGACAAAACTGTATATATAGATTTGAATCCATTGATTACATATTCCAGTTAAGCTTTATTGAAGCATTTTTCTGTATGTAACTGCACAGATAATATTTCTTTCATTGAAACATATGTTATATACCTACAAACACATACATATATGAAGGAATGCCTTAATTTTCCTTAATACAAATTAAAAAAAGGTCAGTGCTTCTCCTCAGGAAAAAAACCAAAACACAGTGATCTTTCACTTCTCAGTTGGCGCTGTTTGCTCGGACACTCTGAACTTTCCTGCGTCTGGTGAATTTGACAAGTTGCTGTTGTGACACTGTGAAATTTAACCTCGTGGACTGGCTGATGCATGAACCAGTCTTCAGTGGAGAAGAATTATTTCCACTGTTTTTCTAAGTAAGAAGACTAGGACCAAGGAATATCAGAAAACATGCTCATGGGGGAAAAAAGAAAAGGAAGTGTTAGCCATGTAGCGACTGATAAGTGTCAGTTAATATCTGTGAAATGTTACTCCTCTCTCCCTCTGTCTCCTTCTCCCTGTCCCTTCTCCTTGCTCTTCCTTGATTCCTCTTCCCCTTCCCCATCTCTTTCTCTTCCCCTTCTCCATCTCTTTCTCTTTCCCTTCCCCATCTCTTCCCCTTCCCCATCTCTTCTCCTTCCCTTTTCCCTTCCCCATCTCTTCCTCTTCCCCTTCCCTGTCTCTTCTTCCCCTTCCCCTTCCCCTTCCCCTTCCCCTTCCCCTTCCCCTTCCCCTTCCCCTTCCCCTTCCCCTTCCCCTTCCCCTTCCCCTTCCCCTTCCCCTTCCCCTTCCCCTTCCCCTTCCCCTTCCCCTTCCCCTTCCCCTTCCCCTTCCCCTTCCCCATCCCCATCCCCATCCCCATCTCTTCCCCTTCCCCATCTCTTCCCCTTCCCCATCTCTTCTCCTTCCCCTTTCCACATCTCTTTCCCTGTCCCTCTCCTTCTCTCCCAAGTTATCAGGTGGTGACAAGTCCCAGATGCCAGTGGTTTTAAGACTACCCATACAATGACAATTATTTCTTCTACCTTTGAGCTAGGAACAACTTTGCTTTCAACACCAGGTGTCACTGCAGCAATAGAAAAGCTTAAAATATTTGGTACTATTGGTGAACAAAGCATGATTTGCTACTGAATATAAGAAAATCAGTTCCAGATATAGGGGGGCAATGGAAACAAGATCCACCCTTGGAACTCCATAAAATAGGGTCACTGGCATAAGCACATAACTTCGAAAGCACCACTGGAGACAGTGCAGCTTTAACCATAATGTACCAGAGGTACCAATACTGCGAAACTAAATTGGCTGATTTTTGTACTTAGTAATTGCCCACAGAGTTATAAACCAACTTTCAAACAATATCAAGTAGCGCAAGCTTGGGTAGGTGAGTCCATCAACCCCCAAAATGTCAGCTTCTCACTGAAACCGGACTTGCCGTGAAACAAGAACAATTCCTCTGACGTTGACAACGTTTGGGAACTCAAAATAAATTCAGCAGTAGATCTCAGACCCGTTCTGAGCAGCTTGGGAAGCAGCATCTCACGGCAGCGCTTCGCAGAGGTCACTTGCAAATTTATTTCTTGTATTTTACCACTTTCAAGGTGTTTAGAATCTTTAAAAACAAGAATAACATTCAGGAATATTTCTAACAGAGAAGTAGGGCTATGGTTTAGCAAGGCACAGGTACAGCTGGACTCGATGATCTCAAAGGTCTTTTCCAGCCAAGTGATTCTATGATTCTATGATTCTGTGATTCTGTGATTCTATTTTTAGACCAGCTCTAGAAATAGCAACAAAAAAGACTCACAGAACAAACACTTGTCTGTTTTTTTCTCTTCTGGTAACTCCGATGCCTGAAGGGAAATAAAGGTGTTATAAAATCCTTTTGTCTAAAATGCTTGCTGAAGAAGGTTACCCTGCTGTCTATTCATAAAAATAACAACTGCTTCAAGGTAACGAGTGAAAACTAAAAATACGACTTTTAATGATAAAGAAAAAGGAACAAAATAGAATATAGAAAAAAAGAAATTAAAGGGAAATAAAACGTGAGTGAAGGAGTAAAGCTGAGCCTGGAAAAAGCGTGGAGGAAAGGCATTATTCTAAGTCTGTGTTTTTATTTCTCAGTACCCAAATCTGTTGTAATTGGCAATAAATTTAATTAATTTTCTCATAAAAGAGTTTGTTTTGTTCCCTTCAGTAATGTGCAAGAGTTCTCCCTGACTTTATTTCAACTCTCATACTTTATCTGTTTTCCCCTCTGCCCTGATAACGAATGGGAGTGAGGGAGAATTTGGGGTGGTCGGGGCTGATCCAAGGCTAATCCGCTGCCTGCCTGAAGGTGCACTAACACCAGTAAGTTGTTGCTTTTGCTCAAGTGCAGAAGTGCTTTGTTCTTTCTTTCCTTAATACACTTTTTATTGCACTTAGAGACAGAAAACTGTCTGCAATAAAAGGATCTACCCTCACCCGATTGCCTTGGAACAACCAGGTAATGGTACTGAAAGCGCCACTACGCTAACCTAACTGGATCAGATGTTCTTTCTTTCTTCACAAGAGGGAATCTCTAGGATGTTTGCCTCATACTAAGTGCAATATATTAAAATATTACCACTAGTCGGAAGGCATACCCATTAAAGCAATCTGAGAACTTTTGAAGTCACTCTGCTAATTGTCCCAGAGGTCACAGAGTGAAAGAGAGTCCAGGAAATATAATGTGACAATTTCTACCGGGGTCTGGAATAAACCTGTTCTCTTCCATCACCATCTTCATTCCCCATTTTCACAGAAGAGTTATGTAGATTAATTCACCCTTGACTCACCAGGCATAAAACCCTGTGATATTTTAATATTTCTCAGCACAAAACAAAGATGTTTAATGCTACTCTACAGCAATGACTTCAAAGCAAATTGATGGAACAACTTTTTGTGCATTTTAGAATTATGGAACCTGTAGCCAGAGGCTATTAAGAGGCCAAAGGTGTGAATGGGCTCCTGAAGGAAGAAGATAAATTCATGGAGGAGAAATCTAGTTACAGTCAGCAATTTACTGTTAGTAAATCAGGCTAACACTTTGTTCTCATTTAATACTTTGAATATTTATGCAAGTTTGGGACAGATTTTTCTTTTCTACATTGTATATAATAATAACTGAACACTGATATATCATCTTGACATGTCAGATTCCTGACATCACTTCCCTCCCCATGTCTGAAAATACTTGGAAATTTGGAAGCTTCTAAGCCGAAGAAATCCTGTCAGAAATTTATTTTCTCATGGAGCTTGAACAATAAAAGTGCTTCTGTCTCCAGGAAAAGCTCTGTGATCTTAAGGCACTGAAGAATCTCAGTTTTTTCAATAAACACAGATATACGATGCCCCTGTGAAGTCAGAAAATGCTATAATCCACATTTCACAGATACTATATGAAGGTGGAAGGAGGTGGAAAGTCAACTTTTCAAAAAATAAATGTGTTTTCTTGACTTTGGAAAAACTACACAAGCCAAATCTTGGAGACATGCTCATTTTCTAATAAAAATATTTACAAATTAAGGAAAGGTCTGCCTTTGGAAACCTTCCTAGTATCCTGCTTAATATATATTCTCAGATTGAATGGGAAGCCATATACTTCAGATGATCAAAACTCTGATGGCTCACTTTGTGCCCCCTTCCCTGAATTAAAGACTTGACCTGGGCACGTGCAAATCTTTCCTGCAAGGTCGTGTCTGTAGTGGCAGTTTGTGCTGCATAGTCCTGACAAGCACACTTTGTCACAACACCTAACTAAGCAAGGCAAACCAGGATTTCTTGTGCAGAGCTGGTCTCTGTGTCAGCGTTTAGCCCTGACACAATGTAGTGTGGCCAGGGAAGTATCTGCCTGAATTCCTCATCCAGAGTAATTCCTGCAGTGGGATAAGAGCACACAAAATCATGAACACTGCCATGTACCCCATTTCACAGAATCATAGAATCATAGAATAAGCAGGTTGGAAGAGACCCACCGGATCATCAAATCCAACCATTCCCATCAATCACTAACCCATGTCCCTCAGCACCTCACCCACCCGTCCCTTAAACCCCTCCAGGGAAGGTGACTCAACCCCCTCCCTGGGCAGCCTCTGACACTGCCCAATGAACCTTTCCATGATTTTTTTTCTGATGTCCAGCTGACCCTCCCCTGGCAGAGCTTGAGGCCATTCCCTCTTGTCCTGTCCCCTGTCACTTGGGAGAAGAGCCCAGCTCCCTCCTCTCCACAACCTCCCCTCAGGTAGTTATAGAGAGCAATGAGGCCTCCCCTCAGCCTCCTCTTCTCCAGGATAAACACCCCCAGCTCTCTCAGTCGCTCCTCATAAGGCCTGTTCTCCAGCCCCTATTGGCTATGTGGACATGTTAATTTAAATACGCACAGGATACATTAGGCTGCATTCCAGGGAAATATTGGGGTTGACCACTCTTTGAAAGACCAAGAGCTACCAAGGCTTTTGACATGAGTCAACAGATGTTCAGTCCTTAACCATTCACCTGCACCCACATAAGACAAGCTCTTGCATGTGGGAATCCATAATGAGTAGATAACTTCTAATAACAGATATAGAATTTCATAGAATCAGAGAATCTGTAGGTTGGAAAAGACCTTTGAGATGACCAAGCCAAATCATACCTGTCCCTTACTAGGCCAGATCCCTAAGCACTTAATCTACTTGTCTTTTAAACAACTCTAGGTATGGTGTCTCAGTCACCTCCCTGGGCAGCTATTCCAGCACCTGAGAACCCCTTCTGTGAAGAAGCTTTTCCCAATGTCCAATCTGAAGCTCCCCTGGTGCATTTTGAGGGCAAATTTTAGTCATGTAGGTATCCTGCGTAAGGGTAGAAGTCCCAATTGAAGCTGTTTAGGGTCTTACTTTACACATGGATGTCTTCCTGGTATGGCTGTCTAGAGGATGAACTTCCCGGAGGATTCTGGTCAATGGAGAAATATCTATGAATGTTGGGCAGAAATATGGGATAAGCTTCAACAACGAGAGGTAGGTAGAGGTAGAAATAATCTGGACATCTTCCGTTATTTCAATGACCAGGACTGTTTTCTGGCATTCAATGCTGGAGGAAATGCATCAGAAAAAATCAAACCTAGAAACATGTAATAAAATCCTTAGAAAGCCTAGTTGGGCATTGTCAGAACCAGTCGTGCTGCATGTCATACTTAATGAGAGACAGGAATAATTTATAATGATGATCTTTGCTTTTACAAGACTGCATTGCTTCAGACTTCCTGAACTGCATCATTTCTGGAGAGGCACTGAACTATGCTGCATTTTTGAATTATGATGTCTGTAAGATATTTTTTTGCCTATCCACTTCCAAATACCCTTTCATTCAGCTTAGCAATGCGCATAAAACAGTGCAAATAAACACACACTTACCTATCTGCGACAAAACCGATTTCTCCCCAATATATGTACATCATTATTTAAAACATTTTTCTTAAATCTTTGCCTTTTGTGGGTTGCCATGCGAAGGTGCAATAGCGCCCACAGCAAACCGCTCTGCCTGTAGAAATTCAAATTCTGCCATTGCTTTTCTCCATGTAAGTTTTATAATGAAGAAAGGGCTTCGGCACGGGTCTCCAAGAAAGATCCTTTGCATCAATTCTCAGACATAGGTGTAGTCTGAAGGTTAAGCTCAGGGCAGCAGCACTCACCACAGAATTCCCCAGCCCTTCACCTAATGAGAGTGTTTCAGTGCCAGGCTCTCTTTCTGCTCACTGGGTATTTATATTCTCTTACAAGGTTGCCCCTGAGTCTTCTCTGGGCTGACAAAATGGCTGAGGAACAAGTCTTATGAGGAGCAGTTGAGGGAACTGGGGTTCCTGAGGAGCCTGTAAAAGAGGAGGAGGCTGAGGGGAGACCTTCTCACCACCTACAACTGCCTGAAAGGAGGTTGTAGAGAGGAGGGAGTTGGTCTCTTCTCCCAAGTGACAGGGGACAGGACGAGAGGGAATGACCTCAAGCTTCACCAGGGGAGGTTCAGATTGGACAGCAGGAAAAGTTCATCACCAAAAGGGTCTCAAGCACTGGCAGAGTGAGTCCCCTTCCCTGGAGGGGTTTAAAATACAGGTAGATGAAGTGCTGAGGTATATGGTTTGAAAGAGCACCGATACAGTTGATCATCTCATAGGTCTTTTTAAATCCAGGAATTCTATGACTCTATGAAACATTTCCAGCTTTCTACACTAAATCTAAAAAGAAATGGCTTGTATTAAACCCCAGTTCAAAATCAGTTAACTGATTCTGCAAACCAATGTTCCTATTTTCCTTAGCTATTTTGTTTTCTTTTGCTTTGTTCCTAGGGTTGCCACAAAATCACACAGATAAACAAGTCCAAAAAAAAATTAATGCTTATGTACTGCATAGGAGCATTGAGACCAACCACTCCAGAGAAATATCTCGGATATGGAAGGAAGTGACATGTGGCCAGCAGTAATTCACATTCTACGCTCATCTAAACTGCCCAGAGAATCATGTTTTATAGGAGTAATAAAACAAATGCACTGGTGAAAGATGAGGCAAATGATCTGGTTGATGTATATATTGTTTAGCCTTTTATAAATGCTGTAAATATCAAGAGACATTGCATCAACAATGAAAGAAGCATCCCATTTAAAATATTTATTTGATATACTGAGTGCTTGACTTTAGTGCAGGCAGAACCTAGCCTGTAGCTTATTATTACAGTTTCATATTCTTTAAATGCCCATCACGTTAGCAAGAATCATATGTGTAAGGCTTAGGTACAGGCAATTATTTACACTGCGAAGTAACTCCTAATACCGATGAAATAGAGATTGAAAGTGCATAAAACCAGGGATAATGTGTTCCCTACAGCTTCTTTCTTCCTGTAATTCCGTTATCTGTGTACTGGGTGTTCGTTTCAGTCATCTGAAGCTTGCAGATACTGGGGATGTGGTTTTAGCCTGTTTTACCAGAGGTGCTGAAAGCTGCTCCTGGATGGTCCCGAAAGCTCAGGCAGAGCTTTCAAACTCCCTAGGAGCGCGGTGCCCAGAGGCAGCGGCTGAGGGAGTTATTATCTTGCTTATCATTGTTCCGATCCACCTTTGATCTGGCATCTCCATACTCTGTGCCATGCACATTTCCCACTGCCACATAGGTGGATTCCTCTAAAGAGGAGGCTCCCTCGGCACCAGCTGCAGCTGCCATCCACCAGGACAAGAGAATTTCATTTTGCAGAACCTGAAGCATCATCAACCGATTGGATCCAAATATCCGGTACTTCTGGAGACTGCAACAGCATATGAAATGATCATTAAATAAATCCAGATACCAAACGGGTGCTCGTATTTTTATAATAGATGTTTCACAGGAATAACACTTCCATAACTCAGACGGCACTACTTAGCATTCCCTAAAGACCTGATGTTTTGTTAATAGATAGAATTTGTCATAAATCCTCTGCCGAAGCAAAGTTTGCTAAAAGATGCCAGTTGGTCGAGTGTGAAATATTTCATTCAAAACAGCTTGGGTTTGATAAAGTTTTGCTGAATCCAAGGCAATATTCCAAGAGAAACTGCTTTTCTGGCAGGTCTACCCCGGTCCTGGGAACTCTGTAAGCTGCAGTATGGCAGGAGTCCCAAATGGGTCGGCGTCATGGCTAGGGATGCTGGAAAAATTCAAGGCCCCCCAGTAGTAATGAACCTGGGTATGCTCCAAACAGAGATGAGCCTGGATTTGCCCCAGCTGGGGAACTCCCTAAAGCTACCAGAATCAGTTACAGGATGTGGAGAGTCTCTACACATTAAAAATTTAGAAAATTTCCACTCCACATTGTAAAAAAATTAAAGGTAAGATTCCTCCTTTCCAAACACTCCTATTGATAGATGTATTATAAATACCTAGAAGGAGCATGGAGTTTAAGCTTATCGGTTAAATCTTCATTAGCCTTTTCTGAGCAGAGGGCTGGGCTCTAAGGGCTGTAAAACTAAATCAGCATAAGTTCAAAACACGGCCCATGGGTCAGATCTGGCAGAGATATTGCTTCCATCTGGCCCAATCGTCAGTCTCTGGAGTGAAGGAGGAGGGAGTGGGTGTTCAGGCAGCTGACACAGCTCAATCAGTCAAACAACTCCTGACCTTGCACATAGTCCTGTGCAGCTGTGGACCCTCTGCATCTTCATGAGGAGTGGGAGTGAGCCTGGAGGCAGTGGGATGCAGTGGAATCTCTGTGGTTGCCCCTCTTGGACCATTCTGCTCTCTTGCTAGGCCTGTTCACAGCTGCTTTCAGGGCAGAGTACTGTGGCTCACCCTTCTACATGATGACTCCTGTCCAACAGCTGAAAACAAGTTTTGCTGGAAAACACTGAGGTTTGCCATATTTCGAATTAAAATTACAAGTGTCAGGTTGTTTCTATGCAACATTGCAGGTTACTGAATTAATTTATGATCCTAGTGCTGCTTTAAAATGTTCGGATGTCTTTCCGACTAGATGACTTAAAGGTTTATAACTAAAACTTAGCTGGACAAGACTCATATCGCCTTTGAATCAAAAGTGCTATTACTGTCAGTGTTTGTCCGAGTTCTTACAAGCGCATTAAAAATCCCACGCGCTGACACATTGGTTGAATGCTGCATTGATTTCAGTGACAGGTAGACCTCTACCTTGCAGGCACAGAGCCTTATTTCACCCCTGTATTGTCACCGTGGAGGATGGAGAAGGCCAGCATGAAGTTACCATTTAAAGAATTCGTCATAGTTCCGATCAGCTCAGTGAGGTTGGTAGAGATGGAGGCAGTAGGCAGGGACAGCTCCTTGGGTAGTCGTCTATCCTTTTCAGTTCTCTTGGCAGGAGGGTAAGAAGCTGCTCGATCAAGCCTCATGTCTTCACTCTGAACAGACAGTAGGAATAGTCTAAAGAAATCGCACTGCCCCATAGGCTAGAATTAACCCCTAAGAGTTTTATTTCCTAGTTAAGAGGTTAAAGACAGTACCAGAATTTGTTCAAGTCTGAGGAGGAGGCAGGAGATGACAGATCATCGAAGCAGAAACAAAACAAATGGTCTGTTGAGATGAACCAGGCTCAAACAGAAAAGTTAGAAAATGTACAGCTGAGTGCAAGCTGGGGCTCAGGCACATAGAGGGATGTGATGACGTGTAGAGCTTGAGGAAGGAAAAGTTGAGGGAAGGTTGCTGAGTTAGAGAGCAGAAGAGCAGAAGAGATGGTCATGGAATTGTTTGGATTCCTGGTCATGGAGTGCAGGAAAGAATACTCCTTCTAAAATCAGGGGTACAAAGAGGACCCTGTACCTTTACTAGCATTTTTTTTTTTCCATTGATCATAATGGCATCAAGAGTGGAAACATTCACAGAGAGTTCACTGAGCTGCAGTGACAGTGTATTTCCCTTTTCTCTTACAGGAACAGGAAACCACAAAGAATGCTCATTCCGCCACATGACTGGGTAAGAGTAAGGACAGAGCAGCTAAGCTTCAACAGACCTTTGGAGAAATTATTCATGTATTAGGTTTACACAGTAGGAAATGCCAGTCTTTTTCTTGCTGGCATGTCCATCCTTGCTTGTCCACCCACACAGGGAACGTGCATAATCTGGCTCCTACACATTCATTTTTATTTCCATGATTTCTTCATACCTTCTTTCTGGGTTTTGTTCCGCAACAACGTTATAGTATTTTTTTCAGAACTGGTTCACGTCAAGACTGGTTAATGTTCCTTGGAAGGGCTCCTTCGGAAAGAGATATCTGCTATTTTCTAGTCCTCATGATTCCTTTAGGACTGTTGCCCTGTGGTTATTAACAGCCTCCCAGAAATCTGATCCCTCAGCCTTTTTATTTTTTTTTTCTCCACTACTCAGAGTTTGTAAGGCAAAATTCCCAAGATATTGAGAAAAGGTTTTCCTTTTGCAACAAACCAGTTTATGCAATCAAATAGAAAGGATTTGGTAGTCATCATCAAGAATCATTTACATCCCTAAAAGCCAGTTAATATATATGAATTTTTCAATGTGTTAATGGACGTGATATTGACCACCTATCTGTGTATTTAACTAGGGCACATTTTAGCTAAAGGAAGCTACAATGGAATTCTAGCATGGAGTGATTCCTGGCAGATCATGATCTCATGAAGCAGACTGGCTTAAAACAATATGAATCTATCAATGGCAGCACCGGAATGTGTAGAGCCCAGGATCACAGGTTAACTCTGGAAGCTTGTATGAATATGGTTGCTTTCTCTTCAAAACATTGTAGATTTTAATTCTTGTTGGCCAAGTAACTGAACAGGTTTGTCTGTGTACAAAGTGTCAAGTGCAGTTGAAGGATGAGGATCAACAGGCACAAACCGCAACACAATACACAGGGAAATTTTTAACTCTGAACTTGGTGAAATACTGGAAGTGGAACTCAGAGAAGCTGAGGAATCTTTGTCCTTGGAGATACTCAAAACCTGACTGGGGAAGGCCCTGAGCTGTTAGACCTGCTTTGAGCATGTGGTTAAACTATAAACCTGTGGAGGTTCCTTCCATCCTGCTTAGTTCTGCAATTCTGAGCCTGCCTGGAGACATCCCCTCTACTTCATCAACGTATTTACTTAAAAAGTAATTAGTTAAAAGACACATAAACAAAAATAACATGATGTGAAGACCAGTGTCACCAAATTGCAACACATCAGTAAGCAACACCTCATCAGGAGCAGAAAATACGATTAAGAAGTGCTTACGCTGACAAGGTGACAAGGAAAAGAAGTAGTCAACATCTTTGGACTGTCATATACTGTCATTCAAGGATGTGACCAGTTATCCCTCTTAGCACCTGTCTGTTTGAGGACGCCTGTATTCTTCTCTAGAGTGGCCTAACTGCTTCCGAAACAATTAAGCTAACAAAATCATGAAGTACCAAAAAATCCCCTTTTCCATAAAGCCAGTGGGAACACTAAATCGATTTGGAGACAAAAAAGAAAAGCAAACAAAGAAATTCATTGTGGCAGAGGTAAAATATTTTGGTTTGCCACAAAGGGTGATGGCGAAACGTTTACCACAGAGATACTTCTTCCTGACAACAAAGATGAGATGTCTTCAGTAAACAAGGCGCCAAAGGCAGAAGTTAGAACAAGCTGATAGCTTAAATTGCAGTAGGTCATCAAAAGATCATGAATTTAGGAGTGTAGTACTAGCACATATGTAATCTCTCATTATGTAAGGTGCTATACTGGAGGGAGCATTTCCCTTCTATATTAGGAAGGAGAAGGTGTTTTTCTTCCGCTAAAGAAGTGCCAAGGGTGAGCTGCAGATTTAGGTGCCATTCAGTTTATTTTCACAATCAGTAAAATAATCCAAAAAAAAAAAAAAAAAAGATGTTTCACTATGAAACATAAGATGTCTATAATACGACCAGGTTTTAGTCTGTGATTTTGTGAACGATTCTTCTGTAAAATATGAGGGTTCTAGTGGCAGTTCTGTTAACAGAGCTCTGCTGTACACAGACCATTTATATGGTATCGTGGATGGTTCCATGGCAGGACAATGTCAAAGTGCTACATCAAAACTCATGGAATAAAAACTTTAATATTTGGATTTTGTTTAGAATGGTTTAAGTTAAAAAATCAATAGAAGGCAAATATTTTCATTTTTAACAGCTAAGTTGCCCTTTGAATAAGGAAGAATACTTACTATTTCATGTATGAAGTTTAGGTGCTATTAAGCACAAATCCAGCACGCCAAACAATTCCTTTCTCTTCTACAGTTTCTTCATAGGATTTCCTGAAGTGACTTCAAAAGGAACCTGAAAGCAGCCCTTTCAATAGTAGCAAATACCATCTATCTAACGTATTTAGTACAGTTAAAAATCAGCATGATGGAAAGAAGAGGGAGAAGCCCTAGTAATTACACAGATCTCAGATGACGCAGTGCTCTTGAGGACTCTAATCCTCTTTATATTCAGATCAACAAGAAGAACCGCCCAGGCCGAGCACATCAGATCGCTAAAAGCACAGGAGGCGATGGCCAGAGGACGGGCTCAGGCCCTGGCACGCAGTCCTTCTCATTGTTTCACAGTTCACACACTCGCTGGCATAAGTTTAGCTTACAGCAAATAAAATTTTGTCAGAGAACCATGTGTGCTTTAGGACACAAAGTGTTTCCAGGGCGAAATGCATAGACAAGGCTACCCTGTTCTGAGAGGAAGAGCGTTAAGTCATGTGGATGTAAGCCACACGAGGCCATTTATTCTCAGACAGATTATTTTATTTATTAGTACAGCAGTAATTATGGAGCATGGAAGAGAGCAAACTCCCTGCTCCCTTTTTACTTCTGTAGCCCTGGACCTGATCTGTTTCATCCTGTGGTGCTCTAGAAAAACAACATCGGTCAAAACCTACACTGTTCTGGAAAAAAAATAAGCTTAATGCAGATGTTTAGTCAACATTCTGCACAGAGAATGAGTGGACTGCAGCTTTGCAAAGGTGGTGCCAGGTGGTTCCCGATGAAACATGCTTTCTCAGGCAGGTCATGAAATCTCACCCCTTCCCAGACACTGCGGTCTACAGGATGGGGATTTTCTGAGCCAACGTGTTTTAGAAAAGTTCACCAAAACTCAAGTAGTTTTTCTTTAATCCTCTTCATACTTCTTTGTGAAAGACTGTAGAAGACATCCAATTTAGAAAAATTCATGTCCAAAGGTTAAAAGACTTGACATGGGCTCTTGGTACGAGAAAGATTAAAGAAGTTGGTAAAAGTATTATCAACTAAATGAGTGATGGAACAGTCCATTGGGAGAGATAAAAAAAGAAGAGGATACAGGTCCTCTGTGGCTTCATTCTTTATGAGCTGGATGATGCCTAATGAATTTGTATAAAATTATTTGGACTTGAACTCGTTTACCAAGATAATTTACAACTGGCTTCAAAGTTAGCACAGACTTGGCCAAATTATGTTGCAGGTATTTGCAGAGTCTAGACTAGTTATGCTGGGGACTCTCACTTTTTGGAGAAAGAGAAGTTTGTTCCTCCAGACAATAATCTCAGGTTTCCAGCTGGAAACCAACTTGAGGTGCTCTGAATTTCCCCGAGAGGAACATACCACTCCAGCAGTGGAAGACTCATCTGAGTAGGTTTAGGCAGGTTTTTATGAGTATCCTGTCCCCAGATCTCTGTTCCACATTTCTGGCTGTCAGTCTGATATCTCTATATCTTCACCAGCACCACCTTACACCCCATAGTGGGACGTATGAAAGACACAGGTTTCCAGCTTTTAATTTGAATGTTCTCTGCAGATTTCAGCACAGACCTTTCACGCTGGCTGTTGGTTGTATTAATAGCCTAGTTTATTTGTGGTTGTTTTTTTTTTTTAAATTAGAGGTGGTTTTCTGAGCCTGATGGTGTGTGAAATGACGTGCCATCCTGCACCATCAGCACATAAATAATTCACATCTCCACTGTACAGACCACAGTAAATGTACTTACAAGAATCAAAGCATCATTGACCTCCATGCTCTTTTTTTTTTTCTTCAGTGGAGGAAGTTATCTTGTCCTTTTATTTATAGGCCATATAACACACTCAGACATTACTGTAATGGCTAAAGCTTCAACATAAGGTAAAGGACTAATTGTGGAACATTAATGCTCCTCTACAGCATTTTAAAGGATGATCTGAGTTTCATTTCATTACTTCCCTTATTAAGCACTGTAAGTTCCTGCCATTTCCTATGTCCCACAACAAATGCCAGGGAGACAAATATCACCACCTCTACCCTCACAAAAGGCTCGTGCTTACTTTGCAACTGCACCATGAGCTCTCAAATGCAACCCCAATGATAATTTTAAAAAAATCACATTTTAATAAGTCCCATTCACATCAGTCAAGAAAACTTATTTTATGAATAAGACAACAAAATATTAAAATTATTTTTTTTCCTATTAATTGCCCTTATGACAAATCTTGTGCTTCCTTTATCTGGAATACATTAGCCATCCTTGCATGCTCCCAAGTATGCCTCTGAGAAAGGCTACTGAAAATGTGTTCAAACAGGTTCTAGGAGAGATTATTTACTGTATGTAGTTATAAAAAGTCAGCCCAACTATTTAGCTGCACTATAAGTTTATATTTATTGAAAGTTTAAGTACAGAATTATCATAGTGATCTCACCCTTCCAAGCCTGAATTTTTTTTTAAATACATTAAGACCTCTGGGAAAGTCTCTTAAAACTAAATCATTTGTCAGCTACTCAATATCATCCTGTTCGTCCTTAAGGAGAGAAATTTAGTCTCTTGTAAGCTTGGAGAAGAAAGATGCTCAATGTGCTAGGTAACAAGGGAAATAGTGTTAGGTATCTACTGCAGCTCTGCAGGCTGTTTTGTTCTGTGCATAAACCACAAGGTATTGACAGTTCAGCTCACAATTTTTCCTCTTTTCAGCAGCGCACTCAGTTTTGTCCGGTGCCTTCATTCATTATTCATGACTAATGAAGTGTTTGCTCAAGCTGCGTCCCTCTCATCCTCCAGTCTCAGCACAACCCCTCGCTGGGGGACTCTCGCTACACGCACGGAGCCTTCTCGTAGACACCTTTTCCACAGGGTGATTTCTGTCACTGCCTACCAAGCCACTTTCACGTCCCTTGTCCATTTTATTAAATAGAGGGTGACTCACACAGAAGTAAATAAACACACAATTTCCAATATAGGCAGCGGAACAGATTAATGTGATAATTTATCTTAATAAGAGCCAGATGGATGCACTTTTAATTATGACTATTTGCCAGTGATGGCAAAGATGGTATTATGGAGAATGAAATACTGTAGCTTCATAATTTGACAGGCGTGGAACTAAAAATTGACCCTGGACCTGACTGTGCCTGAGAAACTTCACGATGAGTCTTAGACCTCTGTGAGATTTGCACTGTGGCTCCTCTGTGATAGTCTATTGACCTCAATGACCTCTCTTATTGGAAGCAACTGTACTGATGTTGTTTTGCAAACCTGAAGGGTTAACCAAATTTTGCTTCAATTTGGGTTTAATCAGTTGTAAAATTTATGAAAAGCGGGTTTTGTTAACATAAGGAAAAGCTAAATTCTGGTGCAAAAGAGGAAAAGTAGCAGCTTCAGTTGTTCACAGGCCAAATTTTTCTATAATATGACTCCGCATCAGGATAATTTGGTATTTGAAATTCATTACAATGCTGAAGTTGAGGTGTCAGAGAGCTCCCAAATCGGAGCCTGTCCATAAGCTCTCCTCCCTTCCTGAAAGGTCAGTAAATTAAAGAAGCTGCATGACGTGTAAATCAGGGTGAGAATTAGGCCATGATTTCCAGTGACTCATAGATCTTTCATAATGACTAAGACCTACCTGAAGGCAGATAGCAGGAACAAACCAACTCAGTTTGAAATTCTTACAACTGATGAAGCACAGATCATGAATTCGACTGCATTTAACTCCGCACATCAATTTCTAGTTACTGTTCAGTTGGTTTTGTGTGTCCTGTGAAGAACATCAAAAAAGCAATACAACAAATCTAGTTTGTCCTGAAGTTCTTGTTACAGTACCCTTACTAAAGCTGTATTACCCTTTCTTTTTGGCTGGGCCTTTTGAGGCTGTAAGTTCATTACAGGCTTTATGTTACAAGGTGCTGAAAGGCTCCAGAGAAGTCTTCGCTTCCTTCAGCTCTATTTGATTCGAAGGAGTCTGTGAGCGCTCAGCACCACTCCACAACCTTTTGTGTTAATTGAACTCTGCTCAGCTTTACCAGGCAGCAATAACCATCACTCATCTACTTAGTGAAGTAATGAAACTTTTGCAGCAACTATAGATCTTCCTAAACGGGAAAACACAGTAGCTTAGGGAAGTTCCAGTAGAAAAACAAAGAAAAATGGAAAAGAATCCAATACTAAATTGTCTGATACTGGTTAAATCTAACATACAATTAGCTGTTGTCACAGTGGTGTTGATGCTGCAGTTGATGAGCAAAGCTTCTGAACCATTTAATTTTACACTTAATTTCTGGAGCTAAAGAGATAGTTGTACAAATGAACTGCTTGCTTTACATCTGAGGATGCATTATTGCACTGTGTTCCTGCCGTTTGTGCCTGTTGTAGAGTAATTTTAAGCCTTCATGCACAAAGTGTTTTCCTCTGTCAATCAGATTAATCTGCTGCTTGTGAAAATTCAGTCCATCGCTGACTACTATGACACATCGTCAGGTATTTTAAAGAATCCATATGGCTCTGTGAAACCTTAAATTCTGGGTTTGAATTGAGACATAGGTTCAGTAAATGAAGTCTTAGAAAAATCCCTGCTTTCACATGAAAAACACATTCAGAGCTCTTACGTCACAATAACTCAGTATCTGCCATAGTAAATAATTAAGTCTCGAAGAGAAAACTTGCCTCTCTCCGCTGAGCCAGGATACCTAATCCAACCCTTACCCTTGCAGGTGCATTTTTCCTATCCACTGATTTCAAGGGCATCTTCTTCAAGGGCTACAGCAAAAATAATCTTAATAACATTCTCATCATAGCAAAACAAAAAGTGATTAATGAAAATGAGCATGAATGATTTGTTCCTGTCCTCTGCCAAGGAAATACCCACAGACAAGGCCTCTAAATATCTATTTTTTTAAAATGCTATTCTGATTTTTGGGGAGTTTTGTAGGTAAGAGAATACAAATCAGAGAAGGAGGTTACTTTCTCATTCTCTACAGCCCCAATCCCAGATATTAAATAAAGTGCTCCAGAATCATAGAATCATAGAATCAGAGAATCATAGAATCATAGCTTCAGTTGTGGTGTTCTCTTTCTTCAAATTCACGTTTTTATAAACTCTTCATTATAATTAAAAGTGTGGAACAATATCAATACATGTATATACATTTAAAGT